>CM037585.1:117574330-119974330 GCA_021018995.1 Chloranthus sessilifolius
TTCGGTGGCAAACTTATAGTTTTCTTTTTATAATTACAAGCTTGCCACCATAAAAGTAAAAATGATAGTTTTCCCTTCAATTATTTACTGTAATGCCATTGCATGAGGGCATTTTGATCCGGGGATGATGCTAACCACACAATGAAGAGGGTGTCGTTAGCATTCTCCCATATACAACATCGACCTAGAAATAATCAATTCTAGGCTTATTGATAATCCATGATCATCTTCCTTTTGTAGTATACCCCCGAGGGAAGTTGAATCTTTGTTGCCTTCTTGAAAGAGAGGTGTCCCGACCCACTAGATGATAAGGGCATACCCGCCGGATCTGGTTCTGGGTGATTTCAATACGTCGAGGTTCTTTTTCCATGTTCCCCATCGTATACTTGTTGCATTTAATCAAACATATATATATATATATATATATATATATATATATATATATATATATATATATATATATATATATATATCAAACACTTTTTTCTTTATTTATTGTTAGTGTTTTTTACATTAAAGTTTATGGCACACATATTGTGTTTTCTGGCTACTATTTGTACTGGCCGATACATTGAATGTATTGCCGATACATTGATCAACGTATTGCCAGTACAATTTTTTATTAGTTTTGAATGCCTCGGCGTACATTGAATGTATCGCCAACACTAAAGTAACCCTTTTAAAAAAAAAATTAAAAACCATATGATAAATTGAAAAAACTAATGTATAGTCCAATACAAACGATACATTAGACGATACATACACCAGGCGATATTTGGTGTATGTATCGTACCGCTATCGTCCGATACCTGTACTTATCAGACGATATGTACTGGTATTGTCTGAGATTTTGACCCATGATTGGGACCTAGAAATATTTTGCGATGAATGGACAGGAAAATTCTCTTTGTTTTCTTCATTTATTGTTAGATTTTTTTACGGTTAGGTTTACAGTTTGGGATAGGGGTGAACGGGTCAGGTCCACCTGACATGTTAAGCAACTCAACCCCTCGGAGGTCTAGGTTGGTGAAGCGGAAACTAACACATGCAATGCTAGGGCTGAGATTAAAATTAAAATAAATTTAAACAATTAAAATAACAATTTTCCTTAACAAATTATCACAGAAATATTCTAGAAATTCAATTGAATAATTTAATTCCTACCCAAAATAGTGTTACTTTTCCTGTACGTTCCCTATCGGATCTAGAAGACTAGGATTCTTAGCGAAAGACTAGATCTTCGATAATTTTAGGGTGTCGAACAAACTCGTAAGCGGGTTCTCTCGATACTGTACGAAAATAAAAGGCTACAATGATTTAATGAAGAACGGATAAGTTGATTTTGGATTTTAATGAAATAAATAGGCTAAATCTGGATTTAATAGAGAAATAGATAGGCTAGGGTTACGCTACTTACGCAACTCGCAAATCATAAGAAGATAGAAGAGGAGGAAGAGTTGGCCTTGCACCAAACCGCATGCGGGACAAAGAATCGCTCTTTGGTTTTGAGAGAATCACACCCTCACGAAAGTTTAGAACTCTCAAAGTTTGCAAAAGCAAATTTCATTCACCAATAATTTATGATAATGTTATTTTACAAGCCTTTAAATAGGCTAAACCAAACCCTAATACGAAATTAGAAAAATTCTAAAGCAAATAAAACATAAATGGAAAATTTGACCAAAATAAATAAAATCCGGTCAAAATTCGCGCGATCAGTTAATCGATTGATTCTGGAGTCGATCGATCGACCGAGAAATAATTAAATTGCCCGAAGCCATAGACTACAATCGATCGATTGAAAATTTCGGATCGATCGATCGACTGAGAAACATTAATTGCACTCAGAATGTGTCCTCTATCCACCATCGATCGATCGGATGTTGGGGTCGATCGATCGACTAAAGCATGTCTTTAGTCCTTCGAATTTGGGCATTCTTCTGTCTAATAACTTTGGTGTTCTTCTTTCGCCTTCGATATGTTATGAGCGGCTGCTTGAATCGGATGTCCCCATCAACTCTCCACAGGTTAGAAGGATTCATCCCCGATGAATGCTGGTTGTGATAAAGGTCCAAGAGATCCGGATCAATCTGTTAAAACTCTTCCCTTATTATCCATGTATTCTCTGAATCGGTTTTGTTCCTCCACTTGACCAAGTACTTCTGAAGTCCCCCTTGGTTGGTGGATACAATCTGATCCTCCAAAACATCTTCGATGATCTCACGAGATTGACGTGTAGGTGGAGGTAATGGTGTGGGTAGGGGAATAATGGTGGCATTAGATGTAGAAGGCTCAAATGGGTTGGGTGGAATGGTTGAATGGCCACGGAACGAAACGATATCCTCCACATTGAAAATCGCGCTAATCTCCAATTCTGGTGGTAGATCTAAAATGTAAGCGTTAGAATCGGCACACTTCAAGATCTTATAGGGTACCACAAGCTTGTAATTTCTTTGTTATTCTTTGCGGGAATCGCTCGGGTCTATTTCGAACCATCACAAAATCTCTCTTGAAATTCTTTGAACCGTCTAAGAGAATCTACAGAAAGCTTGTAGTTTTCATTATTCATATTAATTCTTTTTTTAATGTCATCATGAAATTCATGAATGCGATGCGCAAATGTAGATGCAGACTTAGATGACCTTTGATGAACGGACATTGGGATAAGGTCTACGGGTGTCCTAAGTTTATACCCATGCACAATTTGGAACAGACTCATGCCAGTGGTTCTATTAACTGAATTATTATATGCAAACTCTGCTATAGGTAAGATGGAATCTCAACTCCTAATGTGCTCACCTACTAGACACCTTAACAAATTACCTAGACTCCTATTTACAACCTTGGTTTGCCCATTTGTTTGGGGGTGATATGCAGATGAAAATTGAAGCCGAGTCCTCATTTTGTGCCACAATGTCTGCCAAAAGTAACTGACAAATTTGACATTACGATCAGACACTATAGTCTTAGGCAAAGCATGTAAACGAACAACCTCATTAAAGAAAAGTGTGATAATGTTACTTGCATCAGAGGTTTTCGAACACGCGATGAAGGAGGCCATTTTCGAGAAACTGTCCACGACGACGAACACCGAGTCATGATTTCGGATGGTTTTGGGGAGGCCTAACACAAAATCCATAGACAGGTCTTGCCACAGAGTGTGTGGCACTGGTAAAGGTGTGTACAATTAGATGTTTTACCTCTTTTGCATGGGTCAAAATATCGGGTTACCGATCCGTATTGTCCGAGCTTCAAAACGATACGTATCGGTACCGATTGGTATCGGACGATACATTGAATGCATCATTCGATACATTCAATACAGTTGAATGTATCGGATGATACATTCAATGTATCGTTCGATACCAATACCGATACGTATCAGTATCGGCCGAAATTTTGATCCATGCTCTTTTGCTTTACTAGTTGGCAAACACGACATTAGTTGATGATTTTGGCATCATCTCGGGTGAGATTGGGCCAACAGAACCGGACTTCAGCCAATTCGACAGTTTTCTTACGACCAAAGTGGCCAGCAACCCCTCTAGTGTGTAATTCCAAAACAAGAAAGTCTCACAGCGAAGTGCAGGGGATACACAAACGGTGTTCTAGAAACAAGCACCCATCCTATAGGGTATACTTCCTCTCACGGATTGTCCACTCAAAAGCGATGTGTACGCTTCACCAAAATTTGGACACGTAAAATAATCATCTACAAGGCGATCGAATCCAATCACCTCAACACTCAATGAGTGCAACGTTGCTACTCTACGGCTAAGCACGTCAGCAACTTGATTCTTGACACCAGCCCTATGTTTCAGCACAAAGGTGAACCCTTGAAATTGCTCAACCCATTTCGCATGTCGCGGGTTTAACTTCTTTTGGAAACTTAAAAATCTCAGGGCTTTGTGATCAGAGAACAAGACGAATTCATGTGGTAGCAAATAGTGTTTCCAATATTTAAGAGATTGCACTACTGCATAGAATTCTTTGTCGTAGGTAGAGTATTTCTGCCTGGCCTCATTCAACTTCTCATTGAAATAAGCGATCGATGGCCTCTTGGCACACTCCTCCAATACCTACGTTGGACGCATCACACGCTACCTCAAAGACCTTAGAAAAGTTCGAAAGGTGCATGAAAGAAGCGTTAGTCATTCAGGACGTAATCTCCTTAAAGGCTTTTGCCGCAACAGGTGCCCATTTAAACTCCCCCGTTTTGATGCAATCAGTGATAGGAGCAGTTAAAGTACTGAAGTTGCGGATGAATCGCCTGTAAAAAGTGGCTAAACCATGGAAGCTACAGACTTCGTGAATGTTCCGAGATTCTGACCATTCCACGATAGCTTTGACCTTTTCTGGGTCCGCAATCATCCTTCAAAGGTAACAACAAACCCTACGAAGACAACGCTTTGTGACATGAAAGCGCACTTCTTCAGGTTCGCGTACAATTTCTCTCCTTTGAGAGTCATGCAAACTTGCCTTAAGTGGTTCAAGTGTTGTGGCTATAAATAAGGATGTCGTCGAAATAGCCCACAAGAAACTTGTCTATGAAAGGCCTCAACACCCGCCCGCGTCATGATACGCATAAATGTACTCGAGACATTTGAGAGCCCGAAAGGCATGACAAACCACACATAAATGTACTCCTCATTTTGCAGCCACTGGTTCTCAAAGCGGAAAGGGGTGGGCCATCTGCCCGTGGCACCACAATCAAGCAGGATAGGCCTATGGTCAGAGATTGCTCTAGCAAGACCTTGAAGCGTCGTGTGAGGAAAACATTCTAACCAGTTAGTAGACACTAAAAAGCGTTTGAGACAACTGAAGAAGCCGGCTATTGCAGATTGGACCAAGTAAAGCGGCCACCTAGCAGCGGCAAGTCCACAAGGGCCCAGTCATTGATGAAGGTGTTAAGATTGGCCATGTCTTGCCGATCCGGCAGGCCACTAGACGCTTCATGAGGGCACCGCAAGGCATTGAAATCCCCCCCCCCCCCCATCGCCGCCAGTTCAGACCAGAAATAATCTTTTTCACCCACATCATTGGGCACATAAATACCCGTAAACGCCCAACATTTGCCACTATCCCTGTTAGCCAATTTGACCGAAGCTGAGAATCGGCCTATTTCCTCATCAGTTTTTTGAAATGGGGATGAGTTCCACGCAAGGAGAATCCCCTGTAATGCCCCAACTGAATCCACATCGATCCAATCCCATCTGTTGCCGCCCAATACGGAAGAAACTTTAATATTGTCACAAACTCTCCATTTCGTCTCCTGAAGAGTGATGATCGCAGGATTGATCACCGCTATAACCTGCTTCACTTCAATCTTTTCTTCGCATTACATATGCCACTGACATTCCAAGATAGGATCTTCATAAAGAGAAAGAAGTAAACCCGACTGACAAAAACTGGCCTCATATGGACCCCAACCCTCTCCCGTCTGACATGCCTCACTCCAATCTCGCAAATTCTCTGAACTTAGGTTACCTCTTTTTTAGGGTACCACCTGTTGGATTCCGCCTCCTCTTCGTTATGGCTCTGATAATTTTCCTGAGATCTTCGTCGGAGCCCAAGTACGGCATCCCAAGTTCCTTATCGAAAGCGATAATCGCATCTAGAGTAAATATGTGCTCGTTCTTCTTATCTATAGTTTGGGCATTCCCAATCGGCTAAACCGGAGGATCAATGCCTAGAGAGTAATCAACTCACTGTCCCTTGTCATTATAATACATCGAGCGAATCGGTAGAACCTCATCAGACGCGGATGAGCAATCCGCAGAGTCACTCGACGAGGTATCACCCATACTCAGCACAACCCCTTCCGAGGAAGACCCCGAGGACGAAGAGGTGTTGACCTCCCGACGTAGAGGTATTTGCACCATCGGATTATCCCAAAGGGCAGATATAGGGGGGGGGGAGGGGGTTAAGGGAGCGAGATTCCTGAGTCCCATCTAGCGCGGGATCGAGCTCGAGATCAAAAGATCCAAGTTCACTACCCAGGGTAGTGTTGGGGCCCCAAAAACAATTATACCAGCCCAACTGGGTCGACCCTAGATGCCTGTCGGGTTTGTAGATCCAATAAGATACCCCGTCCCATGTAAGGGAAAACCCACTCGACCCGGGCAAAAAGGACAAAAGATAAGAAGACCCAATCACCGGCGTAGACGTAGTGCGACTTAGATTGGTTGCATAAATGAGGGAAAAAAGTCAAAACCCCCACTCAATACCGTTTGCTGGTTTTCGTACTGCGCCACCTCCCTCTGACCATATGATATTTCCTTCAAAAGGTTTCTAGAGGCTTCTTCAGACAGGGTTCCATCGCTTTCCTTAATCCATAAGCATCCATCTGTTTCCCAGGGACCACGTGTCACCTCAAGGAGCATCGGGCCCCAATCTCAAGGAGGCGACAAACTATAAACAGCTTGACCCTCAGCCAAATCGCCCGCACCCCTGTTTCCAGCTCTAAAAGGCATACCCAAAGAGGAAAGGCAAATCTTCACCGTAGGATCATTCGAGACGGCCGGTATGCCAAACATCGAAGATTGTGACCCGAGATCCGTCATCGGAGAAAGATTTTGTCATGGGCGTTGAAGACCACGGACTGCCAGTTGCAGCGCAACCGGAAAGAAGCTCCTCCGGAGCCGCTGCTCTATTATCTACCACCTCCCCTTCTTCCAGCTCCTCCATCATTGGAACCCCCGTCTCATGGCCTCTGCCGATCCTTTTACACCTGTTGGAAGGCCCAGTCGGCGAGATCGGACTCGAAAACCCTTCCTCATGTTGCCTCTTGGTTTTCTTGCCTACGTTGGAAGATCCTATCTGCAAGGTCAGCCTCTGGTAGAGCGTTGTACCTGAGGACGAGCCACCCTTTGAGCTTTGCATAGGATGCAGCATGGTCCCTGGTTCCCCATGTCTGATTGGGTTGATCTCCGATGAGAGTTCTTCTATGGCACCACAGAATATATTTATCTCGGGAACCTCGGACCGTTCGGTTTCGTGGTGCAATTGACTCGGGCGGACCACCCTCTCCATCAACTCTACTTCTACGAAGACAGTGATTTTTTGGCCGTTGAGGCCAATCTCGCAAGATCGGGGAATAGCCTCCCAATTGTCGGATCTCACCAAGATGCGAGCATAACGAGTCTCCCACAAGTCATCCGTGTGTCTGTCAATGAGGATACATCCTCCACATTTTTTGGTGATCCCCCAAAGGACCTCTTTGGTCCAAGTGTGGAGGGGAAGACCAAATAGCCGAACCCAAATGCCTCCCATCCATCGATGAGGCTGAAAAGAATTCGCATCCAGCTCCCATCGATTACATACTACAGGTTTGCCATCAATGGAGACCTTTTTGCTAAGGATTTCATTAGCAGTTTTGCTCGAAGGACACCGCAATAGACACTTAGTGTCTGATATTACCAAAACAACCGGTCTGTCTTGTAAGCTCCAATGTTGTAGCTAGTAGTAAATGTGAATAGGTTGCAGGGTTTCTTTAATGATGTAAATGATAATACAGTAGTCTATAATATTTTTTATCAAGGAAGCAAAACTGGGACTCAAAAAGCACAAGTGACTCACACTCTCTCCCCCATCATGGGATGCAAGAGCTATGGGATCTGCCGGAGCATGAGCCCCTCCAACAGATGTCTCGGATATCCCATCGACTGATGAAAAAGCTCTGGAGGGGACACCCTTTGTGGCGTTAGCAAAAGACCTCCCTCCCAATCCGTCTCCGAGATGGAGGCAAGATAGGTGCTCCATTCTTGATGCCAGGTACCCGCAAAGCATGCCCTCAGGAGTTTGCAACGGACCAGGCCTGCACCAGATCTCGGAGTTGGGCTTTGTTAACAATTGCCTGATGCTTAGGGTTAGTCCTCGTGTGTGGTTCCTGTGCACTTTTCACCAACGTTCCTTGTGTTAGTAATGAAGAACATCCATACCGATGGCAAATAGACCTTTTGAAATTAACATTCCGGCACTGCCGCACCGGGAACAAATCCAGTCACTTGCCCGTAGAACCAACACTTCATTTACCCATTTCTGATAAGGTGGAGCATGTCACTCATTGGGCAATCTTGGTACAGTAGGGGGAGGAGGTATTGTGACGCAGGACAAAACCCTAGACTACTTGAATGATGATGAAATGATTATTTTACCGAAAATAAATTAAATTAATTAAGCAAAATCAATACGAATAAATGCGAATACCATAAGGTTCGTAGTTTTCCATTCGGATGATCATATTCGATTTAGGTAGGGTCTGATCCGTTGCGCTAGATCTGTTAGCCTCGCGGAAGGAAGATCCTAGAGGTAAAACTCTAGCCACTTCTAAATTAGGGCGCTCACTCGTGGTTCAATGATGGGATCTCAGGTTCCTCAAGGGTTTAGAGATCGGGTCAATTTAAGGGTTTAGATTGGTTAGATGGCTAGGATGAGATTTAGGGTTATTGAATCGGGTCAATTCAATGGTTTAGATGAAAACTAGAGTGATGGTTTGGAAATTTTTGACAGGATAACGGCTAGATTTAGAGCATATGGGAATAAAATGAGAGCAGAAAATAGATAAATAAAGATAAAGATAAGAGATAAAATTGTGGGCATCACACCCTTGGCCTCCCACCAAACCCATCTCGGGAAGAAGAAGAAATTGTGGGCATCACACCCTTGGCCTCACACCAAACCCATTTCGAGAAGAAGAATCACTCTTCAACAATGACTCATCTCATGCACACAAGCAATAACTTTCATTCATTAATCAATAATCATCCCTTACAATGTTTATTTAGAGACCTTATATAGGAGGCCTCACAAAAGAAAATAAAACCCTAAAACAAAAATAAAAAAAGACAAGTATGCCCTTAAAATTCATATTCGAATTCTGACGCAGTCAATCGATCAACTCTTAGAATTCGATCGATTGACTTATATACATGTCGCCAGAATTAGTTCCTCACAGGCCACAGTCAATCGATCGAATTCCAGGTGTCGATCAATTGATTGTGCATTACTCTAGCATATTGATTATTTTCCTTTAAGCCTTTCTAAAGCCGAAAAATTTGCTGCGGCCCAATTCTAATGCTCTCGACCTTGACGTCATTCTCCCCGACTGAAAATGTTTCATCACCGATGAAACACGCATGTAGTACGGATCAAGTGTATGGGGACCCGAACGGTAGAACTCCTCGCAACTAACCTAAACAATCTCGGCATCTGGTAACGTCTGAGTATCAACTCGATCGAGTGTATCGGAGTGCACATTGTAAATAACCAAATAACCAAACTCGTCAACCCACTCTACTAAATATTTTTTAAGTTTCTCATTAACTCTTCCGGACCCGAAAGTCCTCATCACCGATGAAATGGGATCGCGATATCGGTCGGAAATACAAAAACTCAACCGATGAACTCTCGGTAGTCGACTCACCAATCATCTTCATCTCATAAACTAAAAACTCTTTGTCGCAGGTGAATGCCACAAGATCATCTAAAATCTCCTCAATTACGTCTTTTCTCTGCCTGCTTGGGGAGGAAAGGGGTATTGACTGCAATGTTGGGTTGGGGTTGTGAATTGAAGGCTTTTGGAAAGGATTGCAAGGAAGTGGGGTGGAGTTCAGAGAAGGAATTAGGTCCTCCACATTGAACGTTGAGCTAAACCCCGTGTCCGGATGAAGCTCAAGAACATACACGTTAGGACCACTCCTTGCCACGATTCTAAAAGGCCTAGCGTCGTGATCCTAGAACTTCTTTGCGACTCCCGATGGGAATCGCTTAGATCCAATCAGAACCATTGCATAATCATTCAATTGAAATTCCATAAAATTCTTAGGTAACTGCAGTGGTACTTTGAGATTTTTATTGCATAAATTAATTTTAAGCTTAATTTCGGCATGCAATGTGAAATGAGACTCAAAATTTCACTCACAATAAGACTCGGAATGTATAACGGTATGCAACTTGAGACTATGATGTGCATGCGTGTCTATGGACTCGATACTCTCATGTGCATGCGACGCTAACGACTCACATTTAACCGACTAAAGTGCTCTTGACTTTACTAACATTAGCGACTTAGGCACAACCGACTCTGTGGGCACTATCAGCTCATGTGTGATTGAATCAAAGGACACTAATGGCTCATGTACACTCGGTTCGACTAACTTCAAAAATTCAAGTGCACTCAACTCTATCACCAATAAGGACTTGTGCACAATTGGCTCTACGGGTACTAACAAATCGTGCATAGGTGACTCGGTCGAATAGTGTGTGGGTGACTCAGTTGACTCATGTGTGGCGACCAAACATCACTACTCACAAAGGAAATAGGGGTCTCTTTAATGCAAACTAGATGCTCATCAGCTTCTTCCATCTCCTCTTCACTCACCACAGTACCATACACTTCTTTCTCTTTCCTATTCTCCAACTCCATAGGATTCCCTCTTGTAGTCAATAAATTTGGAGTAGGAAGTTTTATGGAGCATTGGTAAGCAAAGTGTCCGAACCCTTGACACTTAAGACAATCAGGATACTTATTTGTCTTGGTTCTCAAACTCTGTAGAAGATGACGGTGTGTCAAAGGAAAATATTTTTCAACAAGTGTCACCTTCATATCCTCCCATGTGGAGATGGGTTTAATCTGACGAAACTCAATATGGAGTTCTATATGAATCCAAATTTTTTTGGCATTTCCCTTAAACTTTGTTGTTACTAGCATAATTTTATACTCATCTGGTATGCCATACCAATCAAAGTACTCTACACTAGAGAACCACTCCACAAAGGTTCTAAGGTCTGTCATCATGGGTCAAAATTTCGTCCGATACCGATACGTATCAGTATGAGACTTGAACGATACGGTAAATTCAATGTACCGTATCGCCATTTTGTATGTATATGCCCGGACGATACATTCAATGTATCGTCCAGTATTTTACTATTCCGATACGTATTGGTTTTGAGCTCCGACGATACGTATCGGATACCCGAAATTTTGACCCATATCCGTTGTACCTTCAAAATCTGGGACCTCATTCCGAATAGAGTTTAGAAACTTCTCGGCAGGTCGTACTTAGGTTCATGATGATGAGGATATCCCCGAACTCTGATCTCATCACGACTTTTGGGATTTTGCCACGAATTTGGAGTGTAGTGGTTCTCTCATTTGGCCAGCACCCTTTCATGGCGGGTAAGGAATTCATGGTGACGTGTAAGTGACTTATACATGATGCTTGGCACAAACACAACTTAGACACAATTCTATGGACCACACAACAGTTGAGGAATTTTAACAAACACATGACGTGCACACAAATGTAGACACATGCCATAAAGTTAAATGACTTCGAAATGACATACACATGTGACTCGAAATGAGTATGGACTTTTGTCAAACACTAGACGTGCACACTTTTGACCGCAATAGAAATAAATGCAAAGAAAATTAAATGTCACACAAATATGCCCTAACCTAGAACTTAAGCTTTGATACCAAAACTGATACAGGACAAAACCCTAGACTACGTGAATGATGATGAAATGATTATTTTACCGAAATTAAATTAAATTAATTAAGCAAAATCAATACGAATAAATGCAAATACCTTAAGGTTCTTAGTTTCCCATTCAGATGACCACATTCGATTCGGGTAGGGTCCGATCCGTTGCGTTAGATCTATTAGCCTCGCGGAAGGAAGATCCTAGAGGTAGAACTCTAGCCGCTTTCAAATTAGGGCGCTCGCTCGTGGTTCAATGATGGGATCTCAGGTTCCTCAAGGTATTTACATTTATTCATATTGGTTTAGAGATCGGGTCGATTTAAGGGTTTAGATTGGTTAGATGGCTGGGTTGAGATTTAGGATTATTGAATCAGATTGATTCAACGGTTTAGATGAAAACTAGAATTATGGTTTGAAAAATTTTGACAGGATAACGGCTGGATTTAGGGCTTATGGGAATAAAATGAGAGCATAAAATAGATAAACAAAGATAAAGATAAGAGATAAAATTATGGGCATCACACCCTTGACCTCACACCAAACCCATCTCAGGAAGAAGAAGATATTGTGGGCATCACACCCTTGGCCTCACACCAAACCCATCTCGGGAAGAAGAAGAATCACTCTTCAACAATGGTTCATCTCAAGCACACAAGCAATAGCTTTCATTCATTAATCAATAATCATCCCTTACAATGTTTATTTAGAGACCCTTATATAGGAGGCCTTACAAAAGAAAATAAAACCCTAAAACAAAAATAAAAATAAGACCAGTACGCCCTTAAAATTCAAATTCGAATTTTGGCACAGTCAATCGATCAACATCTGGTATTCGATCGATTGACTTATATATATATGTCGCCAGAATTAGTTCCTCACAGGCCACAGTCAATCGATCGAGTTCCAGGAATCGATCGATTGATTGATTGTGCATTACTCCAACACACTGATTCTTCTCCTTTAAGCCTTTCTGAAGCCGAAAAAATTGTTGCGGCCCAATTCTAATACTCTCGATCTTGATGTTCCCCGTCATATTGTCAGAGATTATGCTGACACTCCTGCAGCCACCTAATCAGGCTCTTTATCTACTGTGACAGCCTTGAGGCTGCACTCAGTGCTGCTGTGGATGGATTTTTTTTTTTTTTGCAATGGAATTGATTGCACGTTCTAATGCTACCCAAGTTACACCTTGCCAACTATAGATGCCAATGATAATGTGACTCTAATTCCAAGTGTAGGTATGACCTAATCCAATTCAGATGATGATAGAGGTTAATTCCATAATGAATATGCTTGGAATGAGGAAGAGACACAAGCAGCAATGTTGATTGGTATGACGAAGAGATTGAGGACTTGCGGGATTATACAGGGGTAGAGAGCATGCTGCGGATGTGAGCAATGATACTCAGAGGGAAGGGATGGGAGAGAAACTGGTGTGAAGAATCGGATAGGCACTAAGCGATCAAGAATCGGGCATCATGGATAGCACGTTGGCTCGAATTTACTACATATCGGAACGGGTTGAGTTTGTCGGCTGTTGGTCATGAAGATGAGCTGAGGAAATTATTCGTATCATTAGAGCAGAGACCAATTAAAGACACTCAAAAGTGGAAGAAAGTAAAAGAGCTGCGAGGCTGCGATGTTTAAAATCCTTTATAAACTATGAGAGAAGCAGCAAGGGTGGAATGATGCCAAGTTTGTCATGAATGAATTACTTTTCATGGAATGTTAGGGAAGGATTGGGATGCCCTGAAAAGTGTGCGGTGATAAAAAAAAACTTGATCCGATGCAAACAACCTGATACTGTTACTTTGCAGAAGACGAAGGGGGATGCTGCATGGGCAAGGGCTAAATTGAAATCTGTTCTGTCTGGAGATAAATGGGAGTACTGCCTGGATGCAGTACCCTATAGGTACTGCAGGAGGCATTTTGGTTGCTTGGGGAAACAACCAATTTGAAGTTCAGCAGAAAGGGGGTTCGTAAATATTCGGGATCCACCATCTTCCGGGATAAATACGCAAATTTTAGTGGCGTTTTTCTGTGGTATATGGTCTATGAGCCTAAATTCTTCAAGAAATTTTGGAAGGAATCGCTGCATCAACTAAATGGGTGGAGGAGTGATGGTGCGGTTGGGGAGATATTAATGTGATTAGATTTTGATACGAAAAGGCTTAAGGTAGTAAGATTACCTGTAGAGAGGAAGGATTTGTAGGCTGTCTCTTCCAAGGGTCAAAATACCGGTTTTCCGGTACGTATCGTCCTGACCTTCAGGATGATACATATCGGGTATCGGCCGATACATTGAATGTATCGGTATGATACATTGAATTTTTTTATTTTCTAAAAAATCCCAAAAAATCAAGAAAAATAAATTTAATAATTTTCTATTTATTTCAACTTTTTTAAAAATTTATTTAAGGTTTATTTGATGTATATTTCATAATTTTATCAACGCATAAACTAAATTTCATTGTATATGACTCATGATCAAAATTAAAAGATATATTATACATGAAAAACTTACTTTAAAGCCACATTAAATTTCATGGTGGTTCTTGGCCCTCGTGATCATCATCATCATCGGTATGCGAGTTTTTCCTATAATGTTGGTCATATTAATACTCATGATCATATGTGCCCCCTTGAAACTGAGGCATTAGCGACGAATATGGCTCAGTGTAATAGGTAAAGGCTGGTCGTCTAAAAATTTGACCAACGAAGTCATATGGCCCGGGGTAGGTTGGTTGAGGCCGATAGTATGGGTTACTGGTTGCTGAATCTTCGATATTTTGCAAACTAAATTCTCCAAAGCTAGAAGTCCTATAACCCACATCATCTTGTGGACCTTGTGGTAGTGGTGGTGGTGTTTAGTAAGATTTTGACGCTCCACTTCCTTCAATCCCTCCATCTCTAAATGTAGGAGTGTCATACATTGTTACCGGGTCATCATCTCATGAGGCAATACCTCCATAAGAATAAGGATCAACATCATCCGCTCCACCACTAGTGCCAGTGTGGGTTTCATCACCTCAATCATCACCCCCACTATCACCCCCATCATCGTCATTATGACTATCGGGCTGCGTTTCGTCATCAGATCCAACCACTGAATGACGATTCAATCTTCTTTTCCGCCTCGGTGGTTGGAAAAATCTGCTCCTCTGCTACTCTTTCAACATTATCCAGCCATGCGGTGCCCTCAATGGCTCTTCTCTCTCTTCGACCCAGTGATTCAAAGGGTCATCCTCCGTGAATATATATTCCAACTGGGTGGGATCAAAATATTCACTATCTGTAAGGTAGAATATGATAAATGAATTAGTATATACCTTATCAATTAGATCAAATAAAAATTGAATGAACTAAAACTTCATATAATTACTTATCACGATTGGTCCTCTGCATATTTCTGACCCTTAATCGCATGTTGTAGTGACAGTAGACTAACTTTTTCAATCGTTCCATAGTTAGCCTATTCCTTGTCTTGGTGTGAATGAGAGAGAAGGTGCTCCAATTCTGCTCATAGTTGGACGAGGAGCATGTTTGCGATAAAACCCTTATTGTAACCCGCGTTAATATCAGGCCATCACCTCCATAATGCATCCACCAATCAGCGGGTTTATCATACTTGATTTGTGATTGCGCCAACGAGATCCCAAATGACCTATGTCTCTTACGAAACATGTCAATCTACAAAGATGGAATACAATAACCCGCATACCAATATAATGTGCATATGACATTTGACTTATTAGTCATAAGGTATGATTACTCATATCTCTGATAGCTTGACCTTGGTCGGCCAACTCAGGGAGCATTCATTGGATCACATTAAGCAAACCGCTGTATACTTCATCGGCCTCACTCAACTTGAAGCGTCGCGTATATTGGAAAGCCGGATTCAAGTAGTGTGCTATATATCAAATATGAACAATCTCATCAATATATGAAAACAATGAATAATATGAAAAATAATAAATAAATAAAAATCACTACATAAGCAGTTTAGCATGTTATACTTACGGCATGCAAGTACTAATGGAATTGTGCATCTCACCTCTTGTCGATGATCGCCCAATATCATTTATATTTTGTAGGGCATTTGATTTTAATAGCCAATTTTGCTTTATCCATCGACTCGTAAACATATCCTATCGTTTGTTTCTTATCACCATCTACCAACCTCAACACTTAAACCAACGAGATAGTGACGACAATCAGGTGGTCAACATCTGCCTAAAACTAGGGGTTGTAGATCAGGTCAGCAACTTCATTGCAAACAGGTCTCTTTGCTCGTGGGAGTTCTAACTCATGTTTCTCTATTCTTCGGAGTTGATCATGCTTTTTAGCTCACGCCTATATCTAGCCAAGCTCTGTAGAGCAAGAAATTATCATAAATTGTGTAATCGTAGGCCGGAGCAGCTCGTTTTTGGTGAAGTCTCTCATCAAATTCACCAACTTGTCACTGTTGTATAGGTAGGAAGTAATCGTTCTTCCCTTCTGAATAATTGCTTGTGCCTTACTTCTCTTTCCCAAATCCTCAAGGATAAGGTCCACGCAATGAGCGGCACACGGAGTCCAGTACAAGTGACGTCTCTTCAATATTAACTGTCTTCCTGCAGCTTTGTAATTGACGACATTGTCTGTTACCACCTGCACAATCCGATGCTCTCCAACATCTTCAACTACCTTATCCATTAGTTGAAAGAGGTAATCAGCCGTCTTCGCGTGTTTAGAAGCATCAACTGATTTTAGAAATACTGTCCCGACATCGCTGTAGACTAAAAAGTTGATCAAATTCTTCCTTGTGGGATTGGTCCATCCATCGCACATAATTGTGTAACCTCTCTCATCCCATACTTCCTCAAATCTCTTCAAATAAGCTCCTATCTCTTTGTACTCATCATCTAATAAGGGCCCAAATACCTTATATGTAGAAGACTTTTTGACTCCTGCACCAGTTTCTGCACTTGTATCAATCATACTTTTGAAGTACGACGACTTCACAACTTGACTCGGAATGTGATTGTATATCACGAACTTTGCAATCGATTTTCCAAGCTTCTTCTCCCATTTTTTCAGTGAAATTGTACTCAATTTACTTTGCTTGGAGCTTTCTGTCTGATACATGAACGGATCCATGGGACCTATAGTACGACATGTAGTAGACGACCCGGTCTCCCTCACTGATGTTGACCTACACAACCCAGCAGCCTCATGAATATCCTCATCAACATCAACAGCATGTGGCCTATGACTAGATCCACCACCAGTAGCAGGAATGGGTGAGCCCCTCAAGCTGGATCGAAATCGATAATCGGCTTCTTGATCTCGTCGCTGTTGTGTTTCTCTAGTACTGTCCCTCATGACTCTCGCTGTCACAACATCCTCATCCTCATCATCCCTAGGTCCAAGTACAAGAAACTCTGGATCTCGCCTCTTATTCTCTCATACATTTCTCTATCCCGGTCGGCTTCTGCTTTTTTCTTTCCCTTAGTCGCCTGTAAACTGGCTCTGACATCTTCTTTCACCTCTCTGAGTACATTGGGACACCCTTTTATCTCTCCTTTAATGTGAGCCAAATGCTCCTTCAACCGCGTGATACCTCCTTCTAGTAATTTTTTCCCACAAAGTTTGCATTATATTCGGAGTCTATCATCATATATTGTTGTGCCGTATTGCCAGGCTGGATCTGATGATTGTACCATATTTATTTATTTCACCTACATGAATGACCAAACGATTGGATTAAATTAAAATATTTAGATAACACTTGAAAATAAAATTTATTTGATATTATTCTAATTAAAATTTATATTACATTTAAAAGTTTATTTCATATTATTAAAATATTAGATTATATTTTCTTAAATTTATTTGATATTATTCTAATGTTTAAAAATTTTAAATAATTTTTGAAATTTTATTTGATATTATTCTTAATTTTAAAATATTAGAATATATTTTATCAAATTTATTTGATATTATTCTTATTTTTAAAATATTACATTATATTTTACCAAATTTATTTGATATTATTCTAATTTTTGAAATTTTATTTGATATTATTCTTATTTTTAAAATATTAGATTATATTTTACCATATTTATTTCATATTATTCTAAAAATATTAAAAATTTTAGATTACATTTGAAAACAGTATTTAGTTGATATTCTTCTAATTTTGAAAATATTGCTATATTAGAAAATCATATTATTCTAATTTTTAAAATATTTGAAAATCATATTTATTTGAAATTAATGTGTCACATGCATCATATTTATTAGAAAATCATATTATTCTAATTTTTAAAATATTTGAAAATCATATTTATTTGAAAATCGTATTTATTTGAAATTGATGTGTCACATGCATCATGGGGTATGTCTGACATGTGTAATTGATGTGTCACATGCGTCACATACCCCATGACACATGCAACACATGTGTAATTGAGGTGTCATGGGGTATGTGTCACATGTGTGATACATGTGACACATCAATTACATGTGTCCCGACACCTATGTCACATACCCCATGCGACACGTGTGTAATTGATGTGTCATGTGACACATCAATTACATGTGTTGCGGCACCTGTGTCACATGTGCTATGGGGTATGTGTCACATGTGTCGTGACACATCACTTACATTAAGTATTTATAAATAATTTTATAAAATAAATAAATTAAAATTTTATATTTTAAATAAATTAAGTTTATAATAAATAAATTAATTTTAAAGGGTAATTAAGGTTTTATATAATATAAAAATACTTAATTTATTTTTAAAACTTAAATTACTAACATAATTTATTTTTAAGTATTATATAAAAACTTAATTTTTTTAAAAAAACTTAATTTACTAACACAAAAAAAAACTCTTAGTTTTAAAAACAAGTTTAAAAATGCAAGTAAATAGATCTACCCATATTTTTTATAGCTAAAATGGGATCCATTCAAAAATTTAAGATCTACCATATTTTTGGATAGATCTACCAATAAATATGGTAGATTTAGTGAAAAAAAACTTTAAAATGCAAGTTATATGATGGAAAATAATACATTTTCTTAAATATCCGACGAAAATATGAGTATGTGACTATCTGGTGTGTCACGGAGTTACTCTTTGCAACATAGTCTCTCGTGTGGCAACTAGCTTTCCCGAATTAGATCAACCTACTCACGTTTCAAACCTGCACGGTAACACATTAGGTTAGAAACTATACGGATTCCCAAATGCAATGCATATAGCTATACACAGCGACCATCCTAGGGGCAGCCCCACTTAGGGTCTAGGTCCCCACCGTGGATGGTGGTCATGGACCACCAACACGATGGCTTCAGCGCACAACGCGACAAGAGTGACCCAACACCTATGCGAGGCTCGGATGCACGAACTCAAGCCCACAAGGATATCGTATGCGTTCCGTAGGGGATCACTTAGGCCAGCGACACGTCACGTGGCTGTTAGATCATTTCCCCATATATATGGTTTAAACATCAACAAAAGCCAAATGGCGGGAGGACCTCAAACGTATTGGTTTGACATACTTTACTGTTCACACCGCAACGCCCTGCATCGCTCCTCCACATGACTATGTCGCGACCGCATCTCGTGCCATGTTGGCACTGCGTCACGAGCCAAACTGTTACCATGCCGCGTGCCCCCATGACCCACAACCGAAGCTCTTCGGAGTACCTATGGCGAAGCCCTCATGACTTGGTGACGCGCTGACGATGCCCCAGCTTCAACCCACCAATGTCTGACGGATTAGTGGCACAAGTGGCCCTGCGGCTGACCATGCCGCGAGCCAACGTCACAGGTGGCTAAGATTTGGGTCTCTGGTGGCTAAGAAAGAAGAAGAAATGGTAAGTTATTTTTTTTGCAGGGAAGAAGAAGACTGTTGGAGTGAGTGCTGGGGAAAGAAGAAAGTTGGGGAGACAAAAATCCCCAAAATGGGGCTTAAATAACGGGTGAAAAAGTAAAGGGGGCCCTGTCCGATAATTTGAAATTATCATACGATAATTTCAAATTATCGGACGATACGGGCGATAATTTGCCCGTATTGTTCGAAAATTTGAGGTTTATATATATATATATATATATATATATATATATATATATATATATATATATATATATATATATTGATATTATCGGATGATACATTGAAATTATTGTCCGATACGGGTGATAAATTGCCCGTATCAGACGATAAATACTCTATTTTTAAGGGGGTACGATATAAAAGCATTGTATCGTACCGCCGAGGTCCAAAACCGATACGTATCGGTATCGGACGATATATTGACCCATGGTCTCTTCTTCAGGTTCTGATTGATATCCTAATGGAAGGCTATGCCAACACTCGAACTAATGGACAGGATGACCCAATTAGGTGCCGGTTGGACAGATTTCTCTACATCGGCCCATGGGGGAGGTTCTCCTCTAATATATTGTTTGAGGGTCTACCATGCCCATTTCAGATCATATTCTGTATATGTTAGCCTCATCAAAAGACAGGTGGGGTCCCACCCTTTTCAGATTGGGAAAATGTGGCTAAGGGGTGTAGTTTCCAGGACATGGTACAAGAATGGTGGGACTCACAAGTCACAAATGGTAATGGGATCAGGAATGATGGGGCTCCCAAGTGGTAATGGGACCAGCGCAGTTTCATCTCACAAAAAACCTTTGCTTACTGAAGGACGTAATTAAGAAGTGGATTAACGGAGTTTATGGGATGCTGGAAGACAAAAAGTGAAGTTCCATTGGAATGAAAGAGTTTGATTGTAAAGAGGAAATTGTTCTCCTTGGTGTTGGAGAGATCAAGCTAAAAAGAATCATCTTAAAAACTTTAGGGCGAAATGTTGATAGGAGATATGTTGGAACAAAAATCTACAATGAGATGGTTCAAGGCAATAATAACAAGAGATTTTTTCCTGGGATGGTTAATGCTCGGCGAAGAAGAAACACCATTCAACATCTTGTGGTTAACAGCACCTGCACAAAAACTAGGATGAAATCAAAACTTCTATGGTTGAGTAATATGAGGATGAAGGGTGGCGTTGACCAAAATTAGATGCGCTAGATTGCGCCACTACTGCCGAGGAAGAGAGATTGGAAAGGAAGTTTAAGGTTGAGGAAGTAAAACGGATGGTTTTACTCTTGAATTTTTAAAAAATTCTAGTGGAAGTGCTAAAGGACTCTTATGACAGAGCTTTTATTGGTAAGGGGACCAGTACTACCTTGGGGTGGAAGAGCTTGAATATTTTAGGGTAGTTAGTTTATAGAGTGGCAAGCGCAAAATGATGGCGAAGATTTTTGCTAATCAGCCAAGTAGGTGATGAGCTTGATCATCTCCTCCTTCCAAGGGGATCTTGTCCAAGGAAGATAGATTTTGTATTTGGTGGTTCTTGCACATGAATGTATCAATGATAGATCATCATCATCATCATAGATGCGAAGCGAAAAAAGTTGGAATAATATGCAAAGTGGAAATGGGAAAAGCATACAACGGGTGAAGCAGGAACTTTGAATTATATGTTGGAAAGTTTAGGCTTCAGTGATGCATGGAGGACTTGAATGAGGGCACGGGGTGAATTTCTAGGATGATCTTTGGTGGTGAGAAGTGAGAAGTTCCATTGAGGGACCTCGTTGCTCCTATGTTTGATCTTGTGACAAATAAAGATAAAAGAGTGGGCGAAGCTTGCGAAAGGCATAGAGGATACACTACATGAATCTTGGGTGGGGTGCTGAATGTGGATTATTTCCCCTTTCCTAGGCTACCTCAGGAAGGCAAAAGGGGCCTCTGGTAGCCTCCTTTTGCAAATTCTTACGTAGAAAATCGCTTTCTTGAGTAGGGGCGGACACAATTATTGAAAATTCCAACCCCATCAAAGTTGCTGATTTTTTGCTGGTGTGCGACATGAGATAAGATTCTCACCAGAAATCACTTATAGAGAAAAATATGATGATTCCTAGAAGATGTCTGACGTGTCTCAAGGATGGAGAATCTGTCCATGATCTTTTAATTCAGCCCAATTGCCTGTGGTAATTTGTGTTATCTACCTTCGAGATGGTGAGATGTTTCCCTCTTCAGTGTGGTGGGGCAATTGCATCTTGGTTTAGGCACAAATCTCAGAAATAAAAGGAGATTACTTTCGAAGCTCATACTGCCAGCTGAATGGACTATGGGAAAGTGTAATAGTACAGTTCATCATGGGTAAGGTACAGCCTGTGGACAATAGGAAGAGATTGGTCTTAGAAACTGACATCAATTGCTGTGGGTAAATTTGCAGCTTAAAGGAGTGCTTGAAGGGATAGCTTATGAGATGGGATTGTGGCATTGTTCCTTTATTGTTGTCTCATTTTTGCCTTTGTTTTATTGTGGTCTAGGTATCTCACATAGATGATAATGATAATAAAATGATATGCTCGACATATGGAATTTGGCACACCTATTGGTCACTCCTATATATATTCAAGGTAATGATCACTGACTCGAGTCACTTTTGTCATATGATCATTTCCCACTTATATTGCTTTTTTGCATGATAAGCAACGAGAAAGCACAACCCCGATCTAGGCAGGGCCCAAAATTTCACTATCATCAAGAATCACCTGCAGAACGACTCTATTTTGTTTTCTCTTGTTATCAAATGTTCTTGTGTTTCTTTCTGACCATAAATGGTAGCCCACAATAACAGCAAAGATAGCCTCCCTGCCGCATCAATCCCATGAGGGGGCGATGGAGATCCATGAGTTCCATGTCAAGTGAAAGAAGCTGTCTGCGCTTATTTCAAAACGCGTGAGAATAGATCTCCAAATACATTTGAAGGAGCATTTAAAGAAGAGGCAAGTGTGGGTTTCCAGCTCCATGTTGCACAGGATGCTGCACCATCCAGGTTGGGACTTTGGGACCTGATAAGGGCATAGGCCGTAAGATTGCTAAATTGCCTATTTGCAGGAGTCCAGATTATAGAATTAGATGCAGGACTGTTGCATTCATCTCCATAGAAGTAGGGAAGAGAAGGGGCCAAATACATTCTCTAAAATCTCTCTACTTGAGGCTTTCACTTAAGGCCAAGTTGTAAATTGGCAAGGATCCTATCAGACTGAACTACCCCCAGGCCACCATCCCCAATTACCAATTATGTGGGTGTACATATTGGCTGCATATGGCACACCTTCAATATACTGGGCAGCGCTCAGGAACTGTTGTGAGGGACCTGCATGTTCTATATATTTAATTGCTTCAGATACTTGGCATGGATCCAAACAATCCAGAGAGCGGAAGCATCATAACTGCAGACATGTCAAAGGAGTTGCATCATTGCTTTGATGCACCAATACATAAGCCTCTCACGATCAAGGCCATCCTCTAACTTAGGCCTCCACAACTGATCCCACCCAACAGAGATTATTTTCAGTTTGGAGTCAGTGCTGCGCCAAAGGAAACGGAGCAAGATCTCTGTCGTAACCTTGGAGGATGCTTTTAGGGAGGAAGCAGCAACCAATCCAGTCCAGTGGAGCTGGAAGCTACTAAGTACAACTTTAATGAGCTTGAGACTACCCATCTCGAAAATCGGGTTTGACATGTTCGAATGCCTCAAATATAACTGCAATGCTTTTCTGTGAAGGATATCAGTGTTGGTCACTTATATCTGTCAAAGAAAAATACTGCAATTATATCTAAGACATTAGAATGAATCAAAATATGATTTTCTAGATGGAGAAGCTAAGAATTACAGTAACAAGCGATCAATAGATGTAAATTTGAAAATGAATATTAGTGTACTTAAAAGTCCAAGTAAAGAGCATATAATCTGCCTGCAGAGGCAAATAACTAGTTCAGAAAGAAGGCTGATCACTACTTTCAATAAGGTAGGAATACCACCACCATGCATGATGTCAGTATTCAAATAAAAATGAGGAGGCACTAGCAATGTTGTATCATGAAAGATTGTAAGAAGTTACAAAGAGCAGAATGACCGAGGACATTTGAGAATGATACAAAGCATATTAGGACACGGCCAGCGTAAGCAATCCGAAAATCCTACTTTTTTATGCGATTCAAGTGGTGACGATCAATGTTTAAAACTATGTTTTCTGGGTAGATGCATTATCACAAATTGCCTAATAATACTTTGGTGATGTGGTGACCTTCAAAACAACAGTTTTTTTAATGACATTTTCTCCATTCATAGGGGTGAACCATCATGGCGATTCTTGTGAACCATCATGGCGATTCTCTGTTGTTGGTTTGGGCACTGCTATCAAATGAAGCTTTTGTTATTTAATTATTCCAAACATGGCTAACAGAAATGTCTGGATGACACCTGTTCTCATATTGACTGACTAACAGCAGGCCATCACGACCACAATTAAACTTGTGTGTCCAATACCAATCACTGGTTTTGTATGTGGCACATTCAGAAGAGAAGCTAGATAAGTGGTCCCATGCAATGAACAAGCACGATGATTTTAGGGATGATTTCTATAGATGAATGAGGAGTTTGAGATAGGTTGTGGTCATTCTTTGACAAGTAAGATCATAACAGTGATGATTGGCTAAGTCCTTATCGACAATGGATTACATTGTACCAAAAGGATTTTACTTATGTATTTCTTAATTCTTTTTTTTTTGTAGTTATGAGAATATCTCAATAAAGTGAAAGCATTAATGCACATTTTGGTAGGTATGTAACTTCAAAAATCAAACTTCAAGCATTCATTTTTTGTATAAGGTTTGCAGAGGAAAAAGAAGGATTTTCAAGCCATAGAATTGATGAAAGCCCAAAATAAGTTTTTGGTATAGATTTCAGTGAAAAATACTGAGCCCATTAATCAGAATAAAAAGATCAAAAGATCTTAATTTAAAATGAAAATTTAGAGAGTTATTATGAGTGCGAGCAGCGGAGCAGGACTTATGGACCGATTAGGAAGGAGTGAGCACGTGAGCAGGATCGATTTGTCACTTGTGCTTTTGATGATTTTTTAATTAGGTTTCAATGGTTCAACACTTTTAAGATGTGTGAACAGGAAGGGCAGAGAAGAAGAGGTTCTTACTAGCCTTTTAAGTTATTTTTGTTTTCTTCCCCACTACTCTTTGTTGTACTTCTTTGATATTTTATTGCGTTGGTAAACGATTAACGTATCTAGTTATCAATGCTACCTTATTTATTTGCCACTTTCCTACCATTCAGGACCTACTTAAGATTACTAACTCTTTTCTTTTATAACCTGGGTGTCTGGGCCTCTTAGAGCACCTGATTAATCCTAGTGTGCGCCACCCAAGTTAGCACATGCAGGGTCAGCACGGGATATAAATCTCTAGGGTGGCCTCAAGCGGGATACGAACTCAGGTCTCCTGCTTCCTGAGGTGAGTACCTGGCCCTCACGCCAAACCCGTTGGGGCTCAAATTACTAACCTATGAGTTTAACGAAAGTGTCAATCCCTATAATAAAAGAACATCAGCCTCAGCAGGTTTATTTCACCTGTCACGATATCATTTCATGCAGAGCATAAACACTGAGCAAACGTATCACAAAAAATTCAAAACACATATGTCAACAATCCCCCTCCTGCTTTAAATGTTCCATTCAGGGCATTCACACAAAGGCGGTTTGTTTCCATCTTAGTATGGTCGTGCAAAACAGAACGAGACATTAATGAAGTTCGAATTTGTTAAATCTCGGAGATAGTGTTTACATATACTCAAAAAGCTGCTCACAACATGTGCTAGAAACTCGGCTTTATTCAAATATTAAGAACACGCAAAGTATAGCCAATTTTGCTTCATAATGATATATGTTGTGTTAAAAAATGCTTGGTCCTTGCAGCAAATTTGAACGAAGAGATATGACCAAAGTGCATCTGTTTATCATAAAGATATGCATTGTTCTTGAGCCTGCTTCACTTTAATTGTTATTTGTGTGTGCAAATAGGGCAAAATATCCCAGCGTGATTGCTATCGCAATCAAATCCTAAGTTATGAACGGCTACATCCGACCAAGTAAGACAACCAAAATTTGCAAAACGAACTTCATCAAAACACCAAATTAGTGACCTAAAAGACTTTTTAAACTTTTATTTCAAAAAAAGATTCTAATTTACAGCAATAGATTCTAAATTACAACAATATCTAATTTACCAAAATCGAACAAAATGAAAATCATAAATAGGAACAGATTTTTGTAATTTACTCAAATATCTTACAGAAGGGAGGTAAGACAACCTATGTTGCAAAATGAACTTTATCGAAACAACAAAATAGTGACTACAAGCATAGTGACAAATTTTTCGGCGAAATGTCATAAAATTCGCCAAGAAAGGGGTGTAATGAAAATTTCGGTATATTTCGGTAATTTTCTTTTTTTTTTTTAGAATTTTTTTATATTATTATTTTAAATATGTTAGTAATTTGGTATATATTTTAGTAATTTTTTAAAAAATATTTAAAAAATATTATATATATATTATTTATTTATTTTATTTTATTTTATATCCGTGGGTGTCCGGGCCAGCTTGTGCGCACCTCGATTAATCCCACGGGCCCTGGAGCTAACGACCAGGTAATAGTCCAGTAGCCCGGGGGGGACTTGAACTGATGACCATTGGAGAGCAAACCCAAGGCCTGACCAACTGAGCTACCCCTCCAGGTTTCCAAATTTTCTATATATTTTTAATCCCTGAAATTTTCCATAATTGTTTCCGAAAGGTTTCCAAATTAATCCGAAATGTCCCCAAAGGACCCTCCACGGAAAAATTACCGAAAATGAAATTTGTCACTGTACTCCACAAGACGCAATAAAATTTTATTTTTTTATTTTTAAAATTTCAAAATCAATAGCAATCTCTAATACACCATAATCACAAAACGATTAACCAAAGCGCAAGTTATAAATGAGGAACAAATTTCTGAACAACCTCAAACATTTTAAACCATAGATCACCGGTAAATCCAATTCATCAATTCAAATATTAAAAAAGAAAAATGACCTGAACGGATTCCGCATGATCCCCTAAACTTCTGAACTCGGGATTGGTTTTGGATCCGCCGGAGTAACCGACGGTGGTCCTAACGACGCCATTTAAGCATCCAAAAACGGCTTCTGATCTCCAGAAGCTTCCGAGAGCGAAAACCGCCACACTAAGGGGGCCGTGATTCGGCTCTTTGATGACGCTTTCAACCGCAATTCGATCAGGCAATCGAATGGATTGAGTCACCTCCGCCGTTAAAATGGAGAGAGCAAACCCTAGAAAAACGAGATCTCTCTTCCAAATCTTCATGTTTGCTGTGGCGGAGGAGGAAGAGAACGGTGAGGCCGTGTTCTTGTGGTAGCCAAATTCACTAAGTCGTGAGCACGTGCTGCCCAACTCCACGTTTACCAGATAGCACGTGAGATCACAAACACTGGGAAGGAGACAATGCTTTAAAACTTAGACCGGGAACCGGTTCGGAGCAACCGGTCGGACTGGGTTCGCCCGGGTCGGTTCTTGAAATAATAATTTAAAATCTTAAATGTGGTACCTCTATTCGCATAAAATATGGACGTCAACACAGAAAATATATTGACTAATTTGAATCTAATGGTGGGGATCATTTTTCACCTCAATCTCTCCGACAAAGGATGTGAAACCATGGATGCAGATTGCCCCTTTTTTATACCTCATTGCATAGATCCTAAAAAAGTGTCCCTAAAATTAAAAAACGTGTATAAAATTATGTGACAAACATTACTTTTTAATGTGACTTTAGGGTCACTTTTTTGGGATCTATGTCATATGGTATAAAAATTGGACTATTTGATGATATGCCCGCGGTTTCAAGATCCATGGTGTAAAAGATTGGGGGTGAAATATGATTCTGACCATCAAACTCAAAGCAATTGATAGATTTTCTCTGTGTTGCGCCCACCAAAATGTAATTGGTGTGAATAGAGGCACCTCTAAATAGAAGGAGGCATTACTTGCACGCGAGAACTTTGCCCTTGCACATAGTTTAAAGGAGATATTTTGAGACACGTGTCATTGAAAAAATTATTTGTTTGATGGTACACCCATAATCTAAAGATTCGCTGTGTGAAAGATTGGAATGAAAAATAATTTCGATCGTCTGATTCAAAATAGTCACTGATTTTCAATGCAAGTGCTCTCAAAGATTCAATAGGTGCAAATAAAGGTACCCTTTATTTAATTACCAAAATTTTCAAGTAATGCTCTATTTATTGATCAAATCAAGCATTTTTAATTCTGCTGATTAATAATGGACTTTTCAGTTGAGTTAATAATGAATTATTGCTGATTTAACAATTTTTATTATTAATCAATTTAATAACATATATTTTTGACAAGATATTCATTATGGTTTTATTTTCACGTTAGATGTCTCCATTATTACTTATTGAAAATTAATTTTGATCGTCTGATTTAAAGTAGTCAATGACTTTCAGTGTAGGTACCGTCAAAGATTCAATCGGTGCAAATAAAGGTACCCTTGATTTAATTACAATTTTTTTTTTCAATAATGATCTATGTTGTTGATCATATCAAGCATTTTCAATTCTCCTGATTTTATAATGGGCTGTTCAGTTGAGTTAAGAATGAATTATTGTGGGTTTAATAATTTTTATTGTTTATCAACTTGATAACGTATATTTTTGACAATATATTCATAATGGTTTTATTCCCGAGTTGGATGTCTCCCTTATTGCTTGTTGAAAAATAATCTCTATCATTTGATTCAAAGCAGCCAATGATTTTCAGTATAAGTCCCTTCAAAAGATTCAATGATGCAAAAAAAGGCACCTTTGATTTAATTACGAATTTTTTTAGTAAAGATCTATGTTGTTGATCATATCAAGCATTTTCAATTACAATGATTTTATTATGGACTTTTCCATTGAGTAAATAATGAATTATTGTGGATTTAATTATTTTTATTGTTAATCAATTTAATAACATATATTTTTGACAAGATATTCATTCTGGTTTTATTCCCAAGTTGAATGTCGCCCTTATTGCTTCTTGGAAAATAATCTCTATCATCTGATTAAAAACAGTCAATGATTTCCAGTGCCCTCAAAGATCAATGGGAGCAAATAAAGGTACCATTGATTTAATTACGATTTTTTGTATGTAATATAACTATCCAAATTTTTGATAATGTGGAATCGATGACTTTTGATGAAGAAGATATGAAGACCAATTTGACAATGGTCAAATCTTTGACTATTATGGCATAACCTCAGACCCACCTTTTATTGTGCAATAACCCAATCAGCCCAACCCAACGTTCTCTCTCCTCCACTTTATCTCTTTAGTTTCATATATAGATGTGTACGGTATGAACATCTAACACACTAGCTCATCCTTTCACCCAACATGACAAGAAATAAAGTCTTATGGACTCTTACATTAAATTTTTTTTATTTATTATTCTTTTGTTTATTATTAGAAGACTTACCCAAATAGGGCTTTCCGTCACGGACCTAATGTCACGCCTCGACAATCCGTGCGGCTCTTGTGCTTAGTCACTTCCTAGCGTCGCAAGATCATTCTAATCCCAAAGACTCACTAATAGATTAAGAGAAACTAGAAGAGAACTCAAGAGATGGAATGTGAAAGAATGCTCTTTGTATTCAACTGAAGAATGCTTTACAAGTTTGGAGGTTTATGAGGTTTGTAAGTGTAGACACCCCCATTTTGCTCTCTCGGAATGTACAAATCTGTTTGGTCAATCTTTGACCTCGTAACCCAAATTAGGAATCATGCACTGAAACAATAGTACATGATTGAACACAGGCTGAAACAATAGCTCTGTGGCTCAGATCTCGACTATGGAGACTATGTACTGAAATAATAGTATATAGTCGGAATACAGACTGAAACAATAGTCTTACATTTCAAATCCCCTAACCCTAATGTGAGACTATATATTGAAATAATAGTATATGGCTGGATACAGGCTGAAACAATAACTTTCTATGACCCTAACGTGAGAACCATGCACTGAAATAATAGTACATGACTGAACATAGACTGAAACAATAGCTCTGTGGCTCAGATCCCGATGTAGGGAGACTATATATTAAAACAATAATATATAGTCGAAATACAGGCTGAAACAATAGTTTCGCACTTCAGACCCGACCTGAGCCCAGACAACCTCGAATTACGTGCCTAAAATCACGTGCGTAATTCGTTTGCACGCAAAACCACACACGTGCAATCAGTCCCCTTTCAGACCAGACTTTCTTTCTTAGACCACCTCGAGACTCGATTATGTGCGCCATATGGCACACGTGATCGGATTGAGCGCCCGACCACCAGCGCGCAATCGGCCTACGCCCGACCTAGTGTTACCATCCTTAACCCCTAAGCTTCCTCAATCAAGCTCTTCAAATGAGATGCTTAATCGGATTGCACACCCTACACCAAGCGCGCAATTAATTCTAACGTGATTAGAACTAGGAAACTACTAAGTCAAGGATCACTCAAAGCGATTACAATCAAAAATCTGCACGTTAATCCAGCTAAACGCCTAAAACAGAGCGTTTAATTAGAGAAAAACCTATAAATTTTTTTTTTCTAATTCGCCCGGGGAGAGACTGAAATTTTGGAAGAACGAAATTTTTTGGGATTTCAAAACCAGAGAACTCTAAGAACGAACTCATAGAGGAACATAGCCATGATTTCGAGATTCAAGCTCCGAATCTTCGAGATTTCTCTCCACAGCCTCGACCTAAGGTAAAATCTAATTTTTAATTTCTGACTGTAGTTCTTAGTTCTTAGACTTAGGATTTTTCTTAGTTTTAATTATTAATATTAATTCAGTCTTAGACCGTAGCACCCTTTTTCGGACCGTAATTTTAATATCTGGTTCTAATTCTCAGTTTCTAGAATCAGTCCTTAATCTGATGGCCTAATTCACCGACCATAGACTCAATTCCGTTCTAAAATTTTAATCTCTAGTCCTATCATTAATCTCTGGTTTTAGTTCATAGTTTCTAGAACCAGTCCTTAATCGTACAATCTGATTTTTTTATTTCGAAATCGAATTCAGTCTTCAAATTTTAAATTTCTAGTCTTAATTTCTTAATTTAATATTTCTAAAATCTCAAATATTAGTTTAGTCTTCTATAATCGTAGTTTCATAATTTAATTAATAATTATAATCCCGAAAACGACTCCAAAAATCTAAAAATACTATTATATAATCTAAAATCTAATTTATTTTAATCTCAGCCACCTGATTTGCCCAATGAAGCTTTTAGAGGGTACTCGAGAATGAGGCCAATCCTCCTTAGCATAGCGGGCCCAAAACCCTTTTTTTTAGGATTATTTTATTGCTTTAATTAGAAATAGAAAATCAAGTCCATAATTCTCTTAGATTTTTAGTATAATTAATTTACATGCTTTATTTTAATTAGATCCTTAAAATAATTGCTTTGATTATAATTCTAATAAAATTAGTTCCTTTATTTTAATTAGAAAATTCTAACATAGTTAATTCGTTGCTTTATTAGATTTCGATATAGTTAATTCTTTTTTTATTAATTAGAGCTTTAGTATAATTAATTCATTGCTTTGATCCTAATTCTAGAAAAAAATCAGTTCCTTTATTTTTATTGGATTTTAGTAAAATTAATTCACTTGCTTTAATTAGAGTTCTAGTAAAATTAGTTTTCTATTTCAATTAGAATTGTAGTAAAACTAGTATACTTGCTTTACTTAAAATTTTAGTACAATTAGCATGTTTGATTTAATTAGAGTTTCATTAAAATTAACATATTTGCATTCCTAGTACAATTAGGAGACTCGATATTAATTGGACTTCTAGTAGTATTAGGACACTAAATTAATTAGAATTCTAATAGGATTAGGAAACTAATTAATTAGACTCCTAATAGAATTATAATATTAGATCAAATCACTATAATAAACCCACACTATTAGACTCATAATAGAATTAGGAAATCTAAACCGATTAGAATTACACTAATAATAGGGAAAGAAAAGAAAATTTGAACTATTTAAACTATAAGGAAGAGCCATAATTGCTGACGTTCGCAAGCAGACGATTCAGTAAAGAAGTAACCCACACCCGCTCTAAAGCATGACCACTGACGTGTTGCAGCGTCGTTAAATATCTGCAGCTGACGATCGCAACAAACTAGAAACCTTCCTAGAAAACTTATTTATTTATTTATTTTACTTCTAACATTCCAAACGCTGCAACGCTAGAGTCCACTTGGACAGAATTGAGCCACTGATTCAACGGGGACCAAGAGGAACCAAAAAAAAATGCACACCAACAGGCTGTCGATCGCGATGAGACACTTTTGTTGAACTCTTTCCTTTTTTTAGATAAGCAATTTTTAGTTTGTTTTCTTATTTTTCTTCCCATCACGTCATTTCGAAGCCCTTTAGATATAGGAGCCTTCATCAAAGTCTCGAGATGTTCGATATACGAAAAGTGAGTTTAGGAGACCCACCATTGTGGGGATATCATGACAACCCCATGTACGAAGAAGAACCACTTTACAATCCCAGCCTATGACAACCTGAGATTAACATGACTAGTGAACAAGAGAATCCATTCTCTACCCCGCACACCGGTAATAATCATAATGGGAGAGATGGTATCACTGGACAAAACCTTACTGCTCAACAAATCGTAGAGCTCATTATTCAGAGAATACAAAGAGGAGATGATAACTCTGAGGAATTACTTTGAGGATTGGCTATCGCATAAGAGACCATTAGGTCACGATAATTTTCAGAAGACCAAGAACGATAAGAAAGGCCACCGCCTACCCTGAGCACGGTGTCAACCCGCGCCACACCATTGAGATAACCTGCTCACACATTCTTCAACGATGACTCTCTAGACAAGGTTTGCTCACGAGCCGCTCCAAAAGACAACACTATCAAAATTGAAGATCTCCCTAAAATGTTCGATGAATACATGGCCAAGAGGGAACGCCCTGATCACTCATTCGGATTCGACAAATTTTTTCGGGACGTTGAATTTAACTTACCAATAGGATTTAAACTGCCAAAATTTACCAAATATAACGGCATGGGAAATCCAAACCATCACTTGGTCCTCTTTTGCAATGATTGTCGACCCATACGTGATAATCAAGGACTTTTCATCTATTTTTTTCAACGCTCATTAGAAGGAGAAGCTTTAGATTGGTTCATGGGACTCCCGCTCTATAAGATAGAAACATTCGATGAATTAGTCAATCAATTCCTAGAAAAATACAAACATTTCATCCAAGAGACAGTCAATCTTAGCGATCTGATGGCGACAAAGCAAGGACCCGATAAAGAATTCACCGACTTTATCACCAGATGGAGGAAACTTGCCGTTAGGACCGTCACTTCAATGAAAGAGAAAGACTCAATTGATATTATTATCGATAACACTAGGGAACCATTAAAGAGCGCGCTTGTCATAAGTGATTGCCCCGACTTCACTGTACTCTACTCCAGAGCATCCCGACTAACGCGACAAATTAAAGGCGGAGACCTCGCCCTATCCATAGTTACGTCAAAAGTAGGCTCTTCTAGTGAATCAAAATTGAAAAATAATAAGAAAGCCTCGGGAATCGAATAGGTCAACACCGTTGTCAACCAAGAACAACTTTGGAAACGAAAACTTCTAACCGAGAAATTTCGGGCAAAATCAAAATCAACAATGATACACAAACCAAAACTAAGACACCAATCAATAAAGATATGCAAACCAAAACCAAGGTCTGAACCAAAATCAAAGCTAATACCAGAATAAGAACCAATATCCCAACACCTACCAGAATCAAAATGTGACATGTAATCGACCGCCCATACCAAACTACAATAACGCACCCCATCATAAAACTTCAACCCAGCTAGAGGCCCCTAGCAGCTGAGGCGGGAACACTATCCCCCGTTACCTGATACGATCCCCAACATCTTCCTCCTCCTTAATGTTGGGCGTTTACCCTGTTCTCGAAAAGGGGTTTAAAATTAAACAATTATGGAATCTCTGGATTGCACACACACCAAGGCAAACAGTCTCACAGACCTACAAGTATTCAGGGCTATTACAACAAGTTTTAAAAGGGTAAGTAAGGGTATATCCACAGGAAAATGTGGTCTAACTTTCAGCAAATCTCCAAATCTAGAGTGGATCTGGCACTCTATCATAATCGAAGAAAGAGGAGAGGTTTTGGAGTTTTGTCACTTTAACTACAGACTACAGAATTAAATGCTATTGATCCAGATCTAATTCGACACAGAAGTAAGGGGAGATATAGAAGGGATGAAAAATCAAAGGATGAGAACAACATCTAGGGGTATTGGTCTCTCACTAAAAATCAAAGGAATCAATGGCAATGCTAAGATCTGAATTGCTACAATCCTCTTTTCTGGCTCTCAGCTTCTCAGGTTACCTTGGCAGAGGTGAGGTATAAGAATCTAATCTCAATCAGAGAATTGAAGCAATCATAAGGCTATGATCTGTCAACTTTAATAGTTACAGACCATCCTAGAAATTGTTCCGCTTCAAAGATCTTGAGTAGAATAGGAAAACCATTGCAGATGCTGTAGATGCCATGATATGAGACCCTCATAGGTTAACATTTACAGGACTATTCAACCCAAGGAAAACAAATATAAAAAAGTGAAATATAGATCAGAATCACCTTTAAAATCTATAATTATACTGCAAAATTACAACACAATTGTGCTTAGATCTACAATCTGTGCATCTTACAGTTCCTTATAATGTCTTTGAATCTCTCAATTTACAGCTTAAGACCTCACCCTAACTACTGAGAAGAGTTTAGCCACTCATGATTGGCTAAAGAGAGAAGGGAGAAAGGAGGAAGAAGAAAGAAGAATTTTGGGAAAATGAATCTCGCCCTAAGCTCAGGTTTTCTTAATTTCTGGATCGTTTATTCTACATTTTTTCCAAGCTTTTATACCCTCCTCCTCTGTCCTCAGATCCGTTTCAGCCAATCAGAACGCAAGGAAATAATTTTGTTATGCTGATGTGGCCGATTTCTCTTCTAGAAGCTCTTCTTCCATTGGCTCTCATCTGACAAGTACGTGTGATACCATTAGGGTTTTCGCGTGTGGCCCATTGTGTGCCTAAAATACCCCCAGGGGTCGCTGACATGCTTTGGAACACGTGCATAAGTTTCTGGGATGGACAACTGTTGAAGACAGAACTAAGAAGTTTCCTACATCGAGTGTCGAGAGGTTCGGGATCCTCTCGACAGGTTCTGTTTGGCTTTACATGCAAATCGACAAGTTTGTAGACCTATCGAGAGGATTGATGGCGCTTGTCGATAGGATTGACGATCATCTCATTCATCTCCTCGACAGGTTTTGGTTGACTCGTCGATTGGTTGTCGCAGATCCTGTAGATAGCTTCTTTTCATCCTCTTGAGGAATGCGCCCAACAGTTGTCGACATGATTGAGTGCAGTGAATGACGGGTTCAGTTGAACCTCTTGATATGTAAATCAATCCTCTCGATATCTTCTCATTTAGGTACTAGATCCTCTCGGCAGCTTAAGAGAACCCCTCGACAGCTTGATTTCTATGCTTTCTTGACTGGCACGCACTTCTAATGTGCTGTCTTTCATCTGTCTCGCCCTTAGTCACCTCTGGGTGGATTCAATCTTCATCCCTTGGCATTGTACTTGGTCTCAGGTGCACCCAGTTGGGTTCATGGCCTTCAATGAGTTTCTCAGGCTTTGTGGATTGTTGGAGTTTGAGCATAGGTTAAGGCTGTAGATTGCTTATCTGCCCTTTTTGTTGGTTGTCTGTGCTAAGGCTGCAATTTATTGCTCATCTATAAAATATACTTAAAACACATTATTAGACACCTCAAGGGTCTTTCAAAGGTCAAGTTAGGAGGTGAAAAATGGTAATTTTCACTGCTTAATACACCCCCAAACCTAAGCCTTGTTAGTCCCTGAGTAAAGGAGAAAGTAAAAACAATTATTGAAAATGAAAAATGCCACTTTTGTAGGGAACACAGATGTATTGAGTATATGCATCAAGCCTTTTAAACCCTTAGGTGATCCCTAGTGGAGGAGTGAAGTCTCCTGAGGGTTTACAGTGAAGTTACCCACAAACTTCTCCACTAAGGTCAGTTAATATTAGTGTAGAACATTGAAGCAAGCAGCAAGCAATTATAAAGTTCAATCCACACCTTTGTCTAATCAGTTTTTAGAGGATTCTCAGCAAAAATATGGTAGTTTAAACCAAAGTACTGTTGTGGCTCCTTCATAGTCACTCAGCTCATGTCTAGGTAATTTGTGTGAAAAATAGTGCAAAGTTTACCATTAAATTAAGAATCATGTGTTAATTATGCCCCCAACAAACTTGACTTCAAACTCAAATCTCACTGGGTAAACACTCTTAATAAAAAATAGAAGGGTGTATCAATTCACATAGCCCAAGAGCAGTTACAACCCTCAAATAGGACTGCAAGCATGAGCATAGACATTGCTCTAATTTCTAAAATTTTCTAACTCTTTTTACCATAGATTAAACAATTCCTCATCTCTATATGATAGCTCAATTAATTTCAGATCAGTAAGGTCTTTTTATTGAATTGTAGTGTGGCTTATGGGTGAAATTTGTAAAAGAATAAAGGGGCAAAAAGGGTTCAAATTGAGAAATCAGTAAAGGTAAGGAGGTGGTTCATGACTTCACCTTCTTCATTTAAGCACAATTCTATCTATTTCTTGAATTTTCGGATTTAAAGTGATCAGTTTCTAATCCTATTTTCAATCTTTCGATGAAATGACTTCCCTTTCTCATTCCTTTTATTTTGCTTTTCTATTTTTTATGTTTATTTTATTTTATAGATAGGTTGGAATGCCACAACTATACATCACACTAGCCTTCAAATATACTTTCTTCTTCTTTCAACCAAACATCGAACCTTGCACCTTTAACCTCACATCTTCTATTTCCTGACTTCTCAGATTGAGGATGAACTGAAACAGGTTGAGAGTTTTTTTTTTTTTTTTGGTTCAAATTTTCTGATTTTTATCAAAGAAAACTGAGAATTTTAAAGCTCAAAAGGTGTGTGTCAAGGGCAGTTCAAAGGTGGGGCATTTTAAGCTCAAACTGTCCAAGGGATGACCTTACTTCATGTCCTCAATGTTATGAGTGTTGTCAAGCTATTTCAACTTAGAATTGCCTAACTTCTAGTGATCAGAGCCAGGTCTAATCAGTCCTTAGAGCAGAAAGAAATATTGTCAAGATACTCTTCAAAGATTTTTTTTTTTTTTTTCAGGCCCAAACCTCATTGGATGTGGTCTTCCATCAGATTTCTGGGGTATAACCTCACAATTTTCTCTCTTTTTCAAGTTCACAAAGTACTAATTTATGAAAATTTCTTGACATTTACTTCCTGCACATGTTGGAACTCCAATACCTTTAGTTTAAAAAGTTTTCCATTTCCTCTTATAAAGAAAAATTAGGTGGGGATCTTCCTTTCATTTGTTCACAGATTGTTTGTTCAATTTTGGCTGCACTGACATTAACTATCCTATTGGCAAGGTATACTTTGCCACACCCCCAAACCTATGAGGACCAGTGTCCTCACTGTTCAGAGAAAAAGGTGTAGTGCAACATGGTAACAACGGAAGGAAAATCGAGAAAAGGAAACATTAAAAAAAAAAGTAGCAAATAACAGCAAAATAGAACCAAGAACGGTGTTATTAGAAAAGCTAAAGTATGTACAAAGTATGTGGAAGTAAACTATACAAAAAAATGACACCCTAATTCCTAACTAAATATAAGTGCACGAGTTAATCATCAGAGTCCTTGGCTTCAGCTGGTGGTTCCTGGATTCCCTTCCCCTTTGTTTGCTTCAAAGTGGCAGCCTTAGACAGTGGTCTTTTGGAAATAGTTTTCCTAGGCTTCGCTGAGCTTTTTCCTGTTGGAGTGGGGGAAGGTTTTTGTGTAGATTCCTTGATTTTGAGTCCAGGATTGACGGGGTTAGGACTAGTGGCATCCGGAGCTGATTGGTGGAGAGGTACATCAAGGTTGAGTTCTTTGAAAAGAGCCTCTGCTATCTCTCGATCAATTTGTGCATTTGTCATTTTCTCTAAGGCTGCAATAGTCACTCCATATTCATAAGCTCATTCCTCAGTCAATCGTAGTTTCTCTTTCAGTTTCTTGATGACATCTTCCTGACTCTCTACTATGTTCATTGCTTCATTGTATTGGACCATAATCTCCCTCCATCCTTGCTTGATTTCATTTTTCTCAACCTTATGAGCAAGCTTTAGCAGTTTAATTTGATCAAGGAGGGGATGCCGTACTGTAGCTTTCAGGTCAGCCATGCCCTGAACTACATCTCTCTTTATATAGGCATTGGCCTTCATGCATTTGATGAGGGTGGAGTAAGAGGGCATGGGGGTAGCAAAGATAGGATAGATGGGCATATTAGCACTGGAAGAAGGGCCAGCCTGGGATGGAAGGGGACTGGATGAGGGTAGAAGTGGGGTGGAGGGCAGAGGGTGAGGGACATGGATGGTAGGCTCCGGTGGAGGTAGTTGAGGGTCAGGTTCAGTTTGAGTGGAGGCATCGCTAAAGGTGCTGAGGGCAGTTTCAGGGATAGGTTCAATGGGAGTAATAGCTGGTGGGGGGGTAGGGATTGGTGTAGGGACAGTTGACTATTGGGGCTGTTGGGTGAGAGTGGTTAAAGTTGCCTAGATGGATTGTAAAATGTTTGGGTGGAGTGAAGTGAATGAAGATTGGCCTCAATGGAAGATTGGGTAGTGGTATTGGCTATGACATAGGATTGTATTCATTGGAGGAGGTCTAGGATTTGGGGTAAGGGGTCAGGTTTGATAGCAGGTGGGTGTTGGAAGAGAGGGGGTAGTGGAAATGAGGAAGTGTGCGCATGTTGGTTAGAGGTTGAAGGAGGTTGATAATGAGAAAAATGGGGGAATGTGGGCTGTGGAGAGTCAGGTAGGGCATTATAGTCATGCCCAATATCCTCCACTATGGATGTCATCAGGGATGAAAATCCTTCAGTGGTTGATATGTCTTGGGTTAGGGCAGGTGAGATGGAAAAAATTGGCTCACTCGCAAGGGGAGTGAAGAGTGGAGAAGGCATGGAAGGGCTAAAAGGGATAGTGGTAGATGTAAATGAGCTAGCTGGAATGGTGAATGAGGGCAAAGTAGGGATGAGGTCTGTGAGGGAAGGAGCTAAAAATGGGGTGGATGTGGAAATTGTTGTGGAAAGGGAGACTAGGCTGTTGTGGGGAATGGAAACTGGCAAGGAAGGAAAGGAAGGGGGGCTGGTTGGTGTGAGAGATGGAGGGATGGTGGAGCTTGTAGCAATGGAACTAGCCATAGAGAACTGCAGATCAATGGTCGGGGTGAATGAGGGTGCAGAGGATACGAGTGGAGGTTTCGAGCCAGGGAGTGAAAAAATCGGGGCAACAGAGGTGTCAGGAGTTTCTTCCTCAATCTCTTCAGTTGACCTGTGGGTGCCTTTACCAATGAGGGTCCCACTGGCAGACCAAGCCCTTTTTCCAAACACTGTGGGTTTCACCTTCTCTATTTCCTCATTTTCTTTAAATACAAATCCCTTACTCTTAAGCAAAGCCATGATGAGCTTGCTGTAGGGAAGCCCTGGTAGGGATTGAGCATTCTTACATTTATCATACACATCTATCATTGCTTCAAACACCAACCACACAACATTAACAAATCACCCTTTAGCGAAGAAGTACAAGGCATCCATTATTGGTGCTCTTCTCTCTTACTGATGACCACTAACATAGACATTCTTTTGCAAAATTGAATCGAAAAAACGCAAGCTAGGGGATAAATCTCTTCTTCTAATAGAGTCCCCAGACCCTATAATGCCTTGAGTCAGCAGCCTGGCCATTGATTTGAAAGAGACCTTCTCAGATGCAGCCATGCCATAAATTGGGTCATAAACAGAAGGGACTCCTAATGCTATCCCTATATCTCTGTAATCCACCACCATTTTCATTTGATCAATCAGGATTACTAGGCAGGGCTCAAGAGAATCTGGCTTGGTTTTTTTCTCGAGATTCTGATACCACAACTTGACCAACCTTGGGTAAGATTTTTCATTCAATGGGCTCATCATGGGTGTCAGGCATGCCTCACCAGATAATTCAAAGTATCTTGACACTCCCCTAGCTTAGAAAAATAGGGGGTGTCGAAAATGGTTTTCGGGATCAGATTTAATTCATCCATGAATTCATTGGGTGTGGACAAGTTGACATTGACCTCCAGCTCAGGGATTTCAGGCTCAGTGGCCGATACTGTCGTAGGGGCTTCCTCAACCATTGCTTCACTAATTTGGACCTTTTTAGCCTTTTTGGTCTTCTTGTGTCTTGTAGTCTGCCCAGCTTCATCCATGGCGAGTTTCCTTTTTGCAGGGGGGGTCTCCTTAGGCTTTGCAGGTTGCCTAACGGTGTCCTAGTGGCTTTGGTGACGGATTTAGAAGGCATTTTGAAAAGATTTGCTAAGGCGTCCTCTTGCTCATCCATTGATTACTCAAACACTTCAAATTCACAACTAATCACCACACAGGCTTCTGAGGATGCCCAAATTATTCTCCCAGATTCACAATATAAACTCCCAAACTTGAAACAACAGAGTGAAGCAAAAGGAAAGCTTACCGACAGAAATCTAGGGTTTGCGATATCTTGATGGGCGCGGGACCAAAATAGCTTGAACCAGGTGCAAAATGTAGCTTTTGATGGATTGAAACGATGTGGAAAATTGCTAGGAGGTTGCAATAACAGCCAGTGAGGTGGAGAGGGAGAAAGAAAAAGCAGGAAAAATCGCTAGAGTAACTCGCAGCACAAAGAGAAGGTGTCGAATGATCGAAAATGAAGCTGTCGTTAGGTTTTAACAAGAAAGAACCGATTTTTGATAGGATTGGGGAAGGTGTCGACAAGTAGTTCCTACTTGTCGACGGGTGGAAAGTAGCCATTCCTCGCGAGCGGTTCGATTTTAATCTTGTCGATAGGTTCTAAAATTACGCAGGAACCCTTCGAGAGGATTAGAGATCCTCTCGACAGCTATTTCAGCTCAGTGCGACATATTCTCAATAGGTTCCAAGTTCCAGAGACATAAATACTTCGAGAGGTTTGAATATCCTCTCGAAATGTATCCTGAACCTATCGAGAACTTCACCGATTAGCACAAGAACCTTTCGACAATCACTTTTACACCTCCAATACCTGTCGATAATGAATTCAAACCTCTCGATAGGTTAAAAAGCAGTTCCATTCGATTTAAATCATTCCTCAGTACCACTCTGCACATCCTTTTGTCGACTCCTAAGTCAACTCACATAGACGCTGCCCAAAGTTAACCAATGAATGACACCAATTTAGTGCTTGCATGTATTACACCTTATTTAGAATGCTAAACAGTAATGAACAAAAAGCAAAAACAACAACAAAATTAACAAAACAAAACATCTAGTATACATAGTGTACATCGTTGAAATTCAAACCTGCTATGGGGGTTCATGGAAATGGGTGATCTTCCCAGGCATCACTACATTTTCAAACATATCACCACCATCATCAAGTAATTTATCATAGGACAACAACTTGGGCAAATTATCAACTACAAGCTCACCTAATGCATTAATGAAAAAACAGTTCTCACTATTCAGGTGAGTTTGATTAGCTGCATTATAAATATTCAATTTGACCTTCGTATTGCCAAAAGTTACTTCCATGTCCCCTGATCTGCATTGTATGCATGCATTTGCAGTGGCGAAAAATGGTCTGCCTAGAATCACAGGGATAGAAGTAGCACATTTGCTCGGCTCCATATCTAGCACTAGAGAATCAGCAGGATAAAAGAATTTGTCAACCCCAACCAAGACATCTTCTATGATTCCCACAGGTTTTCTCTCAGATATGTCAGCTAGTTGTAAGACTACATATGTGGGCTTCAATTCTCCTAAGCCCAACTTCTCATATACTGAATATGGAAGTAAATTTACACTAGCTCTCATATCTAACAAGACTTTTTTAATGGTATGATCCCCAATGATGCAGGGGATAGTGGGGATTCCAGGGTCTTAGAGCTTTGTTGGGGTTATAATATTTAGTATCTGCTTCACTTTATCTGTTGCAATGACTTTCTTGGAGAGATGTATCCTAGATTGTCTTTTGTGGGTGCAAAGCTCTTTTAAAAACTTAGCATAGGCTGGAACTTGCTTGATTGTATCAAGTAAAGGTAAATTGATCTTTACTTGTTTAAAGGTTTCCATCATTTCCTCCACTTTGGCATGCCCTTTATAAAAAAGGGAAGGTGCTTGCATTGCCCTAGGAAATGTCAAATGTGGGATTGCTCCCCCATTTGCAGCCTTAACCAACTCATCATCTTTCTTTTTGTTTTTATGTTTTTGTTAAGGATCATCATCTTCCTTTTTATTTAACATGAGTTGCTCTTGTTGTACATTCTCTGTGATTACTTCTTTTTCTTTTTCTGGATTTTTCACAGGCCCACAACTTACTTGATTATCCACCAGCCTTCCACTTCTTAATATGGTGACAGATTTGGCTTCCTCATTAGGAGAGGAGACCTCACCTACTGCATATTGTCTCCTTGGGTTGTCCATGGGTTGGCTAGGTAGCCTCCCTTCCTCTCTCTTGGTCAAAGCATTAGACAGCTGGCCAAGATGGTCTTCTATCTTTTTAATGCTTTGGCTATGAGAGTGTACAGTTTGAGATAAGGGCCCTAAATTTTGCAACGAGGCCAAAACTTGTTCCTAAAAAAAAAGTGATCTAGCAGTTGGAGAAGTGCGGTTTGTTGTAAAGTGAGCCATAATTTGAGCCATGGGAAATTATTAGTAATGGGGCCTTGGAAAGTAATTACATTGGTAGGGTTGAGCATTTTATAAAGGCATGGTATTGTGGGTCATTATTGCTGGTTTGAAAGAGTATCTTGTCTCCACCTCAGATTGGGGTGGTTTCTTCATTGGTAACCAGCAGTAGGCTGTTGCCCAAAAGACTGAGTAGCAACCACATATTCCATTACAAGATCAGGAAATTGGATAGATGAAGGGCATTCCTCAAGGGAGTGAGTGGGGGATTGACATATAACACATGCCTCCTCTACTATAGCAGCCATGGGTGACTGCATTGCTCCCATGAGCTTATCAAAACTTTGGGTTAAACTTTCCACTTTCCTCTCCAAATCATTGTGTCCACTTATCTCATACATTTTTCCTGTCGTGGTATTATCTCTCACCATTCTAGGAGTTTCACAATCCCTGACCAATGTCTCTCTTTGCATAGAGTTCTCACTGATGATATCAAACAGTTCCTAAGCCTCCTTAGCAGTTTTGTGGAGGTAGGTACCACCACAAGAGACATCTATCATATCTTTGCTTTTAGAGTCAATTTCCTGATAGAAACTTTGAACAAGTTGCCATTCAGGGATTTAATGATGAGGACATTGCTTCAGGAGCTCCTTGAATCTCTCTCATGCTTGGTGAAAGTCCTCAGTTGGGGCTTGAGCAAATGAAATAATGCCCTTTCTCAACTGGCTTATCTTGGACATGGGGAAAAACTTGGCCAAAAACTGATATTGAAGGTCACTCCAGGACTGAATACTGTTGGTTGGAAGCATTGACACTCAAGTTCTGGCTCTATCCTTTAATGAAAAAGGAAAGAGTCTCATCCTGGTTGCTTCCTCTCCCAAACCGGCAATATTGAATGTGGTATATAGTCCTAGAAATTCATCAATGTGCTTGTATGGGTCTTCTTTGCTCAGGCCATGGAATGAGGGTAGTATTTGGATAATGGAGGACTTGATCTCATAGTTCCCTTGAATAGCAAGGATTGAATGCAGAAGGGAGAATTGTAAACCCCTGGTGCATTAAATTCCTTCAAGGTCCTAGGTTGCTCACCCATTGCAGAATTATCAGAATCAAGAACAGAAGTGTGTAAGGGGTGCTTAGGTCTGAGAAGTCTTTTAACCTCAGGATCCAAAGGAGCAATCTTAGGATTAAGAGATCTCCTCCCAAGCATACACACCTCAAGGATCAAGAACAACACAACAAATCGCAATGCAAGGAACAACAATTCAATCACAAGACAGACAACTACACAACTACTGATATACTAAGTTACAGATCTAGAAATAGAAATAGAGTTAAGAGATGCAAATTTAAGCACTGAATGATTTTCCAAGTGATACAGAGCTCCTCTTAGCTCCACAGATCCAGATATGAAACAGAGTTAAACTACAACAAAAACCAAAGCAGCAATTAATCAAACACTTGTCAAACAATTAAAAAATGTTAACCAAAAAATGAGAAAAACTTAGATCTACCAAGTTAGAAATACGGATCTCTGACAGCGGCGCTAAAAACTTATTGGGTGTTTAACTTGTGCTCGAAAAGGGGTTTAAAATCAAATAATTATGGAATCTCTGGATTGCACACACATTAAGGCAAACGGCCTCACAGACCTACAAGTATTCAGGGCTATTGCAGTAAGTTTTAAAAGGGTAAGTAAGGGTATGTCCACAAGGAAATGTGATCTAACTTTCAGCACTCTATCCTAATCTAAGAAAGAGGAGAGGTTTTGGGATTTTGTCACTTTAACTACAGACTATAGAATTACATGCTACTGATCTAGATCTAATTCGACATAGAGGTAAGGGGAGATATAGAAGGGATGAAAAATCAAAGGATGAGAACAGCAGCTAGGGGTATTGGTCTCTCACTGAAAATTAAATGAATCAATGGCAATGCTAAGATCTGAATTGTTACAATCCTCTTTTCTGGCTCCCAGCTTTCTAGGTTATCCTGGCAGAGGTGAGGTATAAGAATCTAATCTCAATCAGAGAATTGAAGTAATCCTAAGGCTATGATCTGTCTACTTTAATGGTCACAGACCATCCTAGAGATTGTTCCGCTTCAAAGATCTTGAGTAGAATAGGAAAACCATTACAGATGCTGTAGATGTCAGGATATGAGACCCTCATAGGCTAACATCTACAGGACTATCCAACCCAGGAAAAATAAATATGAAAAAGTGAAATATAGATCAGAATCATCTTTAAAATCTACAATTATATTGCAAAATTATAATACAATTATGCTCAGATCTGCAATCTGTGCATCTTACAGTTCCTTATAATGCCTTTGAATCTCTCAATTTACAGCTTAAGACCTCACCCTAACTACTAACAAGAGTTTAGTCACTCATGATTGGCTAAAGAGGGAAGGGAGAAAGGAGGAAGAAGAAGGAAGAATTTTGGGAAAATGGATCTTGCCCTAAGCTCATGTTTTCTTAATTTCTGGATCATTTCTTTTGCTTTTTCTCCAAGCTTTTATACTCTCCTCCTCTATCCTCAGATCCGTTTCAGCCAATCAGAACGCAAGGAAATAATTCTGTTATACTGATGTGGCCGATTTCTCTTCTAGAAGCTCTTCTCCCATTGGCTCTCATCTGACAAGTACATGTGATACCATTAGGGTTTCTGCGTGTGGCCCATTATGTGCCTAAAATACCCCCAGGGGTCGCTGACATGCTTTAGAACACATGCACAGGTTTCTGGCGTGGACAACTGCTAAAGACAGAACTGAGAAGTTCCCCAAATTGAGTGTCGAGAGGTTTTGGGATCCTCTCGATAGGTTCTGTTTGGCTTTGCATGCAAATCGACAGGTTTGTAGACCTATCGAGAGGATTGACGACGCTTGTCGATAGGATTGGCGATCATCTCATTCCTCTCCTCGACATGTTCTGGTTGACTCGTCAATTGGTTGTCACAGATCCTGTTGACAGCTTCTTTTCATCCTCTCAAGGAATGCACCCAATAGTTGTCGACAGGATTGAGTGCGCTGCACGACGGGTTCAATTGAACCTCTCGACATGTAAATTAATCCTCTCGATATCTTCTCATTTAGGCACCAGATCCTCTCGACAACTTAAGAGAACCCCTCGACAACTTGATTTCTATGCTTTCTTGACTGGCATGGCACGCACTTCTAATGTGCTGTCTTTCATCTGTCGCACCCTTAGTCACCTCTGGGTGGATTCAATCTTCATCCCTTGGCATTGTACTTGGTCTCAGGTGCACCCAGTTGGGTTCATGGCCTTCAATGAGTTTCTCAGGGTTTGTGGATTGTTGGAGTTTGAGCACAGGTTGAGGTTGCAGATTGCTTATCTGCCTTTTTTATTGGCTGTCTGTGCTAAGGCTACAATTTATTGCTTATCTACAAAACATGCTTAAAACACATTATTAGACACCTCAAGGGTCTTCCAAAGGTCAGGTTAGGAGGTGAAAAATGGCATTTTTCACTGCTTAACACTTAATACTCAGAATCTCCTCCAATTCCCACAGGAAAGACCTCGACCCTGCCCGGCAAATCTAGATTATAACAAATACTGTATATTCTATTGATACGTGGGACATAACCTAGAAGACTACTGGGTCCTCCAGGATGTGATCTATGATATGAATGATCAGAACTAAATCGACTGGGAGGCACTTAGGAATCCTAACCCTAACAATAACCAACCCCAATAAAATTTAGGGATCATTAATAACCCCATGCCTAACCACAACCAAGCAACATTGGCTCAGGTCACCACCACAGATCTCTCCGGTTGATCCTCCTTCCAGCCTTCTACCTTAATCACTCGTATCCAACCCTCAACACTTATGCTGCTCTTGTGAGAGTTCTTTCACCCCCGCACCCCTCGGCTTTGATCACTCGCATTATTCCGTCGAGCTCGCCTCCTCATCCAAAATTCACTCAGATACAAGTCTACTCCTTTAGGGACCGGAGATCGTTCCTCCATAGTCGCTCACCAGAACCTTCAAACCCTCCAAATCCTGAGCTAACACCATTGCCACTCCCTTCGTCTAATTCTGAGCCCGAGTATGGAGACCATGTTTTTCAAACTGTAGCCCAAATTGCTGCATGGGTAGAAAGTGTCACCCGAAATACTCCAAACTAAGAAAATGAAATAAAGACAGAGTGTTCGCTAAATATAAAAGAAAGTGAGCGAGAAGCGACCCGTGCAAGACGCTGGTCTCTGCTTTCCTAGAAGAAAAAAATTACACACAGTACCCCCCACCTTGGAGCGGCCCAGCACAAGTCCGCACTCCAATCTCGAATTTCACTCACTTTACAAACACATCAATGTTGAGCCACACCCGGTTCAGTCAACAACCGACTTGCCCGATTCTTAAATCAGGAACCAACTATTCACCTCTGCCTTTCCCTCAAAATAAGGATTTCACGAACGCAAAACCATCAGAGGGGAACGTGCGAGAAAGAGAAGTTAACTTGCCGTCCCCGCGTCACATTATCCCTCCACTAATCCCTGCACCTCATTCACTCCAACCACCTGTACCCAAGGCTCATCGGCCGGGCAAAGAAATGACACTCAAGTCAGGGCAAGAATATGACCTTCTGCGACATCTTCAAAAGATCCCAGCTCAGATATCTATACTAAAACTCATCAAGAAATCGCCTGACCATCACCGATTGTTAATAAGGACACTTGAAAATAAATAAGTGAATGAGGACATAATATTAGATGAGCTACACCAAACTGCCTCGGTTATGATGCAACCCCCGGTGCTCACTTTCATAGATGTAGACATGTCTAAAGAGTCACTCCGCGAAAGTGCGACTCCCATATATCTTACGGTTATAATTAGACAATTCTCCGTACCCCATGCATTGGTTGATACAGGAGCAGGACTCAATATCTATCATATCATAATGTTAAAAACGCTCGAGTACACGGAGCGAGATGTCAGGCCCTCAGCTCTATCTCTTATAGCTTATGATGGCTCACGTTATTTTATCAAAGGAACTATTAAACTGCATGTTTGCCTTGGATCTGTAACAAAAGATGTCATTTTACATGTTTCTTATTCCGCTAATATGTACAATCTTATCTTAGGAAGAAAATGGTTAGAGTCAATGAAAGCCGTCACGTCCACATACCATCAATGCGTCAAATTCTCATACGAGGACTCTATCGTTCATATTTACGCTGATGCACCTCTCCAGGAGATGGATATTGATTATGCTGCAAGTATTCCGACAGCCCATGATTCCGTATTAAACACGGGCCATATTTAAAAAACTCGAATCCTTAATGAGAAAATCGTTGCGAAAGTTCATCCCCCTACCCCTCTTAGTTCTCCTCCAATGTGTCAACAAAAATTGATGAGAAGAGAGGTTGGCCCAGACCTTGCCAAACTTTACGACATCAAACCAACCGCTATAAAAGGTTGGGACCTTATGTATTAACTCGGGTACATCCCCCACACCGGACTTGGTAAAAGCAAGCAAGGTCGCGTAGGACTTATCGTCCCAACAAAAATACGTAAATACAGGGTTACCAATCGGACGGCCCACAAGCCGACTGGTTCTCTACCTCGCCAAAATGATCTTTATATGACCACTTTGTCTATGGGACAACCGAGAAAGTGGATATACCAAAGCAGAAGGAAGTGTCCTTCACTAAATCCCAAGAAGCGGAAATCAAACTAATGGCTGAAGCATTTAACGATTTCACGAATCTAAACGACGATATTGATGAACCGTTCGAAGGAGTCAAACCTTTGTTTGACATTAAGGAGCTTACAGAAGAGAGAAGGGGAGAATCTCTCAGACTCGAGCTGCAAGTAGAAGATTGGGAATCCGTTGACGATGAGGATTTTCATATAGCAACCTTGCAAGATGATAAAGAGTACTTACACTAAATATGGGAAGGAGATGACACCACACAAGAGGATTTTAACTCGCATCGCATCTGCCTTAGCCTTGGCCTTGGAGGATGGGAATGCCTGTGGGATTCCCCTTGTATTGCTCACCCATTCCAACCCCGCTGTAGGACATGCACCGACATATTGGTTCGACATTCTGCAATGGTAGAATCGAACGACTCCAACCTCATAACAACGGAAGCAAGTAACGACCCACCAACTCAGCTACCGGCACAAGAAGAAGAAAATTCTAACAGTCATTTGGTTGACCAAGGGGGAAACACCCACCTCGCCCTCATTAACTTCGAAGAGGAACTCAAACTAGACACTCATCCATCCCTATACACGTCACAACTCCAAATATTTTGGAAATCTCTCGAGGAAGAGTGAGAACCCCATTCAAGTGATGATGAGGACTACTGGATAGATCTCCCTGCACTCGAGTTAGCAGAGCAGGTTAACGTAAGACTTCAAGCACTGTCAGATCAAGAAGATGAGTTCAGTGATAGCCTAAACTCTAACTCAGAAGGATGGGAATGCCCTTGGGGATATCCCTGCATTTCTCACCTTTATCAGCCTCGCTGCCGAGCATGCGTGCTCATCCTAACATACTATGAAGTTTAAGAGAAAGATCTTGCTACCACTGAAGATCCCTTAGGAGATCACCCTCGACAGGAAGAACAACCGCATTATAACTTAGAGGACGATAGTTCGACTAATTACGATCTCTGGAGTTTCTTCCAAGATGAAGTCAATATTTCTCGAAGAATTGCCCGAACGGCTTCAACAGTCATCTCGCTCCCTCAATTAGAGGAAGCAACTCTTCCAGCACCTCTTGAGGCGACCGACCCTGTACCATATTTACTATCGAAAATTAAAAAATAAAAAAAGAAGAAAACCCAAAAAATTTAAGAATATAAAATAAAAAAAATCAGAAAATCTCATAAAAGAAAGGGAACCCTTTATCCCAAACTAATTTTATGGTCAACAAGGAGACTTTTCTCCTAAGACTGCTATCCCATCTCTCGTACGAGGATGCAAGGCATCCAGGCTAAACAACAAGCCAGTGATCGTACCAGATGAGATACTTCATGACTTTGAAAAAATGATCAATAGCCTTAACTTTCACCTTATCAAAGATCTCTCAGTCATAAATTGTACCAATGAAGGGTTACCTTTCGCAAAATCGAATTCTCAGTGTAACAATTTTACAGTATATGAGCTTATCGAAGATGAAGAAGGAACATCGGTCATCGAAGACGCGCTAGACTTCCAACGGGTTATCAAGTGTTTCGATGAGCAAACTCAACCTACCGCAGAACCTAGAGAAGAAATTAACTTTAGCACTGAAGAGAAATCCAAGAGTCTATTAATTAGCGCAACGCTTAATTCTAAGAAATGTCAACAAATTGCACAGGTCTTATAAGAGCACCTTGACTCCTTTGCATGGTCCTATGAAGATATGCCTGGTTTAGACCCAAGTTTAGTAGAATACCGTCTCGTCTAAGAACCCGATGCGAAACCCGTTAAGTAGAAACTCCGTAGGATGCACCCACAAATAACCCTTCAAGTTAAAGAGGAAGTTGACAAGTTACACAAAGCCAAATTCATCTGAGTTGTCCTCTACCCCAAATGGGTTGCCAACATAGTACCTGTCGGTAAGAAAGATGGTAGAGTACGGGTTTGTATTGACTTTCAAAACCACAACCAGGCATGCCCAAAAGATGACTTTCCACTTTCGCACATTGACACTCTAGTCGACAACACCGCTAGACATGAGATGCTATCCTTTATGGATGGTTTCTCTGGATATAATCAAATTAAATTAGCACAGTCTGACTAAGAGAATACTTCTTTCACCATACCATAGAGAACTTATTGTTACGTCGTCATGCCTTTTAGGCTCAAGAATGCAGGAGCCATGTATCAACGCGCCATGATGGCTATTTTTTACGATATGATGTATAAATGTGTAGAAGTATACGTCGATGACATACTAATGAAGTTTCAAACGCGGGCATGACATGTTGAAGCACTTTGCCTGATGCTACAAAGTGCTAAGAAATATCAGCTAAAAATAAACCCAAAGAAATATGTCTTCGGAGTCACCTCCAGAAAATTACTCGGTTTCATAGTCAGCAAGCGAGGGATCGAAGTCGACCCTACAAAAGTCAGAGCCATCATTGAGATGCCACCTCCCAGTAATATCAAGGAATTATGAGGCCTGATAGGAAGATTGCAATTCATCAGGAGATTTTTCTCCCAGCATTCAGACATATGCGATCCTTTCTACAGACTACTTAAAGGAGGAATCGAGTACAAATGGGATGACCAGTGTCAGCAAGCCTTCGAAAATATTAAAAAGTACCTTCTTAACTTGCAAATACTATCGCCACCAGTTGCTGGAAGACCCCTAATCCTATACCTCTCAGTGAATGACAAAGCAATGAGAGTGATTTTGGGACAATATGAAGAAGATGGCAAGAAAGAAAAGGCTATCTACTACCTTAGTAGGACGATGGTCGAGTATGAATGGAAATACACTTTGATAGAGAAGACCTGCCTCATATTAGTGTGGGCCTCAACCAAACTATGCCCACTACTTCGGAGCACATAAGATACTAGTACTAGCCCGAATGGACTATCTGAAGTACGTATTCGAAATGCCCGCAACATTAGGAAAGATCGCTCGCTGACATATGCTATTGTAAAAATTCGATATCACTTATGTCACGCACAAGTCAATCAAAGGGCAAGCAATCGCCGATTACCTCGCAGATCTCCCACTCCCAAGTGATGAACCTATACATGCTGATTTCCTTAATGAAAACATACTCACGATTCATAACGAAGAGCCCAATAAGACCTCATGGACCCTTTACTTCGACGGTGCTCTAAATCATAAAGGAAAAGGTATCAGGATAGTCCTCCTAACCTCGAAAGGAGTTGTCATGCCTAAGGCTTTTCAATTAGACTTCCCTGTCACTAATAATATCATGAAATACGAAGCTTTCATAGCTAGACTACGAGCAACACTATAATTAGGCGTTAAACAGTTGAAAATTATTAGTGACTCCAAGCTAGTGATCTCGCAAGTTATAGGAGAATGGCAAACCAAGGAAAGAAGACTAATGACATATTTAGAAACCACTCAATATTTAGTAAAGAAATTCGAAAGAATCTCTTTCATGCACATCCCTAGATTAGAAAATAAGCTCGCAGACTCCCTAGCCACACTAGCCTTGGTCATCCAAATACCCATCAAACAAAGTACCAAGACCTTCATCGAAAAGCTGACAGTACCCGCCCACGAGGTAGCATGGACCGTCAAGAGAGAATTACCAACCCTCCCCACGAGTATGGGACTAAAAGAAGCAATCACTCCGGAAAATCATGTCAAGGCAGAAACCGAAGTCGTTATGATTAGATTTGAAAATTTACCAACCAACGATGGACAGCCATGGTATTTCGACATCTGAAACTTCTTAAAGCATCAAGATGTCCTTCTATACACCACAAAGATCGAACAGAAGACTATAAGGAGCTGATGCGCCCGATTCTGCATACTCGGTGAAATATTATACAAAGAAGTCTTCATTAAAAGAGTACTACTATGATGTGTCACAACCGTCGAAAGATAATACATCATTCGAGAAGCACACGCCAGTGCCTGCGATGCCCATGTCGGTAGACAGAGACTCGCCGATCAAATCACATGACAAAGTTACTTCTGGCTGACAATGATTAGAGATTGCCACCTCTACGTCCAACTCTGCAAGCAATACTAAGAACATGTCATACTTATCAAAGCTCTATCAGTTGCATTAAACACTATGACCTCACTGTGGCCGTTTTTTATGTGGGCCTTCGATGTCATCGGACCTTTCACAGACACAGTTAGAAACACTGGCAAGCACGCGTTCATACTTACAACAATCGAATACTACACTAAATGGGCAGAAACTAAATCCTATGTCAGAATCATCACTTCGACGCTTGTGAGTTTTATCGTTCGAAATATCATCACCAAGTTTGGAGTACCCAGGATGTTTGTCACCGATAATGGACCGCAGTTTTTCACAGAGAAGACAAAAAAATTATACAAGAAGTTCGGCATTGATCTACGCCACTCATCACCGTTCTACCCTCAAGGTAATGGACAAGCAGAATATGAACAAAATGCTGATTCAAATTTTAAAATACACAGTAGAAATAAGCAATGAACCCGATTGACCTGAACGACTACGAGAAGCACTCTGGGCCTATAGGACCTCTATTCGTACGGCCACTGGCCAAACTCCCTATCTCCTTACCTATGGGATGGAGGTAGTCTTACCATATGAGATACAAGTACCATCTTTATGGATTCAACTTGAAGATGAGCTATCTTTAGATGCGAGGAGAATTGCCCTACTCACGCAGCTAGAGCAACTTGATGAAACATGTCTAAGGGCAGCTGATTACGCTCAGGTATATCAGAGGAGAGTGGCCAGGGCTTACGATAAGAAAGTCCTCGAACGAACCTTTAATATTGGAGAATTAGTCTTGAAGAAAATCATGCCTTCTAAGCACGCCCATCTGAAAGGAAAGTTGAAATCGAACTAGGAAGGCCCTTACGTTATAACAGTCGCATCCCCTGGGAATGCATACAAACTGGCGAACCAAGATGAGGAAGAACTCCCTAGCCCTTGGAACGCCATGTACCTTAGAAAATACTATCCTTAGCCCCGTGATCATCACATCCCGTAGTTAAATACTTATACTTATCACCCTTGTAGTCGTCACGACCCATTCATTGGTCGTACGTCATCAATTCTCAGAATATCCTTAAGATCTCTAGTTTATCGCCCACTTTCTCACTTGGATAAATTGATCGAAAGAATAGTGACCTACCTAACCTCTTTCAAAAGCATAAGTAACACCCGATCCTCATTTTCCTTTCCCCGCCATTGGAGGAGATGCTAGAGCAAAAAAATGAAGATACTAGGTTCAATCAAAACTTATTATTCTTGCGCTAGTAGGATGCTTTCAAATATATCTATATATTAAAAATTGAGTGAGAGCATTACAATGAATGAACAAGTCAATGAGCTGAAGGAAGCATAAGCAGACCGTGAGGACATCTCTAGTACTTTACTAGAAGTATATAAATAAGCTGTGAGGGCACACCTGATGTCCCCATACTACTAGATGTCGTCGTAAGGTGGTGGGAGGAGGACAAACTCCTGCTAACCATAGAATGTGAGATCTTGATGGTACCAAAACATGATGAAGAGCTCGACATGGCACCCTGTATCCCTCTGAGAAAAAGATTGTTACTCATCCCTTTTGAAAAGTGTTAGTTATAAACTATTCCCCACATCACCGAGCCTTACCCCCCCCCCCCCCCTTCTATTTTTATTTCGGATGATAAATCAGAAGCCTTACAGAATGCTCCTAGGAATGAAACTGAAAACTGATGAATGATGAATGATGACTGATGTAATTACCCACTATACCTACCGTACTTCTCCAAAACTAACTCACCAAATACCCATGACTGCTTATAGACCTAAAGTGCTCATCCAAAGCCTAAAAAAGCTCCATTGCATCTACACACTGGGGCATTTTTTTGAAAAAAAAGGAGAATCACATTAGAAGCGCCGACCCATCCATAAAGAAGATGAGGAATAACGAAGTTACCATTCGGAGAATGCTACCAAAGATCCTATACTGTCAACACTACCACACTCCTACACTGGGGCATTTTTATTTATTGTTTTCATTATTTCTATCTTAGCTATTTGCTTTCCCTGTTACATTACTTAAAAAAAAAAAAAAAAAAAACACAAAAAAAGGGAGCACATATCCACCCTTTTCTACCAGACCCCGGTCTGAGATACCTACCTCCTTGACAACTAGCAAGGGGAAGAACAATAACTACTGATAGCATTACCTTTACATGTGCAGATATAAAGCGACCTTCAATCATCACCGGGCCAGTTTAGGAAGCATCCAAGTCCCAATGACGATCGACAGCGCTAAAGAAACTAAAAAGCGAAAGACAAATGCAAGAGGTAACTATAGGAAAATGAGCCAATCAGGTACATCTAAACCAAAAAATCTCTCCATATATATATATATATATATATATATATAAGTTTTGTTTTCTTTTTACACTTGTCACCGGGGGGATCCCCCCTATATATATACAATGCACACACAATAGATAAAATAAACACACACACACACACACACACACACACACACCTACTCCCTACGCTGTCGTTGGGATGGACGAGCACCGCTGTCCCCAGTATCATCAGCTCGGAGGTCCGTAGACTGGTCCTCCGAAAATACAATCCCGACACTCGGAGTTCTCGGAACCTCTAGGCCCCGCCACAGAACCCTCCTCACTCGTCTGGCTAACAAATTACCTCGATCGTGAATGAGGAGGATAACCAGCGAGAATCTCAAGAATGACAAAATCCTCACGAGCATCACCCTTGACATGATCACGTGACGTGTGACGAGACTGCTAGATCGAGGAACCCGTGCCCCTCGACTCTGATCCATCAAGCTGACTAGCCAGCCTATGTTCCCCCTGCTCACTCCTCGTCAGACGATACTGCAGCTGATCTAGGGACACCTACATCTCTGCCCACATCATCCGACCAGCCACCTCTAATGCCTCAGCCTGAGTCTTTTGTGCAACCATCATCTCAATGAACAGGTCGTCATGACTCTGCGCCTCCCCAAGGATTCGTCTCGCCTCAGGAGTGGTGCGCGCTCGTATCACCTCTAGACGCGCCTCCTGGAGCTGACGAACTTGCGTAACCACACTAAGTCAAGGAGAACTAATGTGTATATAGATATATGAACATAAAAAAGAAACTTTGAAAAGGAAAAAATATACTAGATCCAGCCTCTCCTCCAGAAGTCGCTCAACCGTCTCAACAGGCACTGGATCAGCAGGAGGCACGGAAGGGACAACAAATGTAGCTGACTGTAACAAGAATAAGCAAATACTTTAGATAACACTGTAATGACAAATAAATTACGAACACAATAACTAAAATATACTTGAGTAGGGATAGGAATAAACCCCTGAGGGGGAGCCTCGAGAGCAGAGTCTGGAACAGCCTACGCAGAGAACCAAACAAGCCAACACCAGATATGTCAGAACAAATAAGACGAAATAACTTAAGCTGAAGTACACCACACCAGAAACTATACTTGACTCTCTGGGCGTAGAGAGGCAGCAGTCGCCTCCCTCGTCTGAAGATCCTTGGTAATCTGACGCTAAAATACCACGTCATGCTAGTAAAATATTAAGAAAGTGAAACAATAACATCCCACAAACTAATACAATGACACAAACGAGATAAAAGATTGAATGAAACTTACCCAATGCTCTAGCTCGGCCCGAAGCTAATCCATCGCAGGATCCTCCCTACTGGAGGAAGCAACTGAAGATAGATCAAACGCCGGAACGAGACCTCCATCAGCGAGCTCAGCTCTCTATGAATAACAATCAACACATCAGTTGGTAGGCTCACAACGCTAACAATTAACAAAATCAAGTTCATATAGACACTCACCAATCGATCAATCTCAGATCGCAAACTGGCCTCCACCTCTTAGTCGGCTTGTTGTTGACCGCGTAACAACCCTATCATCACCATGTGACTAGCGACCTCGACCTCTCCCTCAGACTGTTCAAAATAAAATGAGACACTACAACCATGTTAGAACGACCGGAAGACCAAACCAAACAAAAAAAAAAAAAAAAAAAATGCCCCCCAATATCATTTATACACTCCAATTAAGACCAAACTAAATAAAAAATGAAGAAATGCCCCCATCACTTACACACTCCAAACTGAACAAAAAAATTAAAAAAAATGCCCCCATCATTTATGCACTTGAACCTAAACTAAACTAAACCAAAAACTGCTCCCAGCACACCCCAAATCAAAACAAATATACAAGATCAGACTAAACTTAAATAAATAAGCATCACACTCAAAACAAGTTGAAGCAAGCTACCAAATAAACTAAACCAAAATTTACTAAATAGAAATTACCACAAATGGAATTAAGAAATCATAATCACTTCATAAATAGATAAAATAATTATAAAATACACCGAGGGCATACCCTCTGAATATACAACATAAAATAAGAAACTTAAAATCTGCCCGTTCAGGCAATGCCCGAATTCGGATATATACAGGAAACCACTTCGAGTTGGATTGATAGCACCAACCTAGTATCACCCCGAATTCCCAATAATCCACTCAATAATCACAACCCTTCGGGTTCAATACCTAGGATACAAAACAGAAAGAAAGAAAAGACATCAATGAACAAAAATGCCCAAAATCACAAACAAAAAAAAATGCCCCAAAACTTCTAATTCTAAACTTGAAATGAAATTCAAAACAACGAGAAACAAAGCCTTTAGCTCTCACATTTATAAATTATACCTCCTAAATTACCGGAGGGACAAGTGTCACACCTTTAAACCCTTCCAATCTAATTAAATCCAAAACCAAACACATACCCCCTTGAAAGACCACAATCCATGACAACCTAGATAAACCAATAATCATGCAACACTTATCCCTCTAAGGGACTACAAACCCAAAAGCAAAATAGATAAGCCAATAGGATTCAAACACCCAACACCCATCTAGAACTCTTTGAAAATTCACACACTTCTAATAAGTGTCATCTCAAAGTAAATAAAAAGACTAAAATAAAATACCCAAAGCCTTAAACAAAATAAACAACAAAAAAAAAGCTCTCTAAAATAAGACCCTAACTTGTTTGGGACCACACAAAAAATGCCCCCAATAAACCAAATAGAACCAAGTAAACCCTCTAAACAAAATTTCATAAAATAAACTAATCTTGGGATAAAAAGCTAAATTAAATCCTAAACTAAATCAAACAAACCGAATGTGCCTGACTAATCCATTAAATAAGTTTGAAAGAAGTAAATAAACACAATAAAAAAAAAAACACCTCTTTATTTATAAATTTTTTTTTACAAGTACCACCGGAGGCATACCTCCTGAACTTACAACCTGAGGCTTTAGGAAGGATTGGTTGGGGAACAAATCCCTCCACTTGTAACATCTTCCTCTTTCGTCGTCTTCATCTCCTCTGCTGTCGCTTCCTCAATGCTGCCTTCACCGCTCCCAAGGGATTGATATGAAGACTGGCGTCCTCATTCCCAATACCACCCATTCCCAGAATAATGGCATCTCCGAGCATCATCTCAGGATGAAGATCATATGAAATCACGAACAGAGGAAGAAACAACATCCCAATCGGACGATTAGATCATCCGATATTGCTAAAATATGAATTTTAGAACACATAATATCCAGAAAAAGTAAAACTCGAGACTAAACCAGAGAATAAGAAATAAGTAAAGGCTCCCTCGCTTATATAGAGTACGAACTTAATAACGCGCCCAGACACGTGTGCTTAACTCAGTCACGCGCATCACATGACGCGCACAATCCAAAACACGTGCCTTAATCGAAGCACGCAATGAAACTATTGCTCGCGCCAACGGTGCAACGCTTCGATCACGCATAATACATGAACAACATAACCATATCAAACGACCACCTCCAGACGCATAATACAAAAGGTCGCCTACACAGTAACTTGGTGATGACTCAATCACGCGCTACAATTAGAGCACATAATACAATCACACACACACTTAGACACGCGTAAACAATCCTTTAAACTTGTGATCGCACGCCCTAAAATAGGTGCGCAATCATATTGAGCGGCATGTGCCAAGCACGCAATATTCAAATTAATCGATCCTCACACCTTTGCACCCCATCTTGACCAAAATTCTCCTGTCCCATCACGTGGCCTCACACGCTGCTAAAAAAGATTGGCACAGTCACTTACCCTTCTCCCATCATGATCCCACAAGAAAGAAAGAACCTCGTCACACATATCCTGTCACAACAACATGCACACACATGATACTACCTCAATATCCAGTCCTATCGTAATAAATTAGTCATGCCCTCATGTCCCATCGCAAAAAGCCAAAAGCCCACCACACATCCTCTCGTGAGAAGCCAAAGACGAAGCCAATCACTATGCAACCACAACGTGATTTTCTTCATAACCCAAGATCTGCCAAAGAAAGAAACTGGGCGCACCGATCGCACATATATCCTATCAGCGCCCCATCGCTAATTATGCTCAGCCAATATCCCATCGTAAACATCACTACCCGAAAAAGCTTAGACAACACCTGCTACGCCATATGACGAAAAAGAGGGAAAGCTCGATCATGTCCCATCGCTAAAGTAAAAAGCTCCCTCTCGAATTGCTCGCTATGTAACAGCCGCCAGGACTCATCCAACACACAGCCAAAGAAAGGGAGAACTCCCAAGTCCCATCGCGACATCACTTCTCCAAGACATTATATCACATTGGCAACCACCAAGCTCGGCCACAGTGAACCTGAAGCAAGAGAAGAAACCTCCAAAGTCCCATTGCGACACCTCGACACCACTAGACCATACAAACTACGCATAATTCAGGTAAGTATCACCCCTGGGTAAGTACTACTAATTTTTCAATTACTCGATATTGCTTATAAATATAATTAGCTATGATTAAGTCAAATGTTTTTAAAACTCATCTCTCTCGACTCGCGAATCACTGTAGTCCTCCCATAAAAGACAATCATCAATATTCACCAAGAAGGTTAGATGGAGTATCCGGCATGTCAAGTGTCGTCTTGACAACCATACAAATGGTCGGGTCCATGAATCCCGTATCGGTGGATCTGCCCAGCAACATCTCGGAAGCCACATTTTTCACCGTTTTACCACCGAATTGATCTTAAGTTAAATTCTCAAACTTTTAAAAAATCTCTTACTTCTTATTTCCAATACCAAAATCCCTACTTACTTCCAAAAGAAAAATCCTTTACTTCTAAAAAAAGGAAAAAAAGAAAATAATCAAACTACCAAAAAAAGAAACCAAATAATAATAAACAGAGAGACTTACTTACCAAAATTCATCAAAATTCACTCCAATTACCAGCCCAAACCAGCCATTCCCCTGGAAAACTGAACAATGAGTACATTTAATCTAAGAACCTACAAACACCTATTGGAAAAGGAACGCTTGATGCACATTGGTGTGAGCAATGACACGCCCTGTCTAACATGACTTGCTAAAGCCTTCGACATTATATTACATTTTATTATCGGTCCCAAGACCTATTTATGGACATTTGTATGACACCCCCCGGTACCTCGACTACATCATACCCCTCTTTTTGACTGTCTCTTGCAACAGGTCGCGACACGCGACGGGATGACCCTTGCACCCGCGGAATAGGATACGCTGACTTCTCCCGTCGACTGTCTATGATAGCGGGTCACGATACGCGACGAGATCGCCCCTGGGCATCCACGACATGGAACACGCATTTTGACAGCTACCAATGGCCCTCGAATGCTCCATTTTAGCTTACGCTGATAGATAAGAAAGTTAATCATGTCATGTCAGCATCCCCAGTTCACATTTGTGATTTCTTAAGAGAAACAAGAAGACACCTCAAATGAGGGGTGTCTACTTCTTCGACGCGTTCTTACTTTGTAAGAGTGCACTGAAGAGGGGCATCTGTAGATACCCCCATTTTATCCTCTCGGAATATATAAATCTGTTTGATCAACTTTTAACCTCGTAACCCAAATTAGGAACCATGCACCGAAACAATAGTACATGGCTGAACACAGGTTGAAACAATAGCTCTGTGGCTCAGATCTCGACTAGGGAGACTATGTATTGAAATAATAGTCTATAGTAGGAATGCAAACTAAAATAATATATACTAAAATAATAGTATATGACTGGACACGGGCTGAAATATATGGCTCAGACCCCATGACCCTAACGTGGGAACCATGCACTGAAATAATAATATATGGCTGAACATAGGCTGAAATAATAGCTCTGTAGCCAGATCCCAATGTAGGGAGACTATATACTAAGATAATAATATATAGTTGAAATATAGACTTAAATAATAGTCTCTCATTTCAGACCCGACTCGAGCTCGGACAACCCCGAATTACGTGCCTAAAAATTTATGCTTAATTTAATTGCATGTAAAATCACACACGTGCAATCAGTCCCCTTTCAGACCAGACTTCCTTTCCCAGACTACCTCGAGACTCGATTAAGCGTGCCACATGGCACGCGTGATCGGATTGAGAGCCCGACCACCAGTGTGCAATCGGCCTACTCCCGACCTAGTCTTACCGTCCTTGGCCTCTAAGCTTTCTCGATCAAGCGCTTTAAATGAGACGCTTAATCGGATTGCGCACCCTACCCCAAGTGCACAATTAGTTCTAACGTGAATAGAACTAGGAAACTCACTGAGCAAGTCAGTCAGTCGCTCACTGAGTCGGTGATCGGAAAATCGGCGCGCAATCCAATTAAACGCCTGAAATAGGATGTTTAATTGGAGAAAAATATATAATTTTTTTTTTTTTCTAATTCTCTCGAGGAGAGGTTGAAATTTTAGGAGAACGAATTTTTTTAGGATTTTGAAATCGAAGAACTCCGAGAACGAATCCATAGAGGAACATAACCATGATTTCAAGATTCAAGCTCCGAATCTTCGGGATTTCTCTCCGCAGCCTCGACCTTAGGTAAAATCTAATTTTTAATTTCTGACCGTAGTTCTTAGTTCATAGACTTAGGATTTTTCTTAGTTTTAATTATTAATCTTAATTCAGCTTTAGACCGTAGCACCCTTTTTCGGACCGTAATTTTAATATCTGGTTCTAGTTCTCAGTTTCTAGAACCAGTCCTTAATCTGACGGCCCAATTCATCAACCATAGACTCAATTTCGTTCTAAAATTTTAATCTCTAGTCCTATCATTAATCTCTGGTTCTAGTTCATAGTTTCTAGAACCAGTCCTTAATCATACGGCCTGATTTTCTGATTTCAGACCCGAATTCAGTCCTCAAATTTTAAACTTCTAGTCTTAATTCCTTAATTTAATAGTTCTGAAATCTCAAATATTAGTTTAGTCTTCTATAATCCTAGTTTCATAATTTAATTCATAATTATAATCTCGAAAACGACTCCGAAAATCCAAAAATACTCTTTTATAATACAAAATCCAATTTGTTTTAATTTCAGCCACCCGGTTTGCCCAAGGGAGCTTATGGAGGGTACTCGGGAACGAGGCCAATCCTCCTTAGTATAGTGGGCCCAAAACCTTTTTTTTTAAGGATTATTTTATTGCTTTAATGAGAATTATAAAATTAAGTCCATAATTCTCTTAGATTTTTAGTGCAATTAATTTACATGCTTTATTTTAATTAGATCCTTAGAATAATTGCTTTGATTAGAATTCGAATAAAATTAGTTCCTTTATTTTAATCAGATAATTCTAGCATAGTTAATTCGTTGCTTTATTAGATTTCGGCATAGTTAATTCCTTTTTTTATTAATTAGAGCTTTAGTATAATTAATTCATTGCTTTGATCCTAATTCAAAAAAAAAATCAGTTCCTTTATTTTAATTGGATTTTAGTAAAATTAATTCACTTGCTTTAATTAGAGTTTTAGTAAAATTAGTTTTCTATTTCAATTAGAATTGTAGTAGAGTTAGTATACTTGCTTTACAATTAGCATGCTTGATTTAATTAGAGTTTCATTAAAATTAACATATTTGCATTCCTAGTACAATTAGGAGACTGATATTAATTGGACTTCTAGTAGTATTAGGACACTAAATTAATTAGAATTCTAATAGGATTAGGAAACTAAATTGATTAGACTCCTAATAGAATTATAATATTAGATCAAATCACTATAATAAACTCACACCACTAGACTCACAATAGAATTAGAAAATCTAAACTGATTATGATTATAATAATAACAGGGAAAGAAAAGGAAAATTGAACTATCTAAACTATAAAGAAGAGCCATAACTGCTGAAATTCGCAGGCAGACGATTTAGTAAAGTAACCCACACCCGCTCTAAAGTATGATCATTGATGTGTTGCAGCGTCTTTAATTATGTGCAGCTGGCGATTGCAACAAACTAGGAACCTTCCTAGAAAACTCTATTTTTTTATTTTATTTCTAACATTCCAAACGCCGCATCACTAGAGTCCACATGGACAGAATTGGACCACTGATTCAACGGGGACCGAGAGGAACCCAGAAAAAGTGTGCACTAACAGTGAGGTGCCTTGCAAATGAGATCCTCTTGCCTATTTATAGAGTTTCTAGTATAATGAATGGTAGTAGATCTATACACATGTCATACATCGAACGGTTGTAGACCTTTCTAGAATTCTCTGTAGATGTTTCCACCCTAGTCTTTGGTTCCACACACTTCCAACACTTTTCTCCACTTTTCCAAGGCTGCTTCCTTCATATTATTCTAGACACTTGTTCTGAAGTTTTCCTTAGCTTTCTTCACTCCTCCATGAGTCTAGACCTTTCTTAGTTTAGAATCTTCCATGGAGCCTCCCGAGTACTCTATATACACAATACTATACATATACTATATACTATACAAAAATAGTGAGAGAGATTTGATGTTACGCGGTGTGTGACACTCTCCCCCACCTATGCTGGCGACACTGTCATCGCTTCTCCTTCCGTGAAGAACTATATCTGTTCCTTGAATAGCATGTCGGCGTGCTCCCAGCTTGCCTCGCTATCTACTAAACCTTTCCATTTCACGAGGTAGTCTATGTACAAACATTTTCCTCTCCGCTTTGTTGTCCACTCAATGAGGATGTATTCAGCCTCTTCGAACATCCTCTTCCTTTTTGGTGTAGTCGACTCACCCTTTTGTACTTTCTTTACAAGTCGTAGGGCAGATAACCTCCTTATACCTACCGTCACTGTGACAGCCCGAATTTCGGCATCCCGAAATCCGTGCCATCTGCACGACCTTCAAGGCCGTGCCTTACCTTCATATCATAACTCCTCGTCATATATACAGCCAAACGGAAATTGAAGCACATACGAATACTCTAAGCAACAATAAGAATTTATAAGTTAGTTGATCCTACCAGGCTGTTCTTGTTCCATGCCAATTCATGGACATAAGGACATACCCGACAGTTTAATGATACTCATTCCTCCTAGGTGGTCTACCAAGTGACAGTATCTTAAACATTCAAATTAAAAAGGCTCGATATACCAAGCCATACACGATTTCTCTCAACTCACTATCAAAGTATGCGCAAATGGTTTCCTAGAAGAATTCCTCAGAGGAGGTTCTCACTCTTCTGTCGATGCCTTTGGATTTACTTGACGCGAAGTCCTTGCCGCCGTTAGTCCTTGACTGCACGTATAGTCTAAGGGTGAGCTACATCCTAGCCCCGTAGGGAAAACAAAAGAACATATAGATCATCTCCCGCACATATGTTAGTACCAACAACATAATTTCTCAAGAAATATTTATGTACAACAATTTGAAGGATAAAAAAATAAAGCAATGATTCCCAACCAATCTTAGCACAGTTTCTGTTTAATCTCTTTATGAATTTGTTTGTGAACTTGGCCTAATCACTTAAATCTTAACTTAAGTAATCCTCGAGCACTATAGCATCGAGCCCCGATGGGCTACCCTCCATCGTCCTAACTAGACAGCTTATTATGTGTATCCCACAGAATCTTGCCCAAGCCCCTTTCTCATAGGCGGCGGGGTCTATCCTCAATCTACAACCCTGGGATGTGTTACAACTATACGGTTTGGCCTCCGTACCGTTCGCTGATATGCTGCCGAGTCAGTCGTGGGTATCCCGCCACGCATCAACCTCAAATAATAAAAATATCAATGTGCTTTACATATAGTTATTCACCGTGATTGTGCTAGATATATTTCATTAGGCCTTATCACATTGTTTCTGTTTCTCTATTTTATTTCTTACGCATCCCTGGGATGCCTCATACTTCTATTTCAACTTTCTCTGATTTAACCACATTATATTTCGTCCCCTGGGGACCTCAACGATTCTTCACACTTTACACACACACACTTATCATGAGAGTTTATTGTATATACTACTATTTAAATAGACTATACAACCCATATGAGTTCACAGAATAATGCATGTTTCACAAGAATACTCCTACCTCGACGAATCTCAAGCACGCTTGTCCTCGAGGTTATAGTGCATCGACCTACATTTAAAGAATTATACTTTAGAATGATCTAAGGTCTTTGGGGTGTAGGACACCGAGTTCCTCTTATTAGAAACCAATATCGAGTGGTCACGAGACTCGCTCAGCGGACATTAGCCCTCGCTCGAGCGGTCACTTGACCTCGCTCGAGCGGTCTCTAGACCTCGCTCGAGCGGTCATATCGAGATCGCTCGAGCGGTTAAATCGAGCTTTCAAATTTAAGATACAGACCCTCGCTCGAGCGAGCCTCCCTTTAGTTTAAGGGACCGCTCGAGCGAGCCCAGAGTCTTTCTTTTCTATGTTCATCCTCGCTCGAGCGAGCCTCTTTAGACCGCTCGAGCGAGAAACACCGATTTTTGTCCATGATCAGATCGAGATCATGCCTCCATCCTTCATTTTACCTTAATCTTATATAAAGCAACATACCCAACATCCTTCCTACTATTTAAAACATTCCTAGGCATCTATATGTTTTTAACGTACCTCTGACGATGAAACACGCATTGTTCGATTGAAGATTTGTAAACCCACTAGGCTATCCGGTCCCGGTTCGTCCTCCGTCATTACCTCTGATCTCCTTGAGCCAAGTTTACGCAACCCTAGTTCTCCCGGGCTCCTTTCTTCCCTTTCTTTTCTCTATAGTCTCCTCCTCTCTTTTTAGGTTAGAATAGTTTTCACGTAAGGACTCTCTTCTCTTCTTCACTTTTATATTTATCACAATTGGGATATACTAGTGTGTTTCCCATGTACACACTTTAAGTATTTGGGTGTTTTGGTCCCTTTGTGAAACGCATATACCGATGTGCAACCAAGTGTGCCATGCACAGATCTCAAAAATCTGGGTTGTGACAATCACCCCAACTTATAAGATTTTCAGCCCTCGAAAATCATTATTTTCTTAACTCTACCACCTTTGTCATCTGACTTGCATAACGGTCAGGAATTTAACTATGTAGCCGCATTTGCAGCTATCAATGTCGGTCATACCCACAATTTCCATACAACATAAACAAAACAATTTAATAAAAATATCATCGATACACATGCCACACATATTTATCATCTACCCAAACCAAAACTTGTGCCATTCATGCCACGATAGTTTTTAACACAAAAATTTTTTTTAACATCCATATCAAGTTTTCAAAAATATTACATGCCGTGTGTTGAATATTTGCTATTTCTAATCCTCTTCCTCTTCATTCGTCGTCGCCGTCATTCATCGTTGCCCACCGTGACGCCGCGGTACCCTGTGGCGCTCCTCGTAGCCGGTCCGGAGGTAGATGCTCCAAATATAGAATCCCTCATGGCACCAACGCACCGCATGTAGGTTTGTGGTACGCATGGCCCATGAGGTCGATAAGTAGCGCCTCTTGGAACCTCTGCAACCTAATGTCCCTTCCTTGTCAAGGATCTCTCGAGATCATGCCCGTGTCGATGAGTGGGTATGGGTCGAACCGTGGTGGAGGAAGTAGTCGGCCCCGGAGTTTGATGGTGGTCGATCCGAGACTCGCTTGCTCTCTTCTTGTCGACGCCTGGTTTGAGGCTTTTAAGATTTCGCCCAATCTGGCGAGGTATGGGACGCGGTGAGGAACAACTCGTCCTCCCGAATCCTAAATCCTCCTTCCTGCTTTCACGACTCCAAAAGTCGGAAATCACGCATACGGTAGTCTTGATAGGTGGAGGGACGACCCTCACATTTCTTCCAGAGGCATGCGCCATGCCTTTATAATGACCATAGGTGCATTGATCCACCTATTGTGAAATGCGGTGTGTAGTGCTAAAACGCATCTCGGCGCGTTCTTGGTCATGGCGGTGGGTGCAAATTCTTTTGAAGATTATGTCTAAAAGCCACATGCGGCGGTAGTTGTGATCGGGTGATGGATCTGTCGAGGCGGACCTACCGCTAGTGATGTCGGAGATGATCGTTGGGAAATCTACGTTTAAAAAGGGTGGTAGGATGAGTGGCTAGGAGTGTAGATGTGGGGCATTTCATGGTCGAGGAGATGTCGGCACATCTAAAACTAACTTCGTTACCATCGATGGTAACAAGTATGGCGCCCTCATCGATGCTCATGTTTAAGGTTTGCAGAAAGTTTCACTAGCCTCGGGTAGTATCGATCCCCGAATGGCGTAAGGAGGACTTGAGTTGATTGTTGGTTATGAAGTCCGATGTCCACTGGGTGGACGCCGGATCCCTGAAGCAAGAGGCATGTATTTCCCATTCGGCTTCAAAAATTTTTGCTCCCCACCAATCATCCAGTGTGATTCGTGTAGAGGGTGGGTTTGATGATGCTTGGGAGGTTTGTGGCGCTTGTTAAGATGGCCGAGTCGCCATCCGCTTTGGTTGGGGGTTCGGGCTTGAGGCCATTTAGTATAATAATGCAAAAAGAAGGAAAAACCTTAGGAAATAGGTAGAGTTTACCTAGGATGATCGTCTTAACGGATCGGATTGCTCAAATCCCTTTGGAATCGGAACAAAGATGGTTGAAAACGGCTGCCCTAACCCTTTCCTCGATCGCTTCTCCCTTCTCTCGCTTGAAGATGAGCTTATATTTATAGTTCGGCGGTCATTAGCTTCGCCGAGCGAGCAATCGTAAATCGCCAAGATAATCCTTCCTCGCCGGCGGTTATAGTGCCTCGCTCGAGCGGTCATAGTGGTTCAAATATACTCTCGCCAAGGCGTCATCTATTCTCGCCGAGCGAGAAATGTAACTAGTTTTATTATATATTATATCCTCGCCGAAGTTATAATGCCTCGCCGGCGGTTAAAAACTCTCATGAAGCGTCACTAGACTCGCCGAGCGAGAAGAGAATTTAATTTATAGTTCGCCGACACAAGTGGTCGCTCGAGCGAGACCAGAGATGTTTCTGGGTACCTTCTTGCTCGTTTAGGTTTGAATACATCACTAGTTTCATCAATTAAGAGTTGAACAAAAGATTTCTCAAACATTATTTGCAATCCTATATCAAAAGAAAACATACCTAACCTTCATAGTACCAAATTACATTCTCAAACGAATGAAAATCATTCAGCTTGGCAACTTCAACAATTTGGGATATTGTTCTCTAACATCCGCCTCACGTTCCCATGTTGCCTCTTCGATCGGATGGTTCTTCCATCGAACAAGTACTAAGGAATCACTTTTGTTCGCAACACCGCTCTTTTTCGATCTACAATTTCTATGGGTTCTTCAATCATGGTCATATCTTCATGCATTTCGAATGATTGGCCGCTCAGCACGTGATCAGGGTCATTGAGATATTTTCTAAGCATAGACACGTGGAACACGTTGTGTACCTGATCAAACAATGGTGGCAACCCAATGCGATAGGCTACTTCCCACTCGACCCAAAACTTCAAACGGTCCAGATAGCGGGACTTAGTTTCCCTCTCTTCCCAAATCTCATCACTCCCTTTATTGGTGATACTTTCACGAACACATGTTCCCCCACTTTAAAATCTACACTGGTCCGCTTGATGTCAGCATAACTTTTCTGCCTGCTCTGAGCCACCTTTAGCCTCTCCCTGATCATGCGGACAATGGCAGCGTTATCTTCAAGTAGCTCGGGTCCCAAAACAAATTTCTCCCCAGTTTCTTCCCAATTGATTGGCGACCTACATCGTCTTCCGTATAAAGCTTCATACGGTGCCATCCCGATGCTCGTCTGAAAACTATTATTATAAGCGAACTCAATCAATGGTAGATGTTGATCCCACGATCCTTGCAATTCTAACATACATGCCCTAAGCATGTCTTCAATGACTTGGTTGACCTCTCATTGTCTGCCTGCTTATGGGTGAAATGCCGATCGAAATCCAACTTAGTTCCCATTCCTTCTTGGAATTTCCTCCAAAACTTTGATGTATATAATGGGTCTCTCAAACAATGCTACTTGAATCCCATGTAGCAACGATCTCCTTCATGTAAAGTTCGCTAATCTTCCCATGTACATCGTGGTTGTACGGCAAGAAATGTGCCGACTTAGTTAATCGATCCACCACCACCCAAATGGCGTTATGCCTCCTTGCGATTCGTGGTAACCCGACTATGAAATCCATTGAGATAGATTCCCATTTCCATTCCGGTATGGGTAAGGTCGTAATAGGCTGCGGGTGTCTATGGTCGATTTTCACTTGTTGGCACGTCAAACATCCGTGAAACATACTCGCCACATCTTGTTTCAACCTCTCCACCAAGAATTCTTTTTCGAGATCCCGATACATCTTCGTGCTTCCCGGTGGATCGCATAACTTGACCTGTGGATTCATCAAGAATCGTCACGTAATTCGGCGTTGTCCTAATGCAAAGCCGCCTTTGAATGTTAAGGAACCGCTTCCTTGATTAAAAACTCAGAGGTAGTACCTTCTATTACATTTTGATGTATCCGCAGTTAGAATCGGGTCTTTCATCCGTAGTTCGTGATGTGTTCAAATATCACCGGCTTCACCGATATGTTGGCTAAGAAGGCTCGTGGCTTGTGGTTGGATGTCCGCACCACATAACGCTAGATCCTCTAACAACTTCCATCGATGTATACCAAATTAGGCTAGCTATGAACTCTTTCGACTCAAGGCGGCCACTACGTTAGCTTTGCCTGGATGATACTGTATAGAACAGTCGTAATCTTTGAGGAATTCCATCCACCTACGCTGCCTCATATTCAGTTCCTTCTGTGTAAACAGGTATCTGAGGCTTTTATGGTCAGTGAAAATTTCAAATGTTTCTCAGATAGGTAATGTCGCCATATTTTTTAATGCAATATGACTGCAGCCTAGTTCCAGATCGTGTTGGGTAGTTCCTTTCGTGCTCTTTTCAACTGCGGAGCCGTAAGCTATTACCTTTTATATTGATTTAATACACAACCCAACCTGCTATACAAGCATCACTATAAACCGCGAATCCTCCGCCTCGATGGAATGGCTAACACCGAGCCGAGGTGAGTCTTTCTTGAGTTCTTGAAAACTCTTTTCACACGCCTCACCCACTCAAATCTTGAGTCCTTTCTTGTAAGCCTTGTGAGAGGTCCTGATATTTTTGAAAACCCCTCAACGAAACGCCGATAATATCCTGCCAGTCCGAGGAAACTCCGGATATCTGTCACGGTTTTTGGTTGTTCCCAGTTCACTACTGCCTCGATCTTAGCGGGATCCACAGTGACACCATGCTTGGAGACGACATGTCCCAGAAAGCTGACTTCTTCTAGCCAAAACTCACATTTGCTGAGCTTGGCATACAGTTCGTGTTCACGCAGAGTTCGTAGAGCGACACGTAAGTGTTCTTCATGTTCCGCTTTTGATTTTGAGTAGATTAGGATGTCATCAACAAACACTACAACCCAAGAGTCTAAGTGTGGTTTAAACACTATTCATCAAATCCATAAACGATGCGTGCATTTGTCACCAAATGGCATCACTAAAAATTCATAGTGTCCATACCGTGGTTCTAAAAGCCGTCAATGTCCTCTACGACTCTTAATCGATGGTACCGGATCTTAGGTCGATCTTGGAAAAATGTTTTGCTCCTTGTAATTGGTCGAATAAGTCATCTATTCTTGGCAACGGATATCGATTCTTCACTGCGTGACTTTATTCAATTGGCGGTAGTCGATGCACAAACGCATCGACCCATCCTTCTTTTTCACGAACAACACCGGTGCTCCCTACGGAGACACGCTTGGTCGTATAAACCCCTTGTCCATGAGCTCTTGCAGCTTGTTCTTTCTTCTTTCAATCTGCAGAGCCATTCTATAAGGTGCTTTTGAAACAGTTCCGTTCACGGTGCCAAATCGATTGCAAATTCTACTTCTCTTTACGAGGTAATCTCGGCAATTCTTCCGAATACATCTGAATTCTCGCCCACGCCTAAGTCCGAGATAATATTCTTTTCTTCTTTATCCTCCTTCAAAATGCCAAATAACCACTACACCCTTTCCTAATTAAACGTTACGCTCTTCTGCGGATATAAGTGGTACTGAGTCGACCTCTCCTTGAAATCAAACGATCTCCTCGTGTTAGACGGAAAACAACAACTTTATCCTTGCAGATCATTGTTGCAATGTTGGGACAATGCAATCCATGCCAAGGATCACATCGAATCCTTGCATGTCCAACCATATTAGATTTGCCTCTAATTCGTGGACAACGTGATCCCTAATGCTTACTACTACCGATTTTGCATCTAATTCCGTGTCCACTAATTCTCTGTTGGGATGGACACATAACACAAAGTCCAGGTTTTGGAACAATCTTCATTCTTTTTGCAAATCTAGGGGTAATGAAGGAGTGGGTAGACCACAGGTCTATCGACTTTCAGCGTCATGTGCTTCGTAGCACCCTTTCTCGTAAATCAGAACGCATCTACAATACATGCATGCATATCATTACACAACATATCCATAACAATTTTCACCCTTACGCTTAATATGATATATATTTATATATCCTAATATAAACTCATTCTTTATCTAGAGTTATATTGGAATCGAAATTCTCTATTTTAAAGGAGTTCTCACCTTGGATAATGTCGTGTACTCTCCACCGCTTCTCAAGGCGTGAATCACGTAGGCTCTTCCTCGAATAATGTGCTTTCGAGCTTGAATTGGTTTGTGGCATGGCGGTTGGAGCCGTCTTTTCTTTTGGTCTCTGGGCAATCTCTCATCATGTGACCTATCTTGCCACATTTGAAACGACCTCGCATTCCTTTGCCTGATACATTGTTTTATGGGACTTGCCACATTTTGCACAAGTTTCCTTGGAGATGAATTAGCGGCTATCGGAAAAACTTGTGGAGTTGTGGTCCTGTTGGAATAAGTGGGACCTTGATACCTCATCGATCTCCCTGATGCGAGCAACGGATAATTTTGATGAGTCGATCGTGGAGCAGCTCTCCCATAACCCGACTGGAACGACGGTTTCTGATTTGGTGTTATAAACCTCTGTTTCTTATATGACGATTCATAACCCCGTCCTATTCGGATCGATGCATTCTCCCCTTGATGTTCCCTCTGCGGTATTTTCTTCCTCAACCACCAATGCCTTACTCATTACTTCTCCATAAGTCATTTGGAAGGCGCCTTACCCCCTCGGATGTCCGACCTTAAGCCTGTTGGAACCTCTTCGCTTTCATCCCGTCGAGATTACGTGATGCAGGTCCACTCCATACTCTCTCACGGTCATTCTTCCCTGTGCTAGTTGTAAAATTGGGTCTCCATCGATTTCTCACAACTTGGAAAATATTGTTTATTGAATTCTTCTACAAATTAGTCCCAAGTCCACGGACGTTTGGAGTTTCTTGTGCTCTCATTAACGATTTCCACCAAGGTCCTTCTCCATCTAACATATATATATGCCAAGACGCTCTCATCCTCCGTGCATGTCAGTACGCTGAACACCTTCTCCATTTCTCCCAACCAGTTTTCATGACCATTGTGTCATCACGTCTGAAAAATTGGGAGGTCTCATTCTTCTGAACTTCGGTGAATCTGAAGCCAATAAAGGTGTAAGTCCTCTTTGGAGGGGTAGGTGTTCGTTGTCGGTTCGGTACTTGTATGTCGTTGCCAAGGACGCCGCTTGTTGTGCCATGGCGATTGCCATGGTCTCCATTGTGTGCATCATTCTCTCACGCTCTTCTCTTTCCTCATTCCTTTTCTCACCTATCTTGTTCCCTTTGGTCTCGATCATGTCTATCTAGATCTTGCTCCTCCGCTTGATTTTGATTTCCTCCTGCCACTACTCTGAATCTCCTGTTTCCCAATGGCACTCTGCTTGTAGGTGAGACGAACCCATCTCTCATCGAATTCCTATCATGGCCACCCCCAGGTCGGCCTCTCCTCTAGGAAACATAACGTGCATGAGAATTAGAATCGTTAGCGAAGTCCCTATATTCTCGACGATATGATAGTCGACTCGAAAGAAATGCTTTGATACAATCAGATGTACCAATTTTGCATCCCGAAATCAGTGCCATCTGCACGACCTTCAAGGCCGTGCCTTACCTTCATATCATAACTCCTCATATATACAAACGGAAATTGAAGCACATACAATACTCTAAGCAATAATAAGAATTTATAAGTTAGTTGATCCTACCAGGCTGTTCTTGTTCCATGCCAATTCATGGACATAAGGACATACCCGACAGTTTAATGATACTCATTCCTCCTAGGTGGTCTACCAAGTGACAGTATCTTAAACATTAAAATTAAAAAGGCTCGATATACCAAGCCATACACAGTACTCTCTCTCAACTCACTATCAAAGTATGCGGGTTTCCTAGAAGAATTCCTCGGGAGGAGGTTACGACTCTTTGTGTGCAGACACCGATGCCTTTGGATTTACTTCACCGAAGTCCTTGCCGCGTTAGTCCTTGACTGCGACGTATAGTCTAAGGGTGAGCTACATCCTAGCTCGAGGGAAAACAAAAGAACATATAGATCATCTCACATATGTTAGTACTAACAACATAATTTCTCAAGAAATATTTATGTACAACAATTTGAAGGATAAAAAAATAAAGCAATGATTCCCAACCAATCTTAGCACAGTTTCTGTTTAATCTCTTTATGAATTTGTTTGTGAACTTGGCCTAATCACTTAAATCTTAACTTAAGTAATCCTCGAGCACTATAGCATCGAGCCCCGATGGAATACCCGCCATCGTCGTCTAACTAGACAGTTATTATGTGTATCCCCTGGGAATACTGCCCAAGCCCCTTTCTCATAGGCGGCGGGGTCTATTCTCAATCTACATCCCTGGGATGTGTTACAACTATACGGATTGGCCGCCGTACCGGTCACGGATATCCTGCCGAGTCAGTCGTGGGTATCCCGCCACGTCGGTGGGGTATTCTGATCAACCTCAAATAATAAAAATATCAATGTGCTTTACATATAGTTATTCACCGTGATTGTGCTAGATATATTTCATTAGGCCTTATCACATTGTTTCTGTTTCTCTATTTTATTTCTTACGCATGCGTCGGATGCCTCATACTTCTATTTCAACTTTCTCTGATTTAACCACATTATATTTCGTCCCCTGGGGACCTCAGGATTCTTCACACTTTACACACACACACACTTATCATGAGAGTTTAATGTATATACTACTATTTAAATAGACTTTACTACGCATATGAGTTCACAGAATAATGCACATGTTTCAAGAATACTCCCTACCTCAACAGTCTCAAAGCACGCTTGTCCTCAGAGGTTATAGTGCATCGACCTACATTTAAAGAATTATACTTTTAGAATGATCTAAGGTCTTTGGGGTGTAGGACACCCGAGTTCCTCTTATTAGAAAACCAATATCTGAGTGGTCACCAGACCTCGCTCGAGCGGTCATTAGCCCTCGCTCGAGCGGTCACTTGACCTCGCTCGAGCGGTCTCTAGACCTCGCTCGAGCGGTCATATCGAGATCGCTCGAGCGGTTAAATCGAGCTTTCAAATTTAAGATACGGACCCTCGCTCGAGCGAGCCTCCCTTTAGTTTAAGGGACCGCTCGAGCGAGCCCAGAGTCTTTCTTTTCTATGTTCATCCTCGCTCGAGCGAGCCTCTTTAGACCGCTCGAGCGAGAAGCACCGATTTTTTTCCATGATCAGATCGAGATCATGCCTCCATCCTTCATTTTACCTTAATCTTATATAAAGCAACATACAGCCAACATCCTTCCTACTATTTAAAACATTCCTAGGCATCTATATGTTTTTAACGTACCTCGGCGATGAAACACGCATCGAGGTTGATTGAAGATTTGTAAACCCACTAGGCTATCCGGTCTCCTGGTTCGTCCTCCGTCATTACCTCGATCTCCTTGCCGAGCCAAGTTTACGCAACCCTAGTTCTCCCGGGCTCCTTTCTTCCTTTCTTTTCTCTATAGTCTCCTCCTCTCTTTTTAGGTTAGAATAGTTTTACGTAAGGACTCCTCTTCTCTCTTCTTCACTTTTATATTTATCACAATTGGGATATACTAGTGTGTTTCCCATGTACACACTTTAAGTATTTGGGTGTTTTGGTCCCTTTGTGAAACGCATATACCGATGTGCAACCAAGTGTGCCATGCACAGATCTCAAAAATCTGGGTTGTGACAATCACCCCAACTTATAAGATTTTCGCCCTCGAAAATCGGTATTATTTTCTTAACTCGGTACCACCTTTGTCATCTGACTTGCATAACAAATCAGAATTTAACTATGTAGCCGCATTTGCAGCTATCAATGTCGGTCATACCCACAATTTCCATACAACATAAACAAAACAATTTAATAAAAATATCATCGATACACATGCCACACATATTTATCATCTACCCAAACCAAAACTTGTGCCATTCATGCCACGATAGTTTTTAACACAAAAATTTTTTTTAACATCCATATCAAGTTTTCAAAAATATTACATGCCAGGTGTTCGAATATTTGCTATTTCCTAATCCTCTTCCTCTTCATGGTCATATAAATCTTAAATGTCATAAATAAATGCGTAAATCGTCATTAAGTAAGTCACAGTACCGGTACCTGTGGCGCTCCTCGTAGCCGGTCCGGAGGTAGATGCTCCAAATATAGAATCCCTCATGGCACCGCATGTAGGTTTTTGAGGTCGATAAGTAGCGCCTCTTGGAACCTCTGATGCAACCTAATATCCCTTCCTTGCTGAAGGATCTCTCGCATCATGCCCGTGTCAGTAGTGGGTACGGGCTGCGGAACTGTGGTGGAGGAAGTAGTCAGTCTGGGTGTTTGATGGGTGGTGATCCGGAGACTGTCGGTCTCTCTCTTCTTGTCGTATGGTTTGAGGCTTTTAAGATTTTGCTCCAATCACAGGCGAGGTATGGGGCAACGTTGTCGGTGAGAACAACTTCGTCCTCCGAATCCTAAATCCTCCCTTCCGTTTGACTCAAAAGTGGAAATCGATCGTCATCTGGTGAGTCGGTTGATAGGTGGAGGACGGCACCCTCACATTTCTTACGTAGGCATGCGCCATGCCTTTTATAATGACCATAGGTGCATTGATCCACCTATTGTGAAATGCGGTGTGTAGTGCTCGCAAAAACGCATCTCGGCGTTCTTGGTCATGGCCGGTGGGGTGCAAATTCTTTTTGAAGATTATGTCTAAAAGCCACATGCGCGGCGGTAGTTGTGATCGGGTGATGGACTGTCCCGAGGCGGACCTACCGCTAGTGATGTCGGAGATGATCGTTGGGAAATCTCGTTCGAGAAAAGGGTGGTAGGATGAGTGGGCTAGAGTGTAGATGTGGGGCATTTCATGGTCGAGGAGATGTCGGCACATCTAAAAACTAACTCGTTACCATCGATGGTAACAAGTATGGCGTCCTCATCGATGCTCATGTTTAAGGTTTGGTAGAAAAGTTTCACTAGCCTCGGGTAGTATCGATCCCCGAATGGCGTGAGGGACTTAAGTTGATTGTTGGTTATGAAGTCCGATGTCCCTTTGGGTGGGCCGGATCTCGAAGCAAGAGGGATGTATTTCCCATTCGGCTTCAAAATTTTGCTCCCCACCAATCATCCGATGTGATTGGAGTAGAGTGGGTTTGATGATGGTTGCGAGGTTTGTGGCGCTTTGTTGCGGCCAAAGCGTCAGTCGCCATCCGTTTCTTAGGTTGGGGTTTGGGCTTGAGGCCATTTAGTATTTAAAAAAAGAAGGAAAACCTTAGGAAATAGGTAGAGTTTACCTAGGATGATCGTCTTAACGGATCGGATTGCTCAAATCCGTTTGAAATCGGAAGAAAAAGATTGAAAAATACTGCCCTAACCTTTCCCCTCTCTCGCTCTCTCTTCTCGCTTGAAGATGAGCAGGCGCATGTCTCATATTTATAGTTCCGCCTCGCTCGGCGGTCATTAGCCCTCGCTCGGCGAGCACGAGAAATCGCTATTATATATCCTTCCTCGCTCGGCGGTTATAAACCATCGCTCGGCGGTCATAATATACTCGCTCGGCGGATTTGTTATCGCTCGGCGAGAGAGGAGTATGATTTTATGTGGGCTTGCTCGGCGGTCATAAGTGTCGCTCGGCGAGACGAAACTTTTATCTGGACCTTTTTGCTCATTAGTTTCAATTTATCACTAGTTTCATAAATTTAGAGTTCAAGAGAAATTGAAAACATACCTAACCTTCATAGTACCGAAATTACATATTCTCAAGCGAATGAAAATCATTGGTTGGCAACCGAACAATTTGGGATATTGTTCTCTAACATCGCCTCACGTTCCCATGTTGCCTCTTGATCGGATGGTTCTTCCATCGAACAAGTACTAAAGGAATCACTTTTATTGTAACACACTTTTTCCTTCGATCTACAATTTCTCTGGGTTCTTCAATCATGGTCATATCTTCATGCATTTGAATGATTGGCGCTTCTACGTGATCGAGCGTCAATATGGAGATTGATGATCATTTTGGTAAGCATGTATGTACTTATTGATGGTGTCAAATGCGATGGCTACTTACTTCTCACCTCGACCCAAAACTTCAAAGCGGTCCGAGATAGCGGGACTTAGTTTCCCTCTCTTCCCAAATCTCATCACTCCCTTTATTGGTGATACTTTCACGAACACATGTTCCCCACTTTAAAATCTACACCGTCCGTTGCTTGATGTCGCATAACTTTTCTGCTCTCGAGCCACCTTTAGTCTCCCTGGTCTTGCGGACAATGGCAGTGTTATCTTCAAGTAGCTCGGGTCCCAAAACAAATTTCTCCCCAGTTTCTTCCCAATTGATTGGCGACCTACATCGTCTTCCGTATAAAGCTTCATACGGTACCATCCCGATGCTCGTCTGAAAACTATTATTATAAGCGGACTCAATCAATGGTAGATGTTGATGCCACGATCCTTGCAATTCTAACGTACATGCCCTAACCATGTCTTCAATGGCTTGGTTGGCCCTCTCAGGTTGCCCGGCTGGTTGTGGGTGAAATGCCGTACTGAAATCCAACTTAGTTCCCATTCCTTCTTGGAATTTCCTCCAAAACTTTGACGTATATAATGGGTCTCGGTCTGAAACAATGCTACTTGGAATCCCATGTAGCCGAACGATCTCCTTCATGTAAAGTTCTGCTAATCTTCCCATGTACATCGTGTTGTATGTGCCGACTTAGTTAATCGATCCACCACTACCCAAATGACGCTATGCCTCCTTGCAGTTCGTGGTAACCCGACTATGAAATCCATTGAGATAGATTCCCATTTCGATTTTGGTATGGGTAAGGGCTGTAATACGGCCGCGGGGTGCCTATGGTCGATTTTCACTTGTTGTACGTCAAACATCGTGAAACATACTCGCCACATCTTGTTTCAACCTCTCCACCGGTAATTCTTTTTGATCTGATACATCTTCGCTTGCTTCGGTGGATCGCATAACTTGACACTGTGATTCATCAAGAATCGTCACGCCAATTCGGCGTTGTCCGGAATGCAAAGCCGCCCCTTGAACGTTAAGGAACCGTCTTCCTTGATTAAAACTCAGAGGTAGTACCTTCTATTACATTTTGATGTATCCGTGTTAGAATCGGGTCTTTCATCTGTAGTTCTCGTATGTGTTCAAATATCACCGCTTCACCGATATGTTGGCTAAGAAGGCTCACCGTGGCTTGTGGTTGGATATCGCACCACATAACGCTAGATCCTCTAACAACTTCCATCGATGTATACACGAAATTAGGCTAGCCGGTATGCGAACTCTTCGACTCAAGGCGTCGGCCACTACGTTAGCTTTGCTGGATGATACTATATAGAACGAATGCTGAGGAATTCCATCCACCTCTGTTTGCCTCATATTTAGTTCATTCGTAAACAGTATCTGAGGCTTTATGGTCGTGAAAATTTCAAATGTTTCTCCGTATAGGTAATGTAGCCATATTTTTAATGCAAATATAGTTGCTAGTTCGGATCGTGTGTTGGGTAGTTCCTTCGTGCTCTTTCAACTGTCGGAGCCGTAAGCTATTACCTTTTATATTGATTTAATACACAACCCAACCCGTTATACAAAGCATCACTATAAATGCGAATCCTCCAGCGATGGAATGGCTAACACCGAGTGAGGTGAGTCTTTCTTGAGTTCTTGAAAACTCTTTTCACGCCTCACTCCACTCAAATCTTGAGTCCTTTCTTGTAAGCCTTGTGAGAGGTCCTGATATTTTTGAAAACCCCTCAACGAAACGCCGATAATATCCTGCCAGTCCGAGGAAACTCCGGATATCTGTCACGGTTTTTGGTTGTTCCCAGTTCACTACTGCCTCGATCTTAGCGGGATCCACAGTGACACCATGCTTGGAGACGACATGTCCCAGAAAGCTGACTTCTTCTAGCCAAAACTCACATTTGCTGAGCTTGGCGTACAGTTGGTGTTCACGCAAAGTTCGTAGAGCGACACGTAAGTGTTCTTCATGTTCCGCTTTTGATTTTGAGTAGATTAGGATGTCATCAACAAACACTACAACCCAAGAGTCTAAGTGTGGTTTAAACACTCGATACATCAAATCCATAAACGATCTTTGGTGCATTTGTCATTAAATGGCATCACCAAAAATTCATAGTGTCCATACCGTGTTCTATAAGCCGTTTTCTGAATGTCCTCGGCCCTGACTCTTAACTGATGGTACCCGGATCTTAGGTCGATCTTGGAAAAGTGTTTTGCTCCTTGTAATTGGTCGAATAAGTCATCTATTCTTGGCAACGGATATCGATTCTTCACCGTGACTTTATTCAATTGGCGGTGAGTCGATGCACAAACGCATCGACCCATCCTTCTTTTCACGAACACACCTTTGGTGCTCCCCACGGAGACACGCTTGGTCGTATAAACCCCTTGTCCATGAGCTCTTGCAGTTGTTCTTTCAATTCTTTCAGCTCTGCAGGAGCCATTCTATAAGGTGCTTTTGAAACAGGTTCCGTTCCTGGTGCCAAATCGATTGCAAATTCTACTTCTCTTTCTGGAGGTAATCCGGCAATTCTTACGGGAATACATAAATTCTCTTTCTGACTAAGTGAGATAATATTCTTTTCTTCTTTTTCCTCCTTCAAAAATGCCAAATAACCACTACACCCTTTCCTAATTAAACGTTCTGCTCTTACTGCAGATATAAGTGGTACCTGAGTCGACCTCTCCCCTTGAAATCGAAACGATCTCCTCGTGTTAGGACGGAAAACAACAACTTTATCCTTGGCACGCAATGTTGGGACAATTAATCCATGCCAAGGATCACATCGAATCCTCGCATGTCCAACCATATTAGATTTGCCTCTAATTCGTGGACAACGTGATCCCTAATGCTTACTACTACCGATTTGCGTACTAATCGCGGTGTCCACTAATTCTCCCGTTGGGATGGACACGATAACACAAAGTCCAGTTTCTAACAATCTTCATTCTTTTCGCAAATCTAGGGGTAATGAAGGAGTGGGTAGACTCGGTCTATCAAGATCATGGCGTCATGTGCTACGTAGCACCCTTTCTCATAAATCAGAACGCATACCTACAATACATGCATATACGCATACAACATATCCATAAACAATTTTCACCCTTACGTTTAATATGATATATATTTATATATCCTAATATAAACTCATTCTTTATCTAGAGTTATATTGAAACGAAATTCTCTATTTTAAAGGAGTTCTCACCTTGGATAATGTCGTGTACACTCTCGCTTCCGGGCAAGAATCACAGAGGCTCTTCCTCGAATAATGTGCTTTCGAGCTTGAATTGTGGCATGGTTGGAGCCGCTTTTCTTTGCTGTGGCAATCTCTCATCATGTGACCTATCTTGCCACATTTGAAATAAATTTCGCATTCCTTGCCTACAACTGTTGTTTTATGGGACTTGCCACATTTAGCACAAGTTTCCTTGAAATGAATTAGCGCCATCGGAAAACTTGTGGAGTTGTGGTCCTGTGGAATAAGTGGGACCTTGATACCTCATCGATCTCCCCGATGCAGCAACGGATAATTTTGATGAGTCGATCGTGAGCAGCTCTCCCATAACCCGATCGGAACGACGGTTTCGATTTGGTGTTATAAACCTCTGCTTTCTTATATGACGATTCATAACCCCCATCCTATTCAGATCGGTGCATTCTCTCCGCCTTGATGTTCCTCTCGATCGGTTATTATATTTCTTCCTCAACCACCAATGCCTTACTCATTACTTCTCCATAAGTCTTCACTGGAAGGCGAAACCCCCCTCGGATGTCCGACCGTAAGCCCCGCTTGGAACCTCTTCGCTTTCATCACGCCCGAGATTACGAGTCTGGGCGGCGAGCTGGCCTCATGAATTCCACTCCATACTCTCTCACGGCCATTCTTCCTCTGCTAGTTGTAAAATTGGGTCTCCATCCGATTTCTCACAACTTCGTGAAAATATTGTTTATTGAATTCTTCTACAAATTCGTCCCCAAGTCCACGACGCTTTGGAGTTTCTTGTGCTCGTCCATCGCTAATCGATTTCCACCAAGGTCCATTTCTCCATCTAACATATATGCCGCCCAACGACGCCTCATCCTCCGGCATGTCAAGACACTAAACACCTTTCTCCATTTCTCCCAACCAGCTTTTCATGGCCCATTGTGTCCGCCTGTCTCAAAAAATTGGGAGGTCTCATTCTTCTGAACTCTGAATGCCAATGAAGGTGTAAGTCCCATCGGAGGGGTAGGTGTTCGCTAGGTTCTAATCAGAGGCGCCGCCAAGGACGCCGCTTGTTGTGCCATGGCAGCTTGCCATGGTCTCCATTGTGTGCATCATTCTCCGACGCTCTTCTCTTCCTCATTCCTTTTCTCTCACCCTATCTTGTTCCCTTTGGTCTCGATCATGTCTATCTAGATCTTGCTCTCCGCTTGATTTTGATTTCCTCCTCGCCACCGCTTCTCGGAATCTCCTGTTTCCCAATGGCACTCGCTTGTAGGTGAGACGAAACCCATCTCATCACAGAATTCCTATCATGGCCACCCCTGGGTCGGCCTCTCCCTCTAGGAAACATAACGGTCTGCATGAGAATTAGAATCTCGTTAGCAGAAGTCCCTATATTCTGACGATATGATAGTCAGGACTCTGGAAAGAAATGCTTTGATACCAATCAGGATGTCAATTTTGCATCCCAAATCAATCTGTGACGACCTTCAAGGTCAGGCCTTTACCTTCATATCATAACTCCTCTTCATATATACAACCAAACGGTAAATTGGAAGCACATGCTAATACTCTAAGCAATAATAAGAATTTATAAGTTAGTTGATCCTACCAGGCTGTTCTTGTTCCATGCCAATTCATGGACATAAGGACATACCCGACAGTTTAATGATACTCATTCCTCCTAGGTGGTCTACCAAGTGATGATTTAAACATTCAAATAAAAGGCTGATATACCAAGCCATACATGTACTCTCTCAACTCACTATCAAAGTATGCGCTGGGTTTCCTAGAAGAATTCCTCAGAGGAGGTTCTACTCTTCAGGTACATAATCCGATGCCTTTGGATTTACTTCACCAAGTCCTTGCCGCTAGTCCTTGACTCGACGATAGTCTAAGGGGTGAGCTACATCCTAGTCTCCGTAGGGAAAACAAAAGAACATATAGATCATCTCACACATATGTTAGTACCAACAACATAATTTCTCAAGAAATATTTATGTACAACAATTTGAAGGATAAAAATAAAGCAATGATTCCCAACCAATCTTAGCACGCTTTGCTTTAATCTCTTTATGAATTTGTTTGTGACCTTGGCCAAAACTCTTAGATCTTACCTTAAGTAATCCGAGAGCACTATAGCAACGAGCCCCGATGGAATACCCGCCATCGTCGTCTATCTAGACAGTTATTATGTGTATCCCCGAATATCGCCCAAGCCCCTTTCTCATAGGCGCGGGTCTATTCTCAATCTACATCCTCGGATGTTATAACTATACTGGATTGGTCAGCATCGGTCACACGGATATCCCGCCGAGTCAGTGGGTATCCCGCCACGCTTGGGTATTCTGATCAACCTCAAATAATAAAATATCAATGTGCTTTACATATAGTTATTCACCGTGATTGTGCTAGATATATTACATTAGGCCTTATCACATTGTTTCTGCTTTCTATTTTATTTCTTACGCATCCCTCGATGCCCTATACTTCTATTTCAACTTTCTCGATTTAACCACATTATATTTCGCCCCTGGGACCTCGTGGATTCTTCACACTACACACACACACACTTATCATGAGAGTTTAATGTATATACTACTATTTAAATAGACTATACTACGCATATGAGTTCACGTAATAATGCACATGTTTCAAGAATACTCCTACCTCACAATCTCAAAGCACGCTTGTCCTTAGAGGTTATAATGCATCAACCTACATTTAAAAGAGAATTATACTTTAGGATGATCTAAGGTCTTTGGGGTGTAAGACACCGAGTTTCTTATATTAGAAAACCAATATCTTAGTGGTCACGGACCTCGCCAAGTCATTAGCCTCGCCGGCGGTCACTTGACCTCGCCGAGCGGCCTTGATTTCGCCGACGGTCATAATCGAGATCGCCGAGCGTTAAATCGAGCTCAAATTTTTCAGGACCTCGCCGAGCGAGCCTCCCTTTAGTTTAAGGGACCGCTCGGCGAGCCCGTAGTCTTTCTATGTTCATCCTCGCCGAGCGAGCCTCTTAGACCGCTTCGAGCGAGGAACAATGATTTGTCCTCGATCGATCGAGATCATGCTTCCATCCTTCATTTTACCTTAATCTTATATAGAGTAAAACATCGCCAACATCCTTCCTACTATTTAAAACATTCCTAGGCATCTATCATGTTTTTAACGCATTCTCCGACGATGAAACACGCCAGTTCGATTGAAGATTTGTAAACCCAACTAGGCTATCCGGCCTCCCCGGTTCGCCCTCCCGCTATTACTCTCGATCTCCTTGCCGAGCCAAGTTTCTCGCAACCCTAGTTCTCCTGTGCTCCTTTCTTCCCTTTGTTTTTCTCTATAATCTCCTCCTCTCTATTTAGGTTAGAATAGTTTTACGTAAGGACTCTCTCTCTTCTCACTTTTATATTTATCACAATTGGGATATACTAGTGTGTTTCCCATGTACACACTTTAAGTATTTGGGTGTTTTGGTCCCTTTGTGAAACGATATACCTATGTGCAAAAGTGTGCCATGCATGATCTCAAAAAACTGGGTTGTGACAATCACCCCAACTTATAAGATTTTCACCAAAATCGGTATTATTTTCTTAACTCGGTACCACTTTTGTCATCCGACTTGCATAACAAATGAATTTAACTATGTAGCCGATTTGCGTACTATCAATGTTGGTCATACCCACAATTTCCATACAACATAAACAAAACAATTTAATAAAAATATCAACGATACACATGCCACACATATTTATCAACTACCCAAACCAAAACTTGAGCCATTCATGCCACGATTGTTTTTAACAAAAAATTTTTTTTTATCATCCATATCAAGGTTTCAAAATATTACATGCCGTGTTCAATATTTGCTATTTCCTAATCCTCTTCCTCTTCAGTCATCATCGCGTCAGTCCCAATCGTGACGTCGGCTCATGGTACTGTTGTGGGCGCCTCCTCGTAGGGTCCGGGAGGTAGATGCTTCAAATATAGAATCCCTCATGGCATCAACGCGCTGCATGTAGGTTTGTGGGCACGCATGGCCCATGAGGTCGATAAGTAGCGCCTCTGAACCTCCGATGCAACCTATTGTCCCTTCCTTGCTGAAGGATCTCTGGCATCATGCCCGTGTCAGTAGTGGGTATGGGCTGCGGAACTGTGGTGGAGGAAGTAGTCGGACCTGCCGGAGTTTGATGGGTGGCTGATCCGAGACCGGTCTCTCTTCTTGTCGACGCTGGTTTGGAGGCTTTAAGATTTCGCTCCAATCTGGCGAGGTATGGGACGACGTTGTCGGTGAGGAACAACTCGCCCTCCCGAATCCTAAATCCTCCTTCCTTTCGCGACTCCAAAAGTCGGGAAATCACCGTCAGCTGAAAGTCGGTTGATAGGTGGAGGGACAGACCCTCACATTTCTTGAGGCATGCGCATGCCTTTTATAATGACCATAGGTGCATTGATCCACCTATTGTGAAATGCGGTGTGTAGTGCTCGCAAAACGCATCTCTGTTCTTGGTCATGCGGTTGGGTGCAAATTCTTTTGAAGATTATGTCTAAAAGCCACATGCGCGGCGGTAGTTGTGATCGGGTGATGGATTGTCCCGAGGACCTACCGCCAGTGATGTTTGAGATGATCGCTGGGAAATCTACGCTCCCGTAAAAGGTGGTAGGATGAGTGGGCTAGAGTGTAGATGGGGCATTTCATGGTCGAGGAATGTCAAGACATCTAAAACTAACTCATTACCATCGATGGTAACAAGTATGGCATCCTCATCGATGCTCATGTTTAAGGTTTGGTATAAAAAGTTTCACTAGCCTCGTAGTATCGATCCCCGAATGGCGTAAGGAGGGACTTGAGTTGATTGTTGGTGATGAAGTCCGATGTCCACCGGTGGACGCCGGATCTCAAACAAGAGGGATGTATTTCCCATTCGGCTTCAAAATTTTTGCTCCCACCAATCATCCAAAGGTGATTGGAGTAGAGGGTGGGTTTGATGATGGTTGAGGTTTGTGGCGCTTGTTGGCTACAAGATGATGCATGAATCGCCATCCGCTTTGGTTGGGGTTTGGGCTTGAGGCCATTTAGTATTTAATAATGCAAAAGAAGGAAATTTAGGAAATAGGTAGATTTACCTAGGATGATCGTTTTAACGGATCGGATTGGCCGAAGACAAAAGATTGAAAAATCGCTTCTAACTCCCCTCTCTCGCTCTTCTTCCTTCGCTGAAGATGAACAAGCGCCAAGGCCTCTCATATATTATAGTTCCGCCGCCGAAGCGTCATTAGCCTCGCCGAGCGAGACGTAACTAGTTATTATATATATTCGCCGAGCGGTTATAAACCATCGCTCGAGCGGTCTACATACCTCGCTCGAGCGTGGATTTGTTATTGCTCGAGCGAGAGGAAGTATGATTTTATGTGGGCTTGCTCGAGCGGTCGTAAGTGGTCGCTCGAGCGAGACCAGAAACTTTTTTCGTACCTTTTGTTCATTAAATTTCAATTTATCACTAGTTTCATCAATTTAGAGTTCAACGAAAATTTCTCAAACATTGTTTGCAATCATATATCAAAAGAAAACATACCTAACCTTCATAGTACCCGAAATTACATATTCTCAAACCAATAAAAATCATTCAGTTGGCAACTTCGAACAATTTGGGATATTGTTCTCTAACATCGACCTCACGCTTCCCATGTTGCCTCTTCGATCGGATGGTTCTTCCATCGAACAAGTACTAAGGGAATCACTTTTGTTCGCAACACCTGTTCCTTTCGATCTACAATTTCTACGGGTTCTTCAATCATGGTCATATCTTCATGCATTTCGAATGATTGGCCGCTCACCACGTGATCAGGGTCATTGAGATATTTTCTAAGCATAGACACGTGGAACACGTTGTGTACCTGATCAAACAATGGTGGCAACCTAATGCGATAGGCTACTTCTCCCACTCGACCTAAAACTTCAAACGGTCCGAGATAGCGGGACTTAGTTTCCTCTCTTCCCAAATCTCATCACTCCCTCCATTGGTGATACTTTCACGAACATATGTTCCCCCACTTTAAAGTCTACACTGGTCCGCTTGATGTCAGCATAACTTTTCTGCCTGCTCTGAGCCACCTTTAGCCTCTCCCTGATCATGCGGACAATGGCGCTGCTATCTTCAAGTAGCTCGGGTCCCAAAACAAATTTCTCCCTTTCTTCAATTGATTGGCGATTTACATCGCCTTCCGTATAAAGGCTTCATACACGGTGCCATCCCAATGCTCATTCGAAAACTATTATTATAAGTTTAACTCAATCAATGGTAGATGTTGATCCCACGATCCTTGTAATTCTAACATACATGCCCTAAGCATGTCTTCAATGACTCTGGCTTTCTGCTTGTGGGTGAAATGTCAGATCGAAATCCAACTTAGTTCCCATTCCTTCTTGGAATTTCCTCCAAAACTTTGATGCGTATAATGGGTCTCTTGCAAAACAATGCTACTTGAATCCCATGTAGCCGAACGATCTCCTTCATGTAAAGTTCGCTAATCTTCCCATTGTACATCGTGTTGTACCAAGAAGAAATGTGCCGACTTAGTTAATCGATCCAACCACCACCCAAATGGCGTTATGCCTCCTTGCGCTCGTGGTAACCCGACTATGAAATCCATTGAGATAGATTCCCATTTCCATTCCGTATGGGTAACAGAATAGGCTCAAGGGGTGTCTATGATCGATTTTCACTTGTTGGCACGCCAAACATCGTGAAACATACTCGCCACATCTTGTTTCAACCTCTCCACCAAGAATTTTTTTTCGATCCCGATACATCTTCGCTGCTTCCGGTGGATCGCATAACTTGACCTCGTGATTCATCAAGAATCGTCACGTAATTCGCGTTGTCCTAATGCAAAGCCGCCTTTGAACGTTAAGGAACCGCCTTCCTTGATTAAAACTCGAGGTAGTACCTTCTATTACATTTTGATGTATCCGTTAGAATCGGGTCTTTCATCCGTAGTTCTCGATGTGTTCAAATATCACCGCTTCACCGATATGTTGGCTAAGAAGGCCTCGTGGCTTGTGGTTGGATGTCCGCACTACATAACGCTAGATCCTCCAACAACTTCCATCGATGTATACCCAAATTAGTTAGCTAGCCAATCTAATAACTTTTCTCGACCGCCGGCCACTACGTTAGCTTTGCCTGGATGATACTATATAGAACAGTCGTAATCTTTGAGGAATTCCATCCACCTACGCTGCCTCATATTTAGTTCCTTCTGTGTAAACAGGTATCTGAGGCTTTTATGGTCAGTGAAAATTTCAAATGTTTCTCCGTATAGGTAATGTCGCCATATTTTTAATGCGAATATGACCGCTAGTTCCAGATCGTGTTGGGTAGTTCCTTTCGTGTTTCTTTCAACTTTCCGAGCCGTAAGCTATTACCTTTTTATATTGATTTAATACACAACCCAACCCGTTATACGAAGCATCACTATAAACTGCGAATCCTCCACTGCCTGATGGAATGGCTAACACTGGAGCTGAGGTGAGTCTTTTCTTGAGTTCTTGAAAACTCTTTTCACACGCCTCACTCCACTCAAATCTTGAGTCCTTTCTTGTAAGCCTTGTGAGAGGTCCTGATATTTTTGGAAACGCCTGAACGAAACGCCGATAATATCCTCGCCACCGAGGAAACTCCGGATATCTCATCACGGTTTTTGGTTGTTCCCGATTCACTATCGCCTCGATCTTAGCGGGATCCACGGACACCATGCTTGGAGACGACATGTCCCGTAAAGTGACTTCTTCTAGCCAAAACTCACATTTCTTTGAGCTTGACAGATTTGGTGTTCACGCAAAGTTCGTAGAGCGACACGTAAGTGTTCTTCATGTTCCGCTTTTGATTTTGAGTAGATTAGGATGTCATCAACAAACACTACAACCCAAGAGTCTAAGTGTGGTTTAAACACTCGATTCATCAAATCCATAAACGACGCTGGTGCATTTGTCAGCCCAAATGGCATCACTAAAAATTCATAGTGTCCATACCGTGTTCTAAAAGCCGTTTTCTGAATGTCCTCGGCCCTGACTCTTAACTGATGGTACCCGGATCTTAGGTCGATCTTGGAAAAGTGTTTTGCTCCTTGTAATTGGTCGAATAAGTCATCTATTCTTGGCAACGGATATCGATTCTTCACCGTGACTTTATTCAATTGGCGGTAGTCGATGCACAAACGCATCGACCCATCCTTCTTTTTCACGAACAACACTGGTGCTCCCCACGGAGACACGCTTGGTCGTATAAACCCCTTGTCCATGAGCTCTTGCAGTTGTTCTTTCAATTCTTTCAGCTCTGCAGGAGCCATTCTATAAGGTGCTTTTGAAACAGGTTCCGCTCTGTGCCAAATCGATTGCAAATTCTACTTCTCTTCGAGGTAATCCCGCAATTCTTCCGAATACATCCGGGAATTCTCGCACCACAACTAAGTCCGAGATAATATTCTTTTCTTCTTTATCCTCCTTCAAAATGCCAAATAACCACTACACCCTTTCCTAATTAAACGCTCGCTTCATCGCAGATATAAGTGGTACCGAGTCGACCTCTCCCTTGAAATCAAAACGATCTCCTCGTGTTAGGACGGAAAACAACAACTTTATCCTTGCATCAATGCGCAATGTTGGGACACCAATCCATGCCAAGGATCACATCGAATCCTGCATGTCCAACCATATTAGATTTGCCTCTAATTCGTGGACAACGTGATCCCTAATGCTTACTACTACCGATTTGCAGACTAACTCAGGTCCACTAATTCTCCGTTGGGATGGACACCGATAACACAAAGTCCAAAGTTTCCTAATAATCTTCATCTTTTGCAAATCTGGGTGATGAAGGAGTGGGTAGACCTCGGTCTATCAAGACGCACTTTCATGGCGTCATGTGCTACGTAGCACCCTTTCTCAAATCAAATCATAGCATTACCTACAATACATGCATATATCCATAACAATTTTCACCCTTACGTTTAATATGATACATATATTTATATATCCTAATATAAACTCATTCTTTATCTAGAGTTATATTGGAATCGAAATTCTCTATTTTAAAGGAGTTCTCACCTTGGATAATGTCGTGTACTCTCCCTGCTTCCTGGGCAGTAACTGCGTAGGCTCTTCCTCGAATAACAGGCTTTCGAGCTTGAATTGGTTGTGGCATGGCGGTTGGAGCCGTCTTTTCTTTGGCTGTCTCAGGGCAATCTCTCATCATGTGACCTATCTTGCCACATTTGAAACAGCCTCGCATTCCTTGCCTACAGTCTGTTGTTTTATGGGACTTGCCACATTTAGCACAAGTTTCCCTTGGAGATGAATTAGCGGCTATCGGAAAAACTTGTGGAGTTGTGGTCCTGTTGGAATAAGTGGGACCTTGATACCTCATCGATCTCCCTGATGCGAGCAACGGATAATTTTGATGAGTCGATCGTGGAGCAGCTCTCCCATAACCCGGAAATGACGGTTTCTGATTTGGTGTTATAAACCTCTGTTTCTTATATGACGATTCATAACCCCCAGTCCTATTCAGATCGGTGCATTCTCTGCCTTGATGTTCCCTCTGCCGGTATCGGTTATTATTTTCTTCCTCAACCACCAATGCCTTACTCATTACTTCTCCATAAGTCTTCAGCTGGAAGGGCGCAACACCCCCTCGGATGTCTGACCGTAAGCCCTGTTGGAACCTCTTCGCTTTCATCCCCGCGAGATTACGTGATGCAGGCGGCGAGCCTCATGAATTCCACTCCATACTCTCTCACGGTCATTCTTCCTGTGCTAGTTGTAAAATTGGGTCTCCATCGATTTCTCACAACCGGGAAAATATTGTTTATTGAATTCTTCTACAAATTTCCCAAGTCCACGACGTTTGGAGTTTCTTGTGCTCTCGTCGATGACACTGATTTCCACCAAGGTCCAGCTTCTCCATCTAACATATATGCTGCCCAACGGACGCTCTCATCCTCCGTGCATGTCAGTACGCTGAACACCTTCTCCATTTCTCCCAACCAGTTTTCCGCGGCCATTGTGTCAGCCTGTCCTGAAAAATTGGGAGGTCTCATTCTTCTGAACTCGGTGAATGCTGAAGCCAATAAAGGTGTAAGTCCTACTGGAGGGGTAGGTGTTCGTTGTCGTTCTGGTACTGTATGCGCTGCCAAGGACGCTGCTTGTTGTGCCATGGCAGTTGCCATGGTCTCCATTGTGTGCATCATTCTCTGACGCTCTTCTCTTTCCTCATTCCTTTCTCACCCTATCTTGTTCCCTTTGGTCTCGATCATGTCTATCTAGATCTTGCTCCTCTGCTTGATTTTGATTTCCTCCCTGGCCACTACTCTCGGGAATCTCCCTGTTTCCCAATGGCACTCTGTTTGTAGGTGAGACGAACCCATCTCTCTCACAAATTCTATCATGGCCACCCAGGTGGCCTCTCCCTCTAGGAAACATAAGCAGTGCATGAGAATTAGAATCTGGTTAGCAGAAGTCCCTATATTCTGACGATATGATAGTCAGGACTCTGGAAAGAAATGCTTTGATACCAACTGATGTACCCAATTTGCATCCCGAAATCAGTGCCATCTGACGACCTTCAAGGCGTGCCTTACCTTCATATCATAACTCCTCGTCATATATATACAAACAACGGAAATTGAAGCACATAATACTCTAAGCAATAATAAGAATTTATAAGTTAGTTGATCCTACCAGGCTGTTCTTGTTCCATGCCAATTCATGGACATAAGGACATACCCGACAATTTAATGATACTCATTCCTCCTAGGTGGTCTACCAAGTGACAGTATCTTAAACATTCAAATTAAAAAGGCTCGATATACTAAGCCATACACAGTACTCTCTCTCAACTCACTATCAAAGTATGCAGCGGGTTTCCTAGAAGAATTCCTCAGGAGGAGGTTACGACTCTTCTGTAGTGGAACAGATGCCTTTGGATTTACTTCACCAAGTCCTTTTGCCGCGTTAGTCCTTGACTGCGGACGTATAGTCTAAGGGGTGAGCTACATCCTAGCTCCGTAGGGAAAACAAAAGAACATATAGATCATCTCCCGCACATATGTTAGTACCAACAACATAATTTCTCAAGAAATATTTATGTACAACAATTTGAAGGATAAAAAAATAAGCAAAGATTCCCAACCAATCTTAGCAGTTTCATTTAATCTCTTTATGAATTTGTTTGTGAACTTGGCCTAATCACTTAAATCTTAACTTAAGTAATCCTCGAGCACTATAGCATCGAGGATGGAATACCCGCCATCGTCGTCTAACTAGGCAGTTATTATGTATCCACAGGAATACTGCCCAAGCCCCTTTCTCATAGGCGGCGGGGTCTATTCTCAATCTACATCCCTGGGATGTGTTACAACTATACGGATTGGCCGCCGTACCGGTCACGGATATCCTGCCGAGTCAGTCGTGGGTATCCCGGGTATTCGATCAACCTCAAATAATAAAAATATCAATGTGCTTTACATATAGTTATTCACCGTGATTGTGCTAGATATATTTCATTAGGCCTTATCACATTGTTTCATTTCTCTATTTTATTTCTTCGCATCCACAGGATGCCTCATACTTCTATTTCAACTTTCTCGATTTAACCACATTATATTTAGTCCCACAGGGACCTCGGGATTCTTCACACTTTACACACACACACTTATCATGAGAGTTTAATGTATATACTACTATTTAAATAGACTTTACTACTACATATGAGTTCACGAATAATGCACATGTTTCAAGAATACTCCCTACCTCGGCGAATCTCAAGCACGCTTGTCCTCGGAGGTTATAGTGCATCGACCTACATTTAAAGAATTATACTTTTAGAATGATCTAAGGTCTTTGGGGTGTAGGACACCGAGTTCCTCTTATTAGAAAACCAATATCGAGTGGTCACGGACCTCGCTCGGCGGTCATTAGCCCTCGCTCGGCGGTCACTTGACCTCGCTCTAGACCTCGCTCGGCGGTCATATCGAGATCGCTCGGCGGTTAAATCGAGCTTTCAAATTTAAGATCTGGACCCTCGCTCGGCGAGCCTCCCTTTAGTTTAAGGGACCGCTCGAGCGAGCCCAGTCTTTCTTTTCTATGTTCATCCTCGCTCGGCGAGCCTCTTTAGACCGCTTCGGCGAGAAGCAGATTTTTTCCATGATCGGATCGAGATCATGCCTCCATCCTTCATTTTACCTTAATCTTATATAAAGCAACATACATCCAACATCCTTCCTACTATTTAAAACATTCCTAGGCATCTATATGTTTTAACGCATTACCTCTGACGATGAAACACGCAGTTCGATTGAAGATTTGTAAACCCACTAGGCTATCCGGTCTCCTGGTTCGTCCTCCGTCATTACCTCGATCTCCTTGCGAGCCAAGTTTACGCAACCCTAGTTCTCCCGGGCTCCTTTCTTCCCTTTCTTTTCTCTATAGTCTCCTCCTCTCTCTTTTAGGTTAGAATAGTTTTCGTAAGGACTCCTCTTCTCTCTTCTTCACTTTTATATTTATCACAATTGGGATATACTAGTGTGTTTCCCATGTACACACTTTAAGTATTTGGGTGTTTTGGTCCCTTTGTGAAACGCATATACCGATGTGCAACCAAGTGTGCCATGCACAGATCTCAAAAATCTGGGTTGTGACAATCACCCCAACTTATAAGATTTTCGCCCTCGAAAATCGGTATTATTTTCTTAACTCGGTACCACCTTTGTCATCTGACTTGCATAACAGTCAGGAATTTAACTATGTAGCCGCATTTGCAGCTATCAATGTCGGTCATACCCACAATTTCCATACAACATAAACAAAACAATTTAATAAAAATATCATCGATACACATGCCACACATATTTATCATCTACCCAAACCAAAACTTGTGCCATTCATGCCACGATAGTTTTTAACACAAAATTTTTTTTTAACATCCATATCAAGTTTTCAAAAATATTACATGCCAGGTGTTCGAATATTTGCTATTTCCTAATCCTCTTCCTCTTCATGGTCATCGTCGTCTTCGTCGTCGTCGTCGTCGTCGTCATCGTCGTCGTTCAGTGATGCTCCAAATATAGAATCCCTCATGGCACCAACGCGCTGCATGTAGGTTTGTGGGTACGCATGGCCCATGAGGTCGATAAGTAGCGCCTCTTGGAACCTCTGATGCAACCTAATGTCCCTTCCTTGCTGAAGGATCTCTCGCATCATGCCCGTGTCAGTAGTGGGTATGGGCTGCGGAACTGTGGTGGAGGAAGTAGTCGGTCCTGCCGGAGTTTGATGGGTGGCTGATCCGAGACACTGGTCTCTGTTCTTGTCGACGCTGGTTAGGAGGCTTTTAAGATTTCTGCTCCAGTCCTGGGCGAGGTATGGGGCAGCGTTGTGGTGAGGAACAACTCGTCCTCCGAATCCTAAATCCTCCTTCCGTTTAGCGACTCCAAAAGTCGGAAATCGATCGTATATGAGTCGGTTGATAGGTGGAGGGCGGCACCTCACATTTCTTACGTAGGCATGCGCCATGCCTTTTATAATGACCATAGGTGCATTGATCCACCTATTGTGAAATGCGTGTAGTGCTCGCAAAACGCATCTCGGCGTTCTTGGTCATGGCGGTGGGGTGCAAATTCTTTTTGAAGATTATGTCTAAAAGCCACATCTTGGCGGTAGTTGTGATCGGGTGATGGATTGTCGGCGGACCTACCGCTAGTGATGTCGGAGATGATCGTTGGGAAATCTACGTTCGAGAAAAGGTGGTAGGATGAGTGGGCTAGGAGTGTAGATGTGGGGGCATTTCATGGTCGAGGAGATGTCGGCACATCTAAAAACTAACTCGTTACCATCGATGGTAACAAGTATGGCGTCCTCATCGATGCTCATGTTTAAGGTTTGGAAGAAAAGTGTCACTAGCCTCGGGTAGTATCGATCCCGAATGGCGTAAGGAGGGACTTAAGTTGATTGTTGGTTATGAAGTCCGATGTCCACCGGTGGACGCCGGATCCTCAACAAGAGGGATGTATTTCCCATTCGGCTTCAAAAATTTTTGCTCCCCACCAATCATCCAGTGTGATTGGTGTAGAGGGTGGGTTTGATGATGGTTGCGAGGTTTGTGGCGCCTTGTTGCGCGCCGGTGGCGGCCGGGTCGCCATCCGTTTCTTTGGTTGGGGTTTTGAGGCCATTTAGTATAATAATGCAAAAAAGAAGGAAAACCTTAGGAAATAGGTAGAGTTTACCTAGGATGATCGTCTTAACGGATCGGATTGCTCAAATCCGTTTGGAATCGGAAGAAAATGGTTGAAAACGGCTGCCTAACCCTTTCCTCGATCGCTTCTCCTTCTCTCGCGAAGATGAGCAATGACCGTCTCATATATTTATAGTTCCGCCTCGCTCGAGCGGTCATTAGCCCTCGCTCGAGCGAGCACAGAAATCGTTTTCAGCATAATCCTTCCTCGCTCGAGCGGTTATAGTGCCTCGCTCGAGCGGTTATAGTGGTTCAAATATACCTCGCTCGCGCGGTCATCTATTCTCGCTCGAGCGGGAACAGAACTAGTTTTTATTATATAATATATCCTCGCCGGCGGTTATAATGCCTCTCGCCGGTTCAAAAACTCTCATGATCACTGAACCTACGCTCGGCGAGAAGAGAATTTAAATTTTATGTAGTTCGCTCGAGCGAACACAAGTGGTCGCTCGAGCGAGACCAGAGATGTTTCTGGGTACCTTCTTGCTCGTTTAGGTTTGAATACATCACTAGTTTCATCAATTAAGAGTTGAACAAAAGATTTCTCAAACATTATTTGCAATCCTATATCAAAAGAAAACATACCTAACCTTCATAGTACCGAAATTACACATTCTCAAACGAATGAAAATCATTGATTGGCAACTTGAACAATTTGGGATATTGTTCTCTAACATCGACCTCACGTTCCCATGTTGCCTCTTCGATCGGATGGTTCTTCCATCGAACAAGTACTAAGGGAATCACTTTTGTTCGCAACACCTGCTCTTTTCGATCTACAATTTCTATGGGTTCTTCAATCATGGTCATATCTTCATGCATTTCGAATGATTGGCCGCTCAGCACGTGATCAGGGTCATTGAGATATTTTCTAAGCATGAACGTGGAACACGTTGTGTACCTGATCAAACAATGGTGGCAACCCAATGCGATAGGCTACTTCTCCCACTCGACCCAAAACTTCAAGCGGTCCGAGATAGCGGGGACTTAGTTTCCCTCTCTTCCCAAATCTCATCACTCCCTTTATTGGTGATACTTTCACGAACACATGTTCCCCCACTTTAAAATCTACACTGGTCCGCTTGATGTCAGCATAACTTTTCTGCCTGCTCTGAGCCACCTTTAGCCTCTCCCTGATCATGCGGACAATGGCAGCGTTATCTTCAAGTAGCTCGGGTCCCAAAACAAATTTCTCCCCAGTTTCTTCCCAATTGATTGGCGACCTACATCGTCTTCCGTATAAAGCTTCATACGGTGCCATCCCGATGCTCGTCTGAAAACTATTATTATAAGCGAACTCAATCAATGGTAGATGTTGATCCCACGATCCTTGCAATTCTAACATACATGCCCTAAGCATGTCTTCAATGACTTGGTTGACCCTCTCAGTTTGCCCGTGCATTTGCGGGTGAAATGCTCTTGAAATCAACTTAGTTCCCATTCCTTCTTGGAATTTCCTCCAAAACTTTGACGTATATAATGGGTCTCGGTCTGAAACAATGCTACTTGGAATCCCATGTAGCCGAACGATCTCCTTCATGTAAAGTTCTGCTAATCTTCCCGCTGTGTACATCGTGTTGTACGGCAAGAAATGTGCCGACTTAGTTAATCGATCCACCACCACCCAAATGGCGTTATGCCTCCTTGCAGTTCGTGGTAACCCGACTATGAAATCCATTGAGATAGATTCCCATTTCCATTCCGGTATGGGTAAGGGCTGTAATAGGCCTGCGGGGTGTCTATGGTCGATTTTCACTTGTTGGCACGTCAAACACCGTGAAACATACTCTGCCACATCTTGTTTCAACCCTCTCCACCAGTAATTCTTTTTCAGATCCTGATACATCTTCGTGCTTCCTGGGTGGATCGCATAACTTGACCTGTGTGATTCATCAAGAATCGTTCGCCGCAATTCGGCGTTGTCCGGAATGCAAAGCCGCCCCTTGAACGTTAAGGAACCGTCTTCCTTGATTAAAAACTCAGAGGTAGTACCTTCTATTACATTTTGATGTATCCGTGTTAGAATCGGGTCTTTCATCTAGTTCGTATGTGTTCAAATATCACCGGCTTCAGCGATATGTTGGCTAAGAAGGCTCCTGTGGCTTGTGGTTGGATGTGCACCACATAACGCTAGATCCTCTAACAACTTCCATCGATGTATACCTGAAATTAGGCTAGCCAGCTGTGCGGAACTCTTTCGACTCAAGGCGTCGGCCACTACGTTAGCTTTGCCTGGATGATACTGTATAGAACAGTCGTAATCTTTGAGGAATTCCATCCACCTACTGTTGCCTCATATTTAGTTCCTACGTAAAATGTCTGAGGCTTTATGGTCGATGAAAATTTCAAATGTTTCTCGTATAGGTAATGTCGCCATATTTTTAATGCAAATATGGATATGACTAGTTCGGATCGTGTGTTGGGTAGTTCCTTTCGTGCTCTTTCAATGCGGAGCCGTAGCTATTACCTTTTATATTGATTTAATACACAACCCAACCCGTTATCTGAGCATCACTATAAGCTGCGAATCCTCCTTTGCTGATGGAATGGCTAACCTTTGGAGTGAGGTGAGTCTTTTCTTGAGTTCTTGAAAACTCTTTTCACACGCCTCACTCCACTCAAATCTTGAGTCCTTTCTTGTAAGCCTTGTGAGAGGTCCCGATATTTTGAAAACCCCTCAACGAACGCCGATAATATCCTCGCCGGTCAGAAACTCCGGATATCTGTCACGGTTTTTGGTTGTTCCCAGTTCACTACTGCCTCGATCTAAGCGGGATCCACAGTGACACCATGCTTGTAGGCGACATGTCCCAGAGTGCTGACTTCTTCTTGCCAAAACTCACATTTCTTTGAGCTTGGCGTCACGATTGATGTTCACGCAAAAGTTAAGTAGAGCGACACGTAAGTGTTCTTCATGTTCGCTTTTGATTTTGAGTAGATTAGGATGTCATCAACAAACACTACAACCCAAGAGTCTAAGTGTGGTTTAAACACTCGATTCATCAAATCCATAAACGACGCGGTGCATTTGTCACCAAATGGCATCACTAAAATTCATAGTGTCCATACCGTGTTCTAAAAGCCGTTTACGAATGTCCTCGTACGACTCTTAAGCGATGGTACCCGGATCTTAGGTCGATCTTGGAAAAGTGTTTTGCTCCTTGTAATTGGTCGAATAAGTCATCTATTCTTGGCAACGGATATCGATTCTTCACCGTGACTTTATTCAATTGGCGGTAGTCGATGCACAAACGCATCGACCCATCCTTCTTTTTCACGAACAACACTGGTGCTCCCCACGGAGACACGCTTGGTCGTATAAACCCCTTGTCCATGAGCTCTTGCAGTTGTTCTTTCAATTCTTTCAGCTCTGCAGGAGCCATTCTATAAGGTGCTTTTGAAACAGGTTCCGTTCCTGGTGCCAAATCGATTGCAAATTCTACTTCTCTTTCTGGAGGTAATCCTGGCAATTCTTCTGGGAATACATCCGAATTCTACCCACGACTAAGTCCGAGATAATATTCTTTTCTTCTTTATCCTCCTTCAAAATGCCAAATAACCACTACACCCTTTCCTAATTAAACGTTCTGCTCTTACTGCAGATATAAGTGGTACCTGAGTCGACCTCTCCCCTTGAAATCGAAACGATCTCCTCGTGTTAGGACGGAAAACAACAACTTTATCCTTGCAGTCCACTGTTGCGCAATGTTGGGACAGCCAATCCATGCCAAGGATCACATCGAATCCCTGCATGTCCAACCATATTAGATTTGCCTCTAATTCGTGGACAACGTGATCCCTAATGCTTACTACTACCGATTTGCAGACTAATTCCGTGTCCACTAATTCTCCTGTTGGGATGGACACTGATAACACAAAGTCCAGTGTTTCCGGAACAATCTTCATTCTTTTCGCAAATCTAGGGGTAATGAAGGAGTGGGTAGACCACAGGTCTATATCGGCCTTTCAGCGTCATGTGCTCGTAGCACCCTTTCTCGTAAATCATAGCATTACCTACAATACATGCATATCGCATACACAACATATCCTTTTCACCCTTACGTTTAATATGATACATATATTTATATATCCTAATATAAACTCATTCTTTATCTAGAGTTATATTGGAATCGAAATTCTCTATTTTAAAGGAGTTCTCACCTTGGATAATGTCGTGTACACTCCCTGCTTCCTGGGCAGTAACTGCGTAGGCTCTTCCTCGAATAACAGGCTTTCGAGCTTGAATTGGTTGTGGCATGGCGGTTGGAGCCGTCTTTTCTTTAGGCATCTCAGGGCAATCTCTCATCATGTGACCTATCTTGCCACATTTGAAACAGCCTCGCATTCCTTGCCTACAGTCTGTTGTTTTATGGGACTTGCCACATTTAGCACAAGTTTCCCTTGGAAATGAATTAGCGGCTGTCGGAAAAACTTGTGGAGTTGTGGTCCTGTTGGAATAAGTGGGACCTTGATACCTCATCGATCTCCCTGATGCGACAGCGGATAATTTTGATGAGTCGATCGTGGAGCAGCTCTCCCATAACCCGGAAATGGCGGTTTACGATTTGGTGTTATAAACCTCTGTTTCTTATATGACGATTCATAACCCCCAGTCCTATTCAGATCGGTGCATTCTCTGCCTTGATGTTCCCTCTGCCGGTATCGGTTATTATTTTCTTCCTCAACCACCAATGCCTTACTCATTACTTCTCCATAAGTCTTGTGGAAGGAACACCCCCTCGGATGTCGTAGTAAGCCTGTTGGAACCTCTTCGCTTTCATCCGTCACGAGATTACGTGATGCAGGCGAAGCGAGCCAGTCTCATGAATTCCCTCCATACTCTCTCACGGTCATTCTTCCTGTGCTAGTTGTAAAATTGGGTCTCCATCGATTTCTCACAACTTCAGGAAAATATTGTTTATTGAATTCTTCTACAAATTCGTCCCAACTCCAGGGCACGTTTGGAGAATCTTGTGCTCTCGTCATGACACTGATTTCCACCAAGGTCCAGCTTCTCCATCTAACATATATGCTGCCCAACGGACGCTCTCATCCTCTGTGCATGTCAGTACGCTGAACACCTTCTCCATTTCTCCCAACCAGTTTTCCGCGGCCATTGTGTCTGCCTGTCCTGAAAAATTGGGAGGTCTCATTCTTCTGAACTCGGTGAATGCTGAAGCCAATAAAGGTGTAAGTCCTACTGGAGGGGTAGGTGTTCGTTGTGGTTCTGGTACTGTATGCGCTGCCAAGGACGCTGCTTGTTGTGCCATGGCAGTTGCCATGGTCTCCATTGTGTGCATCATTCTCTGACGCTCTTCTCTTTCCTCATTCCTTTCTCTCACCCTATCTTGTTCCCTTTGGTCTCGATCATGTCTATCTAGATCTTGCTCCTCTGCTTGATTTTGATTTCCTCCCTGGCCACTACTCTCGGGAATCTCCCTGTTTCCCAATGGCACTCTGTTTGTAGGTGAGACGAACCCATCTCTACTGCGCAAATTCCTATCATGGCCACCCCTGGGTCGGCCTCTCCCTCTAGGAAACATAACGGTCTGCATGAGAATTAGAATCTCGTTAGCAGAAGTCCCTATATTCTGACGATATGATAGTCAGGACTCTGGAAAGAAATGCTTTGATACCAATCAGGACGGCCAATTTGACATCCCGAAATCCGTGCCATCTGCACGACCTTCAAGGCCGTGCCTTACCTTCATATCATAACTCCTCGTCATATATACAGCCAAACGGAAATTGAAGCACATACGAATACTCTAAGCAATAATAAGAATTTATAAGTTAGTTGATCCTACCAGGCTGTTCTTGTTCCATGCCAATTCATGGACATAAGGACATACCCGACAATTTAATGATACTCATTCCTCCTAGGTGGTCTACCAAGTGACAGTATCTTAAACATTCAAATTAAAAAGGCTCGATATACCAAGCCATACACAGTACTCTCTCTCAACTCACTATCAAAGTATGCAGCGGGTTTCCTAGAAGAATTCCTCAGGAGGAGGTTCTGACTCTTCTGTGGGTACAGACACCGATGCCTTTGGATTTACTTCACCCGAAGTCCTTGCCGCCGTTAGTCCTTGACCTGCGACGTATAGTCTAAGGGGTGAGCTACATCCTAGCTCCGTAGGGAAAACAAAAGAACATATAGATCATCTCCCGCACATATGTTAGTACCAACAACATAATTTCTCAAGAAATATTTATGTACAACAATTTGAAGGATAAAAAAATAAAGCAATGATTCCCAACCAATCTTAGCACAGTTTCTGTTTAATCTCTTTATGAATTTGTTTGTGAACTTGGCCTAATCACTTAAATCTTAACTTAAGTAATCCTCGAGCACTATAGCATCGAGCCCCGATGGAATACCCGCCATCGTCGTCTAACTAGGCAGGTTATTATGTATCCCACAGGAATCTTTGCCCAAGCCCCTTTCTCATAGGCGGCGGGTCTATTCTCAATCTACATCCACAGGATGTGTTACAACTATATCTGGATTGGCCGTCAGGTCACGGATATCCTGCGAGTCGATCGTGGGTATCACCGCCACGTCGGTCGATCAACCTTAAATAATAAAAATATCAATGTGCTTTACATATAGTTATTCACCGTGATTGTGCTAGATATATTTCATTAGGCCTTATCACATTGTTTCTGTTTCTCTATTTTATTTCTTACGCATCCCTGGGATGCCTCATACTTCTATTTCAACTTTCTCTGATTTAACCACATTATATTTCGTCCCACAGGGACCTCAGGATTCTTCACACTTTACACACACACACACTTATCATGAGAGTTTAATGTATATACTACTATTTAAATAGACTTTACTACGCATATGAGTTCACAGAATAATGCACATGTTTCAAGAATACTCCCTACCTCAACAGTCTCAAAGCACGCTTGTCCTCAGAGGTTATAGTGCATCGACCTACATTTAAAGAATTATACTTTTAGAATGATCTAAGGTCTTTGGGGTGTAGGACACCCGAGTTCCTCTTATTAGAAAACCAATATCAGTGGTCACGGACCTCGCTTGGCGGTCATTAGCCCTCGCCCGAGCGGTCACTAGACCCCGCTCGGTCGGTCTCTAGACCTCGCTCGAGCGGTCATAACGAGATCGCTCGAGCGGTTAAATCGAGCTTTCAAATTTAAGATGGGACCCTCGCTCGGCGAGCCTCCCTTTAGTTTAAGGACCGCTCGGCGAGCCAATCTTTCTTTTCTATGTTCATCCTCGCTCGAGCGAGCCTCTTTAGACCGCTCGAGCGAGAAGCACCGATTTTTTTCCATGATCAGATCGAGATCATGCCTCCATCCTTCATTTTACCTTAATCTTATATAAAGCAACATACAGCCAACATCCTTCCTACTATTTAAAACATTCCTAGGCATCTATATGTTTTTAACGTACCTCTGACGATGAAACACGCACAGGTTCGATTGAAGATTTGTAAACCCACTAGGCTATCCGGTCTCCCTAGTTCGTCCTCCCGTCATTACCTCTGATCTCCCTTGCCGAGCCAAGTTTCTGCAACCCTAGTTCTCCCAGGCTCCTTTCTTCCCTTTCTTTTTCTCTATAGTCTCCTCCTCTCTTTTTAGGTTAGAATAGTTTTACGTAAGGACTCCTCTTCTCTCTTCTTCACTTTTATATTTATCACAATTGGGATATACTAGTGTGTTTCCCATGTACACACTTTAAGTATTTGGGTGTTTTGGTCCCTTTGTGAAACGCATATACCGATGTGCAACCAAGTGTGCCATGCACAGATCTCAAAAATCTGGGTTGTGACAGTCACTCCTCTAATTGTAGGAACGGTGTATGGAGTCCCTATCCAAGCTCCCAAGATTAACGTTACCCCTCAGGTCGTACCATGGATGAGCCTTGTCTCCGAGTTGGAGGTTTTGAGCGACCCTTGCTCTTTGGTCATCTTCATGCCCAACCGATTTGTCTCTTCCATCGAGACCAAACTTTGTGTGGCACTCATGTCCACCATTGCACAAGTAGCCTTCCCATTTATAAGCCCCTCCACATTTATGAGCCCTTCATTTATCAATGTCTCAGGTTGCTCTGGGGTCTCGGGTAGCTTCTCAATTGTGTTGAGCTGCAACGAACCCATTATTGCATCCTCAACACTTTCCTTCCCAACATCGTCAACGCTTTCTTTCTCATCCATTTTTGTAGCAATGACCATCAGAGCTTATCTCCTTGGGCATTCTCTTGCTTTGTATGACCCATCACACAAGAAGCATTTGGCTTCGCGGACCTTGCAGGGCTTCCGTGCTTCCCACTCCTTATGTTGCTAAACTACTATAACGTTAACGTGCCCTTGCATCTCTCCACGCAGCTCATTGAGTTCCATCTCGAGAGCCATGATGCTTTGGCCCACCTTGTCAAACCGATCATTCCCATCGGCCACGACCAGCTCCACCCTAGCAGGTCGTGCGTCAAAGTTGTCACGACATCCCTTGATGAGGAAGCATCGCGATATTGACCCCCCCTTGACTTTTTACTCTCATTTTCGGGTGCCCTCTCCTTAGGAGCCTCGTAAGTTGTGACCATTCCATTGGTCACGACCTTCTTAAATAAGGCCACATAGCTTCTAATTTCCTCTAGTTGTACACGTATAGCATTAAGGACATCTCATACCTTTGGCTTGTTGCCCTCATTGCTACGTCTCTTGTACACATCTTCCGACATGATGATTCTCCTACTCGACTTGGTCTCCTCTTCCAAACAACGTGGCTTTCCCTTAAATCGACCTGGCTCTGATACTAACTATCACAGACCTAGCATTACACCTCGACAATCTGTGCGGCTCTTGCGCTTAGTCGTTCCCTAACATCGCAAGATCAGCTTAATCCTAAGACTCACTAAGAGACTAAGAGAGAGTAGAAGAGAACTCAAGAGAGGGAATGTGAAAGAATGCTCTTTTTATTCAACTCAAGAATGCTTTACAAGTTGGGAGGTTTTCGAGGTTTGTGCGGTGTCTTGCAAATGAGGTCCTCTTGCCTATTTACAGAGTTCCTAGTATAATGAATGGTAGTAGATCTATACACATGTCATACATCCAATGGTTGTGGACCCTTCTAGAATTCTCTCTGGAAGTTTCTACACTAGTCTTTGGTTCCACACACTTCCAACACTTTTCTCTAGTTTTCCAAGTCCACTTCCTTCATATTATTCTAGACTCTACCTTGTTCTAGAGCCTTCCTTAGTTTTCCTCACTCTTCCATGAGTCTAGACCTTTCTTAGTCTATAATCTTCCATGGAGCCTCCCAAGTACTCTATGTATACAATACTATACAGATACTGTAAACTATATAAATATAGTGAGGGAGATTTGACGTTACGCGGTGCGTGACATCCCGCTCCCTTGATCTCAAGATAAAGGAAAAGATAGAGACCTAGTTTTTTTTTTTTCTCTCTCTCTCTCTCCCTTTCTCTCTCGCTATTGTCTCTCTCTCCCTCCTCGTCAAAGCTAGCAAGACCCAAGAAGCCAGCTCAAGCCGTGCACTCTCTTGTCCTCTCTCATCTACTGCTACAGCTCCTATTACAGCTATTAGATCTCTTTCTCTCTCTACAAGCCCTCCTTAACCAATAACAAAAAAAGCAGCCTTCTCTCTCTCCAAATCCTCCTTAAACAGTGAGAAACGCCACTCAAATTCCTACTTTACATCTTCACTCTCTTCCCTACTCTTTCTATTCCTTCATAAAATCTCACCTGATAGGATCTTATGATATAACTCCACACCCAATCTGATCGTATTAGGTATGCATTAACGCCTGATCAGATTGTGTGGCTTGTCTACGTTGTTGATCACATGTTGAATCTATAGATCTATACGAGTCTGAGCCACGGAGAAACAATCTCACATTGTCCGTCAGATTGGTCAATTTGTCAATTGGTCAATGCATTTAGTTTTGCAAACGATTTGATTGTTGTTGGCATGGAAGGCAGATTTCGTGATCTATGGAGGGTCAGTTGAGATGGGTCTCTAAATCTAAAGGCTTCAGAGGCATTGGATCATCCCTCAATTTCTAAAAATGGGTTGGCAACCATCGGAGCCGATTTAGAGCACCGAAATCGATCTATGTCAACGCACATAAACACGAAACTGCTTGTGAACAACGAATGAGGATAAGGTTGGATCTGTACCTATCCAACCGATCAAAATCTCATATTATGTGGGTGCCTCTAAATCCATCTTAAATTATTCAATTATTTTTCTAATATAAGAATCCTATTTAAATCATAAAGATATCGAGATTATATTTTGTATAAGGGACCGACCAACAATACTAGTCAATGGCTGGTAGTTGGCCGAGTCAACTCATAAGGGTGTTCCAGCTCGCCAGTTAGATGATTGGATGGTGTGAGTAGAGACTAGAGAGGGCCCTCCACTTTGAGAACTATCCCTCTTTTTTTTAAGAGAAACGAAGAAGGGAGTAAGCTGGTTGGGTCTAGCCGTGTCCAAGTTGGGTTTGATTTGATCGAAGCTAGGAATACACTGGATTAAAGTAAGACCCATGCCAGATCTTAGCAGGTTCAAATTAGGTACAATTTCGGGCAAGCCTTTTAGTGATCGACCCACCTTACGTGGGAAGCCAAAGAAAAAGAATATCACCTGTGGTTCACGCGCGGGTCATATTTATGTGCGCATGAAGCACGTGTAACGTTTTTTAATCAATTTTGTGACATGTGGCCCATAGTTGAAACATTAGTTATCCCAAAGATTGTGCCATTGAATGAATTTTACACTTTCATCATGAGATTATGAAAGCCATTCCCTGGAAGTGGAAGCCTTACTTATAGGCCATAATGGTGGATTTCATAAAATCTAGACCATTGATTAATCTTCTATCGTCACTTGATTGATAAAGGAAAACAAATGATCGCCGTAAGTTAAGGTTTTCTTTTAATTATCTTGATTCTTGATTTTTCATTACACACCTTTTTAGTTTTTTCTCATGAGTCTATCAGCTCCATTATATAGATGATTCACATTTACACATTAATGCTGAAGAGGGAAACGACCTCATTAAACATATAACAATTGGTGATTAATCTTACAATTAATCATGCTTTAAATTGACTGTGACTTTAATCATCAATTGATGAAGCACTAGAAACCTCTAATTTGGAGCCAAGACTCATTTAGATATTGCCTTACTATGAGGCTACTAATCACCTTAAGCCAAGATTTGTTAGCATTTGGTGTTGGTGCTGATAAATGATCAGAGCCATCGAATCTCTCACATATTGATACTAGTATACTGCCCAGTACCCAACATCAAGAACGTGGTCTCCTTTTAACAAAGTTATAAGATTATAACTTCTCTTAGTGGATGAATATATAATATAATTCACCAATTATATTTGGTGTGCAAGGCTTGGTTAGGTCCAATACTGTTGGGTCAGCCGGACACAGTTTAGAGTTAGTAGGTCTAGTCAACTGATCAAGATCTTATAAATGGGCGATCAAAACTAGTTAGATTCAAGCTGGAAATGGGTCGGGTAGGCCAGATACTAGATTCAGGTCAGGTTAGGTCTGAGTTTGTAGGATTTGGTGCAGCCTTTTTCATGCACCTGATGACGCTCAACATGGCTTCAATAAACTTTGATAGGGCCTAATTTAGTTTTAAAGAGATAGTAAGGAGGTTTGATTTAGTCGTAAGGAGATTGAAGGTCATCATTCAGCTTTAGTCAAAATTAAAGGGTCTGGCCGAGATAATTACTTCAAATTCTATTGAGTTAAATGGGCCAATTCGGGTTGGAGTAAGGTTCGACTAAAAACAATAATATTTATTAGCCAATAGGGCCCAGGTCTGTTTTATTGAAACTTTCTCTCTCTCTCTCTCCCTCTTATCTCGACCGATCAAGACCTATTTTTGACCAATCGAGATGGACAATTTTCAAAATTGTTTTCTAATGATTTTGGTTTCAAGTTGCTTTTCGCTGGGACATTCGATTTAAGTGAAATGAGACTTGATCTTATAGTTTTTGGACCTTTCGGACACAATGAGAATGTCTGTTACTTCTTTTAAGGCTCTTACAGTCCTTAAATAGACACGTGTGCCTCTTTAGAATCCGAAACATGCACGATTGCTATACAAATCAATCACCACGTTCCATAGACACAACAAACCCCAATGAAGAGTATTTCCGACTAATTCATAAAATAAATGTGGATAAATATTCTCTATTTTATTTCAATGCTACATGTTTTATGCTCGATATCAATTTTATTTATGTATACTAATGCTTAGGATGCACGCTTAGTTTCTTTCTGATATATGTTTCACCATTATCTTATGACATGCATCATGTAGAAAACTACGTAAGGGCATGAGCATGATAAGTCAAGAATTAAGATATGATACATGGCATAAGCCTTCGCCACGGTGGAGTTTCTTTCACGGTCAAGTGAAACTTGAAATATTGGCGCTCATGTACGGATGCAACTCCTCTATGATAGTATGGAATGTCACACAAAGTACATACAGGTTACTATGGAACTCGTCCCTTGGAAAGCATGATTTAGTGAAGCCTATCGCATCGTGGCTTATTCTAATTAAGTTTTAAGTAAGATGATAAATGAATATGTTAAAGATACGAGATATTAATAAAGTAGGGACTTAAGCTCACGCAAATATGAAATAGGGACGATGATACTTAATGCCCATTAGATAAATAAAATCGGGGTGGGGACCTAAGCTCAGAACCCAATAATGAAATGATATGATAAGATATACTGTGAAGGCCAACTAAACATGAATTAAGTTTTATACTTGTCATACCTTACGAGCTACCGTAAGGGTCCAACGTCTGCAGCCGAGACAGGTTTTAAGGACAATACGATAGCTTTGTTTTGAACTAAGGCGACATTATAGTTACTATGCACGCATCCTTATTTGGTTAGATGGTGGTTTATGTTACGATATGGAGGTTAGATGGTTATCTACACGTGGACCTCGCATGATAGGCTCAAGCAGCAATCCTGGCACAGGTCATTTAAGTAAGATAATTAAGATATGAATTACGTTGTGTAGGCGTATGAAATAATAATAAGACTTATGATATGCCATATAAGATAGGTTGATAAGATAGATAGGAAAAAGAAATAAGAAATAGAAGCATCATACGCATTCTATTTTATGTTATGCTTTTCGGTTTTGTTATGACATGTTATAGAATCATGGATATTATAGTAATTTTATAAGTTATTATGCTTATTTCAAAATACACTGCAACTCAACCAATTGCACACACGATCACTTGGCTAAATTATAGTGGATCGATTATGCAACTCATTGAGTTTACGCAATTGAGTAAACTCATTCCCTCTAAAAAACTAACAGCTGCAGGTGAAGATGTGGACTACACTGCCTCGGTGGACATGATGCACCGGTAGATGATACGGATTGTGAGGGTGACGAAGTGAATGACTAGTTAGTCTATGGCAAGTATGTGTTAAGTATTTAGAAAGACTTTACAATAGTTGGTCATACCTTAATTTATGATCATTTGGTACAATGGACTCAAAATTCAATGTAAGCTTAATGAAGGGAATTTTAATGTGAGAAGAAAAATTGGCTCACGATTTTTGGGAGCCCAGTGTTATATAAGATATAGTAAGATTTGTATGTAAGCTTATCGCCTTAACAACCATGTAGTTTCATAACACATAATTCCAGGCCCTTGAGATTGGTTTGAATTTTGGGTTGTGACAGAGATGGTATCAGAGATCAAGCTTTACGTCTTCAAGGATTGTGTGGTTCATGTAAGTACACTATGGTGATTGATGTGATAATGATTCTCATAGTCCCTAAACTCTAGATCTTTTGAGGACTGAAGGATTTAAAGAAAGTGTGATGATTAATGACATAAGATTTAATGATCTATTTATTAAAAACTTATATGAGCTAGGAGCATGTGAGGGAAATTGAAAATGATCTTTGAAGATTGAGGAGTAATTAGAAGAGAATTTCTTAGATTTGGGAATAATTAGAAAGGATAAATCCTGACTGATTTGATGATTTCAATTTTCATTATATTTTGAGATGCTGACTATAAAAATAATTTATTAGAAGTTATTTTAGATTGAGAAATAAATTATTATCAGTACTCTAAGATAATATTGAAATAGACTATGGTCAACGAGATATAATTAAGATGATATCTTGCAACGGAGTTTTAAGAGTTATCGATGTTGAGAAGTGATAGTAAATTTTGAATAAATTATTTAAGAAACTACGAGAATTTGATTTTTAAAAAGTTAATGATTATAAGAGTGAAATAACATCCTACTGACATGAGATTTAAGAATTTCCTTGAGAATACCTTTTGAGGATCGAAAGATTATAAGAAGAAATAATCAGTGACGATTGGATGTTAGAAATTTAACTAAGTATGTAATCTTAAGAATCAGGAAATTATAATATATTAGTCAAAAATTTATGACTAAGGATTTAGACCAAGTGTGACACTTGAAATATCACGTTCTTAAGTTTAATTTGGAATGACAATTAATTTGAAACTTAAAGGACTAAATCTCAATATTATTCATTAAGGGTCGATGAATCATAAGTAATAAAGTAATGTAAACCCATGAAAAGGAAGAAATTGTTTTTGATTCCTATGTGCCCCCTTTATTGAACTCATAAAGTACAATTTACGCATTGAGTAACATTTGAGGGTAGTTAAGACCACACTGACCAAGTTTCATCAACTTGGCAATCATTCATTGGGTGCTACTTTAGTTTAATTCAAGCAATTGGAGAAAGAGTTGAGGAAAATGCGTAGAATCGAAAAATTGAGCGAATATTCGATACAAAGTTTGGCAGATCCCATATTAGAGAAATTTTTTTATAAAAGTTAAGATTATTTTATAAATTGATGAATTTTAAGTTGGCTTCTATGTTATTAAGGAAGAAATATGTTGTGGTGCAAAAATGATTAAATAAACATTTAAGGTATTGGGCGATGATTAAGATTCACAAGGTGAATGAAATTAATAATAATGACTTGAGTTTGAGGTGCCCTAATCTTATGATATCTGAAGTTGGGAGCCAACACTTGCACACAAGACTTGTACCATCGCTCATAGTTAAAGAAATTAAAAAAAAAAAAAAAAAAATCTTATTTTTGGGATCCTTGTCACATGGAATCTCATCTAAGCCATCTGATTTGAAGACCAAGACATCAAGATCTTAAGGCCGAAATTTGGCACAAAGCATGATCTCAATCATCTATTTTGTCAATGTGAATCAAATATTAGCAATTGATTATCATCATGTGACTAATTTTTTAAGACAAAAATTTTGTATGGAGAGAATATAACGACCCAAATTTTTGATAACATGGAATCGATGATTTTTGATGAAGATATGATTATATTGACTAGTTTGACCATGGTCAAACCTTTGACAGTTATGGCATAGCCCAGACTCACCTTTTATTAGGCAATAACCCAATCAGCCCAACCCAACGTTCTCTCTCCTCCACTTTATCTCCCTAGTTTCATATATAGATGTGTACGAAATGGGCATCTAACACACTAGCCCATCCTTTCACCCAACATGGCGAGTAACAGAGTCCTATGGACTCTTGCCATTTTTTTTATTATTCTTTTGTTTATTATTAGAAGACTTGCCCAAATAGGACTCCCGCTCCCTTGATCCCAATATAAAGGAAAAGATAGAGACCTAGTTCTCTCTCTCTCTCTCTCTGTCCCTCCTCGTTAAAGTCAGCAAGACCTAAGCTGCTAGCCCAAGCCGTGCACTCTCTCGTCCTCTCTCATCTACTGCTACAACCCCTATTACAACTATTAGATCTCTTTCTCTCTCTACAAACCCTCTTCAATCGGTAACAAAAAAAAAACCCTTCTCTCTCTCTCTCCAAATCCTCCTTAAACAGTGAGAAACGCCACTCCAATTCCTTCTTTACATCTTCACTCTCTTCCCTACTCTTTCTATTCCTTCAGAAAATCTCACTTGATAAGATCTCATGATATAACTCCACACCTGATCTGATCATATAAGGTATGCATTAACGCCTGATCAGATTGTGTGACTTGTCTACTTTATTGATCACCTGTTGAATCTATAGATCTATACGAGTCTGAGCCACAGAGAAACAATCTCATACTATCCATCAGATTGGTCAATTTGTCAATTGGTCAATGCATTTAGCTTTGCAGACGAATTGAATGTTGTTGGCATGGAAGGCAGATTTCATGAGCTATGGAGGATCAATTGGGATGGGTTTCTAAATCTAAAGGCTTCAGAGGCATTGGATCATCCCTATTTATCCACATTTATTTTATGAATTAGTCGAAAATACTCTTCATTGGGGTTTGTTGTGTCTATGTAACTTGGAGATTGATTTGTTTAGCAATCGTACATATTTCGGATCTTAAAGAGGCGCACGTGTCTATTCAAGGGCTGTAGGAGCTTTAAAAGAGGTAACAAACATTCCCATTGTGTCTGAAAGGTCCGAAAACTATAAGATTGAGTCCCGTTTCACTTAAATCGGATGTCCTAGCAAAAAGCAAGTCGAAAAAAAAATCATAAGAAAACAATTTTGAAAATTGTCCATCTCGACTGGTCAAAAATAGGTCTTGATCGTTCGAGATGAGAGGGAGAGAGAGAGAGAAAGTTTCTATAAAATTGACCTGAGCCCTATTGGCTAATAAATATTATTGTTTTTAGTCGAACCTTACTCCAACCTGAATTGGCCCATTTAACTCAACATAATTTGAATTAATTAACTCGGCTAGACCCTTTAATTTTGACTAAAGCTGAATGATGACCATCAATTTCCTTACGAGTGAATCAAACCTCCTTACTATCTCATTAAAACTAAATCAGGCCCTATCGAAGTTCATTGAAGCCATGTTAGGCGTCAACATGCGCATGAAAAAGGTTGCACCAAATCCTAGAAACTTAGACCTAACCTGATCTGAATCTAGTATTAGGCCCTACCCGACCCATTTCCGGCTTGAATCTAACTAGTTTTGACAACCCATTTATAAGATCATGATCAGTTGGCTGGACCTACTAACTCTAAACTGTGTCTAGCTGACCCAACAGTATTGGACCTAACCAAGCCTTGGACGCCAAATATAATTGGTGAATTATATTATATATTTCTCCACTAAGAGAAGTTATAATCTTATAACTTTGCTAAAACGAGATCATGTTCTTGAAGCTGGGTATTGGGTTGTATACTAGTATCAATATGTGAGAGATTCGATGGCTCTAATCATTTATCAGCACCAACACCAAATGCTAACAAATCTTGGCTTAATGCGATTAGTAGCCTCATAGTAAGGCAATATCTAAATGAGTCTTGGCTCCAAATTAGTGGTTTCTGATGCTTCATCAGTTGATGATTAAAGTCACGGTCAATTTAAAGCATGATTAATTGTAAGATTAATCACCAATTGTTATATGTTTAATGAGGTCGTTTCTCTCTTCATCATTGATGTGTAAGTACGAATCATCTATATAATGGAGCTGATAGACTCATGTGAAAAAAAAAGGCATGTAATGGAAAATCAAGAATCAAGATAATTAAAAGAAATCCTTAACTTAAGGCGATCATTTGTTTTCCTTCATCAATCAAGTGACGATAGAAGATTAATCAACGGTCCAGATTTTATGAAACCCACCATTATGGCCTATAGGTAAGGCTTCCACTTCTAGGGAATGGCTTTCGTAATCTCATGATGAAAGTGTAAAATTCATTCAACGGCACAACCTTTTGGATAACTAATGTTTCAACTATGGGCCACATGTAGCATGTCACAAAATTGATTAAAAGCTGTTACACGTACTTCATGCGTACATAAATATGACCCGTGCGTGAACCAGAGGTCCACAGGTGGTATCCTTTTTCTTTGGCTTCCCATGTAAGGTGGGTCGATCACTAAAAGGCTTGCTCGAAACTGTACCTAATCTGAACCTGCTAAGATCTGGCCTAGACCTTACTTTGATCTAGTGTATTCCTAGCCTCGGTCAAATCAGACCCGATTTGGACACGGCTAGACCCGACCAGCTTACTCCCTTCTTCTTGGTTTCTCTTAAACAAAAGAGGGATAGTTCTCAAAGTGGAGGGCTCTCTCTAGTCTCTACTCACACCATCCAATTGCCTAACTGGCCAGCTGGAACGCCCTTATGAGTTGACTCGGCCAACTGAAAGCCATTGGCTGGTATTGTTGATCGGTCCCTTATACAAAATATAATCTCAATATGTTTATGATTTTAATAGGGTTTTTATATTAGAAAAATAACTGAATAATTTAAGATGGATTTAGAGGCACCCACATCATATGAGCTTTTGATTGGTTGGATAAGTACCGATCCAACTTTAGTGTCCGACCTCATTCTTTGATTGCAAGCGATTTCGGGTTGGTGTGCGTTGACATAGATCGATTTTGGCGCTCCGAATCGGCTATGATGATTGCCAACCTATTTTTAGCAATTGAGGGATGATTGATGAGTGGTGAAATATGATCATATTTCACCCCTTTAAGCCTCCATTTAGCCATCTGATGAAGGCTAGCTGACAGATTTGTAAGATTTTTAATATTTCAAGAAAATTTGGTCATTGCATGCAATTAGAAGTATAGAAGAGCATAAAACTGACTCACACTGGAACACTGGAGCAAATGGACTGTTGGGCCCTGAATTTGAATTTCAAATTTGAAGCTGAGGACCTATTGAAACAAACTTGGGAATTAGTTCTAGGGGTCTCTCCCTTTGGGGAGCCTTTTATTTTTCCTAGCATTTTTTAGTTTTCTTTTAAGCTTTTTCGTTTTCTTTTCCAAGCACTGTTCCTTTGATTTTTTAGATTAGTTTATTTTTTTGCATTCAAGAAAGGATTGTACACGTTGGATTATAGCTTCGTGGATTTTTGTGGACCATCTATTATGGTATTTTAATGTTATTCTCTGTTTTCATTTCAATCATGTTTTTAGTTAATTTAATTATGCGTAGCTAAATCTTTTTGAAGATGGGGATCTAATGAACCCCATCCTAGGTTTTCATTTATTATAATATAAATCTAAGGTTGAGATATTAGCTTGTCATGGGTGCCTTGTTTTTAATTGCCCTGATGCTATTGTGATGTTGTAAAATCTGATTGCTATCTGCGATGTGGATGCTAATCATGCTCCATGATCTTAGATCTGCAATGATTATTTTACTCTAATCTTCTTTTATACTTCTCTTGTCCATCCCAGGGTAAATTCTAGTTGCCATCTAAGGTATGCATATTAATCATATATTCATAGGTGTTAATCATATATCTCCATGACCTCAGATCTGTAATGTGGAATTTACCCGGGGATCAAATTCTAGTTGTTATCTAAGGTATGGATGTTAATCATACATTCATGAGGCGTTAATCATACATCTCTACAATCTTAGTTCGGCAAGGTGGGATTTACATGAATCTAAGGTATGGATGTTAATCATACATTCATGGGGTGCTAATCATGCACCCTCATGGTCTCAGATTTATGCATGATTGAGTTCAATATTCATGTGTTGTGCATCTTTTAACAATATTATATCTTGACAAATGGATATGTATTCCATAATTAAATGATAAACCAACGATGGGAGGATTTAGTATCCTAATCCTCACTTGTTAATATCTGTTTAAATTTTTATTGCTTAGTTGTTATTTTATTCATCAAATTCTCATAATTATAAACTAGTTTAAATATTATGTTAGGTTTGTGGCAGTTCCTTTAGTTAATTATTGTTTTCTCTTTATAATTTTCTGGCCAATCTCTATGGGAACGATCTCGTACTCCGCACCCACTAACTATAATTTGATTCGTACACTTGCGAGTTTAAAACATATTTAAAATCACAACAATGATCCAATGCCTCTGAAGCCTTTAGATTTAGAAATCCATCTCAACTGATCCTCCATAGATCATGAAATCTGCCTTCCATGCCAACAACATTCAAATCGTCTGCAAAACTAAATGCATTGACCAATTGACAAATCGACCAATCTGATGGACAGTGTGAGATTTTTTCTTCGTGGCTCAGACTCGTATAGATCTATAGATTCAATAGGTGATCAACAAGGTAGACAAGCCAAATAATCTGATCATGTGTTAATGCATACCTTATACGATCCGATCGAGTGTGGAGTTATATCATGAAATTCTATCAGGTGAGATTTTCTGAAGGAATAGAAAGAGTAGGGAAGAGAGTGAAGATGTAAAGGAGGTATTGAAGTGGCGTTTCTCACTGTTTAAGGAGGATTTGGAGAGAGAGAAGGCTGCTTTTTTTGTTACTGGTTGAGGAGGATTTGTAAGGAGAGAAAGAGATCTAACAGCTGTAATAGGGGTTGTAGCAGTAGATGAGAGAGGACGAGAGAGTGCACGGCTTGGGCTGGCTGCTTGGGTCTTGTTGGCTTTAACAGAGATGGAGAGAGAGAGACGAGAGAGAGAGAGAGAGAGAGAGAATTATGTCTCTATCTTTTCCTTTATATTGGGATCAAGGGAGTGGGAGCCCTATTTGGGCAAGTCTTCTAATAATAAACAAAAGAAAAAAATAAAAAAGCAAGAGTCCATAGGACTATGCTACTTGCCATGTTGGGTGAAAGGATGGGCTAGTGTGTTAGATGCCCATACCAGACATATCTATATATGAAACTAGAGAGATAAAGTGGAGGAGAGAGAATGTTGGGTTGGGCTGATTAGGTTATTGCCTAATGTATTTTATTTTTTCCAAATTTAGTAAGTAACTCGATTAGTCAAACTTCCAGTTCGATTAATCGAAATTCCAAATTGATTAATCGAATTGTTCTTCGATTAATCGAAATCACATAAATTTCTTCAAATTCTTCAAAATTTCCTAAGTCATTTGATTAATCGAACCTCCAGATCGATTAATCGAAATCCAAAATCGATTAATCGAAACCCAAATCGATTAATCGAAATTTCCCTTCTTTCATTTCCTGAATCCTCATCAAATTTCTAGTCACTGGCACATGCCAGTCGATTAATCGAACAAAATCGATTAATCGGTTTTGATCAGATTTTTCCAGATTTAAAAGTTTTCATGTCTGCTTGATTTTTCTTCTTGGTAAACCATGATACCAATTGGTCATTGGTTTTTCAAGACACATTATCACGGCCATGTCGTGGCCATGATGAATCCCAACTTCGTATTCAACACTGTAATTTAGACTCCATGTGGATAATATTGTCCTTTTTATAATTTGATCATAAGATCGGCGTTGAATTACACACATGATTCAAATCCACAAACATGCTTGCGGGGGTACAATTGACTCTCAAGTTGTTGGAAACAAGGCCGGATATTGTTCTTTCACATCGACCTCTCATTCCCATGTAGCTTCCTCGGTCGGATGATGCTTCCATCGAACAAGTACCAATGGAATTACTTTTGTTCATAACACTTATTCTTTTCGATCCAAAATCTCCATCGGCTCTTCGATCATCGTCATGTCTTCATGCATCTCAAATGATTGACCGCTCAACACGTGATCAGGGTCATTAAGATACTTCCTAAGCATAGATACGTGGAAGACATTGTGTACTGGATCGAATAACGGTGGCAATCCAATACAGTAAGCAACTTTCCCTACTTGACCCAAAACTTTAAAAGGTCCAAGATAGCAGGGACTTAGCTTCCCTCTCTTTCCAAATCTCATCACCCCCTTCATAGGTGACACTTTGAAAAATACGTGTTCACCCACCTTGAAGTCTACACTCGTCCGCTTGATATCGGCGTAGCTTTTCTGTCTGCTCTGAGCCGCTTTAAGTTTTACCCTTATCATCCGAACATAGGTGGCATTATCTTCAAGTATTTCGGGTCCCAAAACAAACTTCTCACCCGTTTCTTCCCAATTGATGGGCGATCTACATCGCCGTCCGTAAAGAGCTTCATATGGTGCCATCCCAATGCTCGTCTAAAAACTGTTGTTATATGCGAACTCGATCAAGGGTAGGTGCTAATCCCATGATCCTTGTAACTCTAACATACATGCCCTAAGCATGTCCTCAATGATCTGATTGACCCTCTCAGTCTGTCCGTCAGTTTGCGGATGGAATGCCGTACTGAAATCTAGTCGCGTTCTCATTCCTTCTTGAAATTTCTTCCAAAACTTTGATGTATACAATGGGTCACGGTCTGAAACAATGCTACTCGGAATCCCATGCAAACGGACAATCTCTTTCATATAGAGCTCTGCCAGTCTTCCCGCCGTGTACATCGTGTTGTAAGGTAAGAAGTGCGCTGACTTGGTCAATCGATCGACCACTACCCAAATGGCGTTGTACCTCTTTGCTGTACGCGGAAGTCCAACGATGAAGTCTATAGAGATCGATTCCCACTTCCATTCTAGTATAGGTAGAGGCTGTAATAGTCCTGCGGGGTGTCTATAATTGATCTTCACTTGTTTACACGTCAAACACTGCGACACGTACTCTGCCACATCTTGTTTTGAGCCTCTCCACCAGTAATTCTTTTTCAAATCTTGACACATCTTTGTGCTTCTCGGATGGATAGCATAGCTTGATTTGTGTGATTCATCCAGAATTGTTCGTCGTAGGCCGGCGTTATCCGGAATACAGAGGCGGCCCTTGAACAATAAGGAACCATCCTCTTTGATTGAAAACTCAGATGTAATGCCTTCAGTCACATCTTGACGAATCTTTGTTAGCACCGAGTCTTTCATCTGTAGATCATGGATATGCTCGAATATTATCGGTCTCACTAAGATATTAGCCAAGAAGGCTCCTGTAGCTTGAGACTCAATGTTTGCATCGTATAGGGCTAGATCTTCAAATAGTTTTCATCTGTGCATACCCAAAATTAGACTAATTTGAACTCTTGACTCAGCGTCGCCTACTACATTAGCCTTGCAGGATGTGATGTATAGAAACGATCCCAGTCCTTAAGAAACTCCATCCATCTGCGCTACCTCATGTTTAGTTCCTTCTGTGTAAACAGATATCTGAGGCTCTTATGATCGGTGAAGATCTCAAATGTCTCATAGTACAAATAATGTCTCCAAATCTTAAGCGCGAAAATGACTGCTACTAATTCCAGGTCATGTGTCGGATAATTCTTCTCATGCTCTTTCAACTGTCTCGACCCATACTCTATCACCTGTTTGTGCTGATTAAGCACACAACCCAAACCAGTATACGAAGCATCGCTATACATTGTAAACCCTCCACTACCTGAAGGTATTGCTAGTACTAGAGCTGAAGTGAGTCTCTTCTTGAGTTCTTGAAAACTCTTCTTGCATGCCTCACTCCATTCAAACCTTGCATCTTTCCTTGTAAGTCTCGTGAGTGGTCCTGATATTTTCGAAAAACCCTCAACGAAACGTCAATAGTGACCTGCTAATCCAAGGAAACTACGAATGTCGGTCACTATCTTTGGTTGCTCCCAATTCACTACTGCTTCGATCTTTGCTGGATCTACAGTGACACCAAATTTTGAGACGACATGTCCCAAAAAGCTAACTTCTTCTAACCAAAACTCACATTTGCTGAGCTTGGCATATAGTTGGTGTTCACGTAGAGTCTGTATGGCTATTCTCAAATGCTTTTCATTCTCTTCCTCTGATTTTGAATAGATCAGGATGTCGTCAACAAACACTATGACACAAGAGTCTAGGTGTGTTTTAAACACCCTATTCATTAGATCCATGAATGACGCCAGGGCATTTGTCAACCCAAACGGCATCACTAGGAACTCATAGTGTCCGTATCGAGTCCTGAATGCAGTCTTCTGAACATCCTCTGCCTTGACTCTCAACTGATGGTATCCCGATCTCATATCGATCTTTGAGAAATACTTCGCTCCTTGCAGTTGATCAAACAAGTCATCTATCCTAGGCAAAGGGTATCGGTTCTTTATGGTAAGTTTGTTCAATTATCAATAGTCAATGCACAGACGCATTGACCCATCTTTCTTCTTTACAAACAAGACCGGTGCTCCCCATGGAGACACGCTCGGTCTAACAAACCCCTTGTCTATTAACTCTTGTAGCTGCTCTTTCAACTCCTTCAACTCAGCAGGAGCCATTCTGTATGGTGCTTTAGAAACAGGCTCCGTTCTTGGTGCTAAGTCGATGGCGAATTCTATCTCTCTCTGGAGGTAATCCAGGTAACTCCTCTGAAAATACATCGACAAAATCTCGCACAACTGCTATCTCAAAGATAATATTCTTCTCCTTTTTATGCTCCTTTAAAAATGCTAAGTATCCACTACACCCTTTTCTGATCAATCGCTCGGCCCTGACTGCCGAGATAAGTGGTAGGTGTGTCGACCTCTCTCCTCGAAATCTAAACGATCTCCTCGTGTTGGGTTTGAAGATGACGACCTTATTCTTACAATCTACCGTCGCACAATGGGTTGATAACCAATCCATGCCAAGGATCACGTCGAATCCTTGCATGTCTAACAGAATTAGGTTCGCCGGTAGCTCAAAGACATCTCCGTCCATGACCCTCACGATCACGGAGTTACAACCCTTCTCGGTATCAACCGCTTTCCCAGTAGGAACAGTCACGGTTAAAACGAAGTCTAACTCCTCTGGGTTGACTTTCATCCTCTTCGTGAAGCGAGGTGTAACAAATGAGTGGGTAGACCCTGGGTCTATCAACACTCGAGCTTCGTATGTCACATCGCTTCCCTTCTTGTATATTTGTAATGTACCTACTCATGCATACACACATATATATATATATATATTATTTATTATCATACCAGAATTTATCACATGCAAGCCTTTTCTTATATTTTCTAAATATAGATGCACCTTTTCTATCTAAAAATTTTAAGAATTGAAATTCTTTATTTAAAAGAAAGCTCACCTTGAATGACATCGTTCGTGTTCTGAGCCTCTTGAGCTGTGACTGCGTAGGCTCTCCCTTGGACGATCGGCTTCCTCGCTTGTATAGGTCGTGGAATAGGTGCTGAAGCCGTCTTCCCTTTGTTCATCTTAGGGCACTCTCTGGTCAAGTGACCCACCTTGCCACATCGAAAGCAACCTCGAGTGCCTACCCTATAGTCCGTTGTCTTGTGAGGCTTGCCACACTTAGCACAAGTCTCACGAGGTGTGGAAGAAGCTGCTCGAGAAGCCCCCTGTGTGACTGTAGCGCCGGTAGTAATAGCAGGGCTCTCGTAGTGTATCGGTCTCCCCGACGCGAGCAATAGAAATCTTTGCTGGTTACTCTGCTATGTCGGTCTTCCATAGCCTCCTTGAAACGGTGGTTTCTGATTGCTTGGTATGAATCTCAGCTTTTTGTTCACCGGTTTATAATTCCCCATTCTGCTCTGATCAGTGTTCCATCTTCCTTGTTGCTCTCTCTGACGGTATTTATTGTTATTCTCCTCTTCCACTACGAGCTCTTTGCTCATGACCTCACCATAGGTCCTCAATTGGAATGGTGCTACTCCTCCCCTCACGTCCAGCTTCAAACCTTGCTGAAACCTCTTTGCTTTCATCATATCGGTGATGACATAGTCGGGTGCAAAGCGAGCGAGTCGCATAAACTCCACTCCATAGTCTCTCACTGTCATCTTCCCCTGAGTAAGTTGTAGAAATTGGATTTCCATTTGGTTCCTCACCACCTCAGGGAAGTACTGTTTATTGAATTCCTCAACGAACTCATCCCAAGTCCAGGGCAAATCCGGAGTCTCCTGAGCCATAGTCCGTGAAACGGACTTCCACCAAGGCCCAGCCTCTCCGTCTAGCATGTAGGCTGCCCAACGGACGCTCTCGTCCTCCGTGCACATCAGTACACTAAAAACTTTCTCCATCTCACTCAGCCAGTGCTCTACCACTATGGGCTCTCCCTGTCCAGAAAAACTAGGAGGTCTCATCCTCCTAAACTCAGTAAAAGCAGATGATGCTAGCGGTGTCGGAGCCACTGGAGGTGTCGGTGGCTGATGCTGCTCATGAGCCGTGTGAGCTGCCAAAGATGCTGCCTATTGAGCCATAGCAGCTGCCATGGTCTCCATGGTGTGCATCATCCTCTGACGCTCTTCTCTATCCTCATTTCGCTCTCTAACTCTTTCTTGCTGTCTCTGATCTTGATCCTGACAATCTCGATCACGGTTCTCTTCCTGATCTTGGCTCCCTTGGCCACCACTGCCAGAAGCCTCTCCATCTCCTATAGGTTCTCTATTACGTCCAAGATAAAATTATCTCGACTACGTAACCTTCTACTATGGCCGCCCCTGGGTCGGCCCCTTCCTCTAGATGACATAACGGTTTGCACGTGAAAACAAAGTTTCCATTAGCAGAAGTCCCTATGCTCTAACAAAAGAATGATTATCAGAGTTTCTAAAAGAAAAATCTCTGATACCAACTGTGACAGCCCGGATTTTGACACCCCGAAACCCGTGCCATCAACACGATCCTCCAGACCGTGCCCCAAAGCTATGCACGAAACATTGGTATAACAAGCACAATTAAATAATTAAAGCAATTAATCTCATAAAGCGGAAACAGTTAATATGCTCAACTGGCATATGCAAAAGACAGTTCTACTTTCATGCCACTGCATGAACAGGGAACCGACCCGAACCATAGGTGATAAACAGATCACCCCAGATGGTTCGCCAAAAGAATAATCCAATTTAATTACATATTTATTAAAAATAAAGGCTTGACATACCAAGCCGTACAACTAGCTCTCAAAACTACTCTCTGTCAAAATACACAGCAGAGTCACCTAGAAGAAGTCCTCAGGTGGAGGCTCCAACTCGTCTCCAGGCACATAATCCGAGTCACCCGCATCTATGTCTCCCGAAGCCTCTACAGCTGCTATCAATGGACCTGCGACGTATAGTCTAAAGGGTGAGCTACATCCTAGCTCAATAGGGAACAAACACAATGAACATATAAGTTAAAACTCACATATATTCCATGATACTCTAAGCATGATGTGTCTATGCTTTTGAAAGAAAAACAGTTTAAATCTGATGAATTTCATTCAAGTTTATTGGTTGTTAGCATGTCTTACTTTACTGTTGATTTATCATGAATGACACTGAACAGACCTAAAGCAAAACTTAAATCTTCAACTTAAGTAATCTCCGAGCAATATAGCATCGAGCCCCGATGAGATACCCTTCATCATCATCTAATTAGACAGTTGTAAAAATGTATTCCCTGAGAATACGACCCAAGCCCCTTTCTCACTAGGCGGCGGGATTAAATATCACACAACATCCCTGGGATGTACTTACGGTTACGGATAAACCTCTGTACTGGTGTACGGATTCGCCGCCGTACCGGTCACGGATATCCTGCCGCGTCAGTCGTGGGTATCCCGCCACGTCGGTGGGGTATCCTATCAAACCTCACATAACAAAAATAATATGTGCTTTACATATAGTTGTTCACCGTGTAAGTGTGCTATCTTATATCAGTTAGGCCTCAACAGTAATTATTCAATCCTATGTATACATCCCTGGGATGTATACGTACCCGCATTACACCTGATGCCTTTATTACTTTCTCATCCCCTGGGGATGTCTCAATCTCATTAGATTACTTGTTCTTAATTACTTGTATCACATAGATGCCTTTATCACATTCTTGGTGTCACACACGCACCCATTTTCACAAAGTTTTTCACAATTTAAAACAACTCCAATTTGATAATTATATCACTACATACATGCTCTTGAAATTAAAGTACATGTTCAAGGTGTTCCCTACCTCAAGTCTTTGAACTTCTAAGCATCAAGGTCCCACGCGGCTCCTTGTGCTCATGCTCACACGTACCACCTATGGTACATCATAACACACGCAATCCATCACTAAAGATGTAATAAAGAAGGTCCTAGACCCTCCCTCAATCTTAAAGAAAATTTCAAAAGTCAACTGAGTCTGCCAAAATCGATTAATCGATTCCCAAAATCGATTAATCAAAACCCAAATCGATTAATCGATTCCCAAAATCGATTAATCGAAGTCCAAAATCGATTAATCGAAATTCCTGGCATAGTAAGATCGATTCTTAAATCGAGTAGTCGAAGTCCGAAATCGATTAGTCGATCTCAAATCGATTAATCGAAATCCAAAATCGATTAGTCGATTTCCTCAGGTCTTGTTTCTCCAGCCACTGGAGATGTTCAGTCGATTAGTCGATTTCTAAATCGACTAATCGAAATCCAAATCGATTAATCGAAATCGGGCTTACTTGACTTTTCAACTTCTGGGCCAAAATCGATTAATCGAATCCCAATTTCGATTAATCGATTTGGCCAGATTCAGCCTCCCTTTCAGGCTGTTCTTCCAAATCTTTTTCCCTTCTTTTCTAAGCCTTTAATCTATCTCTTTAAGCATATTTGACTGAATTTAATCACTACACATCTATGTATTAACCTTGATTTAAAACTTACCTCAAGAATCCCTTCAAGGGATTGATTTGTTGGGTTTGATGGCTAGGGTTCCATCATTTGCTTCACGATCCCAATCGCTTTGAATCTGTCAATGAATGCTCTAATTAGTCCTTTTAATTGCATTCACTTCCTCCTCAATAACTCCTCTTTACTTCTCTCTCTCTCCTCTCAACTCTTCAACAACCAAACAAGAGGGAAATTGGGTTATTAAACCCTTATATCCCCTCTTGGCCTTGTGTGTTAAACACATACACCAAAGATAGGTGTATGTGACTGCAACTTAACGCAATACCTTACATTTAGGTCACACTAATCTCACATTAGTACCTAATTTCATGAATTCAATGTTTGACCATCACTTGGTCAAACCTACGATCAATCGGGCATGGATCCCGAGGTCAAAGTCAGACGGTCAATTTTTCGGGATGTTACAACTTTTGTGTAGGCGTTTTGAGATACATGGTAAAAGGTTCAACCCAATTATTAGAAAAAAGAGTTGATAAGTTAAAATGTTGAACACATGTAAATTCAACTTTCTCCCCTTTAGTCCACACATTGACCTATTTGAAAATGCACTCTTTTGAAAATTAATCTTTGAGTTGTAAGAATTTGAAAAGTTGATGACCATCCATTTTGGGTTTGACTCTATCGATGCTTGTTAACAACTACCCAGGTTCGACAACACTATCAGTGAAGGATCATTGGCGCCCATAGTATTTCATCTTAGTGAAATGACATTAGGCAACACAAAACTATAACATTAATAATTTAAACCTCTACTTAATGAAATTTAGTGACGCACAGATTTGTTCCATTCTTATCTTCCCTTGTTTCATACCCCCAAAGGAATGTCGTTCTGATACTTGATCATTCTAAAGTGAAACCTTGCAAGTGCACAAGTCTGAAGTATTAGGGCGAATACAAGGGTGTCGAAGCACAGGGACTAGTAGTGTATCTAAACTAAAGCCTTATTTAAAGAGGGTTTTATAAAAGGAAAATTATAATTAAGTTATCTAGGAAGCAAGTAAATCTGATGTAGAAAACAGTGAGAAAACAGTTTGGGGTCCCTTTAATTGCAGATTCATAAATAACTCACATCCTATTCCTAATTTAATTCGAATTTTGGGTATATTCATAGTCATGGACCAATCAAGACGATATTTGTCTAATCTCTAGCGATCTAATCAGTAAGCACCATTGCACAAAACCTATCAAACTAGACTACAAGTACTAGCCTGAAGGTACGTATCCTATTAATTCTAATCCTAATCTCTACAAGGTTATTAGAATTATCAAAAACAGAAATAAATTGATTTAAAACCATCTATCGTAACAACGTAGATCCCAATCATGCAATCATTATCACAGAAATTCAGATTAGAAAAGAAATGGAAATTAAATTAACTACTTATCTTTGATTTTACAAGGGATTCCAAGCTTTGGGATTTAGCCATGCATTGCAGTTCTGACCATCTTCATTGCTGAATCGATCATTGTGCGATCGTTTACAAAACCCTCAATCTCTCAAACTCTTTGAAATCAGAAATTAAAACTAAACTAAATACCTAGAAAGCAAAAACTAGAAGAAAATGAAACTATGAGCGAAAAGTCCTAGACTAAAAACTATCTTATTCCTAAACCTAAGGTCCTTATTTATAGAACATAAGGCCCTAGTACAATGTTTAAATATGAAAGATATCCTCTAAACCACCCTAGAATCAAGCTAGGAGAGAAAGAAATCTTGGAGTCTTGATTCCCGGAAGAAATCAGATTGCCGCGCCTGAAAATTCGCAAAGAAATCCAGTTTCAAACGGTAGAGAATGAAACTCGACCGGTCAAAATTATATCTATAAAGAAGCCCATATTATCTGTTTGATTTTGCCCAGTCGAAAGTGCAATTTCGACCGGTCCACTTTGCTTCTGTTTAAGCTTTGTCGGTTTAGAAGATTTGCAAAAAAAATCTCTGTTTCGACCAGTCGAGTTGGAAAGCTCGACTTGTCCATTTACTTTTGGTTCAGCGCCTTGCGGGAGGCCTTTTCTATTTGATTTGGATTGGTCGAAATGGATATTTTGACCGGTCCAAATTGCATTTTCAATTCTGAAGCTTTATGGCCAACTTGACCAGTCCAATTGCTGTTGTATTTTGTCCGAACTCGACTAGTCGAGATTGAAAATTCCTGCACTTTTCCTTAAACTTCATTTCGTCATAACTTTTGATGTACAACTCGAATTTGGACGGTTCTTAGCTCGTTGGAAATATAAGAACCTCTACTTTCCAATGGTATAAGCCTAAGTTCTTGAAAATCTTTATGTAAACCTTGGTACTCTCTTTTCTCTTCGCTATTTTCTGCATATCTTCGAGTGTTCCTTTACTTTGCTCTTTTAACAAATTTTTTTTACTTTTGGCCTTCAAAACCTGTTATACCATATCTAACACTAAAGGAAAACATTAGTTGTTAAATGAGACCTAGAAATGCCAAGGTAGAAATTATGCAGTTTTGAAGGCTGATCAATACATTACTGGCTCCCAGCTTTTACCGCCATCATCAAACTGGCAGAATGAAAGTTTATTGATGTGGTACTGTATAGCTATGGACTTTGAGGGTCCATCGCGGCGATGCGCTCACTAAAAAAATGGAGTCGTCACCCAAAGCTTTTGGTATCCCGGGTGTAGACACCCCAATTTTGCCCTCCCGGAGCATACAAACCTGTTCGGTCAACCTTTGACCTTGTCCACGATCTCTGAAAAAGGATTGACCTTCTCTGAAGACCTTGAAACCCTAAATACGGGGACTATATATTATATACATAGTATATAGTCGAGGTATGGGTTGAAATATCAACTACGAAACTCGGACCCGACTCGGCCTAGGAGTTCCTCCAATTCTGCACTATCACCCATGCATAGAGTTGATTGCACGCGTGCCATGATGCATGTAATTGATCCCAAACGAACCAAAACTCCACTTTCATGAACCGCCTAAAACCCTTGATTCTGTGCATACATTCCTGCGCGAAATCGGTTCCATGTGTGGGACCACACGCGAAATCAATCCAGATACGAACTGGGACTCTACTTCCCAAAATCGCCCGAACTCCCCGATCTCGTGCATACCACCTCGCGCGAAATTAGATTCCACGCATAGTCATTACTGAACCCTCAGTCCTTGGGTGTGTTTTGATAACTTTGTTGCACCATTTTAATGCCTATTTGCAACCCTTAAGTGATTTGAAACACTAACCTATCATCCACCATTAAAACCATTTCCCATATCTCCAAGCTCTCAAAATCCTAGGAAACCTTAGATTAGAGATTACCTAATTGCTAACTCTAAGTAGCATCTAAGTAGCCTCCTAACCTACCCTTTTCCTATAAATAGAGACCCCCACCCCTTGGTTTAGGGGTTGAGAATTTTGGCCTAAGAGAGAAAGAGCTTAAAGTGAGAAGATCTTTCTCCCTTTAGTGAACACTTCCCATACAAATTCCAATTTTCAAAAAGCTCCCTTAGACCTTAGCATTTCACTAAAAGCCTTTAGGTTAGGTGTGTGTAATCTCTTAGCCTTCCCTCTCTACCTCTTAGCTTCAAGCCTTAGGAGTTAGAACCCCTTTTTCCACCATTCAAGCCTTCAAAAGTTCATCAAAGCAAGCCAACGCAAGGCTCTCCTATGGTGCTATAAAGGCCCGAGGGCTCTGGCTCTCCCCTTTCTTCTCCTATCTCTTATTTAGCTCTTCCCATCTTCTCATTTGTGCCGTTACGCCGCTGAATTTTCGATAAGAACGGAGGGACACAAATAAGATTTAAGGTTCATTTGGGCAAGAAGAAGTCATTTTATTTTCTTTTACTTTATTTTTATATTGGCCATTAGTAGAGACCGCGTTAAGCGGGTTGATCGGGTGCTTAATACCTTCCCGATCGATAACTGAAGCCCCTACCCAAGAGCCTTTGGTGTGGACCGAATTCCGAGTCATATTTTTAGCACTTCGGTGCTTATAAAAATGAACTAGGTTTCCCGGGACACCAAAAGCTCCGGGTGGCGACTCTATATTTTTTGCAAGCGAGCGCATCGCCGCGACGGGATGGTAAAAAATCTCACTGTTGCACAGATGGCGACTCTGCTGAGGAGTAGCTAGTAGAGCTTCCCCTTAAACTTTGCCCATTTATTTATTTTTTATTTTACTAACCTCTTTATTGCTGTTATTTATTTATTTTTTTACTCACCCCTCCGAGTACGTCATTTACTTTTCTGTCATTTACATGCCTTAGCCGATCGGCGGGCTTACTTGTGCATTATCTTTATTTTTCCTTATATTTCCGTCATTTTAGGTGCCTTAGCCGATTGGCGGGCCTACTTGAGTATTGTCTTTCAATTTCTTTAATTTTCCGTCATTTAAATTGTTTTAGCCGATTGGCAGGCCTACTTGTGCAAACATATTCCGACAGTGGACGCCGGCTCGTAGTGGCGGCACGGGGTCATCACCCCCGACTTTTGGACTAAAGAAAACTTCCATAAAAAATAAAATGTTTTGAAAAATTAAAATTAAAATTTCTAAAAATCCTAAATATTAATTTTAGTTTCTATAATTCTAATTTCTCAATTTCATTCATAATTATTACTCCGAAATCGACTCTGAAAAATTTAAAAATACTATTTTATAATCATAAATCCAATTTATATTTAATCTCAGCCATCCGATTTACCCAAGGGAGCTTACGGAGGGTACTCGGGAACGAGGCCAATCCTCCTTAGCATAGCGGGCCCAAAACCCTTTTTTTTTTAGAATTTTAGTAGAATTAGTTCATCGCTTTAATTAGAATTAAGTAAAGTTAGTTCCGTTATTTTTCTCATGATTTTAGTATAGTCAATTTATTGCTTTGATCATAATTTTAGTCAAATCCGTTCCTTTATTTTAGTTAGATTTTTAGTATAGTTAATTCGTTGCTTTAATCAGAATCTTAATAAAATTAGTTTATTTATTTTAATTAGATTTTTAATAAAATTAATTTATTTGTTCTAATTAGATTTTAATAAAATTAATTCATTGCTTTAATTAGAGTTCTAGTAAAATTAGTTTTCTATTTCAATTAGAATTCTGGTACAACTAGTATACTTGCTCTACTTGGAATTACAGTATAACTAGCATGCTTGGTTTAATTAAAGTTTCATTAAAATTAATACACATGCATTCCTAGTACAATTAGGAGACCGATGTTAATTAAACTTTTAGTAGTATTAGGACACTATATTAATTAGAATTCTAGTAGTGCTAGGAAACTAGAATTAATTAGACTCCGGATAGAATACTGAATTAAATAAACCATAATAAATTCCCACATAACTAAACTCATAAGAGAATTTGAAAGTCTAAACTGATTAGAACTACAATAATAACAGGGGAAGGAAAGAAAAATTAAACTATCTAAATTATAAGAAAAGACATAGTTGTTGACGTTCGCAGGCGGACGATTCAGTAAAGAAGTAACCCACACCCGCTCTAAAGCATGATCATTGACGTGTTACAACATCGTTAAATATCTACACCTGGCGATCGTAAAAAACTAGGAACCTTCCTAGAAAACCATTTAGTTCTAACATTCCAAACGCCGCATCGCTAGAGTCCACTTGGGCATAATTGGAGCCACTGATTCAACGGGGACCGAGAGGAACCAGAAAAAGCATGCACCAACACTATGGTAACACGTATAATCGGCAGTGAGAAAGTCATCCTTATTTTAATTATGGCTCCACTAGCGGGCAATAACAAGGACCATCTGTTGTTCATCCAAGATATCCCTTGGACCAAAACTTCCAACAGACCTACCTGCCACCAATGAGGCCATATCAGTCATATGAGCAGTAGCAATTCACTACTCAGAGTAGCGGATTTGATGATACAATTGTTGAAATCCTTAGGAATTTAGAACAATAGTGACATCAGCGTTCCAAGGATTTATCCCAGCTCGCTCAATTCTCTCAAGTTTTATATTTGCACACACAATCCATTACAAAGCCGGAAGCCCAAGTTGGTCAGCTAGCTATGCAATTGGCAGAACGAGAGAGCAACCAGTTACAGTTACGACCAGTGAGTAACTCGGGAGGACAAATTTTTGTGGGAGATACATTCATTCCTGCAGAATAAATTTAAGTTGTTCAGCCTTTAAGAAGTGATAAGACTGTTGATAACAAGGTGGAGATGCCTACGTTAGTAGTCGTCCCTGAGACCAAGGATAGTGAGCCTGAAATTAAAGAGGATGGTTTTCCACCATAAAAACTAAAAACAATAAAAATTGAAAATAGACCCCAAAAAAATAATAAAGATAGTGTATCTAATATTGTGATCGAAGCACCATATATACCGAAGTTACCTTTTTCTAATGCTTTCGACGCACCGTCACCGCTTTATAAAAACCCAAAAAAATTAGAAGAGAGCACATATTTTGTTCATGTCTCCCCTCTTAATTCTCAAACGAGGATATGAAACTCTAGAATTTTTTGTTCCAGACAAAGAAAGGCCAGTGATCATTATATCACTGGAAGACCCTGAGTATGTCTGATATACTCATGGGCACCGTCGAGCTACCGACTCATGCGTAGCAAAATCCTATAAAATATGTAAAATAACTCTTTTATTTTACTTTAGTTAGAAAATTTCTTCCAGCAAGTATGTTACGATTTAAATCATGGTCAAACACGATCGATCGTAAGATTCTTCTTGTTGCACAATATTATGTTCTCGAGTGATCGTATGGATTTACTACATTCTAAACCCCATAGGTATGAATTTGTTTTTTTGTATCCCCTATTTTTATGCCAATGAGGGAATTGTCAGAATTAAGTTTAGGGGGATACACAATTTCTGTGTATAGTAGTTTATAATAAGTAAGTAGTATTCATTTAGTTTTATTTCAGTAAAAAAATTTAGTTTAATTTTTTTACTTAATCATAATATAGGAGTTATGATAGAAAATTTTCAATTCTAGAAAACTTACGATCCATTATGGTAGGAGTTCAGTAATCAGAATATAAAACAATTTTTATTCATGTATAACCTCTGGAACACTATATTAGAATGGATGTTTGAAATAATAGATTAATCTAAACGGCAATATTTTATATTATAGTTTCAAAATTATATAAATCAGTGAGATCTAGAGCCATATTTTCCTCTTTTTTTTAGAGAGAAACTTTTTTATTCAAGAAAATTTTCCTTGAACTTTTATGCTTATATGAAATCTCATATTGTTGAATTTAGAATCAACATATTTTATGAATATGATAACCTGATTTTTTGTCTAGAACTATCTGTTAGATATATCAAAGCAATAAGACATATATGTTAGTAAATCGTGAAGATGATTTAAGACCATCTTTTAATAAATTAGAGCAAAAAAGCCAAAATCCCAGAAAATTTTTATCTTTTGAACCCATATTAGAAGCTTAAACCAAATTTCTTCGTACCGAAATATTATAAACCCTTAGTCATATGTGCTACCTAAAGCTTTCAACCGTTAACCATTACAATTTTTTTTAAGAATTTACAATATAAAAAAAGGGGAGAAGAGGGAGTGAAATGAGTATGAGTTAAAAAGATAAGGGATATGCAGGAAAAGGGTACAGGTGAAAAAAATAGAAATATGAGATAAAAGAAGAATTGTAAATTACGATTCCATAGGAAAAGAGAAGCAAAAAGCTTCCAGAGAAGAAGAATTGAAAATTGCAATTCTGAAAAAAGAAATGGGATTAGAAAAGAAAAAAAAATGGGAAGAAGCCATCCAATTTTTTTGGATACTTATTGATACTGAACCTGAAATTGAAGAATAAGATGGAAAAGAAGAATTGAATTCTCAGAAAAGAATTTTTTTTTTTTTTTGTTGAATCCTTTTCTACCTTTCTTTGAAACCTTAAAACCAAAACCCCATTACAAGTTGAAGGAAAGATCTTTCTGATTTACGATTTGCAGAAGCATAAGCCTAGTAGAGATATAAATAATAGATACTATGGATTGTACATGTGTTTATATAAATAGAATAGATTATCCTTTTCTATGAGATTAAAATTTTTTGCAAATTATCTTTTACTAATATTTTCTGAAATACTATTGTGAGAACCAAAGAGTTTCGAGTTTTTTCGAGAGTATGTCAGTAATGAGATTTTGAATGAAAATATTTTCTAAAAATTACAGTTTAGAAAAATTTATGAAGAATAAACTATTCACTAATGCATACAATCATGTTTATTATGAATTGAAATTGCTGGAGTTCTAATCAAGGATAACTGTTACAATGGAAAGTAATGATGAAAGAATTGTAAAATTTTAGAAAATTATAATAACTGTATGATGATTAATTTAGTTGATTATATTAGTTAATGTAGTTAGTGTATAAAATTAGTTTAGGATTTTACTCTTTTGTTTTGTGATTTTAAGTTTTTAAAAATTTTAGAAAATAAAAAAATATATTTGAAGTTTGTAGGTAACTTCACTAAAAACTTTCAGGAGACTACAACTCCTCTACTAGGAATCACCTAGGGATTTAAAGGCTTGTTGCATTTGCTAAATGCAATCGTACTCCCTATGAAAGTGGTAATTTAAATTTTAGAATAAGGTAGTTATTTTTTCTTGTTTGCTAGGGACTAGCAAAGCTTAAGTTTGGGGGTATGATCAGTCACATAATTTACTAATTTATCACCATTAACTTAGTGATGCTATACCATAGTTTGCTACTAATAAGTTGTTGATATATAGATATTAAGGAAAACTAGCGAAATAGAGTTAAAGTGTTAATATTTGTCAAGTTTAAATCATAAAGCAGTAAAAAGATGATTGAGAGTCTTCACTTGAAAAGAAAATAAAAAATCGTGTTTTATGATTTTGCGAAACAAAGTACTGAAGAAAGAAAGAAATCGTAATTTACGATTCTCTAAAGAAAAGCCGTTTAAAGTAAAAACAATACAAAGAAAAGCGAAGAATCATAATGAAGAATCATTAGCTGGAAGCTTGCTGAGAATGGAAAATCGTGATTTACGATTTTCTAGATAGACACAAAGAAAGAAGAAGTCGTGATTTACGATTTTACAGAATGAAAGCTTTCCATTGATGTTGATCATGTGAAAATATACATCGCCATGCATATCTTTCGAAGTATTCTATAATTAGAAGTTTGACCAATCACGGATCTAGGAGATTGATGGAGAAGATCTTAAAAAGTCTTTGTTACTGAAGATTTAAGAACACTCTAGAAGTGCATCAACTATTAAAAATAAGGGAGAATAAAATTAGGAATAAGAGTTATATTAGGATACTTTGTATTTTTAGTAGTTTCTTTTATTAGGATAGAAATGTTGTAAACTGACCACTTATGATCTATAAATAAGAGAGCTTGGTATAGGAATAAGCATTGAAGAAATTCTCATTAACATGCCCCATGATTTTCCTATATTTTTCTTTTCTATTTTTTTGTTCTTTGTACTTTCTTTTCAGACATCATCTTTTTGGGATTTTACTTTTTTGATTTTTTTGGATTTTAATGATAACTCTTTTTCTCTTTTATTTTAATTTTTTTTAGCGTATATACACATTTTTTCTGGGAGTGGTTTACGAAAGAAAGGCTATTAGCTCAAATTGGGTAGCAAAGGGTGTGAGCATTCAGGGAAACTTTTTGGCTACTTGGCTTTGAAATGATAGCCTCTTTTATGGGGATCCTTAAGCAGTCATGTATCCATTTTTATCAACTTACCTTGTCACAGGAGACTAGGAGTAGAAACGTCGCACGTATCCAGCATTGATTGGCTCAGGAAAGTGGTCTCCGTCCATGGTGGGGAGACAAAGCGGGTATCCGGAGAGTGGGGACACAAAGCGAGTATGTGGTGGGGAGACAAAGCGGGTATCACGGGAGACAAAGCGGGTCTCCGTCCATGGTGGGGAGACAAAGCGAGTACTTCTCAGATGACATAGGGTCCTTCCTAGTTGGACTTGAACTTTTCTCGTGGATCAGCGTGGAGAGAAGGAAATATCTTCTTGAGTTTCGTGTCAACCCACCTTTAAATCTCAAACGCGAATATGCTTATTGTAAGCACGTGCGATCCTCCTCTGATAGGCCTGAGTGTGACACGAGGCTATGAGTCTTTTTTCATCAATCAGATTCAGCTGCTCGAAAGGAGATCTTTCCCTCTTAGCTTCCTGTCTATTGGACTCAATGAGGATATGGAGTGAAGGTACTTCAACCTTAACTGGTAGCACGACCTCAGTTTCATACATAAGGGAGAATGGCGTTGCCCCTGTAGCAGTACGGATTGATGTTCGATAGGCCCAGAGTGTAAAGGGTAATATTTTGCTCCGGTCTCGGTATGTGAAAACCATCTTCTCAAGGATTTAGACGACTGCCTTGTTAGCCCTTCAACGACTTCGTTGGTCTGCGGTTGATATAGTGACAAGCGATGATGCTTGATCTTGTACTGCTCGCATAAGGCTCTGATGCGCTTGTTTGCAAAGTTGGTGCCGTTATCCATGATGATATCTTTCGGCAAGTCGAATTGACAAATGATATTGTTCTTGATTAATTTCTCGACATGACTGGTTGTGATGTTTGCATAGGATGTTGCCCGTTAGAAGCTTTCGGATTGACCTTTCTGATGGCGTCGAAACCCCATGTGGCAAATGGCCATAGAGTGGTCATATTGTGGAGATCTATGGCTGGAGCATGTATTAGACTGAAGTGTTCTTGGCATTTATAGCACTTCTGAACATGCTTGCAACAATCATTTTTCATGGTAGTCCAGAAATACCCTTGCTGTAGAATCTTTTTAGCAAGCATATGACCGTTGATGTGGGCCCCGCATATTCCCTCATAGATCTCCTTTATGGCATTTGCTGCCTCGCTTTCAATTAGGCATCGGAGCAGGATGCTGTTATATGATCGCTTATAGAGGCACTCGCCACAAATGACATAATTTGCCGCTAAACGTTGGAATGTCTATTTGTCCATCTTGGATGTACCCTCGGGAAAAGCTCGAGTTTCGAGGAAGTTCTTGATATCTTAGAACCACATAAGCTCATCATCAATCTTTGATGATCCCTCGATCTGGAGGCAGAAGGCAGGCTCATTCCTTTGTTTGATCATGATTGGCTTCATTTCAGCGCCGTAGGAAATTTCGGCCATCGATACCAACATGGCCAGTGCATCGACAAAATGATTTCTTGCTCACGGGACGTAAGAAAAAGTAGTGTCATCAAAGCATGTGATCAGATCTTCAAGGTGCTCATGGTATGAGATTACTTTCTCATCTTTCGTTTTCTAGTCTCTGTTGGTTTGGTATATGATCAACTGAGTCGCCAAATACCCTGAGATGAGTTACGTTTAGGTCAAGAGCTGCTTATAACTCGGCTTTGCAAGCTCATATTTGGCCATGTTGTTAGTGCAGGGAAAACTGAGCTTGATGGAGACTGGTACGTGAGACTCCTTTGGCGAGATTAGAACAACATCGATTCCTTGACCTTAGCGTTCGATGCCCCGTCGAAGTGCATTACCCAGGATTCTTCTGTCTCTTCTATGTCATCCTCCATCATGAACAAGATGTCTTCATAGGGAAATTCGATTTCCAGAGGCTCGCAATCAGGTAAGGGATTCTCGACAAGATGATCAGCGAGTGCTTTCCCCTTGATCGACTTTTGTGTGACATACGTGATGTCAAATTCTAATAAGAAGGAGCTTCCAACATGCAGTCCAACCAGTGAGAGCCGATATTTCAAATAGGTACTTCAATGGATCCATACATGCTAGAAGGAGAACTGCTTGAGATAACAAGTAATGACGAAGCCTCTGTGTAGCCCTAACGAAAGCCAGACATGACTTCTCCAGATGAAAATAGTGTGTCTCATTATCAGTAAATTTCTTGCTCAGGTAGTAAATGGTTTGCTCTCTTCTTTAGTTTCACTATGGACACATCCTATCGAGAATTCTGTTGTGGAGTGGAACATCAGGAGTGGTCTCTCAGTGATTGGCAGTACCAAAATTGGAGGGTTGGGAAGATAACCCTTGATTTTATCGAACGTTGCCTGACAGTCACCGTTCTATTCGACGGGAGAATCTTTCCATAATAACTTGAAAATTGATGTCCAGATAAGAGTGAGTTGCGCAATGAACCGACTGATGTACTGTATTCTTCCGAAGAAGCCTCCAACTTCCTTCTCGGTAGATGGTGGAAGCATTTCTATGATAGCCTTCACTTTGATTGGGTCAACTTCGATGCTTCTCTTGCTGACAATGAACCCTAGCAATTTTCCAGACATAGCACCAAATGCACATTTCTTAGGGTTTAGACGCAACCTGTACTTTCTCAATCTTTCAAACAACTTTTGGAGGTTCACCAGATGATCACCTCACCTGTGATTTGGTGATCATGTCGTCAACGTACACCTCAATTTCTCTATGTATCATGTCATAGAATAGTGTTGTCATCGCCCTCTGATACATTGCCCTGATGTTCTTTAATCTGAATGGCATGACTCGGTAGCAAAAAGTTTCCCATGGAGTGATGAATGCTATCTTTTCTCGGTCTGGCTCTACCATTTTGATCTGATTGTAGCCGAAAAACCCGTCCATGAATGAGAGCATTCCATGCCTAGCAGTATTATCGACCAAGATGTCGATGTGTGGCAAAGGAAAGTCTCTTTCGGGCTCGCCTTGTTAAGATTTATGAAATTGATGCACATGCGAATCTTTCCATCTTTCTTCAGTACCAGGACGATGTTGGCCAACCACTGCAGGTATTTGGAGACCATGAGAAAACCCACGTTGTGCTGCTTGATGACTTCATCTTTCACTTTTAACATTCATTCTGGCTAGAGGCACCTCAACTTCTACTTGACAGGTTTAACATCTAGATATAGCAGCAGTTCATGCTCAATCAAATCGGTGTCTAAACCAAGCATATCTTCGTACGACCATGTGAAGACGTCGCGGTATGATCGAAGGAAATCAATCATGCATTTTCTTTCCTCAAAAGACGGTGGCGTTCCGATCTTGGTGATTTTAGGATCTTCCTCTATGCCCAGATTGACGTTCTTAGTCTCTTCAATGATTAGAGTATGGTCATTCTCAAAATCAGCGTATTGTTCAAGGACCTCATTGGGCAGATCCTCAGTTAGGACCTCCTCATCTAGATCTGTGACTCCTACCTTTCATTGTATTTCTACAAGAAAGAGGTCGATGTCACATCAAATGTGCTCTGTATCTAAGGCATCAATTTTCTTTTTCTTGAGAATTTTAAAAGATAATATTTTTGGATTTTCTTATATTTTTTTCTACTTTTTTATGATTTTTGGGCCCTCGGCAAGGCGAGTCTTTGTACATGCATGGTGATGTTTGCCAAGGGCTAACCTCACTCTTTATAGATTATTTTTTTTTAGAAGCGGGTGATAAATTTCAAGCCACCGAAAGCTTCTAGAGTGATGGGCGTTGAAGCCCAATTTCTTACCTGGAGGACTACCCCTTTACCTTGCTTTATGGAGGAGGTGGAGTGAGATGGTTTTTTAGGGCCAGTCTTCAGCATATTTACCATGGGTTCATCTAAAACTTGGTCCTCAAATATTAAGATGGGCTTGGAGTGGTTTAGGACAAGTGATTGTGCTGACAAGGGTACTTCCTCTTCAAAGAGTGACAGGGAGGCTAGGTCTATTTCGATATCAGGGGGGGTGATTTGGGGGTTGGACTCGTGAACGATAACTTTTTTATGTGGGGTTAGCTGAGTTGCCCCATTCTAGTTGATTTTGATGACCCCCCCTGCACTCACAAAGGTGTGATTGTGCTTACAGGGATACTTCCTCTTCAAAGAGTTACAGGGAGGCCAGGTCTATTTCGATATCAAGGGGGGTGATATGGGGGTTGGACTCGTGAATGATGACTTTTTTGTGTGGGATTAGCTGAGTTGCCCCATTCTGGTCGATTTTGATGACCCCTGCACTCACAAAGGTGCTTCAATTGTGTTGCCACGTACGTGGTTCTTCTTCCAAGTCTATCCCTTTGGCCTTGGTTGCGACAATGGTTCGAGCCTATTCCTTGGCCTCTTGAACTTCTTCGGTAGGCTTGTATCTTAAACCGAATTTGATTTACTGTCTGTTTCATGCTCTAATCATGTCTCTTCTGCCTTGCAGGCGAGGACCCAAACCCTCCTTTTTTATGGCCCCATTTTTGGAGCATTGCTACTGCTGCAATCATTCCTCCTCAAGTTTTTGTGGCGAGCTTTTCGAGGGGCTTTAGGGCCACTGCCGATACATTGTATTGGAAGCTGTGGAGGTCTGTGTCTTCGGCTGTGTGTGACACATCCAACACTTTAAGATTTTCTATGTTGTGTGCGACCCTTTGTCCTTCTTCTCGTCCCTCACCTAGGATGGCTATCACTTTCTCCTTGGATATAAACTTGAGCTTCTAATGTAAAGTTGAGGGTAATGCCCCGATTTTGTGCAGCCACAGGCGTCCCAACGGTAGATTAAATGTGAATTTGATATCCATGACTTGAAAAGGGATGGAGAAGGTAATTGACCCAATGGTGAGCTCAAGGTCGACTTCTCCTATCACTTCTCTCCTTATATTAGCAAACTCTCGGGCTCCTATCTTGGCAGGTCGGAACATGGATGGATCGATCCCTATCTTGGTTGCAGTTCTCAAAGGGCATATATTTAGGGTTGATCCGTTGTCTACCAACACCAATGGTATCATCAAATTTCCTGTTTCGATTGTAATATTGAGGGATCGGGAATGGTTGCCTCCTTCAACTGGAAGATCAACGTCGGAGATTGAAATGGGGCTAGGAGCCAATACTTGCCCAATCATTTGCCCCAACTCATCTGGGGAGACTTTATCGGAGACATGACCATCTTTCAGGGCTGCCATTAAAACTTTGAAGTGTGACGGAGAATCATTAACAAGTCCCAGATGGTGATGTGAGTTGGCGTTCTTCTAAGCTGTGTTTCCAACGCGTATTCTCGGCTCATGCATTCCATGGGATGTACCGTTGTGGGTTCCCTTTTTTCCTCTGATTGAGCCTGTACCAGCACCTCCGGCTGCTTGGAGATCCTTCCCAACCATGTAATAAACTCAAACGACCCTTCATTACTGCTGCCAGCAATGGCATCTGTTAGATTATAGTTGAGCGGGACCTGGTGGAGATCATACGTTGGTCCGAGGATCTGGAAAGGAGTGAACGAGGGTATCAAAGATGCCTGGATTGATGGCATGACAAAGTTGGGCCAAATATGGTTGACTGGTGCTGGAGATGGGTGTACTGGTGGTAGTGCGACAACACTGGGCCAGCTATAGTTGATCGGTGCTAGAGGTGAAGGGGGATGGAACACTGGGGGTGAGGTAAAACTGGGCACTATGTAATTTGTGGGGGTTGGAGCCGAAAATGGATGGTATAGTGGGGGTGATGTAAAACTAGGTTGGACATGATTAACTGGAGCTGGTGCTGGAAAATACAGCCTCAATCTAGAGGTGCCGCTTGGGGTGTGGGATTGGGGAAATAGTTAGCTAAATTCAAAGGCTCAACTACTCCTATGATTTCATTCCCCTAGGTCAACTGCCTTGGTAAATCAAAACTTTCTCCTGTGCTGATGTATCCTAAGGGGTCGAACCCTTCCATATCTCCCTCTAGCATGTTAATGGTGGCCCTTGGGCCCATTCCTCCTTGCGCGTGCGGTGATAATGGTGCTTGGTGTATGTTGGTGTGCGGATTTTCTTGGGGAGGTACTGGAGGGATAATTTTCCTAGCCTCAATCAGGTCCTATTTTGTGTGCTTTAATGGATAGCAATGATCGGTTGGGTGACCCAGGCCTTGATGGAAGTTGCAATGTATGTTGGGATCATAATTTCTCGGGAGAGGATTTGGTGGAGGGCCTGGTTGGAATGGAGTAACCAACCCTTTTTCAAATAGCAGGGGAAGCAACACACTCAAATATTGTCCCAACTGTGTGAATACTCGGTTAAGGCGGGCCCTTCTCTATCCGGAGGTCTGTTGTGCCCATGGGATGTTACCATGTCTCTGCACCTGATTTGCTTGTACTGGGGCTTGCTATACCGCCCCAAATTGAAATGGTGCCATGCTGGTGTTGGGTTGCGAGGTTGTTATTTCTTGGACCTCGACCCATGTTCTTCTCTCAGTTCTCTGTTCTGTAAATTTGCGGACCCGCTTGTAGACACTCCCATTTTGCCCTCTCAGAATATATAAAGTCATTCGGTCAACCTTTGACCTTGCTCGTGACTTTTCGGAAAGGATTTACCTTCTCTGAAAGTTTCACAATCCTAATGTGGGAATCATGCACTGAAATAATAGTATATGGCTGAACATAGTCCTTGACCGCCAAAATCCCACGATTAAGCACAAGACCTGAAGCGCTTAATAGGATTGCACAGTCTAAAGTAAGTACGAAATTAGTCCTAATGTGATTAGAACTAGGAAGCCCCGCTGAGCCAGTTAGTTGGTCACTCACTGAGTCGGTGACCGACTCAAAGAGAATAAGTGCCAGTTAACCGGCGCGCAATTCAATTAAACGCCTGAAACAGGGCATGTAATTGACAATTAAGCGCACCCCATAGGGCGCATAATTAGAAAAAAAAACCTATAAATAAACTTTTTTACCTCGTCCCAAAAGGAGAGGACCACGAATCTAGTAATCAAATTTTCAAGCCCTCCGCATCTAGGCTTTGGATTTCGAGATTTCCTAAGCACCTAGGTAACTTCTTCCTCATCTTAATTCTTATTTCTAGTTCTAGTCTTTAGGTTATGACTTCTAGTTCTAAATTTTAGTCTCTAATCCCTAGTTTCAGATCTTAGGATATAATTTGTAGTTTCTGATTCTCGATTTTTAGACCGTAATTCTCTTTAGAATCAGTCCTTGAATCTATTATTCAATTTTTTAAATCTTAATTTCATCATTATTTTAATTTTCAGTCCTAATATTAAAATTCTGATTCTAGATAACAGTTTTCTAGAACCAGTCTCTAATAATACGGTCTGAATTTCTGATTTCGATCCCGATTTCAGACCGTAAGGTTTTAGCTTTCAGTCTTAATCTTAATTTCTTATAATTTTTAGGCCGTAAATTCCAAGTCGTAGTTATAAATTTGTAGTTCTTAATTTTTAGCCTCTAAACCTAATTTATAAGCCAAAAAAATCATTAATCCTTTCAATCTCCAAAATATTACTTTATAATTTTGATTCAGTTTATTTCAAATCCAACCATCCGATTTGCCCAAGGGAGCTTACGGAGGGTACTCGAGAATGAGGCCAATCCTCCTTAGCATAATGGGCCACGCTCTTTTTTTTCTTTTATTTAATTTTATTTTAATAAAACTAGCATGCTTATTTTAAATTAGAGTATCTATAGAATTGACATATTTAATTTAGTTAGAGATTTATTCGAATTAGTACAGTTCTAATCAGTCTTAGTAGAATTAGAATAGTTGCATTCCTAGTACGATTAGGAGACTAATATCAATTAGACTTCTAGTAGGATTAGGAGACTTAATTTATTAGATTTCTAATAAGATTAAGATATTTAGATCAATTAGACTCCTAGTAAAAGTAGGAGACCCCTTTTTCTAATTAGACTTCTAGGAGGATTAAGAGACTAATATTAATTAGACTTCTAGTAGGATTAGGAGACTTAATTAATTATATTTCTAATTAATATTAGGATATTTAGATCAATTAGACTTCGAGTAGGATTAGGAGACTTAATTAATTAGATTCCTAGTAGGATTAGGATACTAAATCAATTCGACTTCTAATAGCATTAGGAGACCTTTTAAAATCACAGTAGAATTAAGACACCTAATCACGGTAGAATTCTAACAAAGGTAAGACGCTCAAAAGTAATTAGATTCCTAACTAGTTGAATTTCTGATAGTATTAGAATATTTACACCAAGTAGACTTACACTAGGATTAGGATACTAGAATATTAGATTAATTCACCACAACAGGTTCATGTATTTAGACTCATAGTAGAACTAGGAAACTTAAGCCAATTAGAATTAAAGCAATAGTAAGAAAATTAAACTATCTAAACTTCAAGGAGAGCTAGTGCTGCTGACGTTGGCAGACCAACGATTCAATAAAGAAGTAATCCACACCCGCTCCAAAGCGTGATCGCTGACATGTTGCAGTGTCGTTAAATATCTGCAGCTGGTGATCACAATAAACTAGGGACCTTCCTAGAAATCCCCCTTTATTTTCAGCATTTAAAACACCGCATTACCAAAGTCCGCTTAGGATAGAATTGGACCACTGATTCCGGGGGACCAAAAGGAACCCAGAAAAAAGCGCGCACCAACACCGCTGGCTACAGTTTTATTCAAGCGCCCCTCTCTTACCGCATCCTCACAGTGGTTAGCATTCCTTACTAAGTTGGCAAAACTAGCCTGCTATTGGTATACCAAAAAATTGGATATAATCGACAATGCGATTTTTGAGATCATATCAATCTATTCCTTATCTGGTATGTGGTTTCTCACCTGGACTGCTAGGGCCCTCCACCTTCCAAGATATTCATTAAACATATCTTTAGGTTTTTGTTTCAATCGGGTCAAATCAGACTTGTGCGGTTCAATATCGATATTATAAACATATTGTTCTTGAAACAGGTGAGTGAGGTCTTTCCAAGTTTTTATTGTGGACGGCTCAAGAGAAGTGAACCATCTTAGTGCAAGACCAGTGAGGCTTTTTTGGAACACCTTCATGAGAAGATGCTCATCTCCATCATACTGGCATATGTCTCCACAGTACGACTTTAAGTAGGCAATTAGGTTGTCGGTGTCATTATATTTATCAAATGAAGGCACTTTGAATTTAGGTGGCAAAGAGACATAAATTTGAGAAATCGGTAGCGTGAATCTCGGTTCCTCCCATCTTCATTAGTTGTTTCTGAATTTTGTCCATCTGCTCTCTTTCCTCCTCATATTAATGACCCACATCAACAAATGGTGGAGGCATGAGATTGTCGAGCGGATTTTAAATAGGATGGGCAGGTGTTTGGTGAGACCATTGTAAGTGTGGGAAGCTTTGATGATTGGTTTGTGGAGTAAGGGGATGGGTGAACTGTGGATTTTGGGCAGGTGCCTAGTGAGGCCATTGAGCTTGGTGGGAATTTTGAGGATTTTATTGGGGGGTAAGAGGATGTGTGAATTTGGGATGGTTGAAGGTTTGGGATGGGTTCCTATGTTGGGTCGGGTGTGAAGGATATGGATGGGTAGGGTTCATGTCGGATTGATGGAGCAAATGAGAGGGGTTTGCTATTTGGGGAGAAATAGGGTGTGTTTGTTGGGTGTGGGTGTATGGAAAATTTGGGGAATGATGGAGGGTTCGAAAATGTGACCCTTGGGGTTGGACCTGAAGGGGCTTGTGGTTGGGCATGAGGCCTTTGGGGGCCACTTGGGTGACTCCATGGTTGATGATGGGAGCCTTGGGTGGTGTGAATTATGGGGGATTGATTAGGGCTGACATCTTGGGTAAAGGAGGTGTGAAGATTTTGGAGGGTTTGTTATGGGTTTATTGATGTTTGGGGTGGATTGGGAAGGCTTTGGGAAACCTTCCACGCTATGAATGTGCTCATCATCTCTTTCATGATGGTCATAGGATTGGTTATGGGGGTGGATGTAGATGGTTCATTTGCATGGGGTGGAGGTAATGCTTGGGTTGATATAGGGGGGGAATTGGGCATGAATTGGGTGGATGTAGGGGGAACATGTGTATGTTGGGTTGAGGTAAGGGGAAAATTGGGCATGACTTGAGTGAATGTGGGGGGAAAATGGGTGTATTTTGGGTTGATGTGGGGGAAACATGGGGTGTATGTTGGGTTGATGTGGAGGGAAAAATAGGTGCATCAAACGGTCCGGTGACGCTAAATGAGAGTTTGGTTGAGGGAGTGGAGATGAAAATCTCCTCCATTTCGGAATGTGGTGGGGGCATTTCGGTGGATGTTACCACCGGCCACACCATGGTTTGAAGGTGGGTGGGGTAGGGATTTCTTGGGTATGGCCCAAAAGTTTTTTTTCTTCTTCCCTTACGGGATGATGGCAGGTATGGTGAGGCCGTGGTTACGGCACCAAAAGCTCTTTGTGGATTTTGGATGATTTTGATTTTTTTGGTGATGATTTTTTTATTTTGATTTTTTTGATTGATTGATTTTTTTTGAATTTTTGAACAAACAACAACTTTGGATTTTTCCTCCTTTCCTCTTATTTATTTATTTATTTTCGAGCCTTAGAACTCCCTTTTCGAATAATGTTAGCACCCCTAAAACTTCCTACGGCGGGACCCGGATGCCCCCTTAAGAATCAAAGAGAAAAAATCTCTTGATCTTTAAGGGCACAAATTTTCACGCGGTATCCCGACCTCTCGAAAGAGTCAATAAGAGGGTGACCCTTTTTGATCAGCGACAGCGTTTTGGAACCTTAGAATGTAGGTGTTGGGGATCTTAAAACTAATGAGTAGGGGGGGTTCGGGGAATTGTGAAAAAAGGCCCCATACTCGGATTGCCTAGCAAATAAGTTATGCACGCCTGAGCAAAAAAACCTATTTTTTAGCTGGGCATGCATATTATGCACGCCTATGTAAAAAACCTATTTTTTTGACTATGTGTACGTATTATGTACACTTGGCTTATATATATATTATTTATTTAATTTTTTTTTCTGGACAATAGATCCGAGTTGGTCTTTGGACTTGGCTTTTGGGGGTGATGCCACCCGGGAATTCTTCTTTGCTTTATCGGGTTTTTCTTTCCGTTCCTAAAGGGATACAAGGTCATTTCGATGCTACCAACGCTCTTCCCTAAGGTGTTAGGCTTTCACAACAAGTTCGGTTATCCACCCGATATACCTCCGACGCGAGTGTCTTCTCAGATACTGGATAGGGTGGTTCTTTTCGAGATCATCACCACTAGGGTTGCCGTTCTATTTGGAACCGGGTCGGGTGTATCGAAGCCTAATTTTTCCTCCCGTTTACAAGAGCTACCCGCGAAAATAGAATTATTATGTCCCTTAGTTCATTTTAGCATTCAATTTGAGGGAAGTTATGCTTAAGTAAAAAATGTGGGGCTTTCGCCACCGTTCGAATCAGGCTATGAGAGTCCTATGCCGCCACTACGGGCTGACGTCCATCGGTGGAATATGACAAGTAATAAGAAAAAGACAGGGCCAATCAAGTGAGTAGGTGGAAATCATAAAGTGCAGAAATACAAATGACAGAAAATTAAATCTAATTATCAAGTAACCCGGCAAACAACTAAGGTGGTAAATGACAGAATTTAAACGTAATTTATCAAGTAACCCACAAAATGGCTAAGGTGATAAATGATGAAATTGTAGGGGTAAGTAAAAATGCAAAATCGTAGGGGTGAGTAGCAAGCAAACACAAAAGGGTGTCAGTCAAATGACTAGGCCAAATAGAGTAAAAATATAGCAAAAAAAATGAAAAACACATGTAATGGGGTCAACTTCAAGTACAAGTTCTAAAAAATTATCCCCAGTGGAGTTGTCATCTGTGCAACCATGAACTTTGAGGGTCCGTCGCGACGATGCACTCATTAAAAAAATGGAGTCGCCACCCTGAGCTTTTGGTATCTCAGGATACCCAAAATCAAGATCGTGAATATCGTAGTAATAGATTTGACTCTGAATTACCGGTCAATGCCAAAGCCTCTTGAGTAAGGACTTCGGTTATCAATCAGGAAGGTGTTGGGCACTCGATCGACCCGCTCGTAAGCAGTCTCTACTATGGCCAAGAGTATAAAAATATATATAATTTGTGCGGCACTTCCCCTTGCTCGAAGGCACTCTTATCCTATTTGAGTCCCCCGCAATCATCGAAATTTTGGCGACGTAATGAGTCAAATTTTAGGATAGAGGAAAAACAAAAGAAGGTAAAGGAATAGAGGGGAGAGCTGAAGCTCTGGGCCCTTGTAGCACCATTGTCAGATCATTGCGTCGATGCTAACTCCAGAGAGCTTCTGATAGGACAATGGGTTAGATAAGGGTTCTAACTTTTAAAGTTTGGAGGCTTGGAAGGTTAGGAATGAGGATATGAGAGCACTCTGCTATGGTTTCAAGGCTTGAGGATGATGGATTTAAAAGTATTAGGATTTGGGAGTGATGGAAGCTAAAGGTTAAGGCTTAGGCAAAGAGGAATGGAAGGATATTTCTCTAGAGTTTTTGCTCTTGGAATTGTGAAAAAGGTGTTAAACAAGGGGGGGTTGGCTCTCTATTTATAGAGTTTGAGGTGGTTAGTGAGGGGTTTAAGTGCTAATGGGTTTAGAAATTAGGTAATGGGTCATCTAAAGTTTTTGAGTTTTTTAAGGGCTTGTAGATGTGTGAATTGGGTTTTAATGGTAGATGATAGGGTGAGGATTTAAGTGGCAAAAAGGTGATAAACAGAGCTAGTGGGGGTACTAGGGTCCGAAAGAAACCCACCTAAAACTTTGGGGTGGTTCACAAGTCAAACCAAGAAAATGAACTTCGGCCATTTTTGTCAAAAAATAGAGTTTTTAATGAAGGCGTGCATAGCATGCATGCCTATATTAAAAACCAGGTCCAAAGGGTTCTAGAAGTGACGACCCGTCGGGGGCCCAGCTTGGTTTCAACCAATTTGGCTGGGTGTGCATAATATGCACGCCTGGCCATTTTCGGCCACAAATTGCTTGAGCGTGCACCTAGCCAAATTCATGTATTTTTTTTTGCAGTTTTCAATTCGTCATAACTTTTGATATACAACTCAAAATCAGACGAGTCTTGGCTCATTGGAAATCTGGTAACCTATACTTTCCAATGATATAGGTCTCAACTCCTACATATGCCTATGTAAACTTTGACACTCCTCTTTTCATCCGCTACTCTAGTTGGTTCAAATCGGGTCCGGGAAGGATTTTATGAGTCTGGGAAGGTTCCTAAGGGTTTGGGTTAAGTTTTAAGGGTTCGAGAGGTGCTTTTGGAAGCTCGGGAGTACACTGCTCTCGAAGTATGATTCAGTCGAGCCTTGGGCCAAATTTGGATGTCTACAGGTACCTAATTACATTTAGTCTAAATTTTTTTAGGCAAAACGAGGTACAACCTCATCATACTATCATATGATATAATTCTCATGCAGATGGATAGAGTATAATCACATATATTCTTAATAGCACATGCATATCAATATGTATGACATTATAAATCAATAATAATAGGAATTAATAAATCCTGGATGGACAAATCCTACTGAAACCGTGCAATCAAACTCCATCAAGTGGATATGAACATCACAGTTCTAAGACTGGACATGATAACTTTCAACTTTTTCAAGCTCCCACTACTCTAAACATTCTTAAGAAAGATCAATAATTGTAATATAAGAATAATTTAATCATAAATCCAGTAACTATTCGTACAAGGTAAACATATTATGTCCGTCAAAGTCTATATCAATCAACCAACTTTAAGGATCCTATGAAATTTAATAACGAAAAGAGGTCTGATTCTTAGTTTGAGAGCTTTTTTCAATTTAGATGTTCCGTCTTTTATCCATGGTATAAAAAATCGGCGGATACCAATACGTGTCGATTTCTCGGCAAATCGATACATATCGGCGCCAATACGTATCGGTTTCTTAGCAAATCGATACATATTGGCACTGATACGTTTCAGGTAGCGCCTTTGGGGTTTAAGGTCTTCGCGGTGCTACTTTTTTATTTTGTTTTAGCTGCTTTATTAGAGCTGGCATAGAGCAGTAGAGGCAACTGATCATTCACATAATTTACCATTTTATCACCCTTAACTTAGTGATGCTAGGACTTAGTTTATTGTTAATAAGCTACTGATGTGCAGATATTTAATATAAGCAGTAAAAGAGAGCTCTAATGATAATCTTTGTTAAAAGGAACTCAAAAAGCAGTAAGAATGGCAATAGATTGAAAGACAAAAGTTCAACCTACTAAAAAAAATGAAAAATTATTATTTACGATTTTTCAAGAGTGAGAGACTATGAAAGCCAAAGAATCGTTGTTTACAATTCTTCAGAAGAAGTCGCTCAAGGAAAAGAAGAAATCACGATTTTCCAGAGAATCGCCTGCCAAGTCTATTGAAGCTAAAAGAAGAAAAAGACAAAAGAAGCTGAAAAATCATCTTTTACGATTTTCCTCTATGAACCATACTGAAAGTGAAGAATTGTGATTTACGCTTTTCCATCAGAGAAGAAGTAGATAATCGTTATTAATGATTTAACAGAAGGCTTGTTTCACAGCTGTTGATCACGTGAGAATCATAACCGCTATGTACAGAATTAAAAGATCTACTAATCACAGATCTGAGAAGATTAATGAAGATCACTAAAAGAACTCTGCTGCTAAATAAAGAACATTCTAGAGGCATATCAACCGATCAAGCTAAAGAAAGAAGGAAAAGATAAAATTATAATTAGAGTTATATTAGGAAACTTTTATTTCTTTTATTAGAATTAGAACTTTGTAAACTGACTCTTTATGATCTATAAATAAGAGAGCCTGGTATAGGAATAATCATCGAAGAAATTCAGCATCAATTGACGCCTGAGGTTGGATTTTCTTCCAATCAAAGTAGTGTATCATAGTTAGAATAGTTTAGATATTAAAAGTTTCTCAAGAGCAATTAACGACTGTAATTGAGTGCTGAAGATTAGTGTAGATATCTCTAATTTCTCAGAAGGAATTGATGACTCCGGTTGAGGCGTGAAGGATATATTTTTACTTTGCTTTCTAGTATAGAATTTATATGCTTTGTAAACATCTTCAAGTTTTGATTTGAATTAACGACTCAGGTTGAAATTTGCAGATTAGTGTAACGATTTGTTTAATTTTCCATCTTCAGTTTTCTAAAGTTTGATTGACGCCCAAATTTTAGAAAGTTGCTGATTAGATTAAATCTGTATTGATAGAATTTTAGTATTGATTGACGCCCAATGCTAGGAAACTAGAGATTTAGTGTAACAGTACTGTTTAATTTTATAAATATCCGATAGCTGAAGATTGGGATTGACGACCTCAATCTGAAGAAGGGGGATTGAGATTTATTTTATGCACTTTAGTTTAAAAACTCATTCTTTTATTCATATTTTTTCAGTAGATTAGATCTTAAAGATAAATAGAAGTTTTTAATATAAGAATTTAAGAGATATAAGTTAGAAATAAAGAGATAAATAAACTTCCTCGTGGGAACGATCCTATGCTAGTACCATAATTTCCATTGTGCGCTTGCAATAGGTTAAGATTTGAATTTGAAATTAATTAGATATACACAATAAAAAATCCGATCAACAACAATCCCCAGTCCCCACTCCCCCAGGCACTTTATTGCAAGTTTGCAACAACCCCACTCCCCAGGCACTTCATTAAAGCAAGTCAAGCAACAGTCCCTAGTCCCCAGTCCCGAGGCAGCCAAACACTTTATTGCGCTAGTCACTTTATTGAAGCGACAGACCCAAAAGGGAACCTCTTTTAGAGCCCACCTAGTCACTGAAAGCGCCCACTCCTAGACCCCTTGAAAATCATTGATTTCATCGAATCATATGATGGACTGATCTTCCACGAAATAGATCTTAAGATCATGACTCACCTATCAGACGACCAACTTCCGATTCCATGTGTCACAGATTCGCAAAATATGACCCATAAATCATACGGCACACATCACGCTCAAAATTGATGTTAAGGCTATTTTTTGGAAATCTGTGATACATAGAATTAAAAACTAACTGTCTGATTTGTACACCATGATCTCAAGATCTATTCTGTGAAACATAAGGGTGAAACACGACTTCCATCATTTGATCTGACACATTCAACAATTTTCAGGGGCTCTGGGACGTGGGCGCTTTCAGTAAACAGATGCACGGGAACAGAGGTACTCTCAAATTTTTCTCTACCTACGGATGTGGATGTGGTGACATGGCATAAAATAGTAAAAGTAGTCAAAATTGCCCTACTCCTACACGTCACACCTTCATCGGGGAGCAAAGCTGATTTCACGTGCAACGAAACAAACTGATAGTTTTCAATTTGAATTTATTTTCAAAAAAATAGTCGGATCGGCCGTATTGGCCGATACTGATAGGTATCGGTCATCAGGAAAACGATACCCGATTCCAATTCCCGATTTAATATCTTGCTTTTATCTATTTCATTAGTTTATTGAACACGTAGCAATCTCTTCATAGATATCCTTTATGTTTGCAGTGTTAGCACTCGAGATCTTCGAATTTAAGTTTCTTTTCTTAGGTCCCAACTCTAAATCACTTTCTGTAATTGTTACCATGGTAGTTTTAGTTTCTTATTTCTTCTTGTAGTTCACCTTAAACATAAGGTGGAGGCAAATTAACTACGGGATGAATCGTGAGATTATCTATATATAGAAAACCTCGACATTCTCAATATATGCTTTTATATTTTTTATCGTTAAATAATAGAACCTGGCAAGTGCACAAGTTCGTGGAACTAGGGCAAGTACTAAGGGTATCGAACCACAAGGACTAGTCGTTTATCTAAATTAAAGCCATGACTAGAAAATTTATGAGTTACTCTAACGATGATTATCTAGGAAAGCAATTGAAAACAAATTTGGAAAGTAATAGAGAAAACAGTTTAGGATCCCTCTTGATCGCAAATTCATAAATAACTCGCAATTCTATCTCTAATTTAATTCGAATTCTGGATAATAACATTTTCTTCGCTACAAGCTAAAGCTAGATAAAATAATCAAATCCTATTCATAGTCATGGACGAGTCGGAAAGATATAATCCATCTAATCTCTAGCGATCTAATCCGTAAGTATCATTGCACGGAAACCTATCAAACTAAACTACAAGTACTAATTGGAAGGTGCATATTTTATTAATTCTAATCCTAATCCCTATAAGGCCATTAAGATTATCAAAAACAAAATTGCAACATTTTAGAATCATCCACAATAACAAAAGTAGATCTCAATCATGCAACCATTACCATAAGAAAATTCAAACTAGAAAAGAAAATAGAACTTTCAATTAAATACTTATCTTTAATTTACAAAAGATCCCAAACTTTGGGACCTAGTTACGCATCGTAGGTATGATCTTCATCATTGCTGATTCGACTATAGAACGACGGTTTACAATTCCCTCACTCTCACAAACTCTCTAAATCTGGAAACTAGAGTAAAAACTAAGGACAAACAAACCTAAGGAGGAGCTCTCTAATTCTAACTCTAGGATCCTTATTTATAGATATATAAGGTCTTATTACATTGATTAAATACGGAAAGGAATCTCTAAACCATCCTAAAATCAGGCTAGGAAGGAAAGAAATCTCGAAGACCTTGGATCGCAGCCGTCTTCCCTGGAAAATCGCATAAACTCCCATTTCGACCGGTCAAAAGTGAATCTCGACCAGTCGAGTTGACAATTCCTTCTCAGGCTTCGCGAATCCTCTTATTTTGCTTCATTTCGATTGATTGAAATGTAATTTCGATTGGTCCAGTTGAAATTTCTGAAGCTATGTTTTCTGCTTTCTACTGGTCGAAATTGATTTTGACCAGTCCAATTTTGGGTTTCTGGTTTGCTTCTACAGATCAATTCATGGTTACGATTATCTCATCGTTCGGTCATGGGGTACTACATGCCTCATAGCATGGATAGATCCACTAAAACTTAGAAGGTGGGTTGGGCCTATCCTTGAAGATTGGTCTGCGATTTCTCAAAACGCATATTTAGCTACTTTGGGTATATGAACCCATTAAGGATTCATAGACTAGACGGGCCAACAAGGCTCATGGACCTTTGTGATGACTGGGGGTCTTGAATGACCCATGTGTTGATGGACTAGACTTTATGTGTATGCTTGATGACCCAAATTTTATCAAACAAGTTTTAAACCTAAAATTTACTGATGGCACCTAATGACCATGAATCTTACATTTTGTGAATCTTGTGATCTGTGAAGATTTTAAATCCGAAAATTTTGGTAGACCTAAATCAGTGAAAAAAAACTTTTTCACCTATTGAACTTGTGTCGAATGTGGAAGAATCCACATGAAATGACGCCCAAAGTGATATATAATAAGAAGGGCTCACATGTAAATTTAGGTAACTTTTCTGAACCATCGGATTTCATTAGCAGCAATCATGACTAGTGACGTTAAAAATTTTCAAACATTAGGTTGGGTACATGTTTGGCTCATACATTGGTTTGACAAAAAATCGGTCAAATAGGGGGTCAAACATACCCCTTTATCTTAATTGTACACGGGCTCAAATCTCTTAGTTTTTCCTAGATTTTCACGCTTTGAAAAGCGTGCTGAAAAACACAATGAAACTATTTTGATCTGACGGACCTGATTAAGTTTTTGTCAAAGTCATTATAAACCTAAGCAAGTGGGCTGGTTCGGCCTGATTTCCAAGAATCAAGGATCAAAGATGACCCTGACACAAATTCCATGTGGCACCTAGAGCTATTGTCCTAGTGTACATGTAGGTTTTTGTAATTTTCACTTGGCACACAGTCCAGATTTAAACGTCATCAAGGGAATTTGACCATCCAATTCATAGATGGTCAGGTGATCAAAAGTATACATTGCAGGGCTCGGATCAAAGGTCAAATTGGACCCCCCAAGCTAGGTGCTCATAGTTGAAGAAGGGCTGAAGCCCATATATGTAATCGTTTTTCTGATTTTTATACATTAGATCTAAAATAAATTAAAACTATGAAAGGGATTGTAAACCGTTAGATGAACAAATGGTAAAATATTAAGGGGGTCTGCCCTTTGTCCAAGGCTGGTCTAATTCGGATCATAGAGATCCATCGGGTCAAACTGAGCCGATAGCGTTAATTGCACTAAAAGAAAAGCAAGTTGAAGCCCATGTCCAAAAGTAGTTATCTGCTATGAATTGGGCATATACTGTCCGAAATTTGAAGCCCTTGAGAGCAATTTCCTGTATATGTCTCATACCACAAAGAAGGGTACAGTACCCTCAAGCCTCACGTCAAGGGATCAATTCTTTGACTTTTGTGGCCCTTGCACATAAGTCATACAAAACATGGTAAAATCTGATTTCTTATAAATTTCTATTGATTCTTCATCAATTAAACTAAATTAAACATGATTGAAAGTGTCTAATGGATAGATTGAGGTAGATAAGAGGGCACCCACTTCATATGAGTTTTTGATCAGTTGGATAGGTACAGATCTAACTTTAGCGTCCTACCTCATTCGATGATCGCATGTGGTTTCGGGTGATCCGAATCGATGGGCTAGTGTGGATCGACTCCAACGCGTCAGATTGAATTGAGTCAAGCTTCTTCCTCTCCTTGCTTCGGATTCGCTACGTAAGTAAGTATTGTTGCTCGCATGTGCCGATTCCATCATGTGTTTGGTGGTGACATTGCACCGTGTGTAACTCTAGTAGAGGAGGTGCTATGGTGGTATTTAGCGGGGCGTTTTGATGGTGATGATGGCGCCCGAGGGAGTGCGGCTTCAACGGTGGATCATAGTGGTGGTGAAGGACGCTTTGAATAGCAGCAAAAGGGAGCAATAAGGCTTCTTGGGCTTCCCGTTTTGCTGCGAAGACGATGGAGAAGATGAGAGGTCTGGTGGGTGGTGTTGCGGTGCTCGGGCTACACGTGTTGCAGAGAAAATAGAGAAGTCGAAAGTGAGCGAGAAAGAGAGATATGTGTAAGGTAAAGAATGAGAAAGCCGATCGAGAGATAAAGAGGTGGGAATCTGCTCGATTTGGCAAGAGTCCATTAAAGGCTCTAATTGCTAGCAATCAATCTCTATAATCAAAGGGTTAGATTGGACTGATATAAGGAAATCGTGTGGAAGATTGGCTGGACACGACAAACCTAATTGATTGAGCTTGCTATTAGTGATTTAGTTTTTGGTGTTGGGGACACCAAGGGGGTATATGGAGTGTGGAGTGCACTGTACTTGGAGTTGGAGCTAGGTTAGTGTGTTGGGTGCTATATAGGTTTGTGCTGTGTAAGAACAGTTGGGTGCCGCATGGCTTGGAGAGGTGGTGTAGCTTCGGTACCATGCACCACCATCAGGCCCCAGGGAACCACATCTAATGGTTTTGAGTTTAACCCTAAACCCACTTAAATAATAATGTAATCTTTATTCTTTATTAGCTATAAATACACACACTAAGGATATTTGTGTCGAACGGGAAAGTCAGATCTTAAGCCATATTATTGGTCAAAATTTTGACTAAGGTCAAACAGGTCAGAATAGTATCATTCTCATCAAAAGTCAACAATTTCACGTTAGCAAAAATCCGAATCGTTATAGGGTGCTTAATAATCTTAGGATTAAGGCTGTCAATGGGCCAACTCTGCTCGGCCCAGCCCAATTTTCTATCTGGGCCAGGTTTGGACCATATTTTTAGAATAAAGCATAATTGGGCCTAAGTGCCTAGCCCGAATCTGATCTGGCTCTGCCAAGCCCAATTATTTTAAGGGGAAAGGTCGACCTAGCTGGTATCTGGCCCAGCCTGATTCTCAGTCTAAGGCGTCGTTCGAGAGCAAGATTTCACTCAGAATCTGAGTTGAAACTCAGAAAGTAGCAAGATCAGACGCTTTTCTGAGCAATTCTTGCGTTCGGGAGCTGTCATTGGGAACTGGGATTCTGAGGCATTTCCGAGTGAAAGGACGCCTCTTCGTCCGAGAAAATTCGGATTAGCTTTTATTAAAGGCTCGGTTGTCTTGAGTTGAGTATGCTTCGCATGAGATCCCAACTCCCCTCAATGGTCATAAATTCCAACAGCTATGCATCGTCTTCCCAACCGTCCAACCGAACTGATTTTTTAATGGAGGAGAATAAGGAGTTTTTTCTTTGTTGCAGAGTTGGGAGTTTGGAGGAGGAGGAGGAGGAGAGAGAAAGTTAGATTATATCAAAGAGAGAGAGAGAGAGAGAGCATGAGGGATGGCAGACAGAGCAAGAGAATGGGGTTTTCCGTTTTTATTAGAGAAGTTAGAGAGAGAGAGAGATCCATTGTATACATCGGATCCCGTTTTTAGCAGAGAAGTTAGAGGGAGAGGGAGAGGGAGAAAGCTGAATAGGTTTTTTTCTTATTATTATATAGCTGAGTGGTTATTATATAGCAGGGTGGTTCTAACTTGAGTTAATGACAACTTACTCTAGTTAATGAAGGTATAAAGATGCTATTGTACACTGACTTGAATCAGATGATGGATGCATTGAATCAGATGATGGGTGCAGTGAATTAGAGTACTCTTAAATCCACCTACCAAATCTTTGAGTTCACTTGAAAACACATCGACTGCATTGAATCAGTTGATAGAGATTGCTTATCGTTCCAATGTTTCACGCGATTGATCTTTAGATCATGGGTGTACCATCAGACGGTCGGTTTTTTATTTCATGTGGTACACACCCATAAAAGTGACCTTAAATTCAATAACAAGTGTGCACGTGATGTTAAGGTCACTTTTCTGAGATGTGTGCCGCGTGAAATAAAACACTAGCCGTTTGATGGTACGCCGATAATCTCAAAATCCATCGTGTGAAAGATTGGGAGGATAAATGATTTCCATCGTCTGATTTAAATTGGAACAAAAAACAATCTCCATCTTCTGATTCAGATCAATCAATGATTCTTGTCCATTAAAAATTGTGTGATACATTACTCCTGAGTGTCTAGAGCAAGAGAGAAAGACTTGAAGTTGTGTGTATATATATATATATATATATATATATATATATATATATATATATATAGTAGAGTACCTTTAAACCCACCCACCAAATCTTTGAGTTCACCCATAAACACATCGATTGTATTGAATCAGATGATGGAGATTGCTTATCGTTCCAAAATTTGACACGATCAATCTTTAGATCATGGGTGTACCATCAAACGGTCGATTTTTTATTTCATGTGGTACACGCCCATAAAAGTAACCTTAAAATCAATAATAAGTGTGCACGTAATGTTAAGGTCACTTTTCTAAGATATGTGCCGCGTGAAATAAAACAGTCTCGATGGTAGTAAATATAATTTCAAGATCCATCATGTGAAAGATTAGGAGGATAAATGATTTTCATCATTTGATTCAATTCAATCAACGTGTTTCAGCATAGGTGAATTCAGAGATTCGGTGGGTGGATATATATATATATATATATATATATATATATATATATATATATATAAGCAACCGACTTAAATCAGATTCGAAAAAAGACTTCGTCAAATATGTTCAACCCCATCTCGGTTGGTTGCCCATAAATTTTGAGAGAAATTCGAGTACGGCATATAAACCGATGATTAAATCATATTTCTACGATTCGCATAACTAGTGATTGAATCGATTATGAGGATTTTCTGAAAGAACTTAAAAACAAAGGATTCTGAGTTTTATAAGAATCTGTCAGGATTTTGAGTAACTTAAGAACGCATATGAGAAAAATCAGGAATATAAGATTGCTAAGAATCTGTTAGGAATCTGAGTGTCCAAAAATCTGAGCTTTTCTGAGAAAAATTAGGAAACACCTGAACGAGGCCTAATAGAGTTTGAGCTTAAATAAAAGGTCCAAGCCTAAAAAGATCAGGGCTGAGTCTGGCCCAAATTTTTACTCGGATTGAGTTTGGGCCCAATTTTCCAATCAATAATAGTCAATCTCAAGAAGAAACTTGGCGCGTAATAGCTTACTACTAGCTGTCCACATTGGGTCAATTCTTCTTTGACTAGTGTTACTACTACACCCCATGTTACACAGCCACCTCACTAAGTAAAGGCAAAATCAGTTTAGCGCGTTGAATGGAGATTATTTTTCATTCCAATATTTTACAATATAGATCTTGGGATCACGAGTCTACTCTCAGACAGGCAGATGATCATTCCATGCAACACAAATCCCCAAAAAATGAATGTAAACTATGTTTAATTGTACATCATGATCATACTCCTTTTTAGGATGTGTTCCATGTAGAATTAATGTCTTACCGCGTGAAGGTATGATCATGATCTAAAGATCTACTAAATGGAATATTGGGACGAAAACCAATCTTTATCATCCAAAGCTAAGTTATAATTTTTCCTTTGCTCAAGTGAGTGGGCTGTAACTTTATAAAGTGGTGTGGCAGTAACACCAGCCTTTTTAATATCATATAAAAAGGGGTTGTTTCAGTAAATGACCATCGACAGGCAAAGTTTGACGACATACGTCCAACGCAGTCCCCACTTTTCACTCCATATTCGATCTCGATTCTTAATTATATATTATCTTTTACAGAGATTTAAGAGCAACCGACAAGCCAATCTCTGTTCACTATATTTACTACAAAAAAAATAAAAAATAAAAAATATTTTTTCTGCCCAGCCAGTTTTTTCGCACTCACGACTCCCACGAGATCACCACCGGGATCACCTTCTTCACTGTTCACACTCTCCATAACCTTCTCTCTCTACTCTCTCTCTCTCTCTCTCCACCATTTTCAACCACCAAAAATGGGCTCAGTTTCTCTGAAAATAGGAGATGGCACTGCCAGATTTAGAAGAGCTTCTCTCTGTTCTTCAGCTCTTAATCTTGTAATGCTCTTCTCTATACTCACAACCAACCTTTTTGCTCTCTATGCCTTCACCTACTCCCCAAATAATCACCACACTCCCCACCATCAACACAAAAACATCTCTTTGATCTCTGAACATGTCTCTCTGATCCTCAGAGAGATCGATCACTCCCAAAAGAAGCTAACCCAGATGGAGAAAGAGCTCCTAGGCTACGAAAACATCGATCTCTCGCGACCCGAGACCCCCAACGAGCTCAAAACCTTCCTCAACCATCACCCTCTCCCTCTTGGTAAAGATTCCCGCACTGGGATCACTGAGATGGTCGCTTCGATCGGCCATTTGTGCGCGAATTCCTTCGATTTGTTAGCACAGTACGCGAATTACAAGCCGGGTTTCGCTTGCCCCGACGATTCAGGTGTCGCCCAGAAGCTCGTGTTGAGAGGATGTGAGCCATTGCCTAGAAGGAGGTGCTTTGCCAGGCTAGCTCCCAAGGTGGGTCTCTTCCCTTTCCCGATTTCGCTCTGGAAACCTGTTAGTGATAAGATTGCTAGTTGGACTGGTTATGGGTGTAAGAGTTTTGGGTGTCTTAATAGTAAGAAAATAGATAGGGACTGCGTCGGTTGCTTCGATTTGGTTAATGGGACCGAGAAAAATCGGTGGGTTAAGGCCCGCGGGAAGATTGATTTCATCATCGACGATGTTTTAGCATTGGGGAGCGGTGGGATCAGAATTGGGTTCGATATTGGAGGTGGGTCTGGGAGCTTTGCTGCGAGGATGGCCGAGAAGAATGTGACTGTTGTCACATCTACTTTGAATGTCGATGCGCCTTTTAGTGAATTTGTTGCCGCGAGAGGGCTTTTTCCGTTGTTTTTGACGTCGGGTCAAAGATTCCCCTTTTATGATTCGATCTTCGATTTGGTTCACACGACAAACGGATTGGACGACGGTTCACCGTCACCGCGTCCGGAGAAGATGGAGTTTTTTATGTTTGATATCGATAGGGTGTTGCGAGCTGGAGGCTTGTTCTGGTTGGATAACTATTATTGTGCCGATGAAGAGAGAAAGAAGACGCTGACGAGGTTGATCGAGAAGTTTGGTTACAAGAAGTTGAAATGGGTTGTGGGGGAGCGGGTTGATGCTGCCGGAACGGGGAAGCCTCAGATTTTCTTGTCGGCGGTTCTACAGAAACCAGCTAGGGGATGATGAGAAGTCTTTGGTGGTTGTAGCAAGGTACAAGTGATATTTTGATTTTTATGTTTTTCCACACGGAATCGTGTGATTCTTTTGCTTAAAATTATCACCACGAAAATGGTGTTTTATGTGAAATAAGTGAAGCAAGAATGTTTCCTTCATTGGCTGCAAATCGGCAATGGAGGGATACCCTGTAGTATTTTTATGTTAGTAGGATAGTTGTTTAGGTAGGTTAGCCCTGAAGTTGTGCTAATGTGCTATTTATGATTGCTTAGAAAAGTAGAAAGTGCCTCAGAAATTTGTGTCATAAATCATTTGCAAATGAGGACCATAAATCTTAGTGAACCAAGTCACCTATAAAAGCTTATGCAGATACCATGAAGGGAGATTTGTGAGGCTGTCTTGTAGAAAATGTTAGGGTGCTGCTCCTCATTACCAAATTTGGAGGTGTATCCTTCTATAATTTATAATGTGTCAAAATCGATATAGAGTATCCATTGAATGGGTCTACTTTTGGATGAGCCACAACGTGAATTCCATGAGAGATCGATGGAGTTATAGCCAATGATCTACAAAAAGGCAAGTGATCTGAGTGTAAGATTAGTCAACTTTATGATATTTGTGTTATGGTCCATCCAAGAGGTGACCCATCTACAGAACAATGGTTTTCGGCAGAGTGTTCAGCAGTCTACATACTATCCTTCCTCTTTTGGTAGTTGATTCTGTCTGCAAAATTTGTGAACTGTAAGGTAACCTCTAAAGCCTACTCATATGTTTCTTTGTTTCTATAATTTCATGCCCCACAAACATTTTTGTAGCAAATATATTGAGAAATTTTCAATCAGTGTTTATGGGAGTCAGGGGCATTAAGTTTCCAGAATAATATAAGTTTGATGAAATTCGGAACTTCCTTTTATAAGCGGTTGTCTTCCCGATTCTTCAAATAAAGAGCTCCTTTTCTTATTTTACTCTTTATGATCACAAAAACTTAACCCTGTAGCACAGAGTGCACGCGTGTTTTTTTTTCCCGAAGATCATAGTTTCTGACACTAATCGAGGTTGCATTTGTTTTGTCAACGTCTGGTCTATATCTGATCAGGATTTCTGTTTATATGGGTTGAAACTTGATTGTTTGCCAAAGGCCTTCTTTCCTTTGAGAGGAGCATTTCAAAGGAATATATGTGTTTGCTTCTGGAATTAAATTCCAATCTTCTATCAGTCTTGCATTCGCATTGTCATATCAATGTTGAGAGTTCAACCTTTCCCAGGTTTTGTTTTTTATTTTTGTGATATATGTTAATATTTGTTGGTTGTGGATTTAGTCCCCCTTCATCTATGAGTGATTTTGTAGGTTAATTTCTCCCATATACAAAGGAGTCTGGATCTCTTAGTTTAGTAACTCAATCAACGTGTAGCATTTTGTGCGCAGAGGAGCTTTTACTGTGCATTTGCATTCTTTTACTAATTACATACTTTTGCCTCTTCCCCATGTTTTCACATTTTGATTTTTCTTACATAGAATCATATCAAGGTTAGATCTTGCTCGCTTTTCTTATTTTGCTTAGTTTACTGTCGTGTATGCTCTTCAACTTACAAATTTGTTGGATCTTGCCGCTTTAGATATCTGAAATCTTGTCTCCTTGTTTTGGTCTTAGTCTTCTTTGTTGATTAATTACCGTTATTTGATCTGGCTTGGTTTTGCCCATTGAGCACTAGGTGAGCGGTTGTGACTCATGCGGTTAGATCTAGCACAGGACATCCCCTATTTTCTTTATAAGACTCCATTTACATGCACACACATCTATAGGACCTTATAGGCATCTAATGGGGCATAGAAGGATTTTGTCCTTTTTTCTTCTATTTTGTTGCTTGTTGGAACCCAAGTTATTCGTTGGCGTACTTTTGGCTTCTCAGTCCTTCCATCAAATATTAATCTACTTTGTAAATTTGTTTGTTTCAAGGGAAATTTATTTGCGAGAATTGAGGTGCTCAAGGTTGATTTTCAGCTTATTCTAAAGGTTGAAGACTTGTCTGCATGTCATATTGTTATGTTGAGTTTGAGGGAGAATGTTGTAACTGCAAAGTACAAACAACATTTTCATAGTTTCAGTTTTTGGTTAATATTTATGTGCAGTGTGATTCTGTGTGTCTGAGGGTTTAGTCCCACATTAGTTGTTATCTCCCCTACATAAAGGAAATTTTGTCTCTTAGTTTAGTACTTAATTAATCAAGATGTAGTATCTTGTCCACCTAGAAGCACTAATCTTTTAGAGTGTCCTTAGTCATAGTTTACTAATATAATATTCTTGTTGCTTCCGCTTGCTTTCACATTTTTTTGTTTCTTTACAAGAAAAACATGGCATACGTTCTAGATCTTTTGACCAAAGACTGAGGCAGCTTTTGTTACTATCCTGTTGGGTAGCCTTTACTTTACTATGTAAAGCAATGGAGAGGAAAAACCTTCATATTTAAATCTTTGTATCATTATGATCTTGGCGGATTTCTGCTGGTTCCCTTTCAATAAACCTGTTTATAGCCTTCAGAACATCCCAAAGGCTGCAAAAGTGCAAAAAAGCTAATATCCTAGAGTGAATTATTGTGTGGAGTCCACGAAATAAAAAACTCAGTAATAGGAAATGCAGAGTTTGGAATCAAAATAAAAGTAAAAGGATCACAGTCGTTGGGGTGCTCTTAAACAAATTTGCGGTTACCTGCAAGCAAGTTAGATTTGGATTAAATGTCTAGCCATCAACAAGGATGTGATTCTTATGTCACCACGGACCCATATTTTCGAATGGGTATCACACTAGTCTCAACAATTGATACTGTAGAAATTTATGGAATGTGTCCAGGGTGTAGGATCTTATTACCATTGAGCTACCATTCCAACCCCAAGCAATAGGTGATGGAAGAGGTACAACTCAATGTTTTAAGGTGTTGGGAGCCCCCCCCCCCTCCCCTCTCCGCTGGCCCGCAAGGGTTGGACGAGACCCAACACAGGATATTTTAACCTCTTTACTTCTTTTTATGTTATTTTCTTTCCTCAGTAAGGGAGGCTACTTCAATCTTTTAGGTTAATTGTAGTCTATAAGATGTAATAGTTAGGGAGGCTAAACATACCTTCTTTGCCTGGTTATCCATTAGCAAAAACCTTAATTGACTTTTTATAAATTAATGCAGCTTGGGCCTATTCCTTCATGATGTGTGTTGTATTGGTCTGAAAGTCTATTGACCTTTTCAAGTGCAGCTTCTCCTCATGGATCTGGGGGTCGAGCTTGGGCAATATTTAATCTCAAGCGAAGAAGAATCTCATTATTGAATGGCCATGGCATTAATTCTAAAATTACATAGTGTGCTTTTTGCTGCTGCCATTTGGCATATATGGTCCAAAAGCAACCATTGAGTATTTGACGACTCGGTGGTCCACAAGAAGGCTTTACTATCTCATATGTCTTTTAATATATATATATATTCAAAGTTCAGAGATCATTCTCCGACTTTTGAAGGCCCGTCATCAATTACAATGAAATCAGATCAATGGGCAGTTTCATTTCCACCAAAAAATATTGCTACAGTTGGCTTTTCATGGTTACCTCCAGCTCCAGACACTATAAAAATAAACATTGATGTTCCTCTGACTTCTGAAGGGGCTGGTGTCGATCTTCTTGGGTGATTGCATTTTTTTGCATATGTTTTATCTTCTCACATAGACATCAACATCATTGAGCTGCATGCTATCAAAGAAGCTTTTCTCAAAGCTCCCAATTGAAGCTGAAGAAAATTTTGGTTTCTTCAGATTCAAAGATGGAAATCGACCGCTTAAATCATTTGATCTCTGTATCTTGGAGATACACTTGGATGACCAAGGGCATCCGATCCCAATGTGATCAGTTTGAGGCCATTTGCGCAAAATTATCTGTTTGCAAAGAAGAATGGTCACAAATTGAGCGCAGAAGGACCTGAAACACATGATGGAACAGTTAATTTATTTATTTTTCATATTGAAAGCAACTTTCAGGAATGGAGTGGAACGAACTCCTGTAGGGATTTTTTTGCTAGGAGGGTCACTACCACCCTGATGACATGTTGCTCAAATACTTTGAATCTGCTCGTAAACTCATGTTAATTATTGAAATTGAAAGACAAAATGGACGTGAGAGGAAGATATTCAGCCACTTGCAATATTGGTGTGAAGATTACTCAATTACAACTACTTGCTTCTTTTGATGATGGCTACTCAACTATCTTTCGATGAAGTAGTATACTTTTGTCCCAATTGGCTACTCAACTACTTGCTTCTTCATACCACTTGCAATATTGGTATGAAGATTAATCTACTGCTTGTTGCACCAAATTCAATATCATTGCTAGCCTTTGGATCGATGCTTGGTTCCTGCCACATTCATTGAACTTTTTTGGTATCTATGCCAAATCTAATCTTTCTCAGAACTTGTCTGTAGCACTTAAGTGAGTTTGGTAGTACTGCTAGTGCATCATTTTAAGTTGACCATCAAAATAAAAAAGAAAGAACACAAAATTTCGTAAAAAACTATTCCTTTCAGATGTTCAAAATTTTGAGGTGGTGAGATCTACACTTATCAACAGTACTCTTTGCTCATGTAGCCAATAAATAGGGCTTGTAGTGTTTTCTCTGCCTCTCTTTTGCTCTGATACCAATATGTAACGCGCATAGTGGAAAATTGTATAAAGTTTGACCATCAAACTTTTTTGAACTTTTTTGGTATCTATGCCAAATCAAATCTAATCTTTCTCAGAACTTGGTTCCTCCCACATTCATTGAACTTTTTTGGTATCTATGCCAAATCTAATCTTTCTCAGAACTTGTCTGTAGCACTTAAGTGAGTTTGGTAGTGCTGCTAGTGCATCATTTTAAGTTGACCATCAAAATAAAAAAGAAAGAACACAAAATTTCGTAAAAAACTATTCCTTTCAGATGTTCGAAATTTTGAGGTGGTGAGATCTACACTTATCAACAGTACTCTTTGCTCATGTAGCCAATAAATAGGGCTTGTAGTGTTTTCTCTGCCTCTCTTTTGCTCTGATACCAATATGTAACGCGCATAGTGGAAAATTGTATAAAGTTTGACTGTTTACTTCTTCTCTGTAAACTTTTGATAAGGTGACTCGTAATCAATTTGTAGTTGAATCAGCCTGTTTCTAACATGCATCACTTTGTGCATGCATCCTACTTATAGATATATGCTCCCATGGATCACACAGATCAAAGTGAACCAATTAGTCTTGATTGGATTGATTGTTAAAATGGTTTCAACATATATTGCCTAATTGGCATCTTGTTGGGAGATTTTATATATATATATATATATATATATATATATATATATATATATATATATAGACAATGGCGGAACCAGAATTCTCATTTAGGCGGGGCGCAAAATGAATTAGAGATAAATTTTGTACAATGAATTTAAATTTAAAGTAATTTATATTATAAAATATAATTTTCATTAAAATTATATAGAAAAAAGAAAATTTTAATCTATATAAGACCAATCAGTTTCATATGAGACCAATCAATCAGACTCATATGAGACCGATCAGTCCACTATAAGACTGATCGAGTCGGTCTCATATGGAACCAATTGGTCTAAGAGCGATGGGTTCCATATGAGATTGTTCGGTCCCACATGAGTGTAGTCGGTACCATATGAGACCGATCAGTCCGCTATAATACTGATGGGTCGCTCTCATATTGACCCATAGGTCTTATAGTGGACTGATCGGTCTCATATGAGTCCAATAGATCGGTGTCATATGGGACCTAAGGGCATTTTAGTTTGATTCATTATTTCACTTAAATCGAATTTCAGCGCATGTCAAATATTAGACTTTGTTTACAGAGTTTTCAAAAAAGGAAAAAGAAAAGATTCACGGGTTGGGACCCTATGCAGTACTAAGCGAAACATTGGACTTTGCTAGGTAAATATGAAATAGTTGGAGACCCTCTCAGGTAAAAAAAACTCAAATAAAATGAAAAAGTTGAGGGTCTGGGACCCTATTAGGTAATAAGAAAAATGTTGGGCCTTGTCAGGTAAAGTGGACCATGTTGGGTAATCTTTTTTTTTTTTTTTTTTTTCTGATACGGTACCATGTTGGGTAATCTGCCCTAACTTATATCCTAAAGACTAGATGCCAATTCATAGAAAACCAGTGGAAGCTGCAAACTGAATAAAGAGAAACACATTAAGAAACACTGGAATTTAGCAATTTTTATCAAGATCGAAAGACTCATATTTAGCAATTTATGTGGGAAGATTCGGGTCTCGATAGGAAGTATCACCTTGTTAGTTGGGAGATTTGCCAGCTGTCATTGGTATCGGGGGGGGGGGGGCGCTGGGAATTAGAAGCTTGGAGTTGGTTAATATTGTGTTGATAGGTAAATGATTTTGGCAGGCAGGGTCGCCTTCTGAGAGGAACAATCTTTGGCTGACCATCTTGGTGGAAAAGTATGGTTGGATGGATGGATTTTGGGGTGTCAATATTTCGGTAAACAGACAGACATCTACTTGGTGGAAGGGTATTTGCTCCACTTGGAAGTTCTATGCTAAGGGAAAACGTTTCAGTTGGGGTGAGGGGACAAGGATCGGGTTTTGGGATGACATTTGGATGGAATATTGGCCATTGAAGGAAATATTCGCTAGTGTTTATTATATTGCTTCTAACACCAATGCCATGGTGGGTGATCTGTTTGCTGAAATTGGTGGATCGGTGTCTTGGGAGGTGCTTACGATGCGGTCGCTTAGGGAGGAGGAGTTGAGGCCTTTCAAGGAGTTAATGACTAGTTTATATCTCATGGTCAAGAATCGTGCTAGAGTTGATAGGCGAATTTGGATGTCTTCCAAATCTGAATCTTTCTTCATCAAATCTTTCTACCAGATGTTGGCTGGTCGTCCTCTATGCCGGAGCGAGTGGACTAAGCGTTGGAAAGCCCCGGTTCCTCCCAAAGTGAGATTCTTTTCGTGGACAGTCCTCAGGGGCCGTGTTCTCATGATGGACCAATTGATTCGAAGGGGAAAGGAGTTGTCTAATCATTGTGCTATGTGCCTTATCAGTGAGAAATCGACGCCGCATTTGTTTCTCCACTGTCAGGTCGTGCACCAGATTTGGGGATTTGTCCTCAACTTGTTTGATATGTCTTGGGTTTTCCCGGACTCTATCACTAGCCTCCTCTAGTCCTGGTTGGGCATTAAATTAGGAGGTCAGGCTGGGGTGCATTGGAGGGCTGCGGTTTTTGTTGTCTTGTGGGGCATTTGGCTAGAACGTAATGCCCGTATTTTTCGCAGGATTCGCCGGCCGATTGGGATGATTCTCAAGGTGATCGTGGATTTCATGTGCTCTTGGATCGTATTGACCAAGGGAGGAGCTCTTAAGTTCGGATTGCATCGACCCGAAGTAAATTCCCCCTTTTCATTTTTTCTCGCTTGCCTTGAGGCTTTTTTTTATTTTGTTTTGTTGGTCGTTTCTGGCCCTTTGTTCGGTTTCCAGCTCCTCGCTGGCTTTTCTATATATATGGTTTGTTTTACCGATCAAAAAAAAAAACTTCAAACATCAAATTAAAGAACCAATCCTTCAATCAGGTACATATTATAACTAAAAGCCTAATATCATTTCCAACTTTCTCACCAAATTCTGGAAATAAATTATATCAGAAATTATAACTAAAAAATATCTTCTATGTAACCAATCCATCAGATTCTTATTAAAAAAGTTGTAAAGAACATGACCCAAAAAATCAAATGCCCATTTGGGTTTTCTTATTGAGCTAATTTAGACCCATTTCCTTTCCTAATCAGTTACCGAAGTCAGATAGAGACTTAACTGAATTAGTGATCACAGTCCTCATAGCACACAAACAAAACCTTTGACAATAAATTATTAACAATAAAAAGGAAAAATTACAGCTTTTATGAAATCTCAAGATCTCATATAATTCAGTATAGAGAAGCAGATTGGGGGAAAAAAAAAGACCCAGAACAGGAAATCACCTGAAAAATTGAGAGAGAGAGAGAGAGATAGAGAGAGCGTGCGCAGGTTAAAGTCTGAGAAGTGAAGCCCCTCTGGTTGACAACTCAAGGACAAGGTAGCTCTCCGTTGAGGTGAGTTTTAGGGTTTTAGAGAGACAAAAGAGGAGGGAGGGCGTGGGAGGGGTTTATGTTTAGAGAGAGAAAATAGGGAAGGGAGGGCGTCGGAGGGGTTTATCTTTAGAGAGAGAAAAGAGGGAGGGAGGGCGAGGGAGAGCAAATAGTGAGGGAGGGCGTGGGAGGGGTTTATCGTTAGAGAGAAAAAAACGGAGAGAAAAGAGAGAGAGAGAGAGAGAGAGAGAGAGAGAGAGAGAGAACGTGGGTTTTAAGAGGTAGGTTTTATATATAAAAAGGATTTGTTTTGGGTTTAGTGAGGGCGCGTGCCCGCACTCGTGGGTATGTGGTTCCGCCACTGTATATATATATATAAGATATTAATTAAAGAAAATTTCGTAAAACAAACATGTATCCAAGTTCAATTACCAAGGAATTATGAGTTTGTATTCATCAATGAAAGAAAGAAAATGTTAGATGGTATTCCAAAAACCTTTTTTAATTAGGCTGCAATCCCGAACTAGCCGATCTCTGAAGCTACTGAAGGAAGACACCTGACCCTCTGGTTCTCCATCACAAGTACACTACAAGACTATGGGTAGGGACCCTTGTTGTGAACCTTTTACGGTTTGGTGCGCTTGTCCTAAGGACAAGAATGCCCCCGTGTTACCAAGCATGCACCATAATACTAAGGTACCATATTGAAAATTCACTTTAAATTAAGTTTATTCACAAAGAGTTCCCTTTCCAAACTACATGAACACAATCTGTCAATTATTCTGCAACTCATGTTTGCTTCCAAAGGGTGCTCATTATCTCACTATAGTTCATGTGAACCAGATTGTTTACTGTTGGATCTTAATCATAAGGAGAGAAAACATATTGAGCTTAAATGTTTTTAAAATAACTATTTATACAAAATTATTTAGTTTTAAAACATTTTTATCCAAATAAAATGATGACTTGATTAAAATCTTATATATAATACAGGATCCCATATGTGAATGCTCAAACTTCTCGCAATCAAACTTGGCTCCCGTAACGCTCAACTATTATTCAAACATGCATCTCATCAAAGCATGGTTCAAAAACTCTCCGAGTTGATTCAAAAGTTGGTCGAGTTGACTTGACTCCCGGAGACTGCTAGTGGACTCAGTCTGAAACTCGACTTGAGTGACAACTCATGAGTTACTTGATCACTCGATCGAGTCGAGTTGTAGACTTTCAAAGAATAAGGACAAAAAAGTCATTGTTTTGTTAAAGAGATTGTATTTTTTTTAAAGAAAGAGGGGTAGTGTTGTAAACTACCCTACACATATTATATCTCATGAGGTTAGGCCCTATTTGCGCTGGTGCACATAGTTACCAAAATCGGCTTTTTTGGGAAAAAAGTTTGTTTTAAACACTTTTTTTTTTTAAATCATTTTGTTAAAGAGATTGTATTTTTTTTAAAAGAAAGAGGGGTAGTTTTGTAAACTACCCTACATATGTTATCTCTCATGAGGTTAGGCCCTAGTCGCGCTGGTGCACATAGTTACCAAAATTGGCATTTTTTTGAAAGAAAAAAAAAATCGTTTTAAACACATTTTTTCCATAAATACATTGGTAACATGTCTTTTTTTTCAAAAAAAAAGAAAGAAGAGTTTTTACAAATTTTCCTGAAAATTTTCTTACTATTGTATAAAAAAAAAAATTATATATATATATATATATATATATATATATATATATATATATAGATATATATTATTTTTTTTTTTATTATTTTTTTTTTTATTATTTTTTTTTTTATTATTTTTTTTTTTATTATTTTTTTTTTCATTACTTATTCCAAAAAAAATTCTGATTTTTTCCTGAATTTTGCCGGTTCCACCCCCCCTCCCTTTTATTTGCTTTTTTGCCTTGCTGATTTTTTCCTTAGTAACTATGTTAGTACATGGCATATGTTACATTCTGCTTGGGATTATGTAGAACTAGAAAATTGAAATTGAACTAATTTTAGAGCTACATGATGTTTGATAAATCTTTTGATGGATGGGATACCTTGATGAATTTGATTTTTTATATTATTTTGTTAATATAGATGCACACACACAAAAGTGCCTAGTCCAATTGAGTTGTTACAAGCTGTTACAATCGGGTACCACAATAATCTCGGAATAATCTGAGTATCACCAAGTAGTTAGAGCACAAAGATTCTCTCAGCCGCCTTTGACTTGATTAGGATCAGTATCTTGGAAATGACCCTCTGTTTTTCTTATAGATAATAGTTAGTTGCCTTGACTAACCACAAGAGACCTCTGATGATCTCTTTATTCGCCATGTTTTTCAATAGGTCATATGCAACATGAGCAAGACATGCGTCCAGAAATCAGATATTTTGTTTTTGCATACATTAACAACATATGTTGTCCCAGCCGGCAAAGCATATATGGTTGCTATTTTTTTTTTTATCGATAAAGGCAAGTTGTCTATATAATAATAAAAAAACAAAAAACCAGCGAGAAGCTGGGAAAGTACAGATCCAAAGAGACCCAAGAAAGAAGCAAAAGCAAAAAGAAAAACCGAAGAGCAGCCTCCCCTCTACCCGGGTCCCAAGACAGGCAGCCGAACTAACCAAAATCAAACAGCTGAGGGGGATCGCCAGTTCCTGGCTTAACTAGGCTTACCCAAAGACACATCAACTCTAATATACCCTTCAAAATCAATCCTATCAGCCGGTGCCTCCTATGTTAAATACGATAATTCCTTTTTAGCCAAATGCTCCAAAGAACCGCAAAGAAACCCACCTGCCAAAAAGCTAGCAGCTGGCCCTCTAATTGAGTGCCAAACTGAGACACAAAAAGGGAAGGAATGTCATAGGAGATAACCCACGCCATTCCGAAGGATCTCAGAATGACGACCTAGATCTCCATCGCTACCCTACACTCAAGGAAAAGATGAGAGGCTGACTCTTCCGCTTGCAAACACATTACACACCTATTTGTCATATCTTTACCCCACACAATCAACTGGTCATCAGTCAAGACCCTACCACTCACCACTGTCACACAAAAAACCTAACTTTGAGCGGCACTACACCAGAGCACTCCACAAGGCTGCCCACTCCACTCTAATAAGTGGTCTAATAGATAGCATACGGTAGAAAGAGCGAACCGAAAAACTACCCTTAGCAATCGGAAGCCATCATCGAGAGTCACACCACCGATTCCTCATAGACTTATTCACCCAATCCCGAAGCTCGAGGAACGGTTGCAGCTCGTCGTCCTTTAAAAGTCTCCGCGTAAAATATTCCACACCATCCTTCCCCCTTGCTCTAAAGACACCTCGTTCACGAAACCACTAGGGGAAGCAACAATCTTAAATATACTAGGGAAGGAGGCACATAGGGGATTGAAGCTTATCCACGGATCTTGCTAGAACCTGATACGCGAGCCATCGCCCCAGTTAAACTAAATCCATGTGACAAAATCCGACCAAACTGAATAGACTCCCTTCCACCAAGCTAAAGGGTTCCTTATCCCATTCACCCGAATACCCCATTCACTGCTAGTCCAACCATACTTTTGGGAAAGCACATGAACCCACAGGTCGTTCTTTTCTTCGTCCAAACCGGCTCTCCATAGCCATTTGCCTACCAGGGCTTTATTAACATTCCGAAGATTACGGATGCCCAGCCCCCCCAACCTCTTTAAGCAACTGACACATGTCCCAACTAATTAAGTGGTACCTTTGTCGAGCCCCGACCCTTTCCAAAGAAAGGTCCGTTGAATTTGCTTGAGCTTGTCAATCACCGCTACTGGACATTTGAACATTGAGAGGTAGAAGACCGGGAGACTTGCCAGCACCGTATTAACAAGGGTAAACCGACCGCCACTACTCAATAACTTGCCCTTCCAAGAAATCAGTCAAGCTTCGCATCTCTTGATCATCGGATGCCACTTTGCCACCGAGGGATTGCCTTCGCCAATGGGTAGCCCCAAATAGCTAATGGGCAGCTGCTGGGGGGCACAATCCACCATATCGGCTAACTGAGACAACAGCCGCAAGTCCACACCAACCCTAACTACCGAGGACTTAAGGAGGTTAACCCGTTGGCCAGCACATCCTCCATCGATTGAATCTCTACTGGCTCAGCCTTACAAAACAACATTGTATCATCTGCATACTAGAGATGCTTTAGAACTGCCCCTGACCTCCCACCGGAATTCCCGAATTCAGGTTTAACCGCCTAGCTTGCGATAGGAGACCCCCTAGCGCTTCCCCTACCATCGTAAATAGTAGTGACAACAAGGGATCCCCCTACCTCAGACCGCTCGAGCTTCTGCAGTAACCTGCCAGAGAGCCATTTATCAGAACCGAAAACCAAGCCGAAGAGACACACGCCCTAATCCATCCCCTCTAAGTCTGTCTGAACCCGAACTAATACATCATGTAATCGAAATAGTTCCAGCTGACCCTATCATACGCCTTTTCCATATCAACTTTCCAAACCACCTCCGGAACTCTATTTCGATGGGCGTCATGAACCACCTCATGCGCCACTGCCACCATATTCGCAAGACTACGACCTTGCACGAAAGTTCCCTAGTTAGCATAAATGATCTCCCCCATTAGAGGCTTGATACGATTAGCTAAAACTTTGGCCATAATTTTATAGAAACAATTCAGAAGATTAATAGGCCTGAAGTCCCTAATATCCGTCGCACTTTTCAATTTTGGAATGAAAGAGATAAAGGTTGAGTTGAGACTACGACCCAAAAATCTTTTAACATGAAATTCCTCAAAAAAATTTACTAAGTCGTCTTTGAGCAGGTCCCAGAACGCCCTGAAAATTTTCGTGGTAAATCCGTCCGGACCCGGGGACTTATCCCTCCCGCTAAACTTAATTGCCTCCCAAATCTCACGCTGCTCGAAGCATCTTTCTACCTCAGCCCCCTAAGCTGGAGAAATACGAGGGAATTCATTTCCATCCAGATGCGGGCGAGACCGACCCTCATCCGAATACAGATCAGAATAAAAATCGACAATTTGCTATTTGATTTGCTCTTGATCCGTAAACCCAGTCCCATCAACCAAAATCTCCCTAAGAATCTTCCTCTTCCCCCTCACATTTGCCACCGAGTGAAAGAACTTTGTATTATTATCTCCCGCCTTCAACCAGTAAACCTTAGCATTCTGCTTCCAACTAACCACCTCTTCAAAGCACTTATCACTGAACTCCATTCTGACATTCATCCTCTCCTCCTCAGAATCAAACAAAACTCTAGTCTCTTCGAGATCATCCAACTCCTTCAGCCTATCAAGCAAGAGCTGCTTGGAGACATGTACCAACCCAAAAACATCTCTATTCCAACTTTTAATTTTGCGTTTGAGGTACCCAAGCTTGGTTAAGTCTGAAAGAGTCGAACCAATAGGAGAGACCTCCCTCAACCAACCCGGAACTAGAGCCCGAAAATCTTCACTGCGAAGCCACATATTTTCAAACCGGAAAGGTGAAGGACCTTTACCAATCGAGGCACAATCTAGAACTAACGACCGATGATCAGACACAACCCTAGCAAATACATGGAGGGCCACATTCGAAAACATATCCATCCACTTCGGAGGACACAGGAATCGATCAATACAGGTAAGAGTGGCCTCTTCTTGCAGGTTTGATCACGTGAATCTCACACCTTGTAGGGAAAAGTTGAACAAAGCACAATCCTGGATGAAGGAGTTGAAACCCTCGCATCGATGCCTTATCCGTAAGACCCCCCAAATTTTCATAAGGGAATCTTATGACATTGAAATCGCCCCCAAAACAGACTGGAACATCCCATCTCACAATGTCCGTCGAGAGTTCGAACCAAAGATCTTCTCTGCTTCCTACGTTGTTCGGACCGTACACCCCTGAGAAACACTAACGAAGGCCATTATCCCTATTCTAGAGCATCACTGATGCATAGAACTAACCAATTTCTTCATCCACTCTAGAAAATAGCATCGCATTCCACACCACCAAAATACCCCCTGACGCACCCTCCGAATTGACCCCAATCCACTCCCATCAGTTTACCCCAAGAACCGACTCCAATTTATATCTATCACAACACTCCCACTTAGTCTCCTGCAATGTTGGAACCACTGGATTATGCATAACAATTGCCTTTCTTGCACCCGCTCTCTTCTTACGTCCACATATTCCCCTTACATTCCATGAGAAGAACTTCATAAAAACCAACAGAAAAAGGCCCAACTTGGCAGAAACTGAATTTAACAACCCAAAGTACCCTTCCCGTCCGATAAGCCCCACTCCAATCTGGCCAATTCCTGAGAACGAGATCCCCTCTTCCCTTTGCACCACTGCGAGTGTTGAACATAAATCGCCTCAAAAAGATCTCGAAGTGGCTCATTGGTCCCATTAAAAGACATCCTAATATCTTGGCCGAACTGAATTAATTGCGCAATGGCATCTGGCTTTCGTCCCCCATCCACCCTAACCCTCAGAGCCGATGATTCCTCGGAATCCGCAATCAAGGCAAAAATGTGATAACTCAAAAGGGGGCTTGAGACCCGTATTCTCAACTAATCTCATGAGCAAAAATGATGCGTCTCTCCAACTATTGGAGAAATGAGTTAGATCATTGTCACAAGGAAATTTATCTCTCTCAATATTATATGAAGGTTAAATCTTGACCTATGATGTTTTGTACCTAGACTAGGAGTTGAAGGTAAGGCAAGGCCAGATGTGAAGGCTTATTCTTCATGGCTTGTGATCGAATTCTATATGGTGCAGAATGTTGGGCTACAAAAAAGGGACAAGAAGATAGATTACATGTGGCTGAGTTCATAGAACATATTAGAGATGTGATAATTTAAAAGGAGGCTTGAGACCCGTATTCTCAACTCTTCTCATGAGCAAAAATGATGCTTCCCTCCAACTATTGGAGAAATGAGTTAGATCATTGTCATAAGGATATTTATCTCTCGCAATATTATATGAAGGTTAAATCTCGTCCTATGATGTTTTGTAACTAGACTAGGAGTTGAAGGTAAGGCAAGGCCAGATGCGAAGGCATTCTTCATGGCTCGTGGTTTAGTTCTATATGGTGCAGAATGTTGGGCTACGAAAAAGGGATAAGAAGATAGATTACATGTGGCTGAGATGCATATGTTAGGATGGATGTGTGGAGTATCAAGAAAGAATAAAATTCGGAATGAATACATCAGAGGAAATTTGAGAGTGGCGCTGATAAAGGAAAAAATTACGGAATGTTGGTTGAGGTGGTTTAGACATGTTCATCGGAGTCTAGAAGCATACCTTATATGCAGGGTTGAGACGCTACAAGCACACGGAAGTAGGAGAAGATGGAGACTAGTAAAGACTTGGAGGAAAGCTGTGAGAAGGGATATGAATGATTATAAAGTTATAGAGAGCTTAGCATTGATCAGAAACAAGTGAAAAAATAGGACCCGCAAAGATTACCCCAAACAGATCGGATAAGGTTGTGATGATGATGATGCTTATGATCGAATTCAAAGTGTTTATAGATTGTAATTCACAGTCTGGGCTATACAGCCTTTCTTTCCTTGACTAGAAATGTTACAACCCAGTTGTGAAGTACAACAAAGAAACACTTGTGGTGACTAGCAAGTGATGGAATGAAAAAGAAGATAAAAAAGCATCAGGTTCTGTTGCCATGTGTTATGGTGAATCTAGTTAGTTTTTGTTGGCTAGTATGTTTGATGAAAATTCCGTCCAAAAGTCAATTCTATCTTTCTTAAGATTCTGAGAATTCCCAATTACAGGAATGTCAATCTCTTAGAACTTGCTATATATCATTTCTTTCAGATTTCTTGAAATTTGGTAAACTTAGCAGGGAAGCCACACATCGAAAAAACAAACTCGTACAATGGCTTCTTTTTTTTTATCTGGGCGTAAGCGAGAAGTTGGAATCCAAACAAATTGGGCAAGTGTAGCCAACTAGTCAAGGGAACAAAATCATTAGACGAGCCAACTCTCTGGTATGTGCAGGGTTTAAATGACAAGGGTATTTGATCCAGATTTCAAAATGCTTGGTGAGCATTACTCAGCAGGCAGCACAACATGGCGACCCATCCAAATTCACAACTTGGTCATGGGCTGGAATTTCTGAGTTGTAGGTGTGCCTCTACCATTTATAGGCAGTCTATGACCTGTGCTTGAGTTGGATTTTGTTTTTTCGTTTCATGGCCAGTCCCCTAAGGTGACAGCGATGCCGAAGCTCTAGGTTGATCTACCTCCGTTTGATAAATTTGGGCATCCATCTCAACACCAATTGGCAATGAGTGGAGGGTCCCAGGATCTTAAAAGAAGAGAGACAAGGCTATGAATATCCAACATGGGACTAAAACTTCAACACCGTTACTGTTCTTTGCTGTTGGGTGGTGGTTCCTTCTTCTAAGCATTTGCTTAGTTGATCTAGCTGTAATTTTATTATCTTAATGAAACTATAGCTTTACTGATAATTTTAAAAAAAAAAAGTAAAAAAGTTAGATGCCGAAAGCAGTGTTTTGAACCTTTTGTCTTCGATGATCTTGTAGTGGGAAGTACATATATCTCTTGGGGAGACACTAGCTGCACCACCACTATGCATTAGCTGTATATTATATTATTATGCTATCAACTATGAAGCTCCACTGGTTAAATAGAGTTGGTATTGGTTTATCTTAGGAGGGCAAATGTGCAGTGGGTAATTTTGGTGAAGTCTAAAGTCTCCTGTCTCCCTATGGTGGTTCTTCATTTTGTCGATTTGCAGTTGTACAATTGAAAGTTTTTTTTCTTTTTTTGTTTATGTACAATTGAAAATCTTTTTTATCTCTTTTTGTTGATGTTGATGACCTGGGTATCCGGGCCTCTTAGAGCACCCAACTAATCCTTGGGGCGCATGCATGAACACAGGATATAAATCCCTAAGTTGGCCGCTGGGGGATTTGAACTCAGGTTTCCCACTTCTTGAGGGTGGGTACCTGGCCTCAAGTTGTGCAATTGATATTTTAGAAAGCAACGAATAAATCTTATTTATAGTTTTGTATGCACTCTTTCAGTCATCTATCACATTCTGTTCATACAGATTTGAAGTAGTTAATTTGATCTGATTATCCACCTTTTGGCATATTGAGCTTCTCAGGTTGATTATTTCAATAATATGTAAGGGCTCCTTGTATGAAGGTGAAAATGGACTAGTTTCCATTTCACGAAAAATAGACAATTCCAATACTATGATGAGTCCGTCGTCATATTGAGAGAAAAAAAAGTCGTACTCAGGACACAAGGCTGCCGCTTTTGACAGAGTCTGGGAGAGGTAGATGGTAGGCAGCTATACAACTATTTTGGAGAGGCTGATTCCCAGACTTGACCCTGCAACCTATCGTTTTGGGCGGGGATAGTACTTGCCATCGCACCAAGGTCCGATCTCGAGGTAGCTTGCTAAAAAGCTCTTACAAAAATATTAGAAAAAAAACAGTTTAATGAATTTGAATTGGGTAGAGGGACCAATGATGGCACAACTTAGTCAAATTTCTACTTTCAAAGATTTAGAAGCTCAAAATCTGTGCGCCTCACCAGAGATGTGATTGACCATGCAGGCCTGTTGTAAATCTAAAGATGGGCTGGGCTTTGAATGGTCTGGTCCTTAATCAGAGGCTAAAAATAAGGCCTGACTCGCGGTTGAATAATGCCTAGGTCCGATCATGAATCAGGTCTAGTACCTTATCCCAGGCTAGGGAGGGGTGGGCCACTGACCAGCTCAGCAAATTATCGTTTAAGCAGTCACGTTAGGTTGGGTCATGTTCAGAAGCATGAATGGCTTGGTTCTTAATCAGGCCTGAAACCTAGGTCTGACCTAGTTTGACCCAGCCTGTTTAATAATCAGCTTGGGTCAAAACCCAATTACAAATTGGGCCAAAATTTTAGCGTGAACGATCCAAATCGCTGGCAGAGCCACGAGCGAAACCAGCCCATTGACACCGAGATTGATAATACCAGCTCCTAAAAAAAGTGCATATCTAAGCGTTGTACAGGTTACCAACCCATAAGCTAAGTAGATTGGACCGGTTCACTGATTGAATACATGTGGCACTGATTTTCATGAAGTGTGCCGCTTGATGCCAATGAACGAATGCAAAGATTAACTAATGCAAAGATTTGGTGGGTCAAAGATTGCATTAGGAAAAAAAAAAAAAAAAAAATTCTCCATCATGAAAATCAAACCACTAGATTGTATTGGAAAAAAAAAATATATATATATATATATATATATATATATATATATATATATATATATCTCCCCTAAGTGATTCAAACTAGCCAAACATCTTTAGAGTGAAAGGTCACCATTGAACATTTGACCTCTTTGAATTATATTATATGCAGTTTTTTCAATGCAACCTTCGACCCATGAGATCTTATAATATATATGATTACATGACTCAAGTCAAAAAATATACTTTCATGACTAGCGATTATTGGCTGCATGTCAGATCAAGTGATGTAAAAGTTATCTGATGTGACATACAATCAATGGTTCCTAGAGTCGTAAAAGTATATTTTATGACTCGAGTGAGAGAATCATTATTATATATATAATCATTTTCCTATATATATGGCAAAGGGGAAAATGTGCTCGGGCGTAAAGATATCTCTATGTCAATTGATATGGGTGCGACACGTAATGCTTTTTTTTGTGAAGTGATGGGTGGCATAAGACTCATTTTACTAACTAGGGTTAAACTTTTAAAATATTTAAAAAATTATATTTCCTTTTAACCGTCATTCTTGACTTTTTTAGAAATATTTTTAAATTCTTTTTTTTTTCTCTCTTCCTCTTCTCTCTTTTTTTAAAAAAGTATCATTTACTTTTTCAGGTATAGTTTATTTAAAAAATATGAGCATCTGGTAGCGAAGCGATAGCACCCAAATAGCGAGGTGCCAGTGTCAACGCTTTGCTAAAAAAAATAACAAACCTCCGAGGAGTCGGCGCTTCAATAAAAAAAATTAATAATAATAAATTAGCGATGCACCAATAGCCTAGCGTTGGCACCATGGCGTCGGGGTCAAGCGCTACGCCACCGGGGTGCCAGTGCTTTGTTATTGGAGTGTCGGGGCTTCGCTGTCAAAATGCTAGCGCTTCACTATCGAGCAATCACATTTTTTTAGTAAAATATACTTGAAAAAATAAGTCTGACATTTTCTTGGAAAAATGGAGAGAAAAAAGAGAAAAGAAAGTGACTTTAAAAGAGTCAAGAATGATGGCTTAAAGGGCATTTAACTTTTAAAATATTTTAAAAGTGTAGCCCTAGTTAGTAAAGTGGCCTCATACACCTATCATTTCACAAAAAGAGTGCTACGTGTCACGCCCATATCAATTAGTGTAGATATTATCTCTATGCCTAGGCGATATGAGCGTGACATGTAACATTTTTTGTGAAGCATTAGGTGGCATGGGGCCTACTTTACTAACTATGGTTAAACTTTTAAAAATTGTATTCCCTTTTAGCCGTCATTCTTGACTTTTTTAAAAGCTTCTTTCTTTTCTCTTCTCCATTTTTCCAAGAAACTGTCAGACTTATTTTCTCAGATATATTTTACTCAAAAAATGTAAGCACTCAGTAGCGAAGCGTTGGCACCCCGGTAAGGAAGTGTTATCACTCCAATAGAGAAGTGTTGACACTACCAGGGTGCCGGCGCCTCGATATCGAGGACCCAACACTCCTATATTGAGGCACCGGAACCCCCCCTTTTTTTTTTGCACCTCAGCAGCGAAGCGCCAACACCTTGATATCGAGGCGTCGGCATCCCAGTAGTATCAGCGCTTCTCTCCCCGAGGTGCCAATGCTTCTCTACCTGGTTGTTAGCACTTCGCTACCGAGCGCTCACATTTTTTGAGTAAAATATACCTTAAAAAATAAGTCTGGCCCTCTCTTGGAAAAAGGGAGAAGAGAAAGAAAAGTCTAAGGTTAAACTTTTAAAATATTTTAAAGTTATATTCCCTTGCAGATGTCATTTTTGATTTTTTTTTAAGTTTATTTATTTTCTCTCTTTTTCTTTTTTTCAAAAAAGTGTTACACTTACTTTTTTTCAAGTATATTTTATTCAAATAGTTTAGGCGCCCGATAGCAAAACACTAGCACTTCAGAAGCGAAACGCTGGCACTCAGGTAGAGAAGCGCTAGCACCCCAAGGAGAGAAGCGCTGACCTAGCCGAGGCACCAGCACCTCGATATCGGGGTGTTGGCGCTTCGCTATCGAGGTGATAAAAAAAAGGAAAAAAATGTCAATGCCAACGCTTTTCTCTCGGAGTGTTGACACTTCAATACTAGGTGCCCACTTTTTTTAGTAAAATACATTTGAAAAAATAAGTGAGACTTTCTTGAAAAAAAGAAGAAAAGAGAAAGAAAATAATGATACTTATAAAAAAGTCAAGAATGAAGGCTTGAAGGAAATATAATTTTTAAATAATTTAAAAGTTTAATTAGACCCTCAGGCCACATGATTAAAAAATAACACCCTTTTGGTATCACATGTGGCATGTGATTAATAAAAAATAAAATAAAAAAATAGCTTATAATTTATATCAATGAGGAAACCCAATCTTTCTTTTTTTCTGTTTTTAGAAAAATTGGTCTCGTGACTCCAAAGAAAAGGCGAGATAAATCACAATCTTTGCATAAAGATATAAGATGGGCATATGTAGATTGATTCTCTATTATACAACATTATTCATTGTCACTTAAAATTTAAAATTAGGGCCGTGAATGGGTTGGGTTGACCAATCGGGTCGTCGGAAGCATCTGAGCCGAGCCCACCCGATAAATTATGTAAAATTTATACGATTTTCAAGGGATTTACTTTGCTTTTTTTGATCCAACGCAATTTTTCAGTTGGGTCGGGCATCTAACCTTTGCACGTTGAGTTGAGTCAGGTGCTTTGACCCGATCTGGAAGTCCTACTTGCCTACTAAATATGAGATGAACCTTGATTCTTCACTTTAAATTTCTCCAAGCCGGAGCCAAAGAACCATTCTTCGGCTCGGGAGATCTAAGCCAAATGCAACCTTAGAGTTACAACGACTAAAAGAAATTCCTTTGCATTTTGGTATGACTTTGGGCACGTTTGTTTTGTTGCAATATGCATCTTGTAAAATAAAGATTGCATGTAATTTTTTGATAATTGGACTATTTGCAAAATTCACTTTATATGTAAAATTTCAGTGTAAAATGATTGTTCTTTTGGCTGCAAAATTTCCTTATAAAATTCACTTTTTGATGATTTTTTAATATTAGAATCAAAAGAGCAACTTGTATAATATATTTAAATTCTTATGAAAATTGACATTCTTCATTCATCGTTGCTAGTATCCGACTTCATTGGGCATGATGGGCAGTGGCAGTACCATGATTTACCTGAATAATGACATTACTTCATTCTTAAAGTATCTTAAAGATTTTTATTTAACGATGGAGGGTCTTGAACCCCCCCCCCCCCATCAGATAACGTGACACTATCACTGATGATAGACATATCAGATGTGTCATGGAATCATGGTGATGTAGTCTTTTGTAGCGTTAGATGGAACTATAAAATTTATTTCCATCGCGCTTACTCACAAGTCATTAACGACAATATGAGAGATCATTATTACGATAATGAACTAATTTGCATGCGGCTGTTTGGTTGGGCAGCAATTAGAAACCCAACCAAATAGGATAGTAAAACCCCAAGCAGCTTAATACTTGGGCTGTAATGGGAAGCCAAATGTAAATAGAGAAGTAAAACAATTTGCCAATTGGAAACCTATCTTCTTACCTTATCACTGATTTTTAATCATCTAAATAGAAGAGTATTTTTATATGAAACTTGCATTTAAAAGAAATGATAGAAAATAAAGTTGGAACCAGTATAAGGAGCGAGAAGCATTAGGTCAACACCACCATTATATTTATCACAAAAACAAACTTTAAACCATATAAGGCCTACAACTGTATCAAATTCTTTCACAAAAGATAAATTTAAACCCATATAAGTCGCGTTAAGTACATACAAAAATTGTTGCTTTTATATGAATCACCGAAGCAACTATAATCTAAAGGGTCACTGAACTCAATGATGAGTCGTCATCGCTCTCGAAATCTGATGATCTTTTTGAATCATCACCATCATCATGATTTTCATTCATTTCTTCTTCGATGACCTCTTCCTCGTCCTCATGCTCCTCTTTTTCATCTTCTTTTGCATTATTACTATTATCATCTTCATCAGAGCTGAGTATATTTATTACCTTCCTCGCATAGTTATTGGTAGCGCGCTCTGCGGGCGTCACATAAGTTTTGATGTCCATCATTCCTGCATGATTACGAAATGGGTCAAAGACCATTTTCACGGAAGTTGAAAGTTATGATATAGGGTAAACAACATAATATTACACAATGAAGGGAAGAGATTTGTCTAATAAAATACCATCGGTAGCTTCCATAAGAACAAAACAGCATATGTGAAATGATAGACAATGTATTATTTTCTTACTACAATTAAATCACACTGAAAACAACAAAAATCACAAAAATTACGCCTAACAGCTTAATGATAGGTTGCCAAAACCCTTGACTGTCTAGCCTCCCAATCATTTCCACCTCACGTTGGTTGTGTATCCTATGAAATCTATTATATTGCTCAACTACCTCTTCAAGGGATTGCTGTGGCATGGCAAGCGTTCGAATATCCATGTACTTGTTCTCTCGCTTCCTCCCACGCCCGATATATCCTCGATACTCATCCAACGAAAATAACATAATAGTGATTCATCTGTTGAAGACATATATTTGTAGTATAAGAAGTCAATCTTTATAATAAAGACGAAATATCTAACATATTCGTAATGAGTAAGTACCATCATTTAAACAAAAGTCATGAAAATTACGCATGTATTATACAATAACATCATCTTAAACACACACCTCGGGACTGGAGCTATCACGAATGACGCCCTTCTCAAAGCGTATTTGCGAGGCTTTGATGAAATGCTCGGGCAATTTCTCTCCACCCTCATTTGTGATGCACGAATCTCTGTATTAGTAACTATGTTGTCTTCATCTAGATCAAATTCCTTCTCACATCTCCATTATTCGAAGACCGAATCCGCATCGCAGTAGGTATGAATGAAATTGTGTAACACGCATGATCGACCTTCAAAAGTGAATAATTTAAAACCAAATCTAGGCATTACTAGGCATAATTTAATTACTAATATTTGCTTTTAGTGCATAATTGAGTATAACAGGTTTTGAATGCCTAAAAGCGCAAATGTGGTTAAAAGAGTAAAATTAAGGGCGTCTTGAAGCTACGACGAGAATCTATCCAAAATAGCAGAGAGAAAGAAGAGTGTCAAAGTTTATATATAGATTTGCTGGAGTTGAGGCCCATACCATTGAAAAGTAGAAGTTCCCAGCTTTTCAACGAGCTAAGAATTGTCGAATTTCGAGTTGTATATAAAAAGTTATAGCTAAATAAAAAATGCAGTTGTGACCAGTCAAAACTGGGATTTTGACCGTTCAAGACTGGTTCAAGACGCGAATTTGGCCTGTTCCAACACAAAATAGCTTCAGAAACCTAAGTTTTGGCCGGTTGAAATGTCCATTTTGACCAGTCAAAACTCAATAGTAGAAGGGGCTTTCTTATACACGTCATTTTGGCCGGTCAAGCTCCATTCTTGATCAGTTGAAGCTGGGATTTCCTGCTGACTTTTAGGCGTGCAGTTTGAGATTCTTGCTAATTTTCAGGTGTGAACAGTTGGGATTCTTTTGAAAATCAAGACTCTAAGATCTTCTACCTTCCTAATTTAGATTAGATTCATTCTAGGGTTTGCTTCCTATTAGAAATTAATATTCTAGGGTCTTATACATCTATAAATAAGGACCGTAGGTTAGGAATAAAACAACTTTTAGCCCTAGAGCTTTTTGCTCATAGGTTTAAGTTAGATTAGTTCTGAAATAGAGAGAGATTGATTATAATAATTGATCGAAAAGCGATTCAGCAATGAAGAAGGTCTTCAGATCAATGTGAGGCTAAACGCGCTTAGGCTGGGATCTCTTGTAAATTTCGAATAAGTATTAAATAAATTTCTTTTTCTTTTTCTATTTTTGAATTTCGTTTATGATACGATTGCATGTTCGAGGTTTCGAATATATCGAGGACGCGATAGTAACACTATAATCTTGTTTAGTTTAATTCCAGTGGCCTTGTAGGGATTGAGGTTGGATTAGATAGGATATTCACCGATAGACTAGGCCTTGTAGGATAGTTTTTGTTGGTTCGTACAATGATGCCTTGACGATTAGATTTATCTAATTTATATACGAAGTGACTGACCTTGTAGTCTGAAGCGGGGGTACTGAGGATTTATTAATAGAAAAGAAATAGGATTTATTATATATGAGTCTGAGATCCAAGAGAGATTCCAGGCTGTCTTCTCCCCTCTTATTTCAAAACTATTTTAGGTTTCTTTTTATTCTAGTTTATTTAGGAAACATAACTTTTATACTTTTATTAAAATAAATAGAAATTGAATAAAGATAAATGACAAGTTCCTGTAATTCAGTACCCTCATACTAGCCCAAGTACTTCGAACTTGTACACTTGCAAGGCTTTATTTATAAACAATCAACGCAACATGTGATGGCGATCTTCACTTGAGTAAGTACCTTGCGCGTGAGGATGGGAAAGCGTTATTTTAGTGCCTCAAATGCACGTTCTACCACATTTCTTAATTGAGAGTGAGATTGGTTAAACAACTCTTTAGGGTCCGTTGGTGGGTTGCTGCCATTAAAATCTCCTAAGTGGTAGCGAGTTCGTCGATAAGACGCGATGAAGTTTACCCACCATCAATAAGGTAATATTTTTCAATAGGAACACTTAACCTATTTTATTGACGTGAGAGTGCATTCGCCAAAACTCTTGAGTCCGCTGCAGATCCCTCCCAATCTACTAGCACATATTGGAACCTCATGTCAAATGAGATCGCAGCAAGTACGTTCTGCGACGTAAATTGCTTGCAATTACGATACCGGGAGTGGTCTTATTTTCGTACCCATGCAGTGATGTATGTACCATTGATAGCTTCTGCACAATCCTTTGGACAATAATATCATTATTTGAGTGTAAGGATGGATCCAATGCAATCGAATCTAATTATAACATTGTACTATCGATTAATTAGGCTTACCTTAAAGTAAGAATAGAATCGCAGTTCATGCTATATCTCTGGTTGGAGAGCAGCAGTTGCAAGGACGACGACATCGCGATAGAGCCGTAATATCACCTCCAAGATAGCAATGAAATATTCACTAATTGTTGATCCCGAGTGCTGGAATGGATTTTGTGCTACTCAATTCTTCGTATTATGAGATAATGTGAACACAAATATCGCCACCCGCTCTTCCAAAAGCAGGTGCCTTGTGTTGTGTAGAATGCCCCTATCCCTCAAGGCTACGCATAGCTCCAAAAAATAGGCACCCGCATTCGAAAAAGATCGAAAGGTGTGCGTTCATGTCCCGTTAAAGCTTCTTGCACAAACATGTGACCAGTAAGTGTGGAGGAATGGACGCGTTGTCTAGCACCACGCATATAACTGATATAGTAGCAAGCTGCGAGCATGATCATGCCCCCTACCATCATTATCATGGTCTTCATTTCAGGGTCAATCATCATTAACGTGTGCGTCCAAGTATAGTTATTTACTAGTTTCCTTCACGAGCAGAAGGGTACCACTCGGAGCAGATGATGACATTTCTACTGAATCAATGAAAGGATATTAATGTCGTTGAAATAATTACATACCTAAGGATATGACTACTATATATCAAAATTTTAATATGCAATAAACATTAGTCCCTTTGAAAAAGGTTATGGGCCAATTATAAAAAATGGAACAAACAATGTTGTTGTCGTTCCTGCTATCACATACGTGCTATGTGAGACTAAGCACACACTTTTATGTGTACCGCATTTAACTAAGTTACATCTCGGATTTATCGATGACGTAACTTTTATGGAGGGTATAAGAACCCAGTTGAGGATAGCTTTAACCTATATTATTACAAACTTGAATCTTAAAGAAAATAGTGAATAAGCTGATGAGTACTGAAAAATGAGGATATTTCACCCCTAAATACCTATATTTAGCTATCTGATGAAGGCTATCTGATGAGATTGATTAGATTTGAAGTGTTTCAGGTAAATACAAGCCAAGTATAGAAAACAGTACAAGAATTCTGAATATAATGCCAAAGCATTGCAACTTCGGGTAATCAAGAACTTGGTGCGACTTGCGGCTAAATTTGGACCTTCAAGACGGCCGAATTACAAAATTGTCAAAACATGAAAGTTGTAGATCTTTTCGTCAGCTTTCCAACGGCGCAAGAATCGTCTCAATCCGAGTTCGGGACAGAAAGTTATGGCCGAAATACTGAAGCAGTGTCTGAACCACAAGAAGTGCTGAATTTCACGGATTTCTGGGGTCGATGCATCGACCCTACAGATCGATTAATCGAACCAGAGTTTCAGTTTGACACTGGAAACGTGATTTTTTGGATCTCTTGTCGGTTCGATGCATCGACAGCCCTGGGTCGATTAATCGACCCTAAAAAGTCGAATTGGGAGACCTTTGCGCGACGGATTCTATTTAAAGACTCAAACACTTCGGAAAGAAAAGGGAGATCTTTTTCAGCATTAGAATAACGTAGGAGATTAGAATTAGAGTTTTTTTTTAGAGTTTTAATTTTTAGTGTTCTTAGTTTTTAGCCATTATTTTTCATAGTTAGACATAGAAATAGGAAGTTTTATTATTTCTTTTTGAGAGCTTTGTTCTTTAATTTTTCAGTATTCAGTTCATAAATTTTGTTGAAAGTTTATTTCTGCATTTATTTCGTTTCTGAAGACTATCATCCGTGTGGATCAACGTAATTTATTTTGAAGTTTGAGGTAATTTTAATTAATGTTATTTTCCCGTATTTATTTATTTATGTCAATTCCTTACAATATGTGTGGCTAAATTTATAGAGATGAGGATCTAATGATTCCCATCCGAGGGATGTACTTTTAATAATATAAATTTAGGATTAAAATATGAGATTTTATCTTTATGGTTGTTGTGCTATCATGAATGGATGAAATCCCCGCCACTAACCGGGATTGCGTGTGCCGAGTCATGCCCGGGATCTCAGATCTGTGACGGTAATTTTACCCTATCATTGTTATGGTCTTTGTGTTTTCGTTGTGTGAATTTAATTACGATTATGTTCTGGGATCGAGTGTGCCGAGCCATGCCCTGGATCTTGGTTCTGTAATGGTAATTTTATCTTAAATAATCCCTAATCTGAATAAAGTGTGCCGAGCCATGCCCTTGATTTCAGATTTGTAAGTGGTATTCTTGTTGGAATTTTCACCCACCTTGGGGATGATTTTTATTTGAACCTGAGATCATGTGTGTCTAGCCGTACCCTTGATCCAAGATCTAGATATATGAAAATCATCTAAGTCCTGATTGCAGGGATGTAACGTGGAACCTATTAGGGTGTTGACCATTGATCTTCTATAAAAGATGTTTGTTACCAATGAAATATCTCATAATTTAATCCTTAGATTTATATTATAGGAAGAACGGACTAAAGATGAGAGGATTTAGTATCTTCATCTTTATCATCATCTTCACTTTTATTTTTGAATTATCAATTGAATTTTAGTTTGTAGTCATTAATCACCATCAACCACTTAAATCATAAAACTGGTAGAATACTGTTAGATCTTAATAGATTTCTAGAATTGCTTGTCTCTTTTAGATGTTTCAACATTAATCCTCGTGGGAACGATCTCGTACTCCGCACCCACTATATACAGACTGATTCGTGCACTTGCGAGTAAAACATTACATTAAAATATCACACCATAAGCAAAAGTAATAGTAGCCTCCATCGTAATCTTACATTTGCGTTGACTGATTCTGTAAGGCTTGAAAGCTTCAATTTCTTTGTCCAAATAATATATCACCCAATAAGTATAAATGTCCAATAAAATCCAAAGAAAGAGTGTAGAAAAAAAAAAATTTAATAGTTTAGGATGAATAGTAACAATTATATTATAAATAACAAGAGCTAGTGACCGAATATGGCTATACCATGCTTTATAATTGGAAAAAACGAGTGTGGGAGAACTACATTCCGCTCAACTAAAGAAAGATGATAGAGAGTTTACCAAAATGAGGGCTAAATACTATTAGAGAGATATGAGGCGAAGGATTACATCTTGGACTAATTGTAAACATCCCTACTAATCTGTGACATTCTTAGCTTAAGTAGATAGAAAATCTCTATCTCTGTTTGTAGACCAGGTAGCCTAATCAAAGAATTTTTTGTTCTTTTTCACTAATCAAGTAGGATTGCAAGTTTTGAACTGAAGACCGAAATTGACCGAAAACCGGTTTGTCAAACCAGGCCGAAACCGACCCAAAACAGGAAAAAAAGAAACCATTTCCCAATCAATTTGGTTTCAGTTTGGGGTGGCCAAAATTGAAAATCCGATGGGTAGGTTTAGAAAACCGACCAAATTGGAAATACCCTGATAAAAACAAAGAAAAAACGAAAAAAAACCCGAAACTGAACCGGACCAAATAGATTTTTTAGATTCAGTTTCAAGTTTTCAAATTTTAACTTAACCGAAACCAAACCAATTTGTTTCAATTTCAATTTGTTTCAGTTCGGTTACGCATCAGGCTAAACCAAACCGAAAACCAAAATTTCGGTTTCAGCTCCATTCGGTTTCACCCAATCTGCACCCCCAACAACAATGATGTATCATTCAAGCTCTTCCTTACCAACAAAGAGGAAAACAAGTAACAGAGAAAATACCATAAAGGAAGAGTTAGAGCATCTAAAAAGAAGATTGATCAAGCAGATAATTAGAAAAAATAGAAGACTCACAAAAAGCAGAGAATCAATTTAATAATAGAGCATCTAAAGATTAAAAAACAAAAAAAAATCTCTAATAGGCTTTCAAATAAAAGAAAAATATAGAACCAGAAGGGATTTATGAAGCAAATCTAGCAAACTAAAGACATTAGAATCAATCCAAAATCATTTGCAAATACCCTATTTTCGTATTGGTAGAGATCTGGCATCAAAGGCTTACTTTTCTTTTTAATTTTGAATGAAATACTTCAAATTACCCCTTATAAATAAAGATCAAGTAAAAAAATTCCCCATTTTTCATGTGTATCTCTTCCAACACATTCACTTCATTTCCTTAGTGTTAAGAATTCAGATTTTAAAATTCTTGAAATGGTCCCTAGAAATTGCAAAGAAAATAAAACCCAAATAATTAAATTCAAGAATCAACCCGATCCATTTTCCATGGTGAACTACACTTGAAGTGGGTTCCATCAAAACAACAAGAAAAAGCCAAATTACCACAAAACAACAAGAAAAAAAATGATTTAGAATTAAAAGATCTTCTGTTTCTAGGTGCATCATCATGCAGCACCAGCACTCTTAGGATTAAAAGAATGAATTCTATGTTAACAAAAAAAAAGGAAATGTCCTAGATTCTAAAATCAACAACATGAAATGAAGCCCACACAAATACAATAAAAACTATATCATCTCATGGGGGCTAAAACAAAATAAGAGTCATAAAATAGAGAAAGCATTTTATAAATAAAAATAATTCTACAAAAAATAGAAAATATGTGTCGAATGAATTTGCATATCCATACATGAAGGAGACGAGGATGAGAGCTTTGAAGATTGTGGTGTTTGGATGCCCATTTATAGCAGAAATCCAAGATTTAGAGCCTGGTAAAATCTCCCTACCATCATTTCTCCCAGATCTGGTACCCTAAATTTTCCCTTTCCACCATCACCTCAACCCTGCAATCCCATCCCTATTTCGATGGCTTCTTTCATAACCTGGGCAAGATGGCAGCCAGGTTCATCGTACCTATCTACAACCCTAGATTCACCATCAGCTTTGCCTAAGATTTTCTGCCCAAACCTCCGATTTGGTGGGCTACTCGAGGGAACGTCCTCTCGAAACCCATCTTCAGTAAGGAGGTCTCTTAGCTCACCTGCAATCGTGAATAGCATGGGGTGGTTGTCTCTATTAAAAGCTCTTAAAAGCTAGAAGAAAATGGAGTTGGTTGCCTCTGTTAAAAGAAAAGCCCCTTAGCAAGGATGCCTCTGTTAAAAGCCCTTAAAATAATGAGATTTTTTTATAGCCGTTGGGGGAGTTCCTGTAATTTTCGTCTCTTAACAAGCCTGGGCTTCGGAAGAGTGGACTTAAAAAATAGGATTTTTTGCAAATACGTTATCCTAAAATTGTATAAAAATCCTCTAACTTATGCCTATTTACAATGCACCCCTATTTTATGTTCCTTTACAAATATCCCTACCGTTAAATGATAATTAACTAGGCGTCATTTTTTTAATTAAATGACGTGTTTACCCTTACTTAACATTATATATAAAATCATCATTATTATTTTTCAACTTTGACAACATTTTAAACGGTGGACAAGCATCGGATGCTGCCCATATTTTTTAGCTGAAATATAATTGATCGCCTATAAGTTGTCGTGTTACCCAATTTTCGATTTGGGCGTTTATGACGCTCACTTGACTCGTGAGTAACTCTAAAATGCTATCCCTATTGGCACCATCCCGACCCTACCATCGTTACGAACCAATTGAGCATCATGGACAGTCAAATCGTAAATCGGGTGAGTAAACACGTCATTCAATTGAGCACTCATCGGAGATGCTCAATTGGTTCGTAACGATGGTAGGGTCGGGATGGTGCCAACAGGGGTAACATTTTAGAGCTATTCATGAGTCAAGTGAGCATTATAGAAACCCAAATCAAAAATCGGGTAACACGACAATTTATAGGTGATTAATCATGTTTTACTCAAAAATTTTGGGTAGGATCCATTGCTTATCCACCGTTTAAAATGCGATCAAAGTTAGAAAAATACAATAATCATTTTGTATATAATGTTAAGTAAGAGTAAACACGTCATTTAATTAAAGAAATAGCGCCTAATTAATTGTCATTTACCGGCAGGAGTATTTATAAAGGAAACAGAAAAGTACGGGGTGCAATATAAATAAGCATAACTTAAGTGCTTTTATGCAATTTCAGTATAACATAGGAGCATATTTGCGAAAAAATCATAAAAAATACCTCCAGAGTGAACATTATTACGTAGGCTTCACCGCTGAGACGTTTTTTTTATCATACTTGAGCAATAGAGCAAAACGAATGTACCATTTGGGTTTCTCGTGACATTAGTTACATCGGACGCGGTGATAACGTTCACTATTTGCAATGTGTGTAGAATGGATTAAACACATGATCATCTGAGGATAAGCTCATGATCTCAAGATCTAAAAATTAAGACAAAAAAAGATCTTGACCATTTTAGGGCTGTCATCAGCATAGTGATAAATTTCACTGAAATTTTGTGAAATTTTGCGAATTTCACCGAAGAGAGGGTCAAAGGAAAATTTTGAAAAAATTAGCATTTTTTCAATATTTTTCGAGGAAGTTTCGGTAAATTTTAGTATTTTTTTATATTTAATTATTATTATTATTATTAAATGTTAGTAATTTAATATATATTGTAATAAAATTTTTTAAAAATATTAAATATTTTTTTTTATGCATTTTTAATCCTCGAAACTTTTTTAATTTTTTTTCGAAAGGTATCGAAATTAATCCAAAAGAACCCCCATCGAAAATTACCGAAAACGAAATTTGTCACTACGGTGAATGGCTCAGGTCTACCTAATACCTGACTCGACCTCACATAAAATACGGACCTTGGGATCAGTTTCGGGTCGGGCAGTTTGATTATCTTACTGGGCAGACAAAAGTTTGACCCGACCCGTTGAGAGCCCAAGATGAGTAGGTCAGAAACCCTAACTCCATATATAGATATATAGTGCTATTTCATCTTCTCTCCATTTTTCTGTTCTTGTCCTCAGTTGTCGTCTGATGGGGAGAGTAATTCGTGCCCAAAGAAAAGGTGCGGGGAGCGTGTTTAAATCGCATACGCACCACCGCAAGGGTCCGGCCCGCTTCCGCAGCCTGGACTTCGGGGAGCGCAACGGCTACCTCAAGGGCGTGGTCACGGAGATCATCCACGACCCAGGCCGCGGCGCACCATTGGCACGCGTCACCTTCCGTCACCCGTTCAGGTACAAGCACCAGAAGGAACTCTTCATCGCAGCCGAGGGAATCTACACGGGTCAGTTCCTTTACTGCGGTAAGAAGGCTGCTCTCACCGTCGGTAATGTGCTTCCTCTCAGATCTATTCCTGAAGGTGCCGTCGTTTGTAACGTCGAACACCATGTTGGTGATCGGGGCGTTCTAGCTAGGGCTTCCGGTGATTACGCCATCGTTATCAGCCATAACCCTGATAACGGAACTTCCAGGTATTCTTTTCTCTCTCTCTCTCTCTCTCTCTCTCTTGCTTGATCTATTCTAGGGTTTTGATATGATTAGCTTTGCTGTAAAAACGGCTAGGTTCATTAGTGATATTATTAGGGATAATGGCTCTGGCCGTCATTTAAACACGATTATGGTGTTTAAATGATCTAGCACCATTAAATTTGTAACTTTTATATCACACCGTTAAAGTGGCGCACATCTTGACCAATCTAAATTGTCCAAGTGGCAATCCATCATTGTAGCACATCTTAACCCAAAAAAGAACGCCTATAGGTCGATATGAATCATCCGATTGATGAACTTTGATATCAGCCATTCAAACTAAAAACAATGGTTGCTATTATAGTAAACAGATCAGATGATTTGAATCGCTCAAAAAGCTTGATTTTTGAACTGATTACTCTTTGATATACGATCTCTCACTTTGACTGTGTGGATTACCCTCGTGCCCACCCATTAATGGTGTGAGATCATTTAAACACCAAATTGGTGTTGAAATTACGTGACAGGAGAGTCGGTCCCTATTATTATTATTGTTTTTTTTTTGTTATTATTATTATTATTATTTCATGAGCATTTTTATGTTATCCTCATCAATAACATGTTTTATTAGTTGATTTGATTCAGATGAACTGTGATCATTAGCACAGTAACCAAGTTCGGATCCGGCAATCCCTCAGGAGGGTGTCAGTTCGGTTTAAATCTGATAACGGGAAAAAATTGTAAAAAATTGGGGATTATGAAAATAATAATAAACTACTAAAGGGATAATGGCTCCTGACCGACATTTGAACACCAAAATGGTGTTTAAATGATCTCACGCCATCAAAAATTGACTTTTTTATCTCACACCATTGAAGTTTCATTTATCATTATGCCAAGTGGTGCACATCTGTGATAAATCTAAATTTTCCACGGGGCAATCTATCATTGGAACATGTCTCACCAAAGAAACATGCCTATAAGTGGATGTGAACCATCCAATTGATGAATTTTAATATCAGCATGAACGCAAAAAGAATCGTTGATAATATAGTCCACAGATCAGATGTTTAAATCTCCCTAAAACACCATTTTCAGGCTTGTTGCATATCATTCTATGATCTATCACTTTGACGATATGGATCACCTACATCCTAAACCGTTGATGGTGTAAGATCATTTAAACACCATTTTGGTGTTTAAATAACGGCGTGGAGAGTCGAGTCCATTATTAAAATATACAAAAATACATGCTATCTTATTTAAAGTTATCAATGATGTCTTTAAATAATAATACAAGTGTATTACATAGTCCTCATGTCTTAAACAATTTAAAATCTTAAAAAACCATAGAAAGTATGATTAAAGCATATATCACAATGATTAAAATTTGAAAAACATTTGGAAAATTGAAGAATTAAGTGAATATTCGGCAAAAGGTTCCGTAGATCACCTATTTGGAGAATTTTTTCAAAATTTTGATTTAGTTGGCGATTTTTGTGACAGATATCATTAGGAAGTAGTTCCTCAGAATTTTTCAATGTTGAAGGTTGCAAGCATGGCATATTAGTGTTGTAATTTTATCGAGATTTGCATGTGTGCACCGACTGAACACAAAGAGGGATAAAGATTATTGACTTGTCTATGATTGGTAGATGGAATTATAGTTGAAATTTCATAAAGATGACCACGTGCTCTTAAGCAAACTTGAGAATAATTTGTAGGAATTTTGTCCTTGATCCAGCGGTGGAGCCAGAATTTTCTTACAAGGAGGGAAAGTTGTCCACAGAGAGAATGAGTTACTATTAGGTAAGCAACACGAGTTTCAAGTGACTTGGTACTCAGGGCACTTCTTGGGATGTGTTCCATGTGTAATTAACATGTGTGTCGAAAAACGATCTCCATTCGATTCAAAGCCGTCAAACGACATCTAAATTTACTGGCTACCATATAATTCAATAGCATTAATTTTTAATGGTGTTTAACTACATTGGATCAGACGATGAGAATGTTTTCATTTCAATCTCTTACAAAATAATTCTTGAGATCATGGGAATCAAAATTACAAGGATAACATGATGGTTCCACATGGCACACATCCCAAAAAGTGACATGAGTACCAAGAGCATCTGAGCTGAAGTCAAGTACCTAATACTAACTCAAAATTATACAGGGGCATCCAGTAGATTAAAAAGGGGGGAACTGCCCGTGCTATAGCCTCTCTAGGTTATTACATTTAGTTTTAGTTAGGGGGGGGAACTCCCCCCCGAAACCACTACTTGGATCCGCCACTGCCTAGATCTCGACTCATATTTGCCAAGATGTATAGTTTTTGCTATGGAAGATATTTTGTACATCTTTGGTAGCTTCATGTTGATCTCAATGGTGACTGTGGAGGAAACTTATTCCAATATTGTCAAAGGTTCTTTTGTAAACCCATAAGTATATATGTTATTGCTAAAATCACAAATTGTTTTGGCTAGTCCATGACTGGATACTGAAGCCAGGACCAGACTATACAATTGATGGGTCAAAATATCAAACTTTGTTAAGCAGCTGGCCATTTCACTGCTCCTTGGAACCATAGATACAGACCACATTCAGTGTAGGAGATGTGTGAAAATTTGATTGGGTTTCACAAATATTAGGGTGATTCTTCTTGGAAATGTTAGCATATATTTTGAGATACATTAAAAAAGCCTCAATTTTTTCAGGAAACTGTCGAGGGAACAATTTCAATTTGATTCGTCCATTTTCACAGAAACCTTAGGGAAATATAATATAGATTATTGTTATGTAAGATCTTATATGATGTTATGTGTATAGACATTTTAAAGGATTAATGGGGCATTGACAACATTAGTAGATGATTGAATTTATAAAGATTCTTTTACCTCATTAATCCTGTGAAAAGCTGACTTCTGCAACTTTCCGGTCCTTAGAAATATGGGAAAGTCTTCTTTTTGGCAGGATTATTGATATCAGTGAGGAGAATGAAACCCTATATTTGATCTTTTATATCTTATATAAACTAAAACATTATACATATATATGTAATATAAATCATCTCTCTTCTTCAATACTTTTATACGGAGGATGCTAGGATTTATCAGATTCATATTTACCTCATCAAACAGCCCAAAAATATCTGTGACGGTTTGCATATAGACGAATCATTCGAGGAGATTAGCTATGGTCTGTGCATATGACAATCACATTTGTCTTAGAAAATTTTTGTGTATAATAATCACTTGTTTCTCTTCATTTTCAAAGCAATATTTCTTTTTTCACCCTTGTTACTTATATCTTTTACTACCTATATGATAGTTTGTAGCTTCCCCTCGTTTATCAGAGCAGCCTCTCGTGTCTTCCCTTACTGCTTGGTTAACTATTTGTAGAACAACATGAAGATGAGTTTAGTGTTGTCCTCAAGCTCTTGGAAATGGGAACAACATAACCAAAAAGATGGGTATTAGTGATGTTTATCATCTTACGCTTTTTAAAACTTTGTTCAATCCTACTTTGGATCTTTTAAAAATATTATTTTTATTTTATATTTTGGCAGTGTAGTCACATGGCATTGCTATAGCGAGGGTTTAAATAAGGTGTTGTCATGTGGGTTTAGCAGCATGATGTTACTTTTTTAGATTTTTTAAAAATTTTATAAGGGCTCGTTTTCCCTTTTATAGTTATTAATGGGTTTTTAAGCCTTTATTTTTTATTTGAAGGGCTTTTTTGTCCTTGAAAAATATTTAAAGCCTTAAAATTGGCGTCACCCGAAAGGGTTTTTGCTCCTCGTCTCTCTTGACTTTCTCCCTCAGTATCTACTCTCTCAGATCTCTTCCTCTCTCCTGTTTGTCTCTTATCCCTTTTCATCTCTCTCTCTCTCTCTCTCTCACATTCTCCTATCTATCTCGGCCACCAACGATTCAAGATTAATACTCTGACACATAATTAGTGAGGTGGTGGCCTTAGAACTCCCTTAATTTTTTATTTATAGAAAAACTTTGATAAAATATCTTTTTTTTTTCTTTTTTTTTTTAATTATTGGTAAATCTCTTGATTTCTTTGTGATTTCACTGTGAATATATTGATTTCAAGGTGAAATCGGTTTTTACTTAAAAATTGTAACAACAATATTGAGACTTTTTAATTTTTTAAAAGACAACTATTATATATTGAATCATATATCTTTTTAATAATACCATTAAAAAAAATTAATAAACCCTTTTTCCTCAAAAAATTTTAAAATAGAAAAATTGAAAGGGTCAATTATGTATAAAATATATATAAATGAAAAAAATACAATGGAAGTGTCGCCATTTCAAGGTTATAGTGTCGCAAGCATGGGCGGGAATAATTATGTATAAAATATATGAAAATGAAAAAAATACCAAAGAAATGTCACCATGGCAAGGTTATAGTGTAGTGAGCATGGGCGCCATGCCCTCGTCTCGACTTCTGTATTGATAGCATGACATTGCTCAATCCCACTCTAATAATTTGCATGCAAATGCATGACCCTCCATTTCTCTTTTCTACGGTAAAGCGATTATTAAGTCGCATGGAATTTTAACTAGGTACCGGTAATTGCTTAGAACACCATGAAAGACATAATTAAGTCGCATAGAGTTTCAGCTAGGTGTCACTAGTGGCACCCCGACACACATATTTGTTCTAGGATTTCGTTTAGATATTTATCTTTGTTGAACATGCAAAGTTTGGTAGTTATACACCCAGTGCTATTAAGATGCATTCTGCTGGAAGCTTCTATACATGTTAGCTCTCATAAGCAGTACCAAACATCTTACATGGATCTTCTCATCTCTAAATCAAGGTGTCAGTATCAGTATCTTCCGATATGGTACGGTATTGCTAATACCTTATCGTTTTTTTTTGAAAAAAATAAAAAATAAAAAACTGGTTGTATCAATCATTATCGGCCGATACCGAGCCAGGATCGGCCAATACTGACCAATATCACTGTTGATCAGCTGATCCGGAGGGGGAAAAGAGATGCCGAACCTGTGCTCCATGTGTTTATAGTCTGAAGAATCGGCATTGCACCTCTTCCTTCATTGCTGGGTGGCTTGCAAGATTTGGGGAATCCTTCACAAATCCGTTTGGTATGGCGCCGAGTCCTCTTCATATCCTGGCTTGGAATGTGCTTGGAAGGGAATTTCGAGGCTTTTTGGTGGGTTGGGTTCTTTGCGGTGTTATGGGGTACATGGCTGGAAAGGAATGTTCGCATTTTCAATTAGTGTCACCTGACTGGGATGATCGTGAAGAGTGTGATGGATCTTATGTGCCTAAGGGTTAGGCTGGACAAGAAGGGCCCCTGTGATAGCACGGTTATTTTTGATCCCAGGTAGAGGAGTCAAGACTTCTCCCCGGGTTCTCGGTCTGCTTCTGTAGGCTGTGGTTTTGGTTTCGCTTTGTAGTTCTGTTGTTTTTCCTTTGTTTTTTTCTGTTTTGTTCTTGTTTTCATTTTGTTTAGTGGTTTCACCCGGTGTGTTGTAAGGTTTCCAGCTCCTCGCTGGGTTGCTTTAATAAATTTCGTGCGTTTATTGATAATAAAAAAAAAAAACTGACCAGTGTCGGTTCGATACCGATACCTTTTTTGTGGTGGTATCAGTGTCTGTTCTCGACGAAACCGATATGGTATCCGAGATGCTGTGTTGTTACGGCATATCTGTATCGGCTGAATTTTGATACCATGTTCTAAATAACTTAATTTTACTGCTATGGTGCCTAAACGTTGTCAGTCAAATTATTTGTAGCTCCCTGTTTAATCATTGACACCAATATCTCTTGTGTTCTTATTCCACAGGGTCAAGCTTCCGTCAGGTGCAAAGAAGATTGTGCCAAGCGGGTGCCGCGCCATGATCGGGCAAGTTGCAGGTGGTGGAAGGACAGAGAAGCCTATGCTTAAGGCCGGTAATGCCTACCACAAGTACAGGGTGAAGAGGAACTGCTGGCCCAAGGTTCGTGGTGTGGCCATGAATCCTGTGGAGCATCCTCATGGAGGTGGTAACCATCAACACATTGGGCACGCCAGTACCGTTCGCCGTGATGCACCTCCTGGGCAAAAGGTTGGTCTCATTGCTGCTAGGAGGACTGGTCGGCTCCGTGGACAAGCAGCTGCGACTGCTGCCAAGGCAGATAAGGCTTAGTGAGTTTATTTTTTTGCACTTATTTGATCCAGAGTTTTTGTTTGTTTCTTTAGTTACTTCTGAGACTTCAGACATTATTGTTCAAGATTTTGTAGTTTGGTAAGATTCTGATTAGTTTCCAATATATAAACTAGTTTGTCAACTTGGTTTGGTTTCTGTTTATCAGTCTAGTAAATTTCTTTTTGGGTAAGATTTGGCTTCCTGGTGAGAATGTTGATGTGTGGCGTCTCAACCAGTTTGGACAATAATTTGTTGGTGTGTTTAGTCAGTGTCACCAAATTCACCGATTTTTAAAAAAATCTGCAATTAAATCGTGAAGTTAAGGATCTGCAAATTAATCACGAATTATTCATGAATTTCTAAAAGAAAATTTGTTATATATTTTTTATTATTTGAAAATTCGTGAATTATTTATGAATAGTTCAATGAATCGTTGTTTTATTTTATTTTATTATACTTTTTAATCTTTTTTAATTTTTTTTCTCTGAATTTTCCCCCAAACTTATCAAATTTTAACCTTACCGAATTATAGCCGATCCCTGACTTGATGACTATGCGTGTGGTTATTTAATTTTACAATCACATTTCGAGAAGTTGCATCTACAATGTACATTCTCGCCGTCTCTCACCCATATTTTAGTCTGGTGGATAAGGTGTTTAGTACCTGGAGACAGCAAAGAGCTATTTTTGTGTTAAAGATAATTGGTTTTTTGGAAGAGGTGTGGTGCTCAGATTAATCTCCTTTTAACCAGAAAATCAGTGAAAGATTAAGAAGGTTCGATTTGGACACAAAAACTGATTATATTAGGTTAATGGTGCTGCCCCAAGTTAAAATAATCTATGGCAGGGCTAACCTCTGTAAATTATATCTTGAGCAATTTGCCAACAAGGGGTTGGATTTGAACTCAAAACCTCTCCTTCTTGAAGAGTGGTCCTGGGCTGAGTCGATTGGTATATTTTCATCACAGTTGATTATGATGTGGAGAAAATGGTTCACGATGAATAATATAGGATTGCTTACTATTGATATTTTACTTAAGAGCGCTATTAATGTAAGCTAATTAAATTTTCTGTCTAAACTGGCTTTTTAAGGCTGTATTTGGCATAACTCTTTGGAAGAGTAGGAAAGAGCACTTGCTAAATGAAAATAGGGGAAGAGAGAAGGATTGGAGGAAGAGAAAAAAAAAAGGGAAGAATGGTCTTTGAAATATGAAAAACAGTAACTCTTTAAAGAGCCTGGAAAATTTTGCTCTTTTTAAAGACCACTGTTTTTCTTATTTGAAAGAGTAGCCTCCCTTTTATCTTCTTCTAATTCTCTCTCTCACATTTCTTTGCAATAATAAAGGGCAGCTGCTGCTCTTTTCTATTTTTCTATTCCCGAATAGCAATGCCAAAAACACTGCCTAAGAAACTGTCATTGTGGTAGGAAATTGACCGAAGCCTAGCCACTTGCCATGATCGATTGGGTATCAAATGCCCATGTTTTTGTGAAGAGATTCCTTCGACCCATTTTTAAGCTCTGTGGCACATGCTTTTAAGCAATCTAAGGCATCAAGCTTCAAAGCAGTAGCTTATATATTGAGCTGAAGTCGAGGGTAATCTCAACTCTTTTAAGTGCTTGATTCAGGTAACCCCACATCGAACTGTTTCACCGTTTTTAACATAAAGGGCATTTACAACCAAAGATTAGACGTTCGCAACCAGTGGAAAACCTAAATGTTACTATTGCTAACTGCCTTGAATCATACTATGGACATGATTTTTTGTCCCACTCTCCTACACAATAGATCTTGAGATCATGGCCTACCTATTAGATGATCATATGTTAATTTCACGGCACACACATCCCAAAAAACAACTGATCATGGTGTCCCAACGGAAGATTCCTGGCTCACTTTTGGGGATGTGTTTCACATTGAATCAACATCGAAAAAAACTGAAAAATGAATAAAAAAGTAAAAACACTCGAAACCATAACCAAGCCGATATGTTCATCTTTGGTTTCAGTTCAAGGTAAACCAAACCGAAAACTGAAAGTTGTGTTTTCGATTCGATTTGGTTAACAGGAATTCGCATCCCTTCTGATCTCCCTCATACGCATAAAAGGTCTTCCACGACCTGCTTGGCTGCTTGAAATCTGATATATTCATCCATGATGTATGTTTCGGGCTTCAGATTCCCACATGGAGATCATGTTTCTGGCATAAACTAGCACATTTTCATCCCCGGAAATAAGATTATTATTGACTGCAACATATGTAACATACTTTACAAATCCGATTTGCACTGATATGAACTGTTTGATCAAAATTTCAAGCAACTAAGCCATCATCTCTAAAATGGATCATAGCCCAAAATTTCTAGACATCACACACTGCATACCAGATCATCATCATTTTCATCATCCTCATCATCCATGGAAGTTCTGTTTCTTCGACTCCTCTTCATGCCATATAAGGAACTACTCACAGCATGGAGGAGGGGAGCCACATCATGATCGCGGCCACCCTTTTCGTTACCGTTACATTGCAGAGGACTGCACCGGAGTAAGGTTTGTAACACGCCCTTCATTGTAGGCCTAGTAGAAGGCAATGTGCTTGTACAAATGAGCCCTAGTTGAAGAACGACATTCATTTGGTCCAAGTAACATGGTTCTATGATGTCTGGGTCGACGACATCGGTGATGGAGATATTACCCTCTTGGAAGTGTCGCCATGCCCAGTCCGCAAGGCACATTTCCCCATCTCCGTCGTTGGCTTTCCTTCCGGTCACCAGTTCTAGAAGGACCACCCCAAAGCTATAAACATCGCTCTTCTCACTCACTCTTGTTGAGGAGGCATACTCTGCAATTTTAAATTTACTAAAACATAAGCAATGTCATAATTTTTGTAATTAAAAAAAAAAAATCAAAAGAAAGGGTTAATGAGGCCTCACTTATATCCATAGATAAACTGTTCCAAGCTAGCAAAAATGGTTTATTATCGCATTGTGATTAGTGACAAAAAGATGGAGTTTTCCTTTAGAAAGAACGTCTTAAAACACTATATATATAGATAAATCAATTAGCAAACATTTTTTTTATAAATCTTTCCCTCCCGGTACTCATCGTCTACCCTGAATTTTCCCCCTTTTTCCCTACTTTCCGCATTTTATGTTTTTATTTTTTCTGTAAATTTTCCTTGCTGTTTTATTCCTGTACACCGAACTGGTGACTATGCTTATGATGAAGGTGGAATGACTATGCTTACGATGACCTTCGCTCTCGCTACCATTCATGAAGCATTGTGTGTAGCGTAGTGTATTTATGTAGTTTTTGGTTTTTTATATCATTCATGACCGTAGCTCTAGATGTCATTCAATCTTCTCCGGTTTTCTAATCCTTCTCAAACAATTTTTGATTTCCGCCACCCAAAATTGAAACCGAACCGAACAGGAATGGGTTCAGTTTAGTTTCGATTTCGCATCAATTTTGGTCTGGTACACAACGGTTTAGCCAGTTTTTGGGTCGGGCTCGGTTTTGAGTCAATACTTGCAACCCTAGCTATTATACGCAATGTTTGGCCTTCCAAATTCCTATCATAGTTCGATGGCGCTCCTTGGCCTTGTTATCTAGGTTTCTTTCTCCTCGTAGTCCAAAAATACTAATCCTTCATGAGGAGAGGTCATAAGTGGTGTTAATGAATTGGAATTTGGAACCATGGTTCGAAAACTAGACTGGACTGGAAAGTTAACTTGGTCGAATAGGCTCAAAGTCTCAAGGGAAAAAAAACTTGGTTATTTATGTTAAAATTGGAAAAAGAATATAATATATATTTAGTATTTATTTTTTTAAGATAAAACACATAAGAGTTGACTTGGCCAACTTGAAACTCCACTTACTTGAAAACACAGATTTTTCTTGAGCTTGTATTTGTGTTTAATTTAAACCCACCCAATCAAATTGAGTCAACTCGGCGAATTTTAAGTAAATAAAGGTACTATTTTAACGGAGCCCTAGAGATTCAATAAAGGTGCTATTTTAATAATTATATAAAGCAATAAAGTGTTTAAACTGGGGAAAGATTTCAGACCCAACAATCAGTATGCGGACCGGTTCATGAACCAGACCGAACTGAACATTGAACCAAAAGTAGCCAACTCACCTGGAGCAATATAGCCAATAGATCCCACAACCGCCGACATCGTTTGTGGTTCGCCCACCCTCCCCAGCATCCTAGCCAATCCAAAATCCGCTATCTTTGCCTTGAATTCCGTGTCTAATAATATATTAGACGATTTCACGTCTCGATGAATGATGGGCGGTGAGCAGCCATGGTGCATATAAGAGAGCCCTCGCGCAGCACCCGCTGCGATGCCCAATCGAGTTGGCCAGCCCAACTCACCGAGTCGACTGGCACCACCCGAGTTCTTGTGAAGCCAGAGATCCAAGCTCCCGTTCTCCACGTACTCGTATACCAGTAAATTCGCGTTCTCGCTGGATATACAGCAGATAAGTTTCACGATATTTAGGTGCCGAATTCTCCCCAAAATATCGACCTCCGCTCGAAATTCCTTCTCCAAATTCTCGTCCAGCTTATTAACGCTCCCGATCTTCTTCACAGCCACCACACGATTCCCGACGCCGATTTTATAGACTTCCCCCGATCCGCCGCTCCCGATCAGATTCCGCTCGGTCATACTACGTACGATATTTGATTCTTTGAAATCCAACGACAGGAACGGGGTTAGCTTCCACTTGGCGAGATCTTGACGGCTCTTTCGTCTCCCGTAATAAACAATTGACGCGAATACAACGGCGATTAGAGAAGCGAGGCCAGCGAGTATAATGATCACAAGAATTAATCGATACGGTGATTTATCTGAACGGGTAGCTGTTGAGATGCACGGCGGGAGATTCAGGAAGGGTGTAACCGAGCATAGCCCGGTGTTGTTTAGAAAGCTGCTATCGTACGCCAAGCTCTGCAAACCTGCTGGGATTCTTCCGGTGAGTAGGTTGGAAGAAAGGTTGAGCTCGTTCAGTTTCAGGTTTCCGAGTTCCGGTGGGATTTCGCCGGACAATTGATTCTCCGATAAATCCAGCGATACGAGAACCGGTGATAGTCCGATCGCCGGTGGGATTTCGCCGGAAATTTTGTTTTTGCTGAGATTTAAAACATTTAGTTGTTTCCACGAGACTATATTTGACGGAATCTCGCCGGAAACTAGGTTTCCATCCAGTAATAGTGTTGTTAGCTTTGAGAGCGCCGTTAAACCAGACGGAATCTCGCCGGAAAACCGGTTATTGCTCGCCTCGAAGACCATCAGGTTCTCCGATGCCGAGATATTCCGAGGAATTTTTCCGGTAAATCTGTTGTTGCTGATGCGGAATATCCATAAATACAACGCCAAATTATCAGGAAGTTGGCCGGAAAACGAGTTGTCTTCGATCATCAAACTAGTCAGATTCACCGACGACCATAAACCAGCAGGAATTTCGCCAAAAAATTGGTTCCTGTAGAGTTGTACACTAGTTAAGCTGGAGCAATTCCCCAACCAATTCGGCAAAATTCCGGTGAGATTGTTCGAGAAGACGACGAATCCTTTTAATTCGCCTGCAGTGCATAGATGCTCCGGCAATTCTCCAGACAATTGGTTACCGGAAACTTCGAAATTCCGTAGCTTCGAATGAAGCCCTAGCTCTGGAGGTAAAACTCCGCTCAAGCTGTTATTAAACAGCCTCATATCGGTTAGAGCTGGAAGTAAGCCGATGCTCGCCGGAATTTTACCAGAAAAACCATTGCAATACATAAACAGAGTCGTAAGATTTCGAAATTTTCCGAGATCTTCCGGTAACTTTCCGGTCAACTTGTTGATCGAAAGGTCGATTTCTTCGAGATCCAAAGCTTCCATCGACTGAGGGATCTCTCCAGCTAATTTGTTGTCGTAGAGATACAAAAACTTCAATTTCCTCAAACTAAACAAACCAGTAGGGATTTTCCCGCTCAAATTGTTCATCGCCAGATCCAATTTCGTAAGATCGGAAAGATTCGCTAAAGAATCTGGAATCTCCCCTCTGAGATTCGTTTTCATCATCCACAAAGATTCCAGTTTCCTTAACCGGCCGAACGCCGGCGGGAAACTTGCCGGAGAAAACGAATTGTTGGCCAACCACAGGTGTTGAAGATTCGATAGATCACCGATTTCCGCCGGAATCGATCCGGTAAGATGATTTGTGTAAAGAGATAAGTGTTCTAGCGCCTGAAAACGGCCGATTCCGGCAGGAATTTGGCCGACGAAATTGTTTCCTCCGAGATCAAGGGACCGGAGTCTAGAAATTCGGTAGATATCCTGCGGGATCTCTCCTACGAAGTGATTCAGAGAGAGATTTAGACGGTCGAGATTTGTGCAGTTGTAGAGAAAAGTTGGGAAAATTCCCTGGATATAGTTGAAAGAGAGGTCGATGGTGGAGAGGTTGCTGAGTTGGCAGATGCTGGAGGGGAGTTTTCCGGTGAGATTTTGGTTGGAAAGTGAGATTCCAGTGACGGAGTTTTGTGTGCATCGAATTCCGAGCCAGGTGCAGGTGGAAGAGTTTGATGGGTTCCATGAAGAAAGAGTGGGAGGGTTTCCCCAATTCTGTTTGATTTTGAGTAGAACTTGTTCTTCTTGTTGTTGTTGCAGTGTTTGGGATTTTACTTTAAAGGGCAGGGAGATGCATAAGATGAGTGTGAAAGTGAAGGGTATTTGTGGAGATAGTGAGGGTAGTTTCGTCAATTTCATTTGTAAACAGAAATCGGAGAGAGAGAGTTGTCTGATACAACTGTTTTTTTTTTTTTTCTTTTTAATGGATTTGAGAGCAACGATATATATGGGAGCTTTTATATACAACTAAAGTAGATGATGAAGTAGAAAGAAGGGCGCGTAATCCACGGGGAGGAAGAATAATGGAAAAGAGAAATAACGACAGACAGGAGTTAGGATGGACACAACTTCACTTAATCGAATCTTAGAACGACAGGCCTTGACTTCACCTTGACTTCACCAATATCTGATGTGCTTTTATTTATTTTTTTGTGTACGTGAAGACTTTGAATTCTTTAAAATAAATTTACGACTATCATTAAAATAAGTGAAGTTTTCCAAATCGACCCTGACAGATACACTTTTTTTGAGAGAGACCCTATATTTTCACCTATCACAAAATCGACCAGCTCTAAACTGAGCCGACCTTAAAGAGATTAAAAAGTCAAAGATACCCCTTCTATGACTTTCTTTAACCTATAAAAGCATGCCCTTCTTCCTCATTTTAATATGGTACTGATTATTTATACAATCGGAATCGATCGTTTATACAGTCGATACTTCATCTCCCTTTTGTGTCATCTGTCTTATGACCCTTTCTTCCGCATTCTCAAACAGACGATGGACATTCCTCCTCTGTCGGTACCGATTGTACATACAGTCGATACCGATTGTACATACAATCAGAATCCACCGTTTATACAATCAATATTTTATTTTCCTTTTGTGTCATCTGTCTTATGACCCCTTTCTTCGCATTCTTAAATAGACGATGGACATTTCTTTTCTCTGTCACTATGATGGTCTTCTTGTAAGCAAAGATGACTTGTATGACGGTGGCTAGCGGAGGGTTCTTTCCATTTCGACGGGTATTTCTTATAAACAACTCATAAGGCAAATGTATGCTGTCAGTTTTACGACGACAGATGAAACAATTTTCGTAAAGTTCTCTATGAAGATAGTGAATACCCTGTGCTTGCTAACATTTTGGACTCGGACGATTTGGCTTCCCTATTTACGTTTTATAAAGTCGGGCCGAACATCATAAATGTATTCATCATTAAAGAACCGTCATCCTTCTAAGTCAAAGTTGAACAAATACCTCTTGCTGAGACTGATTTTGTGAGTAGTAAGTTTGAGGAGAATGAACCTATTTACGATACAATCCGTTTAGACGATGACAATATTATGACGGTCAGGAAAATAACTATTGATTGAAACAATGCTCCGGTAGAATCATATGATGGCCCACTAAAATATATACATGGGTCACAATAATGTCGTCAAGATTTAGACTACACATCAGAAAGGGTGGGGGATGAAGATAATTTTGATCATATCTTTCCCGGTAGATTCGCAACTTGGTTAACTCGTGAATTATATTCTATCATTCCATTGATGGGGATTACCAAAGGAGCTCAACCCCATGTCCATACACATTTCGGTGAAGGGCCTAGTCAGCCACGTCAGAACTCCTTCGGTGAAGGGTCTAGTCAATCATTTTAGAACCCCTTTGGTGAAGGGCCTAATCAATTACGTGAAAACCCCGGTGGTGAATGATCTGGTCATCCTCAACTCACTAATGGAGATAATTTAGAAAAGAATGATCAAGACTATGATAGCGAACCAGATGGGTTTATAAAAGATGATCTAAAAATTTTCGTGAGAGGCATTGACAATTTCCTAGTAGACAGAGATTACGAAGGGTCAGAGACATCTAACAACTCTTCCAATGAATAGTAGAAACCGAATACCATAATTGAACGTTCAAAGTTGGATAGATCTTCAGAGACAAGCAAACATTCCAAAGAGCATTGAAAGAACACGCGGTGGAGAAAAACTTTCATATTTGACCCTTGAAAATCGCTAGTTATCTAGTGATAATCGAATACTATGAACCCGACTGTTCGTGGCGAATACACGTGTCAAAATTGACTGGGCTCAACTCTTTCAAAATCATGGCGTTCAATAGTACTCACACATGCGGGGCCGCAAAGATCGGAGCGCACAGTCACTGTAATGCAACAATCTCTTTCGTAGCCAACTATATACAAGAGAAACTTATGGAATGATTCAACTGCATACTTGCGTCGATAATATTCAACATTATAAAACTTATAGCATGCAAATCAAATATTCTAAGGCTTGGAAGAGGAAAAAACTCGCACTGAACGATATTAGAGACAGTTCGTAAGGATAATTTATGGATCTATCAACCTATGTGAAATATATGAAGAGGGTAAATCCTTATATACGAATGTCCTTTCAACTTATGTTTGACGATAAGTTCTAATTTTTTTTTAGAGTTTTGGCTCATGCATCGGAAGCTACCATAATACACTTCGTCGCATATTGCTTGTAGATGACACACACCTATGAGGACGTTTATAAGGGATCCTACTTATCGCCTCAGTGCAAGACGGTAATGGTTATATATTATCGTTAGTATTTGTCGTCGTCGAGTTAGAAGAAGATGATACGTGGATGTGGTTTCTTGAACGGGGGTAGGTGCGCTCGTGATCAGTCAATTTAACGAAGATTTTGTTATTATCATGGACTAGTCAAAGGGTTTTAATAAAGGTGGTGAAACAAATATTCTCTAACGCATATCACAGCTATTGCATGCGACATATGATACAAAATTTGGCATACAAGTATCCTAAGAACAGCTTGTTGGATTTATGGTGGTCCGCTGCCCGTGCATATTTAGTAGCGAGATTTGATCATTTTATGAATAAAATTAAGGAAGATGCTGCTGATCATCAGGCCGTAAAGTATATTTTAAAAATAGATCCGAAGTATTAGGCACATGAACATATGAAAGGAAGGCATTACGATTCCCTCACTACGAATAATGTTGAAAGCTTGAACAGTGTACTGAAGCTAACTCAGGAGAGACCAATTATCGACTTAGTCAGAACTACTAGAGAGAAAGTCGTCGATTATTTTTAAAAGCGCCGATAGATATCTGAGAATTAGAGCACCCTCCTCTGCATGAAAGCAGATGAGTACATGAAGAAGGTGCTCTAATGGTCTGATAGAAAGAAAGCTCAATTATACGGGCGCGATTAGTTTCAAGTGAATTTTGAGAATTTCATTCATCACGTCAACTTGGAACACAAGATATGTACTTGTCGTCGTTGGCACATTCATGATTTGCCTTGCTTGCATGTCATTGAGGTCATCAATCGAAGAAGTTATGATTACAAAAACTTTAGTGAGAAATGATTTTTCATCGTTTACTTTAGACAACCGTACACCGAACAATGGTTTTCCACCATCGATAAAAACTAATGGAAAATTCAAGCTGACCAACTATCGAAATATCTAAAAGTGAGACTGCCCTATAATTGCCGAAAGTAAGTCGGACGTCTCAAGAAGACAAGGATACGGTCTAAGGGTGAAGTTAAGGCCCTATAATATTACAAATGCAGTGAGTATGGTCACAATTATAAAAGTTGTACGGCAGTGGGACCGATGGGTTGAAAGAGTATGTAACTCTTTTATATAGGTACCGCTTTTCTTATATGAAAAAATCTATTTACAATGATCACCTTTGTAACTATTTTAAATTTTAGGAGTGAAAAATAAACCTCCGATACAGAAGCATCCTCCAGAATTATGACACATTGGTATAGATTTGACACAAGTTATCTACCGATGGGTGATAGGATTGCAATTCACATGTGGTGAATGGAGGTAAATCGCATTCATAAACAATACAAGAAGTCAGGTAGATCGTACAAGGAACGTTATGAGGCAAAGTTTAGTCACAAATTCGATTTGTAACAGTCATAAATTATATTTTGGAATGTAATATTTGGAATGTACTTTTAGCTATAAAGGTAAAATTTTGAATTTTGAATTTTGAAATGTAATATTCGATTAGTAAAATTTTGAATTTTATAGTTATAAAGATATTAAACAACTATCTAGTGAGTCATCATCAACTGCATATATAGTCGATGACTATAATCGACTGTCTAGAGTGTCGATAGCAACTCTCTAGAGAGTCGATGACGATTTTATAGACAGTAGTCATCGACTCTCTATACAGGCATCATCAATTGTCTAGACAGTCGATGAAGACTCTCCAGAGAGTTGTCATCGACTCTCTAGGCAATCAACTATGATTGTTTAACAATCATTCACATGTTTACAAAGTAACAAATTGACATTACCATGTTTACACAGTAAAAAAGCTACATTATGCTAAAGAAAAATTACATTACATGACCTGTCAAATATAGAGTAACAAATTATTTGTACATTACAAAATTATAAATTTATATAAATTTATATTATAATGTGAAAGCGTACATATGCAAATAAAAAATATTATGAGGACAGAAGCAACTGTGCATCTCTACTAATGTCCTCGATTTCTAATCTCCCTTCATCACTTGTGTATGTAGCCAGGGCATGGTCAATCTTTGCCCTGATCGTAGTCATTTTTTTACGTGAAGTCAAATTTTTTTCCCGTCATGAAGTATTCTCCATACTTAAGTGCGAATATCCCACAGTCTCACCCATTGGTTTGTCGGTGAACGGATTTGATCTGGCAGTCACTACATGACCAAGGCTGGGACTTAGCCTTCAGTGCAGTGGAGTCTCTGTGTAAATATAAAAGTGCGAGAAGGTAATGACTATTTCAAAATAGTAAAATGTCAGATAAGGTAAGCAAACAACAAAAAATTATAAGTTTGGACGAATTCGTATAATATATACTTACCAGCACTTTTAATTGACCGGATATTTGTTCTTAGAGAGCCTATTAAAAATAAGTTCGACTACCATTATTGATCGTTCGACAACCTTCACGATCGCAAGCGCTCAGTGTAATGATTCGTGACAATGAATTGACACAAATATCTGGAAAGAAAATATAAAATATAATGTTAGAGGTTACGATTTGAAATGAAAAATTTTAAAGTTGTCGGTAGCGATCGTAACGTACCATGCTACATTCGTTAGCCCATAGATTCCTCAACTGGTTGAAGAAGAAACCTTGCAACACCTTTCTACCTTGGTTCGCTTATTCCTTATGGGCAGACCACTGTTGGATTTGCATCTTATACTCATGCTTGTTGAGTTTCTCAGAAATAATAAAGTTGTTGAAATCCTTCAGGTCTAACGTCATGTAAGTCAAAGCAGTGGGGCTCATAAGAAAGCATTTCACCTTTGGATCAAGATGAGCAGTGTCATCAATGACTTCTAAGAATCTTAGGTAGACTCCCATTATCTGAAAGCAATACAAATGTAGAGTTAAGCTAAAAACGACTCTTTAATCAGTCGGTATCTACTCATTAATCAGTTGGTATCAACTCATTAATCTGTCAGTATCGACTCTTTAATCAGTCGGTTTCGACTCATTAATCAATCGGTATCGATTCATTAGTCAGTCAGTATCGATTGTTTACCCAGTAGCAAAAAATGAGTTGGGCTTACAATATTATCCATGTAAGTCGGGTTTTTCAAACATTTGAAAGACTGCAGCACGAGTGTATAATCATCGACGACGCTTACGTAGGTGCTGCATAAATAACAACGAACATTGAAATTCTAAATTAAATTAACTACTCACTAACTGTAATTGGAAAAAAGGAAAAAAAAATTAACTTGCTGGTCTTCAGAAATAGGGCTATTCCAGAAGGGCATCATGAATTTCTCCTCCTTTGTCTGCTCAACAATAGAAATGGCCAACGTCTCCTTAGTGGCCCTCTCCGTTTCAGGCTTTTTCTTCAGAGGTGCCTTGCGCGCGATCCGACAGTGTGTTTCATGAATTTCCTAGGTTTCAAGCGAGCGTCAATTTATTGCTCAGGCACTCCCGTGAATTGGGAAGAGGGTTGCTCATCACCAACTGGCCCCATATCGGTTTGAGAATCGGGTTGGAGGTTTGTCACCAGCTGCCGCCTCCTCATGAATGGGAGGTACTTTCTATAGCAGCTCCGTAATAACAGCATCCTAAACATCGAATGAAACATTATTAGAAAGCTAGAATGTTATATTCACCTATACAACAAGCTACGTTACAACACATACCTTATGTGTCACCTCCAAAATCTTTTAAAGAAGTTCTTTCAAAATCCTTTGGTCCTTTCTGATCAATTTGTTGAGGTGATTGATTGTCTACGGCTCCACATCCCTTGAAGTGAATCCCTCATCCAAAGAGTTGCATCGTGTCTCTAGGAAGTTGCAATGTGTCTTGAGGACCTCATTCTCTCCCAACAAATGGCTCACTATCTTGGTGAGTTTCAAGTTATCGAGCACCAGACCATCAATCCTCCTCAACAAAGATCCATTAGAGGTTGGTGCACTGGCAGTCTCCTTCGTGGCCTGCCTTGTTCTCGACATTTGTAAATGGACGAGGCCCTCTTCTGAGGACGATTTTTCGTTCGATGTCGATTGGCCGTCAAACTCCTCATCACTTTCGTTAATCGGAATGCAATTTCTCTTCTTCAGCCGGACATCCACTTCCACATCTTTCTTACCCTCTTCATCAACTTCTTTTCTCTTCGCCCCAATGACTTTTCGATCCCGTAGATATTCTGGTACGACGGGAATCTCTAACTCAAACACTTCTGATTCGAGGGGAGCGTAAATCTTTTACAAAAAAAAGGAAAAATATAAAATATCAAAACACTAAATCGAAAATCAGACACAATATTGACTGATTAATCAATTGATACCTTCTAGAAATTAATTAGTTAGTACCTTCTGATTAATTAATCGATATCGACTTATTAATCAGTCGATACCGACTAATTAATTACCGACTCTTTAATCAATCGATACCGACTGATTAATTATCGACTCTTTAATCAATCAATATCAACTGATTAATCAGACGATATAAACCCTTTTGACCAGAAGATACCCTTATTCAATCGGCATTGGTACTCTTTACAGTCCTTAGCTTTAGAAATTTAACGTAATTAAACAGACATCATATCTTATTGCTTAACATCTTTCCAAGAGTGTAGTCTTTCGTCCTCGATTGCGCCTTATCCGCCTATTTCAACAATCGTGGGAAAGAGTTCTTTAAGGGTTTTCTTTCATATGAGATTTGTGACAGCATCTCATATGCCTACCATTGAAGGAAACAAATGCATCCATAAACGTTGAAGGTTTTAAAGTCTTTAATTATATCAACAACCTTTCTACTCGTCGCGCCCTTCATTATGTACTCAAGTAAGTCATGGTAATGTAGAGACCCCACGGAGTTTGATTGAAGTTCTTAATATCATCAATGAGGTCGACGTGCTCTTCCACCAGTTGATAGTGGGACCCGGGAAAAAGAAACGTATACAATACAAATAGAAGAGACAACTTTACGAAATCTTCGTCACTTTCTGCTCACTTCATTCCAAGGTCTATATGAGACTGGACAATTTTTTCGTTAGCCACTCAACGAAAATATTTGAACCGAATGGTTTCTTCTTCCGGTGGTTTAACGGAGGGTGTATACTGTTCGGGGCCAATCACGGCAAGGCCCAGTATTAATGCATCCAACTTTCGAAGATATATATCACTCTTCTCAATTCGAAAGTGGTTTTTTTTAACCCAAAAACTCAATATCGCATCGACAACATTTCCAAGAAAACTCACACCCTTTGCCATTTGAAATATTTTACCGAAGACTGATGCTCTAAGCAATTCCTGTCACCTCGAACTAGCTTCATTATAGAGGTTCCAAATGCCGAGAGGGGAATATTTGCTAATAGCCCGCTGTACAACTATCTTGGCAGCTTGTTAAATGAACTGTAATAAAAAGGAAATGAGTGACTCTCTTACTAACATAGATTGTTTAAATAAACTGTATATTATAATCAGATTAATAGAACGATATCTACAGTTTAAACAATCGGTCTCAACTGTTTAAAGGGAAATAAACAAATTATTTCAAAATATAAACCGTCGAAAGAAGAAGAAAATTTTCTATAACAATGAAAGATAATTTCAATTCTAACTTACAGTTTTGGTAGCTTGAAGATTTAACAACCGACTTGAGAAAAATAATTATATAACAAATGTACAAAAACCAAAAAGGACCAAATTCAACAAAAAAAGGCAAAAACTTTGGCATAAAGCAAGATCTTTAAAGGGAATAAAAGTCGACTATTGTAACAAAAAGTAAGAAAAAATATTTGAAAATATAAACCGTCAAAAGAAGTAGAAAAATTTCTATATCAATGGAAGATAATTTGAATTATAACTTACAGATTTGGTAGCTTGAAGATTGAACAATATAGCGCCACCGACTTCGAAACGATACCGCCTTCCACCGACTTCGAACGAAAAGTAAAAGTAAAAAAAGTAAAATAGTAACACAGAGTAATGATTTCAATTTTTGACGGCTATTTATTACCTTGGGGATATTTTCAGTAATTTATAAAGGCAGGCTTCGGCTGGGCTTCAAGCTGGTCGGTTAGGTAAAGGATAAAATATAGAGCCTCTGACGGAAAAGGTGAATCTGACAGGGTCAATTTGGGAAATTTCTTTTAAAATAATAATTATTCCTATAGACAATAATGTTAAGATGTTTAAACTTATGAACAAGGATCAAATTTTCGGTCAAAATTTTCAGTTTCGGTCCCCACCGAAACCGAAATCCAAAATTTCGACCAAAATTTTGGATTTCGGTTTCAGTTTCGGTCATGCCCGAAACCGAAATTTAACCCAAAATTTTGATCCTTGCTTATGAATGGTGTTTTTAAATAATAAAATTAATATATTACATTGTTTGTATGTATTAATAATTTATAATTTATGATTATTAACATCTCAATCGCTATCCTCTTCTCTTATGGAAGAACCAATCGTGAATCCTCTACGTGCAATGCACTACATCTAGGTTGTATATGTTGTATGGCATCTAAAAAAAATTATAAAAATATAATATGAAGTATGATCAAAATGTTTATCACAAAGATAAAATTTTGAAACAATTTGTTAACTTTAGAAGGAAATTGAGAAAAGTTGGGAGACTGGACGAATCAAGTGAATATTTGGCGCAAACCACCTAAAATCGGAGAACTTTCCCCAAAATTTTAATTAATTCGAATAATTTTGTAACAAAGTGTGCGTAGATAGTGTTGTAAACGACCCAACCGACCTGACAGGTCAAGAGTATACTGGACACGGCCCGAAAACCATCTCAATGCCCGATCTGATAACCCAACATAGCCCGATAATAACCGCCTATTTTTCATAATTTTATATATAAAATATCAGGCCAGGTCAACCTGACCCAAATTTTCCTCAACCCAACTTCTTTGTGAAGCCGACCTTTCCCGAAAGTTGGGTCGGACATCTCAAGCCCAACCTGATCCAACCAGTGAAGTTTATGGACTCAACCCTACCTGTCGACCATCAATTTAAATCTCCATCTGCAAGAAACCCATGAAGTGCACGGGATAAGGTGAAAGCAAACTGCCCCGAAAAGAAGGAATAAGGTGTAAGCAAACTAATCAGAAAACGAAAGAAGGAATAAGTTGTAAGCAAACTACTAATTGGAAAACGAAATTAATTTAAGACCGATATTTGCCACCGAATATTCGGTAAGGGCAACTGGGGTTTCTATTGTGAGAGCCGTTGATGGATATCGTTTTCTTTCCCAATCTTTTCACAGAAAAACTCACCTATCATATTGGTTGGATGTTTGTTCCTCACATCGAACAAGTGCAAAACTCTATTTTCGACAATTAGGTATTTTACACTTGTAACTCTTGGATTTGCAGTGCAACCAAACTGGTCCAAAACGAATCAAAATCGTGCTCTAACCCTAAGGCTGCCACATGGGTTGGGTTGGGTTGGGTTGGGTCAGGCCAAATATTTGGTTGCCTAACAGGTAAAGGGCATATGCCTAAGCCGACCCGAAAAACCGATCAACCCAATGCCCGACCAAAAACTTGACCCAACCCAAATTTTGCCTGAACAGATCGGAAGGACGGATCAGATACTTCATGCCAGAACATTCCGATGGGTCAAGTTCATGTTCCCTCCATCAATTTCAAAGAATCACCGTCTTAGTAGAGATGCAAATTGGTTGGATCGGGTCTAAAATCACCACCATCGGATGAGGTTGGTTTAGACCCAACCCAACCCGAATAGCTTGATGAGTAAACCCGTTTATTTTCTTGTCTCAGCACCCGTTAGGGGAGGACCCATCGGGGCACTACCGTGGTCAAAAGTGCGTCCCAGTAACCCCCCACTTATAGAATTAGTGTTGAAATAATTAAATGGTAATAATGATTATTGCAAAAGAAAGAATTGGTATTAGTTAAAAAAAAGATGAGTTGGTAAGCCGCCCTGCTTCGAGAAGCACGGAATATATGTGGGGTAGCTCTCTTTGCGCCTACCCGATCTCTAAAAGGTCCTACGTGTGTAACTCCTTAAAAATCGCTGATTGCTTTTGGAGCTAATGATGGAGATTGTGTTTAACTTCGATCTTCTAACAAATGGATTTTGAGATCCCCTATCAAACGGTCAATTTTTTATTCCACATCACACGTCCTCAAAAAATGCCCTGTGTGCATAATGACATAGATCACACGGTCAAACGTGATTTTAGGGTCATATTTTAGGGATTTTTGACATGTGGAATCAAAAGCTGACCGTATGATAGGTGAAACACGATCTCAAGATCCTTTGTGTTAAAGATCTGGATAAAACATGTTCTCCATCATCTCATCTGATGCAATCACTGAGTTTTTATTGTTGAGCGCTTTCAAGATCGCGTGGGCGCGCGTTTAGAGCTACCCGCCTATGTGCTCGTCCAGCTTTACATGTGGTAGACAGGCATCAGGTGCGCCTAATCAGTGTTACAAAAATCGGTGAATTTTACCGAATATATTAGCCGCTCGCCTTTTAAACCGCAGAATCAAAGGTGAATCAGCTATTAAGCCCCACTCGAGGAAAACGCAGTCTCCTCTTTTATCATTTTGTTTGTAATTCAACACGAGAGACAGGTTATGCCATCTCTCTTGGAAAAAGAACACAAAGACAATTATACATTTACATCATTACTTCTTGGAAAACGATTGAACATTTGCTTTTCTGAAAAATAATATTTGATATAAAAAATATAAGGGAAATTTTCATAATTGACCCTGTCAAATTTTCCTTTTCCATCAAAGACCCTATAGTTTCACCTTTCACAAAACCGACCAGCTCCAAACCGAGTTGACACCCGCCTTTATAAATTACCGAAATTGCCTCTAAGGTAATAAATAGCCGTAAAAAATTGCAAATCACTATCGCTTTACTTTTTACTTTTTTACTTTTTACATTTCGGCCGAAGGCGTTGACATTTCATTGTTCAATCTTGAAGCTATCAAATCTATTGTAAGTTCAAATCTCTCTATTATCTTCTACTGTTGTAGAAATTGTTCTTCTTCTTTCGACAGTCTATATTTTAAAGAGGCGATATCGACAATTTATATTTTAGAGAGTCGATATCACCTCCTTATTGAAAATCAAGCTTACATTCTAATTTTGATTTAGTGTTTTAATATTTTGGGTTTTCCTTTTTTTGTAAAAGGTGAGTAAAACGATGACGGTTCATTATTTAAACTTATTATTAAATTTAATTGTTAACTTTAAAGAATCATATGATAGAGATTATGTTACGAATCTTTCTCCATTATCTTCCACTGTTGTAGAAATTAATTTTCTTCTTTCGACGGTCTATATTTTAAAAAGTCGCTATCGCCTTCTATAGCGACTCTCTAGAGAGCCGATATCGACTAGAGACTCGATACCACCTCTCTAGAGAGTCGATATTGCCTCTTTATTGAAGATGGATCTTATATTCTAATTTCAATTTAGTGTTATGATATTTTGGATTTTCTTTTTTGTAAAAAGTTTCCTCTCGAACCGGTTTCCTTTGAGTTAGAGATACTGAGTTTTTATCAAATCGGTGACGCCTGATTAGTAGAATAATGGCGATTCATTATTAAAACTTACCATTAAATTTAATTGTTGACTTTAAAGAATCATATGATAGAGATTATATTTCGTGTTAATCTTTGGCACAATCGATCTTTATATTGTGGCCTTCAAATCAGATGGCATAGATGCTGCTTCACATCGCGTAAACATAAAAAAATGTAAGTTTTTAAATTTTTAAACTATATTGAACGATAAAAAGTGTAAGAAAGGGTATTTGAGACTTTTTGTGCTAGCTGGAACTGGCTCGGTTTAAAGCTGGTTAGTTATGGGAAAGGTGAAATTATAGGGTTTCTGGCAGACAAGGTAACTTTGATAGGGTCAATCCTGTAAATTTTCCAATATATAGATATATTATAGGGAGCCATTACTTATACACGTTTTTCAAGTGATTGTCCCATATAAGTAAAAAAAATTAATATTATCTTTTTTTTTAATGACGAAATTACTTTGATAGTTGCATCTTGGGTAAAGAGAGAACATTGTAGAGATGTTTATTAGAGAAAGAATGGTTGAGGGAGAAAGGACAGTGGAGAGAGAGAGAGAGAACGATAGAGAGAGTGAGACCAGAGAGACGGAGGTGTAGAGAGAGAAAATGGTAGAGAGAGAACAAGAGAAATGGAGAGAGAAAATGGTGTAGAGAGGTTTAGAAAGAGAGAATGGTTGAGAGAGAAAGGATGGTAGAGAAAGAGAACGATAGAGAGAGAGATGGAAAGAGAGAACGGTGTAGAGAGAGAACAGTAGAGAAAAAGAGAGAGAAAGAGAGGTGGAGAGAGAGAGAACGGTAGAGAAAAAGAGAATGGTAGAGAGAGAGATAACAGTGGAGAGAGAGAGAAAAAGAAAAAACAGGTAAGGAGAAACTTGGGCTAAGAGAAAAGTGCAATTTTCTTTTTAATTTTAGGTGCAATCACATAAAGCATGTGCAATGACTAATTTAGGTTAATTCGGTGCAATCACTTAAAAAGTGTGTGCAAGTAATGGCTCCCTATATTGTATGATAGCTATTTATTTTAAAGGATAATGCCTCCTCACTACAAAAATAAGGTGTTTCAGTGGCACTTGTTGTTAAGGCAATTTTTTGTAGCGGCAGAACCAATGGTAACAGTTTTTGGTATCGATAGGACTAATAGCAGTAGCTTTTTGTTAAAAAATAGCTACTAATAGTCTTATTTTTTGTAATACCTTTTCTACATTTAAACACCAACGTGTTGACCCGACATGTGCTGAATTTGGGATGCGCATGTGCCCCTGGGATTAGGCGGGTTATCACGGGGTAATTTTTTTCGACTCCCGTGCGGCGCCTCGCTGCCGCTACAGCGAGGCCAGCCTAACTCAGATACCAGTTTTTCACAAAGCATAACCTAACATTGGTTATCACGCTCGTGCAACATCTCGCTGTCGCGCATAGCGAGACCTCATATCCAACCATCACTCTGATACCACCCGCCTAGAGGACGGGAACTCCCGCGTCGTGGTTGCCTTCACTCGAGGCTAACCCACTCAATGCATCGTGTCTACTTGCGACACACATGCCAGCACCTCAGTGCCCCTTGGCCTGTCTAGCTTCACCATGTGCAATGCACTAGTCCCTCGCTTCATACAGTGGCATACATCTCATCATGCCATTCAAACCAACCAACGTGTGTGGTCCATGCAACCAGCACACTTGGAGTAGCATGTAGCTCTTCATGCTCTCCAAACCAAGCATCGGGTGTGGTACGCACGACCAACACACCTCCGCTCCAGGCCCTCAGCTAGTGTGCGCCGCTACATCCCACGTAGCCCTTGAGTGTCCCAGTGATGTCACCGACCCATGTGCACCGCGACGCTGGTACGGGGCCACATGGTAACCTCACCCCAGGTGACACATGGCATCGGCGCAGCGCCGTATTGCTGCAGCGATGTTCTAGGCTCACCCCTAACCTAGAAAGCACATGCGCTCGTCCCGCAACGCAAGGCCTCATGTGTGGGAGAATAGCTTCACAGCTCCCTTCCCCCTATATATGGTCCAAAGACCAACTTAGATAAAGTAGCAGAAAACCCTCAAACCCCTTGGTTTGTCATACCACCATGGCACACGGCCTCCTGCTCGTGGCACACACCTGCAAAGGTGGTGTCTTGCCATTAAACATGGCACATGATCCTCTGACCGTAGCACCCAGTGCCATCCTCCAAGCCCACATGGCTTGTGAGGTCACGCATCAGCGTACCTTGCGACCGTGTCGCATCCACATCGCGACCACATCACGAGGCCCTCATGGCCTCTTGTCCAACATAGTACTGTGTCGCGACCATGTCGCGTCCCTGTCGCGACTATGTCGCAAGGCCCTCATGGCCTCATGTCGCGTGCCCTCATGGCACCACATGGTGTACCCTCATAGCACTGCATCACGTCTAAGTCGTGACTATGTCTCGTGTCAACTCGACACCATATCGGGTCCGTCATTGCACCCAGATGCCGCGTGCCCTCTTAGCACCGCATCACGTGCCCTCTTGGCACCGCATCGCTTGCCATACAAGCTAGATGTCGCGTGTCCTCTTAACACCACATAGCGTGCCACCATGGCACCGCCTCATATGCCTTAGCACTTGGACGTCGCGTGTCCTCTTAACACCACGTCACGTGCCCCTACGCAGAGCCCCGCACTACGCGCCTTATGGCACCAAGACGTCGCGTGCCCTCTTGGCACCACGTCGCGTGCTCATACGCGGAGCACCGCATTACGTGCCTTATGGAACCAAGACGTCGCGTGCCCTCTTGACATCACGTCGCGTGCTCCACCGCGGAGCATCGCATTCTAAGCCCTTCACGCGTCTAGCCACCATACTAGATCACAGCTTAGTTCGGGTCACCGTCGCATCATAAATCAAGGACTCATGCACGCATCGCAGGGCCACGTGCCTCTGTGCCCACGTGTGTTACACGGCTAGCTTACAAGGTCCGCTTGCCCTCTTGCTAGCTAAGTACCCAGTTCCAAGGTCGTCATGCCTTCATGTTGGCTCACAGATTAATGAGGCCGTCACATCCTCCCCAACTCAATAAGGTCAACGTCCTCGTTGACGCAGTATCTCAAGGAAATGGACCATGCCACATCCACCAATCTGGTTGTGTCAACGTCTTTATTGACAGTAAGACCCGCATCAGTTCCTCCACTTATGTCTTCACCCCATGCAGAGCCTATCCAGAGTCACTTTTCTCATAGTGTACTCAAGTGCTACACTTAGCATCCCATGCTAAATCAGCCTATTTTACGCTTGTGTGTGACCCTCTTCACCAACACACGTAGTATTTGGACCCTCTGACCCACGTACTCTACCGAGTGTCACATCGCATCCTCATGCAGACGTGTTCCACCAATATCTAGCCCGAGGTTTCTCACCTCCTCGCTGGATCAATTTGGTCATATCCATGCGGTTCCACACCACGCTATCCATCACTATGCCATGCACTGAGCATTAGTGATTACAGCTCACTCTAGTACCTCGACACCACGTGTCTTCACCTAAGAGTTCGTTTAGAAAATTTTGAATTCGAAGTATTTTAGTGCTTCAGTCTCTGCAATAGGGGTGTGATTTTCGATCACATTTTCCTCCCCCACTCGATGCGTTGACGCCCTCGTCAACATCCGAACTCCTACGTTAGTTCCTCAACACACAATCTGGTCTTCACCGAAGCACACTCGGATCTGAATCGCAAGTAGTGCACTTCACTGCATTGATTCACTTCTGTGCTAGTACATCAACCAATTTCGGTGTCTTCACCCCACGTAGTGTTCTAGCTAACTTGGTCCGGTCAGTATTTCACCCAGGTATCTTTATATACCAGTTCCTCATACAACCGGAAGCAAGACAATCGATAGCAACCAAGCTTCCGCAACTCATTGCCCTCATGACTCTCTAGGTTTTCAACAGTCCATCTTCACCCAGGAGTCTACCTTTCATCCGCACTGCCGTCTAGCACCTCAACACCTCTGTGTCTTCGCCCAAGAGTTCGACCTGCGTGTGATTTGTAGAACTCTAGTACCTCAATGTATGTTTCCAACCACAAGACTACCACACAGGCAAATTTTGCAGCTCTAGTGCCTCGATGTAGGCTTAACAATGTTGAAATCCGCAACATCGCTTATATCTTTCAATCGTAGCAACCGATGGAACCCAGCTTTGTTAGACCTTTTAGACTTGATCACCACACAAGCCCTCAACGATCCTGCAACGCTCTAGTACCACAACACCTCTGTGTTTTCACCCAAGAGCCTGCCATGAGCACCTTGCTCAACAATGAAGCTCACTGCTTCTCACACTATAGTACCTCGACCTCTGTCTTCACCCAATAGTGTGACTCGAGTCACTTCCTGCAACTCAACTTATGGTCCTTTGCGTAGACAAAAGATTTCAACGATCACCTGGGACTCACTTCCTCTGAAGATACCCATCTGGTTGTCGTATTTGCTTCCTCTGAAGCTACGCTAGATCACTTGAGACTCGCTTCCTCTGAAGGTACCCATCTGGTTCATCCATTGGCTTTCCTCTGAAGCCACACTGGATCTTAGTCCAGCCATCCGTCACTCACAGACATTGTGCCTTATCATCACACAACAAGGCAACGAGCTTCTGACCCCTACTCTGGTTCAGCCTAGCTCAAATCAGTTCTCTCGATGCCTCGCTCAACTGTATCATCGATCCTGGGCCAACGCAACATATTGATCCTTACATTGCCGCATACCAACGGTCCAGACCCTCATGTCATATACCAGCGACCGATTCATAAAATCTCGGCTTTTTTTAGTGAGAATGGAGCATCCTACCTGCTCCTTGCCATCCATGGCAATGGTGCTCTTAGCACCAACGTGATCCAATGCTTCATGTTGGAGTCACTGGCGTTCATCTTCCTCGGACCATCCCGCTACTTCAACGAGTGGCACTCACGGCCAACAAGTTGATCCATGGCAATGGTGCTCTTAACACCAACGTGACCCAACGTCTCATGTTGGAGGTCACTAGCGTTCATCCATCCTGGACTGACCCGCTACCGCAATGTATAGCCCTCATAGGCAACAATCATCATGAAATTAGAACGGAGCATCGCCCGTGCTCCATGCCGACATGGCAACGGTGCTCTCAGCACCTGTGTGAGTCAACGTCTCATGTTGAAAGTCACCAGCGTCCCTCCACCTCGGACTGGCCCGCTAACTCAACATGTGGCTCCCATGGCCAACTAGCATTGAGTTCCATTTTCGCGACAAATAACCCAGCAGTACCGTCCCTCTGTGCGCGACTCAATCGCCTCTCAATCACAGATGTGCAACTCTACTACACACAAGTAACTCTGGTTGTCACAAAATCAGAGCGCACCTCATCGCTCTAGCTTGCCAAAGTAGTCCCAATCGGAACGATTTGGCTCTGATACCAACTGTCACGGGGTAACTTTTTTCGACGCCCGTGCGGCGCCTCGCTGCCGCTATAGCTAGGCCAGCCTAACTCAGATACCAGTTTGTCACAAAGCATAACCTAACATTGGTTATCACGCTCGTGCAACATCTCGCTGCCGCGCACAGCGAGACCTCATATCCAACCATCACTCTGATACCACCCGCCTAGAGGACGGGAACTCCCGCGTCGTGGTTGCCTTCACTCGAGGCGAACCCACTCAATGCATCGTGTCTACTTGCGACACACATGCCAGCACCTCAGTGTCCCTTGGCCTGTCTAGCTTCACCCTGTGCAATGCACTAGTCCCTCGCTTCAGACAGTGGCATGCATCTCATCATGCCATTCAAGCCAACCAACATGTGTGGTCCACGCGACCAGCACACTTGGAGTAGCATGCAGCTCTTCATGCTCTCCAAACCAAGCATCGGGAGTGGTACACACGACCAACACACCTCCGCTCCAGGCCCTCAGCTAGTGTGCGCCACTGCATCCCACGTAGCCCTTGAGTGCCCCAGTGAGGTCACCGACCCATGTGCACCGCGACGCCGACACGGGGCCACATGGGAACCTCACCCCAGGTGACACATGGCATCGGTGCAGCGCCGCATTACTGCAGCGATATTTTAGGCCCACCCCTAACCTAGAAAGCACATGCGCTCATCCCGCAACGCAAGGCCCCATGTGTGGGAGAATAGCTCCACAGCTCCCTTCCCCCTATATATGGTCGAAAGACCATCTTAGGCAAAGTAGCAGAAAATCCTCAAACCCCTTGGTTTGTCATACCACCATGGCACACGGCCTCCTGCCCGTGGCACACACCTGCAAAGGTGGTGTCTTGCCATTAAACATGACACACGATCCTCTGACCGTGGCACCCAGTGCCATCCTCCAAGCCCACATGGCTTGTGAGGTCACGCATCAGCGTCCCTTTTGACCATGTCGCGTCCACATCGCGACCACGTCACGAGGCCCTCATGGCCTCTTGTCCAACATAGCACTGTGTCGCGATCATGTCGCGTCTGTGTCACGATCATGTCGCAAGGCCCTCATGGCCTCATGTCGCGTGCCCTCATGGCACCACATGGCGTACCCTCATGGCACCGCATCACGTCTAAGTCGTGACTGTGTCTCGTGTCAACTCGACACCATATCGGGTCCGTCATTGCACCCAGATGCCTCGTGCCCTCTTAGCACCGCATCATGTGCCCTCTTGGCACCGCATCGCTTGCCATACAAGTTAGATGTCGCGTGTCCTCTTGACACCACATCGCGTGCCACCATGGAACCGCCTCATGTGCCTTAGCACTTGGACGTCGCGTGCCCTCTTGGCACCATGTCACGTGCCCCTACGCGAAGCACCGCACTACGCGCCTTATGGTACCAAGACGTCGCGTGCCCTCTTGGCACCACATCGCGTGCTCATACGCGGAGCACCGCATTACGTGCCTTATGGCACCCTGACGTCGCGTGCCCTCTTGACACCACGTCGCATGCTCCACCGCGGAGCATCGCATTCTAAGCCCTTCACGCGTCTAGCCACCATACTAGATCGCAGCTTAGTTCAGGTCACCGTCGTATCATGCATCAGGGACTCATGCACGCATCGCAGGGCCACGTGCCTCTGTGCCCACGCGTGCTACACGGCTAGCTTACAAGGTTCGCTTGCCCTCTTGCTAGCTAAGTGCCCAGTTCCAAGGTCGTCATGCCTTCATACTGGTGCACAGATTAATGAGGCTGTCACAGGGTGCTCTAAGAGGCCCGGATACCCAGGTTATCAAAAAAAAAAAAAAAAGCACAATTTACATTGTCCAAGTAGCAATCCAACACTGAAACATTTTTCATGCAAAAACTTAAGCTTATAAGTGGATGTGAACCATCACTTTAACAGTATGGATTATCCATATCTTAAACCGTTATTGGTGTAAGATTGTTTCAAAACCAATTTAGTGTTTAAATGATGGTCACGAGAGTTAGGCCCTTATTTTAAAGGCTTCTACCAATCCACCAGTTTACACGCAATATGCCACCCACCATATCTATCCATTGAATCCTTCTAATCAAGTGGCATACCTTGATGAAAAATAGGTCCACATGTACCTAATTAATTACCCATTTCAAGATAATTAAGCTCATGAATAGTCTCACGATGGTTGAACTCTTATTTTATTATATAAAAATATTTTCTAATTTTACCAAAAAAATCTGAATCAATTTGTAAATCTTCTTTTCTCGAATTAATTTTGAGAATTTATCCATACTATGCCGGATAATTGTCAAATCCATTGGTAAACGCAAGATTTTCATGTGGCAGGGGCTCCAGATAATCTATAGTCGATTTATATTAAAAAAAATTCTTACACCCTTAATTAGAATAGAAAAAAAAATTTAAAAATCATAAAACACTTAAAAAATCAAACAATTCTAATTTATGATAAAGATAACAAATGAGTTTCTCCAAAAAAAAATTCTATTACTATCAAAAAATTTGTTTACAATTTTCCTCGATGAGGTTTCATACCCTGGAAGCGTACCAGAATTTTCTCCGTATCAATGCTATCAAACAGGTTTTTCTCAATATATGTGATTAAGCAATCATTCAACCACTCATCTCCCATTCAATTTCTCAGTCTATTTTTTATAATATTCATAATAGAAAATGCCCCCTCTTAATAGTGGCTGTGACAACTAGTAGGATTAGTGTCAGTGTTACGAGAGATTAAATATATGAATACAAAATATTTCTTTTTGTCTCAACCATCTTTTGAGCAACCTCATTGCTTCCTTTCACCTTTGAAAACTTGTAATTTGAACGCACATCAAAATATAAGTTTCAAGTTGATGTTCAAGAACCACGAGAGCCCTTTTAAAAAATTCAACTGGATAAAATTTAGCAAGTTAAATTATTTTGTTCTTGTCAAAATATTTTGTATTTTGTTCTACAAAATACAAAATATTTGTAGACATGTCATACAAAGAATCTATCATGTATTCACTTCATTGAAACGATTGTTAAGCTCCGAAAATTCTTGATCAATAACACTGAGAATTGCTTCCTCATTGCGAAAGAAAAGAAAACGTAAGCATCAATACAAGCATATTGAACTTGATTCTTTTTTAGTCACTCAAGTTCCCAATCGCTCATCCCTACCACTTTTGATTTCTCCAACCCTTTCAATCCCAAAACCATATCGGCGGCCAACTTCGCCATAGACGCAATTCTCATATCATCCATCTGCAACTTGTCGGCGGGTAAGAACCGAAGATCCGTAACACGCGAGTGTCTCCTTCTTTTCCCTCCGAATGAATATATGGAGTTAGCATAAGGTATATAAACCCGATTACGAAAGAGAGTGTTCAAGTATTTTATACGTGTATTTGGGATTTGGGCAGCTTATTCCAAATTATATGTCAGAAGGGAACATACAGGTGGCTTGAATAGAGTGCAACTGCACATTTTCGGGCTTAGCATCATGTCAAAAGAAGGGATAATGGCTCTCATCCACATTTAACCACCTTTAAATGATCTTACACTATTAAAATTGGAATTTCTATCTCCTACCATTTCCCCATATTCCTGACAACTCTATTTCTTGCAGATTTCTGACAAACTCATCATCTTTTTAGTTTTTCCTACATGTATTCTTTTAGGCCTCAGAAAAGTTCTGATTCATGGCATTTCACATAAATGAAGGATTTCTTATGTTCTTTTAATTCATTCATAAAAGCATAGAATCGGTATACTTTAGGGACATCGTATGATCGTAGGAATGACGATAGAGTATCTGATATCGTGTCGTATATATTTCAAGGCCATTTTTGAGCAATGCACGATCTATAAAAAGTTGAACACTTTTGTCGGTGCAATTGTGCAAAAATAATTCCTACAACTTTACTACTCGATCGCCTATCATACAAACACTATATCTGAGCTGGATTCGTGCAAAAATAACTCATACACGCTCAGCCTGATATTACATTCGGGCCGGATTCGTGTCTACATTTTAAGGTACAAAAAATCGGGTCGATAAAATTTCAACCCGAATCCTATCCGACCAAACCCAATTATATTAAGGGAAAGGGTCGGGCTTGTCTTGAATGGTCTGATCATGATCTCTAGATCGATTGCGTCAAAGATTGAGACGAAAACGATCTCCACCATCTGATACAACATACTCAATTATTTATTCACGTAAAAATATGGGTTGGGAAGGACAGATTTTTAGCTATAAATAAAAGTATCATATTTCATTTATCTTTTAAAAAAATAAATAAAAGAAATAAAAAATAAGGGAAGGAGATAGAAAGCATATATAACTTACCCTTGAGATAAGAATGTATGGATGATATTATAGTCCATAAATTAGATGGTTTAAATCTTCATAAAACAGCATTATTGGGACTTATACACTTCAAGCTTAACCATTGATGGTGAATTAAAAAGGAATTGGGAGAAGGGTGTCAAAAGAAGTTAAACAAAATAAAATATTTTTGGCTTCTTGCATAGTCTTTTGTCTTTTATGTGTAATACCACTAAGTCTCGTTCTTATGATGGGCACCAAGGATCAAAATTTCGGCTGAAATGACTGAAATTTCGGTCGAAATTATCGGTTTTGGTCCCTACCGAAATGATAATTTGGGATCGAAATTTCGGTCATAAAATATATGGGGTTCAAATTATCGGCTGAAATTCAAATTTTCGGCCAAATTTTCGGTTTCGGCCCCCTCCGAAACCGAAATGAAAACCGATATTTTGATTCTTGATGGGCACTCAATAAAAGCCCAAGGTCTTCTTCTCCCAAAGACAACAAAAGAAGCTCTGGTATGAAGCCTCTATACGCGCAACTCCAAGCAACCAGACATGCCAGTGGACGTCGCCAGTAAACTTCATCAGATGAGTCGGATATCAGTGGTGCACTATCCAGCATTGACCTCAGGTGTGGAGATCCGAGCAACTTCCAGAACCCCTTTTATTTTTTTAAATTAAAACCAAAAAGCCATAGAAAATTGTTCTACATGGGCCCGGGCTGCAAAGTGTAACGTTCGGCCCGGCCCAAAAAATTAGGCCTTTAAAAAAAGAAAATCTTAAAAAAACTCTTAAAAACTTATTAGAAACTCGGCCCGGCCCGGATAGCTAATCGGGCCGGATTCATGCTCATGTGTAAATTAAGTTGTACTCGCAAGTGCACGAATCGTGATGTAGTCAGTGGGTGCAAAGTACGAGATCGTTCCCACGATGATTGGTTAGAAAATTTAAAATCAGAAATAGCAATTAACTAAAAAAATTTCCACAGATCTATCACAGTAACCAACAACCTAGAATTTTGAGAGCTTCTAATAAATGAGATAAATACTAATAGATAAATACTAACGAAATCTAAGAATTAAGCAATTAATGAAATATAAGGATTGAGATGTTAAATCCTCCCATCGTAGGTTTATCATTTACAGAATACCAATCTGTGGATTGAGATGTGAGATCTTTAACAGATTTCTCAAAAGAAGCGCTGCCTCATACACACGTGAGTTCTAAAATACAGATCTGAGATCACGGAGATGTATGATTAACATCTCATGAGTGTATGATTAACACTCACACCTCTTACAACATTTAGAACGCAATCTCTAGGGTAATTTTCAAAGTACGATCTAAGATCAAAGAGATGTGTGATTAACACCCCATGAGTGTGTGATTAACACTCACACCTCATATAGTGATTGGAACTCACCACTGGGGTAAAGTCACACTATCAATCCGAAATCAAGGAGATGTATGATTAACACCCCATGAGTGTGTGATTAACACTCACACCTCAGATGACAGTAAAACTTCACCCCGAGATGGATAAAAATTAGGATAAAATCATTATTGCAGATCTGAAATCATAAGACATGATTAACTCCTAGATCTCAGACTAAAATAATGATTTCACCTTTTCCAATGAATATTAAGGCCTTAAAAGGTATCTGACATCTCAATCACACAAATTTATATTAATATAAATGAATACCTCAGATGGGGTTCATTAGATCCCCATCCTTAATAAAACTAGCCACACATAGTAAAAGTAAATAACATGGTTGAAATGTAAATAGACATTAACATCAATATTTAAAATACCGTAAAGAGCTTTAATATTATCCACAAAAAGCTTTAATCCAAAGTACGTACACCTCCTTCTTGAAAGTGGATCCAAATCAGAAAAACTAAGACTTATCTTCTTCTCAAAATGAATGTTAAAAAGATAGTTCAAGAAATTGGGACTCAATGCCCTTACACTTTGAAACGCAAAAAACTAAAACAGAAGAATGCAGAAAAATTAAAACTCTCCCCCCAAACAGAACAGAAGCTCCTGGAATGAATATAACTCCAAGAATATATTTCCCCTAATTGCCAAAACGGAAGCCGCTTTTTCCTCCTTGAATCCAAGATTTTATTCCTTGAAAAGAGTACCGAGATTCTCGCGGCCAAACACAATTTCGAACTCAAATTCAAACTTGGTTGATTGATCGACTGAATATGGTCGATCAATCGACCAGATTAGATTTTATTTTTTTAATTTCCAAGTCCTCCGGATTAGGTCGAAAGATCGACCAAAAAGGGTCGATCGATCGACCTTCTCAGATTTTCGTGAACTCCCACTAAACTTTGCATCAGACACTGTCTCGGTATTTCGATCGTAACTTTCTATCCTGAAGTCGGATTGAGGCAATTCTTGCGGCGTTGGAAAGAAGACGACGAGCTCTTCAACTTTGGTGTTTAACCATTCCGTGAATCCAGTGTTTTAAAGGTCAAAATTAAGCTCCAAGTCGGGATAACTTCTGGATGATCCAAGGTAGCACGAATTTGACGTTATATTCTGAATTTTTGGGTTATTTCATGCTCAACACATCTCCAGACCTGTAAATCACTAAAACTATATAAAACATGTTAAATGGCTTTCATCGGGTAGCTAAATATAGGTCTTTAAGAGTGAAATATCATCATATTTCACTGCGCATCACATGCCGCAACATTTCAAATTTGGGTCCGGCCCGGCCCGAGCCCAAAATTTTTCCTCAAAAAAAATGGGCCGGGTGAAAAACCCGCTGATATGAACATAGAAATCAAAACCAACATACAAATTGATTATAAAAAATTAAGCAAGGAAGCTAAGCCAAGAACAAGATCTGTTGAAGCGAGCCGTTGCAGAGACTTCTCTCGTGCCTACGTTAGAGGGGAGTATACTCCACTCTCCTCAGTTTTTGACCATTTCTGCAAAAATTGGTAGGAAAGGCAAAACTGGGTGAGATGCAGATAGTGATTGTTTTCTTGTGGGGCCCACGCCGATTACCAAATACAGGAATTGATAAGATTTGCCTCATTTTTGTCACTTTCCCAGCGAAAACTCGGAATCACGCCTTAGTTTTAGTATTCGAACAAGGCTTTGAGTGTGATTTATCAGTATGGCATGTTACATACATGTGGGATAATCTAAATTCTCAAGTGACAATCCATTAGTGGAACACATTTCAGCCTGTAAGTGAATATAAACCATCTAATTGATGAACATTAATATCAGCCATTAAAACTTAAAACAACTGTTAATTTTATGTCTAAAGATCGGATGGTTTTAATAGCCCTAAAACATTATTTTTGTGCATGTTACAGTTTAATGTATAATCTATCACTTTGATGGTATGGATCACCCAAATTTTAAACCATTGATGATGTAAGATTATTTAAATACCATTTTTGTGTTTAAATGATGGTCATGAGGTCGAGTCCAAACAAAAAAAATGCCAAGACGCATTACCCAACAGGCCAACCCTGATTTTAATCGGATCTGGCATCTAAACTTGACCCATCAGGGCGGGTTTGGTTCAGGTTGCATGATGCATCCCTGACCGTTAGATCAAGTCAAGTCCAGTCGCGTTGGATGGGCCCAATTGGGTGCATCAGGTCAGTTCCAAGCTCCTCTAGCAGATACCTTTTACCTCATTAGGAACCAAAAGTTTGGCTTGACTCAAGCCAACTGGTTGAAATCTTTGACATTTTTTCCATGAAGAAAAAGGTTTTGAATGTTTTGAATCTACATAATAGAAATATTTTTTTGTTCGAATCTTCGACCGTATAAAAGTTCATATTTATTTGTTCGAATCTTCGACCATATAAAACTTCATGAACTTCAAATCACATGTCACATATGATGAAACTATATTTTATATGTTCAAAAAGTAACTATGATTCAAGTCCCATGGTGCTCAAAGCAAAATTAGGGTGGCAATGGGCTGGGTGCCAGGCCAGGGTAAGGTGGGCTTATGATTCAAGCTCAAGCCCAACCTCACATGGCTCGTTTATGTATAGCCCAAAACAAACATTCAAAGCCCAAGTCCAACCTCACCTTTCCCGTTTATTCATAAATAATATGAATTTTTAAAATCTACCTCTATATTTATTTTTTAAAAAATTATATATTACAATTTACAAATGCCTAATAAAGAAGTAAATTATTTATTTATTTCTAAAAAATTCCAGACTTTAAAGTTAGAAATTTCCTAGTTCCTTAGGGGTATTTTCAAAAAAATGTCGCGAGTGAAACCCAGTATAATTGTTATACATGAGACTCTTATGGGCCCGAGTTTGGCCCATTTAAATTTCAGGCTTAAAGTGTTAGCCCAAGCCCAACCTGCAGGCATTTTGCTCAAGCCCAAACCCTCTTTAAAACAGGCTAGACCTAACGGGCTGGCCTGGGAGGGCTACCCAGCCCATTGCCACCCTTAGGACAGATGCTCAACACCAAAAGCAAGTGGAATCAGTACAATATATAGTGCAAATTTGATACAAATTGACCCATTTAAACCATTGATTGGTACCCAACAAAAGCATGTAAATGAAAGGCCACAACGGGTATTGGGGTGAGCTGGGATGTACAATTTAAATTAAACTTAAAATTGTCAAAGGATCGGGTCGACCTGATACCTGACCTGACCGACTTGAATTTTTTTACTGAATCGGGTAAATAAATTTGACCCGTCAGGTTGGGTCGGCCATGAGACATCCGACCTGACCTTCAGCGAGGTCAGAGATGGCAAAAATATGAGGCGATTTGACCCGATAATTTATTATATAAAACATGAAAAATAATAGTTTTAAGAAGCCAGATTAGGTTTTCAGCTCGGCCTTTGCGCCCGGTCTATGACGGCTCATTATCAAAAAGAAAAATAGAGGGGAAATTTACCTGATCGGCCCTGTCAGATACGCCTTTTACGTCAGAAGCCCTGTAGTTTTACCTTTACCCAAACCAACCAGCTCCAAGCCTAGCCGACCCTTAGGTTAGCAAAATGCCCAAATTGATACAGTTTTTAATCTTCTTCCTCATTTTAATCTGATACAGTTTTTAAAAGTCAGAGGTGGCGAAGGTGACGGCGTCTTCTCCTCAATCCAAATTATTCTGATCTGCTATTTGGATCAACCCAGATACACCTTTTTCGTCAGAGACTGTAGCAGATTAGAATGAGGAAGAAGAGGATACACCTATATAATTTAAAATTTTAAATATTTACATTTTTCTATGTTTACGCGATGTGAAACGAGATCTATGCCGTCTGATTTGAAGGCTACAATATAAAATCGATAGTTCCAAAGATAGATATAAGAAAAAGGCGATATCGACTCTGTACATAGTCGGTACCGATCATTTTAAGAGACGTCATCGACTCGGTACAAAGTCGCCATCGATTACATAAAAAAAAAAAAAATTTAATTTTTTTATTTTTATTTTTATTTTTATATAATCGATGACGACTCAGTAGAGAGTCGTCATCAACTCGTTACTGAGTCGTCATCGATTACATAATTTATTTATTTATTATTATTTTTTTAATATATAATCGATGGCGACTCTGTACAGAGTCGATGACGACTCTTAAAATAATCGGTACCGACTATGTACAGAGTCGATATCAACTGTGTACAGAGTAGATATCGCCTTTTTCTCATATCTATCTTTGGAACTATCGATTTTATATTGTAGCCTTCAAATCAACGCATAGATCGTTCTCGCATACATATAAATGTAAATATTTAAAATTTAAATTATATAGGTGTATCCTTCTTTCTCATTCTAATGCATTCTCTTTCGATCCAAATAACAGATCGGAATAGTTTGAATTAAGGAGAAGACACCGTCACTTTCGTCACCTCTAACTTTTAAAAACTGTACCAGATTAAAATGGAGAAGAAGATGATGTTTTTGTGCGTTAAAGAAAGGAGGTAATTTGGACTTTTTGCTATCCTTAGGGTCGGTTAGACTCCCAGCTAGTCGATTTGGGTAAAGGTAAAAATATAGGGCCTCTGATATAAAAGCTGTATCTTACAGGGCTGGTCAGGTAAATTTCCCAAAACAGAGAGAACTATGGCAGCTTTTAAACAGACTCTGCCATTCGGTCTACTGCCAGGCCACATGCCACTAGTGTTCAATCGATCAAAGTAGTCCAAAGTAACACTGTAGTACTTACATTTTGCAGCTCAAACATTAGAGTTAGTCCCCAATGAGCGTCCACCCACCATCGGTGGGCAGGCCACACATCTGTGTGACTGCATGACTTGCATGGACTTTCAATATATGAAAGTCTACGCATATCATGTAGTCATGTAGATATGTGAACTGCCTTAATACAGGTGATGGTGGACAACCACTATAGGCTAACTAAAAAAATTATGGCTTTTGATTAGTGCACTTTAATTTCAACTTAAGGAGCTGACTCTTCTTACTGTCATTTAAAAACAAAATGGTATTTAAATGATCTTATATCAATGGTTTAAAATGTGAGTGATCCGTATAATACCATCAAAGTAATAGATCATAGATTGAGTGCAACAAGCCTAAAAAGATGTTATAAAGATATTTAAACCATCCAAGGACTATCATGTCAACCATTTGTTTTAGTTTTAGTGGTTGATATTTAAGTTTATCAATCTAATGGTTCTCATCTACTTATAAGCATGATTCTATGGGCTGAGACATTGTTCCAAAGGATAAAGGTAGTCTCGTACCATGGACTAAGTACCCTACATGGTCTCATGCTAAGTTACAGCCACGTGGCACCTAATCACATGGTCGGATGTCATGAATAGGAGAGGCTCGCTCATGACTATTATTTTATAAAAAAATAATTAAAATATAAAAAATATTAAATCATGTGATTCAAAGAATCAATTGCAAGTAAAATAACGGTAAACTCACATTTGGTTTTACCGTTCATTCTCGCCATGGTTGATGCCATTGACTATGCAGTTTTATATTGTTTTTTTAACAAAATAGTTTTAGATGGCCGCTTGAGCCGTATAACTTCAAGGGGAATTTCTCAAATCGACCCTGTCAGATTCACCTTTTCCGTCAAAGACCCTATATTTTCACCTTTCACCTAATCGACCAGCTCTAAGCCTAGCTAGTTTCAGCTAGCGCAAAAAGTCATAAATACACTTACACTTTTTTTCATTCTACATATATAGTTTAAAATTTTAAATATTTGCACTTTGTTATATTTACGCGACGTGAAACAGAATCTATGCTGTCTGATTTGAAGGCCACAATATAAAATCGATGGTGCCAAAGATTGATACGAAAAAAAGAGGATATCGCCTCTTTAAATAATTAAAAAATTAAATTAAATTAAACAGTCGGTGGCGACTCTTTAAACAGTCGCCATCGACTGTTTTAAAAAAAAATTGTTAAATTTTTTTTTTTTTTTTAAACAGTCGGTATCAATTGTTTAAAGATTCGCCATCACCTCTTTAAATAGTTGGTACCGACTATTTAAAGAGTCGGCATCGTCTGTTTAAATTTTATTTTATTTTTTAAAAGAAGCGATAACGCCTTTTTTCATGTCTATCTTTGACACCATCTACTTTATATTGTGACCTTCAAATCAGACAACATAAATCCCATTTCACATCGCGTAAATATAGAAATGTGCAAATATTTAAAATTTTAAACTATATAGAACGGAAAAAAGTGTAAAAAGGGATATTTTTAACTTTTTGTGTTAGCTGGAACTAGCTCGACTTGGAGCTGGTCAGTTTGGTTAAAGGTAAAAATATAAGGTCTTTGGTGGAAAAGGTGTATCTGACAGGGTCAATTCAATAAAATTCCCTAATTTCAATGATAGATTACTACATGAACAATTTAGATATACATATGTGTGCAGGTGATATAAAAATAATATATATAGCACATGCCACACTTTAATGGTATACGATGAAAAATCTAAAATAATGGTGGAAGCTCATTTAAACACTTGGGGTGTTTAAAGGTCGGTTTGGTACCGTTATCCCTTAAAAAATTATAAACTACTGTTTATTTAGGCCAATTCTTGTTAATATTATCAACTACCATCTTTGGATTGCTGATAAACAGGTGATTTTGGCGAGTCCACAGGCATGACATAATCTACAAAGAGGCTTACAGATATTTTTTTTAAAAAAACACAAAAGATCTGAAAAGAGGCAACCATCTCCCATTAACCATTGATGTGACTTTAAAAGCCATTGATTGAATATAAAAAGCGACTCTGTTGACCATTGTACACATGGGGCTGTGAGCCTGTGATCACTCAGTGTTGCACCATATATACCTTTGATCAATCCAAATATTTTATATTATCTAAATACCCAATTATCTCTTATATTATCTAAATATCCGATTATCTCCAATGTCTTAGTCAAAAAATTAAGCCTTATAATTGATCGTTCTCGTCATTAACTCGTTTAATGGCTTCCAAATACAAGTCTGAAATGCAATAAAACACTCTTCAAAGTTATGCATAGATAGATAATTTAAATTCCCACTAATTGGGTTTTTTTCCCACTTTAGTTCAATACCGGCCGTACGAGATTTTTTTTTTTTTTAAGGGAAATTTACTTCATCCCGATCCTGTTATATACACCTTTTACGTCAAAGACCTTATATTTTTACCTTTATCCAAACCGACCAGTTTTTAGTTAAGCCATTTTCAGCTGGCACAAAAAGTCAAAAATATCCCTTCTTACACTTTTTTTCTTTCTATATGATTTAAAATTTTAAATATTTGCATATTTTTATATTTACGCGATGTGAAATGGCATTTATGTCGTCTGATTTGAAATCCACAATATAAAATCGATGGTGTCAAAGATAAATACAAAAAAATGGCGATATCGCTTCTTAAACAAAAAAAAAAAAAAAAAAAAAAATTTCTTAGCAGTCGACATCGACTGTTTACACAATCGATGGCGACTCTGCATACAGTCGCCATCATAGAAAATTATTTATTTATTTTTACAGTCGACATCGACTATTTACACAATCGATGGCGACTCTGCATACAGTCGCCATCGACTGCATAGAAAATTATTTATTTATTTATTTATTTTTACAATCGACATCAATTGTTTATACAATCGATGGCGACTGTGTATACAGTCACCATCTATTGTATAAAAAAAAAAAAATTATTTATTATTATTTTGTTTTTGTACAATATCGATTGTATAAGCGATCGATATCAATCGTTAAAATTTAAGCACCGATCGTGTTAAGAGCAAACATCATCGTGTTAAGAGTCGGCATCAACTGTTCAAATTTATTTTTATTTTTTTTTAAGAGGCAAAATCGCCTTTTTTCGTGTCTATCTTTGACACCATCGATTTTATATTGTGGCCTTCAAATCAGACGGTATAAATCATGTTTCACATCGTATAAACGTAGAAAAATATAAATTTTTAATTTTTGAAACTATATAGAACGAAAAAAGTGTAAGAAGGGGGTATTTCTGACTTTTTGTGCTAGCTGTAAATGGTTTGGCTAAAAGCTGGTCGATTTGGATAAAGGTGACAATACAGGGCCTCTGACGTAAAAGGTATATCTGATAGGGTCGATCAGGTAAATTTTCCTTTTTTCTAAAGGCGGTACAAGTTGCCAATGAGTACCTTTATTTTCTAACTCAAAATTCTTTCTTTTTTATCTAGGTATTATGTGCTTAAATCATTGACTGCTTTGATTAAGATGACAGAGATTATTTTTTTCATCCGAATCTTTCAGTTGAGAGATTTGAGATCATGGGCCAACCATCAGATCAAATGATCAAATTTTAATTCCACAAAACACACATCTCAAAGAATGAACATGATCATGGCATACATCAAACATGGTTCTCCCATCACTTTTCAGAATGTGTACCATGTGGAATCAAAATCTAAACCTATGATAGTACAACTATGATCTCAAGATCTATTGTGTCCAAGTTTGGGGCAAAAAATGATCCCCATCGTTTGATTCAAACAACTCTCGAGACCATAATAGAATATATAAATATACATAGGGAGCAACTGCGTGCACATGTACCTTTCTCTGTTCCATTTGCGGTCGGATTGGACCAAAATTTTGGCTGCCTACTAGGAAAATGACATATGCCTGACTTGACCCAATAGTGCAACCGACCTGAACCGAGGGTGCACCCAACCTAAACTAAAAGCACGACCAACCTTCTGCCCAACCTGAAAACCTGCCCCGACCTCGTAAAAAACCCTATTTTTATGATTATTATACAGATTAAATCAGATCAGTTCGAGTCGAATTGCCCTACCTGATCCGACCCAACCTCTTAGTAGTCAGGTAGGATGCCTCTTGCCCTACCCGACAAGTCAAGTTTATTTGTTGTTTATTAAAAAAAATAAAAAATAAAAAGAAATTTATATACCTGACCCGATAAAAAAATTGGGCGGGTTGCGTATCGGGTCGACCCGACCTTTTGGCAGCCTTACTTCCATTTTTCTCCAAATTTTAGGGTGGGGTGGAAAATCAACCAGTCATCCCATGCTTGTCGGCAATGGCTTCCATCATCCACTGTATGATCTTAAATCATAACGTGCGAGGTGTTGAAAAGCCAAATAATGCATTTGATGTTGATGGCTGTTATGCGCACATCACTTTTTCTTTCTCCACATATTTTAATCAGCCACCAAATTTTGCTGCTCGCACCTCTATTACTGAAAAAGAATAATGAGAAAATTTTGCTTCACAAGAAGATAATGATACAAAATTTTGCTTTACCATTACTAACGAATGCCCAAAACATGTATCACTTATTAAAAACTACGTTCATAGCAGCTGTTAGGTGCACATAATTTTTTTTTTAATTTATGCTACTTTCAGTTAAATTAATTAATTTCTTCTAACCGCACACAAACCATTGCTATCCGTGCACTACTATATTTGCTTTTTTGGAATGGAGGGAAGAAAAAGATGGTGTGCTCGTAACAGCCCTCTTAATGTTTGAATTTAGCCCCAAAGATTTGAGGTTCAAGGTACCCATCATGGTCAGTGGATAAATTTATACTCGAAGGGTCAGTTTGATTTCATCACAGATCCGTGTGAATTGAAGACCATTGTTAATAAATTTATACTCTAAGATTGGGATGAGAAAAATCTCTATCATGTGATTTAAAGCATTCAACACCTTTAATTTGGGACGTGAAAAATCTCTATCAAATTTTATCATGCCATTAAAAGTAATTAAGAGATTTACATGGTTGTCAAGCTAATTATAGAAGCCTTTAACTCCTTCAAATCACACAATGTTGATTTTTATTTTTATTTTTATTTATTTTTTTCGTTTCAATCTTTTACACCATAAATCTTTAGATCATGATCTTTAAATTACACAACACACATGATGAAACTGCTGGACACTTATCTCAAAGTATCATGAACCATGCCATAGGGGGGCTGAGGCCACTTACCTAACACCAACTCAAACTAATTTCCATTAGGCCTCATTTGGTTGTTTCTAAGCTTTTCTCATAAAAGCTCAGAAAGTGGATTGGTCAATATCTGAGCAATTTCTCGAAGAACACAGAATCCGAGTTTCTATGTAGGTGTTCTGGCGTTGCTCATTTTCTTAGCTTTTTACAGATAAATTCACTTTATTGTATTCTTGAGTTTCACTTTCCTGCATCTGAATTTTATTTTTTTGTTTTCAATTTTTCGAGCTCAAATTCTAAGCTTTTCTAAGCAAAAGGGCTCAGGAAACGACCCATCTCTTTCTGCAGAAAAGTCTCAGAAAATACGATCTTTGAGATAAACTCGCGAACGATAGAAAATCATTTTCCTAGCTCATAAATTAATGGATTTTCTGAGGAAAAAGTTTAGATTCTAAGCTTTTCCTAGCTCTCGAATGATCCCTTAGAGGAGCAACTGGGGCAGGCCAATCCGATGACCTTCCGGGCCAGGCATGCCACCTTTCCAGTCCAAGGTAAGAATTCAGGCCTAATGGAGTATGGGCCCAAATACTAAATGGGATGGGTTTGGCTGGGCTCGAGTTCAGGGCTAGCCATGGCCCATGGCGACCGTGGCAGCCACCATAGGCCCGCGAAAAAAGTGGGCTCAAAGGTCCTTTTTTTATTTTAAAATTTTGGCCCCTAATATTTTTTAATAAGACCCCATTTTTTTTTAGAAGGCCCCAATATTTTTTATTTTTTATTTAAAATATAATTTAAGTTTAGTTGTTCAAAAAAATAAAAAAATCTAAACATTTCCATGTAGGATTTCCAATGGGTTGCAAGTAAACTTTCCATCTTTTTCTCTTTTAACGCTAAAAAGAAACTCAAAACAACCCCCCCGACCCATCTCATCTCTTTGAAGTCCTTCCCCTGACGCCGGTTGTTGCCACTCTCTCCGCCATCACTGTCGCTCCAACCACCGGATCGGCGCCGTTGTAGGTAGCCTCTCTCTCTCTCCTACTCTCTCGCTCTCTCTAAGAGACTAAGATTGCGTATGACATAGCCCTTTGCTAGCTCTTATGGCAGCAGGGTTCACTTGCTTTAGTTGATTCTCATTCTTTTTTCTAACTCTCTGTAAAAGATTATTTACCTACTCTAGCAGCAACCTCCCTGCTCTCTACAAGCTCTCTACCAAAGCAAATAAAATATATTCTAACAAGGAGTGAGTAGAGAGGAGGGTAGAACTATTGAACAAGTAAATCTTGCATAAAATGCAGCATAAGCCTCTCTCTAAGAGACTAAGACCATGAATCAAAATGCCGAAAAACTTATACGTATCGTCCGAGCCCAAAACCGATACGTATCAGTACCGGACGATACATTTAATGTATCGTTCAGTTAAATACATATAGATCATCGATACGGTACATTCAATGTACCGTATCGGTGACCACCGATACCGATACATTTCGTCCGATACGTATCGGTATCGAACGAAATTTTGATCCATGACTAAGACTCTAATGTTGCTAATGCAGCCTTCTTCTTCCTCCCTCTCTCTCTCTCTCTCTAAGTCTCTCTATTCTCAAAACTCTCTATTCTCAAAGCTACTTATCTAGTATGTAAATCCCTCATTTTTATTTTCCTTATTTCATTTATTTTTTTTGCAATCTGTTGCCTCATTTTAAAAAAAAACCTAATTTTTTGCAATATCTATCTAGAATGTAAATCCTTATCTAATATGTAAATTTCTAATTTATATTGTTCCCTAGGATGTGGTCGTAGCCTCGTGGGTTGAACCCTACGACCTGGCCAATTGGGCACGATATGGCACCCAACCCGATGATCAACTTCTACAGCAAGTTGCCCAAGGTCAATCTTATTGTACCCATGGTATCAAGAATCGGCCGATACCGATACGTATCGGTATCTCAACTCGGTATCAGTATTGGCCGATACGGAACTGTTTTGGCCAATATGTATAGGGTATCAGCTGATACGATATCAGTTTTGGCCGATACCTCTATTTTTTTTCTTTTTTTTAAATAGCCTGATACGTATTGGCCGAGTCGTATTGGTCCTCTATGGACCAATACCCGAGTCCGATACCGATTTTGACACCTTGCTTATATCATCTAAATTTATTTTTTTAGAAAATAATGCTTTTCCACTGTTGGATATTACGTCAAAGTTGAAAAAAATTCAATGCACTATGTTTGTGGAGCAAACCATGATATTTGACTTGTGACTTGAAGGAAAAGAAAATTTGAGAAAAAGTTTTCTTTTTCTAACCCTAAGAGGAACGGGTGTCATTTTAGAATTTTAGTACCACATAGAAAACAAATGAAGCATGTAGTAGAGTTCAACTCTACAACCACTACTAAAAGCACAAATCATCCCCTAAAATTCATTTTGTATATGTTTATTTCTGATTTTTTTAAAATATTTTTTATGATAATATATTTTGTTGTTAATTCCTTATTGGAATATAAAATTCGCGGTAAACTTTTTTTGTGAACGCGTGGTTGATTTTTATTATATTTTGTACCATTGTAGGTTTATTATTATTATTTTTTTCAATCCCATATATTCTATGACCGAAATTCCAGTCCCAAATTATCGTTTCGGTGGGGGACCGAAATCGATAATTTCAACCAAAATTTTGATCCTTGGTTGGCCCTGCTTGGGGCCATGCAGTAAACATTTTTCCATTAAGGATAGATACATACAAGAATAAATGGGCCATATCTGGGCTTGATATCAAATCCCCAAATGATAAATGGGCCAATGTCATGCAAGTATGTTAGGCATGCTATCGGAAATTAGGCCCAAAGCAGAACCGGCCCAAACGATACATGGGTATATATATATATATTTGGGTGTCAAGTGGAGTATGGATGTGTTGTTTAGCTTAATTTAACAAAAAATATTTTCAAAGCACTAGTTAAACTAGGACTAGTTTCAATCATCCAAATTTTATTTCTAAAAAAATTTATGGTAAAGATCAAATTTTAAATTATTTTTTGGGGAAATCACCACAACATCTAGTGCGCCTATTTTATTTACCAAAATAATGTTTATTTTTTATCACCAAAAGGTAGCAACATGGGTAAAATACGGGTTACTTCAAGGTTAGCCCACTGAAGCGTGTTTTAGTATGTCAATTCACTCCCTCTGTATTAAAAAAAATTCAGACTACTTCTGGGGGATGGCGTCAATATTATAGTACATGCTAACCCATTGACGTTGGTTTTTATGCTACAGGGCCAGCCCACCGAGGTTGATTTTCAAATCACAACACGGGTCGTGTACACCTGTATCGTGAGACGTTTTGGTCATAAAAAATAAACCTTGTTATTTTGGCGATTAAAATACAGGTATGAGACGTTTTGGCAATAAACCCTTATTTTTTTTCAAAAATGATCACATAGAAATACTGTTTCGATGCTACGTGGGGCTCGGGTGTATTGCTTAGATAGGTCTATCTGGATAGGCCTAAAACAAAAGAAACAGTAGGAAAGGGAATAAAATCCATTAATTTCTGTTGTTTGGCAAAAAAATGTGTAGGAAAAATGTCTGAAAACAAGAAACCATAAAATCCTAACAAAAAATTAAGATTTTATCATTTCCAATCAGAAAAGAGATCTAAAACAATCCTCTCTCTCTCTAAAAAGGGTAGGCTCTCTTCGAATCTCTCTCTCCGATTTCTCTCACGACATATCTCTCTCTAATTTTTTAATCTCCCCCGTCACTCTCTCCCTCTAAAAATTAACTTAATCTCTCTAGCCAATCTCTCTCTTTCTCTCTATCTGAATCTCTCTCTCTCTCTACGATTTCTCTGTGTCTCTCTCACTGATTTCTCTCTATACGAATCTCTCTCTCCCCAAATACCCCTCTCCATCTCTCTTTCTCTCTATGATTTCTTTTCTCTCTCCTCCCCTTTAATCTCTCTCTGCAAGTCTCTCTCCCCCATTTCTCTCTCTCTCTCTCTCTCTCTCTCTCTAAGTCTCGCTCCCTCCACAACCTATTAGAATTTTGGTTTGGCAGGTGACATTTACAGCAACAATGGTACTTCCTTTCTATTTCCTATTGTTTTTATTCAATCCAAATATCGAAAAACAATAAATTCCTATTTACCCTCTGTGAGATTTGATGACTTTACCATAAGGAGATGGTTGCGTATGGCATAACTCTTTCTATGGCAGGGCTCGAAACAATCTCGAAACAATCTATCTCTTTCTGCAGCAAAGTCTCAAAAAATATGATTGTCGAGAAAATCTAATGAACGACAAAAAATCTTTTCCTAGCTCAGAAAATGGATTTCCTGAGGAAATAGCTCAAATTCAGAGCTTTTCCCAGCTCTCCAACGAGCCCTTAGAGAAGCAACTACAGTAAGTCGGTGCGATGACCTTTTCAGTTAAAGGTAAGACTTTAGGCTTGATGGAGTATTGACCCAAATAATAAATGAGATGGCTTTGGCTTGGCTCAAGTTCAAGGCCGGCCATGGCCTATGGTGACCGTGGCGGGCGCCATAGGCCCGCAAAAAAAGTGAGCCCAAAGGTCTTTTTTTGTATTAAAATTTAGGCCCCAAATATTTTTTAATAAGGCCCCAATATTTTTTATTTTTTATTTAATATATAATTTCAGTTTAGCTTTCAAAAAACATAAAAATTCTATGCAGCATTCTATATAGGGCTTCCAATAGGTTGCAAGTAAACTTTCCATTTTTTCCTCTTTTAACACTAAAAAGAAACTCAAAAAAAAACCCTAACCCATCTCATCTCTTTCAAGTCCCACCCCCGACGACAGATGTTGCCACTCTCTCCGCCGTGGCCGCCCTAGGTAGCTTCTCTCTCTCTCTCTCTCTCTCTCTCTCTCTCTCTCTCTCTCTCTCTCTCCCTCTCTCTCTCCTTTTTCTACCTCCCTCTCTCTCTATTCTCAAACCTACTTACCTAGTGTGTAAATCCCTAAATTTTATTTTCTGTCATTTCATTTACTTTTTTGCAATCTCTTCATTTTTTTTAAATACCTAATTTTTTGTAATCTCTATCTAGTATGTAAATCCCTAATATATATATATATATATATATATATATATATATATATATATATATATAAGTTGACCACGTTGAACCCTACAACCTAGCCAGTTGGGCACGGTGTGGCACCCAACCCGATGACCAAGTCCTACAATAAGTTACCCAAGGTCGATCTTATACCATCTAAATTCATTGTTTTAAAAGATAATGTTTTTCTGCTGTTGGATATTACGTCAAAGTTTAAAAAAATTCAATGCACTATCTATGTTAAGCAAATCATGATATTTGACCTGTGACTTGAAGGGAAAAAAAGTCGAGAACACTTTCTTTTACTAATAAAACCCTAGAGGGAGGAGTGAACCTTAGGAGGAACGCGTGTCATTTTGAAATTTTGGCGTGTCACATGAGAGCCCAAATGAACCACGTAGGAGAGTAACTCTACAACCACGCCATATATATATATATATATATATATATATATATATATATATATATATATATATATATATATATATATATATATATATATTATAGGGAGCCGGTTCCATCCTCCATGGGAGGACAGTCACTGCCCTCCAAGGTCCATGTGGAGATACACATGGCACCTAAAATACTCTTTGGTTGTCACGTGGAGCACAGGTGGATGGTTTAGATCATTTAAAAAAAAAAAAAAATTGAAAAAAACTTTTTAAAAACATAAGTCAATGTTTCACTAGTTTCAACGATCTACATTTCACAACTCAAAAAACACCTGATGGAGATGAGTTTAAAAAAAAAAATTCTAAAAATGAAATAAGCTCGAGATCTATGTCGCATTGAGACAATGTTTTGGATGCCACGTGGACCTCCACCTGGAACCTTGGAGGACAGTGACCGTCATCCTTTCATGGAGGGTGGACACTTTTCTATATATATATATATATATATATATATATATATATATATATATATATATATATATATAGGATTTTAGGGTTGAGGGTATCTTACCACTATTAAAAGCATTAATCATCCCCCTAAAATTCATTTTGTATATGTTTTGTTTTGTTTTTTTTTTTTTTTTTTTTTTTTTTTTTTTTATGATAATATATTTTGCTGTTAATTCCCTATTGAAATATAAAATTATCATAAATATTTTTTGTGACTGTGTGGTTGATTGTTATTATATTTTGTACCATTCTAAATTTATTAATTTTTAAAAAAAATTATTTAAATATAATAGGCTCCATTTCGAAATCTCGCAATAGGCCCCTAAAATCTTATCTGGGACCAATATCAAGACCCCAAATGATGGCTAATGTCATGTAATTATGTTAGGCATGCTATCGGAAAATAGGCTCAAGGCAGAAGAGGCCCAAACGATAAATGGGTATACACCCAATGGAGCCGATTAGGCCCTCCAAGATACAAGTGGAGCTCCATGTGACATTCAAAGCAAATTTTGTGTGCCAGGAGTATGGGTGCGTTGTTTAGATTAATTTAACAAAAACAAAAATTCAAGAAAATATTTTTAGAGCACAAGTTAAACTAGGAATAGTTTCAACGGTCCAAATTTTATTTCTAAAAAATTTATGGTAAAGATCAGTTTTCAAACTTTTTTTTGGGAAAATCACCAAAATTTCTCGTGCGCCTATTTTATTTATCAAAATAATGGAGTTTATTTTTTATCACCAAAAAGTAGCAACATGGGTAAAATACGGGGTTACTTCAAGGCCAGCCCACCGGAGCATGTTTTAGCATGTCAATTCATTCCCTCCAAATTAAAAAAATTTCAAACTACTTATGTGGGACGGCATCAATATTATAATACATGCTTCGGGGCTAGCCTACCGATGATGGTTTTTATGATGCGGGGCCGACCCACCAAAGCTAAATTTCAGTTCACAACACAAGTCGTGTATGCCTATATCGTGATACGTTTTGATCATAAAAAATAAACCTCGTTATTTTGGTGATTAAAATACGGGCGAGAGACATTTTGGTTATAAACCCTTTTTTTCAAAGATGATAAAAACAATACACATGGAGCTTCATATAGGATCTTGGAGGACTGTCACAGTTGTCCAAGGTTCCATGTGGCACCCGAAATACTATTTCGAAACCACATGGGGCTCGGGTGCATAGCTTAGATCACCTTTAGGGTCTATTTGGATTGGCGGAAAGGAAAAGAAACAATAGGAAAAGGGAATAAAATCCATCGATATTTGCTGGTTGGCAAGAAAATATGCATAGGAAAAAGTTTGAAAACAAGCCCTTTCTGAGAAACCATAAAATCCAAACAAAAAATTAGGATTTTATCATTTCCATCGGAAAAGAGATCTAAAACAATCCTCTCGCACATCTCTCTCTCTCACTCTCTCTCTCTCTCTCTCTCTCTCTAAAAAGGGTAGGCTCTCTCTGATTTCTCTCTCGACAAATCTCTCTCCAATTTTTTTCTCTCCCCGTCACTCTCCCTCTCTAAAAATTAGGGTAGGCTCTCTTCGCACACTCCCTCTCTCTCTCTCTCTCTCTCTCTCTCTCTCTCTCTCTCTCTTCGAATTCTCTCTATCTGAATCTTTGTCTACAATTTCTCCCTGTTTGTCTCTCTCGCCGATTTCTCTCTATCCAAATCTCTCCCTGAATACCCCTCTCTCTCCATCTCTCTCTCTGGTTTCTCTCCTCCCCCCCTCTCTTTCTCTCTCTCTTAAATTTTTTTCTTTTTGAATCTCTCCCTCCACAACATATTAGAATTTTGGTTTGGTGTGTGACTTGTACACAAACAACTAGGTGCTCCCTTTCTATCCCCTACTGTTATTATTCATCCAAACATCAAAAAAGGCCAATTCCTATTGATTCCCAAAGGGCTAGAATCCATCGAATCTATAAATTCATTTAGAAAAATATCCAAACAAAGCCTTAAAAAAATTGGAAAATTCATCCCCACTTGTGCTCCAGGTGACACCCAAATAATATTTTGGGTGCCACGTGGATCTTGGAGGACGGAACCAGCTCCCACACACACACACACACATATATATATATGGGAGCCGATTAGGTCATCCAATGGAGGACGGTGACCAACATCCAAGATGCACTTAATAGCTCTACATGGCATTCAAAACACATTTTGGGCGTCGCATGGAGTATGGGTGCGTTGTTCAAATCAATTTTAAGAAATATATGGTAAAGATGAGTTTTGAAATTTATTTTTTTGCAAATATGATCTAAGCAATACACCTGAGCTCTATGCGACATCAAAATAGTGTTATGAGCATGATATAAAAAATTGGTTGATACCGATACCTATCAACGATACGTATCGATATCTCGGCAAACCAATATGTATCGACCCCAATACGTATCTGTATCTCAACTCGGTATTGGTATCGGCCTATATTGTATTGGTTTCGGCCGATACCTCTATTTTATTTTATTTTTTATCTTTAAAAAAAAAAAAAATAGGCCGATACGTATCGGTCGAGTCTGATACTCATTTGGACACCTTCGTTATAACTAGGGCTACCAACATATCGGGTTTTTCAACTGGCCTTTTTTTTTAAAGATATAATTTAGGCCTGAACCTGGCCCGATAGCTAATCGGGTCGGGCCGCGCCCAACCCAATTTTGAAATGTTGTAGCCCGAACCCAGCCCAATTAGCTATCCGGTTATTTTTGAAGAGGTTTTTTTTTAATACGAGGACCTCATTTTACCGGGCCGGGCCATGCCTTACACTTTGCAGCCCAAACCTAAACCGGTTTCTTATCCGGGCTTAGATCGGCCCGTCTATTAAATGGCTAAAATATTGGGCCCAAACCTGGCCCAACCGGGCCGGGCTCAAGCTGATATCCAGCCCGTTGACAGCCCTAGTTATGAATGCCACATGGAGCTCTATGTAGGATCTTGAGAGGACGCTCACCGTCCTCCGTTGGAGGAAGGAATCCTTTTCATATATATATCACATGATCCCAAAACGTGTTTTGTTTCAAGATCTCGTGCCACGTGACATGTGATATGGGGTTCGACCCACCACCCCCAGTATGGGTTCAAACCCTACAACCACGTCTTAGGGAGCCATTTTCATACAGATATATATATATATATGAAAATGGCCGATGGTCACCGAGAGAAGTTATGTTAAACATAAGACGAAAGAGATACATAACCTGATGGTCACCAAGACGATGAGCCCAAGAACCCGAGAAATGGGTGACGTTGTACAATTAACACCTTCACGGTACATGGTGATGCTTGTTGCTAGCATCGATGATTGATTTTTTGTATAATGGCGCTACTTGATCAGCCGGTATACCGATACATGTATGCCAAAAAACAGCCCATCCACTTTTGTATCACCGTTGGATGCCATATCAACGATGGGCTGCTAGTTGGACAACTTTAATTGATCAAGCATGTGTGCCTTGCGGTTCAAAAGTGGAAGGTATTGCACAGTCTGTTAAAGAAGAAAGGAAGAGAAGAAAAAGTAATTAGATAGTAAGATTTGACTAATCTACAGTGTGTTTAGAAATCATTCATATGAACAACATTGCCAATCAGATTGCATGAAGATCGAGAATATAAACAAATGGCTAAGGTAAAGAATCATTCTCTTTTCCTCGAATAACTGCCTCAAAACCTGAAGTACGCACTACGTCCTGCAAACTCGAGTTCCTAAAATTGTGAGATCTAGAGTCAAATATGCTGAAATTTTTATCGCCTGTGGATAAATGAATAATCTATGCTCATAAATATCACATGTGGGAACCAACAGTATATCACAGATAAACTGTGATATGGGAACCAACAGTATATCACAGATAAACTGGCTGTGTTTCGCTTAGCTCCCCCAGCCAAAGAGCGGCTTTTTGACTCTGATGGCTGAGCAGTTTTAAATGAAGCCTGATTGGTATACCAGCTCCTCGCCCCTCTTGCACTGGCGGGGAGCTGTTTTAAGTGAAAAAAGGAGCTCTCCTCTGGATCCGATAAAACCTTCTCCGGCGGAAAGCATGCAGTGAGCTGGAGTCCGCTGAAGGAGGGCAGACCCAAACACAGTTAAAGACTGTCTTAAACTAAGACCTGATAAGCAGCTCTACCGTCATAGAGTTTGGCTAACACAGCTACTTGCCCTGATTTCACTTAAAACAGCTTCCCACAAAGTTGAAAATGGGCAAAAGCTAGAAGCAGCCAAAACCAGCTACCAGCTTTAGCGTATGTGAGAATCCGTTTAATAGGAAACCAGAAGCTGGAGTCATGCCAAAGCACGCCTTGTTCAAGCATAGAAAACTCCTAAAATCTTCCTCAAAAATAAGAGTTAGGATGCATCCTAGTATATAATTGGTGGCTCCAATTTTAACCATACCAGCTCCAACAAGAATTCAAAATGAAACTTATGTGATGGCACTGAGAACCACTGACCTGCAGTTAGGATGGTGCGGCCCCTGATCAACAGTGAGAGCACCATGTGGTCATTTACTCCAGGAAGTCAGCTTTGATAAAATTCTGCATGCATATAACTCAAACTACTGTCCCGATTGATTAGTTCAAATTTTCATTTTCTACGGCCAATTTAAGGGTATCTTCAAGTTTGGAAAATGTAGCATCCAACTTCTCAGCAATTAACGAAATCCAGGCCTGCAACATATTTGTCGGAATCATATATAAGAAAAGGCCAAGAAGAGAGTTTTTTACCTGAGAGGGTCTCCAACTATTCCATATTTACCTAATAGGATCCAACGTTTCGCTTATTACCTAATAGGGTCCTAGACTCTCAATTTTTTGTTTGTTTTAAAACTCTGCAAGCAGGATCCAAATATTTGACATGTGCTGAAATTTAATTTAAGTGAAAGAATGGATTAGACGAAAATGCCCATAGGGTTTCATATGAGACCGATCAGTCCACTATAAGATCAATGGGGTCAGTCTCATATGGGACCAGTCGGTCTTATAGTGGATTGGTCGATCTCATATGGGACTGATCTACCAAGCGATCTCATATGGAACCGATCGGTCTATTATAAGACCAATCGGTCCCATATGAGACAGACTCGAGCAGTCTTATAGTGGACTGGTCAGGTCTTATATAAGTTCGGCCGATCAGTCTCATATGAAACCTAAGGGCATTTTCGTCTAACCTATTCTTCAACTTAAATTGAATTTCAGCACATGTCAAATATTGGACCCTGTTTGCAGAGTTGTTTTTTTTTTAAGTTAGGGTCTGGGACCTTATTGGGTAATAAGCGAAAGATTGGACCTTGTCAGGTAAATTATAAAAGGTTTGGACCTTGTTGGGTAATTTACCCAAAAGAAAATTCAGATATGACAATGGTAACAACTTGGCCTAATCTCGTATGATACTAATATTTGATCTCATTGCAACTAAAAGTTAAATCAATTAAAGCAGTAACAAAAATGACACTGACACAATTCAATATAGTCCTCAGAAATCAAATGATTGTAAATGCCTCATGCCAAAGTAAGACGGGTCTACTTGAGAAGCTGAGATCAAACAGGCTTCAATCAAGTGAGATCGACAGTTTAAAGGGTTGCAACAACTAAAGAACCAGAATAAAGAATTCACGTTGTGAAGAGCGCACAGAACCTGTTCGGTGAAACGCTAGAGAGACTTGCACTCTATGGCTTAGTAAGACTGTAAGAGAGCAGGTGAGCATAGATTAAACTCACTCTAATATAATGTAGAAACTTATAAAGACTACATTTTGACAATGGCTTGACACACTTCTCATTAAAAATAGAAACATCTTAAATAAAAGTGAGTAAAAATGCTTTCTACAAATATATTCAATCAAGATGCTAAAATATCTCTACGGATTCTAAAGACAAACTCACCCTTTTATAAATCATAGGATACAGATCATAGATGTGTATCCACCTTAACAACTGCATATCTCTATTACCCTCCCGCAATCACGTGTTCCTTTGAATAAAGAGCGTGTGATATATATCAACCTTTGATCTCATTGATTGAATGATTGAGATCGCTAAAAACGGATGAAGTGTTGTCCAAAATGGGGTATGGTGAGGTATGGAGGAAATGGATGAAGGGCTGCTACGCATCGGTTAGATTCTCGGTGACGATTAACGGGGCTCCTCACGGGTACTTTAGGAGTAAGAGAGGGCTAAGACAGGGATGCTTCCTCTCACCTATGTTATTCAACTGTATCGGGGAGGCTCTCCATAGGATACTTACGAGGACGGAAGCTTTTAATCTGATTACGGGCTTCACGGTGTCGGACAATGGAATGTGTATTTCCCACTTGCAATACACCGATGATACTATGGTCTTTTGCAACGGAAGTTAAAGCAATTACTGATTTATTGGTCCTCTTTGAGGGTGTTTCAGGCCAGAAAATTAATCTACACAAATCCAGTCTGGCAGGCATAAATATTTCCAACGAGGAAACGGAGAGCGTTGCGGCGATGGTTGGGTGCAGAAAGGAAAATCTGCCTATTACTTATCTTGGTATTCCTCTAGGATTCAGGAAATGCAGAGCGAGAAGTTGGGAGGGGCTTGTGCAGAGATTTCAAAAAAGGTTAGCTAAGTAAGATGCTTAGCAATGGGGGGAGGCTCACGCTCATAAAATCCACTCTTGCCTCCATTCCAGTTTTCATGATGTCTATTTTTAGGGCTCCGGTGAGAATCTCGAAAAAGTTAGAGAAGATTATCAGAGACTTTCTTTGGGAAGGAAATGGGGATTGGAAGAAGTTCCACCTAGTTACTTGGGCTGAGTGTTGTGACCACAACGGTCATGGGGGTCTAGGAATTCGAAGACTTTGGCTTGTGAACACTGCACTCCTGGCAAAGTGGCTTTGGAGGATTGGTGACGGAAGAGAAAGGGATAAACTGTGGTGGCAGCTGGTTACCAACAAATACAGGGCGTCGGAGGAGCCTTGGAACTATATTTTTCGGTCCAATCAAGAGTCCGCTTGGTGGAAGGAGGTGAAACTATGTGCGAATTATATTCAGAATGGTATCAGGTACAGCTGGGGTGACGGTCAGCGGATCCATTTTTGGAAGGATATATGGGTTAGAGAACAACTGCTTCAATTTAGGTTCCCTACGATCTACATGCTCTCTGAGTCGAAGGAGGTTGCCATTACCAATTTTACGCAATCGATTCAGGGCACATGGGTTTGGAGTGTGTCGACACACTGTGGCCTTAGACAGTGGGAAGTGGACGAATTCCGGAACCTTATGTCCCTCATTAGGGGGAAGACTCCCAATGATAGCAATAGGGATCGAAGGCTCTGAAAGTACTCAGCCAAAGGGAATTTCACTACCAAATCTCTATATAACCAGATTCTGAAGTAGGAAAGGATTAACAGTAATGGTAGGTGGTGGGCCGGCTTTTGGAGAATCAAGATCCCGCCGAAAATTAAAATCTTTGCATGGATCGTGGTACGGGGGAGAATTTTGACTCGTGATCAGCTTTTAAGGAGAAATATTCCGGTGTGAAACAAATGCCTTCTTTGTATGAGGGGGAGGGAATCGGTGGCGCATATCTTTCTTCATTGCACTTTCGTGCGCAGTATTTGGTGTAAGATCTTTGGCTTCTTTAATGTCTATTGGGTTATCACGGGGCGGCCGGTCCAAATGATGGAAATGTGGAAGGAAACTGAGGTGGAGGAGCAAAGAAAGGAGTTGTGGCCCATGACCATGTATGTCATGTTTTGGGCTATCTGGGTCGATAGAGTGCTTATAAGAAGGGCTAACCCGCTTGCAATGGATATCTGCGATATCCGGGACTTGGTTGTTAATTGGAATGCTATGAAGATGGATGATTTTAAGGAAGGGCTCCATCAGTTCTCAATGCTCTGGGACTGCTATATCAATCAGTTCAGTGGGCTGTGTGAGGCTGCGGTTTCCATTGGGGGATATGCTTCGTCGTGGTTTTGCTCGGGTTCTCGGGTGAGTTTTTGGGGGGCTTTCTGTTTGGGTAGTTTCTTACCACCCACTAAGGTATGTCCTCTTCTCCTTTTATTTTAATATATAGATTTGTTATCGTCTCAAAAAAAAATGCCCATCGTCTTGCGGGTGTCACTGTCTGTCTGTGAAATCCATCATTATCACATCCCAATCATCTTGGAGCTTGCCAGAGCCGATGGCCGACTTGATCAGATCCATCATGATCTTTCCCAAGAGCATTCGATTGGATCGTACAACGTGAATATCTTTCAGTGGAGATTTTGAATGATGAAAAGGGGAGATCATCAGATTGAACATATTATAATGTTGAGGAAGTTGACATTGTGGAATAAAAGGTGAAGATTTTATTGGAAAGAAGGCTAATGGAGAAGAAAGGAAAAAAGAGGTATGGAAAATGGGTTGCCAAAACCGTGGGAATAGCAGTTAGGATAAATGTCCAACCTGATCGCAAGATCGGAGCCAGCCATGGTTCTCATAACATGTAAAGGTTGATAAAGCCCTCTAATGGCAGATCACTGAGGAGAAAAGAAGACAACTGAATTCGGTAATGTATTGAATAATATTGCATAATATACAATGAAGGGATGGCTTGCCCATATATAGAGTAGAAGCTCTCCTCAAAATGGAAAATGAAGTACACTGTTTTGCTATACATGGGAGGAGTAAGATAGGAAAGGATTTGAATTCGGTGTATATCTTATACACCTGTTAACAGTCCTCATAGTGTTTTATTCCATTTAGGTTACTTCAAAAAGGGCATTTTCCCTCTCAAATACTAACAAATGGATGGAAGCTTATACGTTGTTGGATCTCGATCACCAACAGGATAGGCAACTAGGTATGTTCCTGGGTATTTACGCTGTTGGTCGAAATGAATCTAAGTAAATGAGGGAGAGAGATGATGCTACCATGCACCATCTCAAGGGATACTAACATGCATAACTCTTCAACTATCTTTAGTTTTTTTTATCAACTAGAAAAACACCTAGACCACTTCCGCGGACAAAAAGAAAAGGATTCTCAAGCTTATTTTGTTAAGCCCATGTAATGCATAGGCGTAAAATTTCCACTCCTTGTGGGATATTTTTGTTGTAGTACCTACATTTATCAAAGTCAAGTGACATCTCATTTTGTGCAAGAAAGAATCATATCAAATGAGACTGTCTCACAGTTTAAGGCTCGTGTACCATATGATGCATGGGATCAATATCATCAATTATCATACATACATCAAACCCTTTCATTCATGACAAGTAAATTTATTTATTTTTTATTCTATTACTATCTTCTCACGGATCTCATTCTCCAATAATCAGAGATCTAATCCGTATAAATATATATCTTTCACTTACCATATGCATGGAGAGTAGTATGATACCCCCACTCAAACCTGACTGTCAGGTTATGATCATCTGTTCCACTGATTCCACTTGTTGGCATTTGCTTACGGGTAACATTACTATAAAACTTTCCTTATTCTATCGATCTTGCAACCATGTGCTTTTCTTTGTTGCGAAATAACAAACTGTTAGAGGAGAAGATTATAACTTTCTTGGATTGATCACTTAGGCCAGAGAGATTTTCCACCTTCTAGGTCACACATATTGGATGTAAGTCTAGAGTGTTTCTTCAGTTTTTTTTTTTCCAATACACGTAAGGAAGAATGCTTCATATATACACCAGGCTTTTCTCTCTTATGAAGTTGGAAATGGAAAATTTGTTGTTTAATCTATTTCTTAAACTCTGTTTATAATTCAGCGTAGGTGAATTCTATCATCTCATCACTTATATAATAACAGAAGTTTCCATTTTAATGATAATGTCACAAGAAATATTCCCTTTTTGTTACAAAATCTCTAACTTTCAATGAAGCCCATTTCTGCATAATAAATCCTATGAATGCCCCTTCCACAGCGTTGCAACATTTTCCCATAATAATAAAATATCAAAAGAAACTAAATAATTTTCAAATAAATATCTGGTGCTAATGCACGTTATTCTGCGTTTACAGAGGAAATTGATGCAACTCTCTCACAAGAATTTTGTAGCATGAAACCTATAGGATTCTCACTGCCTCAAGGGAGACCTACTGCACCAACTCGTCATCTTTGTAGTGTAGCACATAATAGAGACCAGATTAGACATGCTCTACACTGATATGAGCCTAAAGTACGAATCACATCCAATCCACACGTTCACTCATTTGTTAAACAATTACAAGGATCTTTTTTCAAAAACAGTTTTATTTCTAAAATACTTATATAAATATATATACATTTGCCAAAACAACAAATTTGCAAAATTGCTCAATCAAATACACAGTACTTGATATGCCTGTGCTGATAAGAAAAGTGAATGTACCTGGACCTCATTGTCATAATGTGATAGTAAGAGATCTTCCCCTTGGACTCAGCCATATTCCTAGTGTGCATGTCACCCAGACTAAACACAATGGTCTTGACACATCAAAATAGGGTCAAATAAAAGGGTAGCTTCATGAACACCCACCGAATCTTGGAGGGCACCTACGACAAAAACCATTGACTGCTTTGAATCAGACGACCGAGATCGTTTTTTTGCGCCAATCTTCCACACAAGGGACCTTGAGATAATGGGTGTACCATCAGACGGTCAGTTTTTTATTCCATGTGGCCCACATCCGAAAAAAAGGTTAAATCATGTGGCATACATCGCGCTAAAACCTGATTTCCAGATCACGTTTTGGGGATGTGTCCCACTTTGAACCAAAAACTGACCGTCTGATGGTACGCATGTGATCTCAAAATCCCTTGTGTGGAAGATTGGAGAAAAAAACGATCTCCATCGCTTGATTCAAAGCAAACAATGGCTGTTGGGGTAGGTGCCCTCCAAGATGAGGTGGATGCTAATATAGCTACCCCAAATAAAATTGTTTTCATACAATGAAGGATTTGTAAGGTCACTAGGGTCACGTACTATATTGACTCTCATCATAAAATAGGGATTCATTCTATTTGTTCGGAGTAACAGTGGTCTGAAGCACGTTTGGTATGAGATGTTCTAGTGTAAATGGGTCTAAGAATATTGCCAGCTGTCACACACCATGCAAGTCAAACAATCAGCTAAGCTAATGTCCCATCCAGTCAAACCTAGCTAAAGCAATCAGCCTTTATAGGTCATCATATGTTGCTCTTAGTCAACTGAGCTACCAATCCTAAATATCATACTTACGCAGATTTCCTAAAGATTTCATCTTGATAACACGTACATTCAAGGCGTCTCCAGATATCATGTATGCCTCATCCTCTATGTACTTTAATGCTAAGGTTTGGTCTACATTATGCAAGTAGGAACTGGCATGTCAATGTACAAAAGCTATACTATCATGGTGCATGATAAATCTCATTAAAGTTAGTTTGTGAGATTGTTATTAGGGTAAGGGTTTGGTGAGGAGTAAGAAGAAGAAGAGGAAGGAGAGAAATTCGGGATGAGTTGTTTAGCATATCAGTCTTCCCTATGTATTATACTAAATAATTACATCACTGATTACGAGGACATTAAACAATGTAAAGAATGAAAATGTCCTACTTAGTCACACTCACACCCAAAACAACTAGACACAAACTGCCCCTCAAGTTGGAGCATGAATATCAATCATGCCCAACTTGGAGGTGATGTCAAAGAGTCACTTTTTGCCAACACCCTTAGTGAGAATGTCAGTCAACTTCGATATACTTTATCCTTTCATGATAGACTAGATTCTATGCGATATGATGTGCAGCCTCATTATCACCATAAAGAATCATAGGCAAGGTAATATGAACTCCCAAATCAGATAGGATATGTTTCAACCACATACCCTCACGTGCTCCTTGAGACATAGCTCTATACTCCCCCCTCTGCACCAGAGTTGGAAACCACATCTGTTTCTTCAACCTCAATGTCACCAAATTACCTCCAAGGAATGCACAGCACTCAGTGGTAGATTTCCTATCATCAAGAGATCTTGCCCAATCTACATTTGTAAATATCTCCATATCCAAGTGGCCATAATTACTGTACAAGAGCCCTCTGCCAGGGCTCCCTTTCAAGTATCCGAGTAGCCTATAAATAACACTAAGATGAGTGTTCCTGGGAGGGAGAGGGCATATATTGACTCACCACACTCACTGCGTAGGCTATATCATGACGAGTCATGGTGAGATAGATTAGTTTTCCAACTACTCTTTGATAAGATCTAGGATCCTTAAGAGTTTCACCAGCCTCTCCATTCAACCTATGATTCTACTCAATAAGATTCACAGCAGGCTTGCATCCTAACAATCATGTCTCATGAGGAAGATCCAAAGTGTATTTTCTTTGTGACAAGGCAATCCCATTCTTGGACCTTGCCACCTCAATACCTAGAAAGTACTTTCGAGGACCCAAATCCTTGATTTCAATGGCCCTACGAAGGTGTTCTTTCAAGCAGACTATATCTTCACTATCATCTACTGTGTGATAACATCATCCACACACACCGAGATGGTTGTAGTATGCACCACTTTCTTCACAAACAAGGTGTGATCATAGTGACTTCTCCAATATCCATAACCCATTACGGCTTCACTAAACTTCTAAAACCAGGCACGTGGAGATTGCTTTAATCCATAGATAGACTTTTTGAGCTTGCACACTTTTCCAATCTCCCCCAGTTTAACAAAGCCAATTGGGAGTGCCATATAGACTTCCTCCAAATCAGCATGAAGGAATGTATTCTTCACATCCAATTGTGAAAAGGGTCATCCCTTGTAAGTGGCTAAGGATAAGAGCACTATGATAGTATTCGATTTCGCAACTGGAGCAAACATTTCTTGATAATCAACCCCTTGAGTCCGAGTGAATTCCTTCGCTACAAATCTAGCCTTATATCTTTCTACTGAACCATCTGGCATGTATTTCACAATATAGATCCACTTGCATCCTACAACTTTCTTACCCTCGGGTAATTCCACAATATCCAATGTCTTGTTATGCTCCAAGGCATTCATCTCTTGAATCATAGCTTCTTTCCACAATGGCTGAGGCAAAGCACTAGAAACAGTGGTTGGAGTAGTAATAGAATCCAAAGAAGACATGAAGGAAAAATTAGAAGCAGGCAAACCTTATAAGAGACAAATTTTTTGACTAAGCTATCTATTACTTTTGCATTGAGCAATGGGAAGGTCAAGATTAGTAGGAAGAGCTGCCTCTGGAGAAGGTGTATAGTTGATGGCCTGAGAGAGAGGTTCTTCTTGCACTTCTGTGTCCTAAGATGTAGGCTCCTGTTGAGCCTAAATTTCCTTAGATTTCTTCCTCACAGACTTTCCCTTTTCCATATCTTTCGAATTAAGACTACTCTTCTATAGTCTATTATATTTCCTTTTCTTATCTTCTTCCACGTCCACCAGATGGGTAGCACACTAGGAATTTCTTTTCTTATCTCTTTCTCCCCCTGAAGTTTAGTGAAAGAAGTATCCTCAAAAAATGTAACATCCATTGACATAAATCACCTCGTGACGGGATCTTACAACTTGTACTCATTCTATGATGGAAGGTATCCAACAAAGATACACCGCACAACTTTGGAATCCAATTTGTCACGATTGATTTCAGATATTTGAGCAAAGGCTACACAACCAAAGACTCTAGGAGGAATAGGAAAAAGAGGCTTTAAAAGGGGGTTGACATACTTTGAAGGGACTTTTCCTGAAGAACGGGTGTAGGCATTCTATTAATGAGAAAACATGCAATGAGAACCGCTTCACTCCACAAATATCTTGAAATATTTCTAACAATCAATAGGGCCCAAGCAACTTCCAGGAGGTGTCGGTTTTTCCTTTCGCCTAACCCATTTTGTTGAGGGGTGTAGGGGCATGATGTCTGTCACTTAATCCCATTTTGTAGCAAGTAGGACTGGAGTAGATGAGAAGACTACTCCCGTCCATTATCAGAACAAAGAGAGTTCATGGTAACATTGAATTGATTTTGAATGATTTTATGGTAAACCAGAAAAATAAAAACTTCATCTTTGGCTTTCATCAGGGATATGATAGTGAAATGGCTATAATCATCAATAAAGAATACGAAATAACGAAACCCAAGTATTAAGGTGGTTGGCGATGGTACCATACATTAGAGTGAACAACTTCAAAAGGACTAGTACTCCGACTACCACCGGGAGGATTGGACACAATGTTCCTCAAGTCGGCGGGCGAGTTCAGGCAATTGGATGGATTTTCGGGCGGATCGGGTGGGGCGGGACCCTCAAGAATCGGGCAGTCACTATATATATATAGTATCAAAAGAGGAAATTGAAGGTTTAGAAATTATATTTAAACACACAATTGAATTCAATTGAAGTAAATACTACTAAATATGAAGTTCAACTTTAACCATCACAATTTCACATAATCAGGTAGTCTAAAAATATAACATATATTAAAACACATAATTGTTCATTCTAAATGTCCCTCCTCATCTTCATTTTCTTCGCTCTGTAAATCAAGTTCATCATTATCGGAAGGAATAAATTCGATATCATCATCCCCTTCATCTCTCACTTCTATATCAAGTTCCTCATTAATTTCTCTCATTAGTTGTGTGACAGTTCTCGTGCTCCTCCTTGGTTGTGCTTCTTCATTTGCACCTAAAGTTTCGCCAACAACACCCCAAATCAAGGACTCACCGGAAAATACTTCTTCATTGTGGTCGACTAACCATTCAAGTATCCCTTCCTTGTCTTCAAAGAGCAAGATATCCTCTTTCCCCTTTCTTTTAAACCCACAATCGAGTAGCTTGGTATTAAATTGGATATATACCAAATCATTCAACTTTGGGGTCCCAATTCTGTCTTTTTTTTTAGTGGATCTGCGTATATAAAACAAAAAATAATTAAATAAATAACATAAATATATGCTTATATTCTATAAATTTATTTAGAATTTATCATCTCAAACGTGCTCCAGTTTCTCTCGCATCCAAAAGAACTGTATGTTAAATTCAATATTCCATATTTGTAGTGTCATAACCTCAAGGGGTTAGGCGAGATAGTCAGGTACTTGCTTCCAAAAGCAGGAGACCTGAGTTCGAATCCCCTCCCCCCCTTGAGGCCACCCTAGGGATTTATATCCTGTGTTGACCCAGCATGTGCCCTTGGGATTAGGCGGGTGCTCTAAAAGGCCCAAATACCCAGGTTATATATATATATATATATAGTGCCATCTTTTACAAGTTAGGAGCTTCCGCATCATGCAATTCCCACCAAGTAGCAGTTAATTAATCTCGAAAGAAAATTAAGTTAAGAAATTATTACTTAATTGAAACCTCTAAATTAAAATATAAATTATAATTAAAATAATAATTAACTATAAATTATATGGGTCAGGCCTCTTATCTGAATGCAATACCTTCATATCCACATTCCTTTACTTGATCGCTAAGGAATCTCCAAAGATTTTTCCGAATTCGTATAACTAATCTCTTGAAAAATTTTGGCACCTATGAGTTCAGGATCAATGAACTTCTTAATGCAATTGTTTACGCCATTCATAAACCACGGTGTTTTGCGAATTTTTTCTCTTTCTTCATAGTAGTAGAAAGGATTCAAGAGGTGTCCCACTGCAACCAATGGATGCTTTAAATGCTTTTCAAATCTTCTTTTGATGATCTCCAATACCTTCTGAATTCGAGCGTCCTTGTCTTGGAAAGAGGCTTTAATTTCTCTTTCTGCCTCTTCAATGGATGCGTTAATGTGTCTCATGATAGGGGCATCCGAATCAACCATTCGTATAACTTTTATGAGTGGTTGGAAGACCTTCAAAGCATAAACCACGTCATTCCATAAAGCATTGCTCAATATGATACTCTCTACTTTCCTCCCTACCCTATCTTTATGCCATCTGGATTTCTTCCAATCTTTAGAGGAGAACATGTCCCTTAATGGGAGCCTCAACATAAAAAAACTCTCAAAACTGAGAAAAGCAGTAGCAAACCGTGTGACTCCGGCTCTAACAAGATTTTTTTTCTTTGTCTTCTTCCTCATCAAAGCCAACACTCTAACATGACTGTATATAAATGTTAATATAGTCTTTGTCTTTTCAACGACCCTCTTTATCTACGTTAGCTTACCCATATTGTGAAGCATAAGATTAATCGAATGCGCCGCACAAGGAGTCCAATAAATACTCGGACAATTAATTTCTAATATTTTTGCAGCTCCCATATTGTTTGCAGCATCATCGGTGACCACTTGGAGGACTCTCGTTTCCCCTACTTCTTGTATGCACTGCTCAACCAACTCATAGATGAATTGTGTGTCATGAATTTCCAACAAAACATCAACCGATCTTAAAAAAGTTGTTCCCACATGACAATGCACTAGAAGATTCACTATACTCCTTGCCTTTCTATCTATCCACATGTCTGTCATGATAGAACAACCATAAGTATCTCATGTCTCTTTATGTAGGATTAATTTCTTTTTTATTCTGTCAACCTCATCCACCAACAAAGGAACCCCCAACTATTAATCTAAAGGAGGAATATATCCTAGCCCATATTGGCCAATTGCTTCACACATTTTCAAAACATACTTGCTTTTAATAGTGTGAAAAGTGATGTCGTGGACATAGAACCATCTAGCAATGTGTTGGTCTACACGTCCCTTTATCTCTTTCGATAAGTGTTCAGGGAGGACGGTTTGCAACATTTTTCCCTTTCCCTTCACTTCATCAGTTGGTATGCGGCGCACAAAAGAATCTATCGGCCCTTGAGTGTGTGGTCTCTTTGATAAGAAGCAACAACTTCCTCTAGTTACCTCCTCATAACCCTCATCACCAAAACCTAAGTCCTCATCTTCATCATCACTAGCAATCCGCACAGACTCCCGTATTGCATGAGTTTTTTTTTCCTTGGTGACTTTTCTTTGATCAAGTTGAGAGCACTTCGCATCTCATCCCTAGCCTCTGTTGACACATCTTTACAAGGGATTATGTCCCCCTGAACACCAGCAAGATGTTTCTTCAACCAATTAATGCTGGAATGTCATTCCTTTTTACAAAAATTGCACGTTATTCTCTTTGGATTTGATAGATCCTTCAGAAAGCAATACTTCTAACCAGGATCCCCACTATTCTTTCCAGATGCACCGGTTGATGCACAAGAAGATGACATTTGAACGTTTGAAGCTCAAACCAGTGAACTACACATCCAAAAAAAATATCAAATAAATATTTTATATATATATATATATATATATATATATATATATATAAAATTTATATATATATACATAGTCACGGGCTCACAACATATATATATTTATTTATATATATATATATATATAATTTTTTTAAGTTTATAGATTACAGAGTTATACAGTATTGAGCATACACAAAGTCACAGGCTCACTCACAACACAGCACTGAGCACACATATAGTCACAGAACACACACACATAACATATTATTGATTATTTGATTATTTATTTTAGTATATAATTATATATTAATATATTATATATAAATATAATTTTATATATATATATATATATATATATATATATATATATATATACACACACACACACACACACTGGCACACAGCCACACACACACACACATTTATAAAATTATTTTAGTATACAATATTACAGTATAACCCATACATTTTAGTATATATATATATTGTGCACTGTGCAGGAAAGAAGAAGGGAAAAAAAAGATCATGCAGCATTGTAGCCATATAGGACATTGGACCAGAAAAAAAAATGTAGGAAAGAAGAAAAGAACAAAAAACCAGGAAAAAGAAAGGAAAAAAAAAACCACAATTTTTAAAAAAATTGTTGCTGCCGGAGGGTTGCTGCCTTGCCGGAGCTTCGAAGAAGAAGAATAAAAGAAGACAGCTGCAAAAAAAAAATACAGAGAATAAAGACATGAATAAAAAAAAATAAAGATGCGGGAAAGAAGAAAGAAGAAAAAAATTCATAGGAAGAAGAAAAAAAAGCATTGTGCAGGTAAGAAGAAAAAAAAAAGATGCAGCCAGTGTTGGGAAAGAAGAAAATGAAAAAAAATGAAAAAAACCAGGAAAAAGAAGAAAAAGAAAAATAGAAAAAAAAGGGTTTTTTGCATATACCCCCCTAAGATATGTTAATATTGCACCAAACCCCCTGAGAAATGGGTATTTATTCTGCAGCCCTTACTTTTATGTTTGCATAAGATATACCCCCCTGCCGTTAGGCGCCATAAGCTGTCGTAACCCAACTTATTCGGCAGAACACTAGCCAACAATTAGTATTTACGTAAAACCGAAAATGGCCCTAGGAAGCTTTTTGGTTGCAAAGGGTTTGAGGAAAGAAACCCAATGTTACTCTCCAGCACCTAAAAACCCGTCGTTCCCAATGTTACTCTCCAGCGCCCTAAAAACCCATCGTTCCCAATCTCCAGCGCCCTAAAAACCCATTGTTCCCAATCTTCAGCTCCCTAAAAACCCATCATACCCATCGTTCCCAATCTCCAGCGCCCTAAAAACCCATCGTTCCCAATCTCCAGCGCCATAAAAACCCATCGTTCCCAATGTTTCTCTCCAGCGCCCTAAACCCTTTGAAGCTCCATCTCCAGCGCCCATTATTGAAAATCGCAAGCAGATCCCCTGAAGCTCCATCGTTCCCAACAGATCCCTTTTGAACCTCCATCATTCCCAGCAGATCCCCTTCGAAACTCCATCTCCGGCGCCTATTTTTGTCTGAAAATCGCAAGCAGATCCCCTGAAGCTCCATTGTTCCCAGCAGCCACCTCTGAAGCGCCATCTCCAGCGGCCATTGTTGTCTGAAAATCGCAAGCAGATCCCCTTTGAAGCTCCATCATTCTGATTAGGTATTGTTAAATAACATTTTGTGATTTTTCCCATTTTATTGATATACGATATTCATATTAATCAAACTCCGTAGTCTTCTATTGAAAAAATTTATTTGTGGTTAAATCTGGGACATTTCCTCAATCAGAATATAGAACAGCCCCACCATATACCTTTTTTGTGGTTAAATCTGGTATCAAAAGTAAGCATTTAAAGTTGTAAAGACTCCAAACAAATGTGATTGTTTTAACTTTTGAGAGAAAGCTACTTCGTAAGATGAAGGTTCTCTCCATCTCTATCTACCCATCAGTGTGCTCAATGATCCAGACATTCACTGTTATGCCATGGTCTAACCAACAAGTAGCACATTAATTTATTTGTAGTTGTGACATGTCAGCACCACCAATGTTACGAAAGATGGCATTGATATGCATATATCAATATATTTTCAACACACCAGAAAAAAAAGATTCAAAGCTATGAATAACATACATATAACTATGTGACACAGTTTCCATGTGTCATCTTTATTATGCATTTTGTAACGAAAATTCTAGTAGGTTGGGCCTCATAGTAGAATGCCATTGATGTGGCTTTGACAGATTTCTGGCAATTTTTTGAATCATGTTGTGTTGTCGACATAATTTGTTAAAAAATTATCCATTGACCCAAAAAATATTTTCTACTTTCCTAAATTATAATGTTTGTGTCAATCAAATTTTTTGAGAAAATGATATTGAGTCCAATAACTCTCCGAATGTGTCCGTTTTTTGGGGACAGTGTAATGAGTCCTGAACAGGCCAGAGTTTTTTAAATTATTCAACTAAGTCAACTTGGAATCAACTGACAGATTGCAAACCAATTTCAATATACAGAACCTTGGGGTCAATAATGGATGGTGAACACTTCCTAGTATGTTTTAAGTTAGTTATCACAGGATGATAAGTCAGCAAATCTCCAAAGAGATATTCAACCATGCTTGAACTTTGAAGATTGTACCCTACATCCATATTTAATGTATATATATATACCCTTTACATACTCACACACCAAAAGCTTTGTATACTCCTAAATTTTTTATTTATTAGAACAGCTGATATGGCCTGTATATCTGCAATTTGATTCTAAATATCCATATTGTATATAAATTGCTATAAATTCAGAGATTCCAAGAAGAAGGATCGCTATAAATTGCTTTTAATTATTTTTATATGCCTATTTGACAGAGAAAAATGTTTCATATGACGTATATATCATTGCATGATGGGAAGTGCATTTTTTTTGGTCTTGACATAGAAATTTTTGGGCAAGTTTTTGGGTATTGATTCACATAAAATGGCTAGAATAGAATTGAAAATACATGTCATATATATCATTATATTCTACTCTTTCAATGTTGCTAATTGGCGTATTTTTTTATTGTTCAATAGGTTAGAAAAATGTCAGCCGATTTTGATGAGTACGTGAGGATTAAAGTACATTGGGGTGGTAAATTCATCAGTCGAAAAGGCCATAGTAGATATATCGGTGAGAAGTGCGAGGAGGCGGCATGGGATCGTGAACGCGTATCACACTTGGTCATGCTGACCAATGTGATACAAATATGCAGTTGTTGTAAGGAGTATATTCTGACTATTCAATACATTCACAAGGGTACAACCCCCGGTGAGGAGTTGGTGATTGTTCTGACAGATAAGGACCTGATGTACATGTTTGAGAGACATGATATGAAGGAAACCATCAACATCTATGTCAACTTTGAAGAACTTACAAATCCACTTAACACATATCAGTCAGATATGGATATATCTGACGCGAACTATGACGATGAAGAGTGTGAGTATAGTTATGTCGAAGAAGAGTCTTTAGACGATAATGCTACATCTATGGATGGAGGAACTAAAATAAATTCGGAGCGAGCCGACGAGTGGTCTGATTAGGGGGATCCCGAGGGTTATCTTACGTTCTCCAGTTCCGAAAGTGAGGATGAGATAGACGATGATGATAAAGATGTCGGTCTCAAGAGGACTATTGTTAACGAGAAGGCAAAACCGATTTTACGAATCGGTATGGTGTATGATTCAATTTACGCATTTCGAGATGCATTGACCCATTTTGCGGTGGCGTAAGGGTTTCAGTTGGAGGATATAAAGAATGAAAAGAGTAGAGTGATAACTAGATGTGCAAATACAAATTATCGTTGGAGGAACCACGCATCTATATATGAAGATAATACAGACAAAACTGTAATTTAGGGTTAGGGTTTAGTAATAGGAAGGAGGAAGAAGAAGAGATAGGAAGAGAAAAGTAGAGAGATATTAGGGTTGAGTCAAAAATGACTCAAACCCCAATGCAAAATATTATTTATATCATCTTAGGATGTTCACGTATTACATGGTTCCTGAGTTAAGTGAATTGTACAACTTAAAATTCACTTAACTACACACACACCCAAAGTTATATACTACACACCCATACAATAGAAATAACATCACCACCACGCTCCCTCAAGTTGGAGTATAGATGTCGATCATACCCAACTTGAAGGAGATGTTATAAAGTCTCTTGCCACCAACACCTTTGGTCAAGATGACAGCAAGTTGATCCTCAGTTCAAACTTGAGGAATACTGATTTCTTTGGACTCGACCTTCTCGCGAATATAGTGACAGTCCACCTCAATGTGTTTTGTCCTTTCATGAAAGACATGATTATCTACAATATGATGGGCGGCTTCATTGTCACCATACATGATAATTGGAGAGGATACAGCAACTCTCAAGTCCAACAAGATGAATTTAAGTCGCATGTCTTCTCTCGCACCTTGGGACATGGTGTGGTACTCCACCTCGGCATTGGAGTTTGATACTACATATTGCTTTTTAAATTTTCATGTGACCAAATTACCCCTCAAAAAGGTGCAATATCCGGTAGTTGATCTCCTATCATCCAGAGACCCGGCCCAATCGGCATCAGTAAATATCTCTACATCCAAATGACCATGATTTTTATAGAGAAGCCCTTTGTCAGGACTTCCTTTCAAATACCTCAGGATCCTGTGAATAGCCTCCAAATGTACTATCCTTGGTGAGTGCATATATTGACTCACCATGCTTACTGCATAAGCAATGTTCGAACGGGTCATGGTTAAATAGATTAGTTTATCAACTAATCTCTGATAGGTATGTGGATCCTTGAGAAGATCACCTTCTTCACCATTTAATCAGTGATTTTGTTCAATAGGGTCACAGCAGGCCTACACCCCAAAAACCTCGTATCATGAAGGAGGTCTATGGTATACTTCCGCTGAGATAATGAGATGCCCTTCTTAGATCTCGTCACTTCAATGCCAAAGAAATATTTCAAGTTTCCCAAGTCTTTAATTTCAAACACTCTGCTCAAATACTCATTCAGTTTATGAATCTGATGACTATCATCTCCAGTAATGATGATATCATCAACACAGATTAGTAAGACAGGCATCTTGATTCCCCTTTTTACAAATAGAGTATGATCATAGTGACTTCTTCGGTACCCGAATCTCATAATAGCATCACTAAATTTTTGAAACCAGGTCCTTGGGGATTGTTTTAATTCATAGATAGATTTCTTCAATCTACACACTTTTCCCTTCTCCCCCATCTTTTACAAATCTAAGAGGAAGGTCCATGTAGACTTCTTCCTTGAGATCACCATGAAGAAATGCATGACGGCTTCTTTCAAGTTTACTCCGCTGAATATTGGGGATATGTGTAAAACACAAGGAACCAAAGATACGTGATGGCACTAAGAACAAAGGTTGATGAGGAAACACAAGTTGGAAGGGAGAATGCCCTTCTAGAATAGGTGTAGGCATTCGATTGATGAGGTAGGCAGCGGTGAGGACGGCTTCACCCCAGAGATGTTTAGGAACCTTCATATCAAACAACAAAGATCGAGTAACCTCAAGAAGATGCTTATTTTTTCTCTCAGCTATCCTATTCTGTTGGGGGGTATAAGGACAAGTAGTTTGCCACACAATTCCATGAGAGTGAAGATAAGATTGGAGAATGTGAGGAATATTCCCCACTATTATCCGATCGAAGAACCTTAACATGCCCATGAAATTGTGTGCTAACTAGTCTGTGAAACATAGGAAAAATAGAGGCAACTTCATCATTGGTGTGCATAAGAAAGAGCATAGTGAGTCTAGTACAATCATCAACAAAAGTAACAAAATAACGATAACCATTCTAAGCAGTAACAGGGGAAGGCCCTCACACATCAGAGTTAATAACTTCAAAAGGAATAACACATTTACTACCACTCAAGGGATAAGAATTACGAACATGTTTAGAGAATTGACAAGTCTCACAACTAAACAAACTACTATCAAATCCATAAAAATTTTCTGAAAATAAAAGTTTCAAACGACTAATATGAGGATGGCCACAGCAGGAGTACCACAATGGCTTCATCAACAGAAACCACCATAGCTGCAGAAGGAAATGCAACGCATAAAGAAGTAGAGTCCCTTCTCTTCAGTACCATGACCAAGGATCTTCCCCGATTTCAGGTCCTGAAAAATACAATATAAAGGAAAGAATGTCACACTACAATGTAAGGAATTAGTAATTTTACAGACACATAATAGATTCATAGGCATGATAGGAATCAAAAGAGTAGAGTCAAGAGACAAGGTGCCTAATTGAACACCCCCTTTGTCATTTACAGGAACAAAGGATCCATCAGCAATGAGAATATGAATAAAATCAGAAAGGCTAGACACAGATGAAACTAAATCAGTCATACCAAACATGTGATCTGTAGCCCCAAAATCTATGATCCATGCGGACTGAGAAGAGGTCACATGTGCAGATCCATAGGTACCTAACTCAGCTATGGGGGTGGAAGATGTTTATCTCTGTGTCACCGTCATACACTGAAGGCGGCCCTAGAGATCCTGAAGCTCACTCTGTAAGCTCTGGAAAACAGATGGAGGGGGAGGGGGAGACGGAGCTGAAGCAATAGGGATACTCTAACCACCAACTGGATTAGAAGTTTCCTCAGTAGAGGACTGGAATACACGACCTAGAAGGAATTTCGATTTCCCATGTAATTTCCAACATCTTTCTCAGGTATGGCCCTTCTTGCCACTATGAGAACACAATAATTTCTCTCTTTCTTCACGTAAGAGACCCCCACGACCTCTACCACCAAATTTTCCTCCACCACGATCAAAAGAAGTGAAGGATGGTAGGGCAGATCTCTCAGATATATCACCACAAAGAATTTGCATAAATTATTGCCTGCACTCCTCATACTGAAGGAGGGCATACACGGTACCAAGTGGAGGACACTCCTCTCTTCCTAAAATGTTTGATTTAGCATTCTTATATTCAGGTCTAACCCCTTTTAGGAAGTCAAACACTCTCCTCCTTTCAGTATTTTTACTAGCCTTGCTGGTACACAAGCTGCATAGTTATTCTTAATACTGGACTAGTTCATCCCACAAACTCCTCATTTGAGTGTAATACTCTCCAATAGTCTTATCACCTTGCTTCATGGTGTTAATTTGTCACTAACTTGAAACATTTTTACAAGGTTTTGTTTCTACGAGAATGCATCCCTCACAGCCTCTCATAATTATTTAGTATCACTGGCATACATAAAAGAATCACTAATGTCTGGTTGCATTGAGTGTATCAGCCATGTCATGACAGTTAGATTGTCACTTTCCTCATCAACATACTTAGGGTCATCTTCTTTGAGTTTTGGGATATAACCATAAATGTAACCCAATTTTTTCTTCATCCCTAAGTACATAACAGCAGACCGTGACCACGAAAGATAATTGGCCCCATTCAATTTCTTCGTAGTAATTTGTAAGTTATGAGATATATCTCTCCCACCAACAATCCTGGATTTATTCTCGTCCATGATTAAGAGATACCGAGATCAAAATATTCAAAAAATAGAATACCCATAACTTCCAAACAGGGAGAATGCCTACACAGCCCACTGATTAATCCCAAAATATCATTCAAAAACGTTGGGCAGCAATTTTCTTAATCAACAAAAAAATTGACAAAACATGCGAACATAGCCTGTAGCAGCCACTAAAACATTCATGACTCCTTCAAATGAACTCTGAATTCAACGAAACTTGAATCCACAATCTACAAATGAAACGAGCTTTCAAAAAAATCATACCTTGCTAGACGAAAAGGCAATCAGCAATCGAATGGAGGAGATTTATGTGGCTGAGCGATAAAAGAAGGATTCACGAAAATCGATTAAACCGCACCAAAATAGATCCAAAATAAAAAAGGGAGTACACCATCAATCTTGTATGGTGATTCCGATCCAACCTGATCCAATCCCGAGCTTCTTTAAGCCTTCACAGATCTCAGGGATTCAAAAAATAACCGAAAACACACTTTTCTTTAGAAAACCCTTCGAAACTCTATGTTCCCGGCTTCAAATCACTTCGAGCAAGAAGAAAATGGAGGGGAAAAAACGATCAAAAACCACAAAAAAAAAACTTTGAGAAAAGAGGTCAACGTGATGATGTCAGCATGATGACGTCATGTTGACGTCAACGATGGCATGGATGGCTTCAATAGGGCTGTAAAAATTTCTAGGATTAGAGTTTTGTTGGCTCTGATACCAAGACAAAACTATAATTTAGGGTTAGGGTTTAGTAATAGGAAGGAAAACAGAAAGGAAGAGAAAAGTAGAGAGATATTAGGGTTGAGTCAAAAATGACTCAAATCCCAATGCAAAATACTATTATATCATCTTAGCATGTTCACGTATTACATGGTTCCCGAGTTAAGTGACTTGTACAACTTAAAATTCACTTACCTACACACACACCCAAAGTTACTACACACTCATACAATAGAAATAACATCACCAACAAATACGACATTCTGAGTCAAGACATATCAGGAAGAACATACATGTGAGAGATGCAATCGTAATGGGAACCGAATGGCAAGTGCGAGACGGATATTCCAACGAATTGAGGAACAAGTTCGTGATGATCGGGAGGTGAAGATCAAGAATATAGCAAGACGTTTGTTCAGGGATTATGGAGTATATATCCCATATCATCGCATATGTCGTGGCAAGGAAATGGCCTTAGGACGAGTATATGAGTCATTTGAAGATTCGTATAAAGTGCTCCTGTCCTTCTGCAATGCAATACTCCAAACCAATCCGGGGAGTATTGCGAAACATAAATTAGAAGAAGATGGAGACTTTTAGAGGGTCTTTATTTGTCTCAATGCTTGTCCGTTGGATTCTTAAGTGCATGCCGACCCTTCATAGGATTGGATGGATGTCATTTAAAAGGGAAGTACAAGTGTTGCCTTCTAGTGTCAACATGTTTGGATGGGAATCGCAGATTATTTCCTTTAGCGTATGCGGTGGCTGAGATAGAAAATGAAGAGTGTTGGGGATGGTTTTTTGAGCAGTTACAGTTGGCGATTGGATTTCCCAACAATCTTGTTTTTATGTCAGATAGGCAAAAGGGCCTAATAAATGCGGCAGTGAAAATATACCCATCTGTTGAACACAAGTGAGATAATTAACATTCAATATTATTCATTTCTGTCGTGGTTTATTCATTGTTGACATTCATTACGACATGTTAAAGAAAGTGCCATATTTTTCAGGTTTTGTGTGCGTCATCTCTATAAAAACTTCAAATCATTATTTAGGGGTAAGGCATATGAGAAGTTGTTTTGGGGTGTCGCGAGGGCCTATGTGAGACATGAAAATAGTGCCCACATGGATGCCATTGAGAAAAAATCAGCAGATGCGAGACTATGGATCAAAGAGGTAAAGGGATATTGGAGTCGAGCACTGTTCCACGAAGGGGCCAAGTGCGATGTGATTACGAACAATCTTTCTAAATCTTTCAACAATGCAGTTTCGGAATCTAGGTTCATGCCTATCACAGACATTGTTGATAGTATTCGTTCACTCAATATGACAAGGATGTAGGCTAGGCGTATGGAGGCAGAAAAATGGTCGGTATTGTTGTGCCATCGGCTATGGCCAAGTTAGTGACGTTACGCAAAGAGGCGAAAGAGTGTTGGATTCACCATGTAGATGCGCACGAATTTGAGGTGGCTCAAAGTATCGTTCTTTGTAACTTTAGACATACCATACACTTAGATCGTTGGACGTGTACTTGCCGAGTATGGCAATTATCAAGGTTACCTTGCTTACATGCAATGTCATGTATTGTACATGAAAGATTGAATCCTGAACAATATTGTAAGCATTACTATAGAGTGGATGTTTACAAGCTTCTTTACCGGGAGATTTGTCATTCCTTGCCCGATAAAATTTTTTTGCCTCGATCGGATATTATCTGTAAACCACTACATGCGCGTCAGCCACCTAGCCGACCAAAGAAAAATAGAGTGAGAGGGGAAGACGGGCAACCATCTACTCAGACCAGAGTACAGTCTTCGAAGAAGTGCTCTAATTGCAACAAGTGTGGGCACAATCGGAGGAAATGCAAGGATCCTCCAGTCAGACGCCACCAAGAAAATGATGAGGGACCCTCAAGCATCTCTGGATGTGGCCTCGGTTCAAGCGGCCATGGACGTGGACGTGGCTTGGCTGCAAGCAACTCTGAACATGGCTCAACTTCAACCGGCACTGGTCGTGGACCTGTTTGGGGTTGAAATATGGAACATTTAGTGGGTTTCTGTTGATGAGTTTTTTAAACTATTTATGTTGATGTCGTTCACTGCTTTTTGGAACATTCAGTGCTTTTTGGGTTGTTCACAATCACAAGCTGATTGTGAATTTTTAAAACTTTTTATGTTGTTTTGTCGTTAGTTTTTATGCTGATGTAGTCGACATTATATGTTGCTATAGTTGACATTATATGCAGTTGTGGTCCTCATTATTTGATATTATGGTTTTCACTATATTATGTTATTGTCCTCATTGTTTATGCCGATGTGGTTCTCATTAGCTATCTTATTGTTGTCTTATTAGCTGTGGACCTGCTAAAAAGCAGTCAGATTTTGCTATTGAATGTTCATTTCAATGGTTGTCTTATTAGTTGTCTTATTGTTGTGATATTGTTGTCTTAGAACAAAACGTTGCCTGTTCATTATTTAGGAATTACTCATGAACGTATGCTTTCGATATCGGCAACGTGGACACTGGGTTAAAGATTGTCCATAAAAGAAAATAGTTGAAGGTGTAGAAACACCACTTTGCTACTGTCGAAAGTCATTCACGCTTCGAGTTGCTAACTCCGAAAAGAATCCCGAGTGTAAGTATTTTCGGTGTTACCAATGTGGGTTCTTTAAATGGGAGGACGAAAGTTCTTGAACTCCAAAGTCAAAGGCCGAGTTCGATGAAAAGGATGGCTTAGATAAAGGTTTGACAGTGAAGGTTACGGTGGAGATTGAAGAGCTCTCAAAAAAATTTAAGGTCACTACCGCAATAAGTAGTCGTGATCGGTCTAAGTGATTTTATGTTTACGGTTTGTATCCAATATCAATTTTTAGATCTTTTTACATTTATTTTGGACGTGTTCATGTTCTTTGTAATGGATCGTACTCGAATGTGTGTTTTATGGTTTATTTTGATCCTTTGAATGATAAACCAATGCTTGATGGTCCCACATGATCCTTTGTAGATGGTTTATATTGATCCTATGCAGGTTTGGAAATTGTGATTGGCATATATAGGTTGACCAAATAGGGACCAATTTGTTCTCCGAATTGGACCACAAGGTTGCTCAATTAGGGACCAAAATGATTTTCTATGATGGTCCCACATTCTATTTGTAGTATATATAGGTCACCCAATATACTCCCAGGTTGCTCAATTAGGGATCAAAATAATGGTCGCTAATTTTGATAGCATATGCAGGTCATCCAATTAGGGACCAAAATGATGGTCATATTATTTAATGGTTTTAATTTTGATAGCACATACAGGTCGCCCAATTAGGGACCAAAAATGTTGTTCATGTTCTTTGTAGTGAAATGTACTCGAAGATTTCTATTTTGGATGTGTTCATGTTCTTTGTAATGGAATGTACTCGAAGATATTTTTTATGGTTTATTTTGATCATGTGTATGATCAACGATGTATGATGGTCACAAGGGACCATATGATTTACAAGTTAATTGATTTTCTGTGATGGCCCACATAATATACAAGTTCCCCACATTATTTATTGTTCACTGATTTTTTACGATGATCCCATATAAAATACAGGTTCCCCAATTTTCATAGTGTATCCTCATACAGGTATATGCATTTTGGTAATATAGAGGTAGCCCATCTGATGGGTCTTGAATCTATGGATTTGTGTAGCATGAATGTGATGTCTTTGTTAGAAACATTATCCCTTATTAAAGCGCCTTTTAGCCACCAAATTCTGTCAAAAGTTGACTTGTTGTTTGCAGGGCCAAGAATCAGCTCTGGACAAGAATCAGTGGCCAAAGGGCACTCAGTTGACCTCGTGATGCCAGTGAGGAAAGATATTGAATCCCATTTTGAAAACATGACCAGCACAGATATCGCCAAACTGTAACTAAAAATACAATATAAAATCTCATAAAAATTAGATTTTTTTAGATCAAGAATAATTGCATCATTTGCCACATACCCTCCATTGGTTGAGTACTCGTCCAAACGCTGGCATGCTTTAATGGGGGAATCACCCATCTGATGGGTTTTGAATCTGATGGGTGAATGAAGGGCCTTTTACAACGGTGCTAAACTTTAATGGCATGACTTGTAAATATAGGTGAAAGAAGGGCCTATTAGAATGGTGGTATTTTTGGAATATTGTTTTCATTAAGGGCAAGATAGTCTTTCCGTCCATAAACTCACGGTTAGTTACCTGTGATGTTAACGGGGTATATGAAACCGAAACACAAAGGTAAGGGCTGCAGTGGCAATAGCTATAACTAAGGGGGTTTCTTACAATATTAGCATAACTCGGGGAGGTATGCAAAAAACCCAAAAAAAAAAAACCCAGGAAAAAGAAGAGAAAAAAAAAAAGAAAGAAAAACGGAAAAAACCAGAAAAAAAGAAGAAAAAAAATACTTATTGCTGCCGAAGGGTGCCGGAGGTTTGATACATGCCGGAGGGTTGTCGGAGGATTACCAGACCCCGGTGCTTCGAAAAAGAAGAAAATAAGATGCATAAAAAAAAAAAAAGAGAAAAAAAAGGAATGAAAAAAAAACACTTACCGGAGGTCGTCGGTGGCCGCTGGTGGTCGTCGGTGGCCGCGGTGTTGTGGAAGACGCACAGCTGTGCTGTGGAAGAGAGGAGAGGAAAGAGGAAGAGGTCCGACGACCTAGCTTAGCAAATGGGGAAAAAAAAAGTTGCTTATATATAAGCCCACCCAACCAGACCCGATTTTGGATCGTCTAGGGACCCGATCCACCCGGGCGGCCGCCCCAGCCGATTTTCGTAACATTGATTGGACACTCGAGACACTCGAGTGTGCTTTGAGAGTTCACACACTTCACACTTGAAGGGGATATTCTCAGCTGCCTGAAACTTTTTTGGGAATGAAGTCTTCAGCCATGGTAAAGGCACATGACCACAACGTGCATGCCATAATTCAATCTCTCCAATGGATGTAGCTGCAACAACTACAGATTTTTGAACCCTCTGATTTGTATGATTCCCTTGTTCTTCAAATATGTAGAGCCCTCTATCTTCTTGGTCATGACCAATAACCTTTCATGTTGAAAGATCCTAAAAGACACAATAGGAAGGGAACAATGTCACACTACAATTTTGATTTTTAACTAGAATACTAACAGATAAAATATTGATTTTCAGAATTAATAAATGAGAGAGTAAAGGGAGAGAACCAGCTTGGACAGTTCCTCTGCCTGTGGCAAGAACAAGAGATCAATCAGCAACACGAATATGACATTTGTAAGGAATAGGATTCAAAACTTGGAACAAAGAAGACATCCCTGTCATATGATCAATGGCACCAGAATTGACAATTCAGGAGATGCCAGGAGAACTGCAGACATGAGAGGCATTAGTAACATCAGTTTCACTACCAAGAATACTGTATATATTTTTCAATTCAATCATAGAAAATTTGTCACCAATCACAGCTTGTTTTTCGTCCATAGATGAGATATCTCAATCCAAATAGAGGGTATTTCTTCCAAACACGGAAAAAGCAAATACTACTTTTCACACAACTGGGTCCGCAACCCACTGCAACACAACCTCTATAGGCTGCAAACACTATTTTTGCACACAGAATTAGGCTCTACAACCCACTGCAACACAGCCTCTACAAGCTGGAAACACTACTGCACACAGAACTGAGTTCTACAACCCACTACAAATTCCAGCACACAACCCACAACTAGGTTGCAAACAGATTCCTGCACACAACCCACAACCAGGTTGCAAACAAATTCCTGCACACAAATTCCACAAGAAGGTTCCACCACCCTCTATAATGGATTCAAAAAGTAACACAGCCAGCCTATAATACCACTTTCATGCTAAGATTCCAACCCACAAGTCGAAGCAATCACAAAATAGCAATAATGGAATGAAAAAACTTTAAGCAATTCACATCCTAAAGGGGTGTTGAAAACCACTCAAAAACTCCCGAGGGTGCTTGCAGAAATTTGTCGCTGAAGGGTTAAAACCAGTTCCAGACGATGCAGTGGAGAAGATGAAGAAGAGGAAGCAGGAATGATGCCCTCAGAAGTCTCGGTTGCCGTCGGTCAAAGGGAAAAATACTCCCCTGGAAAAAACGAGTAAAACCATGTCTTATCTGATCGATTCTGTCGGAGCTCCTAAAACAGTGTCAGTGACAATGTCAATGATGACGTCAGCAGTTGCCTATCTTGCTTTGATACCAGGTTTGTGAGATTGTGATAAAGGTTAGGGTTTGGTGAGGAAGAAAAGGAGAGAAATTGGGGTTGAGTTGCTTAGCATAGCACTCTTCCCAATGCATTATATACTAAATAATTACATCATGGATTACAAGGACATTAAACAATGAAAAGAAAGGAGGTGTCCTACTTACTCACACTCACACCCAAAACAACTAGACACACACCAACTATTATATTTACATACTATATCACCAACAATTGATGTATTATATACTAGTTTTTATATATTGTCGCACAGTGAATCAACACACTCATCATTATATTAAGTAAACATTAGAAATGAATGAAAATGTATGTATGCTTATAGTAGTCAAAGTACAACGATTGAAAGGTCGCAAAAAATCCAAAAAAAAATTAGTATTGGATGAAATGTCTCGCTAATAGAAGACCACGCATCAATGTTGTTATTACAGCACTCAAACTCGAAGATGGCCCACCTACCCTTTCCTCCCTCAATTTTTAAATAGATCATTGCGATAATTGTTGCATCTGTTTAACATATATCTTTCATCTTTTCTTATCTTCTTTTGTAAAGACGATAATAGTTATTTAAAATACTACTAAATTCATATTATCCACGTTGTTAGGTTCTAGCCCAACATCTTGATCAGTGCTGGTTGTTTTCCTTGGAAGTGGGGACTGTGATTTTCCTACCTTTTTTTTCCCTCCAAATTTTCCTTATCTCAAATAGAACTTGAAACTTAAAAGGGTGGGTGACTGGGTGACTTGGCAGAAGATGCCACATTTCCTTCTTCACCACATAAATGCCATTTATGTCAATAAATTTCACTTTTACCAATAAACCCTTCAAAAATAGCACTTCACTTTTTTTCTCTCATTTCTAACCAAAATAAGACATTTCTATATCTATATGAAAAAGAAAGTACCGGAATTGATTCAATTATTTTTCTGAAATTACAAATTGCAAAAAAAAATATATCCAAAAAAAACTTTATGTTTCTTATAGATGTTTTTTTCTTCCCCTAACCTACCTCCCCTTGTATTTCACTTTGAAAATATGGCCAATTTCTTTTCGTACGAAAGCCTTTTAAAATGACTGAGAATGAAGATTCTACACTTGCTAAAAACATATCTACAAACATAATTAACAAGATTTTGGTCCATGAAGTAGGAAAAGAGTTTTCAAGCATTTAAAAGTATGTACACCTAAATCCTAACTCAAATAGTAATATTTCCCTTTTATAATAGGAAAATAACATTTTCTTTTTCCTAGGCAGAAAATTAGATTTTCTTGATCTTTTGTGGAGATAATTATTGGTTCAAATCAGGAGTGGTTGGCTAGGCCCCAGGCGACCACTTAGGCTATAGTTAGAAAGCTAGGCAATTGATTAAATCTAAGGGAGCCTAACAAATTACAGCCTAGTAGAGGGATCTCCCATTCTTGTCTATGCAATCATCTGTAACCACGTTGATCTACAAAAAGCTCTATGAGCTTAAGCATGATATTTTTCTTTGTTTTACTCGGCTGTGACATTCACTACGGTTTGGCTTCAAACAAAATTTCATTGTATCCTCGCTATTTCTCCATAGCTCTGCTCATAGCAACTCATTGTATAAGTTATGACAACACCAAGGTTTACAAGAACACAAGCAGGACGAGGTAGGATACAACTACACAGTCGTGGTGTTACCAAAATGAGGAAGGGATAAGTTGGGGTATGATTTGTAATTTTGTATTTAACACCATCATGAGAAATATTCCATTATCAATGAGAAAAATTTACCTGCTAAAATTGTTTTTTTTATAGGGATATTGAAGCGTATTTTAGATCCGCCTGTTTGAATCGTGGTCGGATAAAGAGGAGACGTCAAAAGAGAAAGTGGACCCACGAATGGGTTTTTTTTAAAAAAAGGCCCGTTAAAGACTCGTTTGATCAAAAAGAAGAAAATCCAAAATTTATTAGGGTCTTCAACTTTCAATCCCGTCACTTTTATGTTTGGCCTATTTTGGAGTGTCAAACGAAGTCGGATTGATGCGAAATTGGTCATATTTGAAAGCTTATCGAAGTAGCTTTCCAACAAGCCAAAATTTGAACAATTTCGACAAGTATTGAAGAAGTTATGGTCAGTTTTCGAAGGCTGCACATAAAGTGACGAATTTCAAGAATCCTAATTGAATTAGGATTAGTCTCTTTTATTATTTTATTTTAGAAAGTAAGAGTTGTTTCTTTTATTAAAAATAGGATTAGTTTCCTTATTGTTTAGGACTTTATTGTTTTAGAAGAATTAGGATATTTCTTTTATTTGAATTAGGAATTAAAGTTATACTAGAATTTCTAATTTTATGCATTGGTTAGCATATTTAAAGGCTTGTAAACATTTTTATTATAAGTTTTTTATTAATGAAAATTGCTTATACAAAATTGAGAGTTCCAAACTTTTGTGAGGGTGTAATTCTCTCAAAACGGTGAGTGATTCTTTGATTCCCATTTGCGGTTTGGTGCGAGGCCAACTCTTCTTCCATTTCTATCTTCTTTAGATCTACGGTTTGCGTAAGTAGCGTAATCCTAATTGTTTTATTGATCTCATAAAAGCCCTAAATCAATATTTTGTTCATCATTAATTTTATTAGCCTTTTATTTTCATTTGGTATCGAGAGAACCCGCTTGCGAGTTCGTTCAACGCCCTAAAAGTATCATAGATCTAGCCGTTCATAAGAACCCTAGTCTTCTAGATTCACGATAGGGAACGTACACGAAAGTAACGCTATTTTGGGCCGAAATTAAATCACCTAATTGAATTTTTAAAATTTTCTGTGGTAATTTGTTATGATAAATTATTATTTTTAATTGATTAAATTAATTTTAATCCTAATCTCAACCCTAACATTGCATTTAGTAAGTTCCCGCATCAAATTGGTATCAGAGCATCAGTTTAGTTTTAGGGTTTTAGTGCTCATATAGGTTTTAGGGTTTTTTTTTTATTTTTATTTTTTTTAGGTTAAATTTTTTTTTTTTTTTTTTTTAAATTATTATTTCTGATCCGTCTGGCTTTTGTTTGAAAATTTTCGTCTGGCTTTTATCTGAAAATTTTCGTCTGACTTTTGTCTGAAATTTTTTGTTTGGCTTTTGTTTAAAAATTTTCATCTAACTTTTGTCTGAAATTTTCGTCTAGCTTTTTTTTTTTTTTTTTTTAAGCTTTGTCTGAAAAATTTTTTTGTGTTTAAATTTAGTCTAGCCTTTGTCCAACTTTTGTCTTGCATCACTTAGTTTCATAATTGCATGTATTTCAATCTTATTGCATTTTATTTCATTAATGTGCACGTCTAGTATTTGACAAAAGTCCTCATCCATTGTTGGTTCATAGTGTTTGTCTTTTCTAGTATTGTGTCTGAGTTGGGTTTGTGTCAAGCATCATGTATGAGTCACTTACATGTCATCGTGAATTCCTTACCCGTCATGAAAGGGTACTAGCCGAACAAGGAAACCGCTACGCTCCAAATTTTTGGCAAAGTCCCAAAAATCGTGATGAGACTAGAGTTAGGGGATACCCTCATCATCGTGAACCCGAGTACGACCCTGCCGAGAAGTTTCTCAAATCTATTCGGAATGAGGTTCCAAGTTTTGAGGGATGGTTAAACCCCAAAACCTTCGTAGAGTGATTGTCTAGTGTAGAGGAATATTTTGATTGGTATGACGTACCAAAGGAGTACAAAATTAGGCTAGCAAAAACAAAGTTGGAGGGTAATGCCAAAAAATTTTGGACTCACGTAGAATGTCGTACTGAATCTCTTCAAAATAAACACATCTCCACATGGGAGGACATGATGGTGAAACTTATCGAAAAGTATGTCCCTTTAACACACCGTCACCTTATACGGAATTTGAAAACCAAGACAGATAAGTGTCCTGATTGCCTTAAGTGTTAAGGGTTCGGACACTTTGCATACCAATGCCCCACAAAATTTCTCACTTCGAATATATTGACTAAAGAGTGATTCCTAAGGAGCTGGAGAATAGGGAAGTGAAAGAAGTGTACGACCCTAGTACCGTGCTGAGTGAAGAGGAGATAGAAGAAGCTGATGAAAGTCTAGTTTGTGTTAAAGAGACTTCTATTTCCCTTGTGAATAGTGATGTTGAGTCACTCACACTTGAACCAGTCGAGCCACTTGCCTATAAGTCATTGGTACCCGTAGAGTTGGGCGCACACAACTTGTTGGTGCCCATTGAGTCGAATACATGTGAGTCCATCGAACTGGATACACAAGAACCATTAGTGTCAATTGAATCGAATACCCCAGAGTCTTTGATTTTGGTTGAAGCGAGTACACACGAGTTAATCGAGTCGAGTGTACATGAGCCATTAGTGCCCTTTGCATTATTCACACAAGAGTCGTTAGTGTCAGTAGTGTCACTTACACATGAGCCTATAGATCTGTAGATGCACGTGCACCTTTTTTAGGCCTAGCAAAAAAACCTTTAGACCCATTCCTTGATGCCCATCTACCTGAGCCCAATCCTATCTACTCATTGATTTTCAAATACCCGCCTGAACAATATGTGAAGAGGTTAGATGGAAAAATTTTGGGAGATCCATATTTTGTTACTAAGGTAAAGACACACCAAGCATATCGAGAGTATCTTCTTAAGTGGAAAGGTAAACCGAAAATTGACAACACTTGGACTGCAAGGAGAACACAATCTGAGAAACATCAAGCATACCTCATCCAGTGGAAGGGTACGCCGAATACTAGAATACACATAGATTTTCTCCCAATGTCCATTCATCAAAGGTCATCAGAGTCTGCATCCACTTTTGCATATTGCATTCATGAGTTGCATGCTGAGATTAAGAAAATAATTAATTTAAAGAATGAGAAATACAAGTTCTCTGCAGATTTTCACAGACGGTTCAAAGAATTTCAAGAGGGTGATTTTGTGATGGTTCGGAATAGACCCGAGCGATTCCTACAAGGGGGTTGCAAAGAAGTTACAAGCTTGCGGTGCTGATCAGATCTTGAAGCGTACTGGTTCTAATGCTTATATCTTAGATTTTTCGTTGGATTTGAGGATTAGCATGACTTTCAAAGTGAAAGACCTTGTTCCATTCCATGGCCTTTCAACCATCCCTACCAACCCCTTTGAGTCTTCTACATCTGATGAAGCAATAATTCCCCTACCCACGCCACTACCCCCACCTACTTGGCAAACTCGTGAGATCATCGAAGATGTATTGGAAGATCAGATTGGGTCCACCAACCAAGGGGGACTTCAGAAGTATTTGGTCAAGTGGATGAACAAGAGTGATTCAGAGAACACGTGGATTACACAAGAGTTTCTGCAAATTGATCCGGATCTCTTGGAGCTCCATCATAACCAGAATTCATTGGGAATGCATCCTTCTAACCCGGGGAGAGTTGATGGGGACGTCCGACTCAAGCCGCTTCAGATCGAGGTTCCGTATATATTGTCTGTGATCGCGATCGTGAAAATCCATGATAACCAAAGTTCAAGGTCGAACTTTTTCAAAGTAGAGGGGATTGATGCGTATTTTAGATCCGCCTGTTTGAATCGTGGTCAGATAAAGAGGAGACGTCAAAAGAGAAAGTGGACCCACGAATGGGTTTTTTTAAAAAAAGCCCGTTAAAGACCCGTTTGATTAGAAAGAAGAAAATTTAAAATTTATTAGGGTCTTCAACTTTCAATCCCGTCACTTTTATGTTTGGCCTATTTTGAAGTGTCAAACGAAGTCAGATTGATGCGAAATTGGTCATATTTGAAAGCTCATCGAAGTAGCTTTCCAACGAGCCAAAATTTGAACAATCCTGACAAGTATTGAAGAGTTATGGTCAGTTTTCGAAGGCTGCACATAAAGTGACGAATTTCAAGAATCCTAATTGAATTAGAATTAGTCTCTTTTATTATTTTATTTTAGAAAGTAAGAGTTGTTTCTTTTATTAAAAATAGGATTAGTTTCCTTATTGTTTAGGACTTTATTGTTTTAGAAGAATTAGGATATTTCTTTTATTTGAATTAGGAATTAAAGTTATACTAGAATTTCTAATTTTATGCATTGGTTAGCATATTTAAAGGCTTGTAAACATTTTTATTATAAGTTTTTTATTAATGAAAATTGCTTATACAAAATTGAGAGTTCCAAACTTTTGTGAGGGTGTAATTCTCTCAAAACGGTGAGTGATTCTTTGATTCCCATTTGCGGTTTGGTGCGAGGCCAACTCTTCTTCCATCTCTATCTTCTTTAGATCTACGGTTTGCGTAAGTAGCGTAATTCTAATTGTTTTATTGATCTCATAAAAGCCCTAAATCAATATTTTGTTCATCATTAATTTTATTAGCCTTTTATTTTCGTTTAGTATCGAAAGAACCCGCTTGCGAGTTCGTTCGACGCCCTAAAACTATCAGAGATCTAGCTGTTCAGAAGAACCCTAGTCTTCTAGTTCCGTGATAGGGAACGTACACGAAAGTAACGCTATTTTGGGCCGAAATTAAATTACCTAATTGAATTTTTAGAATTTTTTGTGGTAATTTGTTATGAGAAATTATTATTTTTAATTGATTAAATTAATTTTAATCCTAATCTCAGCCCTAACATTACATTTAGTAAGTTCCCGCATCAGATATTTGTAACATTTCAGCAATGATGGGTCTTGTTGCAGGATCTTCGAGCAACATCTGTGCATGCTTTTGAGCTGTGATGAGTTTGAATATTTCTCTGGCAAAACACCTAGTACGTTGGGTTATAAGAAATAGAAATCCAGCTAGGTAAATAGAAAATCTGTGCTACACCGCATGTCACGAGAACTCGATAACTGTGGTCCATACAATTTCTGCACTCAAGAATTTTTTTTGTTTTTTATATGTAAGCTGGGCTCGAACCTGCGACCTTGAGGTTGCAATATTGTCAACCTTCCATTGTACTACAGGCCTAAGCCCTGGTCTCTAGAATTCTCATAATTAATTTCATATGGAGGATCTTGACGATCCCAGCTGCTTCTTAGGTATTGAGAGGTTTCTAAGTGTCGAGATGCCAGTTTTTTGCAGCTACGAGAAGCTTGGATCTCAATAGCTAAAACTAAGGTAATAAAATCGATATGGTCATTAACATGCTACTTAAGTTCAATGTCAAGCAAAATGATGTTTGAGAGATCTCCTAAGCCAAACCATACATCGAAAACACATTGGCCGTCTAGGGTGGTTTTATTCAGATCTTCATTCAACCACTGTTTTTCTCAACCGAATATTATTATCGTGGAAGAACACGAAACAGCCTATTATAGTTAAACCCAACGTTGAAGCTGAGTACCATGTACTGTCAAGTTGTGTGGGATTGAATGGCTTCGTGCTCTCAAGTCTAATCTTTTATATTAGGCTATTTTCTCCATCTCACACCCCTCTACTATTCAACTAGCGTGCTATTTGGATCAACTTCAACCTTATTTTGGAGAGAATCAAACACAGTTCAGTTGTCACTTCGTATGGAAAAAATTCAGCACAAGTTATCACCTTCTCTCATGTTTCTCCACCATGCAGTTTCCCACATCTATTTTCGAAGTGTATGAGTTACAAACACTTTCCCCTCCTCATTAACAATATGTACCTTCCTGATTTTTATAGTACAACTTGAGTAGAGGGCTTTCTTGCATTTTTTAAAACCAACAGGTGGAGCAGGGATGAAGTCCAAACTCCGAATTGTTTCAAAATGAAAGATCTAGGCTCATCAAATTAATTACTTGGCACTCGTGTCAATAAAACAACTCCGGCCTTGTATGAAGATTATTTTATTTCACACATACCCCATAAAATATATATTTGGAAGTCAGACAACAGATGAAGCTTGGTTCTAATCCAAAAAATGCAAGAAAATTCTCACAATTTCACACATTAATTAATCTTTTCTCAGAAATGACCTAGATCAATAAATTATTACTTGCTTATACAATGAATCAGCCTCCCAAGATATTAGGTGCTCATGTCATGAGATCATGAACGCTATGTTTAGGTTTGCAACACCTAAAAGTCAATTGATAAATCATCATGAAATTTAATTATAATGCTTAAGAAGAGACAGCTGACACATAATTATGATTTCCTACAATGGCACTACATTACAAAAGAGAGCTACAACTTCAGAACCACATACAAACATTCACCTACAACACCATTATAGATCATAGTAACAAAACATAAACCTGATCAAGACTGGTGAAGCCCCTAACTGTGTCACCACCAATTATTGCAATCCCTTTCGTTCCAAGAGGCTGCAAGATAACTGCCTAGGGAAGGAAAATGTGTATCAGCCAGCATTGAAAACGAAAAAGAATCACTTATAAGAGCTCAGATCATCAAATAATTCACTTGGCATTTAACACTAATAGTGCAAGATAATCAACAATCCATATTCTTAGAAAGTTTGAGAAGCGATCAGAGTTTGCATGTCAAGTGCTTGAAAAAAAAATTGTTGTTTACAAAATTTACTCTAAAACATTCACAAGAAAGTTAGCAGCTTGTACTCTTATCATAACCTCACACTAAAGCTCACTCCAAATTCTTTGTTACAATCATGCTGTTCACCAATCGCATGAGTGAGATCAAGGCATCAAAATCAGAATCAGTATCGGGTATTGGTCCAATCTTTGACCGATACGTATCGGCCGATACCGAAATCTTTTTTTCGTTTTTGAAACAAAGAAAAAAATTATTGTAGAAGGTCATATCGGCTGATATCATGATATTTTCGGCCGATACTGATACCGATACCACCACGATATCTGTATCAGGGTGGTTTCGGTATCGGCTGAGTTTTGATACCATGCATGAGATACATTCAGCCACAAAATTCAGTTGTTAAGACCTGGAGATAAGAAAATTGACAATTTTCAGTAAAATTTGCAGAAATGAAAAAGAAGTCCGTTTTCATATTCTTTAGACTTCCCAGGTAGAACATATTTAGATTCATTTTCAACGAGATAAGAGGTTGGTATTATAGGAGAGGTTGACCTTCTACTCCAAGGTGACATCTGTCATCCTCTGGAGGGGAAACCAAGTCAATGGGGAGTATCCAAAATTCCTAATCCATGCAGAAAATCAGGCTGCTATCTCAAACCCAAGGCAAAGTAACCTTGGAGTCAGTTGCAAGTCAGATTGGTAATTAATCCACCCATTGTAAGTTCAGAAAATTCCATCACTGAACCCATCGGTGTACCAAGCACTAAAGCATCAGTCTCATCAACCTCACACGAGATAAGAGTGGTTGCCAAACCAATTTCACAAAGGGATGGTGACAGGGACGCCGACGCCGTGGATTATAGGTTTTAGGCCGCATCGCGTATATCGACGCACAAAAAAGCGAAGAAGGAACCACCGAGTATCGACATCATCCGGGAGGGGAGCCTAGAGGAGCGACAAGAGGACACCTTACTGCCCAGAGTCACTCGAGCGACCCTACATATCGCTTGAGCGAGGTTGAAGACGATCCAGAGGCAAAACTTTCGGCCAAGCATCGCTTGAGCGACCCCCAGTTGTCGCTAGAGCGACCCCATCCAATCAAGATTCCGTCAAGCCTTTAAGATTCTCGCTCAAGCGAGAACCAAACCCACTCGATCGAGTCTAATGACAACTGTTGTCCGTTTTATCCTTTTTCTTTATTCTTTTCTTGTCTTTTGATGTAATGTTCCATTTGGGGACAATTTAGTATTTTACTATTTTAGGGGGTAATTTACTTTTGCACCTAGTATATAATGTGCTTATGTAAGCCAAATTTGACATTGGTTGATTTTAATGAAAATGCTATGCATTAAGAGCTTGAGAGGAGCTTAATGGTCTTCCCCATGTGGGTTTGGCGTGAGGCCAAGGGTGTGATGCCCATGTTCTATCTTGGATCTTCTTCTTACCTATTCTTCTATTTTGTTTGCTATTTTTTTATCTATTTCTTCTTCTTCTTCTTCTTGTTACTTCCAATCCCTAAACCCTAACTCTTGAGTAGCCTTGATGTCTTCCTTGTGGATTGACTCCAATCTAAACACATCAATCTATGATCGTCGTTGGGCTCGAGTCTACTCTACTTGCAACCGATTAACCGATCAATCCGAAAGCCGTAGCCAAGAGATACAAGAATTCCCGTCGATCTACGAGTGAACACCCAAACCTAGAGGATGCTAAAGTTCTATCTCTAGGATCGCACCTTCCGCATTTCTAACGGTTCTCATGCCCCGAATTGGACCCTAAGTGGACCGAGCATGGTCAAGTAAGAGGAATTCCACCAAATCCTAACGTATCACTTTAATTTGGGGTTTTAATTGTTCAATAAATTCGCTTAATTTCGGCAATTTCGCATCTCATGATCACTCACGTATTTTAGAGTCGTTGTCCCGCATCAGTTTTGGTATCAAAGCCTTAATGCTAGGTTAGGGCATTTGTTGTGCATCTTGCTTGTTTGATTTCTTTAGTTGTTGCGTGGTTCATAGTTGCTTGTTAATTTTGGAACCCGTGTTAGCGAGTCGTGATCACCATGGACACGAGTGAGGTTGTCGATGCTCTTAGGAGCATCCAAATCACGTTGGTCACGATGAATGAGGATGAATGCCATGGAGCAAGCCCAAACAACTATGGGTGCCTCCAATGAGTGATTACACGACCGACCGATTGAAAGGAGTTGATGAGCCCCATGACCGACACCGAGAGCTTGAGGGTCCATGCTTTGAACGTAATGGTCGACATGATGATCAGAATCGGAACTGTAGAGAAGTAATTCATCGCGGAGATGACTATGATCCAGATGAGAAACTCCTCAAAAATGTTAGAGTTGAGTTTTCGATTTTCAATGGAAGAATGGACCCTAAAGTTTTCCTCGATTGGGTCTCCAATATGGTTCACCATTTTGAGTGGTATAACATGAGCGATGTGTTAAACTCGTCAAGATGACGCTCATCGGTCAAGCTAGACTCTTTTGGACCAATTTCGAGCACATGACAGTGAATGCAGGTCGTGCTCCATTACCCATTGAGAGGACATGAAGAAGCGACTTACGGAGAAGTGCGTTCATTTGTCATACTATCATCGCTTACTTGACCAATGGTAAAATTTACGCCAAGATAGTATACCCGTAACCGAGTACATTAGCAAGTTTGAGGAGTTCATGGTGAGGGGTAATGTCTCGGAGGATCCTCAAGTCACTCTCTCTAGATTCTGCAACGGATTGCACGTGGAATTGCATAAGGAGTTGATCTCTCACCCCATTCACACTCTTGAAGAGTTATGTCGTGGTGCAAGACCTTGAGTGGTACTTGAAGATAACAATGGTGAGACAATTTGAACCACATACCGGAAGCCATCGAGCCGGAGAGATGAGGCCTAGTGTCGAGAACCCACCTCCCAAGCCTACACAACACACTCCTACGAATGTAAGGTTTGATAAAGGGAAGGGTGCGGGCGGGGAATCCTCAAAGGGTGGTTCTCAAACCAAGTGTTACAAATGTAATGGGCTTGGTGATGCGGGACAACGACCTTACAATACGTGAGTGATCATGAGATGCGAAATTGCCGAAATTAAACGAAGTAATTGAACAATTAAAATCCCAAATTAAAGCGATACCTTAGGATTTCATAGAATTCTGCTTAATTGATCATGCTCAGCCCGCTTAGGGTGCAATATGGCGCACGAAAACCATTAGAAATGCTGAAGGTGCGATCCTATAGATAGAACTCTAGCATCCTCTAGGTCGGGGCATTCGATCGCGACTCAATGTGGAATCGCTAGATCCACGCTAGGGCTTTTGAATTGATCAAACAGCGCAAATCGGACAATCTCGGGCCCAACATCGGTCATGGATCGATGGGTTAAGATCGGAGTCGATCCACAAGGATGGGCATCAAGGTTGCTCTAGATCTAGGGTTTTGAATTTTGAACAATCAAAAATAAAAAAGGGAAAATATAAGCAAGAAATTAGCAAGATAAAGAGATAAAGAGAAGATCAAGGATAACATGGGCATCACACCCTTGGCCTCACACAAAACCGACAAGGGGAAAGAAGAATCACTCTCCATTAAAGCTCATCTCAAGCTCACAAGCAATGTTTTTCATTAATTCATCAACTAACTAAAATTGTATTTACAAGGCCTTTATGTAGGCAAACAAACCCTAACTAAGCATAAATTAGAAATAAGAAAGTCCTAAAGCAATTAAACTATAAAATGGCAAGTTTGCCCCAAAACTCGTAATTTCGTCAACTTGCGGACGAGACTCACGAATGCTCGTCATGTGTTCACAGACGTCCGTCATGTGTTCACGGATGTTCGTCTTCCGTTCACGGATGTCCATCCTCTGTTCACGGACGTCCGTCATGCACAAAACAAAAATCCTCGAAATCACGGACGTCCGTCCTAACATCACGGACATCCGTGGATACAGATGTCGTGAGCACGGATGTGCGTGCTTCAATTCTTCAGGACGCCTTCATTCCTAAGGTAGGAGCCTTCGGGATATTTTCGCACGCTTCTTTCGCCTTCGATAGATGATAGGCAATTCTTTGAATCGGATGTAGACCTCAAAAATTCTATTACTTGGACTAGAAGAGCCAACAAGCCTTTGTAAATGTAATTTAAGTGAGCTAGGTCGAGTTCAATCGACTACTGTTCATCTCGTCAATGAGTTTGAGCGGATCTAGATATCATTGGTTTTAAATCATGGTTAACATCCTCTACCCATTTCATATCCTGCCAAACCAGTCTTCACCAATCTACTTATTTGGGCCTCACAGCCATTATGTTGAGCAAATCTGTTTAACAAACTACTTTTCTTTGAAATTATTCATAAACTTTAGAAAAAATTTCAAGTGGATATTTGATCAGTAAACTTAATCAAACTGTGAGAGAAATTAGAGTACCTTTTCTCTAATCCATACATAACCCAGAAAACGATTGACATCTACAAGGGAGAGAAGTTTGTCTGTGTACCACAATATGCGACTATGAGTGAGAAGCCTCATAGGAAAGAGATTCGGCCAAATTATTATTGTCAAATTCATTTGGATTACATGTTTGACATAGGTGACCTCTAAATCCTGTGGTTGGAAGATGGAAGAGCCAATATTTCATAACAAAATAATCATTGGCTCGAGATGGATATGGATGATATGACAGGAACTAAGGGTAGTCGAGGAGAAAATAGTGTTCGAATAGAAGCTCTTAGATTATGATCAAATCCTTATTTTTCTTATTTCTGACAGATGAGTCACAATTGTCAGTAGACCGTGATACCAGTCACACTTGGACTGATTCTAATCATGAAGATGAGTCGTATTCTAGATATGGTACAAGTTACGGAGTTGAGTACACATTATCAAGCGCCCACAAATCAAATCATGATTTTAGACGTTAAGATGCTGATACTTATGATGGTAATAATAGGGTTAGTGGTGGTACCTGTGTAGGCGGTGTTGGCAGCAACCAGAGGATTATCAGCTATATGGATTTGCACTTGGATTTGGAGTTGGAGGAGAGCTCCATATGTTAGTGAATCTTTCCAACGATAGAAATCGGGTGCCGACTGTTACTTCTTCCTCGGAGCTTGAGGTGCTGATTATAGTCCACATGATTCTTATTGATCTAGGGCTTATGCTTGTGGTCCTTATGGTGGTTCCTCTCCTTACAGAAACTCACAATATGATTATTGAGATGACAAGACTACCTAACTCACTAGTTCAGTTCAGACTTCGTTGAAATCTTGACGGACCTGAATAGTTTTTATTTTATATTTGTTTTTGTAGGTTTATTTTCTACTTATCTTTTGGTTTTTTATACACTTTTAAGTGTATTTCCTGATTTCATACCCCACCCAGAATCGCTATGAGGGCTTTAATCTCAGTTTTATATTATACATTTTGGAGAAGGGTACCTAATTACATATATGTTTATTAGGAGAATTTTGGTGTTCCTTACTTTGTATGTCCATGGCATACTGAAACCTGGTAATGATATAGGCATCACCAATGATGTGAAACTGTGGCTAAAGATGGATTTTGATATAAAACCTCAGGGAGCGGCATTGTACATCGGTATTAGGCTTGTAAGTCAACGGAGTGAAAGGCTCCTTGCACTCTCCCAGGTACTATTTTGATACGCAAGGTCGTGCACCTTCCATTGAGCTACATGCAAAATCCCTATCCAGTCATAGTTACCAAAATTGGCATTTTATCAAAAAAAACTAGTTTAAAAAGCTATTTTTTTCAGAAAATGTCGGAAACATGTTTAAAACACCTTTTTTCAAAATTATACTTGTTTTTTTAGAAAAAATATCAATTTTTAGGTTTTAAACGCGTTTCCTACAAATTTTTCCCGAAATTTTCCTTATTTTTGTCAAAAAAAATATTTATTTTTTCACATTTTAAAATTTTCATTACTTTTTCCAAAATGCTTCTCGAATTTTACCAATTTTTTCATTTTTTTTCCATTTTTTTGCCTTCCAATTTTTTCCCAAATTCCAACTTGGTAACTATTCCCAGGTACTGTATATTGAAGCTGTTTTAAAACTGGTCAACATGAAAGTTTGTAAGCCCGTTGATATCCATTGCCCAAGCATGAGAAGCATAGTGATCTCAACTGTCCTAAGGCCTCTAATGAGAAAGAAAAGATGATGGACAAAACATAGAAAAAAAGAAAAAGAAAATGACGATACACAACACCACTAAGCAGTTAGTATTATGTCAATGACAGAACGACCTCTGATGTATTGAGTTTTTCATTAGGCAATAAAATAATTTCTGTTTACAAAAATTAAAATTGAAAATTATTGTAACAAAAAATCAGCTTAGCATACCATCACTAAGAAATCTGTTTGGTCAATAACTAATTAGGAACAACATATTATATTGATTAAGAAGGAATAAGTACCTGTGTATTCAATGGTAAAAAGGGCAGTTCGGACCTCCCAGGAAAAAGGGAAAGATTTGCCAAGTAGCTTTCTGCAGAGTATATATTATCATCTTGTTGAACTAATATCAATAACCAAGGGTTCCTCCATAACCAAGCAGACTGTGCATAACAAATACCATTGGACATAATAAAAATGTTTGCAATACTTACGTGTTCCAGATTTCACAACACCTTGATAAAGTGATCCTTGAATCAAGTTAGCAACATCAACAACCACAGCATCATGACCATTTGTGGAAGATTCCGCTGCAACCCCAATTTGAAGGAGGCAAATATTTCCATTCACCACTATCAATGACCTGCAGCACGTCACAACTGACAGAGATTCCCAAAACCTGATCATTAACAAAGAAGTTATAATCATACTTGATGAATTTATTTATTTATTATCGGCAACAAAAGTTAAAATCACATTCGATGAAGTTATCTTCTCTTGTAGACAGAGAATGTGTTCCCCATAGATATTAATAGAAAATAGATGAACTTTAAGACAGTGAGAACAGTAGGGAGATCATCAGAAAAGAAAAGGTTATACTTTTGGAATTGCATCATATATCAAATCAATCAACAAGAAATCTGATAAAATAGCAAATTTCATAAAGAAAATAGGCCACTAAAAAGATAGCTAGTAGTGTTTCCTTTTTCTTTATCGGTGATGAATCTTCATCAATTAAATTAAAAATAATAAATAAATAAAGCAAAAGAAACAAGAAGGCACCAAAAGAATGGCAAGCCACCATGGATGCAGAAAAAAAGATGTAATAAGTGAAAACACCTGCTAAAACAATATACTCTCACATGGCTAATAAGTAATAAGGACACAGAATGCACTAATAGAAAGGAATTCCCTTCTTTGGCAAGTGCTGGGGTCATTATTACATCCCCAGATATATGTTTCAAGAATATAGGGCACAATCCCTACCATTCCACAAAAAAATATATTCAGTCTAATCAAGTACGCTCTATAAAGTGTGGTTGTTACTAATGCAAAAGAGAGATGAATTCAAAGAGTCCCCCCTGCACCACAACCAAGCAAGAGGTGAAAGAATGCCTAACGAGTCAAATGTCCGCAAGAAGAGATAGGTTTCAGCCTCGCTTGATCACAAACATCATTGGGGACAGAATATGCAAAGATAACGAAATAGGAATGATAACGAACTCCTCCATGATAGGCTGCTACTGCTCCTGTTGGACCCCCTTCTCTTGAAGATGTTACTCACACCAAGAATGAATATGACAAGCTGATGCAACGTGCCTCTTCCTGCATTATGTCTCTGTCTCTTGTGGCGAATTCAGGTATCATCGGGCCCACGCTTCTTAATCTTCTCAGTCTCCTTGGATCATTGATTCAGGGGTGACTAGCCATATGTCTGGTATGTCTTCATTGTTTCGTTTCCTTCCTCTATTTCTACTTCATGTCATATATGTGTTGCTAAAGGATCTTTAGACCCTGTTGTGGGACGAGGATCTATGCATGTTGGTATCTTGTCTTCAAGTTTTGCACTCCAGGTTCCCAAAATGCCTATTGAGTCTATTACATGTCACTAAAAATACCTAGTCTATGAATTGTTGTGTAACATTCTTTCCCACTTATTGTATATTTCAGGACCTGACGACGGGAAGGACTTTTGGTCATGGTCATAGGAGAGATGGCTATACCTTTTTACGATCATCAGATTTAGATTCTGATGGCTACATCTGCACGATCACAGGATGAGGCTCAATTATGGCACTTAGGTTTTGGAAAACTACCTCTTCAGCTTTTGCACATTTTGTTTTCTGAAACTTTAACTCTTTTGATAGGTTGAAGTTCCAATGTGAAGTATGTCTGAAACATTGTCGAGCATCATCTAATTAGTGGTAACAGGTTGATACTCCTTTTCAAATTGTGCATCCTGATGTTCGGGTTCTATCCTTATTGTTGCTTTACATGGATATAGTTACTTTGTTTCGTTTATTGATGATTGCACTTCGTTTACCACGCTATTTTTATGAAATCCAAAGACGAAGTAGGACGTTTTTCCTGTTTTTTTCTCAATTTGGTTCAAACTCAATGGAAACAAGTAATTGCTGTTGGAAACAGAAAGAAGTATCAAATGTGGATTTTGTATTTTTACCTGAAAAGAACTGATTCTCGATTATGCGACTGTGAAGGTTTTGAGGCCTGATAAGGGTGGGAGTATGTCTCCTACCATTTTCAGCCATTCCTTCGAACTCATGAGATTGACTAACAGACCACTTGTCCCCACACCCCACAAAAAATGGTGTAGCAGAAAGGAAAATTCGTCACTTAATTAAAGGAGCTCATGCACTACTGCTTGGTATGAATGTCCCAAGTTTATGGGAGATGCAGTTCTTACAACTAGTTTCCTTTATAATCGCATGTGTATTGTTCTTGATGGCAAGTTACCTCATCGGTTGTTGTGTCACAAAATCGCCTTTTTCCATTCCACATCATGTATTTGGATGCCTAGATGTTTTAAAAATGTGAACATAAGCAATCCTAGTTGTCATTTTCAAGCAAACAAGAAAGCATGGATGACAGGTTTACTTTTTCAAGAATTTGTTTGTTGGTTTGACAAGAGGATGAATGGTAGAAAAATTCTCCTTATAGTGGACAATTACCCAGCCCATCCAAAGGTTGTTGAAGGCTTGAGAAATGTTGAACTATTTTTCGTCTCCTAATACAACATCAAAGATTCAACCATGGGATGCTAGGATTATTTGATCACTAAAAATTCATTATCGACATCGCTTTTATTCTAGCATCTTGGAGGGCTACGAGGTAGGAGCAACAGATCCTGAAAAAATTAACATTTTGAATGTTATCAATTTTATTAACGCAACATGGAACACTGATGTGAAGACAACAATCATTGCAAACTGTTTTCGGCATTGCAAGATCCGGTCAGATGCAGATATGGCTTCCGAATGACAATTTGAAGAAGATGAAGGCATTCATGGATTATGTAAAGCCATTTCTGGTCTACGCTATAAAAATGAGATGGATGTAAAGCACCTTTTGAATTTTCCTAGTGAAAATGATTCATTGATGGAATCATCTACTGATGAAGAGATTATTCAAGGGATAATGAATATGCCTACCGATGATGATCATGATCCAGATGCCAATGGTGTTTTACCAACTGTTTCTCAAAACGAGGCCTTTCAAGCAGTAGTAACCTTAAATAACTACTTGCTACAATAAGAAAAAAATATACCAAATGTAGTGTATGTGTTGCAAAAAATTAAGGATGAGGTTGAGTTTGGTTTAGGTAGAAAGAAAAGGCAAACGACTTCAGATGCATTTTTTGAGAAAGAGCTTAATTGAGAAAATAGAAGTTGTCAAGTAAAAAGTTCCTTAATATTATGAATTTTTATGTGTTATTTCTTTTATGTATTTAATCAATTATTAATTTATATATTCATTGGGCCCTAAAGGATTTTTTTTTTAAATATTATCTTATGCATCTGGCAATGTTATTAGTTTAGTACACTTGCCCGAGTTGGGGCTGGAAGATTTTATTATTTTAGAGAGATTATTAATTTATCAAACATTCATTTATCGAGGTTTTACTGTATTTGATATTTTGTCTCATCCACAGTGGAAAGAGGTCATGTTGCAGGAAACGAAAGCTCGAGAGCAGAACAATAGGTGGGAAATTATCATGCTTCCAAAAGGTAATAAGGTGGTTAGATGCATGTGGGTGAATACTATTAAGTATCGGCCAGATGGATCCATAGAAAGATACAAAGCTAGACTTGTGGCCAAGAGGTTCACTTAAACTTCAATATTGACTACCAAGATAACTTTGCTCCAATAGCTAGCAAAGCTAAATACGATTCGAATGTTTCTCTTCCTTGCTACTCACAAATGGTAACCTCTATATCATTTAGATGTCAAGAGCGCATTCGTGCATTGAGAGTAAGAAGGGTACACATGTCACTTCCGCCTGGCTTTTTTCTTTCAGGGGGAGGAGAGTAAAGTGTGTAGGCTCAAGAAAGCAACAAATGGGTTATAGCAATCTCCTAGAACATGGTTCAGAAAATTTAGTGACGCAGTCATGCAGTGATATTAAATAAGTCACTATGATCATACCCTACTTGTCTAGAAGGGATCCGATCTCACTACCTTGGTCGTGTATGTTGATGGCATCACTGTGATTGCTGATGACAATGAAAACTATGAGATTGAAGTATTATCTGAGTCAAGTATTTGAGTTAAAGGTTACCAAATGAGGAAAGGGGATTGTTCTCTCGCAAAAAATTGTAATCGTAATGTTCTAAAGTAGACAGGGATGATAGGGTGTAAACCCATTGATTCTCCAATGGATCAGAATTATATAATTTATTGACAGAATGGAGATGCTTTCAAGGATGCCGGCATGTACCAAAGACTTATTGAAAAACTCATATATCTTACCATGACTAGGCATGATATTGCTTATGTTGTAAATATAATTAGCCAGCACACGCACTCACCTCGAACTCCTCATTTGGATGTTGTGTATAGATTCCCAGGATATTTGAAATCAAGTCCAGGTAGGATCATGGCCACTTAGCTATCGGATGTCGATTGGGCTAGATCACTCAGTGATAGGAGGTCCAAATCTGGTTATTCACAGTCCTTAGAGGAAATCTATATCACATGGAAAAGAAAGAAACAATATGTAGTGTCAAATTCAAGTGTAGAAAGTGAGTTTAGAGTCATATCACATGGTACTCGTGAGGGGATGTGGATTAGATTTATCGTGGCAATGAAGTTTCCCTTTGCATTGCTGCAAATCCTGTATACCACAATTGAGCAAAGCACACTGAGGTGGATGGCCACTTCATATCGGAAAAGGTGGAACAAAGTGAATTTTGAATCCTTTACGTGAGTTCATAAGAGCAGTTAGTTGATACACTTACTAAAATTGTCTGCAAGAGAAGATTGCATGACATCACCTCCAAGTTGGGAATCATAGATATCTAGGCTGCGTATGGCATAACTCTCTACTAGCCCCTGCCATAGCAGAGTTCACCTGCTTTAGCAGGTTCCCATCCTCTTTGCTAACATCCTGCTACCTGTTTTAGCAGGTACCCCTTCTCCTTGATAACTCCTTGCATAGCAACATTTTATACAAGATTTACTCCTTGCCATAGCAGATTTTATTTGCCCTGGTATGGAGCTAGTAGAGAGCAGGTAAATCCTCCTTTGCAGGGAGTTAGGAAAGAGAATGAGAATCAACTAAAACAAGGAAACTCTCTGTTGTGGAAGGGGCTAGCAAAGAGCTATGCCATACGCAGCCATAAGCACCAACTTGTGAGGGAGTGCAGGAAGTGTCACTAGCATTATTAAGGGTGGATCATTTCTAAGTATAATTTATGTAATACATATATTAGTGATATATATGTGATTATATTGTAAAGAACAGATATATTAGTAATATGTGGGGTTTGAGAATCAAATGGATTTGGTACTCCTCAAGTGAGTTCAGAGGATCAACTTGTCAATATCATCACCCAGGTGGTGAGAAGAACAAGATTGTGAGAAATAACCTCAAAGTTGGCCATGATAGACATCTATGCACAAACTTGAGGGGAGTGTTGGTGTGTCATTCGTATTAGTTGGGTCTCTGGAGTGAGTGCAATACATGCATGGAATTAAATATCGGTCGATGCCAATACGTATCATTTTCTAGCCAAAAACCAATATTGATTCCAGTGTCAGTATCAAAATGGTATCAGTGTATCGGCCAGTACCGAAACGTATCGGCTGATATTGTCCTTTTTTCATTCTTTTAAATTTCTTCATTAAGAAAATTTATGGTATCAGCCAATATGAATTGATCTAAAGACTGGGCCGATACTGATCCAATATTCCGAGTTGATTCCTTGAATACATGTTGTATGGGAGGTGTGATATATATATATATATATGGAATCCTATAAGGAGTAGTATATATAATAAGGAGAAGGGGGTGAGGTTACAACTCATAAGCCCTAATTACTTCCGACTTTCTCCTAACTTCTACCAAACCCCAAATATATAACCCTAGTCTCTATTACGTCAAAGTTAACTAGAATATCATATTTTGACAAGTTACAAACATGTTTAATCATTACTTTGGTTAAGTAGGAGTAGAGTAGGCATTTTTCTTTTTATAACTTATGAGTGGCATGTACTATTATTTGGAATAACAAATACAGAGAGGACATGATACCCTAATATTATTTCTTTACATCGCTAATTAGAGTTTTTACTGAGAGTTAATAGGAAGAGTTAAGAGAGATCCCATATAATTTTAGGGTGGCTGGCCAAGGACTTTAGCATCTATGTTATATATAAATATATATATATATATATATATATATATATATATATATATATATATATATAGATAGATAGATAGATAGATAAAAGCTGGGACTGAACCTGTGACAAGGTAAATGGGTGGAAATGTGCTCTTATTAACTGTAAAAACGATCAAATGTTGAATACCATAACAACTCAGAAACTGCACTGATTGGAACAGCAGAATGTATCCTCCTGCAATCGACACCATGAGGAGTTACCTGAAATCAAAATGAAGAATAATAATGGGCAGATGGAAAAAGTTGCAAAGGAATTTGCTCCATCGGTATACAGAAAAAAAAGTGACTTCATGAAAATATTAAATTTGATGACCTCCTCACCGCATATATATATTTTGGTCGTATTGACAGCCATACCAATCCAGTAAGAAGATTGGTGACAGCCAATCCAAGTGCCAGTAAGTCCGCTCTTGATTGTGAACTGCTCCATAAAAAAATGCTTCATATGAATCTGCTCTAAAATGAACATATCACATCAAATATGATTTTCAATAAATAAAGCAAATGAGTGGTTGTTTCATTTCCACAAGCAAGTTTATTGAATTATTTCAGGCTGATTAAGTTCGATCCAACCACTGAGATTTTCAAAACAAACATAACCGACATAAAGAACAGTGTGAGCTTCACTGAGCATTCACGTCAACAAGTGCAAAGAAGTATCATTATTGAGCATTCAAGTCAATAAATACACAACACCACATTCACTAAGGTGCCTATTGCCATTTGATTATCATTATTGAGCATTTATGAAGGGATTCATGCATTAGCATGCATATGGTTTAGCTTGTTGTGCCTAGCTCTCAATATTGCATATATTCAGGAATAAAGCCAACGTGTCGATGAAAGTGATTATTATAAATGTATGCTGAATACAAAATTTTATATGTGAACTGTTAACTGTATGAAAAAAGTAAGCCAACATGTTGATGAAAGTGATTATTATAGATGTATGCTGAATACAAAATTTAATTTTATCTTTTTGATCGATAAATAGAACTTATTAGAAAAAACACTAAAAGATACAAGCCACAGCCAGTAAGGAGCTGGACAAGAACAACAAACAAATCAAGACAAAAAGCCCAAAAAAAAAAACACCACCCAACGATCCAACCTAAGCAAGCCAAAGGAGGGATCACCAAATGTGAGGGGCAATGGGTTAATTGTTGAGGTTTCCCAATCTTCACCATGGTCATATCCATCAGAAGTCCCACCAGAGTGTGCCAGATGAATCCAAGCCAGCGAGAAGTCTCTGACAGCCTTCATCATCAAATCAATAGGTTTTCTGACCTTTTTGAAAACTCTAGAAGTTCCTTCATTCCAGATTGACCACGTCACTAGCAATGCTAAGATGTGCCAGAAATCGCCTCTGGGACCTTCGAAATTGTTCCCTTCCCAAGCAGCCAGAAGGTCACCACAACATTTATGAAACACCCAACACACATCAAACATATTCAGAACAAAAGACCAGAGTTTTCTAGTAACCCAACAGTGAAGTAACTCAAGTAAGAGGTGGTCAGCTATCTCTTCTTCCTGAAGGCATGTGACGCATCTGTTCCTTAGATGAAGCCCCCTTCTATTAAGCTGGTCCAAAGTAAGGATCCTTCCCCATCTGACTCTCCACCCGAAAAATCTGATCTTCAGGGGAACCTTCACTTTTCAAACTTTAGAGCAAGGCGGTTTGTAATCTGGATGTCCACACCACAGTAACAAAGTTGGATTCGGCAATTTTTCAGTGGAGGGGGAGGGTTCAATTCGGATAAAATACGTGAATTGATTTGGGAAAATTTCGGGGAGGGCCTTAAGCAATAAATAGGTGTATTATATAATTTACTTCTATGACAATAAGATGATTAAACTACTATTTGAACAGTCATAAAAAAGGAAAATATAAAAATATTTACATTGAAATTCACAAGAACAAAGGTTAATCAATCCAAAAAATCAACTCTCCAAATCTGTAAGGATGACTTGGATTTTGTAGTAAACAAATTCTCTAAATCTGAAAAGGAAAAAAATTGTATACAAAATATGTTATGATATGCTACAGATGAGCATAAGATATATGATATGCAAGAATTACAAGAAAAATGGAATAAAAGTAGACTTTATAGAATGAATAATAAATAAATGGGCAAAACCACTTGGATGAGAAGTAATCTGACCAAAGATGAAGAAGAAAAAGAAAAAGAATGGGAAAAATAACTTAATTAAAAAAATTAATAATACGGAAATGAAACAAATACTAAGAATTGTACACAATAAATTTTCGTAGGAATAAATTCATCAACAAAAATATCGCAAAAAACTTTCCCTCGCTAGGAGAGGGTGTGGATTTAAAACTTCTGGGTATCACCTTCAATTGCCCCGTTAATTACATCAAAATGAATTGACTACCTCTAATTAAAAGCTACGAAAGAAAACAAAATATTTACATCTCTGAAAGTAAACAAAAATCCTAGATTCTAGGTCTTCATAAAAATCATCATCATGATCATCATGGCCTTTATCTTCAGTATTAGTATGCTAAGAGATAAACATTCATCACACTATCTTCATCTGAAACTCGCCTGATGTGGAATAAAGGACAATGGATATGTGAACCTCGCTTCGAAAGCCAGACCCGTCCAATTGATAGGTGTGGAGGAGTATGGTTGCAAGGAGCTCATGGACGAGTCTTAATACGGGTTCTTGGTGCCGAGTTTCGAATACGAATTTGAATACGGGATCCATGATTTCTCTTTTAATAATTGATCCTCAAACTCATTAGTATCCTTAATCATAGAGATACCTGAACTTGGTCAAAATCACCCAATTTCTTAGAATTCGGGCTTAGTTTTCATAATGAGCCTCGACCTGGGTCTATGCCCTTTACGAGTCCATTGCGATTTGAAACTGAATCCGAGAATTCCGTATAGCTTTGGGTCTTATTCCAGAATAACTGGTGATGATTTGAACCTTAATTACCGTTATTTGAGTAGTTCGGGCCGTGGCCCAACACAGCCCATTAAGGCTATCGCGTGGTTTAAGTCTTTATCAATCATGGTGGGGACGTTTTACTTGGGTGATTTCCTATATCGCACATCATCGGATCAGACCTGATCTCGTTTTAAAGGAATTTCATATCTCAAGGTTAAGGTCCGAACTCCAAATTTAAGAGGTCGATGGCCCAAACCGTGAGGGAAACTCCAATAATAGGGAGATTGATTATAATCTCATGGATTCATCATGATTGCGAAGCAACGATCAATTGCGTGAAGCGATAACCCATCGGTGTTGATTAGGATCGCATAAAGCGAGGTTGATTGAGATCTAGCATAGCGTTGATCTTCTCATAGGATGGTAATTCTAATAACTTGAGTGTCGATGCCCGAATCCATCTTTTTATGAGGGGAGGTGGCTATTTATAGAATTACGCCTTCTCATAGGATGGCAATTCTAAGACTCAGATGTGGGTATTGAGACCCACACAATCCAAGTGTTTTGCAGGAGAAGAAAAGAAGAGAGTAAAGGGAAGAAGAGAATAAAGAAAGAGATACCTTACGGTATCTATGCAGAGAATCTTCGAGCATGAGAAATTTCGGTAGAGGTTGAGCTTTCGCATTCGCAGATTCGGATCCGTAATTATGAGGGGACGTTGCTATTTATAGAATTACGTGGTGATTACTGAAAATTACCATCTAACGACCTCCGCAACTCCGAATGAAATCTAAGGTGAAAAAGGAGTTGCGTAGGTTTTAAATATCATGCGGATCGAAAAGATAAGGTGGTTGTGTAGGTAAGGAAAGAATAACTACCTACGTAGACTCACGTGTGTGGATCTTAAGATGATTCGAGAAGAGAGGCAGTGCATGTAAAACACTCACATGTGACCCTGCATCAGTCTCAAAGAGAGAGAGGAGAGAAAAAGAGAGGGGGTTGGGACCCATGCAGGTGGGTCCCTGCATGGGTGGAAGAGAGAAAGAAAAGAAATGAGAGAAAAGAGAAGAGAGAGGGAGATGGGGACCCACACAGGTGGGTCCCTGCATGGGTGGAAGAGAGAAAAGAAAGGAGAAGAAAAGAAGAGAGAAGGGAACTGGGACCCACGTAGGTGGGTTCCTACATGGGTGGAGGAGAGAGAAAGAAGGGGACTCAGATCCACAGGTCCTTGCATGGGTGGAGAGAGAGAGAGAGAGAGAGAAAAAGAAGATAGAGATGGGTTGGGACCCACGCAGGTGGGTCCCTGCGTGGGTGGACAGGAGAGAGAGAGAGAGAGAGAGAGAGAGAGAGAGAGAGAAATGATTTGGGACCCACGCAATGGTCAGCCTACGTGGGTCATTGGAGGAGAGAGAAAGAAAGAGAAAGATAGAGAGAGTGGGACTATAGTCCACGCAGGAGTCAAGGAAATCTCTTTTCTTTAGTTATAAATAGCAGCTCCTCTTCATTACTTAATTATTAGTTCGAGCTATAGAACTTTAAAAGAGAAATAAAGAACTTTTCAGCTTCTGATTTCTAAAATTCTGTGTCAACAAGTGTGTCCTCGATTTTATCAAGCTTTTTTTCTTTCTCTTTTTTTTATTAGTAAAATTCGATAAAAATCGAAGAAAATTTATAATTGTGCTTCCCACGGGAAGATTTTCATTACCGATTTGTGATCATCCTCTCTACGGAGATTCGATCATCGGGGATTGAGTTCAAAACTCATTGAGAGATCCGATTTTAAATTCTATGAAATTTGATCAGCTATCTGATCAGAATCTGGGATGGGTACCGACCTGAAACTGATCAAACGACCTAGATCATAATTTTCAAAATTCAATGAAATTGATTAAATTGCCGAAATAATAATTTAAAAAATTCAATTAAAATAACTAAGCTAAATTTTGATTAGCCATCGAGTCCAAAACTCATCAAATGGTCCGAATAAAATTCCGAGAATCTGATTGGCTATCCAACCAGATTTTGGGACGGACACCGAATTTGAAATTAATCGGATTGGCTAAATAATATTTTTAAATTTTCAATTAAAATATATAAGTTGAATTTTGATCGGTCATCGAGTCCAAAACTCATCGGATGGCAGAATAAAATTTTGAGGATCTAATTGGCAATCCAACCAGATTTTGGGGCGGGCACCGAATCTGAAATTGATCGGATTGTCCAAATAACAATTTTAAAAATTCAACTAAAATATATAAGTTGAATTTTGATCAGTCATTGAGTCTGAAACACATCGGATGCCCCGAATAAAATTCTGAGGATCTATTTGGCTATCCAACCAGATTTTGGGGTGAGCACCGAATATGAAATTGATCGGGGGTGCCCAAATAATAATTTTTAAAAGTTCATTGAATTTTATTCCGACATCGAGTCCGAATTCATCGGATGACCCGAATAACATTCCGACGATCTAATTGCCTATCCAACCAGATTTTGGGACGGGCACCGAATCTGAAACTGTTTAGATTGCCCAAGAAAAATTTTGATTGGCCATCGAGTTAGAAACTCACCGGATGGCCCAAATAAAATTGATTTTGAAATCAAAAATTTCTCATTCACCTCATGATACTCGCGCCCTCCATGTGTCACCTCCTCCCTCTTCCAACTCTCTCATGTGTGGCTTACACCCATGTCTTATTATATTATTTAGATTCGGTTTTGAACACCCACACACCAACCATACGTTTTCCTTCACACCCCATCACTCTACCTTGAATATATTTTCATCCACAGGTCTGATTTCGTCTTTATTTCAGGCATTGATCACCAGACCCTCTTGAGTTCATCCCACCTTAGCAGGTTGCTTGACTTTCAGAATGGGTAAAAACGAATCAAGAAAGGTTCACGGGTCACAGTATTGACCCATAGGTTATAATGAAGCATTACATTATACTTTTATCTCCAAAATTCACACTTGAAGTTGTCTCGAAGTCCACATCAAAGACAAGTTATTTAGTTAATAATATAATATCCACATTGGTCTTGATTCAGATACTGGATCCTTACAGAGTTACACCTAGATACTGAATTCTGAGCTAACAATGTATCATCAGCCTAAATTCTAAAGTTTGTGTGCAAATAGGGTTGTAAACAGGTCAGGTCGGGTCGGGCCAAAATTTTGACCACACGATGGATCAAGAGGATATGCCCAACCCAACCTGAAAACCCATCCGACGGGTCGAGCATACATGACCGGCCCGGTTCAAAATCCCCCTATTTGCTTCATTTTATATGTAAAATATTGTTTTGTGTCGGATCAACCCATCCTGATTTTACTTTTGCCCAACCCGATCCAACAAGTCAAGTTTCTGAACTCAAGATGGTTAAAAAGTGGACGGCGGATCAGGTATTGAATCAACCCTACGTGGTAGTGATACGATCCCCAGTCGTACTACGGATTTGATGAAAAATAAGTAAATAAAAAATAGAAATAGGTAAGAAAACCACTTCAAGGGTGGTGGACCTCTTTAGGATTCGTGAGTGAATCAAACTCTAGACAGTTATTTCATTCCTTAATAATTTGATTACATGTGATGATATTTATAACTTTTCCATACAATCCAAATTTAAACATTTGAAATTCAATTCCAAAAAGAAACTACCCATTTATGGAAATAACTAAACTAAGGAAATATTCCATGTAAATCATGTACACCATAGTTGGTGTATTGTAAATAGGGAATGCTTCATTCCACCCTCCTTCAAATCAACCTTGTCCTCAAGGTTGAAAGTTCGGAAATTAGTTAATGTTCCACCCTAGTTTTTGCACCCCGGTGACCCCACTTGAAAGCTTATCGTAAGGCTGATCAGGCATAACTTTCTTGTAATTTCTTTTTTCCTTTGTTCACGTCTATAATTATTCCTTAAGGAAGTCATATGATAATCTTTATGGTTAATAATAATTTTCTTTACCTCTTTCTTTTCAATGACACGATCCTCTTGTTGAACTTGAACACTAAATTGATTTTGGCCGAGGGAATCTTTGTGTTCATGATCTTCGTGAGGACGAGCCAATATTTCAACTATAGAAGATTCACATATTCTTTTCTCTAATGATTCATAATCATTTGTTTCTTCTTTTTCTTTCTCTCTTGACAAAAGTTGGTAGATTATGTGATCCGTCATGGCTTTCATCTCTACAATATGTTCCACCAAAAACATGCGAAACACATTTTGGGCTTCCACAAGTTTCTGAGTTGTCGCTTCCAATCGATCATATCTTGATTTCATCTTGAAGAAAGATTTGAAAGTGCTTTGATCGAATGGCTCTAATCCCAATTGAAAAGATCCCCGATCGTATTACGGATTTGATGAAAAATAAGTAAATAGAAATAGATAAGAAACACCACTTCAAGGGTGGTGGACCTCCTTAGGATTCATGAGTGAATCAAACTCTAGACAGTTATTTCATTTTATAATAATAATTTGAGACATGTGAAGATATTTATAACTTTTCCATACAATTCAAATTTAAATTCAAAAATAGAAACTACCCATTTATGGAAATAACTAAACTAAGAAATTATTCCATGTAAATCATGTACACCATGGTTGGTGTATTGCAATTAGGGAATGCATCAGACCATTAGAGCCCTAACTGCAAAGCTGAGAAGACGCAGCTTATTGTCTGCATTGAGCCAACGGCTCATTGCAGACTCATCCTAGAGAATAAGCACAGATTTATATGCTCTATAAAGTGTGTGAGTGTCTCAAGGCCCACTCACTGCACAGCTGACAAGACTCAGCTCATGTCCATTGTAGACAAATTCAATCCCAAATGAATGAAAAACCTACAGAAATGGAGACAAGGAAAGATTAGATATACCTGGAGGCATCGGCAACAGGGGCGACACCTGAAAGGGTGCGGTTGAAGAGGACAGCAAACAAGGAGAGGCCTCCAACGTAAATGGGCAAGTAGCGAACCACGTCGTCGTTGTTGGAAATCCAATCCCCAATCAAATCCCTCTTGGGCTTCGGTCCTCTGTGTCTCCCGCCCTTTCCAACCAGCCCAAATTCAGTTTAATACTTTCATTTAAATACAGAAAATAAGAGAAGGAAATTGCAAAGAGGTGGTGGAGGGAGAGAGTCTGTACCTGCAATTCCGAAGAAGAAGCTCTTAATGAGAATCGAGACAAGATTAATGGGGTACAACGACGGAGAGATGGAATTGGGCGCTTCGGAAACCATGAAACGGAACTGAGGAGTATGCTCGCTGCCATCGAAACGGCTTTTCAACTTCACATAGAATCCGACTTTTGACGGAATTGACTCTCCTTGGTTTATGGCTGACCTTCATCATGTCACTTTTAAGGCCATTGCTGCTACTTGGGAGTTTGCACATCCATTTTTGCAATTCAATCTTGTCCAAGTGTTGTCCAACTGGCAGAGCATCTGGCCAAACATCCCAAATGGACAGAAAAATTTTATAGTGAAAAAAATTTCGGGTCTGGTTTTAGATACTCTTTTCTTGGTTACACCATCACTAATGTAATCTAATTGAGATAATCAAGGAACAAAATAGCGGTTTCATTTTCGGTTTCGGGCATGACCCAAACCGAAAAATTTGAATCGAAGTTTCACCCAAAAATTTGAATTTTGGCTGATAATTTTTCCTCCATATATATTTGGACCAAAGTTATCACTTTGGTGGGATCAAAACCGAAACGATTCAGTCGATAACTTAAGTTATCGGCCGAAATTTTGTACCATAGGGATAGTGGCTCAAGGCTCGAAGAGTCCTGACCGGCATTTAAACACCAAATGGTATTATTGTGTTTGAGTGATCTACCTTATATCATTAAATTTATATTTTTATCTCATAGCATTGAAATGTGAGTTATCATCGTGTTATATGACGCACATTTGTACCAATTTAAATCGTCTTAGTGACAACCCATCACTAGAACAAAACTCAGCCTAAAGAAATATGTCTATAAGTAAATGTGGAGTGTGAACCATTCGGTTGATAAATTTTCATATCAGCCATTATAATTAAAAACAACGATTAATAGTATAGTCAGCAGATCGGAAGATTCGAATCTCTCAAAAAGTTTGATATTTGAACCCATTGCCCTTCAATACATTATCTATACTTTGATTGTGTGGGTTACCCACATTTTTAGCCATTATGGTGTAAGTTCATTTAAACACCATTTTGATGTTTAAATGACAATCAAGAGGGCCGAGACCAATCTAATTAGATTGGGCATGTTCACTCAAACATTTTGTACCTACAACCAAGGTTTTCGTACGTGAGGGCAATTGGCTGCCTTGAATCAGATGATAGATATCATTTCTCATCCCAATCTTCCGCATAGTCCATCTCAATGATTAAAATAGCGATTTCGTTTTTGGTTAAAAGCATGACCGAAACCGAAAATTTAAACTGAAATTTCGGCCGATAATTTCCCCTCCATATATATTTAGACCAAAATTTCGGTTCAAGTTATCATTTCGGTGGAGACCGAAAACTGAAACGATTCGGCCGATAACTTGAGCTATCAGCCGAAATTTTGAAGCATGGTCCATCTTGAGATCATGGCGCACCTATCTAACAAGCAGATGTTGATTCCATGTGGCACACATCCCCAAAAGTGACCCCAGCAACCCCTTCTCATGGTATGCCCATTATTGTGATGACCTTATTATGTGTAAATGAAAATTTATTTAAAAACGCATAAAAATTAATGAGATTACATCAAGATTTACATCAAGATTTTTTCAATGTAGTCTCATCTACAGTCTCTCTTCTCACTTTTTTTTCTTCTTTTCTTCTTTATTTTAAATTTTCTACATGAGGATTTGTGGATTTTATTGAAAAAAATACCCTCCTTAGGTTTGATGATTTTAGTGGAAAAAATAAGTGTTTTCAATCATGGGTCAAAAAATCATCCGATACCGATACATATCGTCCGATACGTATCGATTTTGGACTTGAGCGGTACGATACAAATGCATTATATCGTACCCCCTTAAAAATAATGTACTTATTGTCCGATACGGATAATGTATTGCCCATATCAGACGATACGAACGATACATTGAAATTATCGGACGATAATTTCAATGTATCGTCCGAGAATATGTATATATATATTTTTTCCGATTGTCTACACAATCAATGGCGACTATGTAAACAATCGCCATCGATTGTGTAGACAATTGAAAAAAAAAAAAAAAAAATTTCGATTGTCTACACAATCGATGGCAATTGTCTACACAGTCGCCATCGATTGTATAGACAATTGGAAAAAAAATCAATGTATCAAACCGATACATTCAATGTATCGCCGATACATTGAATGTATCGGCCGATACCCGATACATATTGTTCTAAAGGTCAGGACGATACGTATCGGTTTACTGATATTTTGATCCTTGTTTCCAATAGTATGAATGAGTTATTCATATGATGATGTAAAGTGAAAAATAAAGATAAGATAGGATAAGCAAAGTTGCCAACAACCCTTAAGAGGCAGGAATTGACCATCACATTTGTCGTGGCCTTGGCTATCTCCTTATTGTTAGAAGTTTCTATTTTGGTGGCCATCACTATGGTCAACCCGTTGACCGGTGAATGGTATAAGATCAACCTTAAGATGTGTAGTTGCTATTCCGGTGAATTTGAAGAGAATAGGCAACTAATAAGTAGGTCTTTTAGTTGTGGTATGATTGTGATTCCTAATCACAATATAATTAGTATTTTCAGTCCTTAATGGGAAAGGACTCTTTGGCTATAAATATAAGGGGTGTCTGGTCCCAACGATTGTTCGACACAATTCAATCCTCCCTATTGGCGAAGGCATCCCCATTGTGCTAGGAGATTTTGAAGGCGAGAAGATCGTTGAAGATCAGCGACCAACCATTGATGGCTTACACTCAAGGTGCGCATATTTATGGATTATAGGTTTATTGTTTTTGATTGATCATACTTATCCTACGGCTTAATTTGGATGGATGGATCAATGGATCCATATTTAGATTCCATCAATTGGTATCAGAGCCAAGATTGGTATTTGATCGGTCAAAGTGTTGAATACCTCTTGATCATTTATATTTATAATTTTTTGTGATGGCCCGATTATTTATTTTTATTTTTTTAAGCGAAACCCCCAAAATTTTTGGGATGCAAATAAAGGATTCCCATTGCAGTTATTCAAAAAATTTTTTTCTTTTTCTCGGTGGGGTTCTCCCACCGACGCGTGTAGAAGGCGTGTAATCGAGTGCACCAAAGGATCGGATCCGGTGACCATAAAGGGGTGGGGGGCTGCCTGTTGCAGTTCCTGCAACTGTAAACAAAATATATATATATATATATATATATATATATATATATATATATATATATATACCAACGTGCCGAGACGACCTGACTGCCGTCGGCGCCCGAGCTGGGTGGGCGCTATCAAGCCCCATGGGCGGCTGCTGTTGCATCCTGCAACTATTTCAAAAGAAAAATCTAAAGACGATGAACAGTTAAAGGGGGAGGTTTAGGGTTTTTCAGACCGGATCGGGTCCGGCCCCAGCCCACTCGGCCTTTCGGCTGCCCAACCCGACCCGCCTAGCTTATTTTGGCCCCAGCCCGACCTGTCTGGCCCTTGACCTGACCCGTCTGGCCGCTTGGCTCCTGGCCTGACCCGCTTGGCCCACCCGACCCGGCTGGGCCTATTTGGCCCACCCAACCTGCCTGGGCCTACTTGGCCCACCTGGCCAGGCTGGGCCTACTTGGCCCACCTGGCTCGGTTGGGCCTATTTGGCCCACCTGGCCCGCCTGGCCCGCCTGGCCTATTTGGCCGCAGCCCGATCCACAAGCTGAGGCCCACTCAGCCCTTTTGGCCTATGGCTCGGCAAGATACCCGGCCCAATTAAGGCCCTTTGAATTTCTTATTCTTGTCGAGCCTTTTCTGGGCTATTTATAGATCCAATTTTCGAACTTTATATATGAATTTTAACTTTCTCGGACATTCCGGATCCGTTTTTTATGTCTATTTTTGACAATGAGATCCCTGTTGTGAAGTATTCATGACCTGATGTTATTTTTTCAATTTTTTATTGGGTAATCAATTTTTTTTAGTACCATTAATTAGAGTTGGGTAGTGGAGGTTGTGCTCCACCACCATGGCTGGTACTTACACATTATAATACTCGATTATTGTTAATTTTGACACTTACTCATAACACGAGTTGGATTTGGCTTGTTTTTTTTTAATTTCACTTTTGTGATCATCTAAAATATTATCAAACCTAAATTGAAAGCATGGCTTGAAAAGATTCTTCTGCCCAACGGTGATGATCTTTTCTAGTGTCCTGATTTTCATAGTGAGGTTTAATTTTGTCCAAGACCGTGTTACAAATTCAGTGAAAGTGTGTAGTGAACGTTGACGTCACAACATAAGGGATTCTTCTGCCCAACGGTGATGAATCACTTAATGTTGCATGATGGTTGTGTTTCACTATTCATCAATTTTGTGTGTGGGTACTGTTAGCGTGTTGTGACTCGACCTAACGGAGGGTTATAACGACGCATTTAGTACCACAATCATTAATAGATATTGAGGAAGTGGCTAGTGTGTTATGACTCGATCCAACGGAGGGTTATAATGACACAAATTGTTTCTCAATAAAATCACATTGGTTTTAATTTTATATTCCTTGACATATTTTAACTTTTGCGTCACACACTCTAATTATAACCTTGTAGAATTGATAGCTACTTCAATTGTATGTGGACATAATAAAGCCCTTAATTATTGTGCAGCATTGAACCCGTCTTTTATAACTAATCTGATTGGTGGAATTGAACTTCTGAGTAGCTCAAATTATGGCAAATGGAAGGAAAAAGTTGCTATTATTCTAGGCTATATGGATCTTGACTATGCTATACGATCTGATAAACCCAAGGTGCTCACCGTTGATGCCTCAGCTGAGGATCTGACAGTGAACAATACAAATTTGGAAAAATGGGATAGATCAAATCGTATGAGCCTCATGATCATAAAGAGTTTTATTACTGATGCGATTCGGGGAGGTATTCCTGACTCGCACAATGCAAAAAGGAATACATGCAAGCCATTAAAGAACAATTTCAAGGAACTTCTAAAGCACTTGCCAGTAGTCTAATTGTTAAAATGGGAACCATGAAATATAATGGTCATAGTAGCGTACGGGAGCATATTATGAAAATGAGTGGCATGGCAACTCAATTGAAAGAACTGGACATGGATTTTTCTGAGGGTTATCTTATTCACTTCATTATGACTTCTCTTCCTGCACAATTTGGCCCGTTCAAGATCAATTATAACACGCAGAAAGAGAAGTGGAAGATGAATGAGCTAACCGCTCATTGTGTCCAAGAAGAAGAAAGACTTCGAGCTGAAAAACCTGAAAGTGCTCATTACGCCGCTCTTGGACCATCGAAAGAAAATTTCAAGCGAAAATATGGACAATATAAAGGAAAGAACGTGAAAGCTCCTCCACCGGAAGCCAAACAAGGAGAAACTAGCAGATCTACTTCTGGCATCAAGTGTCACTTCTATAAAAAGAAGGGACACATTAAGAAGAATTGTTAGAAATACAGAGATTGACTTGTTAAGAAAGGTAAAGACCTAGCCTTTGTGTGTTTTGAATCACTTTATGTTGATGCCCCATGCAATACTTGGTGGATAGATTCTGGTGTAACTATTCACATAAGTAATTCAATGCAGAGATTTCGATCCAGCGGGAAGCTAAGTAAAGGCGAACATACCATCAAATTCAGAAATGGAGTAGAAGCAGACGTGGAGGCCATTGGGACTGTCTGTCTCATTTTAGATAGTGGTTTCATTTTGAATTTTGTTGATACTATTTAGGTTCCAAGTATCACTAGAAACCTTATCTCAATTTCTAAATTGGATTCATTAGGTTTTGAATTTAAATTTGGACATAATATTTTTACTCTATTATTTAATTCCGATATTATTGGTGGTGGCTCATTAGTGGGCAATCTTTATCAGTTGAACTTGGATTCATCTTACATTCAATCTTTAGTTTCTATGCATGTGAATGATAAAATTAGTAAGAAACGAAAACGAGCAATCGACAACTCCTCCATTTTATGGCATAAATATTTAGGCCATATATCTAAAGATAGAATGGCGATGTTAATTAAAGATGATATACTCGATGCGCTCGATTTCTCTGATTTCACTACTTGTGTAGATTGCGTTAAAGGAAAACTCACAAAAGCTAATAAGAAATGAGCTATCAGGAGCACGAGTTTGCTCGAAATAGTCCACACTGATATTTGTAGACCGTTTCCCACTCCCGCTATTGGTGGTCAAAAGTATTTTATTACCTTCACTGATGATTATTCTCGTTTTGGTTATATATTTCTCATTCATGAGAAATTTGAGGCCCTGGATATATTTAAAATCTATAAAGCCGAAGTTGAGTTACAACTCAATTTGAAGATTAAAATTGTGAGATCTGATAGAGGTGGAGAGTACTATGGTAGATACTCTGAAACAAGTCGCAATCCAGGATCATTCGCCTTGTATCTACAAGAGCATGGCATTGTCGCTCAATACACCATATCGGGAACACCTGAACAGAACGGTGTAGCTGAATGACGAAATCATACTTTTATGGATATGGTGAGAAGCATGCTATACAACTCTAAGTTGCTTATATTCTTGTGGGGAGAAGCCTTGAAAACAGCGGTGCATATCCTGAATCGAGTTTATAGTAAGGCGGTTCCCAAAACTCCTTATGAGCTATGGGTAGGAAGAAAACCAACTTTAGGATATTTACACATTTTGGGTTGTTTGGCTGAAGCAAAGGTGTACAACCCAAAATTAGAAAAATCGGATCCTAAAACTATAAGTTGTCATTTAATTGGTTACCCTGATAGGTCAAAAGGTTATCAATTTTATTGCCCCACTTATAGTACTCGGATTGTTGAGACTAGATATGCAAAATTCTTTGAGGATCGTGAGAACAGTGAGAGTGTTGAGCCTAGGAAAATCACTTTTGAGGAAAATCGGGTTATAATTCCTATCCCTTTTATCCAAGAAAAAGTGGCACCAACACCAGTTATTCAAGAAAATATTGATGCACCTATGGCTATGCCTAATGAAACACCCCACATTGAGGAGGTTCTTGCTCCAATGGCGACTGCCAATGATCAACCATTGCATAGATCAGAGAGAGTAAAGAAGTCAGCCATTTCTGATGACTATATAGTTTACCTCAATGAGAGTGAGTTTGATTTTGAAAAGGAATCAGATCCTGTTTCCTTTAGCTAAGCCATGAAGAGCGACAAATCCACTCAATGGCTCGAAGCCATGAAAGATGAGTTAGAATCAATGAAACATAATTCGGTCTGAGATCTTTGTGAGTTACCTGAATGAGTTTAAGCCTGTAAGCTGCAAATGGGTATAGAAAATTAAACAAGACTCCAAAGGTAATGTAGAAAGATACAAGGCCAGATTAGTCGCTAAAGGTTTCACTCAAAAAAAGGGAATAGACTATAAAGAAACATTTTCTCCTGTCTCTCGAAAGGAATCCCTTCGAATAGTCATGGCATTAGTAGCTCATTTTGACTTAGAATTACATCAAATGGATGTTAAAACTGCTTTTCTGAATGGCGACTTGCATGAAGATGTCTTTATGACACAACCTGAAGGTTTTCAGGTTGAGGGGGAGAGTCATTTAGTTTGTAAACTCAAAAGGTCTATATATGGTTTAAAGCAGACATCTCAATAATGGTACTTAAAATTTCACGAAGTCATTTCAAATTTTGGTTTTAAAGAGAATACTGTGGATCAATGTATATATCTTAAAATCAGTGGGAGTGAGTTTATCATCCTTGTTTTGTATATTGATGATATCTTGCTTGCGAGTAGTAATTTGAGCATGTTACATGAGACAAAGAACTTTTTATCAAAGAGTTTTGATATGAAAGATCTTGGTGAAGTTTCCTACGTGATAGGAATTGAGATTCATCGAGATAGAGCCCGTGGCATATTGGGATTGTCTCAAAGAGCTTATATTGATAAAGTTCTTAAAAGGTTTAACATGCATAATTGTTCCGCTACTATTGCCTCTGTCATTAAGGGTGATAAATTTAGTCTACTTTAGAGTCCCAGGATCGATCTGGAGAGAAAGTAGATGAAGACAATTCCCTATGCATCGACAGTTGGGAGTCTCATGTATGCACAAGTCTGCACTCATCCAGACATAGCGTATATAATTGGCATGCTTGGTAGGTACCAATGTAATCCTGATTGGATCATTGGAAAGCAGTCAAGGTTGTTTGCTATGTACAAGGGACTAAAGGACACATGCTCACGTACAAAAGGTCGAATAACCTTGAAGTTATTGGTTATTCAGATGTTGACTATGCTGGGTGTCAAGACACTCATAGGTCCACGTCGGGTTATATTTTTATGCTTGCAGGTAGACCTATATCTTGGAAGAGCGTTAAACAAACGCTGACTACTTCGTCTACTATGAAAGCAGAATTTGTTGCATGTTTTGAGGTAACATGTGAGGCGATATGGTTAAAAATTTTTATCTCAGGGCTTTGAGTTGTTGATAGTATTTCAAGGCCACTGAGAATCTTGTGTGACAATTCCGCTGCGATAGCTATCTCCAATAACAACAAGACTAGTGGGGGTTTCAAATATATTGATATAAAATATCTTGTTGTAAGGGAGAAAGTCCAGAATCAAATTGTATTTGTTGAAAAGATAAATACGCCACTTATGTTGGTTGACCCTCTCACTAAAGGCTTACCTCCCAAGCTCTTTTTGGAGCATGTTACGCGCATGGAGTTAACGGATAATTTTGATAGCCTTTGAAAGTGGATATATGCGCGTGAATATATTTGTTTAATTGATTCAGAAATAAAGCTTCTTTATTTGCTTTTCCATTTTTATGCAAATAAAACTTTAGAACATATGGTGCCAGTAGATGGCAATAAAGTAGGACCAATAATAGATTGAGTTTACATATAATCATCATTCAATTTGTAAACTTGCAATCTATGTGAAATCATAATAGTTGGAATCCATGTCGGTGATGACTTCCAATACGATAACTAATGAACGGGCATGTATCGATGACATGATATATTGACTACCTTGATTCTGTGTTGAAATTCTTATTGGACCGTACTGATTATAAAGACTTTGATTGAGATTTATTGTGACCTACCATTCAAAGAAAGTTAGCTAATATTTGGTAATCGGAGTTTATTGACATAGTTTGGCCAAGTGGGAGACTGTTAGAAGTTTCTATTTTGGTGGGCATCACTATGGTCCGTTGATCGGTGAATGGTATAAGATCAACCTTGAGATGTGTAGTTGTTATTCCGGTGAATTTGAAGAGAATAGGCAACTAATAAGTAGGTCTTTTAGTTGTAGTATGATTGTGATTCCTAATCACAATATAATTAGTATTTTCAGTCCTTAATAGGAAAGGACTCTTTGGCTATAAATATAAGGGGTGTTTGGTCCCAACGATTGCTCGGCATCCTCTCTATTGGCGAAGGCATCCCCATTGTGCTAGAAGATTTTGAAGGCGAGAAGTTCGCTGAAGATCGGCGACCAACCATTGATGGCTCACACTCAAGGTGCGCATATTTATGGATTATAGGTTTATTGTTTTTGATTGATCATGCGCCTAGATCCTACGGTATAATTTGGATGGATGGATCGATGGCTCCATATTTAGATTCCATCACTTATCTCAATAATGCCTCATTTAATTTAAAAGTGAATTGTTCTTTCCTTTTTAAACTTCGTATTTATAAGTGGTGAGGCAAGTGATAATCCACAACTATTGTTTATAGTTGGTGTTCCCTCATGCTGCTTCGCAACTATCATATGTGTATGTGTATTTGTTCTTCAATACTCGAGGTTGTCTCGGCCAAATGACTGTCTTAAAAAAAAAAAAAAAACAGATTCGGATAAAATTGATTTCATTGGTAGTAAAAAACCATCTAAATTATCGCTAACTACTTGAAATCAACATAAAATTATTAAATAGCCTTTTGACTATTTTGAACAAGACGATGAAAATCATCTTTCAAACCACACTTCTGTTCTATTAATTTTGAGATCATGTAGGCTAGGTCACACAAAACACATGTTGGATCTAACATATCATGGATCTCAGCAAGTGATCCAAGTACCAAGAGCATAAGTGCTAGTGTCTACCTAATACCAACTTAAATTTGAAGGTTAATACTTATACCCATGTTATTTTTAACATAAATTATATAGAGGGAGCCATTACTTGCACACGTTTTTCAAGTGATTGCACTAAATTTAAAAGAAAAGCTTGCAAGTTTGGCGACCTCTATTATGTGAAAATATCATCTAAGCCGTTTGATTTGAAAGCTATGCTTTAAAAATATTAATTGCAAAAGATTCGAACAAAATATAATTTTCATCATTTGATTAAATGGAGTCAAAGGCTATTATATAATTCCACAGTTGACTTCAATAGATCATATGACAAGTATCGTGTTTTGCTCAAATTTTATGTACCAGAGATCTATTGATCATGAACTTCAAATCAGACGGCCCATATTACATTTTTACATATCACATGTCCCTAAAATACTAAGTCTTTCTTTAACTTCGGTGCAATCACTAATAACTCCCTCATATAAATTATAAAATATAAAGAATGGGGCAAGTGCACCATAGCACTCTTGACGTACTGTCTTTTAAGTTGATTTTCAAAAGTTCACGGGCAACTGCCCCTTTCTCCCACTTGGCAACGTCAATGGCAGTGTGTGGTTCAATCTTCCTTTGCAAAAATCCCTAGAGCCTCCGAGATGTGCACAACAAAGTAGTTAAAGTACATTTTTGACTTTACTTATATGCGACCAAAAATATCACCCAAAGATGGAAAAGGAGATTAACTAAATAAATCTCCAAAGGATGGAAAAGGAGATTAACTGATTAGCACCATTATGTAGGGGCATAGTAACCAAGTTTTGATTTGGCAATCATATAGTGGGCTGTTAGTTTGACTTGATTCGGATAAATTCATGTTAGATTCAGAGAAGAATCGGGATACAATTTGGGGATCATAAAAGTAATAATTAACATATACGAAATTATATGCTATCTTCTTTAAAATTAAAAATGATTGTTTTAAATAATAAAATAATCATATTATACAATCCACATGCATTAAAATTTTAATTTCCTAAAAATAAAGGGGAGTGTAATTAAAGCATGTATCACAATAATAATAATAATAAATGAAAAAAAATCATTATATTTATAAAAATTCGAGAAAATTTTGAAGAATTGATGAATCAAGCTAGTATCAAGCTAAAAGTTCGATAAGCCACCCAGTCAGAAAATTCATTAATTCAGAGCATTATATGACAGAAGGTAAGGTGTGACAGCGTCATTACTTTGAGTACTAGCACGAAGGCATGATGGCCTTGAAGCTGGGCATATGGCTAGTAGGAAGGCGGGCAGCCCTTGGAGCTAGTTGTGTGACGCGTGAGTGCAGAGGCATGAGACCTTGCGGTGTGTACATGTTCCTCACATGTATGGCGTAGATGGTGACTTGAGCTGGGTGAGAATCTAGTGTAGAGACTAGACCCGCATGGGGCGTGAAAGCTGGTCTCAGGGGTATGGTTGGTGTTGCATGGGCCTTGTGTGCCACGGAAGGAATCTGTGTGTCACGATGATATGTCAAACCAATACCTTTGATGTTCTCCTGTCGTTTGGCTTGACGTAGTGTTTGAACCATACTTGGGGGATCGGAGCTGTGGAGCTATTCTTCCACACATGAGGCCTTGTGACGTTGAAGCTATTCTCCCACACATGGGTCTCCTAGGTCTGAAATGGTGGGCCTAGGACATCCCTGCGATAATGTCGAGTATCACGCAAGGTGAGGTTGCCATATGGTCCCGGGCTACGCATCGCGGTGTACATGGATCGGCAACAAGGGAGGCACTCATAGGCTATGTGGGACACTGTGGTGTACGTTAGCTGAGGGCCAGATGTGTGTTGATCGCGTGGGCCACGCACGATGGTGAGCTTGATTCAGTATGTCAGCGATACATGTATGGAATGGGACAACATGAGGAGTTGCATGCTACTGTCCCGGGCTAAGTACTAGTAAGTGGCATAGGATGAAGTTAGGTAGGCCAAGTGAGACACTGAGGTGTTAGTATGCATGTCGCGATGAGACACAATGCGTGGATATGGTTGGCCTCAGGAGTAGGCAATCATGAACGGGAGTTCCTGTCCTCTAGGTGGATGGTATCAGAGTGATGGTTGGGTAGGTTGGCCTCACTGTAGCGACAACGAGGCGCCTCACGGGTGTGATAGTCGATGTCAGGTTTTACCTCCGTGAAAGTTGGTATCAAAGCCAAGTTTGGTCCGAATGGGACTACGTTGGCGAAGCTAGGGCAATGAGGTGCGCTCTGATTCTGTGACAGCCGAGGTTACTCGTGCGCAGTTGAGTTGCATGTCTGCTGTTGAGATGCTGTTAGGATGCACTCTGTTACAGTGAGTTTTAGAGATTGGCCGCACGCAAAGAGATGTTATTATTGGGATATGCTATTGCGAAAATTTATGATGCTCGATGCTTGTTAGCCATGAGAGCCACACATTAAGGTAGCGAGTCAGTCCAGGATGGATGAACGCTAGTGACTTCCGACATGAGAAGTTGGGTCACACAAGTGCTAAGAGTATTGTTGTCATGGATGGCATGGAGGAAAGAGGATGCTCCGTTCTCACTTCATGAGGAAGTTGAGATTTTCATAATTAGTTGTTGGTATATGACATGATGATCAAGACCGCCGGTATGGGATAACAACGTGAAGGGTCAATGTATTGCGATGAGCCAGAATCAGGGATACAGTTAAGCGGAATGTTGCGAGAATTGAATTAAGCTAAGATGAACCAAATAAGTGGTCAGAAGCTTGTTGCTTTGTTTGAGATGCAAGGCATGGTTGGTCCGTGAGAGACGGATGTTTGGATAGGTGACCCAGTGTAGCTTCAGAAGAAGCATATGCGAGATCTTTGGTCTACGAGATCTTTGGTCTACTAGAAAGGGCCGAAGACAGTTTATGAGTATGACAGAGGCAGCGTGGTCAGAATATTAAAGCAGAATAGTTCAAGGCAAATATGTTATGTTTTGTGGTGAAGAGGTCAATGTTCGAGGTACTAAAGCATGACAGCCACTAGAAAGTGAAGGCATTGAGTGCACTCGTTTGGACACTGGAAGCATAGACCAGGGCAACGAATTAGATCGTAAGTTGGGTTGCAAGAGGTGTCTCAAGTCACGCTATGGGTGAAGACAGGTGTCGAGGTACTATAGTGTGGGAAGCGTGGAGCTTTATTGCTTCGTTGATTGAGTAGGATGCTCATAGCAGACTCTTTGGTGAGGGCACAATGGTGTTGAGGTACTAGAGCGTTGCAGGACAACTGAGGGCTTGTAGTGGTCATCAAGTCTAAAGGTCCGAGAAAATCGGGTTCCATTGATTGCTACAATCGAAAGATGTGGGCAGTGTTGTGGACTATAATAGTGAGAAGCGTGGTGCTTCTTTGGGACGAGCATGGTCGTTCGCCGACAGACTCTTGGGTGAAGATAGGTGGTTGAGGTACTAGAGCGCTGCAAAATTGTTATAGGATGAGACAGCTTGGGTAGCAAACTCGTGGTTAAAACCATATGTCGAGATACTGGAGGTCTATAAATCAGACAAGGGTCAAACACTTGGGCAAAGATACAGAGGTGTTGAAGTGCTAGAGTGTGGAAGTTCAGATGAAATTTAGTCACCTCAATGAAGACACAATGTTGAGAAACGAGAGAGTTGTGATGCGCAATGAATTGCGTGAACTTGGAGCCAGCGATGTAAGCATCAATGGCATGGTTCAATGGCATGGTTTGCTTGGTATTGGCAGTTGATTTGGGTGATAATAGGAATGATGTTAAGGATTAGGTTGCTTCTGGTTGTATGATCTTAGACTGTACCTTCGTATCGTGAACCATAGAAACATAATAAGGCGATAAAAGCACCTTAAATAGCGGAAGATAAATTTTCTTTAAAACATTAATTAATCAAAATAAAACTCATAATAATGTTCTTATTCCAATAATAAGTCCAACATGATTAAAGCCTAAACTATTTTGATAAAATTCTAACTTATTCCAATAATAAGTCCAACATGATTAAAGCCTAAACTGTTTTGATAAAATACTAACTGATCAATGTCTCATTTATTTAAAATCACTAATAATAACTAGAAAGGAAAATAGCTAATTATGCCACGAAGCCATCATCGCCATTCTGACCGGTTTCATGAGCACCACGTGCCGTCTCATCGCCATAGACTCATACATTGCCCTTGGTGACACCTGTCTCAACTGGTCACCCACATCAACAAGGGGTGTAAGTTTACACTTGTATGGACCAGACATGCAATCCATTGAAGCATAAAATATCAATTATAGTTATATAAATATTTGGATATATTTCATGTATGTGTGTATGTAACATGTATAATCTGACTAAGCTTAAATGAACTGAACATAAACATATATATCAATATTACAAGAATGTATCATATCTTTTAATTTCATCTTTCTTGTCATTTAATGCGCGTTAGACTCCGTCCCGCTCAAGACGTTGGGTCTTAATCATGCTCATCACTTATTTAGTTAGACTTCGTTATGCTCAAGACATTGGGTCTAATTAATCATATCATTTATTACATGTCAAACTCTGTCCCGCTCAAAACGTTGGGCTTAATCATGCTCATCATACTCTTGTTTAGTTAGACTCCATCTAACACAAGATGTTGGGTCTAATACCTTCTTAGACTCTATCATGTATAAGATGTTGGGTCTAATGCTCCTTAATCGTGTTTAGTTAGACTCCATCAAGCATAAGATGTTGGGTCTAATACCTTCTTAGACTCCATCATGTACAAGATATTGGGTCTAATACTCATTAATCATGGCTTGACATTTCATTATGTTTTGTGTCTTAGTTGTGCATTATATAGATCATCATAAAACATGTAAAGTGCATGAGAGTGATATGATAATACATAAGCATTTAAGTGCATTTAATCATGGTACGTAAATATTAAAGTGTACACAATCATGGTGCATAAATATTATAATGCATATCATCCAATTATGGTGCATAAACATTAACATTTAATGACAGTGTTGTGAGAAGAATTTGAATATAGAACTTAACTAAGCAAACACCATCCATTGGTTTCAAATCCAGGCTCAATCGATTGACATCCAATCGTTAATCGCTTGACATAATTCTACGCATATCATAATACATAAGGCTCAATCGATTGATTTCCCATAATCAATCCATTGACATAATTCTGTGTCTTTTCCCAAAACAATATTATTTATCAGTATCTGTTTATGCTCAATCGATCGATTTCTCATAATCAATCAATTGAATCAAATCCATACATTTTCTTAAAAAAATGTCCTTTATTAGTGTCTGTCAGGCTCAATTGATTGACTTCTCTAAATCAATCGATTGAATCAAATCCGTGCATTTTCTCAAAATAATATCAGTTATCAGTTTCTATCAGGCTCAATCGATTGACTCCTCTGAATCAATCGATTGACATAATTCTGTGCATTTCTTTCAAAGCAATATCATTTAATCCCCAATCGATTGACATTCAATCGTCAATCGATTAACATAATTCTGTGCATTTTTTCAAAGATAAACTCATTTGTCAGTACCTATTTTAATATTCATCCTTAATCGATTGACATAATTCTGTGAGCATATATCAAAATACATCAAATCACATGATCGGATTTCATCCGTCTTCTTCTTAATTGAAATTATCAATATTAAGGATCACTAATCATAGCATGCATCCATTTAATCATCCATTCATTATTCATGAAGTAAACTCACTAATTTACACAAAAATCTATTTAAAAATTAATATTTTAAGTTCAATGGAAAGCACGATTTCTCCATACCTAGATCTACCGTATCACCACGATTAGATTAAGATTCCAACAATGATGATGATTCTAGAAGAAGGTGAAGGCCGCTTGAAAATATACGCCAACGTCTCGCCGCACTTCCAAAAGAAAGATTCTAGGAGGATAGATCTAGAATTTCTTCTCTAAGGTCTCTAGGGTCTCTAACGACTCTATTCTTAAGAAGAACTCTAAATGAGTTTATAATTTAGGGTTCTCCGTAAGACACTAATTTATCACATTTTGGGGATTATTCGGTGTTAAGCTAACACACCAAGGAAGAGTGTATAAGCTTTTATTTCAAAGTCCAAAATAGATGTTTAGAACACATAGCAAGGTTTGATCCTAGACCTCTTATCTAGAACTTAAAGCTTTTAACCAATAAGCTACCACATAACTTGTATTTATTAATGATGAAAATAAATATAAGAGCTTGAAAAATCAAAACATATATTTTTAGTTAAAATCTTTTGAAAAGTCACGGCATGCGGAAAATACGATATTAAACACATACACATATTTTAGGTGTATCAAAGACATAAAATTTAGATCTCAACATATAAAGCAGGCAAAGTTATTCAGAACACTACGTGAGATGAAGACACAGAAAAGAGTTGAAGCTGTTATGCGGAGGCATGAGGTAAAAACCGATTACATCATCGAGGAACTGATGCAGAGGCATGAAGTGAAGATGCACGTAGCTCATTGAGAAGAACTCTTGCTTGTCTTATGGCAGGTGTGATTGTGTCTGGGTAAGACGAAGGGTAGCAGTCGAGGAACTGACAGAGTCGCATGAGTCGAAGGGTAACAAAATGGTCGAGATACTAACACAGAATGATAGATGAAAACAGCGAAGAGTAGTAACTGTGATTCAGACGTGGGTTGTTTTTGAGTAAAGATTAAAATTGTGTTGAGGAACTGATCTAGGAGTTCGGATGTTGACGAGGATGTCAACGCATTTGAGTGGGGGGGATGTGACGTGGTCACGACCTTGGTGCATAGAGATGCACATTTGATCTAGCAGGAAGGTAAGAGGACCTTGTAGCTAGGTTGAGCCGAAGACGAGCTTGAGAAGCAAAGTTGTGAAGACGTGACCAATGTACTAAGGTGTTTTGAAGGTAGAATTTGGTCAACAAGCTCTTAGGTGAAGACACGTGTGGTGTCGAGGTACTAGAGCGAGTCGTAATCACAAATACTTGGTGCATGGCATGGTAATGGATAGCGTTGGTGCTAAGCCACGCGAAGATCAGTGTGTTACTCATTCGTAGGTGCGGATGAGACCAAGTTAAACTAGCGAGGAGGTACCAAACCTCGAGGCTAGGTATTTATGGAGACTCTGCATAGGATGAAGATAGAGGTCAAGGTACTGATATAGGTTTTGGTGTCAGCATGGGTGTTGGCATTGCCAAATTAGAGGTGGCGTGGTCATTTCTTTGAGATACTGCGTTAATGAGGATGTTGACCTTATGGAGTAGGGGAGGATGTGATGTCATCATTACTTTGGGTACCAACACAAAGGCATGGTAGCCTTGAAGTTGGGCATTTGGCTAGCAGGAAAGCGGGCTAGCCTTGGAGCTAGCTGTGTGGCTCGTGAACGCGAAGGTATGAGGCCTTGCGACTGGGGCGTGTTCCTCGCATGTAACGCGTAGATGGTGACTTGAGCTGGGTGAAGATCTAGTGTGGCGACTAGAAGTGTGTGGGGCATGAAAGTTGGTCTCAAGGGCGTGGTTGGTATTGCATGGGCCTTGTGTGCCACGGAAGGAGTCCGTGTGCCATGGAGATATGTCAAACCAATACCTTTAAGGTTCTTCTACTGTTTGACTTGACGTGGTATTTGAACCATAGTTGGGGAAGAGAGTTGTGGAGTTATTCTCTCACACATGGGGCCTCATGGTGTTAGAGGGTGCACGATGGTCTCCTAGGTCTGAACGGGCTGGCCTAAGACGTCGTTGCGGCGATGTCGTGTGTTACCCAATGTGAGGTTATCATATGACTCCGGGCTACACATCGCGAGATATATGGGTCGGCAACGAGGGAGGCACTCGTAGGCTATGTGAGACATTGTGGTGCACGTTAGTTGAGGGTCAGATGCTGATGTGTGCTGATCTCGTGGGCCACACACTATGGTGGGTTTGGTTCAATATGTCGGTGATACATGTGTGGAATGAGATAGATTGAGGAGTTGCATGCTACTGTCGCGGGTGAAGTACTAGTGTGTGGCACAGAGTGAAGCTGGGCAGGCCAAGCGAGGCACTAAGGTACTGACATGTGTGTCGCGAGGAGACACAATGCGTGAATATGGTTGGCCTCGGGAGTAGGCAACCATAAACGGGAGTTCCTGTCCTCTAGGCGGGTGGTATCAAAGTGATGGTTGGGTATGCTGGCCTCGCTGTAACGGCAGCGAGGCGTCGCACGGGTGTGATAGCCGGTGTTGGGTTGTGCCCTCATGACAATGTAAAGTGGTGCTTGATTCAAGTACTTAATGTCAACTCTATTTTTCCATTGGATTTTATCTTTGAGTTGATCTACATGCTAGATACTAATTTAAAGCAAAATTTGAGAGCTTCAAATGACATAGTGAGATTTTTTTTAGATGCAATATTTGACTCACAAGATCTTCGTATCAGGTCCTTGAATCACACGGTAAACTTAAAAGCACATGCTACTTGTCTCAATTCAGTGATCTGTTCCAGATTACAATTTTTTAAGGATGAAAATGAGCTGGATAACCCGACCTGTTAGGCCTTGACCCGATTTAAGGAGAGTTCATGCTTAACATAAAGTTTGTGGTACTTGAGCTAGCCATTTAAGCCTTAAGTCAAAAAGTTGGGGTTAGCCTTTAGCAAATAGGCCCATTGGGCTCTCATATATAAAATCTATATTGAGTGTCACTTGTAATATTTCGCTTAAGAAACTTCAAAAATGGACTCTTTATATTTAAACTCTAAACTTTCGTAGATACAAATATTAACTTCTTATAAGATCTTTGTAATATATCAGTGTTTCTACTTAATGAATCTAGAGTAATTTTTTGTAAAACAATTGAAAAAAAAAAACACATTGGTCGGGCCGAGCTTGGGTTTACCCTAGCTTGCCCATTGCTACATCTACCATTCTTTACTTCTTTCTTTCCATTGTGACAATGTCATGAAAATCAGGCGAATTTTACTAAATATTGGATAAATGAATAATAAATTGAATATTAAAAGTCGTACATTTAACACGTGTACATGGTATACGGTAGCTGTTTATTTTAATGGTGTTTTGGTGTTTTGCCGCGATAAATAGAAAGTAATTTTCTTAATGTAATATGCTAGTCCTTTTTAAACAAGTCGCATAATTTGTTGAAAATAGTGCATAGACTTAATATGTGAGTTATTTGAAGATAATTAAGCTCGCCAATAACTATTGATCTTGAAATACATTTATTGTATTACATAAAAATATATCGAATTTATCAAACAAAAACTTTTTTTTTTTTGGGTGAAAAGCTAAGAAAAAAAACCCTAAACCACAATTCCCTTGAAGCCCTCCAAACCTTTCTCTTATTATTCTTCCTTAAACCCTAAACTAGGAACAACTTCGGTGAATCATCGTCGCTGCCGGCATTGTCGTCGTGGTCGCTAACATCATTGCAGGTAGCTTGAGCTAAGGAAGAAGAAGAGGAAGATGATGCTTTTCAAAGGCGGCAAGTGAATGCTTTTTAAGATCCATTGTTGTTGCCATCATTGTCATCATTGGCATCGTGAACATCTCATGGATGGAGCAACCACTTATGTAGGTGAGTGTTTTCTTTTTTAAAAAAGGGTTTTTTGCGTATACCCCCCCGAGATATGTCGATATTGCATCAAACCCCTTGAGTTATGGGTATTTATTCTGCAACCCTTACTTTTGTGTTTCTGTTTCATATACCCCTACCGTTAATTAGCCGTGAGTTTATGGACTGAAACGACTATTTTGCCCTTAATAAAACCAATATTCTAAAAATACCACCATTTTAAAAGGCCCTTCTTCATTCATCTATATTTACAAGTCATGCCATTATAGTTTACCACCATTCTAAAAGGCCCTTCATTCACCTTTATTTACAAGTCATGCCATTATAGATTACCACCATTCTAAAAGGCCCTTCATCCACCCACAAATTTTTTGAGTTCATCCATGCTGAAACACATCAACTGCATTGAATCAAACGATGGAGATTGTTTATCGTCCCAATATTTCATGAGATCGATCTTTAGATCATGGGTGTACCATTAGACGGTCGGGATCAAAGATCATGGTAGTGCCCTCAATCTCTATTAGAAATCAGTGTATGTTCACTTGGATCTAAACCATAAATTTTATGCATCTGCTCAATAAAATATATGCAACAGTCCATACAAAAGTAGTTGATGAACGATTATGGTGTCTAATACATGTAATTTCCAATATATGGTTCATAAAAGAAGTCGTCAATTGATTGGACGGTTGGGATCAAGGATCAAAATATCAATTTCGTTTTCGGTTTCGAGAATGATCGAAACCAAAAATTTGAATGAAATTTTGGACCACAATTTTGAATTTCGGTCAAAATTTCGGCTGAAAATTTTATTGCCATACATAATTTGACAGAAATTTCAGGAGTTGTTTTCGTTTCGGTGAGGACTGAAACCGATAAATTTTGGCCGATAGTATGAATTATCGGCTAAAAGTTTGAAACACAGTTTGGGATAGTTCCGCTTGTACAATCATTGGAGATTAATGATGACCCGCCATAGGTTTGGGCTTAGGTTCTGATTTCCAAGTCCCAACCCATTAGGTCGAGTTGGAAATGCTGACTCATTTATTTCTAAGTTCCACTCAACCACTGAATTGTTTATTATTTAATCCCCAACAACATTACTCATATACCCAATATAAAAAATCACTAAATAGATACCCAAAATTAAAAATCATCCCAAAATAATAATAAAAACCTACCAAAACTTTTAGATACTCAAAATTAAAAATTATTCTAAAAATTGGTTATTAATCTAAGAATATGTAGATTAAAGGTTTTCTTTACAAAAATAATTGCATGGTTTGCCACAAATCCTCCGTTGGTTAAATATTCATTCAAATGTTGACATGCTTTAATGGGAGAATCACCCATATGATGGGTCTTGAATCCGATGGATGAATGAAGGGTCTTTTAGAAGAGTACCTTTAAATCCACCCACCGAATCTTTGAGTCCACTCACGTTGAAACACGTTGATTGAATTGAATCGAATGATGGAGATCATTTATCCTCCCAATCTTTCAGGAGATTGATCTTTAGATCATGGGGGTACCCTCAGACTGTCGATTTTTTATTTCATGTGGCACGCATCTCAGAAAAGTTACTTTAACATCACGTGCACGCTTAAAATTGAGTTTAATATCACTTTTATAGGTGTGTACTACATGAAAAAAAAAAGGACCGTCAGATGGTACACCCATGATCTAAAGACCGATCTCATGAAATATTGGGACGATAAACAATCTCCATCGTCTGATTCAATGTAGTCGATGTGTTTCAGCATGGGTGAACTCATATTTTGTGGGGGGATTTTAAGGTACTCTTTTTAGAATAGTGGTGGTAAAGCTATAATGGCATGACTTGTAAATAAAGGGGAATGAAGGGCCTTATAGAATGGTGGTAAACTATAATGGCATGACTTGTAAATATAGATGAATGAAGGGCCTTTTAGAATGGTGGTATTTTTAGAATATTAGCTTCATTAAGGGCAATATAGTTGTTTCAGTCCATAAACTCACGACTAGTTAACGACAGGGGGTATATGGAAAAAAAATACAAAAGTAAGGGCTACAGAATAAATACTCATAACTCAGGGGGTTTGATGCAATATCGGCATATCTCAGGGGGTATGGCAAAAAACCCCAAAAAAAAAGCGATTAAGTGGGTACTCCCAAAGAGTCCGTAATTAAAAATAGGGCCTTTTAGAAACTAAAGATCATTTTTAAAGAGTTTATGCCCATTATACTAATTTCAAAAGTTTTAGTATAGAAGGATTCACACAGTTACTAAGTTCTCAAAAAGAGATTTATTGCACTTAAGAGGAAAAACACTACTTGAAATTATCAAATCACCCTTCTTCCATTGTTGTTTTTGTCGACCTAAAGAAGTTTGTTGCCTTTTTTAGAATGGTGGTTTTGCTAGACCTATTAATGGTGGTTTTAGAATCAATCTTATTCTTTTGAAAACATGAGATTTAAGAGGTTGGGGTTTTTCTTTAGGGAGAGATAATGGCTCTACAATATAAGGGTGTTTTTATAATTTCGAATCTCCCTTAGCCTTTTGGGTCCTCAGAAACCGTGTGATTCTCATTTTGCTAAAACCTTTTGAAATAGCGTAATAGGCTAAAATGTTACCTTATCAATCCTATTTCTCAAATTTCCCTTTTAAAATAAAACACCCTCTTATGTAAACACACACCCTCAAAGATTCGGTGGACCTTAATAAAGGTTGCCTTGAATTGTACATAACTCACTCTGAGGGCATGCTTGGATAAAAACATGGGAAATGTAGGAAAGTAAAATAATATTTATATATTTTTCCATGAATACCTAAGTTGTAAGAAATCATGAGATTCCCTTGTTTCCCTTTGATTTTCGCTGTTTAGATAACCACATTGCTAGCAGAGAAAACGCGGGATTAACAAAATCTTGTGTTTGGATATATATGCAAAAAATTGTAGGAAAATAACATATCATAACAAAAAAAAGTCATAATATCACAAAAGATCATCCAAACTAAAAAACAGTTGCAATATCATAAAAATGACCAAAAAATTATATATATATATATATATATATATATATAAAGTTTTTTTTGCTCTTTACATATCTTAGTCAATTGCTCTAGTAGTTGACTTAGTGCTTTGTAAAGGTTAGGCTCTAGGTTCAAACCTTTTTATGTGCAATATATTATTATTAATTTTTTAATTAAGTATACTAGAGTATATATGCCATATATGTGAGTATGTAGCTCTATAATATAGTGGACCCCCTTGTGAGAGAAATCTCTCCTAAAATAAGTCCGTCGCCTAAATAAATAGAGGGGAGCCTAAAAATAGGCCAACATTGTGGGATTTAGTTAAAAAAGTCAAATAATAAATATTTGTTATGAAAACAAATACCATAAAAAAATTTATTTGAAGATTTTTGATAATTTTGGATGGTCAATATAATTTTAAATGGATGAGAATCCACTAATATAAATTAGAACCCCTAAAGCTTAGTAACAAATTTTTAGAAAGTTTGGATAGTCAATTGACCACCCAAGTCATAACGTGGCTCCGCCTCTAATTTTTTGGGATCTGTGCCATATAGAATCAACATCTGACCGTTTGATAAGGGCGCCATGATCTTAAGATCTATCATGAGGCAGATTGGAAAAAAAACAATCTCCATCGTCTAATTCAAATTAATCAATGGTTTTCATCCATGAAAAAATTGTGCGGTATTACTAATAAACGGATGAGAAGAGTCGTACCCTTATCTTTTTCTTCTCCACTCCTCCTCTTATCTCTCAAAGGTCTCGAAAAATTGAATATCGAGGGATACCCTTGAACTCTTACGTAAAAAATGAGTGTAAAAATTGGCGGCAGACATCCAAACAACGGAAAACTACAGAAAATATATTCCGAATCTAAGTATTACTCTCTTTTCCCCGTATCCAAACACACCCTTATGGAATAGAATTAGTTTGCAATGAGCTGGAAACAACAATCCATATGTCTGTGTGACTGCTGACATGCACAAACTTCAAATACATGGAAGTCCGTGCACGTCATGCAGTCATTGGGATGTGTGGCTTGCTTTAAATGCAATTGATGGGTCCATTCTCTATAGACTAACTGTATCGAATGATAGCGGAATTCGAACTTTGTTAATATGCATTGCAGTCGCGGATGCTTAAAGTGACTCGCTCAAAATCATCGTTTGAAACAGTCAGTTACCCTAAACAAAGTCTTACCCCTTTTCATAGTCATAAAAATCGCCAAATTTGTTAATAATTCATAATTTTTTTGGTGGATAAACATAATACCAACTATTCGCGATTTTTTCAAAAAAATCGCCATCATCACCGAAGTTGGCAAATTTGCCGAATTATTCGGATCAACTTTATTTAAGAGTAACACGCTAAGTTTCCTTAGAGCATCTCCAACATAGAAGCGATCCCACTCGCTAAAGTTATTTTAGCTATCCAAATGCCAAAAAATGAGCTTCAACAGAGAAGCTATCCCACCAGCCAAAATAGATGTTTGCTACAGTAATAATTAAATTTTACTATTACTGTAGCAATAGCTAAATATTAAAATAAAATTTTTATTAAGGATAACTCTCTTTCTCACTCCTCTCTCTCTCTCTCTCTCTTATCTAGTAGTAAAATAATAAAATAAGAATAAACCGAACCGAACCAAATCGCACTGAAACCTGACACAAACCGAACCAAGCTAAACCCCAATTCGGTTCGGTTTGGGTGAATTGAAAGCGAAAAAAATCCGAAAAAATCAAAAAAATACCCTAGAAAAATAAAAAAAGTAGGTATTTTACCTACACCGAACCGAAACCCCAATTCGGTTCGGTTTGGGTGGCTTGAAAGCGAAAAAACCCTGAAAAAACTGAAAAAAAAACAAAAAAACAAGTAGATATTTTACCTACACCAAACCAAATCGGTTTCGGTTTCAGAAAAAATAAAATAAATCGAACCAAAACCCGACACAAACCGAACCGAATCAAACCGAACCCCAATTCGGTTCGATTTTGGTTTGGGTGGTTTGAAGCCCAAAAAAATTTGAAAAAAAATGAAAAGATACCCTAAAAAAATAAAAAAAGTAGGTATTTTACCTACACTAAACTGAACCAAATTGGTTTCAATTTCAGAAAAAAAATATTTGAACCGAACTAAATGGGTTTCAATTCAGTTTCGATTTGGTGTGTATCGAACCGAACAGAAAATTTTGGGTTTGGTTTAGTTCGGTATACCGAACTTGCATCCCTAAGTGTAGATAATAAAATATAATAAAACAAGAATAAAAAATAATATTTAAAAAAAGGGAGTTAAAATAGAGTATTCGTTATAGTAATTTTTACTGTAGTAGTAGTAAAGTGCTGTAGTAGTAGCTAAAGTAGTGTTTAGTTTGATATACTGAACTTGCATCTCTAAGGGTACGTTTGGTTCATTGTAATTGGTTCCCTGTAAAAATCACTTTACCTGTAAAATGATGCTAACTGGATTACATGTAGATTTTACTTTTTCTCATGTAAAATACATGTTTGTTTCACCGTAAAATTTTGGTGTAAAGTTCATTTTTTGTAAAAAATAGAGCCTTTGGGGTTTGCTTTTTACTTTTGTAAGTGATATTTCAATATTACGAGCCATCACCCTTGTAAGTCAAAAAAATTACAGATAATTTTTGTAGCACAATCCGTGAGAAATTACGGTGAAACAAACGACTTTTAGTGTAAAAAATAGAGCTGTTGGGGTGATATTACAAGCTTTACATGTAATATCTCCCCTTTATATTGAAACGAACGTACCCTAAGTGTGGATAATAAAATATAATAAAATAAGAATAAAAAATAATATTTTTAAAAAAGGAGGAGTTAAAATAGAGGTACATTCGTTTCAATGTAAAAGGGGGATATTACATGTAAAGCTTGTAATATCACCCCAACAGCTCTATTTTTTACACAAAAAGTCGTTTGTTTCATCGTAATTTTTCGTGGATTGTGCTACAAAAATTACCTGTAATTTTTTTGACTTACGAGGGTGATGACTCATAATATTAAAATATTACTTGCAAAAGTAAAAAGCAAATATCAAAGACTCTATTTTTTACAAAAAATAAATTTTATATCAAAATTTTACGGTGAAACAAACATGTATTTTACATGAGAAAAAGTAAAATTACATATAATCCAATCAACATCATTTTACAAGTAGTAAAGTGCTGTAAAAGTAAAATTACATATAATCCAGTCAGCATCATTTTACAAGTAGTAAAGTGCTGTAGCAGTAGCTAAAGTTAGGAGTAGCTAAAGTAGTCTTTAGCAACCCAAATTGAGCTATGCTCCTACAACTTAAAAGTGAGAAGTAAAACCCATTTTAATACTCCTTCTTAAAAGTTAAAAGCTAAAACCCTCCTCTTCTCTTTCTGTCCTCTGTCAAGTTAAACTTAAACCCTCATCCCCTCCCCTCCTCCGGAGTCCGGAGTCTCTGGACCTCTCTCATCTCTCTCAAGTTGGCCGATCGACTGCCGACGACCTCTGGAGACGCGGGTCACCTCCTCCTTTCTCATCACTCACTCTCTCATTCTCTCTCACGTCACGCGTAACGCGTAAGGCAGGCGTCCTCTGAAGTCGCCGGCCAGCCACCTCCTCTTTCGTCTGGCGCCTGCAAGTTTACAACTCTCAAGCAAGAGGAGAGGTACTATTATTTTGGGGTTTGCAATTTTTTTATTGATGTTTTTTGGAGTATTATTTTTATATTTTGGGGGTTTTTATTGCATCTTCTTTTAAGTTTTTATTTTTTTTCTCAGATTATTTCTCCAAATTTTCTCAGATTATTATTATTATTTTTTAAATTTCCCGAATTGTTCCCGAACTTTTCCGGATTTAACTTTGCCGAATTATTGACACTATGCTCCTTTTGCCTTCTCCCTCCCTTCCTCCATTGCTGTCGAGTGTCCGTCGTTCATGTTCTCTGTTTTTCCATAAAACGATTGAGCAGAGATTCTCTGTTCGGTTTAGGGTTTCAATCAATCTATTTCGATAGATTTCTGCGACACATGATGGATGGATTGACGGTATCCATCCGATTCGAAGTTAGTGGTTTACATAACCCTTTGAAGGCTAACAAAGTTCGGAAAACTATTCTTCATGAGCTCAGCTCCTTGCTCTTCAAGTGGGTCTCTTGTTTTCCTATTTTTACTTTTATACTATTATTATTAGTTTGAATTTTCATACTTCCCCTTTCTCTAATTCAGTTTTTGCTACTGCTATTGTTTATAATTCGTATATATTATTCGTTTTTGTGTATACAATTTTGATTTTGATAGTTGAATATGAGTGTCACGCCCCAAAATTCTATACACCGCGAACTTCGGAGCGTGAGCAAATTCAATAATCAAAACAGAACTAAAGGTTAATCAAAACACATCATCCAAGATTCCATTCATGATCACAAAAATATAAGGGTACATCATTGTTACAATTCATTGTTTATCGTGAATACAATTACAATTCCAAAAACCCTTACAACCAACGCAAGACCTGGCTAACTCCTTGGCTCTAATTCAGGAGGTCCTCTAACGTCTCCTCTTGAGAAGTCTGGTTATCAACTTGCTCCGCCGCTGCAATGTTAACAACGGGAGTGAGATAAACTCAACAAGTGGCCCCCTAATAATATCTAGTAAACTACGTCTTAATAACATGATGAAAGACAATTCACAGATGAACATTCTATCGATTTCAGCAGGAGTTGTATATATATATATGAACAGTTTCACCAATCGTTCTCAATACATTGCATGTGCACTATCATCAAGTATGAATGGGGTGTATGTGTCAAAAACATGACGTTTTTCTTTGAAAGGAAAACAAAAGAAAATAACTTAACATCAGCGGCTACACGTTTATAAGTGTAGGTTCTACTATTATAGTACCGGATCCATGGTACAGCCACATGTGACCCCTTTGGACCTCACCTCCGTCCAGGTAGTCCTTACCACATCACATTACATGTCTAACTTTCACGCCTTACCATGGCAGGTAGGTAGGCAATACGTGCTTCGTAATCGGAAGCAATAACACGGACATTCGTCCTAAACCCATGCCTGCCCGATGGGAGGATCCACACAAGAAATATCATATATTTATATTAACACACAACGTATGCAATGGAAAATCATGCGTTCAATGATTGATGCTTTCCATAATCAAGATGGTATTTCAGAATGTTTTTCGAAATGTAGTATAAGCTATGATCAGTCTGTTTTCACAATCATTTTCTCTTTCGACCAATTTATGATAATTCATGCGATATCTATGCTTATTCATGAGCTCAATTTGAAGACATGTTATTAAGAATTTACTATGATTTACTCCATGTCAGAATTTGAATTGATAATCACAATCATGTAGAGATAAATGAACTAGTCCCTACATGGTTATTCTAACATACTTATAATATCATCACCAAACAATATTTCACAGATGTATCACACTACCTAAGGATTTCAGTTCATAATTATAGGGTCGCGCGTAATCGCGTATATATATATATTATTCACGTAGTATTAATTTACTTAATCAAAATTGGGTGATAAGGGTAGGTCACTTGCCTTGATGTGCGCCTCCTTGGTGTTTGAGGTGGGGTGGTTAAGTGTTGCCCGTGCATGAGAACGATGGTGTGTTAGCACTACGCGATGACTAGATGAAAGCGTTGGATGACTACATGGGGATTATGAGTTAGGGGTTGAGTCGGTTCACGGAAGGGTTAGCCGATAGGGTATCAATCGGGATGGGTCGAGTCTCGTAATAAATAAAAATGCATTTTATAATACCATGGCTGATACGAAACCTAACGTATACATATTTTCCTAACCTATTTTATAATCGGTTAAGGGCCCAAAAGTTCTTAATGGTATGTGGCTATACACCCCTATATCATTTATAGAAAAATAAATAAATAAATAAAAGGGTAGGTCTGTAAAAATATAGAGGATGTAATATATATATATATATATATATATAAATACAATAAAATAAGAAGGTTTTTAAGGCTACAGTTCTGAGTCAAAATAGAGAAGGATGAGGCGTGGCTTTTACAATTTATATATTATTTAAAAATAAAGGATATTTTAATGTCACCGATCTGTGACAAGGATCGAGATCGGGGTGGTTGTCGGCTGATGGTAAAATGGGGGGAAGGAGAAGAAGTTTGGCAGGGAAGGAAGGTTGGTGGTGGTGAAAGGAAAAAAAAACAGGTGGAGAAGGTGGGTTTTGTCGACCGTTCGGCACCGCCGCTGGTAGGAGTAACGCCAATCGCGACTGCGATGGCGAACAATGGTCGCGAGAGCGTGCTCAGTAATGATGATCACGCGGGCGTCGAAATGAACGGTCGGGATCGTTCCGATAATCATTGCCAGAGCTTGAGCCGGCCATAAAAGAAAAAAAAAAAAAAAAACAGAGGATGGAGAAGAAGAAGAAGAAGAAGAAGAAGAAGAGGCTTACCAGGGAATCGAATGGTGGGTTGGAGAAGAGGGGGGTCGACCCTATTTATAGCCAGAAGGGGAAGGGAGGTGACGTGAAGGGGATGGTGCTGCCGTGCACAGGGCCTCTCGTCGGACGGTGCCGGACAACAGGCCATGCCGATTCAGCGAAGTTCTTGCCTCAACTTCTAGGTCGACTGATGGGGTAGGTGGGAGAAGGTTTGGGTGTTAAGCAGCAATAGAAAGAAGGGGGTTTTAGGTTGGGTCTGGTCTGGGTCTAAGTTGGGCCATGGGGATGGGTCGGTCAGACGGGTTGGGTTCTCACAATGAGTCTTGATGATAAGATGCTTTTTATGAATCGTTTTGATAGAGGATAGATTAGTTGAAGGCTTTGATGCAATGCAGTAATCTCGGAGGTTTGTTAACTGACGTGTGATTTTTGAGGCCTCGGAAATTTGTTATTTAGTGTCAAATTCCTTAGTGGAAGGCTCTTTTCAGGAAGATCTTCTGTAATGGCTATTTTATTTTTGTTGATATGGAAAATTTATTGTGTATGGTGTAATGGCAAGTTGGTAAGGGCTGTTAGGGAGGGATCCCAATAGATGAGAACTGTAAATAGGGTTTATGATGTAGTTTAGGGTGCAAAGAAAAATATTTATTCGACACCCCCTTGAATTGCTAGTTTCCGTAAGTTATTTGGTATTTATTTCAATTGATCTCATTTTTCTTTTAATAGTATATTTTATTTGAATAGTTATGAGTTAGATCATAACTTCACTTCAGTATAGTTGTAAGATTTGGTATCAGAGGATTTCCTTTCTGCTTGTCATATGCTTTGACGGAAAAGCATCTCACTTTCAATGTTGAAAAGAAAACTTTGGATGGTATATATTAAATATTATTATACCTCTTGAATTTGATTGATTAATGAATATTAATATTTCTTGTTTGATGATGAATGAATTTTGACTCTAAACCTTTCATGTTGTGATTACTTAAAACGTGAACATGGGTTTGTTAGACTATTTTTATATCGTGAGTTTATAAACATCGACAAAAAGACATTCTATGGCATTTTCATGGCTGATACGTTGATTTCCATTTGTAGGTTCAACGATGCCTTTGATGGTGTAGTATTGGCTTATGATGTTGAAATGCCAGGATTCTCTCAGGCATGCATCCGTATTTTGGTGTGAGACTGCGAGCAAAATTGTTAACTTTTTCTCCCAAGCCAAACATGCTTTTAGGTAATTATAATTGTCACTAAACCCTTTACTTTTTTCTCCCAAAGTCAGAGGTTAGGTCTGTATCCTGTCCACTCCCTCCCAGCACCTAGTACACATGGGATCAACATTGGGTAATGGCCTTTTTATATTTTTTTAGTTTACCGTTAGTTGGTTATGGATTGTGTTGTATCATGTTTGTAGGAGTCCTACTATGATTACGTGATGCTTTGAATTGGTCATCTTTTGCTCTCCCTCCTCACCCATGAGTTTGTACATCTTGGGCAATATAAGTTTTTTTTTTTTCTTTTTTAAAAAGAAAAAGGCAGCCAGCTGGTCAATAATTGTGAATTAACAGTTGTAAATTTTATGTTTTAACCACTAAGCATATATTGTCCATGAATCAAACTGGGAGCTCATTTAATTAAAACCTAAAATGCAATGTATGGGACAAAATATATGGCTCTGAATCTTACTTCTTTTTTTTTGGTGGGATAAGCTGGGATTGAACCTGCAACGTCAAAGTTATGGGCATCATGCACCTTCTAATTTAGCTGCAGGCCCAACTTGGCTTTAAATCTATAGTTTGATGGCTTCTTTTGTATCTTTTCCCCAGTTTCAATTACTGATCAAAACGTTATAGTGTATGAGACATCGTAATTTGCAATTCCCTTGGATAAATTTCTACTGCACCCCTTAGTTGGAGGTAGGCCTTAGGATCAATTCCTAGTGGTTTAAATAGACCTTTGTGTGGAAAGTGATCTTAGGTGGGAAAAACTGCACCCTTGTGCGGAGGGAGGTTTTGGGAACAATCCTGCTGGTTGTAAGGTTTTGTCTTCCTCAACCTACTTGTCATGTTATATTCTGCCTAAACTAACTATTGAAAATGAACAGTAATTTAATTCTGATATCTAATGCATGTATGTGTGATGTTGGATTTCTTTTGGTAACAAGATGAACATTTTTCAATTCTCGGAGTCGCATACGTAGTTTGAAATCTTGGATGATACCAAGGGGATTGCCTCCAAAATGAAGTAGAAAAATATGATCAAGTGGACGCCACACAACTTTGACACTTAAACTATATGATTGGCCTTTGATGTTGGAGTGTAGGTTCCCTATAAACTACCCAATTGCCTAACAATGCTGTTAATTTTCTCATCCTCTAATTCTTTCTCAGTTGAATATCCCGGGGCACTTCCCCTACGGGGAATAAAATAAGCCTTATAGAAGTTCCCTTAGGATTTATAAAATGTTACAAATCCTAAACTCTCCAGTCTCCATAGAAAAAGGAAACATCCCACCACAATTCACTCTAAAACATTACTTGGCACTCATCTCGTACCAATACAGCAATACCTATTAAGAGTGTCTTTGAAGGTTCTCCAACAATAAGGTGAGGCCAAAACAGGTGTAAAGTGGTGCCCTCACTTGTTTTCAAAACAGGTGGTATGTGGTGCCCTAACTTGTCTGTTTGTAATAAAATACACTTTGATTTCCTTTTTTGTGTTTTGGAACTATTGAAAGGGTTTGAACATTTTCAACTTTAGAAACTTTTTGCGAAGTTGACTGTTATTCATTTCCAACAAAGAGTTATTTTTTTTGTCCTTTTCTTTTGCATGGAACTTGGAATTAGTCCCATAATAAAGAGGCATGGCCTCTCAACCACATTGTGATCAACCTCACATTTCCCTAGAATTTCTTTCTGAGCAAGAATGTCTCCACTGCACTCACCTTCAACGTCTCCTTGTGTATATTTCCATGGAATTAGGGTAAATCTAACTTGAATCCATTGTTTTGACAATTGGGTTTGACTTTTCCGTGCTTCCAAATGTATAATACGTCACTTCCTCATGCAAAGGATGGGTTTCCAAAGCCCTACATCCCTCTGGATTACCTATCAACTAAGTTAGATATGAACTGAAAGTAAAACATTAACCCATCTTCAAATCCTAGCATCAATGAATTCCAAATGATATTATACTGCTAACCTTTTTGGCCTCTTACTTTTGATATGATTTTCTTGAAACTTTACTAAATAAATAACTAAACCCCAAAAAATAAAAATAAAAAACCATGGTGTGAAATTTGAGGCTACATGTGTGGCGTCTGGGCTATGTAATGATGACCTCATGCACACATCTGGGTCCTCTTCTGTCATGTGGTTCGTGGACATCTCCAATTTTTCTTCTTTTGAGACTCCTTAGCTGGTTGCTAACTATGATTGACCAGTTAACAATCAATGTTGACTAATTTCAGTAAATATCTGTTTTTTTGAAATTTTTTACCGATCATGTTACCATGGTGTAAATGTTATTATGTCCACCACGAGGATCTAATATCCAGATGTTGTGAAGCAGGGTCACAACTCTATTTTCTTGTGGTAGGGGTGTGTACCCCAGCAACTAAATGTTGTCCGACTGACGGGGAGCATAAAATTAACTATAGTTCTTGAGTGTCGGCTTACATGCAATCAAATTCTATATATGTAATGAGCACTAGTAGTCAGTTTTCTTTGTTTTGATGGGTTCTGTCTGTCTAGGATTGTGTTCTTTTGCGATGTCTTCCATAAATTATATATTTCCATTCCACGGACTTAATGAAAAAACTGTCTACCACATTCCGAGTATGAACATTTTGACTTTTTAACATTGTTATATATCTAGTAACATCTGTGGTTTTATGATTTCTTTCTTGTTTGGTATTGAGATGTATTTTTGTTGTATATTTAACTATTGTTTTGATAAAATATAAAATGCAAAGAGGAAACCATGTTTCTTAACTGGAGAAGAAGATACCCAAAACTTTATTTAATTTTGATAGGTAGGCTGGGAAAGAACTTTCTTGAATAACTGCAAAGTACTTGATCTTCTTGTATCTTGAGCCCTGCTCATATTTTTTAATATGCCATACTCTAGAAGGGAAGGTAGTAAAGCTTGGAATGGAATCCATTCATGCCATTGTACTTGGTTTTCTTCTGCTGCCATTACAGCTGAAGATATCCGAGAAGAATTCACGTATAAAATTGTAAGGACCTCTTCAATCTCTATTTTGTGACGCTAAGATATCTACCAGTGTGTTTTAACTATGTTATGATGGTTATGGATCATTAATTAGTTTTGCCTTCTTCATTTCTTATTTAGAGACACGGTGAGGAAGTGTTTGCTAGTACAGCACACAAGCGGAATGTAATTAAAGTTGGAACCATGCTACGCTTTTCAGTCAAGAGGTGATTATTTTTGTGGCATTTAAGTTTGTGAGATAAATGATGGATTATATGGATTCATTGCATTGGCTATTATGCTTTTATAGGAATAAATTATTTTGTCATTTGCTTTTGAAAAACTCAGGATAAAGCAATATATAAGATTTTTCAGCTTGATGATCTCAGTTACATCAAGCAATGTGTATTTCAACATTGTTTTGTGATGACATACTTGATTTCTGGGATTTTATTTTCTTTGAGTACTCATTAAATCCCGAAATGATTTTGGAGTTTTTTTTGCGCTATACAGTTAAGTACTTTTAGAACAAGAGTGGTAAGTCTCTGAATCTCTTATCTAATTCTAGCTGTTTTGTCATTCTATTTAAATGTTTATGTTTAGACATTCAGTGTCTTTGTTCTGTCACAAATAGACTCCCTACTTCAGATACTCTACCTTACAGTCCACAAAACAAAAAGTCCCAAGTTAAGTGATTAGAGATGGTAAAGCATAGTTATAGGATTTTGAGAAAACTTGACTGAGAATTTGAAAAACACTAGTTTTTTCCTGTTTCAACCAAATTTTCATGGTTGAACAAGTTTGAGGATGTGGTTTTGCCATAGACCAGAGAAAAACCTGAAAATCACTTATTTGGCTTTTGCTTGATTTGTCTCTAAGCTTCTAAGCTGATGGGGCTGTTGGTTTTGCTCAAACACTGCATCAAATCTTTCTTGCTACTTTCCTCTTGTCAAAACCTAGGTCTATTTGTTTTGACTCAATTATAGATTTGAATCACGATGAAGGGCAGTGATGGTAAAAGAGGTGATGGAAAAAAGAGGTAGAAAGAAATGATGAGGCTAAGGAAGAAAAGGAAAATATTGAAAACCAAGGAATGTTAAGGAATGTTTGGGCCACATAAAAGACCATGAAGTACTTATTGAAAGGCTCATGTGAGAGATAAAAGGAGGGTTAAGTATCATGTGACCACTTAACTAAATTTACTAGTGAACTGCCACTTAACAGGATATATATATATATATAGAGGGAAATGATTATATGACTCGAGTCATGGGACATAATGACATAATCTTATGGCTTGAGCTTCTATTGGCTGCATGTCACATTAGGAGACTTAAAAAGTCAACCTTGATGTGACATGCAACCAATGGTTGCTAGAGTCATGAAAATATATTTCATCACTCGAGTGAGAGGATCATTACCCATATATATATATATATATATATATATATATATATATATATATATATATGCTGTTGATGTAAGAAAATAAAATGAGATAATACTTGTAAGAAGGAATTTGGATGAGTGAATTTTTATTATTTATTTATTTATTTATTTTTTTGGGGAGTGTGTGTGGTGTTGGCGGTGGGGTTGGGGGGAGGGTTGATTCCTTCTAATAAGGGCTTATGCGACATTGATATCATGATGCCTTCCTCTTGCATGAATCGTTATGGTTCACTACCCTCAAACAGTTATTTTGATTGGGTGTGCATGATCAAATCATGGCCTAGTAACCATAGTCACAAATCTTGCTGAAATTGGGGGGGGGGGGTGTCGATTGAAACTTTCAGTGAACTTTTGCTTTGTTATCTGTTTTTCATAGCATTTCATTTTGAACCGACCCTTCTGGTGTGGGACTAAAACGAAGTCACCTTAGGGGATCCTACCCGTCATCAATAGGGATCCAATCGATGTTTGAGCTATCATATATCCAAATCATGTAATCTTGTAAAATATACACTGGCCACCTAAATGTTTATATCCACCATTCTTGTTGCATCAACTTTTCGGTATTCCGGTCATGAATTATCAATAAACTTTACAATCAATTTGTTATCCATAGTTGTCAAATTTCAGATATTGGTCATCCTCTACGGTACTAAATATCAAATATCAGAATTCGTAATTATAACATATCCTTATACCATTTCAGTAACCAGCTCATGTCATCAAACTATTTTAGTAATCAAATCATGTTAGGAAACTATTTTGAAATCGAATCATGTTATAAAAATTTCAAAACTTTTTATGCTGATGCATAATTAATTAGGCCAATCACGATTAATTAGACTAGCATGATCGATTAGATTAAGCGTGATTAATTTGGCTAATCATGATTAATTAGATTTAATATGATTAACTAGAATAAACATGATTGGCTAGACTAAACAAAATTTAACTTGCCTGATCAAGCTTGAGCTGGACTGGACTGCGCCAAATTGCGCTGCACCTAGGCTGACTCGAGCCACTTCCTCGTTTCCTTTTATTCCTCCTCTTCCTCTCCCTCTCCCTCTCCCTCTCTCAGCCTGAGGAGTGGGATGGATGGAATTCCATCCCCATCCCTTATTTATAGCCTTTACCATGGATCAAAATCTCGTCTGATACCGATACGTATCGGTTTTGGACATGGACAATACGGTAGATTGGGTATTTCTTGGCCCCCTTAAAAATAAATAAATTATCGGTCAATTTATCGTTGGTATCGTCCAATTTATCGTCGGTATCGGATGATAATTTCAAATTATCGTCCAGTGGGGGCCCCAGCTTCAAGTGACGAAGGGAAACCCCTTTTAGCTCAGGTTTCCCTTTTTTTCTTCTTTATTTTTTCTCCTCTTTTCTCCTCTATTCTCCTCTCTTCTTCCCTCGAAGCACCGGATCTACGAACTCCACCCTGAATCGTACGGGAATGTCGCCGACTCGCCGGAGACTATATAAAAGGTATTTTTCTTATAATTTTGTGTGTTTTTTGTCTATTTGTTTCTATATTTTGGTGGAAAAATATAGATCTACCCATAAATATGGTAAGTCTATTTTTTAGCTTCAAATTTGTGGGTTTTGTGGTAAAAAAATAGAAAATCATTAAATATATTTTTCCAAAATTTTAGGCTATTTTTTGGAATTAAAAAAAAATAAATTGTACTAGGATGATACATTTAATGTATCGCCGATACATTGAATGTATCGGCCGATACGCTGATACGTACGGTCTTGGAGGCTGGACGATATGTCTCGGAAATATGAGATTTTGATCCATTGTCTCTACTCACCCATCTCCTCGATTTTTTTTAATATTATCTTGCACCTCATTTTTTAAAATTATTTTTCCGCCTCAGTTTCTTATACTATATTATTTTTTTCTTTATCTTTTAAGCTTTTCTTTATATTGAAATTACTAATTTGCCCTTAATTTTTTTTATAAATGTCAGATATGATACCCTTCTTGTCCTTATCGATAGGATGAAATTTTGTCGTTAACTATTTTGAAAATATCAACCCTTAACCCCCTCTAAGGTTTAAGTCCTGTATTACTTGTTTGATAGTGTCCCCTGACCACTTCCAAGGACTAACTCTTGTGTTATCTCTTCGACAGTGCCCATTTTCCATTTTCAAGGGCCAAGTGCTCCATCACCTCCGTGACTGTGATACATCACCTTTTAACCTCTTCCCACTTCATTTGACTAGTATCCACCTCCTTTGACTAGTTTCCACCTCTTTTGTCAGAATCAAGGTTTGGGGTGTAAATATTTGACTTCTGATGGTACTCATATGGTTTCGAGATCCACTATCCAAAAGATTGGGATGAAAAACGATCTCCATCATCTGATTCAAAGCAGTCAATAGTTTTCAGCGTTGGTGCCAGGACCCAACCTCTTCTTAAAGGAATTTCTTATCTCGAGGTTAAGGTTTGAACCCTTAATTTAAGGAATCGATGGCCCGAGCCGCGTGGGAAACTCCAATAACGAGTGGGTTAATCCTGACTACGCGAAGTGATGACCTTCTTCAAGCGTACCCTTGTATCTTCAAATTATCATCTCCTCATTGGAAGTATAGATATGATGTGAAAATTCTAAGTTCGAACCCTTCGAAACGGGACCGTAGTTCGAGATGGTTTTACTGATCCACTCTCGCGTATGACTGGGTTAAGGTTTGATCATTTGAATCAAAGAATCGATCGCTCGAACCATGGGGAAGATGATTCAGTAGTTTTTTTTTTTGATATGATCTATATTTCTTAATCTATTACTGAGTAACTTGGTCAAATGTTAGGATTCATTGATTTTAAGTCATATATACACAAAATTAAAGCACCAACCCAGAGGCATTAATAAGAGTATCTAATAAGATCATTATTCTAAGGTATTATCATATTTTTTTGGAAGAGGGAATTGAGATGTTTTTCATCCCAATCTTTCACATGGTGGATCTTGAGACCATATGAGTACCATGAGACGTCAGATTCATTAATTTCATCCAATTCATTGATTTTATGTGGTTCTCTGATTTTTTTGCGATGTTTGCCACATGGCATAAAAATCTGACGTCTGATGGTACTCATATGGTCTGAAGATCCACTATGCGAAAGTTTGGGATGAAAAACGATATCTATCGTCTAATTCAAAGCAATCAATGGTTTTCGGCGTTGGTGCCATTAGAGATTTGGTAGGTGCAAATAGAGTTACCCTTCAACAAATTTTACTTGATATTGGGCTATTGTTTTGTTTTCCTGGATCAATTCCATAAATTCTATTTGGGTTTGGTCACAAATGTGCTCAGGAAAATATTTTTCGTGAAATAATTCGGTAAATTTATCCCAAGGAATCATTTCATTTGTCTATTACCGAAATGAGTCAAGTGACCATCATGTTCCAGAGCCAAAATTACTATTTTGCTAGTCTTTCTGCAAAAGGACCATTACATCACTAAACCAAACTTACGTTTTGATCCTTACCTTTCCCTGAATGACCATTACATCCCAAAACCAAAACTACCTTTTTATCGCCCTTATCTTTCTCCAAAATGACAATTACGTCCCTAATTCAAAATTTATCATTTTACTCTTCATTTTTAAGAAAATGACTTCCATCTCCTCAACTGCAACAATTTTTCATCGGAAAAATTTGAGTTACTACAGTTTGTGTTTACAATGGGGTGATCAGGTGGGATGTCAGATTGAGAAGAAATTTAAAGGAGGAAAATGGAGAGTTTCGCAAACCTTATGGCTGTAGGCCCAATTGTCAAAGGGTGGGCAGACTTATGGATGCTGGACAATGGAGATGCGCTCTGCGAAGTCCTTTTACAGTTTTTGGTGTAGGAGGTCTATTATCGATCACAGCTGGGTTTGCTTATGGAATCACTGTGCTCCCCCTCAGGTTCTCTTTTTCTGCTGGATGGTTGCATGGGAGATAATTTTAGTGGTGGATTAGCTTGAGAAGAGAGGGATGATTATTCAGGGAAATTGCATCTTGTGTAGGCTGCCACGAGAAGAGGTGAATCATTTGTTGATTTATTGTAACTATGAGAGATATCTGGGGTAGGCTGCTGGGTCAGTTCCGTATGCCGTGATGTTTTCCGGATATCTGTGGAGGGCTTTAGTGCTGGAGTCAAGGGTATGATCAGAGGATTTTGGATGGTGGCCCATATGGCTGTCGTGTGGGCTGTGTGGACGGAAAGCAATGATTAGAAATTCTGGGGAACGAATAGAATGACGGTGATGGTTGTGACTCTCTAAGGAGAATATTTTGAAATGGGTGTGGGCTAAATTTCTCAGGGGTCGGATTGGGTTGGATAGCATCAGGGTGCTTAAATTTATAATATATATATTATTATTATTATTATTAGTGTTATTATATATATATATATATATATATATATATATATATATATATATATATAATCCCTGATATTTTCCTGAATTTATCTGAACTGAACCAAAATGAGCACCTGCAGAAATATTACTGAAACTGATGGCTAGAAACTCTTTTGATCAACTTAAGAGTCGGCCAAATCGACTCAACTTGGTCTGCCTTGACCGAAAGAAAAACTGTCCTACTTGATGTAAGCCTTGTATATGATTCACTTTTTTTTCTTAAGCTCCGGTAACAAACTGTTTGAATCTTGAATGGTTCTGGTTATTCATGGCTCTTTGGACTATCAAATTTGCAATTTCATATTTTACCCAACAAAAGTTTACTAGTGAAAAGTCAGCCTATTTTTAAATCTGAGCATGCTTCTACTATGGCCTGTGGTTGTGCGTATCGTGATACTCTTTCTCTGGCATGAATCATTATGACTCTCAACTCTTCAGTTTCTTATGACTTCAGTATCAAAATTTTGAATCTATTTACAATTTTTGAACTTTGAATAGATAAAGATTTTGATGACTTTATTGTGTATCTTCAAATCGCAATCATAGTGACAAATTTCGTTTTCGGGAATTTTTCGGTGGGGGGTCCTTTCGGTACATTTTGGATTAATTTCGATACTTTTCGTAAAAATTTCGGGGATTAAAAATATTTATTTAATATTTTTTAAAAATTTACCGAAATATACCGAAAAATACCGAAAAGTACCGAAAACTGAAAATTTCCCAAAATTTTCGTTTGACCCCCATTTTGCAAAATTTCGCCGAATTTCGGCGAAATTTGGCACTATGATCGCAATGTCATTTTCTAACAAGAAAAGGTTTGCTTGTGAAAGGTCAGCCCATTTTCTAACCTGGCTATGCTTCTTCTATACCCTTATGAATTAGCGGACTTGAACTTGCCCTGTTTTTTTGATTACCCTTTCATCACACTATCGATCTAACTCAACTTTGTTACTTCGTCTATTTTATCGTTAGGGTACCTCTTTTTGTGCCTACCAGATTACTGGTGGGCGCCTATACTAAATACCCATTGACCACGTTGAATCATATGATATTGATAGTTTTTCATGCCAATCATCGACACAATTGATCTTGAGATCATGGGAGTGCCATCAGACGGTCAAGTTTGTAGTTCATTGTGGCACATACCCCCAGAAGTGGCCCTAGAATCACGTATGAGCGTGATGTATGCCATGTGATTTTAGGGCCACCTTTTGAGATCTGTACCACGTTGGAATGAAAAACTTGACGTCTGATGGAACAGTCATGATTTCAAGATCAACTATCTCGAAGATCAACATGGAAAACAATCACGATTGTCTGATTTTAACGCAATCAATGTGTTTTAGTGTAGGCGCCCACCAATAATTTGATAGGTGCGAATAAGGTACCCTTATTGTTATTGCTATTATTATTATTTTGTGTGTAAAAAATGCATACAATTAGTTCCATAGTTAATAAAAAGGTTCTATAGTTGCCCGTTGCATTTCTTTTATTGATCTTCTGGGAGCACATTCAAAGCTTCTTTTTCAAATTGGAACATAGAAGGGTAACAATTGATTGGGAATTAGAGTGAGAAACATGTAGTCATGTTGTTTCCTTATACCTTCGGGGAATATTTAGAGGATGGAATTCTACTGTATTCTCTAGCTCTTTTTGGTCATCACTCATCTGGGTATTGTTCTAGATTTACAGAGAATTCCACATTGCAATAGTGCTTTAGCATGGGGATGGAATGTTAGTTACTGATTAAGACATTGAAATCATACATTTTCCCGAAGCATTAGGCTTACGGAGTTTGGAATGTTCCTATAGGGGGTGCGTGACACGAAATCTAGGGGGTAACCATGGGGGAACTTGATTGAGGAATCTAATGAAGGCAGCTTGGATTGGGAAGTTCACTACTGATTAATGCGTGTTCATAGGAAGATATCTAATGAGTAATAGAAGCAATAATCAAAATTTAGTGGTTAAGTTGAGTGAGAGGCTGAGTTCTACTACACGAGATGTGGATGTGTGTATGTATGTGTATATCTACTTACGCTAATGTAACTATATATGTGTAACTTTATAACTATATTAGCGTCAATAATTGGGTTTGTGTGTACATTATTGTCATTAAACTAATGTGTCTGTAACGAATATTATGATGCACACAAATGGGGTCCAAGAACCCTGTATATGATGTAAGTATAACATAAAGTAAGATTTAAGAATACGTTAAGACCATGATGATTATGATAAGTTGCGTGATATGCGTGATGTACTGATATGCGTGATGTACTGATATGCGTTAAGCCTCTGCCTTTGTGTGATCTTACACCGATCCCATCAAATCCATGTTAGGATCTCATTACGCGATCCTCTTCACTGTGATGGTATGAGACATTACAATGTGAGACGTTGCGGTCACTACGTGAAAATGCAAAAAAAAAATAACACATGACTGTCGTTTTTAAAAAAAAAACCGATAATTTTAAACCGTCGAGGGAGTTGTCCTAGAAAAGGCAGTAGTATTTTTCAACGACATATTTAGACCGTCGTTTATTTCATCAAAATAACAACTGTCTTCGTCTGTCGACCACCACCAACGGTTTTGAGCTGTCGTTTTTTACATGTAGTTTTTTGTTTTAAAACACCATTTTTTTTGACGACCCATTATGACTGTCGTTTTTCTCTTATACAACGACGGTTATAGATGAGAAGAACGACGATTTTTGGCTGTCATATATATATATATATATATATATATATATATATTAAAAAATAATATGTTAATTTGAAAAATAATAATAATATAAGTTAAGTTCAGACCAAAATTAGCACAAAATCTTTCACCTGCATATAAAGAATTAATGCTTCCGATCAATGATCGGATTCGGATATCTGAATAACCATCCAAAGGAGGCCCAGTAACCATTACACAAATAGTAAAAACACAAAAAGAAACAAGATTGGTCTTCTCTTAAGTTATAAATAAAGTTCCATAACTGATATATCGTCGTAAAATTATCATTTACAAATCGGTCTATAGAGAATGGAGAAAGAAACCTATTTTCAGCTTCTAAAGTAGAAAGGTCTGATTCTTCGACTCTAGGAATCGAATCACCAGAAAGAAAAAGAAAATAGAATAAAAAACGCTAGGTTAACCTAATTTCAAACTGTTAGTTCAGTTCTACTGGTGTAATACCGATTTTCAGTTCCACCATGGGTATGCATACCTGGCAATTAAACAAACAAAAGTTACTTAAAGTGACCGAATTAGAATTGAGCATTACAATTATTAATTATATTTGCAAAACAACCATAACAAACTGCTACTAACAACATACCTCATTCTTGTTAATTCCTCCACCTCATCATCACTGCAACCATGAGTACAGCCAGAAAAAGCCAATATGTCCATCTCATATCGTAGATGAAGAACAAGAAAAGGGCCATTCTTCTACTTTTGTATCAAAGGAAGAATCTGTTTGCAAATGGAATATGATAATACTATTGTTAGCTGCTTGCTCATACATATGAGACCAAGGAAAACTCAAAAGCTTTGGTGTGAGCTTGTACAGAACAGTGAATTCACCTGATGAAGGTAGTGCGAAATGTTAAACTAGCTAATGGGTGGCATCGAATGGAACATTCCTAGCTCAACTCTTCTCTTTTACGTTGGTGGCAATTCTTTCAAGATTCGAACCTCGTCTCTCAAAGATGTAATGAAATGGTCCACGTCAAATATATCGTCAATCTCACTACAATTTAAATTAACATGATTAAGGTAATAATGGAAAAATAACATGCCATTTTATTTAAAGCGTAGAAAAGATTGAGAACTTTGAAGAAAGAAGTTCTTATTGACCTACCTAGGGTTGCCCAAAATGAGGTTTTGTCCAGCTCGGGTACTATAGGGGTCACATTTAAATATTGTGCAATAGCAACCATGTCACAAATATGTAGAGCAGAGGCAAAAGGGAGACTTATTGAGCTAATATCTCAAATAACCCATAAACAAGTACAAGCGTGGAAGGATAAAAAATAAAAATAAAAATCTATACTAAACAAGAAAATAACATGATACTACCCACCATTGCCTGCATCTGATTAAGCCCATAATTGCAAGAAACCATGAGATAGCCGTTGTTCTTATATAACCCTAAAGATAACACGTCACAAGTTTCAGATGATTAATGACAGAAGCCCCACAAATTTATCAAGAACGGTAAAAACTTCTTGAATTATAAAGCAAAAGTGCCTAAAAGGCCTGGCACATGATACTATATACCAAAATCCTACTTAACAACAAAAATCTGAAAAAGAGAACATATCTCAAAAGAAACAGAGCCATTAGCAGCTCAATACAGTAAAAGGTTTCATATAATAGAGATGAACACGAAAACATACAAGTAGTGTCTAGAGCTTTAAAGCATAGGCTAATCAATGAAAGTTGATGGATATTATACCCACAGATGATAATCTCCATTCTGTTTACAGTAGTGAAACAGATAATTCCGCTCAGGATGATTGTGAAAAAAAAAATGCAAATTAACTGATTACCAGCTCAAAACTAGCTTCACTATAGAGTGTTGACCTCTAAAATATTGATTTGCGAAAATGTCAAATACATCATTAAAATATCTCTTGTTTAAGGTCAGTTATTCCTATAACCCCTAAATTATGATTCTAGAGTTTCCTTCCATTGGAAATTGGAACTAGCTTATGTAAGAAAGCAACCTCCATGTCTTAGTTCCTTCATTTTTACCCACCACTAACAAGTAAATCAAGCAAAAGATCAAATAACAACACACCAATCAAGCCTTGCTAAGGAATACACTGCCATTCCAACCAAGCCCACATGATTGATCTACCTCGATGTCAACCAAAATTTCAAAATTTATCACAGAACTTTTTCTTTTTGTTTAAAATTGAGCTATTCAATAAATAGTAAGGAACAGTCAAAGGCCATCTAAAATTAATAGCTAGCATGTAAATCCAACATACCATCAATTTTAGATGGCCTTTGTCCCATTGAAAAATAAAATGGCTACTGTCTTTTGACCCAAGCAAATGCTGTACTCACTAAAAATATGATTCATATATATATATATATATATATATATATATATTTATTTATAACAACAGAGCCTTAAGCCCAAGGCTTTTGAGTTGTTGGAGGGAGACTATGATAGCAGCCCCAGCCATGAATCCAACCAGAGTGGCCTTTGAGAGAAAATCTATGATAAATCCTAGCCTGCGAAACCAGAATCAACATGTTGAAGAAGATGAAGAGGAATGGTGGTTTTTATTTCAGAAATCTATGTGAAAAAAGTTATTTGGATGAACAGAAATTAATGGCAGTTTTTATCAGCCACCCATTTTGTCAATTAATGTGAAATAGCTATTTTTGATGAATTTGGTGATCTGATCACCTCAAAACCTGTTGTCATCTCACTGTAGGAGTGGCATAGAGCCGGGCAATTTGAGCCCTGCCAAACAGGCACTATGCCTAACCTGGACCAAATCTGAACCTGTTACATGTCAAACTAGGTCAGCTCAAACCCCATCCGGTTATGCACCTTCAGGCCCAAGCCAATACAGATCCCCCCCCCACCATGTCAAACTAGGTCAGCTCAAACCCCATCCAGTTATGCACCTTCAGGCGCAAGCCAATTCAGATCACGCCCCCTACCTAAGAAAAGGATAAATGGGGCGTAACCACGCACTTTTAGGCCACGTGACACATGTTTTGAGTAAATCAAATCATTAGAGTCTGTAGCTCCTATTTTCAACTAAAGTAAATCGGGATTTGGAAAATCAAAGCTCCACCTAAAGCTCTCTTCTTTGCAGGCTGTGACTTGGGAGCGGATTAAGTCTATGGATACTCTTATCAAGAGGAGGATGCCTATTCTGAATAGATGCGTACTGTGTTGCCAAAGCAGAGAATCAACAGACCATATTCACATACGCTGCCCCTATGGCCTTAATGTCTGGAGCTACTTCAGTTCGTGCCTGGGCTGTATTGGCTTCATGCCAGATTGCCAGGTAGATGCAAAGACCTATTGGCTGATCAGTTTATTTCCAATCCTGATCTGAAGTTTAAAGCCTTCACTAAAATTTCCGGCATAGCTACACTCTGGAGTTTGTGGAAGGAACGGAATGCGAGACTATTTGTGGGTCATCACAGATCCAGGTCTTATATAATTTCTGAGATTATTAATACTAACGATGCAATGGGCGATCTTGGAGAATTCAAAGGATACTCCCTGCTAGACATCAGGGATTACTGGGTTGCTATTGGAGCTGATTGTAGGCCGGGGTTTTGTCTTTCTCTGCCACTGGGGAATACTTTCTGTTTCTGTTTTTTGTTTGTCTTTTCCTTTTTTCCCGGGCTTCACCCTAATTTCCTCTATGCACCTTGCTTAGATTGATCCGGATGTACTTTTATTTTCTCAAGGAAATTACATATTTATCGATAAAAAAAAAGTCTTGGCATGTTGGTGATAGGCATTCTAAACGCTTGACAGTTGTTTGTTTTGTGTCTGATCGGTTTGGTTGATGGATATGGCTGACAGGCTGAGACTTGGGAAGTCTTTTGGACAGGCCTCAGAGTTTTACTCTATTATGAGGTTATCTCTATTGACAGAGATAACCTCATAAAAGGGTCTCAGAGTTTTATCCTAACTATGAGGTTATCTCTATTTACAGGCTTCAAGAGTTTTACCCTACTATATTTATCTCTATCGGCGGAAAGGAATTTAACTAGAAGGGTCAATTATGACACTCTCCACCTTCGGCATCTAAATCAAAATTTTGATGGAAAATGTGGACATTCTTACCCCCATCATCTTCGTTTAAATCTCTCATGTGCCTCTGAGCATTATTTGCTTGGTCGATGTACTAACAGATCATGGTATATCAAGAAACAATCTACATGTGAGGGATATATCCTTTCTGTGCCTCTGTGGTGCCAAAGTTTCATGTAGTGTTTTTTCTTTTTTCTTTTAAATTATATCTAATATAACATAGCAAAAAATTCCTCATGAGAAAAATCACATTAAAATTGAATGTTTTTCATCGGAAATCAAACAAATCAATAATGCACCTTGCTAGAATAAATCAGAATGCTAGTTATACCTCAAATTAAAACTTTTAGTTCCTCAGAGTTTATAAAAGACACTCTATTGACGCTTACCCTCGTAGTATATGAGCACCTAACCAAACAGAAATCTTTGAACCATTGCCTTAAAAACTAATAGGCTACTGAGAAAAATTTTACTCTCTCTGGGTTGCATTACTTCTTTAAAATTGATAGAAATATACCTTGCAATCATCACTACCAGATATGAGCATTCAGGGTTCTGTGCGTGAAAAATCAACACTCCATGCTTGTTTTTCATGCTCTTCATATTCCATCACACTATGGTAATCCAAAAACATAATAAAATGCTAACACATTCAAAGGGATCAATATGGGGCTATAACTGTCACCTAAGAAATGGTAACTCTAATATGAAAGGGACCAAACTCAAGCACAGAAGCATGCTTACCTGCTGAGTAGTTACATCCCAAACGTTAACAATTCCCTCATAATCACTACTTGCTATATGGTTCTTAGTGAACTTGTTCCAACTTAAACAACTAGGTTTAGAACGAGTAGGCGTCTCTACAACAGGGCAGTGCACATGTGTAGGTTCATTTACAACTTGGAAAACGATCATATAGGCTACAGATCAACCAGCCAGTCGAAGCGAAAGGTTTTATATCATGCCAAAGCAGAAAAATTCTGAAAGCAAGGGATTATTGTGGAAAATTCAAAAACCTTAATGCGCCTGCAGACTCCAGTAGTAGCAAACATTTCATCATCACGGTCAAATTCTATGCTATATTAACAGATGGACACCATATAATTGTCAGCATATTCAGTTGCTACACAACACTGGAAAGAGAAAAAAAAGAAAGATAAAGAGTAAGAAAGAGAATAATATGAAGGCACAAGCTGCCTGTCAGATAACAACTACGTATGACTGTGAACTAACACTTGACAATGGAATAATGGCTCCTCACAAGCCCACTATTAAGCCACGTGCACAAGTGAGGGAAAATGAGCATTATATAAACTGCCAAAAAAAAGGTGAGCAATAATCTCCCAAGTGTATCACCTTAATCTTTAACCATTAAATCCAAACCAAAACTACATCCAAAATAAACAAGGCAATATGTTCTTTAATATAATTAACTAAGAGAACTCAAATTTCACTGGAGAAAATTAAACGAGAAATGTTGGTAGGGTGAGCTGGAGTTTTCATAAATCATGGCTGAGGTGCTATGTGTTCATGGGATGGTGGTGCTTGGAATGTATGTGAGGATGTTTTTTGGAGGGCTCCACATATGGTAGTTATTTGGCTGGATAGCAGTGATGGGATTTTTTTGGGGGTGAGAAGACCAATTGCTATGGTTGGAAGGTATGCCAAGGAATGACTTCTTACTTGGGTTGCTGGAGATAAAGCTTACAGTTCCAAGTCAAAGGAGAGTATTGATGGTCTGAGGGATATTATGAAGGCTGCTGCATTTTAATGGGCTTGTGTGCTCGTTCTTGTCTGCCTAACGATCCAAGACTTGTACTGGTTCCTCAACCAATGTCAGACCGTCTTGAAGCTCAACGAACTGGTAGTCTACGATGTGAGTCGGGTCTTTAATATACCTTCGTAGCATGGACACGTGAAACACATTGTGCATGCTAGATACTTGCGGTGGTAAAGCTACTCGGTAAGCGACCTCGCCGACTCGGCTCAACATCTCAAAAGGCCCAATATAATATGGACTTAACTTCCAACGTTTGCCGAAGCGCATCACGCTTTTCGTATGAGAGATTTTGACAAATACTTTGTCTCCTACCTTAAACATAGGTATTAGCTACCAAAACAAAATTCACAACAGAACTAAGGCGACCAAGGTCACAAAGCTGACCTGAAACTCAACACGGTTCATTTTGAGGTCGGCATAGCTCTTTTGGCGACTCTAAGCAACGCGTAACCTCTCCCGGATTAACTGAACTGTCTCGATCGTACTTTCCACAATCTTTGAGACTAAAATGAGCTTCTCGTCCACTTCTTCCCAATTAATTGGAGGCCTGCACCGCCGTCCATACAAGGCCTTAAATGGTGCCATTCCAATGCTAGGCTAGTAGCTATTGTTATAGGCGAACTCGATCAAAGGCAAGTGTTGGTCCTATGACCCTTGAAAATTCAACATGCAAGCACGTAGCATGTCCTCAATGATCTGGTTCACCCGCTCAATTTACCCATCGGTCTGAGGATGAAACACTGAGCTAAAATCAAATCTAGACCCCATGCCTTCTTAGAGTCTCTGCCAGAATTGCGATGTATATAGCGGATCGCTATCGGATACAATACTGACTGGTATACCATGCAACCTAACTATCCCTTTGAGGTATAATTCTGTTAGTTTGCTGGCGGTATACGTCGTATTAGAGAGCAGGAAGTGCGCGGATTTAGTGAACCGATTCACAATGACCCAAATGACATTGTGTTTCCTTAGTGTCCTTGGCAACCCCAGAATGAAGTTCATAGAAATGGTTTCCCATTTCCACTCAGGTATCAATAAAGGTTGCAATAATTTCGCCGGATTCCGATGATCCACTTTTACCTGTTGGCAGAATAAATACTTGGACACATACTCAACAACGTCCTTCTTTAAGCCTTTCCACCAGAAGCTTTTCTTCAAATCTTGATACATCTTGATACTCCCAAGATATATGACATATATTGACTTGTGAGCCTCCTCTAAAATAATGTCCCGAAGCTCAACATTGGTAGGTATGCACACTTGGTCTTGGAATAGCAAGGTACCATCCTCCCTGATGGAGAACTCTGATATGTTTTCGCTAACACTCCTTTTCTGATGGCCATGAGCTCGTCATCAACCATCTGTAGTTTGCGAATGTTTTCAAATAAAGTAGGTCGGATGACGATGGTAGCCATCAAAGCTCCTGAGCATCTACTTCGTACCTCGTGTCACACAAGGCCATATCCTTAAGTAAGTGTCACCGGTGCACTCTAGTAATAAGATGTGACAATTGAGCAGAAGACTTCCGACTCAGAGCATCCACGACTACATTGGCCTTTCCAGGGTGATACTAGATGGAATAATCGTAATCCTTCAAGAACTCCATCCATCTTCGTTGTCTCATATTCAAGTCCTTCTGAGTAAACAAATACTTGAGGCTCTTGTGATTTGTAAAGATGTCGAACATCTCCCTATAAAGGTAATGCCTCGAAATCTTTAGAGCGAAGATTACTGCCGCCAACTCAAGGTCATACGTCGGATAATTCTTTTTATGGTCCTTAAGTTGTCTGGAGCAATATGCAATGACTCCCATTCTGATTAAGCACGCAACCTAATCTCCCGTATGAAGCATCACTGTATACTGCAAAACCTCCACTGCCTGAAGGTATGGCAAGTACTGGCGCAGTAGTCAATCGCTTCTTGAGCTCCTGGAAACTCTGCTCACACAGGTCCGTCCAATCAGACTTAGTATTCTTTTTCATAAGTTGTGTCAGCGGTCTTGAGATATTGGGAAAACATTCTACAAATCGCCGATAGTATCCCGCCAAACCAAGGAAACTACGGACTTCTATCACTGCCTTCGGTTGTTCCCAATTCACCACTGATTCAATCTTTGTTGGATCGACCATTATACCTATCTTAGAGACGATGTGGCTTAGGAAACTAACCTGCTCAAGCCAAAACTCACACTTGTTAAGATTTGCATATAATTTGTGATCTCTGAGGGTTTGTAGAGCAACTCACAGGCGTTGCTCATGTTCCTCTTGCGTCTTTGAATAGATGAAGATGTCATCTACGAAAACCACTACAGACTTGTCTAAGTGTGGTTTGAATATCCAATTCATCAAGTCCAAAAATGACGCGGGAGCATTTGTCAACCCAAATGGCATCACCAAGAACTCATAATGTCCATATCGAGTTTTGAATGTTGTCTTCTGAATATCTTTGGATTTGACTCTCAGCTGATGATAGCCTAATCTCAAGTTAATTTTAGAAAAAAAATTTCGCTCCTTGAAACTGATCAAAGAGATCATCTATTCTCGGAAGCGGGTAAGGATTCTCAATCGTCAACTTGTTCAGCTGACGGTAATCGATGCTGAGCCGCATCGAACCGTCTTTCTTTTTGACAAAAATACTGGTGCTCTCCAAGGGGACACACTAGGTCGGGTAAACCCTTTGTCTAGAAGCTCTTGCAACTGTTCCTTCAATTCTTTTAATTTTGTAGGAGCCATGCGGTACAGAGCTTTGGACACTAGCTCAGTACCTGGAGCTAACTCGATAGCGAATTCGATCTCTCGATCTGGTGGCAGTCTAGGTAGGTCCTCGGGAAACACATTAGGGTATTCACAAGCAACACAAATATTAATAATGATATTCTTTTCTTCTCTTTGCTCTTGTAGGAAGGCTATGTATCCACTGCACCCATTCTTCATCAGACGTTCAACTCGAATAGCTGATGTAAAAGGAGCTACCCTAGTCTTCACTCCGTAAAAATCGAAATGACTTTCCCTTTGGAGGACGAAAAGTTACCACTTTTCGAAGGCAATCGACACTTGTATGGTAAGCGGATAGCCAATCCATGCCCAAGATTAAGTAAAAAACTACCATATCTAATAATATCAAGTCTGTCCTAGTATCATGATCCTAAACTCGAATAATGACTGACTTGTTCGCGGTGTCTGTCCTCATTGAACTACCGGTAGAAACTGTCATTGTCAAAATGAAGTCAAGGGACTTGGGAACGATGCCCAACTTCACAGCGAACAGTGGAGTGACAAATGACTGAGTAGACCCGGGGTCTATCAATACTTGTACTTTATTAATCCTCATTATTCCTTAAATTCTGAAAAGTGCTTTATCCTAACTACCTCTTGTATGTCCAGCAGAACTCGATCCACTATAACTTGGCCTTGTATCAACATATGCCACCATTCTAATATAAGTGTAAAGTATTCAGGTTTCATGCTTACGTTTTCAGTTAAGTGTATACAAAATAGCTTCATGACATTACCAAAATGTCACAATAGCATACTACTTCCAAGGACATTTATCAAATGAGAATAAGGTAAATTCCTAACAATCAATAATGGATTATACCTTGGATGACTTCATTCATTGGTTGGGCATCGTGTGGTGATGATGGTCCCGAAATAGATGTTGATACCTTATTCCTTTGACCCGGCTCTGAGCAATCCTTCACCAGATGTCCCATTTGACGACATCTAAAGCATGCACCGAAGCCGAGCCTGCACTTCTCCGTCCTATGCTTCTTTCCGCATCTTGCGCACATATCAATCGATTCGGATGAGGAGACATGTAATGCTTGTCGTACTGCGGATGCTCTAGCTACTGCTGAAGCTGAAGAGCAAGAGGATATTTGGACAACTCCTCTGACTGCTTGAGCGTTCCGTGCAGAGATGGCAAGGACACGATCCTGAACTGTGGATTGAGAGGGATCCTGAGTTGTTGTCAATGTTGTCGCCTCTCTTCCCAATTGAGGACAATCTCTTACCAGATGTCCAATTTGTCCACACCTAAAACATGCACCTGTGGCTCGTCTACACATCTCTGTCTTGTGCTGCTTACCACACCGTGAGCATAGCTCAACCTGTGTGGATGGAGAGGTGTGCGCAGTGTCTCGCAATAACATCGTGAGCAAAACAGTCTGTTGGGCCATTGTGTTGACCATTGTTTCCAGCAACCGCCTAGTTTGCTCATGATCGTGTTCTCCGATACATATAGTTTTTGGCTCTTTTGCGAGGCGCCATATCGATTTGTCAAAACGGAACAAAGGTTTCAATTAACAGATGGTCCCGATGTCCTGACAGAACTCTAACACTCAGCCTATGTTTAGACAGACCTAATGCCATATTCTTGCACTTAGTGTTATGGCTCTGAGTCTTCCATAAGACCTAAAGCCTAGGCTTTGATACCAACTGTGACGGCTCGGATTTTCGCCCCCGAAAACCTGTGCCATTAGGATCATACCGCTGGATGATCCCCAGATAAACCAAAGAGTGCCTGCTCGTCTAGCGGAAATCAGAGCAGACACTATCTAAGATACATATAGAGACAACTAATAAAACGCAACATAAAAGATAACAACTATATAAACAAAATCTAAGTATACATCTTCAAAAAGGAACCAGGAAGAATCACTGGTGATGGTCGTCCATCACCCAAAATAATGGTTCCTACAAAATGTATACTATTATAAAGTAAAGTAGCTACAAACAAAATACAGAACAGAGTGGGCCACCAGGCCCAATAATCTAAAATATCATATACAGATCCCCAAAATCACAAGTCTAAATACCCAATCCCATTACCAATGAACTAAGGATAAAAAACCCATTGCGGAAGATCCGCCTCCCTCTCCGATACAGACTCAGGGTTTTCTCCAAGCCTAAGGTTTTGGTCACAACCTGTACCTGTGACATATAGTCAGGGTGAGCTAACCATCTAAGTTCAATAGAAGAAACTCATTTATATTGCATCATAATTATAAAGCATGATTTTCAGAATATATATTAGAACAGGTGATTCACGAGTAGATATTTAGAGCAGGCAAATCACAAAACAATTGCGAAGGTTTTAATATCGAAACAGATGACAGAGAGAATAGATAATTTAACTAGGCTAATCATATTACAGATGTTGAGGTTTTGATGACAGAAAACAGATACAGAATACTAGGAATCATAGGCATGTTCATTTAAAGAAACAGATGAACATGAAATCATGTTTATGTACAAAATCTTTAGATGCGAGGGGTACTTTATTTAAATGACTTAAATAATATATACTTAAGTAACTCCCGTGAATATATAGCATGTGGTAGCCAGATGTTTGCCGATGGGTAACCCTGACCATCGCCGTTCAATGAACAATTTTAGATATTTGCATCAAGCCTCTTCAAAGGAGAGCAACTTGTGTTAGAGGGATTACAAATCAGATACATGGATATCCCGCCGTGTCGGTCGTGGATATCCTGCCACGTCAGGGGGATTCGTCACATAAACTTTAAATCAAATGCATAATACATAATACCAGGTATTAGGAATCCGAAATGACGGAACTTTCATTTATATGCAAGGAATACTTTTAAAACAGTAATAAGAAATCATGTGTCAGAATACAAGTCTTAATAGTCCATGAAATTAGAATGAATGCAATTTAGGTTGAATTTCCCCTACGTTAATCTCGGAGCCGTTTCAAAGAAATCCAAAAGTTCCTATCTACGACCTCAAACTCTTAGTCTACATCACACATATGATGATGTATTAAAAACTGATCCTAATGACTAATAACGTTGACGTTTTTAAGTGTTTTCTCAAAGTCGAGGCAAAAATGGGTAAGTTTGTGCCGACTTAAAACTTGACTCAACTTCCCGCTTAATTTTGACCCTCAAAACATTTGATTCATAAGCTGGTTAAATCATAAAAGCTGTATATCTCGTTGTGCTCTTTCTAACGCATCAATAATTGCATCAATCAGAGTTCGGAGGAAAGAGTTATGGCCAAAATATCGAAGTTGTATCGGTACTTCAGTCAAAACGTGTTAACTTAGAACTTGGCCTAACTTTCAGCTCAATTTTGATCCTTAAAACAATTTATTCATCAGTTGGTTAATTTATTAGAGTTGTAGATTTAGTTGTCCTCTTTCCAACGCCTCAAAAATCGAGCCAATCCGAGTTCGGAGTAAAAAGTTAGAGCCAAAATACTCAAGCAATGTTGACACTTCAGTCCAATTGATCGATCAAACCATCACATTGATCGATCAATTTCCACATTGATCGATCAAACCAACATTGATTGATCAATTTCCTCATTGATCGATCAAACCATCATATTGATCGATCAATCTTCAAATTTGATCGATCAAATCCCAAATTTGATCGATCAATCCTATCGGGCATGAACTTTCAGAAAATACACTTTCTGTTTCTATAAAAGCATATATAATTTGATCGATCAATCTTTCAGATTGATCGATCAATTACTTAATTTGATCGATCAAATATGACAATTTCTGTCATCAATGCCGATCATTAAACTTGACCTATTTTCATCCTTAATTCTTGATATTTCTCAACGAACCACACATACTCATGCATCTACATATTTACTAGGTTTTAATTCTTACAATAAACCTAATAACTCACCTCTTTTAGTGTCGCTTTCGTGTTCTCGGCAAATATCGTTGCCGAAGAGGGTTTCGGAACGAAACTTCTAAATTTCCATGGCGAATCCACAAAGATAGATCACAACGTGTTCAAGATGAAGTCGTCAATGATCCACGCATCGATTTCAACCTTCTCAACGCTTGGTTAACGATCGAGGTGGAACGCTTCTTGAAAACGGGGTTTTTAAAGAAAAGGGGTTTGAATGGCTTGAAGTTCCCGGATCTCTAACGGTTGGAATTCACCAAAGGCGGACACTCAAGCGATGCCGGCGTCATGTGCTTTGCAAAGGTTGTGGAGATTGCGGCGCGGTTGTGATCGAAATCTCACGGTTTCTCATGAGGGTTCCACGGGGAAGAAACTCTCTCTCTCTCTCTCTCTAGAATTTCCTAGCTTTGCAACGGTTGGTAGCTTCCAAGAGAAGCTGTCTTTTTATTAGCTAAAGGGTTGGTTCCCTTGTTAAACATATACATTCAAATAGGTGTTAACCTTATCCAAGGGCTTGGTTTGGTGTTAGACACACACACTAACACTTGTGTTCAGTCCTATCCACTTATCCTTAGGGTTGAGACTCGGTGCTAAGCAGCACACGGTGAGTTGGTGCACGGCTTTTTCATTAAAGATCCAAGCTAACAATTTAACTTTAATCCGTTCCACACAAGGTTATCCTAATATTATTTAACGATTTATTTTTATATAAAAATCCATGGTGACATCGGTCACCATGCCGGACACGCACACGGGTTCAGTCTAGTTCGGGTTCGAATTTTTTCGGGTCATTACAGATCTACCCACAATTGGGCGAAAAGTAACCATCTTTCTCTGACAATCAACATTCGCGTCGTGAGTAGATAACTAGTCAATGCCAAGGATTACATTGAATCTTTGCATATCCAACAAGATTAAATCATCTACTAATTCATGATCTTCATAATCCCTGACTGCAACTATAACTGATCGATAGACTGTGTCGGTACTAATTGTACTTCCCGTTGGGACTGATGCTGGCAAAATAAAATCTAAGGTCTCGGGAGCGACCTTCACTCTCTTTGCAAACTGTGACGTCACAAATGAGTGAGTAGACCCTGGGTCTATCAAAACTCGTGCTTCATAACAACAGTAATCGCTCTTACTATACATTTGTAAGGTACCTACGTTATATACATACTACGAATCAGATACGTACTAAAGAAAAACGATTTAATCTCCAAACATAGGAATTTAAAAGACAACTTTTAAATTTATGCAACTTCTTCATCTAAAAATTTCAAATGATATCATACCGAAATTAAATAGGTATTTATACCTTGGATTATCTCGTTATTTGTCTGGGCATCCTTAGCTGTAACTACATAAGCACGGCCTTGAGTAGTAGGTCGTGGTTGTCGTGTAGGCCTCTGTGCTGCAGCAGACACCTTCCCCTCATTTCTTAACTCTGGACAATCTCTTATAATATGCCCCATCTTCCCACACTTAAAGCATGCCCCTGTACCCCGCCTACAATCTATAGTCTTGTGTGATTTACCACAAAGTGCACAAGTCTCCTGTGGAGTAGATGATGCAGCTCTCGAAAATCCCTGAGTAACTGATCCTCCTGTGGTAGTAGCAGGGTCAAACTGACGAAAAGATCTAACTGGTGTCGGTATGGATGGTCTAGCATAAGTGACCTACGTAAACTGCTTTGGAGCTGGTATTGTGAACTTCGACTCTTTATTCGCCGACTCATAGTTACTAAACCTTCCCTAGCTTGCCTTTCCTTTGCTCTGCTGATCCCTTCTTTTGTACATCACCTCGATATCTTCCTCGGCAACTAAGGCCTTGCTCATTAATTCCCCATAAATTTCTAACTGAAGCACTGAAATTTTATCACGGATATTTGGTCTCAATTCGCACTGAAACTTCTTGGCTTTCATCCGATTAGAGGCCATATGTTCTAACGCAAACCTGGACAACCTTGTAAACTCGATTCCGTACTCTCGTATGGACATCTTTCCTTGTTCCAGATTTATAAATTTCACTTCCATCTGGTTTCTCACTTGTTAGGGAAAATACTCTTTATTAAATTCCTTAATGAACTCTTCTCAAGTCCATAACATTCCTAGGGCATCTTGCTCCCTTGTCCTCAACACTGACTTCCACCATGGGCCTGCTTCCCCATCTAACTTGAACGCATCCCATCTCACTTTCTCATCTTCAGTGCAGGGAAGCACACTGAAGATCTTTTCCATCTCATTAATCCAATTCTCTGCCTCTAATGGCTCAACTTGTCCTGAAAAATTCGGTGGACGCGTTCTTCTGAATTCTATGAATGCAGAATGTTGAGGTGGTGGCGCATATCTATTCGCGTTGTTCTCCGCCACCAGCTTAGTTTGTTGTCCCATGACATTAGCCACTGTTTCCATGGCCTGTGCCATCCTTTCTCTTTCTACTCTTCTCTGATCTCCTTGCTTAGGAGGATTTCCTTCTCTAATTGGAGGATTTCTTTCTCTAATTGGAGTCCTATTCAGACCCGTAGTAACATTCTCACCCATCAACACATTATCTAAACCGATGTCAATCCCTTCACCACTCCTTGTGGTTCGGGCTCAACCACCTCTCGGTCATCCTCTACCTCTAGGAGGTATACTGCTCTGTTAATATGAAACAAAAATTTCATTAACAGATGGGCCCTATACTCTGACAAAATCTTAAACACATAGCATAAGTCTAATATCTATTAAAACTTTCTAAAACTGAGCTTTGATACCAACTGTGACACCCCGGATTTTCGTACCCAAAAACCCGTGCCGTCGGACCACCTCTTAAGGTGATCCACGAATTACTGCATACTTGGCACATCCACATAAGAAGAACACAAAGCTGATATCTCTAATTAAGCAGATAGAGTCATCATAATCAACAAAAGAAAGTTCCACATCTATAATTTAAACATATCAAAATAACGATTCTAATTCCATGCTAAGATACATGGATAAAGAATCGGAACGAATCACCGTTGATGGACAACCATCCCCTAAATAATGGTTCGCAAAATAATATCCAAAAAGAATTACATGATTCACATTCTTAATTCAAAATGGCTGGACGTACCAAGCCCTAAGCACAAAATTTCTCAAGTTTAACACAGTCCCTATCTAGGGAAAAACTCCTTAGGCAGGGGCTCAATCTCCTCTTCAGGAAGGTATTCCAGATCGCTTTGTGGATTCAAATCCTTCTCTAAATCCGCACCTGCCAAAGGGTGAGCTAACAGTCTAAGCTCAATAGGGGTACATCATAAGCATTTAAATTATATTAAAAGCATGGATTTCTATGATTGAGTTGCATAATTTACATGTTTCGAATAACTCATTTTTAAAGATGCATGGCTCGAAGTAAAGCGAAACTTAACACAATGTCGTAAGCATGTTTTAATTTCTAAATTTCTTTTTTTCATAAATCAAATTTGTCTCATGGTCTTGTTTCACATCTTATCATATTTAAAGAATTAACTTAAATACAATCCCAAGCATATATAACATTGGGAGCCACATATATACCAATGGGAATTCCAACTATTGTCGTTCAATGAACCATTTTCACATATTGCATAAGCCCCTCCGTTGTGAGGGATGCTTGTGCAGAACATAAAATTTTACTGTTGGCCGGTAAGAAAATGAATGGATATCCCGCTTTACCGGAGTACAATTTGGAATTCATTTCACATGAACCTAAAACAAAGTGCTGATTTTAACTTATAGTTTAACACCGTATAAAGTGATTTAATTATAGCTAGATTCAAAGTTTCACAAGATGTCTTGCTCACACATACTTATCACTCACACGTATTTGTCACACACACATACTTATCATTTTCACATTTAATCGCATGATTGAATCCGTGTACAAAGCTCAATTAACACAATCTTACTTACATATCACATTACATCACAATTTTCATGTATTTAATATTAATATAAATGATTTAGGATGTTTCCCCTACCTCAAACACGCTTCACACAAATCAATCTAACACAAGACTCCTCGCGATAAATCATGCTTTAACCTACATCCCAATTCACCTAAGATTCCTTAGAAATGCTTAAGAAAGCCTAAAAATCCATATCTCCAAAGAATTCAAACAAAAGGTTCAAAATAAGCCTGACTCTGAATCTCGCACGTGCGAGAAACAAGGTTGGGCGCGTGAGTCCAAAGGCACACAAATAGCTCGGGTGCGCAAGTGAAATGAAGCTTCCTTGGGCGCACGAGGCTCATATGGCCTTTTAGAAGGTAGCTTGCGCGAGCGAGAAATAAGCCTCGCGCGAGCGAGTCCAATGGCACCTATCATCTCGCGCGAGAGAAGCATCAGAGGCTCATTAAAGCCTCATCACTCGTTCTCGCGAGGCATGACTGCACCTTTCTGAAGCTTCTTCGCGCGCGCGCGAGAGCCAAAGCTCGCACGAGCGAGTTTCAGAAACTCATTCAGATATGAAATTTTCAAACTCGAACTTCTCGCATTTTCTTCTCCAATCAAACCCATACTTCTCATGCTAATTTCAAGGCATGTTGCTCCTACAAATTAAACCTTTTTGGGAGTTGATTTCTTATCTTTTAAGCGAGCGAAACCAAACGAGAAACGGAGCGTTTCCCCACTTCACAAGAAACCCCAATTGGCCACAATCTATGCCCCTCAATCTTCTCAACGTCGAAGTCGACAACTTCTCTCCCAACCAAGCTCGCTAAATTTCATGAAGGCAAAAAGCTTCGGAACACACAGATCTATCAAACCTTTTCTTCTTCACAACTCTTTTTCTCCTCTCTCTCTCTCTCTAATTTCTCTCACAACACAAAGCAAAAGAGCAAAAAGAATATCTCAGGTGAGGACATCCCCCCACTTGCTCAACTAACATTGCTTCCTTGTGAAGCACACACACATTCTTTGTGTGTTGACTTATCCAAAAGCTTATCCAAAGCTTTCAATTTGGTGTTAAGCCAAAACACCTAACATAGGTGTATGTTTTTGGTTAACACAATGAATCGGCTTGTGTGTGGCTAGCACATTCACACCACATGTTAGGTAGGTATGATGCTAAGCCATAACACCGCAATCGCACGTTAGTTATTCACATCTACTAACGCAACTCAAACAGTTTCAACTGACACATGCCAAACCTTGGGGATATTACATTTAGCCATTATCCCAAGCAAATAGACAAGAATTTTGATTTCGGGAACAAAGAAACTACCAAGAGAACCAACCCAATTGATAATAGCGGAGAAGATCGTGATTTCGGATGTAATGAGCTTGCAAATGGAACAATCCCACTGTCCACAAAGCGTCTAATGGGATTTACTTGCCTCCTTGACATGGCTACTAGTCTAAAGAAATGTGGAACGGCAAGTCTTTATGCTGATGAAAACAAAAATTAAAAGAGAAGTATGATTGGTGATGCTCCTTTAGGCCTGTAACCCCACAGACAGTCCCAGGAATATATAAATTTGGCTATTGTCCTTCCTCAATAGTCTACCAATATGATCGTAATTGAACATAAAACAGTTCATAAAAGTCTGGTTCTTGAACCGAGAATCCTCTAGGTATCCATTTTTTTACCCACTTTTGACATTCTCAGCCAAATCGACTCATAAATATAATCAAGTGGTTATGGAAATTCAAGTTTTTTATGCTTAGAAAAGAATCAACAGAGTAAATATTAATCTAGATGGAATACAACCATGATAATGATGATGATGATGATGATATGATAAACTCATCTAGAGTAGGTACAAGGTAACCGACCTATTCACAATTCTAGTGTGAATGGGTCAATCTCCTTATGGTAAAATGAATGTAAAAGTTTGAAGATTTTACCATAAGTAGATCAACCTATTCACACTTGAGAATGAATGAGTCACTGACCTTATACCAAATCATTCAACTAAAAATCATGAATTAGGAAATTGATCAATAGTTTACTGAGTCAACTCAGATGAATTTTCTACAGTAACAAACAGACCCCAAAAGTCAATTTTTAGCTATTTCTTTGGGCCAAACCATTTTAAGTTTCAAATACATAAAACAAATACAATCCAATGGCCACATGTTAGTGAAGTAACCACTCTGCCATAATACGAGGTAGGAATCGATACTGACTTCAAAAAATATATCTCCAAGCTAGAAATCAATATTGTGAGTCCCAAAAATATTTATCCACCACTTTGGGACCAAGGTTCAAACAATAAAAAGGGCAAAAGAATGTCTGAACTTTCATTTAAAATGGTTTAAAAAGACGGAAAAACCTCTGAGCTCTGCTTGATACTGATTCATCAAAATCCATTTATGCACGAGTACTATTTTGTCTCTTCTAGAATCTATTTGCTCCTAGATAAAGCTCATTGCAAGCCTTCAAATCAACCTCTCTTTGTACAAATAACAAGGGCAGGGTACCCTGTGACACCTAAACAATGCCCCTGAATTTTTTGGCCCAAGAAATACTCACCCATTTTTTCAGATGTAGAAGTCTTAGAAAGTTTACTTTTGCTTGTACGTGTTCTGAAGAGAAAACCAAATGTGACGCATGCTATAAGCATATAGCAGGGTAAAAAATTCACATTTTTGAGTAAATGTTCTCATTAAGCTTATAAATCATCTAAGTGTATAGATGAACACTACTTGTCATACATTCTCAACGCTACAGTCAACTATTAAAGAAACCTAATAGCCCAATATAGCTACATAAAGTTTTCTTCTCAATTTGTATACAATAAAATTTCATCGATTATCTAACAAATGCTTAGACTTGTTAATTATATCACATTTGCAATCTTCTAGGAAAATATCTGTGCAGTACTAATGACAATTTCTAGCCGCTAGTAACAAAATGGGCCAGAGAGAACCGAAAAATGTAAAGAAATGAACCTGATAAATGCCTTCATATTGTTGTAGCTAGATCCTTCATATTTTATTTTTTTAAAATAAAAATATATCAGTGTTAAACTATTGATGTCACTGCCTTGCCAATTGTTTATGGCTTGCTGGAGTGTTGATTTGTAATGTTTGTTCGTTGGTTACAATTGTAGGAAGTAAGCTTACCACCTTTTAAAAAGAAGGTAGTCATAGGAATAGGCATAGACGTGCGTGAGGCACTGGATTGCACAGAACTTGCACTTGTAGTTGCTTTTTTGACAAGACTTGACTAGAAGCTTTTTAGAATATTAGTTTAAAAGAAAAAGAAACCACACCTTGCTTCAGGTGAAAATTTGGTTGGGAGATAAAACTTCCAGCTCAAGACCTTCAAGTAAGATACTTGTAGAAGTTATGCATCAATAGCATTTATGCATCGGCATTAGTAGAGATGAAACCATGCTTCCTATATTATCTTGCAGTAATAAGCAGGGGCAACAAGTCCCTTACTTGTTAAGTCTGAAATCAAGCAAGGTTTATGGAAAAGCAAATAATTTATGGAAAATTTGCATGAATGACTAAACAAGGTTTTAGAATTAAGGAGAGCATGGGTTGTTCTAAGGAAATGAATAGATGCCTCATTTATCCGACTCTGTAAAATAAAAGGGAGTCATTCCTTGCACACATAAAATTGGCCCAAGTACACAATTTAGAAGAAACACCAGCTAATGTGTGTGCTACTAATGCAGTAATTCAAACTACAAATGCCAGATTACTCTATTATTTTTTTGTGACTATTTATTCCTAAGTATTCTATTATTTTTGAATTATTATGCTTATAGAATGGTTTTGAGGCTTGCCCTTTTCATATTTTCGTTCTTCAAAAGATTTGCTTGTATCTAGTATTAAACAGGTAGAAATATAATTAAAGATAGTTTGTGAACCAACTTATGCTTTTAGGAAATGGGCAAACTATATTGACTACAGGTAATGATCATGGTCTTTTTTTTGCTGGAAATGATGTTTGGATGGTGATCACAATTTTTTTGTACACAACAACATCTATGGCTTGCTGACTGATGGAATGGAAGCACATGGTTGTTCTCTTTGTAAGAGATTTTTTTAATTCCAATTTGGCCTGGTCTAGTGCTTTATTTGGGAGTCCAATAGCTGTCTTTTCAGGGTTCTCAATACTTCAACCAAGGGCAGCACTAGCTTTGTAAAACTCAGTCGACTATAGCCCGAAAGGCCTCCATAAGATCATTTGAATTTTATTCCATCCTCTGGTTTTAGAATCTTAAATCAGTTCATTTATCATGTGAAAGCATGTTTAGGTTTACATGTGAAGCCCAGTACCCTGTAATTTCTCGACAATCAAGTCTCATGTATGGACTAGTAAAATTTACTTTTTTGTACTTTTTTTTTGTATTTCTCATCAACTTCAAGACCCATGCAAAGGTACATCTAAACTTTGTAGAATCCTTGACCTTAGCAAATGGTGCTAGTCATACCTTCAAATTTGTGTAGTCTATTCTTTGGCCAAAATATTAGGTCTAATTGAAGGAAAATTTACATAGAATAATGATCAATGAGGAACCATACAAATATGGAATGCGGCTCCCTCTGCCATAAAGCCTTACCATTTTGCACCTAGGATACAGAAGCTTATTTGCTTTTGTTTTAGAAAGGGTGTGATTGTGTGAGTAACCTGACTAAGTAGTATGAGAGGATCTGATCGCTCTTTGGAATTTAGGCGCAACCAATTGCCAAGTGCCAACAAAGCAGTGCGGAGTCTTTCAGGACTAAATGAAATAAAGTAAACCATTTTAGTATATTGCCGAAATGATGGAAAATCATGGGTAATGATATTGTTTCCACAACTCTTTATATAAATGTTTGAAAGTTCCGGATAGGTCTATGAATGCTGAAGCAATATGGAACCCATGACCTGTTCTTTGAGTTCTATATTCCTTATTAAAATTATGCAAGCATGTGAGTATCAAGTTGATTGAGTGTGTTCACATTGATATCATTGTGCCAAGTTTCACTCATGTAAAACTTGATAGACATGAAATGAAGAATGCTTCTTGATATGGTATCAGCATACCTAGACTTAAAACACACTATAAATAATTCTGTTACAATTGGGTAGTCATAAACATATTATAACAACAGTTATTATAATTGGTTAACATGCATGAATCCAGGTGTGTCAAAAGAATCCTACTACACAATCATAGATATCTCAGAAATTTGTTTAAACCCCACGAATCAAGGTGTAAAAAAAGAATCCTGCTATACAATGATAGATATCTCAGAAATTTTGTTTAAACCCCATAGAAAGCAGATATGCTAGATATCTCAGAAATTTTGTTTAAACCCCATAGAAAGCAGATATGCTGTTGTAATCACTACAAAAAAATAGATTATTAGCAAAAAACTGCCGCTATTAACAAAAAACTATTAAAAACTATTAGCGGCAGTTTTTGGCTGCCGCTAATAGTCTTGTTTTTTGTTGTGAATTCACTGTGTGCGTCATAAAAACCATGAAAATCACATGGACAGGAAGGGATAATATGATTTTGTTTGATTTGCACCTGTCCCATAATACTTTAGAACATAACCAACAGAAATAAAGAACAGAACACGCATAACTGGTAACAAGATGAGTTTGATACAATATGCGCAATACGGTAAAGAGTACGGCCACCAAACTTCAACAGAAAGTGCGCTAGATGTTGTGAACACTGGACTGAAATGTGAAATCTCAGATTTGAAGTGATCCAGATCATATAACTGTAAAACATATTCTAACCAGAGATGTGGTGCTGGCTATAATGCCATTTGTTAAGGACCTAACCAATACACCAAAAACACCTAGTTGTTAATAGAGCATAATGTTAAGCCTTTATTACTTTGGGTTGGAAGCCGTAACAGATGTCCAATGGCAGGTCATCTTCTAAATGAGACCCTGTAAAAAGATTATGCTCATAGGAGTATTCAGACCATCTGACCCGAAAACTTCTTGGATTTCTGCCCTTACACACTTGTACTTTGCAGGCTCTTGATCAGATGGTAGAAACTGAAAGTGCACATTTTGGGTCGAACGCAATATAGAGGATGCCCATGTGCACACTTACTGTATTATTTACGCTATTGCTATGTGACAAAATTGATGGGCCATGCACCGCAGCTTGTGCATGGGCCCTCCAACTAGTACCAGCTCCTTAGGCGTTTTTAAGAATGCAGGTTGTTTATATTATGTCAAATTATACAAAGTTATCAGAGTAATTGCATTTGAGAATGTGAGTCATAAACATGGATTAGATGGTAGGCTCCTTCTTTCAGTGGAGTATGGACTCTCTCTCTCTCTCTCTCTCTTATGTATATATATATATACCTTCTTTCAGTGGAGTATGGACTCTCTCTCTCTCTCTTATGTATATATATATATATATATATATATATATATATATATATATATATATATGCATGTGAGAGAGAGAGAGAGAGAGAGAGAGAGAGAGAGAGAGAAAGGAGAAAAGTTTATCAGACGAATCATCTCAGTATGTGAGCCACTTCCCATAGTGTACGTTCCGTTGGAATCTGATATGAAGATGTATCAGACGAATCATCTCAGTATCATGTGAGAGTTTAAACAATGTACTCAGACCCACCTAATCTTTTTAAAATTTATTGGTTTTGTGTCCTTTGAAGATCCCCATGGAGAGTAGCCTTGTTTCTACTTCAAACGTTTGAGTGGCAAGTTGACACTTCAGTAATCAAATATTATGTGATTATACAACTGTTACAGAATCATCTTGCAACTTTTGGATTATATATTTTTCGTGCCATGGTTGGTAATTAGCCACAACTTCTAATGTTCCTTGCATACCCTTATATCAGCCGCACTCCCCGACCCACTCACACACACACAGAAAAATTTAATAAGACTTTGCATTATTGTGTCAAGCTTTTGACACAATAATGCTAAAGAATATGCATGTTGCATTGCTAACTTGACTACCAGTAAGCTTTTGACACTTGACTTGGTGCTAATTAGTAATTTGAACAAAATATTGTGACTTCGAAGGAAATGCATGCTGGATTGCTAACTTCCTTTTATAGGTTTAGACTTTAGACTAAAATTTATGGTATCTTATTTTGGGAGCGACAAGATGCAATGTATAAGCTGGTGAAGGAGAAAGTGGATCTCATATTGGTAGTTGGCGGATGGAATTCCAGTAATACTTCACATTTACAAGAGATTGCAGAGCTCTATAATATTCCATCGTATTGGATTGACAGTGAGAAGAGAGTAGGACTTGGAAACAAAATAAGCTGTAAGTTGAATGTAAGCTTTTTGACGGCAAATCTTTTCTCTCATAATACAATTGCTTAGCCATGTAAAACCTTGTTGATAATTGGCTTAAAAAGTTATTCTTATGTATGCTGTTAACAGCACGGGAAGCTGGTTGAGAAAGAAAACTGGTTACTCAAGGGCCGAAGGTCACAATAGGTGTTACTTCAGGTGCTTCTACTTCTGATGAGGTAGTTTTCGTAAACATCAAAAACTCTATAAACGAGTTCTTAATGCATTTTAGTTTGAACAGTGAGTTGCCTCACCTGAACTGGAGTTCAATAAATTGGATTAAAGTTCATGTATCTGATTAATTCATTAATCTTTTTTTTGTTGTAATCTTTCCTTCTCTTTGTTGTATGTTGTGTGCTTTGTCCTTGGTAATTGATAAAAATGATCAGTAGTAGCAGGGGGGAAAATAACTTTTGTACTCATCATCATCACAACCTTATTCTATCTATTTGGGGAATATGACCTTTTTTACTCATCATCCATAACCTTAGTTCATCTACTGGGGGAATATGGCTTTTGGTACTGAGTTTAGTATATCCATAGTCTAAACTCAAAATTTATACACAATATCTAGTATAGAATTTTTTCCAAATTCAATCACGAAAAGAACATAAAAATAGAGAAAAATCGTATGGGTTTACTAACCAGTAAGGCTTCACTTTCCAACACCAGAAATCAGAATCACCCTTGGTCTTGTAGAAGATTTAATCACAACCAATCCGAACCCCAATTTACAAAAATCAAATATCTGATATATGCAGATAATCATCACTTGTCAAAATTCATACCAATATCAAAATAAGATATCGTGAAATTATGAAATAGCAATCAACAACAAAACAGGGGGAAAGCCCAAAAGAGATTAAATACAAAACTATTCCCAATGCGGAAAGACGCCCTCGTTCATCTAAGTTTGAGAAAGTTAAAAGATTTTATTATTATTTTTGGTTTTATTTTTCAAATTAAAAAAATAAAAAAATCTTCTATCAAATTTGAAAGTAGTATATATGTGACTCCACAAACCCTAATCTTTTACAGACCAAAAAACCTGGATATATCAGCTGATTTCAGCAGCTGCAATCAACCAGATAACATCTACTAGTACCCAACAAAACCAATTAAAAACATTAAGATGGCAAAAACGGAGGCGAAAAGAAACTTTGAAACATAATTAATAAAAATCAACAAAAAAAGGAACAAGAAATCGGCTCGAATAATTTATAGTTTATACGATTAGATGCAAATTATTCTACTAGGAATCAATCTTTGTATAGAGGTTTAAACTTTAAAATCTTTTTTCAGACCAGATCATAACCATTTTCGAGGGACTAAATTTGACGCTAAACAGAAGACTAAATTTTTTTTAAAATTGGAAACAGAAGACAAAATTTGAAACAAAAAGGAAGAGAACAAAATCATATTAAAAAAGCCACCAAGGAAATGAACAAGACAACTTACTTGGGAAGCAACATTCATCAAAACACAAAATGCATAAAAATGAAAATAAAAATAAATATAAAAACCAAAATAAATCAGTAAATTTTTACATAAAAAATTTCGATAAGTGAGTTTTTTGCATTAAAAAAGAAAAAAAAAGATATTTATAGAAATAAGAATAAGAGATAGCAGTCAAACAACGTATACGAACGATGATGCTCTGAGATGATCCAGATCTGTTTAAACAAATGCTTACCAAAGCTATGTTTAAATATTAACAATGTCAGAGTATAGGTTTAAAATAGTACGAAAAAAAATGCAGTTTTTGAAAGACGGGTGTTTTGAATGCATCTTTTTCATTTTTATTGCACTTTTTATTACTATTTATTACTATGGTGTTGGTGATCTCAGCCAAGCCCAAATCAACTCATTGATACCCATTCAAGGTGACCGACCTTGTCATAGCAGTCTATAGTTGATGCAGGTGTTGGAATTTTCTAGTTGAGCAAACTAATATTGGACTTCCTAATGTTATATGAGCAAGCCATTATAAAATTCAAATTAGTACAAGCATTGAATATAGGAGAACGTGTTTTGCTTACTTTAACTCACTAAGGTTGCTTATAACAACAATGACAAGATAAGAAAAAGGCAGATTCTGAAATACAAGTAAAAATGGAACAATCAGAAGCATGGGTCAAAAACTCAAACGGCACTGGTATGCATTGGATACGTAACTGTATCACTGGCTGGTGGTACACGAGCCTAATAGAGAGAGCATTACTGACATTCCTCAATTTTTATATAAACAAATAAGAACCTTTGGCACTCAAATGCCTATCTCATAAATACCATGATCAGCAACATAGCTGAATAAACTATAAGAAAATTGATTCATTAACAAAATAGCAACAATAATTAATTCAACTGTGAAGTGTTATATACATATCAACCAACTCACCTCACAAATCAAAATTAATTAATTAGACCCAGCAAAAAATCAGGTTGTTCAAGTAAAAGTTTTAGACAAATCTCAAGGTTTGAAATGAAGATACTCAAGTGAAACCTTTAGGCATATATATACCAGTCGCACAAACAAAGTGCGATGGAAGGGAGGAGGGGATGTAGAATTTGGTTTACAATTCTCCGGAACACAACTCTATGGAATCTGAGAGCTCCTGGGTCTCTGATTCACTCATTGGAGAATATAGTATTGGGCCTATTGGCAGTGGTTCTCAAAGCTCACTAAATCAAAACATCATAATATTTGTCGTTATGATAATTCCACCTCTCTTGGGGGAATTATCATATTTGACCTTGTATCGGAGGGCCCTACTCGATACATATCAATTGATATGTATCGGATATGGCCGATATGTATAGAATATGGGGGTATTTAAAACCATGGTCCCAGCTAATGAATCACACCTAAAATCAGATAGAGAACTTTATTATCAGCTGTTTAAAATAAGAACAATGATTGATATTAGAGTGCACCGATGGGATGGTGTTCAAGTTTCCCAAAAAGTGTGATTTTTAGACCCAATTCAACTCAATGTATGAGATATCAGTTTAACGTTTAATACTTATGCCACTAATTTACAAGAAATATATATAAAGATTACAATATTATATATATATATATATAGAGAGAGAGAGAGAGAGAGAGAGAGAGAGAGAGAGAGAGAGAAGGTACTCTAGTGGAGTACCCTCATTGTATTCCAAGGTCCACATGGAACTTCATGTGGCACCCAAAATATCTTTTGAGTGCCACGTACACCAACGCCGCAATTTGTATTATTTTTCCTTTTCAAAACAACATCTCCACTGTATATTTTAAAATCTGGATCATTGAATCACAATCAAAACTCGACTTTCAGTTTTAAATTTAAAATTTGTTTTTTTTTTATTTATTCAAATTGTTCTATACAACGTATTGAAGTTTGACGTGGCACCAAAACAATATGAAAATACATTGGCCAAAACAAAATTATCACCTTGGGTTGGTTGCATCATTAATTGTTCCTTTAGGAAGGTTAAATGCCTAGGTCTTTAGTAACAACATCATGGGAATGAAAGGAACTGCCTTCATACGGTTGCAATCCTTATTTATTTATTATTATTATTTTTTTAAAGGTCATTAACCATTGACTTTTTACATCCAAAGTGGCTGCTTTTCGCACATGAACCACGTCTTCATGCTTGACGGCCCAAGCCTTTTACCGGTGCAACAATCATTGACCCCTATGTTGCAATCCATTAACCTGATTGTAATAAAAATATATAAATAAAGATTTTTATTTATTTATTTTAAATAGGAAATGGCCATTGCAACGGCCTTATTACCAACACTTGCAATGTTGTAAAAGTTTATGTAACATTGGTTGTTACATTGTAAGAGTTATTGAAATAATGTTGGATTTTCTGTTGGCCAAGGGTTAGAACATAGCAGCATTTCAAAATTCAAAGTTAACATTATTCGCGTCGCCTTAACGATAATAGTATGATTAACCTGGAGGGGTAGCAGTTTATAGATAGGGTACCTCTGTTCACGTCAAAACCCTTGAAAAACTCATTGACTGCTTCAAATCAAACGATAAAGGTCATTTTTTAACCCAATTTTCCACACAAAAGATCTTGAGACTAATGATCATATCATCATAGTGCCAAATTTTATCGAAATTTGGCGAAATTTCACGAAATGAGGGTCAAAAGAAAATTTCGGGAAAATTTCGGTTTTTGGTATTTTTCGATAAATTTTGATATTTTTCGGTCATTTTTTTTAAATATTAAAAAAAATATTAAATATATATTTTTAATCCCCGAAACTTTCCCGAAATCTTTCCGAAAAGTATCGAAATTAATCCGAAATGTACCGAAAGGACCCCCCACCGAAAAATTCCCGAAAACGAAATTTGTCACTATGTTTACCATTAGACAGTCATTGTTTAATTCCACGTGTCACGGATCACAATAACATGCTCTAAAATCATATTTCAGCGTGATGTGTCATATAGTTTAAAAATAAATAATAAACGACTTAGCATGATAATTCTAATCTCTCTGAGTTTTAATAAAAAAAAGTAAAAATATGGAAGGTCTATTAGAAAACATAGATTTTAATAAAAAAAAGTAAAAATAAAATAAAAAATTTACCTTTGCGAAGAACGAATTTGAATTCAGAACTCCTAGAAAAGAGAAGAAGAGGGAGTGCTAGGGTTTTTGGCAAGTGCGATAAATGAAGTACTTAAGATTCTTCAATTTGAGAGAATAGCTTAAGAGAAGGAGATCGGGATCTGATCTTCGATTGATGAAGAACCCTAGCTCATACATGAAACACGATCGAGATTTGACCTTCAATTCAGTTCGGTTACCTTCGATCCAATCAAAATCATAGATAGTTGGTAACAATCCAATGAAATGAAAAAAAAAACTTGGTAATGATCCATTTAAACCCTCTCGGTGATCTGACTAGATTGAGAGAAGAAGCAAACTATTTTTGGACCAAATTGATAGAAGAAGTACTAATCAGATTGAGAGAAGAAATGTAGTTAGATTTGAGCACCGATCAAAACCTTCTCAAAGAAGGAAACATCGAGCAGAGGAGCGGAGAAGAAAGCGTTGATAAAAAATGGATTGATTTACTAAAAAAGACCATAAACCTAGGGTTCGTCGAGAGAGAGAGGAAGAGGAGAGAGAGGCTAGGGTTTCAAAAGAGGTTTCTAATAAGGGAGATAGCGGTTTTATTAGAGATATAAAATGAGATCTAGGAGTTTTGGAATTAGGGGTCCCCGATAGAGTTGCATGTGACGAGAGCATAGAGTTGTACGTGACATTATTTTAACTTGTAAAACGATTGTTTTATAAGTCATACCACTATTTTAAGTAGTGGAATATTGCACCGCTATTTTAAGCAGTGATTTATTTTATACTGCCACAATGTTTTTTCACTCATTTTAACGTAGTGAGGTTATAATGAGGCAAGACCAATATATAACCAGATTAAAGTTGAAGATTGTAAGGCTATGATGTAATTAACTAGATTTTCCGGTGCCCTTCATTTCTCTAGAAGATCCAGATGTTGATTTGATCAAAGTTGACAAGGACAAGGTTCAGCTGCAGACTCAGATTGAAAATTAATTACTAGTTTTATCTTACTCTAGGGAGGACCTTCTAGTTTCATCTAGATTATAGAAATTATAAACCCAACAAAATACTACATGCTATTCTATTCTACTATAACTCTTTAGCTAGGTCACCCAAGATTCATATGATTTGTTCTCCAAACTGATGTAGGTACTTGTACTCACGGGTACGCTCATTATAATAAGAATAGTTACTCTACTAAGCTATCAATCTTCATCAAAGCTCTTATGCCTAATCCAAGTAAAGCTTCTGATAGCATGTGCTTGTTTGCTCTTGGTTTCATCTCTGCTTGGCTTGGAAGAATGATGTAGGAAGGAAAATAAAATCAATAAAAAAGTTGTTTATGTGACAAGATCAAATAACCATTGTTGAAACTTTGGGACACGCTTACCCAAATTGCTAGAGAAATCACTCCCGTAGATTAGCCTACTCTCTAAACATTAATGGGTTCTCGCTCAACCAATTAAAAGATTCATTTACTCTCTAAAGGAGGCTTGAAGCTCCTAATATAAAAATTGAAATCTTCTTCTGTACATTCATTAGAAGCCCAATTTATAGAGATGAGCTCACACACTTTCATAATAACTAGTTTCTATGCTCATGCAACAACTAATCCCAAGTTTCCAACCTAGAATTTAAATAAATAATTTTTTGTTACTACTTTTTTATAAAGCTAATTCCAACACTAATTATATTTATAATAGCCTAACTACTTGTTGATCAAAAATTAAATATGTGCCATATAGACATTCCACGTGGAGAAGTAATTATATTTTGGCCGATAACCCAAATATGATTGTCCTTTATAATAGAATTAATTGGGATATGTCATGAGTTGGTATTGTGTCAACGACAGCAGCACTGAGTGACTTAACTCATTGTTTGGAGAAATGATTTAGTGCCACCGGCATTACTTGGGTTGACGCTCGGACTGGGTAGCGTATACTAAGTCTTGATTTAAATACATATTACTTGTTGAGCGTGTTGACTTTATCTAGAGTGTTTGTTACCGGTGTTACCTTTATTTTCAAAGTGCACATTGAGATTTACATTTGCAAATTTCCACCATACTTGCATCCTATGTGCATTCTGCTAGTATTATATATATATATAGGCAAAGGGGAAAATGTGCTAGGCGTAGAGATTTTTCTACGCTCCCCCAATAAGGAGCGGACAAGTAGACAGTGCTTTTGCACTGACTCGGATTAGTCACAGCGGGGTTTTTCTAGTGTCAGTAGTAAGTAAAGTAGGCAATAGGTACGTACCGAAGGCTATACTTGTCGGAGGAAGGAAGCGCTGTCAGCCTGGAAGGTCTTGCCATGATATGGCGGTAAAATAATTCAAAAAATGGTATATGTCCCTTCTCTTTCCCTCCCTCTTTAGGTTGTTTCTCTCCCTCATTTCTATTTCTCCGCTGCACGTCTCTCTCTCTCTCACTGGATTATGGTCTGAAAAGAAGCACACAACTTTCTCTCTCTCTCTCTCTCTCACTGGATTATGGTCTGAAAAGAAGCACACAACTTTCTCTCTCTCTCTCTCTCTCTCCCTCACTGGAGCTCTGACGCATTAGAAGCGCACAATTTTCTCTCTCTCTCTCTCTCTCTCTTACTGAAGCACTGACGCTATAGAAGCGCACAACTTTCTCTCTCTCTCTTGTACTGGAGCTCTTACTGGATAGAAGCGCACAACTTTCTCTTTTTTTCTAGTGGTCGTACTAGATAGAATCGCAGAAGAGACAACTTTCTTTGTTTTTCTGGAGGTCATACAAGATAGAAGCGCATAAGTGACAACTTTTTTTTTTTTTTTTTGGAGCTTGTACTGGATAGAATCTATGACGGACTATGTTTCCTTACGCTAAAACCCGAGCCGTAAGATCGAATTGCGAGATCTTAATCACAGTATACAAGGGTATCGAAGTGTTTACTTCGCTTCATAACAGCTCGATCTTCCAAATTAAATGCTTGGAAGGACTGCGTCATCTATTATTTTGGTAAGCATACATTCATGCTGAAACAAAGTATGCAAGCGGATAGCAGAGCGAAACAAGTAATCTAAATAGCACATGAGCATCCAAAAACTAACTATCCATAGCTATCCAAAACTATACAAAGCATCCACCGGTGAAGGTCATCCTTCACCTAAACAGTGGAACAAAAAATATACATCATTGTATTCTCGTTTATCAAAGTATTGTACTATATGACAAAAATTTCAAAAAAAACTTTCACGTGCTCAGGCTCAACCCAAGCCAGCTACTGATAGTACTCCTCGGGCAATTCCTTCTCGTCCCCGAAAGTGTAATCTGGATCCTCTTCCTGCTCCGAATCCTTCTCAGCGTCAACTCCTACAGCTGTGATGTATAGTTGGGGAATGAGCTACAGTCCAAGCTCAGTTGGGATATAATAACAGTGCAAAATAATACATAATCATTCTCATTCATGGCATAGATGCATAATAGACTAAATTTGACAATTTCATGTGGTGTTGAAACATACTGGCAAAAACAAATACTTGAAAACATGATCTTAAAACATGCCATGTCATGATGCAAGGGCGTACGAAGTCAAGCGCTATTGAAATAAGAGAGCATAATTGAATTTCATATCATATTTGAGAAGCAAGCTTATGCGAGACGGAGTAAACAGAGTATAATTCGGACGTATCACATCACATCAAATCATGTCACGGATCACATAACATTAGCGTGAGTATCTTGTAGCGGGAATAGAGCAGTCCGTAGTAGACACATGGTCGTAGCCCCGGGGACTCCACCCTTCCCTTAGAGGTTCCACTCCACTCACAACTAATCACGAGAACAAGACGAGTCTTGTGACAAGGCATCCCGTAGCAGTTCGTAGTGGACACAAGGTCAAAACCTCGGGGACTCCACCCCTCTCATGGAGGCTCCACTCCACAATTGCACACAATCTCAACACATATCACAATTACACAAAATAGAAGTCGAGAACGGCTTATATCACGAAATTAGATTCAAATTCATGGAAGAACTTATGGATCGAATGTAAACAAAATGTCAAGTTACCAATGCAAACTTCATGCACGAAAGCCAATCTTAAGTCATATGCAGAGTTCTCAAGTTATTAACTTCATAGCTGAAATACGATTCAATTGCGGTCAAATCAAGTATAGAATCCCATGGTCAAGTCAAATATACGATTTTGCAGTGAGATCTCCCTACCTCAAGTCACAGTCAAGCACACATGTCGCAATCAAACGAGCTCACTAAAGGCAGTTTCCTCGTGTTTTCTCCTAAATCACAAGGCCCAGTGCATGTCTTAATCATTGGCAATTAGTATGCTCAAATATGTATGGGCTCACATTCACACAGACCAAGTCAGGCCAAAACAGAGTTGGCCGCTCGAGCAGGGTTCATTCCCGCTCGACCGATTACTAGTGGCACTTGTAAGTACACTCGAGCGGGTTTTACCCAAACGAAAATGGCCTAGGAATCCCGCTCCAGTGGGTAGCTTCAAATGATTTCCCACTCGAGTGGGCCCCTTCAGGCCTGACTTTTCTAAAGCCTTAACCTCTAGCTCGAGCTGGTCTCGAAGGCAGCTCGAGTTGACTTAATCACATGCCTACATTCAAAATTTGGCCCACCTTTTTCTTTCAAAAAATCCCCCGTTCAAACACATTCGATTCACACATAAATTATCTTACGCACAGACAATTTAAAGAAAGACATTTACTCCTAACATTTCAGGCACATGCAAGGATTCTGATGATCGTATCAATATGCATCAAATGTCACGATTCTCACACGTTCGATCCTTGGAATCTTTGCATGCAGCCCTCGATTCTCAGTAATCGATAACAAAACTCGAAGTTCTAGCATAATGTGCATGCGTTACTGTAACGACTCAAAAATTTCAAGAACTTTTTGGGTGCTTTGGTATCCGTGCACGACATGAAAATCGAGACAAATTTAAAATTTCAAAAAGAAGATTATAAATACTAATACTTCTAATCAGTGTGTGCGAAATGATAGATCACTTGCAACATGGTTCGGGATCTGATTGGATCCTTGAGACGATGTAGGATATATGTGAATGTGTGTGTGCGCTCAACACCGGAACGAGAGAATTAGGAAATGGAAATATCCAAGATATTTCTATGATTAGCTTATAAAGGAAGGGATTGGAACTTCACCTCTCTTCATCTCCTTCCTCTGGTCTGGTCTGTTTTCTGCTTGCAAATCACAAGATGAACGTGATTGGGGTTCTAGAGAAACTCCTTCTGTGAAATCTGTGTAAGAGAGATTCCGATATTCATGATAGTCTGACTTAGGGCGTAAGGAGTCGACATCTGTGCGTTAGTGTAGCGTTGTGCACTTGGTTCATCAGAGAACTCACCTCAACGAATTCTCTGATCCGGACTCGAAACCCTCGTGGACTTAGAATGCCGTGAACTAAGAAGCAATCATCCGAATAGGTGAGTTATTATGAGTTTTAAGAAGACTTGATGTCATAGGAATGTATTTATGAGAGTTTAGATGATTCATGGGGAATCATAAGGGCTAGGATCGAGTTGGGTTTGAATTCAACAAACCCCATATATGACAGTTTTACTGTCATATCCGATCGATTAATAGATGATTGATCGATCAATCTGTAAATTCGATCGATTAAATATGGGATTTGATCGATCAAATTTTATAAGGCCCCTATGAAATAGGAGGGTACTTTTCTTGAGAAGTTGGAGCCCGATGTGCTCGATCGATCAAACTGAGGGTTTGATCGATCGAATTTGATACTGATCGATCAGAAAATGAATTGATCGATCAGGTGTGAACTGATTGATCAAAAGAGAATTGATCGATCAAATTTTATAAGCACACTTGGAAACAGGAGGTATGTTTTTATGAAAATTTGACCTGATCGATCAAATATGAGGATTGATTGATTGAATTTAGGACTTGATCGATCAAATAGAAGATTGATCGATCAAGGTCAGGTCAGTTCTGTAAAGGTGAAAAAGATGTTGATCGATCAACTATGAAAATTGATTGATCAATTAGGGAATTCGATCGATCAATTGAGGAATTGATCGATCAGATGTGCTCTGTTATGTCTATTGAAGTATAAGGCATCCGATAGATCAAATTATGATTTGATCGATCAGATGTGAATCCGATCGATCAAATAAAGGGATTGATTGATCGAATCCCCTACTTTCGTACAGTTTTGGATTTTCGAGAAAGACACTGTGGGGCAGTGTATCTAATTCTATTCTGACATGTACTATACTATATGTATGGTCTAGGTCAAGGCCTAGACATCTTAGGAAGCTTTGGATTTGCTTAGAAAGATTTGTTATGAGATGCAATCTGTAAATCATGTCTTACATTTGCAAAGCATGTTTAACTGGGTTTCTTCCTCTGAGCTTAGATGTAGCTCGCCTTGTTTTCTATAATATTAATAGGTTCTGAGGGTAGGGCTCCCGACACGGAAAACGACCCTGATTACCAGCCCGATCCTGAGGCTGAGGAGGAGGATACCGACACCCCAGCTGACGAGTTCTACTAGCTGTTTGGGTATTAGTTTTGTTTTGGGTTTTGGGATATGTATTTTTAGATTATCTATGCACCTGGTGGCCACCTTTTGTATTATTTTATATTTGATGTTGTTACTCGTATTTATGTACATTCTATAGGAACCATTGTTTTTGAGTGATGGATGTCCATCACCATTGGTTCCTTTTGATTATTTTTTGAGGATGTATATTCTTTTAATATATATATACATGAATGTTTATTTCTTCTTTCTTTTACAAGTCATATGAAGACTCGATCTACCACTACCGGACCGTGCCTGCTCTGACTTCCGTTAGACGAGCAGACACACAGTGATTTGTCCCGAGGATCATTCAAAGTATGATCCTGATGGCACGAATTTTTGGGTGCGAAAAATCAGGCTGTCACAGTTGGTATCAGAGACTAAGCTTTAGGTTAAATTACGGGATCATGTCAGATTATTTTTATAATCTATGTACTGATCAATGTTATTGTTTTCATAATGACAGACTAGTACTATGGGCCTAAAGTTCAGGGGTGGACACAGTGGAGGCAGAGAAGGACAGAGAGAAGTCCCTTTACAAGAAATTCTCGATATCAGAACATCTAGGGGATTGGGGTTCCTATCGGGTGATAATGCTGTTCCGGTAGGACCGAGAGGAGGCAGAAGAGGCAATGAGGATAGAATGGAGCAGGTGTTGGGAGCATTGGCTGCCAACGTCGCTCAACAGACTGCTGCTTTGAACTAGCAAGCAGCTAGACCACCCCACCAACCCGACGGTTTTGCTGAGTTTAGGAGAAGGAGACCTTATAACTTCTTGGGTCAAACTGATCCCATTGAAGCTGAAGGTTGGATAGAGGAGATGGAGAAGTTATTTGAAGTGCTCCAGTGCACTAAGGTGGAGAAAGTGCGTTGGGCCACTTTCAAGTTAGATGGTGATGCCGGACCTTGGTGGAAGTCGGTATTACGGATTAGAGAGAGAGAACTCCCTAATACTCCTTGGACTTGGGAGGAGTTTACTGAAGTCTTCTACAACAAATACTTTTCAAAGATAGTGAGGCATCAGTGGGAGGTTAAGTTCATCGAGTTGAAACAAAGGGCTATGTCGATAAGGGAATATGGTGCTGAGTTTGATAGACTATCTAGATTCGCACCACAGCATGTAGCCACTGAGCTGATGAGGGCTCGTAAATTTCAACTTGGCTTGAGGCAAAACCTGCAGAAGGATATAGCCATGTGAGAAATGGAGACATACGAGACTGTGATGTCCAAAGCTTTCATCGCAGAGGAAGAGAATCAGAAGCAGTTTGCCTGGAGAGATAGGCAAAGCAGAGAGAGGTTATTTCATGGACAATCTCAGGACCCTGAACAAAACAAGAGGGCTAGATAGTCGAGACCTCCAAGATACCCTACACACTCCAAACCGACGATATCTACAGGGCCTAGTTCATATCAAAGGCCAGCAGTACCTGCATCTTCCAAACCATTTCGACCGTTTGATTCTTCTGGTAGTGGGGCTTCTGTAGCATAGGGATCTTTGAGGGTATCGTCATTCACTCCGGCCTTGTTATGTGCTAAGTGTGGGAAACCACACAAGACAGAGGACTGTAGGAGAGAGAATGGGGCGTGTTACAGGTGTGACAAGATGGGCCACATAGTCAGGAATTGCCCAGAGGAGAATAAAGAGAGCAAGGAGCGGTCCAGATCAATGTTTACTCAGAGATCCTCTCGACCTATTGTTCAAGGTCGAGCATATGCCGTTATCGCGACTGATGCTCAGACATCGAATGATATCATTCAAGGTATAACTAAATTTCAAAGTTAAAATTATTTCCTTAGTAGAATGGATTGGAAGTTTATTGATATAAACGTTTTTATTTATTTATTTATGTCAATGATGCACACTACACATACACCTTGTAAACACTTGATTGAATCGTGTGAGTGAACTTTAGGTGTGTTGAAGGTATGTCAGCGTAGTGATATCTGCTTTCATAGAGCATGAGTCTTGGTTCCCAGAGTTTACACACTCGTTTATTAGGCCTCAATTCACGAAAGAATTGAGCATCTCTCCAGAGCACTTAGACTTCATATTGACGGTGTCTATTCCTACGAGGAGTTCGGTAAATGCAGACACAATGTGTAAATCGATAATTGTGCTCGTAGAAGACCATGAGATGATGACAGATTTGATTTTATTAGACATGCAAGGGTTTGACATTATTCTTGGGATGGATTGGCTATCCGCTTACCATGCGAGCGTCGATTGCCTTTGGAAGGTCATAATTTTCTGCCCTCCAAAGCGAAAGTTATTCAGATTCTTCTGGGTGAAATCTATGGTAACCCCGTTGATATAAGCTATTCGGGGCTGAAAAGATGATGAAAAATGGATGCAGCGGCTATATGGCTTTTCTGTAAGAGCAACGGGAAGAAAAACATGTGATTTCTGATATTCATATTGCTTGCGAGTACCCCAACGTGTTTCCCGATGATTTACCAGGACTACCACCTGCTCGGGAGATTGAATTTGCGATAAATTTGGTTTCGGGTACTGAGCCAGTATCTAAAGCTTCGTATCGGATGGCTCCGACAGAGTTGCAAGAATTGAAGGAGCAGCTACAAGAATTACTTGACAAAGGGTTCATCCGACCTAGTGTGTCTCCTTGGGGAGTATCGATACTATTTGTCAGGAAGAAGGATGGTTCGATGCATCTGTGCATCGACTACCGTCAGTTGAATAAGTTGACGATTAAGAATCGTTACTCGCTTCCAAGGATAGATGACTCTTTGATCAATTACAAGGAGCGAGGTTCTTTACGAAGATTGACTTGCGGTCGGGTTATCATCAGCTAAGAGTCAAGGCAGAGGATATTGAAAAGACGGCATTCAGAATCAGATATTAGCACTATGAGTTCTTGGTTATGCCATTTGGATTGACAAACGCACCTGCGTCTTTTATGGACCTAATGAACCGAGTGTTTAAGCCACACTTGGATAAGTCCGTGTTGGTCTTTGTGGATGACATTCTTATCTATTCAAGGACGAAAGAGGAGCATGAACGACATCTGCACACAACTCTACAGACTCTCAGAATCACAAACTGTACGCAAAGCTTAGTAAATGTGAGTTTTGGCTTGACCAAGTCAGTTTCTTGGGTTATGTTGTCTCTGAGAAGGGTATAATAGTTGATCCAACAAAGATTGAAGCGGTAGTGAATTAGGAGCAACCGAGAATGGTAACCGAGGTTCATAGTTTCCTTGGCTTGGCGGGATACTACAGACGATTTGTAGAAGGGTTCTCCAAACTATCAAGTCAGCTCACCCAGCTCACAAAGAAAAATGCTAAGTTTGACTGAACGGATTAGTGTGAGAAGAGTTTTTAAGAACTCAAGACGCGTCTAACTACAACACTAGTGCTAACTATACCTTCTGGCAGAGGAGGTTTTGCTATATATAGTGACACATCTTACAGTGGTTTGGGTTGTGTCCTCAATCAGCACAAGAAGATTATCGCGTATGGCTCTAGACAGTTCAAGGAACATGAGAAGAACTATCTGACTCATGATCTAGAGTTAGCGGCCGCGATCTTTGCTTTGAAGATATGGAGGCACTACTTATACGGTGAGAAATTTGACATCTTCACCGACCACAAGAGTCTCAAGTATCTTTTTACCTATAAGGATTTAAACATGCGACAGCGCAGATGGAGGGAAATTTTGAAGGATTACGACTGTTCCATCAAGTATCATCCTTGGAAGGACAACGTAGTGGCAGATGCTTTGAGCAGAAAATCTTTGGCTCAGTTGTCACATCTTATTACCAGAGTTCAGAGGTGGCATCTACTTGAGGATATGGCCTTGTGCGATACACTGATAGACGTCAAAGGTTCAGGAGCATTGATGGATACCATTGTGATACGACCCACGTTGTTTGATAACGTACATAAGCTCCAGATGATTGATGATGAGCTTATGGCCATTAAAAAGGATGTGATCAACGAAATCAGACCGAATTACTCCATCAAGGATGATGGTACTTTGCTATTTAGAGATCGGATGTGCATACCTGCTAACAGAGATCTTAAAGATACTATTTTGAAAGAAGCGCACAAGTCAATATATGCTATACATCCTGGGAGTACAAAGATATATCAAGATCTGAAGCGAAGCTTTTGGTGGAGAGGCTTGAAGAAGGATGTTGCAGACTACGTGTCTTGATGCTTGGTCTGCCAGCTAGTGAAAGTGGACCATAGGAATCTAGCAGGTCCGTTGCAACCTTTACCAGTGCTTGAATGGAAATGGGAAGCCATTTCTATGGACTTCATATTGGGATTGCCAAGTACATTACAGAAGAATAATGCCATCTGGGTCATTGTCGACAGCCTGACTAAGTCTGCACATTTTCTGCTGTACTGTATTACATACACCGCCAGCAAGCTAGCAGAGCTGTACATGAAAGAGATAGTGCGGTTACATGGCATACCAGTCAGCATCATGTGTGATTGAGATTCGCTTTATACGTCACAATTTTGGCGGCGATTTCAAGAGGGCATGGGATCTAGACTAGAGTTCAGCTCAGTGTTTCACCCGCAGACAGATGAGCAGATTGAAAGAGTGAACCCGATCTTAGAGGATATGTTGTGTGCATGCATGTTAAACTTTCATAGGTCATGGGATCAACATTTGGCTCTGATTGAGTTCGCATATAATAACAGCTATCAGTCTAGTATTGGTATGGCTCCCTACGAAGCTTTATGAGGACGACATTGCAAGTCTCCATTGAATTGGGAGGAAGTCGGTGAGAAACTTATTTTGGGACTGGATATCGTGGACACTGCAATTGAGACGGTTAGGTTGATCCGCGAGAGATTGAGAGTTGCTCAAAGTCGCCAAAAGAGTTATGCCGATCTTCATCGAGTGCAAGTCGATTTTCAGGTATACTTGACTTTGCAAAAATAATTAGGTTTCCTTTTTGCTTAGTTGTATTAGGCTAACACCTGTTTTTAGGTAGGAGATAAGGTGTTTGTAAAGATCTCGCCAGCGAAAGGCGTGATGCGTTTCGGAAAACATGGGAAGTTGAGTCCACATTACATCGGACCTTTTGAAGTACTTGGACGCGTTGGTGAAGTTACATACCGGATTGCTCTGCCACCACAGCTGGCAAGCATGCATAATGTATTTCACGTCTCTATGCTGAAGAAGTACGTGAAAGACCCAACACGTTCTAGATTTTCAGTCGATTGAGTTTCGAGAGGACTTGACTCTAGTAGAGAACCTATGCAGATACTGGACCGTAAGGATCAAGTTTTACGAACTAAGGTGAATCCATTGGTGCTCGTAAAGTGGAGGAATCACTCTTCTGCAGAGGCTACTTGGGAGCGCGAAATCAAAGTTCGTGCATGGTACCCGCAATTGTTCAACTGATATATGAGGTATGTGAAATATTTAGTTCAATTCCTTATTTTGGTACTATGTCCCTGTTAGATCTTTTGAGCATATGTTGGATGTGCATGCATGGTTTAAAATATCAGCATGACCTTACAGTATCACCGTTGGACTATGGCGATACTCTCAAGTCTTTTGCCCCTATATTGTGGAGGACAACTTTGCTGTCAGATCTGATCGATCAAAGTAATGATTTGATCGATCAACTGTGCGTTCGATCGATCAACTTGACTAGATGATCGATCAATCTTGAAATGTCAAGTTAGACCAATCTGATCGATCAAATGAGCTATTTGATCGATCAATTCTTGAATCCGATTGATCAATTCAAGGATTGAATGATCAAGTGGATTTTGTTTTTATACACGTCCGATCGATCAATTGAGTGAATTGATCGATCAATCTTGGAGTTCGATCGATCAATCTATTGGGTTAGGGCATTTTCAATTGCAAATCCGATTGATCAATGGAGCATTGATCGATCGAATCTGACGTTTTAAGTGGCGTTGGGTTTTGAAAGGGCTCATTTGAACGATCAAAAGAAACCCATCGAGCGAGGGCACTTTGCCTCCCTTGCGTTCGATCTTATTTTTTGGTGACTCTCGGCTACTGGAGCTCCACGTTATTGGTTCCTTGAATCGATTTTCGAATCCTTTGCACGGTAAACCCTCAAATTTTCAATTTCTTAGGGGTTTTTCTTGTCTTTTTCTCTTTATAGACCATGGGATCGCGCACGAAGAACGCTTCGTGCAAGGTTCCTACTTCGCGGGTTCGTGCACTTGTACCGCCTGTTGAACCTGTCTAGCCACCTTTGGTACCACCCATGGCACCTCCTAATCCCCCATACCACCCATTGACCTACCCCAACCGCAACTCATAGAGCGTGATTTGTCGACCGATTTGTGGAATGCCAAGAGCTTCCTACTTGAGCAAGAGTTTACCCCAACTCTTTTTGCCGATCGCCCTGAGATGGCTTGGGCGATCGAGTACATTGGGAAGCTAGGGCTCAAGCCCATGCTCAAGACCTACCATGACTACTATTGCCCACACATAGTACGCTTGTTTTACCAACACCTCCGACATGGGAGTAGCCGTTATCAAATGGTTACCGCGATCGACGGGTTGGAGTACCGGTTCACCCATTTCCACGTTGCCGCAGCTATATAGTGCCCCTCTGGGTACGTAGAGACGTGTGGATTAGTACCGCCCTACATCAAGGACGTTGCTTATAAGGATGTCATCACCAAGATGACATACGGATTACATGGGTCGGGCCAACCGGTTAAGAGGACCCAACTATCGGATAACCTATGGATGCTTGACACCTATGTCAAGCGTGCCATTTACCCTTTCCTCCACAAGTCAGAACGTACGGGCATCATACAACAATTTTTAATTTTTGCCTTTGAGAACCGTTGGTTCTCCGTTGCTGATATTACTATCGATGGCATGTTGGATGCCTTTGATCGGTTGACGAGGAAGGTGGCGCCTAAGAAGGAGATGCCCTATGCACGCTTGATCACCCGCATGGTCGAGCAATACAATTCCGTGCGGGAGGCCTATAGCATAACTCCTAGGGAGCCTAGACGGAACGATAATGTGAAGGTCTTTTTGCTAAAAGACTGGACCAAAAGTTACGATCTTTTGGTCAAACGACTGCTTGTTGAGGAGGTTCCTCTAGTTGAGGCGGGAGCTGAGTCGGCTGCAGGCACTCTAGGTGTGGGGGAGGTACAACATAATAGTCCACCTCAGCCAGCAGTGCCTACTCGACCTGCCCCTACTATGCCACGTCGATTTGCTCATGCTACTACATCGCGCCGAGCCGAGCCTTCCACCCTTACGCTTGAAGCCCTCGTCGCTGTTATGAATGAGAACAACAAGCGACTTCACGAGAGATTGGATGGAATGGAAGAGTTTCAGCGTTAGACGTTTGGACTATCATGAGGGGATGCTCGAGCTGGTGATGCAGCATTTGTATGCTACCACGTTGACCCCGATGATAGCTCATGCCCGTCAGCACACCATTGACCCGCGAGACTATCGCACTGCGCCAGCCAGACCGGGCCGACCTACCCCTCCTACGGAGACAGTTTCATCATCCGCTCCACCGACAGGTAATTACTTTCAATACTATGTCATGCTTCTCATTTTATTTGTGTTTATATCTATGTATGTATATCTCTATATGTATATTATGTTTCCCTTATAAAATTCTGCTATGCATGCACGATTGTGTCCTGTATGACTTCTGTTTTGACTGCATGTATATGCTGTTTTCGATCTATGTTTTGCGTGCTACTTACTCTGATTTCCTTGACTATGGCACTTCAACTCTCTTCTTTACACTGTTTGTTTTGTTTCGTTATGCACTTTAGGGCTAGGATGTTCCGTAGACCTGTCTGAGAATCCCTTGACATTTTCGAGGACGAAAATTCCTAAGGGGAGGGGAATATAACGACCCAAAAATTTCGAGAACTTTTTGACTACTTTGGTATCCATGTACAGCACGAAAATTGAGACAAATTTAAAATTTTGAAAATAAGATTATAAATACTAATATTTCTAATCAGTGTGCGTGCGAAAGGATAGATCACTTGCAACACGGTCTGGGATCCGATTGGATCCTTGAAACGATGTAGGATATGTGTGAATATGTGTGTGCGCTTAACACCAGAACGAGAGAATTAGGAAATGGAAATTTCCAAGATATTTCCATGGTTAGCTTATAAAGGAAGGAAAGGATTGGAACTTCACCTCTCTTCATCTCCTTCCTCTAGTCTGGTTTGTTTTCTGCTTGCAAATCACAAGATGAACGCGATTGGGGTTCTAGAGAAACTCCGTCTGTGAAATTTGTGTAAGGGAGATTTCAATATTCATGATAGTCTGACTTAGGGCGTAAGGAGTCGACATCTGTGCGTTAGTGTAGAGTTGTGCACTTGGTTCATCGGAGAACCCACCTCAACGAACTCCCTGATCCGGACCTGAAACCCTTGTGGACCTAGAATGCCGTGAACTAAGAAGCAATTATCTGAATAGGTGAGTTATTATGAGTTTTAAGAAGATTTGATGTCATAGGGATGTATTTATGAGAGTTTAGAAGATTCATGGGGAATCATAATGGCTAGGATCGAGTTGGGTTTGAGTTCAACAAACCCCATTAATGACAGTTTTATTGTCATTTCCGATCGATCAACAGATGATTGATCAATCAATCTGTAAATTCAATCGATCAAATATGAGATTTGATCGATCAAATTTTATAAGGCCCCTATGAAACAGGAGGATACTTTTCTTCAGAAGTTGGAGCTCGATGTGCTCGATCGATCAAACTGAGGGTTTGATCGATCGAATTTGGTATTGATCGATCAGAAAATGAATTGATCTATCGGGTGTGAACTGATAGATCAAAAGAGAATTGATCGATCGAATCAGAGATTTGATCGATCGAATTTTATAAGCATACTTGGAAACAAGAGGTATGTTTTTCTGAAAATTTGACCCGATCGATCAAACATGAGGATTGATCGATTGAATTTAGGACTTGATCGATCAAATAGAAGATTGATCGATCAAGGTCAGGTCAGTTCTGTAAAGGTGAAAAAGATGGGTTTGATCGATCAATTAGGGAATCCGATCGATTAATTGGGGAATTGATCGATCAGATGTGCTCTATTATGTCTATTGAAGTATAAGGCATCCGATTGATCAAATGATGATTTGATCGATCAGAATCCCCTGCCTTCGTACTATTTTGGATTTTCAGGAAAGATACTGCAGGGCAGTGTATCTAATTCTGTTCTGACACGTACTATACTATATGTATGGTCTAGGTCAAGGCCTGGACATCTTAGGAAGCTTTGGATTTTCTTAGAAAGATTTATTCTGAGATACAATCTGTAAATCATGTCTTACATTTTCAATGCATGTTTAACTGAGTTTCTTCTTCTGAGCTTAAATGTAGCTCACCCTGTTTTCTATAATATTAATAGGTTCTGAGGCTAGGGCTCCTGGCACGGAGAGTGACCCTGATTACCAGCCCGATCCTGAGGCTGAGGCTGAGGAGGAGGATACCGATACCCTAGCTGACGAGTTCTACTAGGTGTTTGGGTATTAGTTTTATTTTGGGTTTTGGGATATGTATTTTTGAATTTTCTGTGCGCCTGGTGGCCACCTTTTGTATTATTTTATATTTGATATTGTTACTTGTATTCATGTACATTCTATAGGAACCACTATTGGGAACCACTGTTTTTGTGTGATGGATGTCCATCACCATTGGTTCCTATTGGTTCTTTTTTGAGAATGTATATTATTTTGATATCTATATACATGCATGCTTATTCCTTCTTTCTTTTAAAAGCCATATATGAAGACTCGATCTACCACTATCGGACTGTGTCTACTTTGACTTCCGCTAGACGAGCAGACACACAGTAATTTGTCCCGGGGATCATCCAGAGTATGATCCTGATGGCATGGATTTTTGGGTGCGAAAATCTGGGCTGTCACAGTTACGAGGATTACCTTTCTTGATTTCCATGCATGTGGAGATTTGCGATTCGTCGGTGTCGGCTTTAACGACGTCTGAGTATTCCGTTTTGCGATCGTTTAATGTCTTTAACCCTGATCGAAATTAAACGGGGATCAAAATATGGTGGAAGGTGGATTTCATTTTAGAAAATGGGAGCTATTTCGGGAGAGATCTAATGGTTGGGGATCTCTTGAAACGGAATCGGAATAGAAGGAAGGAGGGGTTCTTTCCAGCTTCTTTCTCTAACACAAATAGTCGGCTCTTCCCTTTCTTCAAGTGGTTTGCCTGGTTACATGAGGTAGTTGCTTAATACAAATGATATGGATTGGGTGTGTAGCTCATATATCCTAATGCTGTGTACAATTCTATCACTTGGCTCACAATTCATGGGCCCAAGTGCCATGTTTCTAATGGGTCTTAACCCATCTGATTTCTAAATGGGTCCTAAGGGAATTTTGGTCCTTATTGGTCTTAATTGACCTGTCTTCCACTTGCATTTGCTTTCTAAGTGGCCCTAAGGGGATTTTAGTTCCCAAATAGATCTTAAATGGGTTAGGTCCAAAAGGGTCTGTGGGTTAGGTCCCAATAGACCTCAAATAAAATAGTTCCCATATGGGTCTCATTGACTTGCTTTCGAATGGGTCCCTAGTGGACTGGCTTCCAACGGTCTAGGCCTTTGTTCCATACGCGGCTGGTGAGACCACACATGTTCCGAATTACACGTGCTCAATTTCCTAGGGTATTGCATCCTCCGCCCCCCCTCCCCCCCCTTAAGAGAATTTTCGTCCTCGAAAATTGACGATAGTGATTGGGGACGGAAGGTGCATCGGCAGTCAGTATAATTTCTACGGCTCTACCTCATGTCGTTAAGCATTCACTTATGCAGTTTCGCATAATTGAGTATTCAAGGTTCTAAAAAATAATTTTACATTGTTTCCTGCGCTAGGCTGAAGTTTTGGAATGGTATCGTTTCTAAATGAGGCACATACGTTATCGTTTAATGGAATACCATTAACTGGTGATGCAATTCACTCTCTCTATCCCAATTATCGATGCCATTCACAATCACAACATAACATTATGAAAGATCTAACTAAGTGTAATGTACGTAGTTCAAAACATTTCATATGCACAGAAATTATACGGCTGAGCTAAAAATGTACACGATAACCAACTGGTTACTCTATTTCACTGCAGTCGTCCAAACGAGATTTGCAGACATAGTAATCCGAGTTCTCAAAATTCACAACTCATAGATCTTTGATTTGTGCACCACAAAATTATACTGTTGCTACTTTGTATTATCTAGTCATTTACAAACATATTTCTATTTGAGCATAATACCCACACAAGACGACTACATAAAAGACTGAGTGTACTAATGAACCATAGGTACACCTGGCTGCTCAGCGGCTTGCTCCTCGCTACGTCCCACCCCTGTAGCAGATGGGTCAGCACCCGAACTAGAGGCTCCCATAGTGAATCTCGATGTATACACCGATGTGTACATTCTTGCATGAGCTATGACTGGTGTGTAGGCCGTCGGGCATGCCTTTTCTATCAGGCAGTTGAGGATCTCTTCATGGTAGTCGAGCCGTTGATGATGCATATGGTTGTCCTCCCGCAGAGTCGTAAGTTGGGTAAACGTCCGCTGATGTAACTGATGTAGCACATCCATCTGCCGGTTGAACTCAGAGAGGGTTAGAACATCTCCATGAGGTGTCAGCTGTGGCAGAACTTGTACCTGCTGAGCACCCTTAGCCATAGGAGCGGGCTGCTCTGGTACATCATAGCATAAGCAAAACATCAAGAAAGATGCACAAAAGAAGGTACAAGACCCTCCTAGAACCTCAAAGTCTAAAACAAAAGTCAACAAAAATTATCCAAATCGATTAATCAATCCCAAATCAATTAATCGAAATTCTAAAATCGATTGATCAATTTCCAAATCGATCAATCGGTTTTCTCAGGCTCTTGATTTTCCAGCCACTGGGAGTGCACAGACGATTAATCGAAATCCAAAAATCGATTGATCTATTTTGAAATCGATCAATCGATTTCGGGCATTCGTGCCCAGCTTACTTCTAAGTCAAAATCGATTTCAAGCATTCTTGCCCAGCTTACTTCTAAGTCAAAATCGATTGATCGATTTTCCAAATTGATCAATCGATTTGGTCAGAAATCGAGGCCTTTGCGGGCATTAAAATAAGAATTTAACCTCGTTTTAGGAGGCATGGTCAAATCTCAAAAATAGGGTTTCTACCTAAATTCTAAAATCTTAGCTTAAAATAAGAATTTAAGAACTCAATTTTTAGGGGTTTACCTGTTGGATGAGGTTTAGACTTGATCCTTTAGAGAATCCACGCGTAATCAACTGCTTGTTTGATCCCCCAAGACAAAAACCCTCGAAAACCCTAACAGAACCCGCATATTTTTCTAAAATTTTTGAACTTGAAAATGCAGTTTATATATATATATATAGGCACGATTCGATCGATCAAAATAGATTTCGATTGGTCGAAATTGGCTTCGCATAAGACTGGGCCCAACATTTTGATCGGACGAATTTAAATTCGATCGCTCGAAATTCTGAATTTGATCGATCGAAAATTTTTCGATCGGTCAAACTTCTCAGTTTCCCCAAACTTTTTGATCGAACGAAATGAATTTCGTTCGGTCAAAAGATAATTTCGATCGATCAAAAAATAATTCGATCGAACGAATTTAACAGGTCTTTATTCAGAAACATCCATTTTCTGCCAGGACATTTCGATCGGTCGATTTACATCTCGATCGGTCAAAATTACATTCTATCGATTGAAAATAATTTCGATCAATCGAAATTATCAGAAAACACTTCATTGTTGTATTTTTGAGTTTTCTTTCACAAATTTGAGCTTTAAACATTGAATTCACTCATCTCATTCATCATTCGAATGGTTTACATATCATTGGGGTCACAATGGACCTTTACAAATCCTTTCCCTCTCTAGATCACAAAACAATGAAGGATGTTGGGCACGAATCTCGGCTTCGCGTTCCCACGTCGCCTCCTCTCTAGAGTGATTCTTCCATTGAGCCAACACCAAGGGAATCCGTTTTGTACATAACATTTGCTCGGTTCGATCCAAAATTTGCATTGGTTCTTCAATCACCGTCAAATCCCTGTAGACTTCAACTGGTGGCGTATCGAGGATATGAGTTGGGTCTCGCACATACTTTCGTAACATAGAAACGTGAAATACGTCGTGCACTCGATCAAGCTGCGGGGGCAATGCAACCCTATATGCAACTTCACCCGCTCTTCCTAATACCTCGAACGGTCCAATATAGCGAGGACTCAACTTTCTGCGCTTCCCAAAGCGCATCACACCCTTCATTGGAGATATCGTCACGAACATGTGATCCCCCACTTGAAAGTCCATGGTAGATCGTTTAATATCCGCATAGCTCTTTTGCCGACTCTGTGCCGCCTTGATTCTTTCTCGTATAATACGAACGGTCTCGACATTTTTCCTTAGGATTTTTTATCCTAATACGAATTTATCGCCTGTTTCCTCCCAATTGATCGGAGACCTACACCTTCGTCCATACAGTGCTTCATACGAAGCCATCCCAATGCTCTGCTGAAAGCTATTGTTATATGCGAATTCTATCAACGGAAGATGTTGATCCCACGATCCCTGAAAATCAATCATGCACGCTTGAAGCATATCTTCAATAATCTGATTGATTCTCTATGTCTGACCGTCAGTCTGCAGATGGAATGTGGAACTAAAGTCCAATCTAGTGCCCATACCTTCTTAAAATCTTTGCCAGAATATCGATGTGTACAATGGGTCACGATCAGACATAATGCTTGCAGGAATACTGTGCAGTTGGACAATTTCTTTTAGATACAAATCCGCCAATTTGTTTGCCGTATATGTCGTATTGTAGGGAAAAAAGTGTGCCGACTTCGTTAGTCGATCCACTATGACCCATATGGCATTGTGGCATCTCAACGTTCTCGATAATCCCACAATGAAGTCCATAGAGATAGACTCCCATTTCCATTCCAGTATTAGTAGAGATTGCAATAGGCCGGCTAGGTGTCTGTGATCCACCTTTACTTGTTGACACACCAAGCATTTAGAGACATACTCAGTGATGTCTTTCTTTAACTCTCTCCACCAATAATTCTTCCGCAAATTCTGGTACATCTTAGTACCACCAGGATGAATGGCGTACTTGAACTTGTGAGCTTTGTCCAATATGGTCTGCCTCAGCTCAACATCAACAGGTATGCATAACCTTCCACAGAATCGCAATGATCAATCCTCTTTGATGCAAAAATCTGCACTGTCATCGACAGTCATCTTTTGTCTAATCTTTAAGAGCTCTGCATCTTTCATCTGTAGTTCATAAATGCGATCGAAAATAGTTGGTCTAATTGTGAGATTTGCCAATAGGACACCAGTATCCTTGACCTCAATATTCTTATCATATAAAGAGAGGTCTTCTAGTAGTTTCCATCGTCGAAGCCCCGTAATGAGACTAGCCAACTGAGCCGCATTCTTTCTACTCAACGTGTCAGCCACGACATTTGCTTTACCTGGGTGATATTGTATAGTACAGTCGTAGTCCTTGAGAAATTCAATTTATCTTCGTTGTCTCATATCCAATTCTTTTTGCGTAAACAAGTATTTAAAGCTTTTATGATCCATGAAAATCTCAAAGGTTTCACCATACTGGTAATGTCTCCAAATCTTAAGTGCGAAAATTACCGCAGCTAACTCTAGATCGTGCGTCGGGTAGTTCTTCTCGTGCTCTTTCAACTGTCTTGATCCATAAGCTATGACTTTGCCATTCTGATTCAAAACACAGCCCAACCCACCATACGACGCATCACTATAAATAGCGAAACCCCCACTACCTGATGGAATAGCCAATACTAGAGCAGAGGTAAGCCGTTTCTTGAGTTCATGGAAGCTCTCTTCACATTCACTGGTTCACTCAAATTTAACATTCTTCCTTGTGAGTCGGGTGAGCGGTCCTGAAATCCTTGAGAATCCCTCCATAAATCGTTGGTAATATCTAGCTAGACCGAGGAAACTGCGAATCTCCGTCACAGTCTTGGGTTGTTCCCAATCTAACACTGCCTCAATCTTCGCCGAATCTACAGTCAAGCTTGCTTCTGATACTACGTGATCGAAGAAGCTCACTTGTTCTAGCCAGAGCTCACATTTATTGAGTTTGGTATATAACTGATGTTCACGTAGAGTCTGCAAGGTGATGCGCAAATGATGTTCGTGTTCTACTCTGGTCTTTGAATAAATAAGAATGTCATCTACAAACACCACTACGCACATATCCAGGTGCTGTTTGAAGACCCGATTCATGAGGTCCATGAATGAAGCTGGTGCATTCGTCAAGCCGAAAGGCATCACTAAGAACTCGTAATGCCCGTATCTAGTTCTGAACGCCGTCTTCTGCACATCTTCAGCCTTCACCTTTAATTGATGGTACCCGGATCTCAAATTAATCTTTGTAAAGAATTTCGCACCTTGCAACTAGTCAAACAGGTCGTCGATCCTTGGTAAAGGGTACTTGTTCTTGATCGTAAGCTTGTTTAACTGACAGTAGTCGATGTAAAGTCTCATCGACCCATCCTTCTTAACAAACAAGACTAGTGCTCCCCAAGGGGATACACTTGGTCTTATGAAGCCTTTATCCAACAGTTCTTGCAATTGCTCCTTTAATTACTTCAGTTCAGCCAGAGCCATGCGATAGGGATATTTGGAGACAGGTTTCATGCCTGGAGCTAAGTCGATCGTAAATTCAATCTCTCGATAAGGTGGCAATCCGAGTAGTTTGTCGAGAAATACATCCTCAAACTCACAGGCAATCGGGATATCGGTGATGACATTCTTTGTCTCATTTTTCTCTTGCAGGAACGCTAGATATCCCTCGCACCCATTCTTCATCATCCACTCAGCTCGTACCGCGGAGATGATTGGCGCTATCATTCCCTTCTCACCAATAAACAGAAAGGGCTTTTGTTTTGGCGGGCGAAAAGTAACTACTTTCCGTCGATAGTCAACGCTTGCACGATAAGCAGATAACCAATTTATGCCAAGGAGCACATCAAGTCCTTGCATGTTCAACAAAATGAGGTCCGTTATGGTTTCTTGATCCTCTACTTGAACAACAACTGATCGGCAACACATGTCTGCAGTTATGGCACTCCTTGTAGGAACGGACACATCCAATATAAAATCTAACTCCTCGAGTACTATTTTCAATTTTCCACAAATTTTGGAGTTATATACGAGTGGGTAGACCCTGGGCCTTTCAAAACTCGTGCAACACAACGATCACCGTCGTTTTCCCGATAGAGTAGTAGTGTACCTATATAATTTAATACATACACTAACATTCAGACACACATGTCATGACGACACAATTATCAAAATGCACCTAACTCTTTTCCTATCAATGCACTTTCTTCATCTCGAAAGTATGTAATCGAATTTAAGCATAAAAGAAAAAATTTATACCTTGAATCACATCATTACTTGCATGGGCGTCTTCTGCTGTTACTGCAAAAGCGCGGCCTTGGACGACAAGTCTCACAGGTTGTGTAGGCCTCTGCGCCGTAGCAGTAGGAACAATGCCTTCCTTTCTCATCTCGGGGCAGTCTCGTATCCTGTGGCCTAATTTCCTATATTTAAAGCATCCTCCCGTGTCCCGTCTACAGTCCGACGTCTTATGCGGTTTGCCACAACGAACACATTTCACTTGCGGACTTGAAGATGCCGCTCTTGAAGATCCCTGGGTGATTAATGTCCCAGACACTGGAGTCTGAGTAATTGTATTAGACCTCTAATAGTTTATATAGACTGGTCTTGAGACTGGAGTAGGTGTTGACAACCTCAACTTTTTATTCCCCGAGTCGTAATCGCTCACTCTCCCCAGATTTACCTTGTTCTTCCAATCTCGCCTCTTATTGATATCCCTTTCTGCCACGATGGCCTTCCCCATCACATCAACATATGTTTCAAGCTCAAATATTGATACTCTTTCTTGAATATTTGGTCTGAGGCCCTCTTCAAATCTACTGGCCTTCATTTCTTCTGTGGTTACTAATTTCGGAGCAAACCTTGATAGTCGCACAAACTCATTACCGTACTCCCTTACGGTCATGCTCCCTTGCACAAGATTAGTAAAGTCCTTCTTCAATTGATTTCTAACTTGTTTAGGGAAATACTCCATGTTAAATTCCCTTACAAACTCCGCCCATGTCTATTGGTCCTGTTGACCTTCCACTTCTCTCTTTCTTAACATCGACTTCCACCAAGCATCGGCGTCGCCTTCAAGTTGGAAAGAGGCCCAACCAACTTTCTCATGTTCAGGGCTCTAGAGTCTCTCTAATAACTTTTCCATCTGTTTCAACCATTTTTTCGCTTCAAGCGAATCAGTCTGCCCTTGGAATACCGGTCTCAATCTCCTGAAATCTACAAACGATGAGGGCAACAACGCAGGAGGTGGTGGTGGTGGCTGTTGCTGATGACTGACATTATTGGCAGCTAACAACACCGTTTGCTCAGCCAAAAGAGCAGTCTGCTGGGTCTGCTGAGTCATAGTAGCGGTTATGGCCTCCATAGTCCTAGCCATCCTATCAGTAGACTCATCGCGATGACCCTCTCCGCCTCAAGATGTGGTCTCTGCTCTCCTCTGGAGCCCAAAGGAACATCATCAATACTTCTCACACTCCTTTGGCGACCTCCTCTAGGCCAACCTTTACTTTTCTGGTCCATTGAAATCTATTACAATGAAATAAAAGTCTCATTAACAGATGGTCCCTAGTATCCAACAAAATCTCAAATCTCTAAACGGTCTAAGACTTGTCAGATGTCTCTAAAGCCGTTGCTCTGATACCAACTGTGACAGCCCGGATTTCAGCACCTCAAAACCCGTTCCGTCAGTGGGCTGACGCTAAGACCAAACCCCGAACGCATTACACAGTATCTCATTGTGCAACGAAAATAAAGTAAAACCATGCTAACTGACCATCATAACAAAATAAAGAAACTAGTACTATCCCTCAAAAGCTCAAAATGACGGTTCTAATTCCATATGAATACTTATAGAAAGAGAACCGACAAGAACCACCGGTAAGGACTATTCCTTACCGAAATATGGTTCACCAAAAAGAGTTAATTTACAATTATCATCCAAAATAAGTATTCTTCACATCATCTCAAAATACTACTCTCTCAACCTAAGGCCAGCTATGTTTGGCATCGCACAAAGAAAACAACACTCAGGGGGAAGTTCTTCTAGATCCTCACCAGGTGATAACTCAGGATCCTCCCTCGCCAAGCTCTTTGTTCCAATGCATTCACCTAAACTTGTGACATTTAGTCGAGGAATGAGCTTCATCCAAGCTCAGTAGGAAAAAACTTATAGCATGCTTATATGACATCAACATATATCTTATGGCATGATGAAACAAAATTGATCAGAACTTATGCACCGTGTGATTATCATGACATGAAAGGCACATACAATGCTTGTTTGAAATTCATAACACATGCTCTCATTTTATTCTAACATATGAAAAGAAGTTTAAGGTGCTTTACTTAAAGTATTAGAATGAGGAACTATAACCTTAAGCCCCCGATGGAATATCCACCATCGTCGCTCATATGAACCCTTTTTCACATATATCTAAGATCCCAAAAAGGTAGACACTTGACCAAACATAGTTACCGTTATACGGTAGGAGTCACAAACACATCACAAAGGTGTACGGATTGGCCGCCGTACCGGTCGAGTGTTCACATAAAACCTTAAATCGATGTGCATATATATAGTATATAGCTTATTGCCGTGTAAAGTGATAATTATAGTTTATATCAAACATTGGAACGAAATGTGAAGATCACACACACATACATAAATTAAAATGAATCTCGAAAGATTCCATAATACTTGCACAATTTGAAAACATAATGATACACATGCCTTTTCAAATTTAAGTTACAAACGAAATTCACAATATTGAATCCAAAATTGCATCATAACATAACACACATGCTAATATAGTAAATGCACATAATATCAAGTGTTCTCTACCTCAAATCTTAACCCGCACACGCTCAATCTATCGTTTGGGCTTGTCCTTCGTTACATAATGTCAGGTCGCCTAAACATATAAAATCCATGGTTCACACATTAGAACTATGCTAAACATACTCTGACAACTTTCCTCTAAATCTCTCAGTCAAAACTTAACAGAATCTAAAATCTATTTTGATCGATCGAATCCCCATTTCGATCGATTGAAACCCATTTTCGATCGATCGAATCTTGTTTCGATCGGTCGAACTCCTCAAAGCATATATTATTTCTCAGTTCGATCGAACGATTCTGCCTTTTCGATCGAACGAACACAAATTCGATCGATCGAAAATAATTTCGATCGATCGAATCCTCACAGAGCCAATTGACTATAACACATTTCGATCGAACGAATCCCAATTCGATCGATCGAAATCACATAATTCGATCGATCAAAAATATATCGATCGATTGAATCCCTCAGAAGCTACATGACAATCAGCACAGTTCGATCGAACGAATTTTAATTCAATCAATCAAATTTTCTAATTCGATCGATCGAGGATATTTCGATCGGTCGAATCCTCACAATAGACTTTTCCAAAATCTCTGTTCTATATGTTTCGATCGATCGAGTGTGGAATTCGATCGATCGAAACACACTTCGTTCGATAGAAATTTATTTCAATCGAACGAATTTCCTCAAACTTTGAATTCTTCCCTCTTAAGTCTATTTCGATCGATCGAACTAAATTTCGATTGGTCGAAATGAACAGATTTCTTCTGTTCTTGTGTTTTTCGCATCCTTTCTCCTCTCTTCCTTAAATCAACCCATTTTCTTATGATTCTTTGATTCCAAAATAATAAAAAAACATAACTAACGTAGATTTCAAAATCTATCCTTAATTTCATACCTTGATTTCCTAAGGATCTCCAATCCTTACTTCTAGATCGGACTAGGGTATCACCAAGCGAACTACAGCTGTTCGTCGCTCCAAACCCTTTAACTGCTACCTTCAAGAACGGATCGTTCTCGCATTCGACCGCAATCAATACCCACCATTCCTTCTCTCTCTTCTTAACTCCTTATGATCAGCTATAAATTTGGTATTGAATGCAAATTAACTAAGGTATTTATTTCTCTTTTAATAAGCCATGGGTTTAAGTGTAACACAACTACACCAAGGTTGGTGTACGTGTGTTCACTAACTCATAATCTAACCTACCTATACGAAATCTGATCCGTCGGATTTGATCTATAGCCATTACATAGACCATCGGTACGGTCCTCGACATACGGATCGTCAAGCACGCATACTGAGGCGTATACTTCATAGGCCAGAACTCAGGGATGTTACACTGCCCATCTTGCAAGTCTTTATTGCATTCGGATTGTAGCAAGAAAGTAGACATTGGGGGCAGCCAAAGACAAGTCTGAAAACCAGTGCAAAAGATGATGGTTGATGGAGGAACTAGATCTAAAAACAAAGAAATTACATCAACTTTGGGGAGTCTCGTGGGTCACTAGAATGCGAGGCCAATGGAAGGGCAGGAACCTACAGATGCACGAAATTTTGTGAGTCAAAGCCAGTCCTAAAACATGGAGAAAGCCGATGGGAAACTCAGCGATTCTGGTGGGTTGACGCTTGAAAATCAGGAGGTGGAGAATGGTGAATGGACAGAGATCAGATCTCGCAACCTTCAGAATGAGTCACCTTCCTTTCAGGGGAGTGGAGCGGTTGGTTTGAAATCAAGGGTGGATAGGAATTCTGTGGAGAATAGCTGTGACGTTGCTGAGTTGGAATCCTTGGGAGATCGGGTTCCTAATAAGGATAGAGTTGGTGAATCACCTTCCTTTTAGGGTAATGGTGGGATGGGAGTGAAGTCTTGTCTTGTTGGTCATAAAGAATTCCTGGAAACTCCACAATCTATAGTGGGTAATAAAGAATGCTTCTCCAAATCAGCGCCTAAGGATAAGGAGACGTGCAGTTTTGTGCCAAAGAATAATGAGTCTTACTATTTCGGTGGCAAGGAAAAGGATCCTTGCTTTGTTGTTAATAAAGAATGCTTCTCCAAATCAGCACCTAAGGATAATGAGACGTGCAGTTTTGAGCCTAAGGATAAGGAGTCTTACTATTTCGGTGGCAAGGATAAGGAGATTTACTTTGTTGGTAATGCGCAGCCTAAGGAAGTGGAGTCTTTCCTTTTCGTTGACAATATGGAATCCTCCGGATCTGTGACAAAGGAAAAGGAAAGATATCTTCGTCAGCTTGCCTTGGAGGTACATCTTCCTTCACAAAATTATTTTGATTTATTGAATGGTAATGATTTGAATACTTCTAGAATTTTAGAAAATAGCAAGTTTGACATCGGTTCTATTTCTCAAATTATGGGGGTGCAAGAAGTAAAGAATGATAATCCCAAGCAGCAGAAAAATAAGTCTAAACAACAGGGAAAGGGTAAAGGAAACAAGGCTGGGTCAGCCTAGCAAGCTGACCCGTCTAGATGAATTGTGGGTCGTGGAATGTCCGGGGTCTCAATAACCGGACTAAAAGGAATGAGGTGAAAAAATTAATTAAAGAACAAAATCTCGGTATTTTTTGTCTAATGGAAACTAAAATCAATCAGCCTAGAAGTGACAGAATTATGCTTTCGATAAAATAGAGCTGGAATTGTGTCATGAATTATAATAGTCACGTATGGGAGGGTGTGGATTATGTGGGATCCTGACAAATTCTCGATTCATAAAATTGTTGAAGCTGATCAACTGATTCATGTCAGTGTTATAAGAAATGATGGCTTGCAGTTTTTTCTTTCTGCCATATATGCTTCGAATCTTGCTTCTGATAGAAGGTTGCTATGGAGTTCCCTCATAAATATTGCTGCTAACATCAATGGACTGTGACTCCTAAATGAGGACTTTAACTGTATCAGATTTTTGGAGGAAAAGATTGGGAGACGTGTAGTCCCAAGACAAATTATGAGTGAATTTAATAATTGTCTAGATGCTTGTCAGTTGGAGGATATTCGGGCTATTGGTAATTTACTTTCTTGGACCAATAGATCTCTTGGAAATAGGAGAATCATGTGTCGACTTGATCGGGCTTTGGCTAATGTGCATTGGAAAATTTATGGCCAAACATTTTGATTGAGTATTTACCTGCTGGAATATCAGATCACTCTACTTTGATCACTAGATTTCACTTTTCTATTTCATCGGGACCGAAACCTTTCAAATTCTTTACGGCATGGACCTCTCACATTGGACTCAAAGATGTCATTGTTAAAGCTTAGGGATGGCCAGTTGAAGGTACTGATATGTTCGTTCTCCAACAGAAACTTAAATTCGTCAAGGAAGACATTCGGGAATGGAATAGAACTGAGTTTGGATCTATTCAGGCTAGAGTTCGTGTTGCTCGATCTATAGCCACAGCCATTCAGAATTCCATTCAGGGTGATCCTCTCAATGAGGAACTAGCAAAGCAAGAGAAGACTGCATTGATTGAATTTAACAGGGAACTAAATACATAAGTGGAATTTTACTTCCAAAAGTCTCACCATCAGCGCATCAATGATGGAGATCATAACACCAAGTATTATCATGCTATGGTCAGTACTGGAAGGGTTGTGAATAATCTGTATGAGATGGTGGATGAGGTTGGACACAGAGTTGTTGATCTGGGTCAAATTGGGGACTATCTTGTTAAGCACTATAAAAATATTTGTACTCCTTCCAGCACTGATCCTGTTCCTGCTATTCCTTTCAAGAGACGGCTTCTTCCCGAAGATGCCATTGTGCTCTCTCGGCCAGCTTCTAATGAGGAAATCACCAAGGTGGTGTTTGTTTCACCAAATGGAAAAGCACCTGGACCTAATGGCTTCCCTGCTGACTTTTTCAAGGTCTACTGGGATATTGTTAAGGAGGATGTGACAGCCCGGATTTCGGCACCCCGAAACCCGTGCCATCAGCACGATCATCTTGACCGTGCCCTTAGCTAAACACGGAACACTGGTATATCAAGCATGCAAAAGTACTATAATGAAATTTCGAAATTTAAATCTATATTAATTAACTTTCCAAAAGACAGTTCTACCCTCATGCCCCTACATGAATGGAGAACCGATCCGAACCATCGATGATAGAATTCATCACGGATGGTTCGTCCCAAAAGAATAATCCAAAACCTTATATACATGGTTTTCGCAAAATCAAGGCTTGACATACCAAGCCGTACAAAACTCTCTGTAAAAATCCCTCAAAGTGGCACAGCGGAGTCCTCTAGAAGAAGTCCTCTGGAGGTGGCTCCAACTCGTCACCGGCCGCAAGGTCCGACTTCACGGATCGGCGTCTCCCAGCATGATGGCTGCTAGTAGTGGACCTGCGACGTATAGTCTATAGGGTGAGCTACATCCTAGCTCAATAGGGAACAAACACTGTTGAACATATAAATTATAACTCACATATATTCTATGATATGCCATGCATGATGTATCTATGCAATTGTTAATGAAACGGTTTGAAAGCATTCGTTTTACTGTTGATTACTTATGTTTTCATTTACTCATGAATAATGCTGAAAAGGCCTAAAGCAAAACTTAAACTTTCAACTTAAGTAATCCCCGAGCAATATAGCATCGAGCCCCGATGAGATACCCTTCATCGTCATCTATATAGACAGTTTTTAATGTATTCCCTGGGAATACCATATAGTACCCAAGCCCCTTTCCCCTGGGGATTGGTGGCGGGGTTTCACTTGTCTCAATCAACACCCCTGGGGTGTGCTTACTATGTACGGATAAGCCTCCGCACTGGCCTACGGTTTCGCCGCCGTATCGGTCACGGATATCCTGCCGTGTCAGTCGTGGATATCCCGCCACGTCGGTGGGGTAACCTATCAAACCTCAAATAACAAAAATATCGGTGCCTTACATATAGTTATTCACCGTGTAAGTGTGCTAACTTATATCAGTTAGGCCCTATCAAACATGATTCAATCCTTGGATACATCCCTGGGATGTATCCATTTACTTGCATCACACCTGATGCTCTTATCTCTTTACTTCTTCATCCCCTGGGGATGGCTCAATAGTTTACTCTTATGAATGTCACACACACCCACACTTTTCACAATTCTTTAAGCAGTAAAAATATTTAAATGGAAATCTATATCACTACATACATGCTCTTGTAAAATAAAGTACATGTTCAAGGTGTTCCCTACCTTAGGTCTCTATCGTTTCAATGCATCAAGGTCCCACTCGGCTCCTTGTGCCCACTTTCACACGCATTACCTATGATACCATTAAACACATTCGAAACATCACAAAAGATGTAATGAATAAGTCTCAAGACCCCCCTAGAGTCTTGAAGTAAGAATCAAAAGTCAACAAAACTAAGTCAGTCGACTAGTCGAGCTCCTGGTTCGACTAGTCGAAATCCAACTCGACTAGTCGATTCTCAAAATCGATTAGTCGAGGTCCAATTTCGATTAATCGATTCTCAAAATCGATTAGTAAAATCCTATTCTAACCGTCCCAATTTTCCCTTAATTAATTGAATACAAAATCGACTAATCGGTCCAATTCGACTAGTCGAAATCCTTACTATTGAAATCCAATTTCGATCGGTATTTTCTTAACCATTTTGCTCCTCACTTTGAGGCTCTCGATGACTAGTGACACCAACTCGACTAGTCGAAATTCAAAGTCGACTAATCGAAATTCAATTCGATTAGTCGAATTATTGGTTATCGACTTTTCAACTTCTTGGGAATTTCGATTAATCGAATCCCAATTTCGATTAGTCGAAATCCCGAGTTCGACCTTCTTTGTTGTTTCTTCCCAATCTTTTCTCGATTATTTTCTAAGCAATATTCCTACAATTTCCACCCATTTTAACCATAATTTATTCTATAAATCTACACCATTTATTCACAAAATTCTCTCCATAAATCAACCACAATTTGATTTAAATGTAGGTTGGAAGGTTAGGGTTTCAGGCTTTTATAACAGATCTCCGCCGAATCCGGCGCTTTGATCGCAAGAAATCCCCTTCCAACAACTTGCAATAACTCCTCACTAGCTCCTTTACTCCTCTCTCTCTCTCTCTCTCTCTCTCTCTTCTTTACTCCTCTCAACAACCAAAATATGAAAATTAGGGTTTTCAACCCTTTTATCTCATCTCTTTTCTCGGTGTGGAGCACATACACACACATCGGTGTATGCCACTCTACACACCTCTCTATCTCTCCACTCTTCTACACTGGTTCACACATCACATCCGCTCATCTCATCTTAAGTTCATCAATGAACTATCTCATGGTCAAACCTAAGACCAAACGGGCACGGATCCCGAGGTCCTCGTTTGACGTGATTTTTCGGGTTATTACAGAGGATTTCTCTCGAGCGGTAAGAAATTTCTTTCACAAGAAAAAACTTTTAAAGTCTTAATTCTACTTTTATTAGACTCATCCCAAAAGAAAGTGATGCCAATACCGTTGACAAATTCAGACTTATCGCCCTATGTAACTTTGTCTATAAAGTTATCACAAAAATTATTTTAAATAGACTTGCTTTGGTGCTTCCGAATCTTGTGAGCCCAAATCAATTCGCCTTTATGAAGGGAAGGCGTATCACGAAAAATATTTTACTTGCTCATGAGATGGTTAGAAAGTTCCACCTCACTAGTGGTTTGAAAGCTGTGTGTGCAAAAATTGATATTCGAAAAGCTTATGACCGAGTGAGATGGGATTTCGTTATTGAGATCCTTAGACAAATTGGTTTTGATGACATCTGGATAGCATGGATTACCCAATGTATTACTACCCCCACCTTCTCCATCCTTGTTAATGGGTCCCCCCATGATTTCTTTAGTGGAACATGTGGTCTTAGACAAGGGGATCCTTTGTCTCCTTTATTATTTACTCTTGTCATGGAAGCATTTACTTGTATTCTTGAACAAAAGATTGATGAAGGGAAGATTCGTGCCCCTAACTTGCTAGGTGGGCCTAGTGTTTCTCATCTCATGTTTACAGATAATCTCCTTCTCTTTTTGGATGATGGCGTTGGTTCTGTAAAAGTGGTGAAAGAATCTCTTGAATTCTTTCATAGATGCTCTGGACTTATGGTGAATGATCATAAAAGCTCAGTTATATTTAGTGAAGCGTGTCAAGCAAAAAAGGAAATCTTGGATGGCTTAAACTTCAAGCAAGGACCTCTTCCCATTCGTTATTTGGGAATTCCCTTATTCTCTTCAAGAATGACTCATTCTATGTGTAGTCCTCTCATTCAAAAAATCAGGAATAGATTGGAAAGTTGGAAGGGACACTTTCTTTCTCATGCTGGCAGACTTGTTTTGATTTCTTCGGTTTTGAGAAGTTTTCAGGTTTACTGGATAGGAGCTTTTTTCCTACCAAAGTGAACTATTAAAGAGATTGAGCATATCTTTTGTCGGTTTCTTTGGAGAGGACCATTGTTGGCCCAGTCTTTGCATCCCATTAGTTGGAAGAGAATTCGTAAACCAAACGAGGAAGGAGGTCTTGGCATTCGCAATCTTACTTATTGGAATCATGCTGGTATGGCTAAACTCTTTTGGTCTATTGTTTAGAATGAATCTCTTTGGGCGCAAGCTATGCGGGCCAAGTATGTAGGGAGACAGAGTATTTGGAACTGTTCTTGGCCAAGTGATCCTTCATGGGCATGGAGGGGAATACTTGCTGCCAGAGACGTTGTGTTAAGACATTGCCGGATAGTTTTGGGGAATGGAGGTACTACTAGCTTCTGGTTTGATCCTTGGGTGAATGGCAAGTCCCTTATTCCTACCTATAGTAGAAGACTTCTACTTCATTCTGGTCTTGATGAGAATATTATGGTCAATGATGTGGTACATGATGGAATGTGGATTTTGCCACATCCCTCAAAGATTCGATTGAAAGATGCTTGGGAAGAGGTTCGTACTATTGCTGCGCCAAATTCGGACCAACAGGATAGATGGTGTTGGGAACCCTCAAGGGATGGAAAATTTTCTCTTCGATCAGCTTGGCATGCCATTAGAATTAAAGGAATGGTGGTTGATTGGAAAAACTTCATTCGGAATTTGGAAAATATTCCTAAGTACTCTTTCTGTGCATGACAAGCAATAAACTTTAAGCTCATGACTATGGACAATCTTTGCAAAAGGGGTATTAGTATCCCTTCTAGGTGTGTATTATGTTGGGCACATTCGGAGACAACTGAGCATTTATTTTTTGGTTATGATTGTTCTCAATGGATTTGGAGATCCATCAAATCCAGGCTGGGAATCAGAACTATCAACAAACTTCCGTTGCTTGAAGAGTTGAAGGGATGTATGGAAAGGTCAAAGGGAAAAAAAAAGAAAGGATCATCTGATTCGTAATGCCTTCTGCACTACCATCTCTTTTATTTGGAGAGAATGGAATGACCGTATTTTCAATGATGTGGTTACTCAAAAGAAGAAGATTCTTCATAATATCATTAGAGAAGTCTCCTTTCGAGTGGCTACTCTAAAATTTCCTGATGAGGATTGGAATTTGCAATAGGGCGACTGTAAGGATTAATAGGGGTGATGGCAATGCCGAAGCTCCTGTTGATTTTTACTGATTGAGTTGTTTTTGAATTCTTTGTAATATGATACTTCCTTTTCAATAAAAGGGTGAGGACCTTACAATCTCAAGCTTACTTATAAAAAAATAAATAATATATGGCACAATTTAAATCTCCAATTCTAATATCCCAGGTGAACAATAACTAAAATAAATCACCAGTGATGACCGACCATCACCAAACAGTGGCGTACAATATGTGCACCAAGCCTGAACTCACCAAAGTCCACAACGTGCTAATCTACGATCCCTGACTAAGGCACAAATCCACAAGCTGAAGGTCTTCTCCAGGTCAAGATCAAGAGTTATACCTGTGACGTATAGTCGAAGGGTGAGCTACATCTAAGCTTAGTAGAAGAAATTCAAATACAATTCACATCTTATCATTGAAATACATAGATTCAGTGACAAAATTTCAAAACAATTTTGTATAAAAAAGAGTAGCAAATATTATATTTTCATTTTCAAAATAATGCGAAGCAGAAACAGAACATATCGGAGACGAACATAGATCAAAACAAAACATAGCTGAAAACAGAAGTAAATCAGAAGCATATCGAAATAGAAACACATATACATCAGAAGGCCAACGTATCCCATCGTGAAAACAAGGTAGAAACCTCGGGGACTTAATCCCTCTTTGCACATAAAGTATAATCAAGGCACAATTACGTAGGCATCCCATATGCGGGAAACAAAATATATCGAAAGCCAAAGCATCCCATCGCGGGAATAAGGTAAAAACCTCGGGGACTCAACTCCGCTTTGTACACAAGGAATAACCAACACATCCCATAAGCGAGGAATAGAAACACATATATATCAGAAGGCTAAAGCATTCCATAGCGGGAACAAGGTCGTAACCTCGGGGATTCAACCCCTCTTGGCACACAAAGTATAACCAAATCATCCTGTAAGTAGGGAACAGAAATAAATGTACATCAAAAGGCTAAAGCATCCCATAGTGGGAACAAGGTCGTAACCTGGAGGACTCAACACCTCTTTGCCAATCTCGTATAACCAAGGCACAATCACATAGGCATCCCATATGCGAGGAACAAAACATATTGAAGTTAGAACATATTGTGAACATAACATATCATTGGGCCAAAGTATCCCATAGCGGGAACAAAGTAAAAACCCCAGGGCCTCAACCCCTCTTTGTTACTTGATTTCAGATTCACACTGTTCTCAAATATAAACGAATTTGAAAATGGAACAGAACACAAACAGATACGGAATGAAACAGAAACAGGTACATAAATGGAAGAAAAATCGATACATAAATGAAACCGACTCCCACATGCGTTTAATTACAAATTCATACTTCAAAGCTTTCATATTTTCAAAAACAGTTATAAAACATTTGCTTATGTCACATTATCTATAAATAAAAATCATAAATGCAAATAGATGGTGAATTTCCCCTACCTTGTTCACGAGACACGCAAAATGATGCAACTTTCCCTTACAAGAAATCTTGATTTTCAACCTACATCATATCATATTTAAATATCATTAAGTATTTACCTTAATTACTAACAATTCCTACATATCTAAGTGTTTCCTCAAAATCGAGGTGGAAATAGATAAGTTCGTGGTAACCTGAAATTTGATGTAACTTCCTCTAATATTTTGACCTTTAAAATGTTTGATTCATCAATTGTCATGTTCATGAAAGTTATAGGTATCGTTGTCCTCTTTTTAATGCCTTAAGAATCGCATAATCTGAGCTCGGAGTAAAATGTTATGGCCAAAATACTAAAGCATTGTCGGCACGCTCAATCAATTTCGACCGATCGATTTCTAATTTCGATCGCTCGAGTTCTAAATTCGATCGATCGAGTTCCAATTTCGTTCGATCGAGTTCCAATTTCGATTGATTGAATTCCAAAATCAATTGATCAAATTTTCCAGTAAATTTTTACTTCCCTATTCTATAAAATTCGATCGACCGATTTCAAAATCGATCGATTGAATTTGACAGCTTCAAAACTCGTTTGGGATTCTTTATCTTCCATCCGAATCGATCAAAGCTCATTTCTATACATTCCAATCACTCATAAATCACATCTAAACTAAATTCCAACCAAATTAAATCGAATCTCACCTTCTAATCACGTACATGCACGTTCCACGATGATCAAAACCGACGGATTTGATGCGAAACCCTCGTTTCTTCTCGATGGTTCCAAATTCTCCTTTCCTTCCGATCGAATGGGTGTGGATTGAATCCTCCCAATGCACACAATAAATCAAGGCTCTCTTGAGCAAAAGGGGATGATCAAAAGGGGAATCAACGGTGTTTGGGTTTCAAAATGAAAGAGGGTTTTGGAGAATAGGGCTTCACGCTCTTGATCGTGTCCGCTTCAAAGATCTCTTGCGGTGAATCGAAGAAGAAGTTGAATCTATAGTGGGAGATCAACACCCAAGAAGAATGAGAAGGGCAAGGAGATGGAGCTTTCTTCTCTTTCTCTTCTCTCAAATTTTGCAAGCCAATGAAGCCCACGTGAGAGGCTTGACTTATATAGCGGGGCTGGTTCGGTGTGAAGAGGGCACACCGAGAGTCGGTGCGCGGGTTTCTCATCAAGGGTTAAAATGAGATCTAATCTCACTTGTAAACCCAAATAGCCTCAATGGCTTACGTGAGAAACCTCTTTTAGCTTATACTTGGGCCTAGTTCCCTTGTGAAGCACATACACCAACTTGTGTGTGCGTTAGTCCAATACAATGGTTTTAGTTATCTTGCGAAGTTAAAACAGCCATTTGAGATGTTAGTTATTATTTACATGGAGGTTTGGTCTGGTGTGGAGCTAGCACACCCAAGTTAAGTCTAGCTCACCTACCAAAGGCCCAAAGTTGGCTCAAATAGTCGGCCTAATCAAATATTCCATTCCTTAGCACCAATTGTACACTTCTAATGTAAAATAAAGCATTCTAAAATCATACAGCGTGCATCGTATGCCTTGACAAATATGTATACTTGGTTGGGTGCCACGTGACAGGTTGGGTTATTGGCTCAGATTCGTGTGTAACATGCACAAACGTGCATACGCTCTACATAGGTATGAGTTGGGATTTAATGCCTTTGCGTGTAACTCCAACCATTACAAGGGAGGTTTGAGGCCACGTTACTTAGGTCAAATGTTTGACTCAGGTCTAATTAGTCAAAAGGTCGCAATTCGTCAAAAGTCGACAACTCAACATTTTTAAAAATTTTGGGTTTTACATTCTTCCCACCTTAAAGAATTTTCGTCCTCGAAAATTGGGTCTTATTCGAAGCGGTATGGTTACTTAGGAGTCTCTAACAAGGGTAGTCGCATTCTTCTCAAGCGTCCCCGATTCATCATTGACAAAAATTTGGGTCATTACATTCTCCTCCACTTAAAGAATTTTTGCCCTCGAAAATTTAGTAAACAAAAATTCAGTAGAAGATAGCATAAGCATATCTGTTTCCATATACACTTATGCTATCTTGGCATTAGCAGAGGAAGAGATGGTTGGTCATATTCTCCTTCATTGTGTCTTTTCTCAAAGGATTTGAAATTCTTTTGACAAACAAGGTTTGATCCATAGTTACCATGAAACTTGTTTCGCCTGAAAAATATCCACATTTCTTGCTTCCTGGTTTTCACATCCAGTTCATGTATTTGAGCAATTACCAATACAAATTTTGTACAACAAGTCTACTTGCATTGTTTCCTGCATCTAAGTCTCAATTCAACCATAATATTTTAGCCTTGGAGTCCATAATGAACAAATATGCAGAGCTTTCCCTCTTATCTATTTTTTGGGGCATATGTAATGAATGCAATAATGATATTCATAAAGGTCTGGAGAGTCCAATTGGAGTGATAGGTGAAGAAAAACCTAGAAACAAAACAACAAAACAGGACCCAAACGCCCCACAAGAGGCTAAACTAACCCACAATCAACAACAAAAATAGTTGATGGCAGCCCACAATCAACAACAAAATAAAGTGGCAGTAATCATAACAAAATTAAAGGTTACACACCAGTATTCACATACACTAATAATAGGATAAAAACCCGACTTATAACCAGCTAGTAGACATGAAGAACTTGACTACCAATTCAGTCACAATGAAACAAAAAAACCAGTGATCAGAATCACTAGAATGTATAAGCCTAGCTGATGCACAGATTCACTCAATTAAGTCTAGCTTTTTCCAAAGTGCCTGTGGCATCCTAGAAGGATAAAGCAAATAAATTATGAGAAAATTTAACGTATAACAAATACAGTACCCATCCAAAGCGTTGAGTTTTGATGCCATGATTGCATCTCCCATTCAATAAATATCCAATACACACATGCTTAATTTTGTTTATGATATCTCCTTACTTCATTGCCATGCACATTAGCATGAGGGATGACATGTTGTACTCATTGAAAAAAAATACCCTTGTTTTTCATTTTTTATATAGCAATTTTTTCCTTCTTTTCTATTTAGCTTTCTATGTTCTATGCTCTATGGGGAGATCAAATTAGCAAATATAAAAAAATGATAGATCCAAACAAACGCCAAAAGAGGTGCAGAAGGTATATAATTTTTTCTCTATAAAGATTAAACAAAAACACCCTTAGCCTGTGCAAATATCTAGTCTAAATGATTGTCTTCAAAAGTGAGCTATTGAGATCTCCCAATAGTAACTTTCGTAAACAATAAATTAAAATCAAAATCCTAATTCAAAATCAATATCTGTCACTAGGCTATAAATTCAGTCCGCAGGAGAAACGAATTAAAAATTTGTACAATCTAAATCGTAGGATCGTATGATCCTATGCGAGTTACAATCCAAATTAAGGATTGAATCACATAGGTTGAAAATTTGACATGAATCGTAAGATTCAGATTGTGTATTGTGCGATTATGGAAAAATTGATTTTAATTTCTTAAAATAAGGATTTTGGTAACTTTTTTAAGGAATCCTATCTACAAATACATGTGATAAAATAGAGGATAGATTTGACCGAAAACACTTATAAATTCAACGGTGTTTGAACAATCGCTTACCAGAGAGGAACGGCGAGAGGTGATCACAGATGTCGAAGGGGGGAGCTGCGAGAAGAGATTAGGGTTTGGTGATTAGAATTGGGGAACAACGAGAGGCGATCACAGAGCGAGGGCACCCAAAATCGATTTCCATCCACCAAATGGTGAAACGACGGCTCTCAAACTCGATCTCGATCAAAAGAAAACCTTTAACGTCGATCTCTGCTTCAATGGCGTCATCTCCAACCTTCAACACAGATCTCCGCTTCAATGGCGTCGTCTCCAACCTTCAACACAGATCTCCTTTGAGATTCTGCAATTTAAATCTCTAGCTAGGGTTTGAAAGAGAGAGATGGAGGCTAGGGTTTCGAAGAGGGAGATGGTGCGAGAGAGAGGGGGAGACGGCTGTTTTGATAGCAAGATAAAGAGAGAAGAGTTGCAACATAAAGAGAGAATTAGGGTCCCTGATAGGTTTGCACGTGACGAGCGGATGGAGTGCCCGTTATATGAGAGTTAAGGAATTAAACCAGTGTTTAACATAATAAACAATTGATTTTAGCAGTGGATTATTATACAACTGCCCAAGCAATGATTCTTTTTTATATTGCAAAAGTGATTTTTTTATCATTTTGATGTAGTGAACTGCGCCAACCCTTGGTATCTTGGGAGTAAAGATATTTAGATTTGTACTTAATGATTACTCATGGGCTTGAAAAGAATTATTAAGGCTTAGATTTAATGCTATGAAACATATAAAAGTCATCATTGGGGATGAGTTTTCTACTTATCTTATATTGAGATCCTTGAAGTGTGGGAGGATTAATTTGTTGCATCCCAATATGAACCACATAGAATCATCTACCAATGTGAGTCATCCAGATGCTAAGAGTCAATGATAAATTTTTAATGGGAAAAAGGGGCTCAATCTTTTCTTAATGGAGAGGATGGTGCATGGTTGGAGTAATGACTTTCTACTGTGGCTCATGGTTAAGAAGAAAGACTTTATTATTATTGGGATGTGTGTCATATGAAATACCATCTAAGACGTCTGATTTATAGACGATGATGTCAAGATATTTGTGTCAAAAAATTGACACGAGAAATGATTTCTATCATCTGATTTCTCAGAGTCAACCATTAAATCAAATGATGGTCTTTGACTGTTTTCAATTAGATGATAGAAATCCTGTTTTGTGCCAAACCTTTGCCTCCAAGATCTTTCCATCATGGTCTTTGAATTAGATGGCTTAGATGGTCTTCTATGTGGCACAAATCGAAGAGATAACAAAGTCTATCTTTTTCATAATGTGCCACGGTACAATTAATCACTACAAAAAATAAGACTATTAGCGGTAGTTTTTTTGGAGCAAAAAACTGTCGCTATTAATAAAAACTTTATTAAAGATTATTAGCGGCAAGAGTATTAGCAGCAATTTTTTATTAATAGAAAACTATCGCTAATAGTCTTATTTTTTATAGTGAATTCTCGTGTGAAAGTATTAGCTCCCATAATTGAATAAAATGTACCACTCTTTTCAAGAGTGCATGAAATGCTATTCGTTGCCGTCATGAAAATGTGTTTGAAAATTACGGATTTGGCACAAATATAGGGTTCCTCCTCAGGCCTTCTGTGTTTGGTTGGCTATAAATAAGCTTTACGATTGAAAATTTGTCATAAGAGAGGTTTTATGATTGGTGAGAGATATTTTTTAATCTTGTCGATGTTTTCTAATATCTTTTATTACCAAATCTATTCCAATTCTGATGGAGGTGATGGGATTGCTGAAGCTCGCATCATATTAGATTAAGTTGATTATTTCTGTGGACATTGTATAATATACCTAGCTATTATTTTTTTTTTAAATTTTAATGAATGAGCGAAGACCCACCAACCTCAAAGCTAACTATTAAAAAAATAAAAAACGTTCGCAGTTCGAGCCCAAAGCCAAAACCGTTTTCGCGGGGCGCAGTGGGATTGGCAGCGCTAAATGTCCACAAAAGACCATGATCAGATGACTGGAAACATCTTGTTGGTGTAATTCTTTTAGTCAATGTTAGGATTAACTATTATAACATATCTACCTAACACAAGAGTTTTCCTCCCTCGATTTAAAATTTCCAACAATACCGATAAAAAAAAAAATAATAATAAATTTCCAACAATCATTCCTTTTAGGCATATTCCCTTTGCCAACCAGCCTAACTGTGATTACCATATAAAATGGCTTAAAGGGCTTACGACGCATCACCACTTATGAAGCAGATTTTAGCCATAGAATCCTGTCAAAAGCTGACTGTGATAAATTTTTGGGACCTTGAAATCTACAGGGGCATCTATCAGATAGCACGCATGCTTATTCTTCCTGACACATCCTAAAATCTTTGGCCATAATCTTTTAATTTATCTATTTTATGGAGTGTTGACTCTCCTCGTAGGCATAAGATGGAGAGGAAATTTTTTTCTTCATTATCATCAGAGTCGAAGCAATCAAATGCATGCCATATAAAATTAATGACTATTATAGAAGTCTAACCTACAATTAATTTGAGATGACTTTTGACGCTTTGAATTAGACATGCAAAAGAGATCATCTTTGGACCCAATCAGTTGCACCATGAATCTTTAGATCATGAATGTCAAATCACACAAAATTCATGATTTTATATAGCGCACACAGGCCAAAAAGAAACCCGAGTACCAAAAGCATCGTTACTAGGGTATGGTAAATTGGTAATATTATATATACTCTAAAAGATATTGTCGGTTGAATGATTTGGTGGCTAAGTTGCCTTATAATCTTATACCAGGAGATTAAAAAAATCTAGAAAATAGATAAATGATTCGCACATCACTAGGTACTCTCAGTTTTTATGATGCCTGTTAGGTAGAATCATGATGTCTGTTGTCATCTTTAATACAAAAGATTGGTACAAACAATATTAATTTCCATCACCTAAGTCATAATAATCAAATGGCATCTAAATTAACCGCAATCATATAAATTAACCCACCAAGGGACTATCGCAGTGGTTGATGACTTGGGTTTGCTCCCCATGGTTGCGAATTCGCGTAGCAACTCCTCTTCAGCGATATCCGGATGCCCCATCATATGTGTAATCCGTGTAATACTCGTGGCACTCCTTAGGGATTAATTAGTCCAAATTTAAGCTTGTGATATCCTAACTAATAGTTATATAAAAATAATAAAAAAAATTCAGATGACCTTTGATTTTTTGAATCGAATAAGGGAGATTATCTTTCAACTCAATCATTTGCACCATAGACCTTGGGATTATAGGTATCAAATCATACAAAACATATCATGCTTCCACATGGGACGTATCCTAAAAAGTGACCGAGTATTTACGTCGAGCACCTAATACAAACTCTAGTGTATATTGTGGGTTGAATGAAACCTACTACTCAGAGATGTGCTGATTGCATAGTAAAGACAACAGCATGTGGAATCATCATCAGGTGTGGGGTTTTACTTTCAAGAACCCCAACATTCTTTTAGCTTCTTTCAGAGGCCAAAACCACCGAATTGGGTTTTGATTTTCAAGATAAGATCGGTTGGTGAATGATGCTCTCTCCATGTGCATCTCACTTACTTTATTACAATAATTTCAATAAAATCGGGCAAATTATCCTCTAATTGGGGCAGGAATATATATATATATATATATATATAGCGTAGAAATATTTCTCTACCTATTGATATGGGTGCGGCATGTAGAACCTTTTTGTAAAGTGATGGGTGATATGGGCCTACTTTACTAACAACGGTTACACTTTTAAAATATTATAAAAGTTAAATATCCTTCCAGCCGTCATTCTTGACTTTTTAAAAATTTCTTCTCTCAATTTTTTCAAAGAAGTGTCAGACTTACTTTTTCAGGTGTAGTGAAGCGTTAGCACCTCGACACCGAAGCGCCGTCACCTCAAAAACGAGGTGCCGACACCCCAATAGCGAGGCGCTGGCACCCCGGTGGCGAAGCGTTGGCACAGCGGCACTAGGGTGTCAGTGCCCCGTTTTAGGGGCGTTGGCGCCTCTATATAGAGGTGCCAATACTTCACTAAAAAAAAAATATAAAACAGGCTTTCAGCGCCTTGTTTCAAGGGCGCCAACACCTCTATATCGAGGTCTTGGCACTTCGATTTAAAAAAATAAAAATAACAAAGAAGGGGTGTCGGCGCCTCTATATCGAGGTGTAGGTGATTTGCTAAAAAAAAATATATATATATATATATATATATTATTTTTATTTTTTATCAAAGCGCTGACACCTCGATATAGAGGCACCGGCGCCCGTGAAATGAGGCTCCAATGCATTTTTTTTTTACTGAAACGCCGACACCTCGATATAGAGACGCGCCGACGTGCTAGTGCGTCGCTGCCGGGTACTAACATTTTTTGAGTAAAATATACCTGAAAAAGTAAGTTTGACACTTTCTTAGAGAAAGAGAGAAAAGAGAGAAAAGAAAGGCACTTTAAAAGGACTTCTAAAAAAGTCAAGAATGACGGCTGAAAAAGAATATAACTTTTAAAATATTTTAAAAGTTTAACCGTAGTTACTAAAGAGGGCCCCATTCCACCCATCACTTCACAAAAAAGGTGTTGCGTGTCTCGCCCATACCAATTGGCCCAGAGATATCTCTACGCCTGAGCGCATTTTCCCCTTTGTCATATATATATATATATATATATATATATATATGAGGGCCGGGGATATGCGCCTAGGCGTAGAGATATCTTTGCGCCTATTGATAGGAGTTCGACACGTAGTGCCTCTTTTGCTGATGCGACATTCCCTCTTTTTCCTCATTTAATCTTGCTTTAACCATGGTTACCACTAACAGAATAAGAAAGGCAAAGCGTGGCAAGGCGGAGGGGGTACGTGCGTGACATCGTAATTTGGGCATGATTATATTCGAAAAGACCACCTTCTTTGAAGCGCTTACGTTTCTGTGAAGGAGGCGATTGCGCTTTCTATATGGCGCGCTAGCGCCAATATCAAGAAGTGTAGCACTACGGACAATGCCCAACAAATGACACAAAGTGATGTATGATATTATGGTTTTCAATGGTTATCATTACAATTCGAAATGACTATTTAAGGCACCTTTTCGGGGAGATCACTTGCGCTCATTGCGCTTACTCCTCGGTAAGAAGCGTTTACGCTTTGTATAAGACGAACAAACACTTCTGCACCGGGCGCTAACGCGACAATGTTGAAGCATTAGCGCTCCATCAGGGAATGCAAGACGCCTTCCATATGGCAAGTAACATTTTTTTATGTAAAGCGACGTTCGACCTTATTTCATTTACTACCATCGTAAGAGCATTAAATGAGAAGCGGGGCATAACTTCATAGTTTTTAATGGTAATCATTACCATTTGAAATGACTGGTTGAGGCACCCCTTCGGGAAGACCATCTATTGGTTGAATGTTTAACATTTATTCCTCGAATGTTTAACATTAATGGTACTTCTGTCAGATGAAGCTTGGTTCCCCGTGAGTAGCGCTAGCGCTCCGGTAAGAAGCGTCAGCACTTTCTTCTGTTTGTGCTTGCGCGACTAACAGTAAGCGTTAGCACTCCGTATATGATACAAAGCGCCTCAAAATGTTGACACGTAGCACCAGTTTGTGTGAATTGGCACCTGACCATATGTAATTTATTACCATTATCAGAACATTAAATAAGGAGCGAGGCGAGGCAGACGGGAATACGACGTCTGACATAGTGTTGTGCAATGACCATTATTTCTATTCGAAAAAATTATTTAAGGCGAAAATTTTGTGAATTATAAATTCATAAATTACTTTTCACCTTTTCCCTTCCAATTTTCATCTTCTCAGAGTGCAGTAAGAAACTTCAAAGCAGCGAAACTATATTCTTGCATTTAGTAACAAGGTGAGTGTCCTTTTATTTTCGTTTCACTTTAAAATTTTCAAACATAAGCTCATCCCTTGTATATATGAAGCGTTTGCGCCTCATATAGGGGCACGGATGCTTCAATGCACAATCTTTTGGAGTGTCGGCGCCCCATCATTTGAGGCGCTAGCGCTTCTAAATGGAAGCGACGCCACTCCTAATCTTATTACCTTATTCTCTAAACTTCTCCTTTCTCGGTTTCACATATTTGAAGATGGTTTTCAAGACTTTAGCGACTAAGTGTATCATCGAAAAGTGTCAGGTCATTTATGATGAGGCATCTGAGTGGAGGAAAAATCTGCTTTCGCAGTCGGTCTTCGAGGTATTCTTTGCAGGTCCAAAAGACATGATAAGCAAAAACAGCCTCCTGGACGCAATCATCAAGTTTTGAGTCAATGACAACGTTTAGAATTTTAGAGCTGACACTATCAAATTTCAAGCCCTAGATTTTGCCTTGATACTTGGTGTTCGAATAATTGTCCTCCCTCGTTACCTTTCCCTCAAGAAGATTCCCAATGAACATACCATTAGAGATAAGTATTTTAGGGGCCTAAAAGATGTAAAGAAGGGAGGCATATTTGCTGCCATTAACAGAGTCGAGCAGGATGCAAACAAGGACTTTCTGAAACTCTGTCTATTATTCGTCCTCACCACCGTCCTCTTCCCAAACACAAAATATACCCTCGAGGAGTCCTACCTCGACCTCGTTAATGATCTCCCCAATTTCAACGAATATCCATCGGTCGAGGCCCCGTACAATAACCTTCTAATGTGTGTGGACAAAGCAAAGAGGAACAGGGATATAGCTGAGAAGGCAAAGGCACACCAGGATTACAATATTTACGACTGCTCTATTGCCTGCAAGTAATATTGTCCCCAGAATGTCTTATTTTATTTCTTACGAAGGTTGCCCATTAAAAAGGTCATCAAAGTTTTATTTTATTTTTCTTAGATCTTGGCATAAGAGATTAACTGCAGGTGCACCCCACCCAAGGTTGCTCAAATGGGCATAGAATGACAATACGAGGAAGTTATACATCACGGACTTCGAGAAAAAGAAAAATTCGATACGAGGTGATATCTCTTCCAAGTATAGGCATTGTTGCTACAATGTGCTTCTTTGTAGAAGTGCTATCGTTCCAAAAAAAGCGATAATGCCTCTAATATGAATGCAATCGCTTTTTAAGGAAGCGATTGCGTTTTCTCAAATTCTTTATCAGTCAAAAGTAATGTGAAATATCTATCATCTTGTAGGGAGTTCGGGAAATGAAGGCCACACTATATGAGGGGACCCTGCCTATGGTAGCAGCCGTATTACGAACAGGGTAGAGAGTTGCGAAAGCGGGTGAAGGACATCTGGTCCCTCCCATTATTGTGCGGAGGAAGAAAATGGACATTGATGCTATTAACATGTCGGACGAGGAAGAGAACGAGTAAGAGGAAGAGGAAGAAGAAGAGGAAGAAGAAGAGGAACGAAGCAGTCTACCAATTCAAGAATTACAGACTGTGAGAGGTCAATCAGAGAGTGGAGCAAAGGCTTCGACGACCTCAATTTAAAAGTTTTCCAGCTGAAACAAGAGAACCAAAAACTGAAGGATCAGAATGCTAGGATTTTGAAGGATCAGGGTTATATTATTAATCAGTTAGCCCTCTTTCAGAATGATTAAGCGTCTCTGAAGGAGATTTTGATAAAATTATCCGAGGTATGCTTCTAAAATGTGCTGAAGAAATGCTGAATTTGAGGAAATCCAATAATGAAGCGTCGATGCTTCAGATGTGAAGGCGCGAACGCCTTTACATGACGTGCCAACGCTTCGAACATGAAGCACTGATGCCTCTATATCATGCGCATACGCTTTTTATGTGAAGCGCCGAAGCCACTACCTGAGGCGCCTACCCTTCTACATGAGGCGTCGACACTTCTAAATGAGGCGCTGATGCTTCTCTATGAAGCGACAATTCATTGACTATGATGTGTCGGTGCTTCGGGTATGAAGCGCGAACGCTTCTACATGTTAATTATTGATTAAATATTAATTGATATTCTTCTCACATTGCAAGCCCGCAGTGTGGCGGGAAATCTGCTGGGGCGCGTTGAGGGTTATATGACATTTGTCCCCCAACGGCAAAGGTTTGCCTCGGCCCCAACCTCTGGCAATGCGCATCGCCTGCCCGAACCCCAACCTCAATCCCAACCCCGAGCCTCAGCCCCAACCCCAATCCCAACCCCAACCCTTACCCCAGCCCCAACCCAACCCCAACCACAACCACAACCACAACCTGACTCCCAACCATAACCATAACCATAACCACTGGCACAACCACAATCTAACTCCCAACCAAAACCATAGCATCAACCCCCGCCCCAGCCAAACCCCATCCTCCTACTCCCTCCAAACCCGAAACCCTTACCCAATCGACAGTCCAACCTTCAGCTAAGTTCAAAGCCCAGCCTCCTACAAAGGAGAAACCCTATCCCCAACGATTACCTCTGCCTCCACCACCACCACTGCCTACTGTGTCTCATGACGAAGGTCCTGAGATGCCCCTTATGCAACCATATGCCGAGGAGAGGTCTTCGGTGCAAGAAGAAGAAGAGGACGACAAACCTGAAGGCCCAGTCGCCTTCAGGAGAAGTGAGAGGAATCAGGGTAAAGGCCCCACCATTCCTCCCTCATAAACTCTCCCTAAAAGAAAGGGAGAGCTGGTCTCCTAGCCCAGCAAAAAGAAGGCCAAATCAGGGGGGGGGGATCGGCGATGCATCACCTCAAGCCTATATGAATGCTATTTGGAAAAAGTCTAATAGTGAGAACAAGTAAGTATATCCCCTCCTTAAAATTTATCGTCGTAAACTTTTAACATCTATTTTGAAGCGTCAACACGTCGTTGTCGAAGTGTCGCCTTTTAGTGAGAGCGTCAGCGCCCCAAATCCGGGAAGCCCTAGCGCGTCTACTACGAAGCGCTAGCGCCCCATATTGGATTGATCCCCTTAACATAGGATTTGTTGCTACAATATGATAAATGATGCATAGACGCTATAAATTCGACATGATGTTGTGTCTTATACGACGTGTCGGCGCTCCTTAATGATACCTAGTGCAGCTTATTGAACTCGCTAGCACTTCAAACATAAACTGACTTTATGCAATTCCTCTTTAATGAAAGTGAGCGCCCCTTATTGGAATCAGTGTATCTTTATTGATGGAATGCGACGTTCTCCCTCTTTATGAAATTAAATAAAAGAGGTTGTATTTATATAAACTGAGACTAATTACAAAAATACAATGTACAAGAAAGAAAAGAAAACCTAGGATAAAACTAGACAGGCAAATGAGAAAAGTTGTGCGTCGTCTTCAAAATTTATCCAGCCAAAAAGAGTGCCTCCTCCCGTCTCCGAGATGTCATCAACTTGTCATCTTCATAGAGGAACTGGAGCACGAGAGGGTAAGACTAGGTGAAGATGGGGAAGAGGGTGGATAGTTAGGATGGGGTTAGGGCGAGGGGGGGTTGTGGTAGACGACTCAGCGTCGTTCGGAATGCATCGTTGTTGGCTCAAATGCCTTTCTTTCTTGGTCAAAAGCACTTGAATCTCGGCCTTCTGCCTTTGAGTCAACCTCTCCTTCTTGGCTAAAAGCACAAAAATCTCATACTTCTCCCTTTCAGTAAGACGATCAAGGGTTTTACTTATCTCAGACCAGTTGAGCTGTTCCACCATGGTTTAGGGTTTACGGTTAAGGGTTTAGGGTTTAGAGAAAGGGGTTTTCGAGACGAAAGGCAAAAGAAAGGATATGGAGTGATGATTATATGGCCGAAAGGCAAAATCACCTTTTTATTGGAATATGAACAGCTACTGCTTTCGTAATGTTCAAAAAGACTGCGCGAAAAGACAACCCACTCCATAATTTTAATCTCCTTGAAATTCATAATAAAAGAAGCCCTGCTTTTGCCAAGAAGTGACATCTCCCTTAATTGAAGCGCTGACACTTCAATTAAAAAGCAATGAAGCTTCGAGTTAGAAGTGATGATGCGTCTTATTAAAGCGCACAAAATATTATGGTTAGCACTTCGACATAGCGTCTTGAATATTAGTGCTAGTTGACGTGTTGTCACTTTAAACAATAAGTGACATGTGCCCCATCATGAATCGACAATGCTCTGAATATTAGGGCTAGCGCTTCGACCAACAACATGAATATTAGGGCTAGCTGAGGCGTTGCGACTTCTAACAATAAGAGACATGCTTCCCCGATCAAAACGAGAAAAGCAGAGATTGTATTCATATAAACGAGAAAAGCTATTCGATGTTCTCCCTCTTCATGAAATTAAATGAAAGATATTATATTCATATAAAGTGAGATTATTTACAAAAATACACAATAGATGAAAGAAAAGAAAACCTAGGAAAAATTTAAAGAGACAGACAGACACCAACACAGCCGCCTGAGACGCCATCAAGGGGGTGGAGAGTTAGGAGGGAGTGTTTGGCCATGCGGTTGGGGTAGACAACTCCTCCAGACTGCGTCATAGTTGGCACAGCCGCCTCTCCAACTTGGCAGAAATCGCTCGCTTTGAATCCAATCCATCTCCCTTTGAATCTGCCTCTCCTTTTGGGCCATATGCGCGAGATTTTGCTCCAAAACCTCGGGGTTTTAGAGATGGAATGCAAAAGAAAGGGTATGGAGTTAAGATTAAATTGAGGGAAGACTAAATGACACTTTTTATTAGAATACGAACAGTCGCTGCTGCAATAACTTGGGAAAAGACTGAGTGAAAAGACATCACTCTCCATAATATTAAACTCCTTAAATTTCATAATAAATGAAATGCTCCTTATTGTCAAGAAGCGCCATCGGCGCCCTTAACTGAAGCGTTGACGCTTCAATTAAGAGGCGATGATGCTTCGACTAAGAAGCGCTGACGCTTCTAACAATAAGCGCCATGAGGAAGATCAAACAGCGGCATGCTTCAATGCATGAAAGAATTATCATAGTCAACATACAGAAAGTGTAACGACCCTGAAATTTTGAGAACCTTCCGACTGCTTAGGTATCCGTGCCTGGCACGAAAATCAAGATAAATTAAAAAAATTTAAATAAAAGATTATCAATATGGGAATCTGTAATCTATAAGCGTGTGATGTGAGTTGTCACTTGCAAGGCAAGTTCGAGAGGCGATTAGGTCTGTTTGTAGAGTGAGAAACACGTGTAGTGCGTGTGTGCTCAACACCGGAGCAAAAGGGAATAAAATGGAAATATTTGGGATATTTCCATTTGTTAGCTTATAAGAGAAGGAAGGTTAGGAATATCCAATCCTTTTTCTCGTTGCTCTAGTTCTGAACCTCTGCTTGCAAACCCATTGCTAGAAAACCCTTTATGAAGAACCGTGTGAGAGAAACCCTCCAATTTGTTTCGTGAAAGAAGCGACGTGAGTACATTGAATCGGTTTGAGAAGAGCATTACACGTCTGTGTGTTAGCGGGGAGTCATCTCTGGTTCATTGGAGAACCTACCTTGAAGAACTCCTCGATCTGGATCCGAAACCCATGCAACCTAGGATTTAGCGAACCTAGAGACGATCATCGAAAGAGGTGAGTTATTATAAGTTTCGTAGGAGAGTTATACGTCTTAAATATGTGTGTAATGGAGGCTTAAATGATTCGTGGAGAATCATAAAAGCCAAGGTTGAAATGGGTTCGAGTTCAACGGACCCCCATTAATTATAGCTTAATTGTCATACCCGATCGATCAATAAGGAATTGATTGATCAACCTGTAATCTGATCGATCAAACTTTGGAGTTGATCGATAGAATTATATAAAAGGGCCCTTATGAAATAGTAGGGCATTTTCTTGAGAAGTGAAGAGCCCAATATGCTCGATCGTCGATCGAATTTGGAAATGATCAATCAATATTAGAAGTGATCGATTAGGTGTGAACTGATCGATCAAGCTGTGGGATCGATCAATCAAATCAGGGATTTGATCGATCGAATTTTATTATGAAACTATGGAACATGAGGCCTGTTTTTTTGAAAATTTTGACCTTAAAAATCTGATCGATCAATTTTAGGGATTGATCGATCAGGTCTGCCTCTATTTTGTAATGAGGAAGTGATCGATCAATTAAGAATTGATCAATTGAACTGAGAGATTGATCGATCGAATCAAGGATTTGATCAATTAAATTTTATAAGACACTATAGAAGAGGAAGTGTATTTTTCTGAGATTCTAACTCGATCGATCAAACATGGATATTGATTGATTGAATTGAGGATCCGATCGATCAATGAAGAGATTGATCAATTGAAATTCCTCTATTTTGAAGATGTATAAGTGCTGGCTTGATCGATCGATTATGGAAATTGATCGATCAACATGAGAATCCGATATATCAACCAAGGGGTTGATCGATCAGCTGTCCTTTGTTTAGACTAATTTGGTATGAGACATCCGATAGATCAATGATAAGATTGATCGATCAGATGTGAACCCGATCGAGTAAACAGAGATATTGATCGATCGAGTTTCCCCTGTTCTGTCTGTCATTGAGGAGGGCATCCGATCGATCAAATAAGGATTTGATTAATCAGATGTGAACCCGATCGATCAAATAGGGAGATTGATTGATTTAGTTCTCCTGTTTTTGCTGTTTTGATTTCTGGGGAATTTGAGGCTGGACTTTATGCCAGTTACTGTCCTGACACTTCTGACACTTAGTATACTACACATATAATCTAAGTCAAAGTCTGAGCATCTTAAAAAGCTTTGGATTTGTTTAGAAAGACTTGATCTAAGATTGGAGAAATTCAACCGAACTTGCATCTATTTTTGTTCTCATGGGTTCATAGCTTTTCTGTTCTGATGCATGTTATGATTCTATTTTTCAAATCATGTCTTGCATATGTATGAAATTTCCATCACATTTGATTCCTGCTATCTGCTATCTGCCATCTAATTTTTGTTATTATGATAAGTATGCATGCGGTTTTAAGTTTCATAATCTGACGAATCCCACCGACTTGGCGGTATATTTGTGACTGACACATTCATGCATCTGCTTTGAAAATCCCTCGGCACAATTGCACTCCTTAGATGAGACATTGTTGCATTCTTGAAATTATTCATTGAATGATGATGGTCGGGATTACCCATCGGCCCAAATCTGGCTACCACGTGCTATACTCACGAGAGTTACTTAAGTATACTATTTTAAGTCATTAAATACCGTATGCATAACATCCTGAAAACTCTGATATTATGTCTGTTTTCTTACAAGTTTTGCATATCTAATCATCTGTCTGCATCTATCCAGCTATGTTTATACTCTGTTTTGCTAATATGTCTGAGTCATATTCTGTAACCATGTTTTACAATTAAGATACAAATTTAACTGAATTTCTTCTATTGAGCTTAGATGATAGCTCACCCTGTTTTAATATAATAGGTTATGAGGCTAGGGTTCCCGGCACATAGAGCAATCCTGACTACCAGCCCAAGCCGGAGGCTGAGGACGAGGAGACCGATATTTAGACCGACGAGTTTTACCCTTAGCCTGGGTATATTAGTCTTGTATTTTTGGTTCTGTATTGTATTTTGGATTATTTGTGCGCCTGGTGGCCACCGTCTGTATTATTTACTATAGATACTTGTATTATTGTATATTTTATAGGAACCACTATCAGGAACCATTGTTTTGGGTGATGGATGTCCATCACCAGTGATTCTTCTTGATTCATTTGTGAGGATATATATTCTTTTGTCTTTATATATATGAATTATTTTATTTCTTCTTTCTTTTAGAAGCCTTATATGATGACTCGATCAGCCACTACTGGACCGTGTTTGCTCTGATTTCCGCTAGACAAGCAGACACTATGATTTATCCTGGGGATCATCCAGAGCATGATCTTGATGGCACGGGTTTCCTAGTACAAAAATTCGGGCTGTCATAGAAAGTGTGGGAGACCAACGCCTTTATGACAGGAATATGAACAGCCACTGCAATAAATTTAATATCATCGCACCCTACCATTTATACACTACTTCCGTCGTACAAGTGAACTCAGTCACTATCCATGGCAAGCAAGCCCATCACACTGGAACAGATCGAACGCATCGCAGAAAGACAAGCCCAAAGGCAAAGCGATCTCCCATACCGTCTATACTAGATAATCTGGAACGAGATTAACCAGCTCTAACAACTGTTGGCTAGGAAGGAGGCGCTCCCATCCCCGTCCCTTCCAGATTCACCGCCCTACACAGTTTCACCGTGTCCCGTTACACCCCCTCCGAATCTCAAGTAGAGGACCCATCAGAAAAGGGTGGAGTCTCCAAGCTACTGCCTATTTTTGTATAGGTTTTTCTTAGGATGAGTGCTACTGCCTATTTTTGTATAGGTTTTCCTAGTATTTCTCTTGGTTGTATATTTTTGTTTAGCTTCTTGGTTGTAACTCGTTTTTGAGGTAATTAATTTTGAATGTAATGTATATATTTCATTAGCTTATTTGGAAAAAATATTTTTTTTTTCTTGTTATTCTTACCAATCTCTTCATATGCACTGCAGACAAAGTTAGCCCAAAAGTTACAGAATTAAAACAGTCGCTGCAATAAATACGGATAGTAAATAGATTGGAACTACCACCCATTAGCGCACAGTTAAGATTCCTGATGGAGCGCTGCAGTATCGTCGGCCCATCCAGTATGAAGCACTGACACCCCGATTGCAAAATGCTAGTGTGTCCACCCTAATTCTATGGAAGCAATAGCGCATTCGTTGAGAAGCGGTTGCACTTCTTGTGGGTATTTCGTGAGACAACGTGGCACAGAGTTAATATTTCCCATTAAATATGGGTAATATTCCTCATTGAGCGCACAATTAATATTCCCCATTAAGCATTAACTACCGCTGGTGCTTACGTACGAAGCCCCGACGCCTAGAGAGGAATGCATTGGTGCTTCTCTCATGGTCGATAGGTAGCGATGGCGCTTTGTTGAAGGGGCAGCAGCGGTAGCTTTAGCGTTTACTGAGGGATATTAATTGTGTGCCAATTTATCGGGCAAGCTCATTCAATGGACTTTATTGAATGAACTGCCATACGAGCGACTGCTACGATTAACTTAGAATTGGTACAACCGCTACAATAAATTTTGAGAAGACATTCTTCTGAACCCCTGCCCGATAAATTGGAGGTGCACATTAATGAGTATGGCAGTTCATTCAATAGAGTCCATTGAATGAGGTTGCCCGATAAATTGGCGTACAATTTATATCCCTCAATTAGCGCTAAAGCTACCACTGGCGCTTCCTTCACAAAGCGATGGTGCTTCTCTCATGGTCAATGGGTAGCGATGGTGCTTTGTTGAAGGGGCTGCAGCGCCTCTACTGGAATATGAGTGGCCGCTACAATTAACATGGAATTCAAATAGCTGCTATAAAAATTTTTGAGAAGACATTCATTTGAAACCTTATCCGTTGGGATTCCTTTGGGGCGGTACACATTAATGAGTATAACTGTTCATTCAATAAAGTCCATTGAATGTGGTTGCCTGATAAATTACTATTTAAAGGCCATCATGGTTTTCAGTTGGTTTAACTTATGCATTTCATCCCGTTCTTCTCGGCCCATACCGAAATGCAACGAGGCAGTTTGAGGAGGAGCCACCGGCTAGCGCGATAGCGTCTCATCCATTCCCACAACGGTTCGGTTATCGACATCCCGGATGACAATGAGCTAGTCGTCATCCCTAACCATGACGAAACCCCCCTGTCATAGTGTTGGCGATGGAAGCCCCCCCCCCCCTCTCGCTGTAAGAAGATGCCCTTCCTCTCCTGGCTCCTGAGCCGGTGCTTCTTCTCCCGGCTCCAGATCTGGTGCTTCTCCTCCTGCCTCCAAAGTACTTCATCCTCATTCCCCCGCCAGCACCTGCAACATTTTCGTAAAATGTTGCATCCTCCCCTAACCAATCACCGCCATCACCATACCACTCATCCACCATATCCCCTTCCCTTTGCTCCTCCCTTCATTCTCTTTCCTTCTTTCGCCTCGGCCTCAGCCTCCTCATCTCCACTGTCTCGGCGTATTTTTTGTAGTATTTTTTCGACAGTTTGCTAATTGCTCCTACAGATCCTTGCGATGACCTCATTAAGGGCTGAATTATGGTCTGCTAGATCGTCCAATACATCAAAATCATGTTTAATTTTATTATACCCATTTACGATAAAGAAAGATAGTGTAAAGAAAGATAGCGTAAAGAAAGACGATGTACAAAAGTAGTTTTAATTTATGAATGAAATATTTTTGCATGATTAGTAAATTCTTTTTACTTAATAAATAGTTATGAGTAATAAAAACGAAGCTCCTTCAGAGTATATGAAAATGTCAATCCACAGGAGTCAATGGTTCCAGGTTGAATCACACGTGCTTCATACACATAGCGGCTTTGCTTCACGAGAAAGCGCCGTTACTCCAAAACAGAAGCGTCCACGCTTCCACATAAAAGAGTAGCCATGGTCAACCCAGAGGATTAAAAAAGGAGAACCGATGGAAGCGACGTCGCTTCCTAAGCGAGGTGTCAGCGCATAGCATACAGGGCGTCGTCTCTATGAAGCTATAAATTCTAGAGGGAACTTGTCAGAAAGAAAAAGAATGAATAAATATTTTAATACATGAAAACATAGTCTATCAACTCACATTGACAAAATTAAATCTGTGTGACCCTGTGAAACTGCACTTTCCATAGTCAATCTAGAGGAATATAAATACACCAGTGATCTAATAGGTGCACGAGATTTTTTAAAGAAGCGCCCACGCTTCAAAAATGAAGAGCCCATGCTTCAAAAACCAAGCATGTGACAGCCCTGATTTCGGCACCTCGAAACCCGTGCCATCAGCACGATCATCTTGACCATGCCCCTTAGCTAAGCATGGAACATTGGTATATCAAGCACATAATTGAAATAGTAAATGAAACTGCGGAATTAAATCGCTATATAAGCATTTCTCAAAAGACAGTTCTACCCTCATGCCTCTGCATGAATGGAGAACCGATCCGAACCATCGATGATAGCTAATCATCACAGATGGTTCGCCCAAAAGAAAAATCACGAATTTATTCATATACATTGTTTAATCAAACAAGGCTTGACATACCAAGCCGTACAAAATCTCTCCAAACCCTCAAAGCGGCACAACGGAGTCCTCTAGAAGAAGTCCTCCGGAGGTGGCTCAAACTCGTCTCCGGCCGCAAGGTCCGACTCACCGGGGTCAGCGTCTCCTGAAGCCTCAGCAGCTGCTAGTAGTGGACCTGCGACGTATAGTCTATAGGGTGAGCTACATCTTAGCTCAATAGGGAACAAAACACAGTTGAACATATAAATTATTACTCACATATATTCCATGATATGCCATGCATGATGTGTCTATGCAGTTACTGATGAAAACAGTTAAAAAGCATTACATTTTACTGGTAGTTTACTCATGTCTTTTATTTATTCATGAATGATGCTGAAAAGGCCTAAAGTAAAACTTAAACTTTCAACTTAAGTAATCCCGGAGCAATATAGCATCGAGCCCCGATGAGATACCCATCATTGTCATCTATATAGACAGTTTTAACGTATTCCCTGGGAATACAAATAGTACCCAAGCCCCTTTCCCCTGGGGATTGGTGGCTGGGTTTCACAAATCTCAATCAACACCCCTGGGGTGTGCCTACTGTGTACGGATAAGCCTCCGCAGTGGCCTACGGTTTTGCTGCCGTATCGGTCACGGATATCCTGCCGTGTCAGTTGTGGATATCCCGCCACGTCGGTGGGGTACCCTATCAAACCTCAAATAACAAAAGTATCAGGTGCTTTACATATAGTTATTCACCGTGTAAATGTGCTATCTTATATCAGTTAGGCCCTATCAAACATGATTCAATCGTGGATACATCCCTAGGATGTATCCATTTACTTGTATCACACCTGATGCTCTTATCTCTTTACTTTTTCATCCCCTGGGGATGGCTCATTATGATTACTTTTATTGATGTCACACACACACACTTTTCCCAACTCTTTAAGCAATAAAACATTTTGAATTTCAAATCTATATTGCTACATACATGCTCTTGTAAAATAAGGTATATGTTCAAGGAGTTCCCTACCTCAAGTCTTCGTTTGATCAATACATCAAGGTCCCATGTGGCTCCTTGTGCATTAGCTCACACGTACCACCTATGGTACCACATAACATGTGAAACACATCACTAAAGATGCAATAAAGGAGGTCCAAGACCCCCCAAAAATCATAAGGTCAAACTCAGAAGTCAACATCAACTGGCCCAGTCGATTAATCGATTTCCAAAATCGATTAATCGAAAGTCAATATCGATTAATCGAGATTCCCATTCGATTAATCGAAACCCAATTCGATTAATCGAAATTCTTTGCTCTATCAAGTCGATTCTCAATTCGAGTAATCGAATTTCCAAAATCGATTAATCGATCCCAAATCGATTAATCGAAATTATAAATCGATTAATTGAATTTTCATTTCGATTAGTCGATTTCATCAAGCCAATTTCTTTTCTCCACTGGAGTCCACTGTAGGCTCCCAGTCGATTAATCGATTCTAAATTCGATTAATCGAAATCCAAAGTCGATTAATCGAATCGAAATAAAATCGGTCCTTTGACTTTTCAACTTCTTGGCCAATTTTGATTAATCGAAACCCAATTTCGATTAATCGAAATTGTCAGATTTTGTCTCCTTCTGGCTGCTCTTCCAAATCTTTCTCCATTTATTTTCTTTCTTTTTCTAAGCCTTTAATCTATGATTTTAACCATTCCTAACTACGATTAATCTCCCATAACTTATGCATTTAATTCACAAGAAATTTACCTCAATCAAATATCGATTTGATTAGATCTAGTGGTTGGAAAGGCTAAGGTTTCAGCTTTGGCTCTAACGGATCCAAACCGTGTCGAATCCGGCTTTTATCGTTTGAATCCCCCTTCCAATCAGTTGCAATAACTCCTCTCTCTCTCTGTCTCTCTTCTTTACTCTCCTTCAACAACCAAAAACCATTAATTTTAGGGTTATTAAACCCTTTTATCTCTCCTCTCACTTGTGTGTTGAGCACATGCACCGGGATAGGTGTATGCGACTTCTCATTCACATCACACACCACATAATCACTCATTCCATCACATCTTGTTCGTTCATCATACTTTATGCTAACCATTGATCTCCTAATTGGTCAAACTTGTGACCAATCGGGCACGGATCCCGAGGTCACTGTTTAACGTGATTTTTCAGGATATTACAAAGCGTCCTCGCTTCCTTCGCGAAGCATCGTCGCTTCTCGTATGAGGCGTCGTCGCTTCGGAATGATGGTCATGAAACGTTGAAATCAATCCTTAAATAAAAAATAAACTCATAAAAAAAAATTAACACATGAAAAGATTACCATAGGCTATCCATATGATTCAAAATACAGCTTTGGTCAGATAGGCGCAGAGGCTACATAAAGAAACGTCAGCGCATCGAAAAAGAAGCGCCAATGTGTAAAAGACAATGCGACGAGTCCACACTTCTGAAACGAAGCGACCACGCTTTGAATGCCAAGTGCCTGCGCTTCCTACACGAAGCGATTGCGCTTTTCATAAAATTAAATCAATGTGACTCTCTAATACCACACTTTCCATCGTCCCTGTTCTGTTTGACTCTGTCTAGCACTAGCAACCATCATCCTGACCCTCTTTAGCAGTCAAGTTGTGATTTTATGACCCAACTCACCACAACCCTTATAATGACATCTCTTCTTTTTTGATTATTCAAAACTAACCTCCATCCTAGACTTCATTCTATCATTGTTGCTTAACCTATCTTTGGTGGCACATAGTTTTGGATCTCGCACTATAATGTTTGCATGATCTTACAATGAAATTCTTTGGCTAGCCTGGGAGGGTCCACCTGGAGAGGACGCGATGCTAGTGCGTCTTTCATTATCCTATTCTGTTCTAATGGCTTCTAAGCCTTCTAATAGTTTCATCATCTCTCGTAATCCACCAAGCGATTCAATTCTATCCCTAACTAAATTAACTTCAGTTTAATTTCTCTCACCTTCCATATTTTTATCATAGATATATAATTGGAATCCTCTTTCTCACTGACCTCCAGACATATAGTACTGTATCTAGCATCTTTCGTCCATTGAGGTAGAATGTACTTAGAAGAAATTTAGTTTATCTCTTCCTTGAAGTAAACATGGAAGATGTGAATACACAACAAACCCTCTGTCTCGAAGTGCTTACAATCACAAGTGGTTGTGGCATCTTCATATTCGAAATAAACTTTAAATGTTCGATCACTATCCTTGATGCCATCCCCACTTCTATGCACTTGGTATACAATAATTGCCCCAACTTCCTTTTCGACCACCTTTTGTGACTTAAAACAGGCAAACATTCGAAAATCAGAGTGGAATTTATCGAACATGATTCTCGTATAAATAACAGCGGCATGCCTCTCAATTAAATTTCTAAACAAGAGATCCGGTGTTATAGACATTGAGACGAGATCCTTTATATTTTCTTTATCGCGACGAAATTGAACGGCAAGATCGTATTGCTTGACAGATTCCGTCAAACTCGTCTAGGCATTGACATAGGTATCGAAGAATGAATTTATATTTTCTCCACATTACGTAGTGGTCATGCCAGCCCAAAAGGTATCGCTCAAGTAGTATAGAATCCATTTCCTTCTAAGAGCATACATTTATTTGAACTAAGCATTGTCCTGCAATTGAAACTCCTTGACGAGTTCTGCCCATCTTATTTTAAAATCATCAATTGTTGGACTGAACTTGCATTGATTGTACTTTATCTTGAAATTCTCAAATTTTACCTTCAGCTGATAGAGAGATTCAATTCATTCCTCCCTATGTGCCATAGGCAGAGGCGATGTGTGGTCTCTGGAAGAACTTCGGATATGACCTTACTCATCTCGTTGCATTGATCGGTAATGATTACATTAGGTTTCTTATCATCCATGCACTTCAGTCCGTCCTAAACAATCAAATGAATGTCTCCTCTGTCTCATCCGCGAGCAACCCACATCCAAAAAGAGTCGTCTGCCAATGATGGTTGACCCCAATGAATGGGGCGAAAGGTAGTAGCAGTTTGTTTGTTTTGTAAGTAGTGTCCTATGCATATAATATTCTTCGTCTAGTTTGACTTCAAAGAAGAAATCGTCTCCTTTATTCTGCCTATCAATGAAGGTCTTGATTACGTTCATGTACATCGAATGGATGTTACTCTTTTTTCTTATCTTCTTTAGGTAATCCCGAGTTTGTTGAGAGTTTACCGTCATGCTAGCCTCTCCATCCAAACTCGACAAAATAGTAAAAATCTTTTAAGGGAGAATTATGTCATCAAATGCTCCTATTAATGATTTATTTGCTATGGTCATCTTATTATGTGTGATCGTAGTTCCTTCACCTTCGTAGGTATATACAACTGATGATTATGCGGCTCTCTAAATTTCATTATCTCCCATAATTTTTTGACGTTGATCCTAATCTTCAATCTTGCCTCACATCCGCATCTATTATCTCTTTAACACTTCATATCGAAATGTAATTTGCTCTTGTCAGACTGCTTGAACCCTTCGAACGAATATACATATTTTCTCTTTATAATCTTCCCCTTTGCGGATTTATAAGTGTTATATTTCCTAACGCTGAAATCAACTTTCTTCGTGTATAAATTATAGAAATTATATGTCTAGTTTTCAAATTGAAATTTCAAATTGATACATGGCTTTCATTCCTCGCTAGTATTCTTGACGCCTCCATAAGAATCCAACATTTCGCTATCCCTATCACCACCAAGTGAAACTCCTTCTAAAGAAACCATTTCAGGGGTGAGGTTTAAATCAACACCATCTACATTGAATCCTCCAATCGAGTCTATTATAGCCCTGCATTAGAAGAAAAAATAAATCAACAATTGCCTAATACGGAAACTGACTCACAACAAAGTGATGACACGGCCATAAAGAGCGTCATCGCTTCAAGTTAGAGGTGATGGTGCTTTAACTCGTCGCATCGTCTCTTTGTATCGCTTCAAGTTAGAAGTGATGACGCTTCTAACTCGTCGCACAATCACTTCGTATCGCCTCACATATGAAACGTCTACTTCTACGTCGAGTATAATTTATATATTTTCTATTGATTATAATTTTATGATCACCTTATAAAGAGATCCATCAACTACGAGGCTACGAGCAGATGAGGATGCCGCTTCACATACGAAGTGATGGTGCAGGCCATACGAAGCGTCGTCACCCGGGCGTAGAAGTGACAACACATCTATGACTAATACTAACTCTTCGCAGAAAAAGTGTTTACCTCGATTATAATATATATTAGAATGCCTACAATTTTTTGACGCGTAACTTGTAAATAATACACATAAACGAATTACAAAGTGCCAAACTTATCTCAAATGTCACTCTTTTGCGCTTCTATCCAGTCAGAGTACCAAAGACAAAGAGAAAGTTATCTCAGGGATCAAGCTTTTTCACGCCCGAGCGCTTCTTTTCAGTCAGAGCTCCAGTGAGAGGCACTCCTTTGGACAATGCCAAGTTTTTCCATAGAAAGTCTCGCAGAGAAGCACAAGTGAGAGAGGAAATAAAATGAGAGAGAAAGAATCTGAAGAGGGAGAGAGAGAAAAAGAACCTGTAGTAAGATTTTAAATTCTTTTACTGCCTTCTTCGTGATGAGACATTGACCTTGGGGCCTGCGCTAACTAACAACTTTAGTTATAGACTGTATAGCCGCCTACACTACCTACATTACCTACCACTGTCAGAAGGAGATCCCGTTATGGCTAATTCGAGTTAGTGCAAATGCACTTTCCACGTGTCCGCTCTCCATTGGGAGAGCGTAGAGATGTCTCTATGCTCGGACGTATTTCTCCCTTTGCCTATATATATATAAAATACATTTAGCTAATATATTTATTATTTTGTTTATAGTCAGTATTTGTCTAAACATGTAGTTGGCATTGGCTTGCACGGACTAGGTCAATTTCATTTCACCTGCCCAAAAGTCAAAAGCATAATTTCACTAAATAAAAGTTCATAGGCCGAAAAACCCATTTTCTGAGGAAAATGACTATCTCAGTTTCTACCAAGAAAGTCATTTTCTGAGTGATTGTTCTTGAGTTACTCAGAAACTCATTTTCTTAGGAAAGCTGATATTTTCTTGTGTTCTACATTTTCTCAAGAAAGTGTAAGAAAGTGTATTGTGTACTTCTACGCCCTATAGCCGCACGTATTTATGACCATCATCAAAGCGGTTATATTGATAAGATGATCGTTAAAATTTATATGCTTTAAATCAGTAATGTGTTTAACACTTTGGTCGGTTAGATTCTCGAAATGTTGTCTTAAACGTGTACACCGACAGGGACTTACTTGAAAACCGATAGTTATCGGTTCGGTTTCGGTTTAGCATGAAAAACCCAACCCGATAACACCCCTACCTATTTTCATATTTTTTACATATAAAATATCAGCTTAGGTCGCATTGACCTTACACGACCTGATTTTCGCCCGACCCAACCCAACCTCTTAGTCGACCTGAGTTGGATGTCTCATTCATGATGTCCGACCCGGTAAAATATCGGGTCGTTTTATCAAATGATAGCCCTACCCATGGAATACCGTTTGTGCACAACCGTAAACCTTATTATAAATAATTTGAGGGATCAGCCCAACCCGTTACTGAAACCTAAACCTGATCCTTATTGAGAAAAAATGCGTTTAAAACACAATAATCATATTTTTCAAGTAATCGCTTTTGTTTTAATAAAATGCGTTTTGATCGTGAAAGAACAATTTTTCAAAAAATGGCGATTAAAATGTTTCTGAAAACAAATCGGCGAATTTGGTAATTATGACACCACATTTAAACAAAAAAAGCAATGTTGATTGGTGTTAATCAGACGCTGTTGAGCCTTTACAATCCAAATCCTGCATGAAAAGATCTTGAGATCATGGGTCTTGCATCAGACGGTCAGATGTTGATTCCAAGTGACACACTTCTCAAAAAATGAACGTGATCATAGAGTATCATCAAAAGGGGTTCACGTTTACAATTTAGGATGTGTGCCACATGGAACCCAAATCTGACCCTTTGATGGTAGACACGTGATCTAAAGATCTATTGTATCAAATCTTGGGATGAAAAACGTTCTACATCATATGATTCAAATTAGTCAACAATTTCTTCCATGTTGAAGTGGCGTGGCAGTAACTAAAAAAGTATGGCAGTAATTACACTTATTTAAAGAGGTGTGGCAGTAACCATGGTTCAAAATCTCGGGTTACCGATACGTATCGTCCGAGCTCCAAAACGATACGTATTGGTATCATCCGCCATACAATTAGACGATACGGTACATTCAATGTACCGTATCGTTCAGCTCCAATACCGATACGTATCGTCCGATACGTATCGGTATCGGACGAAATTTTGATCCATTGCAGTAATAGTTCTCCTAAGAAAATGAGGTTTCCTGAGAGAAAAGCTCAAGAAACCAAATATCGCTTGAAAGTTCTCCGAAAACACACAAACCAAGAAAACTCTTAAATACAAACAAAGCTTAGAAAAATACATAGAAACTCATTTTCTGCAGGAAATCCTCAGCAAAATACATTTTCTTGGATCTCAAACGAGACCAAAGAGTGGGAGGAAAAGTGTCTTCATGGTCAAATTCAATGCAGCCAACCACTTAAAGCAAGTGAAACCCGAGTTAAGGAGAGAGAATCTTAAGTTGGAAATAAAGGTACCCAATATGCACTACAAAAATAAGACTATTAGCAGCAGTTTTTTTTAATAAAAAACTGCCGCTATTAGTGTTGTCGCTACAAAAAACTGCCGCTATTGTTTCTGTAGCGGCAGTTTTTTGTAGCGACATGACTAATAGTGGCAGTTTTTTATTAAAAAAAATTGCCGCTATTAGTCTTATTTTTTGTAGTGATGCATGGGACAGGATGCCAGTGAGTCAAGTCGGCCCAGACCGAATCCAATTAGTTACGACCCTATTGGAGATGAGGTCTTATCCAATTAGATCTGAGAGGAAATTCGGTCCACGGCATCACACACGAACCGATTAAAAGAGACCAATGACCTTCAAAATTAATGTTTTTGGAGATATATATGGTTGCTGTTAGTTTTAAAAGACATTGACTTCTTTCAGTCACCCCAAGGAGAAGTTTTTGTCTCAATATGTTACACCATATATCTTTATATCATGGTCATTAAATTAGACACCACAGATGATGCTTCCATATGGCACATATTCTAAACTGTGGCTCATGAACCAAGGCGCATGGTACTCGGCTCCGAGTTTTTAATGTTAAGTCAAAAGTCTAATGATAATAGAATTAGTGTATAATGGGTGTCCACCCATCATGAGCAGTAAATCAGTTGGAACATATGTGTGATTGGATGATGTTCACCTTGTTCCATTGCATTGAAAGTATGTGCATGTCATAGAGTCACACAAATGTGTGGACTGCAGTGTCCACCCATGTCATTTATGGGTGGACACCCATTCTAGCACATGCCTGCCTATTCATTAAGAGGACCATAATTTCTTTTTATATTAATAAAAGGATTTATATTAAATTTATAAGTCATGCTATGGAACTCTAGGAGAGAGAGTAATGGAGTAAGCTATTAAAATAATAATCAAATATATTTGAGATTTGAATTCTTTGTATATCACGTAATACCTGTCCCTCGAATTATGTGTTAGTCAATTAGTTGATTGAGACCTGATGAGATATGTCTGTGTCAGGTGACTGCCTGAGGTCAGGTCCACCCAAAAATATTGAGGACCCATTGGTAGATTGATGGGATAATACCATTTCAAGTGACACCCATAGGGTACCAATTTTATTTAATTGGGTGTGTTAGTAATTAAGTAAAATACACATCACATAAGAAGCCCAGACTGACTCCTGATTGACCTTGACCTGAGTTTTGGCTTGGATTAGGACTAAGCCTTAGTGATGACATAGAGATCATCACCAACGATTTAAATTTTGATGATCATCATGGTGATGATCAATAATTTGAATAAAAAATAGACCCATGAATTCTAAAGGACTAGATGCACTAATATTCTAGACATTGTATATGTGCCTTGTATTTTCAAAATTTTTCTAATTATAAATTATAAATTTGCTAATCTCTTTCACATTCTAGCCACACATCTAGTTGATTATATTTGACCCCATCTTAGACCATTGAAAAACTTTGAGAAAATTTATGATGGAAGATGGACTTTCACACATGCACTACAAGATCAAGTGGAAAAGTATACATTCACATTTATTGAGTACCTAGAGAGCATTGATAGGCAAGATGAGACAAAGTAGAGGGTGAAAATGGAACCCATGTGGGTCCCATTTATCCCATGCGCATGTGATTAAGGGAGAGAGAGGAGAGAGAAGGAAGCATGGAGAAGTGAATTTGGGACAAGTGGCTAGCCTCTTGAAGGCTTTCCCCGTCCATCCCATGCAAATTTCAAAATTTCCTAGCCCCTCTCCATTCTCATCTTCTTCTTCCTTCCAAAAACTCCATTAGAGCTCTCTCATCTCTCTAGCCTTGACCTCCATATCCAACCTTTGAAATTTTGATCCAAGCCCACAAATCAACTCCCCACCTCTTCCTTAATCACATATCTCAGATTAAACCCCGTTTCAACCCATTTCACCACAATATTTTGATCAAACTAGCAAGGAGGAAGAAAGAAAAGCACGGTACTGCCTTAGTTATAGTTTTGAGTTTCTAGGCTAGTTATGTAGGAACTTTTACATAGTTTTGGATTTTTGCTTGATTTTTCTTGAAGAAGTTTTCAAATTTCTGTAGTTGGGATAGATTAGACCAAAGGATGCCATGCATGTGATCTTGATGATCATGCAAGGCCATCCAATGGTCCAAAATCGACCAAAGATGGATTATGCCCAATGATAGTCAAGAGTTTTCATAAAAATGACTTGAAATTTTGATTTTTGGATGGAATTTCTTTAGATTTCAAATTTGAATTTTATTTGTGATGGATGACCTGAGATATGAAGGTAGTGCGTGTGATTTTTATGATCACACACTACCCTTATAATGATTGAATGGTCTATGATCACTTTTGGAGTGATCATGGTGCATTTGGAGTTTGAGTTGATAGCATGTGCCTTTAAGGCTTAGCATGACTCCATAGGATACCACCATGACCATATTATTGGTACACATTTTTCGGGAATTCTCTCGGATTCGGGAAAAATGACCCAATATGATCACATGGGACTCTATTTGTGAATAGGGGGCGAAGAGAATTTAGCAATAAGATATAGAGGTATTTATATGTGCACCTATAGGTAAATTATTAGTTGCAACTAAGTTTAAATATCATACCTAATTTATTGTGATCACCATCTACATATGTTTATCGACGTTGTAGAACGTCATCGATTGCGAAGATAAGGTGGGAGGTTATGGATTTAGACTCCTATATTAAATATCGGCCTATCGGCATTAGCAGCTAGCTTTTAACTAACTTGGGTTTTCTCTAATCCTAATAGTCTAACTAAAGTAGTGTGTTGGCCCGTTATGCGTGGGAGGATCAAACCCATTCTCGAGTACCCCCCATTGGCTCCCTTGGGCAAATCGGTTTGATGGCTATGATTAGTTTTAAAAATATGATGAGAATATGGGACGTAACCCTAATTGGATCTAAGTTGGAATTTTTGACAGGAGTTTCTTAAGGGTCAGATCTAAGGCTAGCTTTATCTCTCCTCGTACCCCTCCAGAATCAAAGAAGAAGGGTCAACCCTAACAAGAACGATTACTCTATGAGATTTCTAGAAGAGAGTCGAAGTTCTAAGCTCAAACACTTAGAGCTCAACTCAGTTCTATTTTAGAATTTCAGAGCTAACCTCGAGAGTTCCAAAGAGAATAAACAAGAAAATTGTGTTGTGAATGGGAGGGGTAGGGGCCTATTTATAGTATATGGTCAATTATACGCATAGAGTCCAGCGTATGATTCCAAATTATACGCTGGAAGTTCGGCGTATAATCTCAATTATACACTGGGAATCAAGTGCATAATGAATTATACGTTGTCGCTCCAGCATATAATTCAAGTTGTTGCACGGGAATTGGTCAGGGTGACCGGCTGATGATCGGATGATCAAATAAGATTGGAGAGAAAAAGTCCCAGTCCAAAGAGGACTGATTATACATGTTGTTTCAGAGTATAATGAATTAGGCTTATAATCTGGGAGGAAGATTGGTTCGTGGAGTATTCGAATCCTAGTCCATTACGGACCAATTATACGATGGGAGTCCATCATATAATCAATTATACGGTGGAGCTCCAGTCTATAATTCCATGAGATATGGGTTTTGAAGCTTTTGGCTAAGGTTGGCTTTTCCAGAGCTTATGGATAGGCCAGTGGTTAACCAAACAATTTTGTATACTCCAAGGGATCGAAAATGGGGTGTCTAGAAATGCCCCTCTTCAGCTTATTCTTGCGGAGCAAGGATACGTTGAAGAAGTAGACATCTGTTACAAGCGTCCCTTCGTTTCTTAGAGAAATCACAAGTGCGAAACGAGATGAGCTGACATGAAGTATTTGACTTTCTTATCTATCTGCACAAGCTAAGTAAAAGTGACGATTCGGTGACCTATTGTAGCAATCAAGAAGTGTTTCCACTGTCATGGGTGCATGTCGCGACTAGACGGGAGAATTTTACATAATCGAAGTACGTGTTTCACAAGCGAATGCCAACATAAAAGGAAATGATATTGATAAGATGGCAAAGGCCTTACAGGTCATGTCAGACCAAGTGTGTCGTTCCTCACACCAGTGATGCGTGAGGGGTCTCTTTCAGTCAACATTTGTGAGATCTTAAAACAATGTATATTTAACACATGTCCCTCAATTTCTGTGTTGGTCAAACTGTTGATTGAGATCTAATGAGATCTGATTGTGTTAGGTGACTGTCTAAGGCCACGTCCACCAAAATTCATGAGGCACCCACCTTAGATTGATGGGATATTGACTATTTCTAATGGCACCCATAGGTCACCCCATTTACTTGAATGGGTGTGTTAGAAATTTAGTAAAAAACACACCACATCTTATACCTTGTAACCAGCCCGGACTGACTCTTGATGGACCCTGACTCGAGACTTGACCCGAATTGGGCCTAAACCTTTGTGGTGATGAGGAGATCATCGCCATCGGATCAGATTTTTATGATGATCATAGGAATAGTTGATGGGTTGAGTCAAACATAGACCCATAAAATTGAAAAAAATTAGATGCACTAACATTTGGGTTTAAGTATTTATGTTTTGCATTGAATAATGGCTCTCTTGTAATTTTTAAATAAGTCTAAGGGCATTTACAAGTTAAATTCTTAATTTTGCTAATTAGAAATTAGAAAATTTCAAATCTCTAGCAAATCCTAGCCCTTAATCTATTTGACCAAAGTTTGACTCATCTTACACCATTAATAAACTTTAGAGAAATCTTGGGTGATAGATGCACCCACACACATGCACCACAAGATTTGTTTGACAACTTAAAAATCACAAAATTTAAGAGCCTTGAGAACCACAAAAGAAAATCAAGACAAGATGTGTGAAGGAGAGTGGAGCCCAAGTGTAGTCCACTCCTTTATGCTCATGGGAGAGTGGAGAGAGAGAGTGTGTTGGGAAGAGGAGAGAGAGAACATGGGAAGCAAACTTGAGGCCATGTGGCACAAATTGGCAGCCCATGGTCCCCAAGCCCCCTTGCAAAATTGGCAGCCCATGTTCCCCAAGCCCCCTTGCAAAAATTGAATTTCATAGGGCTCTCCCTCATTCCACCATTTTCATCTTCTTCTTCTTCTCTCAAACCTCTATTGAAGCTCCCTTGCTACCTTAAATTTGCCCTTCCAATCTAGCCATCAAAACCCACATCCACCACCACTCAAATCTTTTCTTCTTCTAGTTTAACAGATATAAACTTGAGCTTCATCCCAGCCCCTTGCACCATCCAAATCGAGTCAAACCAGCAAGCAAAAGGATGATCTAGCCAAGGTATTGTCTTGGTTACTTTTTGTATGAAATTTCTAGTCTAGTAGTTTAAGGTTTTGTCTATAGATTTTCTAGTTTCCTTGGATTATCTTAAAGTTTTAATTCTGGAATGGTTATATATTATATGACCAGTAAATTTGGAGGCCATGCATGTGATCTACATGATCATGCAAGGCCATCCAATGGTCTAGATTGGTCATCTAGGTTCAGGCCAACATAGATTAGTGATCTCTTGATTCTGCTTGGATTTTTATATTTTAAAACGGATTTTTGTTTAAATTTTTGGGACAATATTTGACCTTTGGAGGCCATGCATGTGATCTACATGATCATGCAAGGCCATCCAATGGTCTAGATTGGCCAACTAGGCCAAGACCAACGTGACATTGAATTTCTCTTTAGTTTTCTTGAAAACTTGTTTAGAAAAATGAATTTTTGTTTTGAAACTTTTAAAAATTCTGAAATATATTTAGATCAGCATGTTTTGATGCCATGTTTGTGATCAACATGATCATGTAAGGCCATCCAATGGTCTAGATTGGTCTACAAGGTCAAGACTAATAAAATTCGAATTGCCTTGGATTTTCCTTGAATTTTTATAAAATAGATTGGATTTATATTTGAAAATTTTAATTTCTTTAGAATATATGCTGAAAAGCATGTTTGGAGGCCATGCATGTGATCAACATGATCTTGCAAGGTTATCCAATGGTTTAGATTGGTCAAATGTATCATGACCAACAAATTGTTGAAATTCCTTGGATTTTCTAGAATTTTAGTAAAGAAAAATGTGATTTTGATTTAAATTTTTTAGATATTCTGGAATAATATTTTAATCATGACATTTGGATGCCAGGCATGTGATCAAAATGATCATGCAAGGCCATCCAATGGTCAAGATTTGGTCAAAGATGACTCATATGCATCATGTAGAAATCCTAAATTTTGGCTTTATATTTTCATGCCATATAATTTAGATTAAAGAGATTTTATGGCTGAAATTTAAGTGTCTTGTAGATGATAATACATGATTTTGATCTCTGAAAAATAATATTTTGATCATAAATTTCTAGGCCAAATAGTGGTCATAGATGCATCTTGATATTATGTGTAGTATAGTGTTGATTGATGCTATTTCCTTTATAGAATATTTATGAAATTTGTGACATGTTATTAGATGGGGTTCAGATGAAATATTCATATAATATCTCAAAAATATTATCAGAAATTACTGTTTTTAATTGTGATCAAAATGTATGGTTATAGATTGCTTGATACTTGATAGTTTGCATATGACTTAGTATTGAATTTTTGCTCATTTTCTATAGGATTAAATTTATTATTTGAGCATGATTAGTGGCAAGAACATACTATGTTTTATGTAAATTCATCTCAGGAAATTTTTGTTAAAATTCTGGTCTTGATGAGAATCCAATCGGATAGTCATGATTGTTTGAAATTGCTTGAATTTCATGGTTTTGATGCATAGAATTGATTTCTTGTTTGATTTTTATCATAAAATCTAACTCATTGATGAGTTTAGATGAATTACTCAATTCTGGAATGAAATGTTAGTACTTCGATTTTTAATCACAGAATTTTAATGGTGATAGATGTATGGATAGGAAGAATTTTGATATATAGGTTCTATGTTGTTAAACATTAATCGGAACCATTAGATGGTCTCTCGGTCGAAGATTGACCATTGTGGTTGACTGATGGTGCATTGAGTTTCCTAACTTCGGAAGCTCATGACTAATGTCGATCACGAATGATCAACAGTGATCGATCGCTATCGATGAAGTCTCGAATTTTGGGTAATTTAGGCTATAGCGCGCATTGGTTAAGTTTTAGAAAACTAATCGAAAAATTTCTTGAAAAAAAAATTGGTGTCCGTAAAATCGATCTTTGAAAAGAAAATGATTTGAAAAAAATGTTATCGTGCGAAAATTTAGGTTCGATTCGATGACCCTCCAAACTAATCCGAAATTTCTTGATAGATCGATACCCGACCAATAAGCACTAAAAAAAATTAGACTATTAGCGGCCGCCAACAACTATCGCTATGAACAAAAAAACTGTCGTTGATAGTTTTAATAGACTTTAATAGTTTTTGTGTTAATAGCGGCAATTTTTTACAGCCAAAAACTACCGCTAATAGTCTCATTTTTTGTAGTGAGGGTAGTACTGACAAGCAACTCGTGTCGATTAAATCGATAGAACGGACCCAAAACGAGGCCCTGATGGATCTGGGACTAACCTGGAATTATCCCAGACCGAGACCCAGAAATATTTGGCATGAGATGGACCACTAGGTGGACCCCATCGATGGCCCAAGTATATAGGCATTGCAGCCCACAGCAGTCTGCTCTTAGAATAGAGAACAAAATAAATTGAAATAAATTTTGAAAAATTTCCGAAAAACTTAGATAAATAAGTTAACGAGTTCCCGATACCCGGTTAAAATTTCAAAGTCGGACTCCATGCGGTTTGAAAGTTACGATACCCAAAGCACAATGCAACGATGCTGCCTTGTTGCACTAGAAATCAGAGCCCTCGAAGAGCTATGTTTTCCGTGACCAAAACCTCTCCAGAAAAATCTGGGATAAATTAATGTCAAAACTTGACCTGTATCCAAGGTTTAGGTAAAGTTTCAAGCGATAATTCTATCAAGAATATTGGTTGAAAAATCTGGAGCGTTGTGACGCAGAACTGCGAATCATGGCACCTAGCTAGTAACCTGACCCAACCGTTAATCTGATAGACCTAATACCATCCTGATCCCTTTACCTTCCCCAAAATATAAAAAAAATTATAGGTAACTCATTGAGCTTTCCAGAAAGCCGTTGAGTGCCCGCTTTCGATATCGACATCAAGAGTTATAGACCTGATATTGAAGCCCAATAACATGATAAACGTGGATAGATCTCAGTGATCTATCGATCATGATCATGTCAGACCATATTTTTGAGTGCCACCACCTGGGAAAAATGCGGTTTCCGTTACTCTTTCACACAACTTTCATAGGACTCGAAAATTAGATCGAAGTTGACTTACCCTGAAGTATTCGACACACTTGTGAAAAAGTTTGTAATTTAATGATTTTTAGTCAAAATATTGACTTACCCCGAAACCTGTGACCACCTGGTAAATACCATACCAGATCACGGTAATTAGCGATGGAACTGATATTGACTTGGTCACAATTAAGCCATGTGATACATAATAGCAGTCAATCTAAAATGATTCAAGTACAATTAAAAAATCACACCTATAAGATAATGCAAATCTTCCGATAAGTGAGCTTCAATATTAGCCATTAAAATATAAGAATAATGGCAGATAGTAGAGTGCACAAAATTGGACAATGCATGATACCCGTTCACTATTCGAGGTGCAATGGGACGCAGGGTTTTAGAAAAAGTAGAAAGAAGGATTCTCCAATTCCATTTATAGATGTTGTAGAAGAAGTAGAGCTGATAGTGCGTACTAGAGACCGTACCTTATCTCTAATAACTGTCACGCATGTATTGTCAAGTCCGTCAGTAACGAATGCTTTACAACCAAGCAACTGACTTCGTACCTGGACGCCATCAAACGCCTTTTACGGAAAAGCCCATGGGCCCCACCACGTGGTCGTCTCACACCCTCACTAATGGAAAATAACGGTTTTCCTAGAGGGCCGTGCATACGCAAAACTCATGTCCTCCCATTTCGTACCGTTTTTATATGTATTTATCGGCCGATACAAAGTGTTACGTCCGACATTGCTATGTTTCTCTCGCTCTATTTATGATATTTTTTTCTTTATCATCATTACGTGATGCTGCGAGACTTTTAATGCTTATTCTAATGAAAAGTAAAAAAGCATGATCCACTTTTTTTATTATGCCTCTTGACTCACAATTAAACACTAAAAATGATGTTGTTTAATTGATGTTACACCATTAAAATTATACTTACCATCCCAGGCTCTAAATATCGGATTTATCATTAAGCCATATAGCTCATATATATTTTAAATTGTCTCACAATGCATCAGGAATATACTCAACCTAAAGAAATGCGCCTTTAAGTGTAAATCTCTCTAAATCACTATTAATTTTTGGGCATATTGCACTTTAATCTATGAGCTATCATTTTGATGGCATCCATCACCCTCATCTTAACCAGTAATTGTGTAAAAATCATTTAAACACAATTTTAGTATTTAAAAGAGTCGGATCTTTCATTTTTTATGGGGCGAAAACAATTTCACGCTCCTGTAATTTCACCAGTCGCACAATCACTAGAAACTCCCCCAACTTCGCCCCTTCTACCAGCCACCCTAGTCGCCAACCCATTCAATTACCACCACCACCCCCAATTGATGCTTCTTGTCATTGGAAAATTGACTCGAACCTCACTTGAAAATTGTATTTGTCCATAATCGATCAGTTGAATCCCCCACCTTCCGACATGGCTCCATCACCATCGGAGCCTCTTCCTCCAAGCCATTACCTCGAATCTCTTCCCTTCATGACCCCCCCTCTATCATTTTTCATACCTCTAAGCTCACTCCCTAGAGTCACCAAAAGGCAGCGAGAAAGTTCCTGAAAAATGGCTCTGTTCATTTCTTGTTTACTCTCTCTTTCTTTATCAAATCACACAACTACCATGGTTGTCACTGGCCCCACCATGTGTTCACCGATGCTACCACCATCACCGCCACCCCCACTAAATATGTCGTCAATGTTATATCGTCGGAGTTGATGCGCTACAAAAAATAATACTAATAGCGGCAATTTTTAGCTGTAAAAAACTGTCGCTATTAACAAAAAAAACTATTAAGACTATTAGCGGCAAGGGATATAATGACAATTTTTTGTTAATAGCAGTAATTTTTGGTTGTTGCTAATACTCTTATTTTTTGTAGTGATGTCATTTTTCGTCACCGTCCAAGGAGTGCTATCCGTTTATCGAAGTTAAGGAAATAAAAGAATAAAAATAAGAAAAGGGTGCTTCATGAACACAACTAAGTGGGTAGATATTTTAAAAAAATTGATAAAAAATAAATGGGTGTGACTATAAATTTTCTAATAATAAGTGAGTGCAAGTAAAATGTGGGTGCTTTTCGAATTTTAGTTGATGAAAATGGTGGTACCCTTATAATATCACTATAAAAATAAGGCTATTAGCCTACTAGCGGTGATTTTTGGAGTTTTTTGCTCCAAAAAAAAATGCGGCTAATAATTTTTTTTTCAGTGTATTCATAGTAAAGACAGATTACTGCACCAAAGCAATGGTTGGAGGCTTTAAGTTTTAGCGTGCACATAGAAAAATTTAGTGCGGCAAAAGTATCACTCTTAATTTATCTTTTTATTGAAGATGCAGTAGAGAAATAGGAGTATCACGGTTTATAATTTTTCCGCTTTGAAATGAGACTTTTCTAGCAAAATTTCTCGTGAAACGAGATGGTTGATTACATATTCGGTTGGGAGGTGAAAATCAATGGGATAATGGCTCATCATCGACATTTAATTATTACAAAAATAGTGTCTAATTAACCTTTCACCCTTAAATTTGGCTTTTAATCTTACAACATTAAAGTATGATTTATTATTACGCTAGATAGCGTACATCTGTGATCAATCTAAATCTAAATCGTTAGAATATGTCTTTATCAAAGCATCACACCTATAAGAGAATAGCGGAATCATCACATTGCCAAAGTTTAATATCAGTTATTTAAAAAACTAAGAACACAATTGGTATTAGAACACACAGATTAGATGGTTCAAATCTCTCAAAAGTGTAATTTTTGGATTGATTGTCCTCCATATATGATTTATAACTTTGGTGGTATGAATTACCTACATCTTAAACCATTAATAATGTAAAATCATTTAAACACTATTTTGGCGTTTAAATCACAGTTAAGGGAGCTGATCCAAAAACCAATACGAGCATAAAATCATGCTCTCTGATATGTATATTTTACCACAAACATGGTATATATCTACTATTTTTTTTTTTTTTTTTGATAGGAACATGGTATATATCTACACTTGCCACACATAAGAGTGTACATTGATTAGCGATGTACAGTTTAAACACTAGCTCAATCTTTCTCTTTCTTCTATTCACTAATTTTATTATTATAAAATTTAGCCAATGAGCTAAAGTGAAATGAGCGGTGGTTACAGAACAAAATTCTTAAGTAGAATGGAGCGTAGAATTTTGTCTTTTCTCAAAGTAATAGTAGAGAATATTGTATAAAATAATCAATTATCAAAGTAATAGAGGTCGGTGGATATATATTCGTTCAATATCAGCAAAGCCAGTTGGGGCATTCTATTTGAATGTCAAACCGAATTATCATCATTGCTGCTCGTCCCTGACTTCTCAACCATCTTGCATTGCATGTATATATTTGACGCTGGGAAGGGTGAAGCGTTTGAATCTTCTACCCGAGTTAGATGACTAATACGTTGCACTACACTCAGCCCCAAGCCATTATCATCCAATTCCATTATTTTTTTTTTTTAAACAACCACCACTATCAATCTAATCGTAGTTAATGGAAGAGGTGCTCCTTCTTCATTGGAGAACGCTCAAGCGTCCTCTAAGATAAGGAAAAATCTCTAATTGGCAATATGAAACCAAATTGATTGCACACACATAGTGCACGGGTTTATTACTTAGATTAACTACTAAGAGAAAAAAAAATTGAAAACTCATCTCCACCATGTATTTTTTTGGCCCTTGAAATTTGAATTGTTGAAATCAGTCAAACTTTTACGGAAGCCTTAAAAAATAAAATTTTAAATTTTTTCTTCCAAAATTGATCTAATTCATCCCAGCATGCTCCACGTAGTGTCCAAATAGTGATTTTAGATGTCGCGTACCCGCTATATATATATATATATATATATATATATATATAATCGGTTGTGCACCACTACAAAAATAAGGTGTTTCAACGGTACTTGCTATTAGGTCAATTTTTGGTAGCGATAGGACTAATAATAGCAGTTTTTTGTAGCGACAGGACTAATAGGAAAAAACTGCAACTAATAGTCTTAGTTTTTTGTAATGCACGCGGAGACTAATGCCATATAGCAGTACCAGAAAGGGAGCCATTACTTGCACTTGCTTTTTAAGTGATTGCATCGAAGTGAAAAAAAAGACTTTGTATTTTAGGGACTTGTGATATGTGAAAGCACAATCTGAGCCGTCTAATTTAAACTTCATGATCTATAGATCTGTAATGGATAAGATTGACATGAAATATAATCTTTATCATATGATTAAATATAGTCAATGACTATTATTTGATTCAACAGTTGACAACAATAAATTATATGACAAATATCATGTTTTGCACTAATCTTATCCATTAAGGATCTATAGATCATGAACTTTAAATCAGACTACCTAGATTGTGTTTTTATATGTCACACATCCCTAAAATATAAAGTCTTTCTTTAACCTCAGTGCAATTACTTAAAAAGCGTGTGTAAGTAATGGATCCCTAGAAGAAATTGTGAAAAGAGTGAAGAGATTCCGCTTTTCGTTACGTTTTTACGGTGGGCCACTTTAGAAGAGAAGAGAAAGGAGATAATGAAGCGGCGTGGTCACATGGGAAGAGCAGAAATTATGTATATTTTTATATGTTAGAGACATTTTCATTCATGTAACAACAAAAGGCATAAATCATGGAGCCTTTTCTTTTCAACCTTTGCATGTGACGGGTCTCGAGCTCGCCACACACGCTCGATCCACTACAAACTTTCTCCATGCAAACTTTCATTATTCCATGTCTGTCCCCTGCTCTCCTATCATCTAACCTATAATTAGGTATATATCCAAATGTACCTACCTAGGTATCTATTATCCTTTGCTGCATGTTGGAAGTAAGATGTTATGCATATGTGTATTGATGGGTTTTCTTTACTTACAACCAATGGAGAAAGTGAACTTCTCTTCCATCCCGGTCTCGGTTAGATTCCTAACACTCCCTCTCATATGTTGGTCAAAGCAAACGCTTAGCAGCATCTGAAGTTTCATCGAAAATCCTCTTCATATGGATAAACAAACGTCCAAAAATTCTAGACTTGCTTTTGCCCGGATTTGTGGACACTACAAAAAACAAGACTATTAGCCGCAGCCAAAAACTGCCGCTAATACCCTTTTCGCTAATAGTCTTAATAGAGTTTTTATTAATAGCGGCAATTTTTTATTCCAAAAAGCTGCCTCTAATAATCTTATTTTTTATAGTGTGAGGTAGAGATTGGAGCCTCGTTATCAGATTAGGTGGAGCTCAAATTGTCGGATGGCTCTTCCCAATATCAGGTTATCGAATATGAGTGGAAACCTCATGCTTTCCCTTCCTGTAAATCGATTCTTCTTCATGCTGATTGCTCCAAAAAAGTTCCTAGGAAAGAAGCTTCAAGCAAAATTTGGGTTCCTAAGAAGGTGCAGACTGTTCAAGATACTGACGACAATTTCAAGGCAATGAAGCTTAAGGAAGTAGACGATATTGATGCCACAAATTTTACCAGTAATCAGACACCAGAGGCCCCGATAATCTGTGAAGTAGTACCAGTAAATGATAGTTCTAATGATCATGAGGATGAGATTATTATGGATACTCTCAGAAATCGTGATAATTTGGAGATCAAGATTCCAAATATAGAAGTTGATAACGTGAACATGGAAGTTGCCATTCCGGTTATTGTGGAGGCCGAGCGTATAGCTGAAGACAATTTGGTGATTGTGGAGGCCGAGCGGATAGTTGAAGATAGGTCGTTGGGACGGCATGAAGTCCATCCTAGACGAAACTCACCATGTGAATCCCCTAAATCTGCTCCACATCCTTCGGCTGCTCATATTCTTGAACCAGAATTCTAGAGTTTCTAATTCCGAACTTGAAGGGATATCCTTGAGAGGTAATTAAGAAGATCTCTTCCCATAACCAATTTGATTTGTTACTTGATGTGGAAAATCTTACCTCTGGAGTTATGGAAAATAGTCATCTACGGCTAGGATCCTTATCCAATATTTTAGGATTACAAGATATTAGAACCCTACTACCCCAGTTCCTACAAACTACCACTACTCCACTTCTTACAAACTACCCAAACCCCTCACCTTCTACAAACTATCCACTATCCCACTTCTTACAAACTACCCTCTATATTGTATTATAAATATAACATATTTGTGCATTTGTAAAACATTGATTTGTAAAGCATTGAGGAATAACAAAGCGAAAACTTTGTCCCATTTATTTTTACAATATTTTTATATTTATTTAACATGGTATCAGAGCCACTCGGCTTCTGAATTTTTGGTTCATCAAATGGCGGACGGTTGTTAATCTATTGCGTCAAATTTGATTAATGATGTGGCGTCTCCCTATTATCTTCATCCATCCGATCATCTGGGTGCTACCCTCGTTTCAACTTCTCTTATTGGTGAAAACTATTCCACTTGAAAAAGATCGATGAAAATCGCATTGAATGCTAAAAACAAACTTGGATTTGTTGATGGCACCCTCAAGAAACCAACTATGAACTTGGCAGAGCTTCAAGCGGGGGATCGTTGCAATGACATAATTTTGTCATGGATACTCAATGTCATCGACAAAAGTCTCACCAGTAGCATCATCTATGGCGATACACCGCATGACGTATGGTTGAATCTCGAAGAACGATTCTCACAAAGCAATAATCCTCGAGTCATTCAACTTAAACGTGCAATATGTATGTTGCAACAAGATCAACAATCATTGGTAACCTACTATAATACCATAAAATCCTATTGGGATGAATTAGGAACTCATGTATTGACATCCGAATGCACTTGTGGAGCATTCAAAGACCTTCAACAGTTTCAAGAAACGGAACGAGTCTACCAATTCTTAATGGGACTTAATGAGATGTATTCTTTCATTCGTAGCCAGTTCTAGTCATGGATCCTCTCCCCACGGTTAGTAAAGCATATGCCATTATCAACCAAGAAGAGAAGCAAAGACTCCTCCACTTGTCCGCTCCACACATCAAGGATTCGGCGGCACTCATTGCTGATACTAGGAATCTTAATGTTGGTGGAGATAACCAACACAATCAAATTAGTGGACAAGGCAAAATGTTATAAGATAGTTGGTTACCCACAAAATTTTGGAAAAGGAAAATGGAACCAACCTTATAACAATCGCACTTCATCAAAGGTTATTACTACTCATAACGTTTTACTACTTGGAACACCTAGCAATCCTCAAGATGGGATGAATCCAACCGCCAATCATGCTCTCACCAATCTCTCGACAGAACAATACCAACAACTCCTATCATTACTTAATGCAAATGAAAAATCTGCCAATCTTGCTAGTAACATGTCATTATTTTCTTGCAATTCTGCTATTTCATTTCCATCCACCACATGGATCATCGATAGTGGTGCGTCTGATCACATGACCCCTTATGCATCTTCTTTCACGAGTTTGATTCAAACTCATGAAACTAAACCTGTTAAGCTACCTACTGGTGATATGACAACCATCACACATGTTGGTTCAGTCAATCTTTCTAAAAATATTATTTTACATAATGTTCTTTGTGTACCCCAATTTCAATTCAATCTACTATTTGTTAGAAAACTAACCCAACAATTGAACTGTGCTGCTATATTTTTTCTAACATTTTATATTTTTCAGGACTTGTCATCGAGGAAGCTGATTGGAGTGGGTGAAGTAAGAGATGGTCTTTATCATTTCATCCAACCACCAACATCACCAATATCAACACCATCAGCCATGCATGTTACAAGACCAAACTCCAACCTCTGGCACATGCGACTTGGGCGCCCTTCTACTGCTCGTCTATCTAATTTATCTTCTCTTTCTAAAAATATTTTTTACTTTAACTCTCATTGTGATGTTTGTCAAATTTCTAAACAAAAGCGCAGTCCTTTTCTTTAAGTGACAATCGTAGCAGTCGTCCTTTGATCTAATATATTGTAATATTTGGGGTGGATATCTTACTACATCTTTCACTGGTGCACACTACTTTCTTACTATTGTAGATGATTTTTCACGTTGTACATGGGTTTATCTTATGCGTTTTAAATCTGAAACATATTCGTTTCTCACAAAGTTTTGTACAATGATTAAAAACCAATTTCAAAATCTGATTTGTCAAATAAGGACCAACAATGGCATGAAATTTCTTTATACTGCTATGCAAAATTTTTTCCACGAACATGAAATTATTCATCAACGAACTTGTGTTGAAACCCCACAATAAAATGGGGTGGCAGAGCGAAAACACCGACATTTTCTTGAAGTAGCCCAAGCCTCACGTTTTCAAGCCAACTTACTATTATATTTTTGGGGAGAATGTGTACTCACTGCCACTTACCTTATCAATCGAATTCCTACACCAAACCTTAATGGTAAGACCCCTTATGAACTGCTTTTCAATTGTACCCCTACCTATGACCACCTTCGGACATTCGGGTGTCTTTGTTACGCTCGCACATTAAGTGCACATCGCCATAAATTTTCCCCCCGTGCCTCACAGTGCATATTTGTCGGATACCCTTTTGGTCAACGTGGTTATCGAGTTTATGATATTAATACTAGACGTCTTTTCACTTCTCGTGACGTTGTATTCATTGAATCTACATTCCCTTTCCAATCACAAACAAAGTCCATCTCCGAATCCATTCCCACTGTACTTCCTTTACCAGTTAATGATCAAGGAAATATTACTATTAGTTTGGAAGATCAACCTTTTACATTTCTCATTCTCGACATAGCTCATAATATTCCTCCACCTACAATCCAACCCCATGAACCTAATTTAGATATTACACCCACTCTACAACACCTTGAACCACGTTGATCTCAGCGAAATATTACACATCCATCTCACCTTAAAGATTTTATTTGTCCTATTTTACCTCACAAGACTTCTCATACTTTACCAACTGCACAGCTATCTACAGTTAATACCTATCCTATTTCTAAGTCTCTCTCCTATGCACGTTTTTCTCCTAACCATATTGCTTTCTTATCTGCTATTCATTCCTATGAAGAACCCCAAACTTTTTCACAAGCTGTTAAATATCACTATTGGCATGATGCAATGTCTGTGGAGATAGATGCATTACAACAAAATCAGACGTGGATTCTACAACCATTGCCACCAGGCAAGAAACCTATTGGCTGTAAATGGATATACAAAGTCAAATATCGGGCCGATGGAACTGTAGAACGATTCAAGGCTCGTTTAGTTGCTAAAGGTTACACTAAAAAAGAATGGTTAGATTATCATGAAACCTTTGCTCCTGTTGCTAAACTCGTCACTGTGCGTTGCCTCTTAGCCGTGGCGTCCATTAGAAACTGACCTCTTCACCAACTAGATGTTAACAATGCCTTCCTTCATGGGGACCTGCACGAAGAAGTTTATATGCAACTTCCTCCTGGTTTCTCTTAACAGGGGGAGCATCTCGTTTGTCGCCTGCACAAGTCTCTCTATGGCCTCAAACAAGCATCACGTAACTGGTTTGCAAAATTTTCTACTGCCCTCAAAGATGCCGGTTACTCTCAATCAATTACAGATTATTCTCTGTTTACACGATACAAGGGTTCTACATTCACAGCCGTCTTAGTATATGTCGATAATATCATCGTGACAGGCAGCTGCAACACTTCTATTAATAATCTGAAGATCTTTCTCAATAATCGTTTTCATATCAAATATTTGGGCCTCCTAAAATATTTTTTAGGAATTGAAGTTGCATGATCTCCAAAAGGCATTTTTTTGAGCCAGCGAAAATATACTCTTGACATACTCGCTGACAGTGATCATCTTGGAACTCAACCTACTACATTTCCAATGGAACAAAATCTCTGTTTAACCAATGAACATGGCGAACTTCTTCATGATCCAACAGTTTATCGTCGCCTAGTTGGTCGACTCATTTACCTTACTATTACAAAGCCTGACATAGTTTACTCTGTGAATATTCTTAGCCAATTCATGCATCAGCCTTGTCAACCACATTATGTTGCAGCTACTAGAGTACTCCGATATCTCAAATCTTCTCCAGGCCAAGGCATCATGTTACCATCCGACAATTCCTTCATTCTCTTCGCATACGCTGATTCTGATTGGGCAAGTTGTCCCATAACACGGCGCTCTACCACAGGATACTTCATCAAGCTCGGTTACAGTCCAATTTCATGGAAATCTAAGAAACAATCTGTTGTTTCTCGCTTGTCCGCTGAGGCTGAATATAGAGATATGACCAATGCTACTTGTGAACTTGTCTGGTTAAAGGCACTTCTTCAAGATCTCCAAGTTTATCATCCAAAACCTATGCAACTATTTGGTGACAATCAAGCAGCACTTCACATTGCGACAAATCCAGTCTTTCATGAACGAACAAAGCACATCGAGATTGATTGTTATTCAGTTCGTGAAAAGATTACTTTAGGCACCCTAGTCACCTCCTACGTACACATGCGCAATCAACTAGCAGACTTCTTTACCAAAGCACTAGGCCGTGATCAATTTCAATTTTTACTTCGCAAGTTGGGCGTTTCGAATCTCCGCGCTCCAACTTGAGGGGGAGTATTAGAACCACCCCACTACCCCACTTCCTACAAACTACCACTACCCCACTTCCTACAAACTACCCAAACCCCCCACCTTCTACAAACTACCCAAACTAATAAGAAACATAAAAAGAAGAAAGGAAAGTCGAATCCTAAGAATTCCATAAAGGGAAAGGAAACCAAGGCTGGATCGGGCCAGCAGAATGTTAAGTCTTAATGAATTGCGGGTCTTGGAATGTCCATGGGCTCAATCATTGGACTAAGAGAGCTGACGTTAGAAAGCTCATTCGGTCTCAGGAACTTGGTATGCTTTGCTTACTTGAAACGGAAGTTAAGAGTAATAGGAAGGATAAAATCATCCTATCTATTAAGAGAGATTGAAATTCTGTTGATAATTATAACTCGCATCACTTCGGAAGAGTGTGGGTTATGTGGAATCCTGATGTTTTTCATGTTCAGGAAATCAGTTCTTCTGATCAACTTGTACGTTGTAGGGTTAAGCATGAAGATGGTATCGAATTTTTTCTAGCTGTGATTTATACTTCAAATCTGGTGTCTGATCGTCGAAACTTGTGGTGTTCGCTAGATAATGTTGCTGCATTCGATCAATGGCCCATGGCTGGTGACTGGTGATTTCAATTGCATTAGAACGTACAATGAAAAGATTGGTGGCAATGTGGTCACAAAGCAAATTATGGATGAATTTAACCTTTGTATTGATGCGTGTGGTCTCTCTGAGCTTCACGCAGTTGGTAATAGCCTTTCGTGGACTAGCAGATCCTTGGACCCTCGAAGAATCCTTTGTTGTTTGGATGGATCTTGGCGAATGTGTATTGGAAAAATTCTTTCCCCAATGCATTTGTTGAATATCTGTCGGCTGGAATTTCTGATCATTCTCCTTTAGGCATAAAAATTCTTTAATCACCTCTGGCCCTAAACCTTTTAGGTTTTTTAATGCATGGAATTCGCAATCTGGGATTCGGGATGTCATTATCAAGGCTTGGAGTGAGCAGGATTGTGGTACGGAAATGTTCATCCTTCAACATAAATTGAAGAATACGAAGAAGGCTATCAGATTGTGGAACAACAGAGTTTTTGGATCCATTCATCGTCGTGTGGATGATGCCTGATCCTCCCTCACAAAAATTCAAAAGGAGATCTAGAGTAAACCTCTTTGCACTAAGGTTGTTGTTAAGGAAAAAGAAGCTTTGGTTGTGTTGAACAAGGAGCTCAATGTGGAGAAAGACTTATACTTTCAGAAATCTTGTCATCTGAGGATTAGTGATGGGGATAGAAATACTAAATTCTATCATGGCAATGTTAAGTCAAGAATTGAGACGAATAACCTTGCTGAGATCGTTGATGAGAGTGAGAATAGATTTGTGGACCCAGATGAGATTGGTGACTATATTGTCAACTACTACAAAGAAATTTATTCGTTGTCAAGTTCAGATGCAATTCCTGCTATTCCTTTCAAAAGGAAGATTCTCCCTGCAGATGCTGCGATTCGGAGTAAACAAGTGACTAACAAGGAAATTACAAAAGTCGTATTCGATTCTCCTAATAGAAAGGCTCCGGGTCCTGATGGTTTTCTTGAAGATTTCTTCAAAGTTTATTGGGACATTGTTGGTGGAGACTTCACGCGAGCAGTATGCAATTTTTTTAAAAAGAAAAAGCCACTCAAACCTATTAATTCTACTTTTATTGCCTGATCCCAAAAGAGAAGGATGCTAAGTCTATTAACAAATTTTGGCCAATTGCCTTGTGTAATTTTATTTACAAGGTCATTACCAAAATTTTGTCTAATAGACTTTCCTCTATTCTTCCTAATATTATAAGTCCTTTCCAATAGGCTTTTGTTAAAGGAAGACACATTACTGATAATATTTTATTAGCTCACGAGATGGTTAGAAAGTTCCATTCAAATACTGGACCTAGAGCCTTGTGTGCTAAGATTGATATTCACAAAGTGAATGATCGTGTCAGATGGGATTTCCTGATTGGGATCCTTCACCAACTTGGCTTAGATGATATTTGGATTACTTGGGTGACTAAGTGTGTCACATCTCCTTCCTTCTCGGTACTTGTTAATGGAAGTCCCCATGGCTTCTTTAGAGGGAATTGTGGCATCAGACAAGGAGATCCACTTTCTCGTTTGCTTTTTACCTTGGTTATGGAAGGCTTATCGGCAATACTTGATAAAAAGGTTGAGGAAGGCGCTATTTGTATTCCTTCTTTGTTAAAAGGACCGATTGTCTCACATCTTATGTTCACTGATGATATTTTGCTCTTTCTGAATGATGATGTGGAGTCTGCTAAGGCAGTTAGAGATCTTCTGGATGACTTCCATAGCTTCTTCGGTCTTATGGCTAATGATAATAAGAGTGCAGCTATTTTCAGTATCGCTTGTTAGAATAATGGTGAAATTATTGATGCATTGAATTTCAGGGAAGATTTCCTTCCTATCGGATACTTGGGAATTCCTCTTTTTGCGGCTAGAATGACCCATTCTTTATGTGAACCTCTCATTTAGAAGATCCAGGACAGATTGGAGAGTTGGAAAGGGTATTTATTATCATACGTGGGGCATATTGATTTTGATTTCCTCAGTATTGAGCAGCTTTCATGTTTACTAGTTGGATGCCTTCTTACTACCTTCACGGATTATCAAGGAAATTGAGAAGCTTTTCTGTCGGTTTCTTTGGAAAGGGCCATCGTTTGGTCAATCTATGCATCCTATGAGTTGGAGGGAACCTAGCAGGTATGGCTAAACTTTTTTGGTCAATTATTAACACTGATACTCTATGGACCAAGCTATGAGGTCTAAATATGTTGGTCAATAATGTATTTAGACTATTACTCCTCCTAAAGACCCTTCTTGGTCTTGGATAGGAATTTTGGCTATCAGGGATTTAACTAGAACTTCTCTGGGTAATGGCCATAACACAAGCTTTTGGTTTGATCTTTGGCTGGATGGTATGGCCCTAATTCCAAAGTTTAGTAGAAGACTAATGCTTCAGTCTGGTTTTGATGAAAATACCATGGTTAGTGATGTTATGGAAATGAGTGGAATCTTTCTCCTCTCTCAACCATTAGAATGGAAGCAGCATGGGCCAAGATCCTTAAAATTCAACTTCTTGATTTGCAAGGTGAAGATAGGAGAATATGGGAGCCTTCGTACAATGGTCTTTTTTCTCTTAAGTCGGCTTGGTCGGCGTTTAGAGAGAATACCAATAAGGTCATATGGAGGAATTTTATCTGGAATCCTGGTAATATTCCTTTTGTTCTTGGCAAGCTATAAACTTTAAGCTTGTGACGATGGAAAACTTGTGTAAAAGGGTTTTGATTATCCCTTCTCGATGTGCTTTGTGTTGGTCACATGCAGAAACGACTGATCATTTGTTTTTCTGTTGCGGTTATTCTCAGTGGATTTGGAGGTCTATCAAAAGTAGAGTTGGTATCTAAAAGGCTCCTTGCAATTCTCTCCTTGGGGAACTAAATCTTTGTATGAGTTTAGTGAAAGGAAAGAAGAGAAAGGATCACATTATTCGTAATGCCTTCTATACAGTTATTGGGTTCATTTGGAAGGAGCGGAATGATAGAATTTTTAATGACATTATCACCCCAAAGAAGACATTCTTGAGAAGATCATATGAGAGGTGTCGTATCAAATAGATTCTCTTAATCTCAATGAGGATGAGGATCTTAATCGGGAAGTGCAACAGTTAACTAGAGAGAAGACTACGTGTCAGTGGGTGGCACCATCTGGTGAATGCATGAAAATGTGGATGCTTCTGTTGTAGATGATAAGGCAGCGTTTGGGGTTATATGCCAAGATGGGAGTGGCCACATTATTAGTTGTGTTTCTGGACCTTTGGAAAATAATTGCATTGTTGGGTGTGAACTTATGGATATTAAGAAAGGTTTCCAGCTGGCAAGAGAACTTAACTTTCAGAAATTTTGGATTGAATCAGATTCTTTGCAAGCAATTGATATTATCAAGAAAAAGGTGGATGCCGCTTGGAGACTGTGGAAAATTTGTGATGAGATTGTTAGACGTCAGGATCATTGCCAAGAGTTTACAGTCTCCCATGTTCGTCGCCAAGCTAATGGATGTGCTGATTTTTTGCTAAGAAAAGTCTTTATTATGTTTCTGTCGTTTGATGGGGATCCAATACCTGAGGAAATTCTTGTTCAACATAGAAAGGACCTGATCCTTATTTTTTATTGTGATTAAATAGAGACCAAACTAATGATGTTTTGAGGGGTGATGACGGTGCCGAAGCTCTTCAACATTTTCAGTTTAATGGACTCTGTTTTGTAATCTTGTAACTCCTTTTCTTTTTAATAAATGGGTGAGGACCCTCCAACCTCAAGCTTACTGATAAAAAAAAAACCAAGATTCTTCTTTATTGATCTACGTTTAAAGTGTTTAAACCGTTGACTACTTTGAATTAGACGATGGAGATAATTTTTTGCCTCAATCTTCGACAAAATAGATCTTGAGACCATGGGCGTAGCGTCAGAAGATCACATTGTCATTCCACGTGGCACAAATTCTAAAAACGGACCATGATCATGAGTGTACATCCAACATGGTTCTCGGATATGTGCACTTGAAATCAAATTCTGACCATATGATGGTAGGAATATGATTTCATGTTCTATTGTGTCAAAGATTGGGATGAAAAATGATCTCCATCATCTAATTCAAAGCAGACAACAGTCTAAGCACGTGAAACTTGAGTTGCAAAGGAACAATCTTAGGTTGGAGAGAAAGGTACCTCATATTAGATGCCCTCAAACTGTATTAGAGTTGTGGAATGCTCAAGTTTGAATTTGTAGGTAGGTTACAATTAAGATGTTATTAGGGAAGCCAATTAGAAAAAAGATAGGCCATGTGACAACCTTTTTCCAAAAAGTACTTTTTCAAATGAAAATGTTTCCTGAAAAGCACATTTCACCCAAGTACAGGACCACCTCTAGTTGAAAATAGTGTTCTGTTGAGAACCAGCCTCATGCTGCTTTTGACACCATCACTTTTAGCAATGTGATAGAATATTTTAAGAAGCATCATTGGAGAAGCAGCATGCATATGACACATTTTTATAATATACGAAAAGTGTTTTTTGGAAAAGGGTTGTCAAGCAGGGCCTTAGGTTACTACTGCCACATTTTTTTATTTCTTTTTATTTTTACTAGTAAAAAGGCACGTGCAAATGCATGTGAACATTAGGACTTTTAAATGATTGAACTTGATTTTTAGACATCTAATGGGTGATTTGGACATAAAAAAAAATATAGTATTTCAAGTGTTCGTTACTATATTTTATGATTTATTGAACATGAAAAAAGACTTATTACTATGTTTCATATGTTTTCATTGTGTATAATTTAAAATTATAAAAATTTAATGAAAAAAAATAAAATAAAATATAACTATAAAACATGAAGAAAAAATTTAAAAATTAACAAATAAGTATAGTCTTGATAATTCAATTAAATCGAAAATGGGTATTTATTCTTGCTTGACTTTAACTTTCTTGAGGAATTTATTGTCTTCATCATCTGCAGTCTTGTATTTAATGCTTTGACATATGTACGACCGTGTAAGACGATTTTGGTAAATTATATCTTGCACTTTGACACTGGTTCGACGTCTGGAGCTAGATTGATCACGAACTCAATTTTCCGATCCGGTGGTAGTCCAGGGAGATCCTCAGAAAATACGTCAAAAAATTCGGATACAAAGGAAAAGTCGGTGTTGTTGTTTTCTCCCTCTTGTTGGCTCTTTACAAATGTGAGATATCCTTGGCATCCCTTGTTCATCAAACGCTCCACTCGAATAGCTGATATAAATGGAGCGATGTTGGACTTAACTTCGTGAAATCGAAAGGCTTTTCCCTTTGATGGGCGAAAAGTAACCACCTTTCAAAGAAATCGACGCTTGCATGATAAGCGGATAGCCAGTCCATGCCGAGAATTATGTCGAATCCCTACATTTCCAACAAAATCAAATTGGCCACGATCTCAAGGTCTTCTATCGGGATGATGACTGATCGACAAACCGTGTCTATTTTCACTGAGCTTCTCATAGGGATTGACATTGCCAAAACGAAGTCTAGTAGTTCAGGAGCAACACTCAATTCGACAGCGAACTGAGAAGTTACAAAGGAGTGAGTAGACCCTGGGTCTATAAATACTCGTGTCTTGTGATAACAAATATCGCTTCTCTGGTGTACAGGCAAGGTACCTATGTGTAAAGTATTTATGCTATAAATAACATGATTTTAAACACGGTAAAGACATCTATTAAACAATTATTACACGTCGTGGCATTTATAAATTTTGCTATAAAATATTGTAAGAACATTTATCAAACAAGGTAAAGCAATCCTTAATGGTGAGCTCATACTTTGGATCACGTCATTGGTTGTCTGGGCATCATGTGCCGAGACAGTATAGGCTCTACCTTGCACTGTAGGTCGTGAGGACCTCAAATTCATTGTCGGAGGCCTCTGAGCCATCGTCGGTGCTATCGAACCTTTCTTCCATTTGGGGCAATCCCTAATCAGATGTCCTTGTTTGCCACATTTGAAACACCCACCCCCCTCCCGGTTGTCCACATACATTCCTCTGTTTTATGCGGTTTCCCACACCACGTACACTTCTCAATTGGCACGGACGAACCAACACGTGACATAGGTTGTCCTCTCGACACCCCAGTAGTAGTAGCAGGAGTGGAAGGGAAAAATTGTCTCATTGGTTTCGTGCCAGCTAGACTCGAATACATGGAATGAATAGGCCGACTCGGTGTTAAGTGGACTGAAAAGGTTGACTCGATGTTGACGTCATCATCCTATGTTTCTTACTCGATTGCTCGGAGTCAGAAGATTGCATCCGGCTTTCTCTACTCTTGCTCTATATATATCTCCTCTGATACATGTCTTCTAAGTCTTGTTCAATAATAAGTGCCAATTTAATGACCTCTATATAGGTTTTTGCTAGGAACAAAGAAATTCTTCCTATGATGGAGGGTTTCAAGCCACGCTCAAACTTCTTCACCCTCATAAGTTTTGTGGCAACGTGAAGATGTGCGAACTTGGAGAGCATTGTGAATTCGGCTTCATACTCACACATAGTCATCTGACCCTGCTCCAACGCCATGAACTTAACCTCCCATTGATCTCTTACAGCATCCGGGAAGTATTGTTCATTAAACTCATACGTAAATCGTGCCCACGTCCATGGAGAAACTGGGATCTCTCGCAATCTAATCCTCTCTGTAGACTTCCACCAAGCATCTGCCGCTCCAGTCAGTTGGAAGGCAGCCCAACTAACTATTTCCTCCTCGGTACTCAGAATCAAAAGGAGAAGCTTCTCCATCTGGTTTAACCAATCCTCCGTTTCAAGTGGGTCGGGTTGACCTTAGAAACTTGGACTGTTCATCCTCTTGAACTCATGGAATCCTGAGGGTGGACGTCTCGCTGGAAATTGGGCCATTGTGTTGACCATTATCTTCAACAACTGCCCATGTAATCCTTCATTACCTCCTCCACCAATTAAAATGTTGTTAGGACTCTCATCATTACTTCATTCCCCCAATGAGATGGTATTAGGACCAGTGGGGATTTCGATACCACTTGGTATGTCCATGTAATTCGAAACGTCACTCATGAGGACCGTCCTCGGTCTGCCTCGGCCTCTACCTCTTACCCTTGGGGCCATACTGATTTGTCAATGATCAAACAAAATTCGATCAATACTTATTGTGATAAAATCAGGACAATGGGTCGACTCTTCCATGAGACCTAAAGCCTAACCTTTCATACCAACTGTGTCGACCTAACATTTTCACACGAATTTCTAGGAAAGGCCGAGTTGCCAAATGACTATCCAGTTTCCCTCTTACACATTGTGACAGGAAAATCGGGCTGTCCGATGCCTTCTTTGGCATGTTCTCTCATACGAAAAACTAAACAAATAACACATGGCACTATTTCGATTCCAATTCTATATATGACATAATCCAAACTGACAAAAAAACCACCGGTGGTGACCTTCTGTCACCTAAACAATAGTTCTAAAGCATGCGCGACTATATCACTTTAATTCAAGAAATTTACTTACATCAAAATGAATTTAACCCAAAATCTATCACCAATAAACTGAACTAAGGAAAATGATCTTCTGATAGAAGCTCTTCCTCCTCTTCTAACACATAATCAGGGTCCTCTAACTCAGGATCATGATTCACACCTACACCTGTGATATAAATGTCGGGATGAGATAACAGTCTATGCTTAGTAGGAAAAAGGTCAATATTAACTCATATTTCTTACATACGAAATACAGGTTCAATGACATAATCAACAACATTTATCATATCAAAACATGAATCAAAACAAAGATCTTTCAAATATAACTTCATGTTCAAATAGAATTCAAATGCATTGATATTCAAAATAGTATTCAAACAAGATTCGGAAATTCATGTGACTTCAATTTCTATTCATTTCTTACTCCTTACAAACTATGCTTCGCTCATTAAATGACTTAAATTGTAACTAAGTTAACTCCAACACGGTTATAGCGTTGTTGAGCCAAATTTAGATGGAAGTCCCCCTAACCATCCTTGTTCGATGAACACTTACAAATGTACGATATAAATTGTCGTACCGGTCCACAGTGGATGGTACAAACCGCCATACTAGTCCTTATGGGGTTTTGTTCACATAATACTTAATCCTTAAATCACTATACAATGCTAGCGCTTAAATCACATTCATGACATATCACTAATATTCGGAGTTCGAAGACTTCATATTCATTAGATTAAGGATTCTAACATCAATATTAAATTTCAATAATTTGCTTCGGAATTCAAGCATTCGATGAAACATATCATTTCTATGGTTCTTTCAAAATCAAATTTATGTTAATCGTATCACATATCTATGTATCAAAATCAAAATGGGAATTAAGTATTGAGTTTTCCCTACTTAAATTTTAGTGTCTTTCAAAGCAATCCAAAGGTTCTTTTCTACCTCTCTTGTTCTTAACCTAGATCACACCATATGAAAATGCCTTAAGGATTGATTTCAAATACTACTGACTTTGGCGTATTTAAGTGTTTTCCCAACACTGAGGCAGAACTGGGCAAATTCGTGTTAACTTCAAACTTGGCCCAACTTCCCACCCAAACTTGACCTTTAAAACATTTGATTCATAAATTTTTTTAATTCATAAAATTTATAGGGCTCATTGTCCTCTTTCCAACGCCATGAGAATCGTGTCAATCGAAAATCGGGGTCAAAAGTTATACCCAAAATACCAAGAACATGTTGACTATGAATAGTAGCTCGTCGCAGCGAGTTTGTAGCTCGTCGCGGCGAGTTTGTAGCTCGCCACGACAATTTATACAGCGTGGTTTTTACCCTTTTTTCAATGTAGCACTTGCCGCATTGAGTGCTTCAGATCTACCCTCGTTGCGGTGAGGAATAGGGTCGCCGCGGCGAGATGTTACAACTCGCACCTTTTGGTTTCTTCTTGGTTTGTTTTTCCCCAAAACACATTCGAATCAACTCTATTTTTCATACAATCAACTTCTAAACTAATTTCACAACATTAAAACATAAATCTCACCTTTTCTTGGTCGATCTAGCGATCCACGATGCTCGTTGCCAAAGAGGGTTTTGAATTCACGTTTTTGACATTTCACGGTGATAGAGATCACAATGGAGCTCCAAACGAAGGCTCTCACCAGCACGTATAGATCTTGATCTTCTCAATCATGGACAACACGTCCATGAAGATCGATTTACCCTTGTTCTAAACCACACTCTACTAAGCTTCTATATCTAATGGGTGTCGGAGCTCAAAGCTTCTCCGTGGTCAAGATTGTGAGAGAGGTTGGAAACTACAACGATCTTCACGATGGAGACAACGGAATTTGCAAAGCGATCCTGGGCTTGGGTCTCACGAGAGGTTTGAGGAGAAGAATCTTTCTCACTCTACACTTCTTTTGCAAAAACAAAAACCCAAATGAAATAAATATCAAACCTTATCCATTTGACTTAAAGAGCCTATTGGGTGTTGAGCGTGTACATCGCAAGTCGGTGCACGGGTCCCCACGTAAAGCTATAAACGATTTTCAACTTCACCTTTCACATACATCACACATCAATTATCTTCTTATTCTAAATTTCAAGATGGTATCGGTCACCGTGCCAAACATGCACACGGTGTCGGTCGCGTTCGGTTCAAAATTTTTCGAGACATTACATTATACTCTCTCGGAATCTTAATATTAATTTGAACGTAAGATCCAAATTGACCAACTAATTGACTCAACAAGGTGCCTGATATAAGTAATGAACTATTGGAGCCTAGTGCCCTTGATTATTAAACTGGTGTGCCCCAACTAACGACATCTAGTCAGAATTAAATGGACACCCACCTGAATTAGTGCCTTAATTTGAGACAGTACTCGATATGAGAAAAGAGAATGAATTTTATAATATCAAAGTCTCAGTCAAAGCTTGACTAATTCTAAGATAGATGACCCTAGATAGACCACCAATAGCCCATATTGGTGGAAGACATAGTTACACACTATTTGTGTGCAACTAGTAATTGACATCGACTCTGCCTTAATGATTTTGTTTGAAACAATTGGAGAGATAGAGCTCTTCCATGACTCTACTAAATTATTTATGAAATATGTCCCCGACAGACTCTAAATTATGGCAACAGTAAGTATAGTGTAAACTGATTCAGAAAATCAGTATTCCTAGTGATCCCTTTATGTGCATATATGAGATCAAAATATTTACAGTGATTAATGTGATAGATCCTAGGATTTGGACTGGTTGAATTGAACCTGGAACTTGACTGAATTACTAAATTATAGAATTTGAATCCGAACATGATATTGATTGACGCTCGTATTTGATTTGAAAGTGATATTTAATGAAACTCGTATTTGAATCCGAACCCGATATTGGTTGAAGCCCGTATTTGATTTGAAACCGATATTTAAGGAAACTCAAATTTGAATCCGAACCCAATATTGATTGAAGCCCATATTTGATTTGAAACCGATATTTGATGAAACTCGTGATTGAATCCGAACCCAATATTTATTGAAGCCTGCATTTGATTTGAAACTGGCATTTGATGGAACTTGCATTTGAACCCAAACACCAATTGGATTATTGATTTTTAATATAGATTGAGATTAAATCCGAAGATTGCTTGAATTATTAAATAGTTGATATATTTTGAATATTGAATATTAAACATTGAATACCGATTGTTGAATCGAATATTGAACATTGAATACCGATCATTGAATTGAGTATTGAGTATTGAATATTGAATACTGAATATCAATTTGATTATCAAACATTGATCATGGAATTACTGAATATTGAACCTTGAATCTTGAACATTAAATGAACTATTGAACCCTGAATATTGATTTATTGTTAATAAATATTGAAAACTCGAAAATGAAAAGATGATACTGCATTGATTATTGAACTTCGCAAAGCTGACCATTTTTCTTGCGAACGGGCACTATGAGCAACTCATATTCAAACGAGTTTGAAATGTCAGCTGAGGATTGAGACTTGTTAGACCAATATGGTCATTGATCATTATCTTGATTGACTAAATGGGAAAGAGTGTCAACCTTTGTTTGCTCGACATTGACAATTGATATTAATATCAGAGCATGATTGGTGTTTAGTATCGCACCGAAATAAACAAAAGACACTATTAAACTAACAAATCAATCGTATTAAATTAATTACTTAATATTATTAATTTTGTGGTATTATATCTGAAAAATTATTTAAATGAATAAACCACAATTAAATTGCAATGAAGCAACTTGATATTCCTTGATGACATTGTTTGAATGGTAGATTAGTAATGGAATTTGATATGTTATTGTTGATATTTGTAGAATTTGTCTTGATAGAATAGATGATTGAAAATCAAACTTGACATTGCTTTATTGATGTTGATAATTGAAATTCATGATTGATCATGTTTTGAAAATGAGAAATTGAATGATCACTTTGTATTAAATGGACCCTTGAACATCATAATCATTGTCTCATTAGTGCCTAATGAGTCATTGATGGACAGATTGATAGATTTAGAAGTGAGATATAAGGATATTGTAATGTTGATCAGATAGACAACTAGTGAAATTTGACTGAAAATACTAACTAAATTGTGAGAATTTATTGGAAATATATTGATAAATCTAGCAAATACTTTATAAAGTTGCACCGCTTACGTTGTTTTATGACAAAAAATTTAAGAGACAGAATAGACGTCGCCCAGCCAAAGCTGAAATCATTTCACTAGATTTATCTAAGGAGTTACCAGCACATACGTGGACAGACGATCACTTGACACTTACACATAATTTTGATTTTGTAGAGTTGCTTTACTTTTGTCTAAGACTAGTTTGATTTATTAGTTTATAAAACCATTGGTCTCATTGTAAACATCGGGCTTCGAAATTATTTTGATCAGAACAGTGCCTACTTTTGTTTTAACTTGTCTTTCCGCAATAAGTAGAAATTTTGAAGGGACTCGTGTTTTCCTAATAAATGAATAATCGAATTTGGAAGCTGGTCAAGTTAAAAAAAAAAGAGATTTTTCGCAGTAAATAAACTTTATATTTTCCTCCGATTTGGGAGAAAATTTTTTATATTGAACACCGACAATCGAGGTACGTCACGTTGACTCTGCTCGTGGATTAGAATGTGCGGGGCACGAGAGCCACCTAGCGTGCGAGGCCAGGGGTTGGGGGCGTGACATACGGAAGTTGGTATCAAAGTTGAAAATTTTTGATAAATTGTTTAAAACTTTTTTTTTGAGTTTTGATGAATTGAATTGAAGAAAAATAGGTTTACTGGTAATTTTGAAAAAAAATTGCACATGCACATCAATGGGTAATTATACCATCCATCATACCTATTGACTTTGTACGACCTGGTTGTCGTCGTTAGATGAAGAAATAGAATTAGGGATATTAAGGAAGTGTTATATCCCCTGAAGTTTGTCAAACCCCTTTGGAAATTTTGCCTTGTAAGAAAATCGTAATAAACCCTAAGCACCTGAAATTTAAAGAAACTTGGATTAGATAAAATTCTACTTAGGATCTATATGATATTTGAATTTGGATTGATATTGCCTTGTTTGTACTAGATAATGCTAGTGTACCCAATTTGAATTCATGATTATATTAGGGATACCTGTGCGTACTGCTTATTGTAGTGTAATAATTGAGACAAATAAAATATCTTTGAATATTAATTGGTATACCTAAATCCTATTAGATGGTATCTGAGAGGTATCAAAGTCAAATACCTTAAGAAAACTTAATCACTCAGGAGTCTTCATTTTGAAATTGATCCAATCTGAGAAGACTATGTTCTTGAATTTTGATATAAATAAAAAAAGGCGTACTAAGTGAAAGGCTTGTGATCTAAAAGATAGATCCCCTACATTGAACCTCAAAATTTAGGGAATTAGAAATAGTCTAGCATAGATCCTCCTACAAGCGACCTAGGAAACAACTCGATTCAGTTTTCTGAGGTTTGATTTGAAGGATAATATTAATGACCTATTGAAACCTAGAAAGAGAAATTGTCTAATCGTGACTTTAATCGATATATTTGAGATTCAAAACTATTTAAAGTATTATGAATACAGTGGACATAAGTCCTAATATTAAAACACCCACATACTACTCGTAATACATGAGTTGCAATATACACCCTGAAGATGATATTGACCCCACAGTTTTCCTTAAAGGAATACGGTTGAATTTATTTGAAATAAATTGATAATTTGAACCATGAAAAATGTGTTGATCGACTAATATGATCTTGAATTTTGATGGAATTGTGAATTGTGTTATATTGTACAAGGACTTTTAATTGAGGATTGAACCCAACTGATTGACTCTATACTTGAACTCATATTTGATATATAATTGAATTGATGATTGAAATAAAATTGATCTGACGTCTGGAATAGAATTGACATTTGAAATGGAATCGAATTGACTAAACTGATCTTGAAAATTGAATTAAACTGATTGATAATTGAAATTGAAATCAAACCCTTTGACTATCGACAAGAGTCTGAAAAAGGGTATTGAACATTTGATAGATTCAATTTAGGAATCATTACTCGGATAATGCCACTACGATCATCATTCGGATGGTGCAGAGCTGATCGAATTTGATTAGTGTTCAAACTTAGATTTGATTTGATCTCTATAATTGATGAATTGATATTTGAGATTTGAACCTAATATAGATGGAGTTTGTATTAGATCTGAATTTGATATAGGTAGAATTTGAACCTGATATAGACGGATGATGCCTAAGCCTGCACTAGTAACTCCCGCCGCACACGTAATACCAAAAAATAAAAAAGCGATAGTCATATCTCCTTGAGTTGGGTCTGTTGGTCACCTTTTGGTGTGTGGTTTCATCGAGTGTGTTAGGTAATTAGAAGATCATGATCCAAAGATCTTAGGTGTAAAAGATTGGGAGCAAAGGAACATTTGATTTAAAGAAGTCAAAATGTATCTAAAATGAATGACAAACAATTTCATAGATTTACATCGTAGCCATTAATTTCAAAAGCCTTTGACGACCTTCAATCACATGTTGAAAATGTTTTTCAGCCGAATGTTTATACACTATAGATCTTTAGATCATGATCTTGAAATCACAAGGAACACTTATGAAATCAAATGCAACATGTCCAAAAAAGTGACTTGTGAGCTAGGTGTGTTGACACTTGCGTATAGGGGTGCAAATTCGGTTAATTGAACCAAACCTGAACTGAAATTTTGGTTTTTAGGGTGGTGTCTGCAAAACCTAACCCTAGTCGTAACATTTCGGTTTCAGTTAATCGAACTTTTCACCTCCCAAACCGAAATCGAACTGAACGGATCTGATTTTGGTTTCGGTGGTTCGGTTCGGTTTTTGGTCTATCCTCATTTTTTTTATTTTTCGATTTAATTTTCTCATCCTACCCGCCCAATTTTCAGTTTTTAGCTACCAAAATCGGGTCAGTTTGATGTCAGTTTCCAAGCAGTTTCGGTCCGATTTGGACCGATTCGGAAGGCTCAATTTTTGGGTTTCGACTATTTGTATAAGATATATAAGACCAACTTTATTTTATTTTCCATCCAATAGATCTTTTGGCCACCTCTTGTAGAGCACACAACCCAGATATATGAACGATATTACTATGTCTATGGAGTTGGAGTCGCATCTTTCTATGGTTTCCTCATTCTTCAATAGTTCAATTAGTTTTTAGGACGCATGAGGCGTTCCACCTTTCACGCATGTTTCAGTCATTGTCTGTCAAAAACAATGACTTAAAACAAACTTTTGTAATCTGAAAACCCATGCAACCTGATGGCTAACAGGTACTACCTACCGAGGGGTTGCCGCAATGGTTGCCAACTTGAGATTGCTCCCAAGGTTGTAGCTTTGAAAGTAACGACTCCCTTCTATTAATTGGGCATGCCTAATTCGTGGGGGCACAGTGAGATATTAAATGCTAAAAATGGTGTTACATTATGTTTCAGGCATCTCACTTAAGCAAAAAAACTATATTTACTTGTTTGAATCAGATGATTGAGATAATTTTTCGTCCTACTCTTTCGCATAATCAATCTTGAGATTTTAAGCATACCATCAAACAATCTAAATGTTGATTTCACATGGCACCCACCATCTTAAAAACTGGACATGATGATAGCATACCGCCAAACCTGATTGACATTCACTTTTTGACATGTATGCCATACATAATCATTATCTGACCTTATGATGGTCGGCTCATGATGTTAATATCTAAAAGATCGGTATGAAAAATATCTTCATCATCATATTCAAATAAGTTGAGGCATATTTTCTTTACTTGAGTGGGGTGGCTCTAACAAAGGCTGGTGTGGTAATAACCATAGAACATGAAAAAAAAAAAAAAAAAAGGGAGTTATTACTTAGTTAGCCCTTGCACCGAACTTAAAGGAAGACTTGATATTTTAGGGACACGTGACATCTAAAAACACAATTTGGGTTGTCTGATTTGAAGTTCATGATCCATAGATCTTCAATGCATAAGATTGTAGTAGCAGAACACAATATGTATCATCTGATATATTGTAGTCAACTGTCAAATCTGATTATAGAGTTTGACTACATTTTATCACATGATGAAGAATATATCCAATGCTCATCTTTTGCACTTAAATCTTTAAATCGTGGCCTTTAAATCAACAGTTTGGATTGTGTTTTTACATAGACATACAAGTCTTTGTTTTAGATTCGGTGTAAGGGTGACCTTCCGAGTGCAAGCCATGGATCAAAAAAGTAAAATTTTCATTTTCGGTCTTATAAGTTTACTTATTTGCAGAAACAGTCCTTTAGTTTGAAACTTTACATAATAGGTCAGCTCCAAGCCAAATCGACTCCACGTCAGTGCCTACTTGTTTTTCATTATATATATGTTTATTTTTCATTATTTTTTGTCGTCCTTTTTACCGTATTTGAAAATTATCACAGAAGAAAAAAATAAAAATATTGAACAAACAAAAGCTGTCGCTATCTTGCCGCTATCTTAAAATAGCGGATCGCTGTCTTAAGTTAGTCCGCTTTAAGATAATTGGTTGAGATAACTAATGTGTGCTAGTTATCAAATGAGGTACGTAATCTAATACGACCGCTATCTTAAGATAGTGGCTCACTATCTTAAGTTAGTAGTCCGCTTTAAAATAGTTGGTTGAGTAAGATAGTTGAAGTAACTAATATGTGGTAGTTATCAAAGAAGGTACACTCTAATACGACCGCTATCTTAAGATAGCGGCTCGCTATCTTAAGTTAGCGGTTCGCTTTAAAATAGTTGGTTGAAATAACTGAAGCGTAATAGTTATCAAATAAGATACACTCTAATACGACTATTATCTTAAGATAGTGGACCGCTATCTTACCGCTATCTTAAGATAGTGGCTCACTATCTTAAGTTAGCGGTCCGCTTTAAAATAATTAGTTGAGATAATTAATATGCGGTAGTTATCAAAGAGGGTACACTTTAATACAACCGCTATCTTAAGATAGCGGCTCGCTATCTTAAGTTAGCGGTTCGCTTTAAGATAATTGGTTGAGATAACTGAAGTGTAATAGTTATCAAATAAGATACACTCTAATACAACTACTATCTTAAGATACCGGGCCGCTATCTTGTCGCATCCCGCTACTGCTATCTTAAGTTAGCGGCTCCTACCTTAAGTCGGTGGCCACTTTTGTGTGATCTATATTTCTATTTTCTTCTTTATCTTTTTTTATTTTCTTTTATATTTTAAAACTATTATAAAATAGCGGGCCGCTATCTTAAGATAGCGATCGCTTTTTATTTGTTCTATACTTCTATCTTATTCTTTTTTCTTTTTATTTTCTTCATGGTTGGTGCTTATGTAAAAACGGCTTGGCTTGAAGTTGACTTATTCTACAAAGTTTCAAATTATAAGATCGTTTCTTCAAATAAGCAAACTTATAGGGCCAAAAATAAAAAATTTCAAAATAATAAAAAACCAATGCGTTATGACCGTTTCCGGAATTATCCCAATAAAATTGACCGTATGAATACGGTCATACGGTCACCAACTCCACCACTGTCCAGCCCCCTAACATAGTTGCAATTTCGTAATTATTTGAAAAGCCAAGGGCATTTTTGTTCTTCTCTCTCTATAAAATCAGTCTTCCCCCTCTCCTCACCCTCCCTCGTCTCCTATTTCCATATCCCAGAAATAGGAAAAAAAGCAGAAACTCATCCTCCCGCCTCTCAACCATTTCCAGTAACTAATGTCTGCCGCAGCCACCGGAAAATGCAACCGCATCCGCCACATTGTCCAACTCCGGCAAATCCTACGACGCTGGAGAAGCAAAGCCACGTCATCGTCCCGTGTCTCCACCGCTGCAAACTTCTCCGGCCGTATCCCCTCCGACGTACCGGCAGGACACGTGGCAGTCTGCGTAGGCAGCAGTTCCAGAAGGTTCGTTGTACGGGCCACGTACCTAAACCACCCAGTTTTCAAAAAACTGCTCGTACAAGCCGAAGAAGAGTACGGGTTCACCAACCACGGTCCTCTGGTGATCCCCTGCGATGAGTCTCTGTTTGAAGATATCCTCAGATTCCTCTCACGAACCAATGGTTGTAACACATCGTCCCGCTTCACGAATCTCGAGGAGTTTCAAAGGTGTCGTCACGTGGGTACCAGGAACCTTGAGTCTCACCCTCTTCTCAACGGCTTCTCCCCGAAATCCATCTGGTGAATCGTCCCCCGTTTCCTCTAACTCGGCTGAGTAGACTCGTTTATCAGATTCGGAGTTTACTTTTGATTTTGGACTTTTGGCTACTTTTTAATCATTAAAAAGATGGGATTTGTAGTAATTTTATTTTATTTTTATCTTGGTGGAGATGGCAAGAGGTTGTTTTGGCCGAGTCGTCCCGAGTTACGAGTTGCAGAAGAAATCTCTCTCTCTCTCTCTCTCTCTCTTTCCCTTTCCCTTTCCCTGGTGTAAATTTTGTAACTGTTTGATTAATTATTAATTAATTGAATATTTGAAATTTGTATTGTTTCTTTATGTTATAATTTGGTATAATAATGTAAATGTAAAATTGGGCCCGTGAACCGTTGGATGGTAGAGCATGAGAACGGGTGCTACTGCCAAACCCATGTGAACAGAAGCCGCACATGGGGGGGCATTGTTCTGTTTCACCTGATTCCTTGTCTTTTTATCATTAAAAATAAAGTGGAAACAAAGTTGCTGTGGAGCCCTCTCTTTCTCCTTATATTCTTCAATTACAGAGGATACGGAATCTTTAAAGTTGGTTGGTGATGCTGATCCAACAGTACAGAACAGTTGAACGATGATGATAGGATTAGGAATACCGTGTACGGTGCATGCACGGAGACTAGTGCGTATATATATGGATAGATTCTCCCTCCTTACGGATCCGAGGCCGTTCATTTTCTTTATCGGGCGTGATATAGTAGGGCTAACTATTGAACGGTGGAGATAAATGGGACGTTGAGAATAAAAGAACGGTTGTATTTTGTAGGGTTTGTCTTTTTTGTGTAAGAAAATAAGTTTCTAAATCTGGAAAATGATAAAAATTCCACATATTTGATGGACAGATAAAGTCTAGGTGACTGATGTGGTGCGACGTGATAGGCTGCACTGAAGTGTATTAATTGAGCCAAAGACATTTGGAGCCAATTACGCCGTGCCACATCAGTCATCGGTACCATATAACAAAATCTGTCCACGGTGTAACGCAGTCTTTTTTATGTTTTATTTTATTTTTTAATGCAAGAAATGACTATTATACCAAGGAAAAATGCACTTTTAGCCGCTGGATTAGAGGCCTTAATCATAGGACCTGGAGATGGAATTTTGATCATATTTTAGGTTTGTCAATGGATCCTTCAGGCCAAAATTTTCCCTGCCAGAGCTCGAGCTGACCCAAGGAGAAATTGCACTCCAGCTTGGCCTGATCTGTAAAACTGACCTGACCCGACCCAACGTGATTTAAACATTGCGCTCCAAGATTCCATTTTGATCCTACTTTACGGCTGTCAACAGGTTGGTTAGGTCAAAGTTTTGGCTGCCCGATCTGAGTGTACTTGTTCCGAAGAACTGGCCCGACCCTAACCTACAACTTGGCCCAGCTCATATGAACGGTGAAGAAGAGCCATACTGAACCAAGCCGTAAACCAGTTTTGCTACAAACGAGTTCGCAGTTTGCTAGGGGCCTAAACAAAATAATCTTGGTCAAAAGTATTCCTCGATGGATTGTGTGGATGGTAAAAACTCTTGCTGCGGAGTTTTTAACATCACACGTCCCAAACTCATATACGGCACGTTTGAAGGTTGGTAACCCCTCAATGCGATTAAGTCACATACCGTGTTATCTTTATAATCAGCATTGCATGTAGCGATGAGGACATCCAAGGCCATAGGCTCGTACTTAACTCCTTATTAGGGGTAATTAGGAATGCAAGTTTTGACCCAAAACTTGAACCCGACTCAAAAATTGGCCAAACTAAACCGATCTGAACCAGACCGAAACTGATTTGAGACCAATACCAAATCAAGCTGCATCTCCAATCTTTCACATATTAAAATTTGAGATCTTGGGCCAGACATCAGACAATCATATGCTGACACGTGGAGCATATACGTGATGACATGGGTACCCCATGACCATGACACTACAAGGATCTGTTCCACTTATATATAATCAACATCTTTTCGACTGATATGTGGGCCAAGCAATGATCTCAAGATCTAATATGTGAGATTGGGATGAAAAATAACCTCTATCATATGATTCAATGCAGGAAACAGTATGAAAGGTAAGGTGAGGTGAGGTGAGGTGAGGTGAGGTGGGGTGGGGTTGGGTGGGGCCTGATCTAACCCATATGGACTGCTTTTAGACAATGAAAATTATTTTTTATTCAAACCTTCCATATGATGGATCTTGAGATCTTAAGCATACCATTAGACCGTCCCCCGTATTACATATCTAAAAAAGGTGACCTTCCATACTAAAAAGTCATCAAACAAACTTTCAAACGTGCCGAAACTACAGCAAAGTAAATGTAATAACGTACCACAGAAACTGAAAAATAAAGGGGTGGAGGGAATTCTAGTATTCTAGAGAGGTTAATTTGGGTCAAAGCACTCGTCCACCGGGAGACGGCATCAGCATGTGCCTCAAGTGGACCTTCAGATGGGCATTGACTTTAAGAGCCCATCCATCAACGGCTATCAAGGGAGCACATGCGACGCACTGGTGAAAAGGTCTTGCATTATGCTGGGAATTTTAATGTTTAAAATATACATGTGTTAGGAATTTTTGAGAACAAAAAGAGCTTGATTAGGCACATCAATCTCACCCTCTGCTGCCCATCAAATGTCTACCTGCATGGATTACGTGGATGTCCAAAATCTATGTGCATCTATTTCATATATGATTAAAAAAAGCTTGTGTTAAGAAGACCAATCTCAGTCATTTAGAGGTCCAAGTTTTGAAACGAAAATCAAAATCCACTCAAAACAGGTACCAAACCGACCCAAAACTGAAACCGAACCGATTTGGGTTCGGTTTCGATTTTGAGTTGCTGAAATCGAAAATCGGTAGGGTAAGGTGATGAAACTGACCCAAAACCAAACATATATGCGAAAAAATAAAAACCACAAAATGAAATTAATGAACAAAATTGAAATTGAAACCGAATTGAGCCAACAAAAATCATTTTAATTCAGTTCAGTTTCGACCTTTAAAAAAATCAGCTAATTGAAACCGAAATTGAATTGTACAAAAACCATTTCGGAATCGATTCAGGCTGAATCGAATTGAAAATCTAAAATTCCAATATCGATCCGATTAACTGAATTTGCATCCCTAAGTTCATTTGGTATTAATCAAAAGAGTATTTACAGGCATCCTCAAACTATTAATTTATGCATCAATCTGCATGCATTCTAAAGTTATTTTCTGCGGTACGTAGGGCACTCTTGAATGTCCATAACAAACATAAGTGTTTAGAGGCACTCTTTGGCTCCAGTGCGGTAACCGCTCCTTTTTCCCATTTACTATGTCGGAAATTGTTTTAAGTGATAAAACTGCTCTTCATCAAGAGCAAATTCTATCTTGTAAGCAAAGAAGTGCGTCTACTCTTGTAAGTAAGGTATCAAAAATCGGCCGATACCGATACATATTGGCGATACTTATCTGTTTTCAGCCAAATCGATACGTATTAGTATCTCGTATCAGTATCGCTGATACGTCTCAGTTTCAATTGATACTTTTTTTTTTTTTTAGATTGACTGATACGTATGGGTATCGGCCTCAGACAAACCAATACCCGACACCGATACCGATTTTAATACCTTGCTTGTAAGAGGTAATCGAAAGACAGCCTAGGCCTCCTAATATGTTATGGTCTGTATCGGTAATACAATTACATTGTCAACTCTCTTGACCTTTAAGAGGTCGTTTGATTCAAGCAATTTCTAAATGTAATTCGCACTTAACACATCTAATGATTTGATTATATTAGACCATAAATGTTGCTAAGACTTTTCAAAGAAGGACATTGTTATATGGACGAGAGATTTTATATAGACAAAGTGATGGTGGCTGATGTGGCGCTATGCAATTGACTGAAAGAGCGGCGGGACTTAATTAATGCAGGTCGGCACAATCAATCACATCGTGACACATCAGCCGCCTGCACTTTGTCCTCAATAAATCTGTCCTCCCTTTATAATTTTCCTTCAAAGAATGGCCCATTCAAGAGTAACAGGTAAGCAATCACCAGCCTTGGTGCTTACATCCAATCCCCAGTACTCCTCCCTTTTCCATCCTAACCACAAGTCCTCAAGATACCTCCTAAACCCAAGACTAACCGATCTTCCCTTCTCATCTTCTTGGCTTCGTGCTTGATAAACGAAAAAAGAGCCGAGGAAGGGCATGTAGCCCAACTAGCTGTTAGAAATTCAACTCACACTACAAACATCCGATTGCGATGAATGCAGAAAAATAAGAAGATGCAAGAAAACAATCACACACAACATAAAGATTTACATGGTTTAGTCAATCGAGGGTTACATCCACAGGAATACATGCACTATTTATGAACGTTTACAATGCGTGCACTCTCTTCTCTCTAATCACTACAAAAATAGTAACCTACGCCGACGGCTCCCCGCCGTCGGCGTAGAGTATCAAAGCCGTCGGCAAAACAAATCGCCGACGGCTGTAATATCTACGCCGGCGCCGACACACCGTCGGTACTATTCTCGTCAGGGAATCTAACCACCGACGGTTTTCAGCTGTCGGCGTAAGTCATGAATCTACGCCGACAGCGGATGCCGTTGGCGTAGGGTAATTAAATTTTTTTTTAAATTTATATAAATTTTATATAAATACTCCTACGCCGACGGCTCATGCCGTCGGCATAGGTGTTTTAAAAAATATTTTAAATAATCTATGCCGACGGCGGCAGCCGTCGTCGTAGGCCCTTTTTTTTTTTACAAATTTTTAGGGTGATGGAGAAGGAGCAGAAGCAAGACGCGAACCATGGTAACGACCAACTGGCACTAGAAGTTCAGGTCTAAATTGAGGTTCTGCATCATCGCCTCTTCCTAGTCATAAGAAACGCAATAATCTATTTTGTACTTCCCAAGTCAAGCCACAATAACATGCCAGATCAAGAATTACCTTTAGTATAGCCAATGCCGATTTCTCCATGTTTAGTGTGTAAAGATGCACCGCTTTAATCCCATGAGCTAAAATCTTCTTGCACATTTCAGTTCCAAGGTGAATTCCATAGGCTTTGACAGCCTCTTCATTGTCCTTAATGGGCTCAAGAGCAGCTGTAATCTCAGATGGTACCTGCAATATGACAGTAAAACCAACAGTAACTTAATATTAGCCATAATACCACACGCATGCCATCTACACTAAGAAATTGTTTTTTTTAACATTGGATCTAGACTGGTTTAGAAATTTCTAGATGGTATGTCCAAGAACAGAATTATCATGACTAGAGTTAGCTTCTGCAATGATTTGCCATTTTCTGAGGGGCTACCAAATCAACTCAGATCTCCCCATGGAGAGTAGTTTGCCAAGTCTTGAGTTGCAAACTTTGGCAAAGAAGAGAAAAGGTAGAATGAACTCCAAAAAGTTGACAACTAAGCAAGAGAGAGAATGGCGTCTTCCTAATGACAATATCCAACTTCAAGATTACAATGCCAACGTCCTAATGACAATATCCAACTTCATTTGTCAACAGATCTAATTTACTATCTCATAAAACCAATAAGAAACTGAGGATGCACCTTGCCTATAAAAGGGAGCTCTGCAAGAGAGAGAATGTACCTTAGTTTTGCAAAACCCAGTCATGCGCAAGAAGCCCTTGTAGCTATTAATTGGCATAATGCCTGGTACAATAGGGCATTTTATTCCTATTGCTCGACAGTCATTCACAAACTTAAGAAAAATATCGGTATCATAAAACAGTTGGGTAACAATGAGATCTGCTCCAGCATCAACCTATATGTTATGTTTAAATATTAAATATATGTATAATAAAATACTAGAGTCGAGCATTGCAACAATCATATTCCTAAATAACCCTCTTAATAGGGTAGCTAAATGAGCAACAGCATGTTGTCCATTGATAAAAATATACCAATTCGAATGTCGCACTTGACTGAACAATATTCCTCCCAGATTTTCAAGGCTCACGGATTAACTAATCTCCATGCAAAAGCTAATGTTATCCCACAATTTGGAAACCACAGAAAATACCAGGCACAACTCCTGAAGGAAACTTTTCTCCATATAAAAACAAGGAAAACTGAACCACACGTCCACACAGAATGAGTGCCGACTACAGATATAATCGACAAACAAGAAAAAAAATTTGAGTGGAAGCTGAATACCAGATTTTAGTATGCTCATTGCATCTCCTATGTAACATCATTCCAAATGCATAAACAAGAACAATTTTGGATCCCACATTTTCTAATCAACCAATCTCTAACCAAAAGATAATGTATTAGGTGCAAGTCCGATTTTTGAGCAGTTTCTCTTGGATTAGAAGTAGGATTCGAGTCTCCTATATAAAGGGAAAGTTCATGGATGAATAAGAGAGCTTTTGTGAGAGTTTCTCAAAAGAGAAAAACTTGGGTGAATATTTTGGAGAGGTATGAGGATTTGAAACCACTATGAGGATTTGATAATTGTATTAGGTGCATGAGATAGACCACGATCAAAGACAGTATCATAATCATAAATTAAAAGAGAGAACAACTCATGAAGGAAGAAAAAACACTCACTGCTGGACCATCATCACGGCCATTAATTCCTAATAATTGAGAGCCAGGCCTATTAGTCGTTCGGATTAGAACACCTGTAGGCATAAATACATACACCATCAAGGAAACAGATGAGTACAGTCATACAAAAATTCAGTTCGTTTTATATTAGGGAGACTCAAGAGGTCCTTTGAGTTGGTAATACCATGTGAAGCAATTGAATCAGATGATCCACTTACCATAGTTGTTTTTAGTTCCGTCAACGGGAAGGACTACATAATAGGTACCAAAAGGCCACAACAAATTCAATGACACTAGCTGAGATGGGAACATATAACATCAAAACAAAAATAATATAATGTTGGGTCGAAAATAGCAACAAAAAAATAAAAAAAATACAAAAATCAGTTCAACCGATACTCTAAAAAACCCAAAATATCATACTAAACCTTCACAAAATGGCTTCAATCAAAGGACAAATGATAATCCTGGCATTCATACTCTAGCTACGATGCACGCAGGCTAGAAAAATTGAGGAAACAAAGGCTAAAACTATTTGTGTCCTAGATAGTGTCTCTAATACATGATATTTTTCAATTTTGAAAAAAAAACCAAGACTCTCAAACGACACCACTAATCATTTAACCCTTTTGCAGGATGAATCTGTATGAGATACAAACATAACAAAATGTATCATAGCCGGCTTAATCAGTCGACGAAGTTCATGATGACAAGAAGTGAAATGAGGGTGTGAGAAGAAAAGCGATTGAATCTTATTTTTTTGTTTAAAGATAAACTAACTAAATCAATTTCATCCATATATGCTCAAATCCACCAAAACAAATAAATCGTCCCAAAAAAATTTGTAGCTCAAAATAAAAAAAGTCCATGAAGAAAACAAAAAGATCATTATCAGTGTGATCAAATCTACAACTCTCAGATTGAAAAGAAAAAAAACATATATCAGAAAAACCAAAATAAAAACAAATAACTCCTTGCAGTTCCAAATGCACAAAACATGCAAAGAAGAAAAATTACAAATGGTGACCTAAACTAATAGTGTTTTTTTCTTAAACTTACTAAATCAATTTCATCCCTATCATGCCCATATGCACCAGAAAAGTAAATAATGAAAAGAAAAGATAAAAAGTAGATAAAAAATACAAAAAAACCCATAAAAACGAAAAGATAATACCAGTGTGATCGAATCCACAACTCTCAGATTAAAAAAAAAATAATAAAAATAACAAAATAAGAGCAAATGACCTCCTTTCAATTGCAAATTCAACAAAACAAAATATGCGAGGAACAAAAAATACAAATGGTGATCTTAAAATGGTGGTTATTTTTTCTTTTAACTAACTATATCAATTTCATCCCTATCATGCCCAACACACCACAAAAAAAAAAAACTGATGGATACATCACTCAAATTCACAACTTTCAGATTTAAAAAAAATACATATATAAGAAATACCCAGATAAAAACAACTTCCAAAATCAAGTAAACTGGATTTAAAAAATAAAACAAATGATCTGAAAAAAAAAACCTCTCTGTGGATCCTCTCCCCACCATCTCTTCCTCCACCAACTACCATTGGCCGCGTCGACACCACAACACAATCATCTGTGGCCACAAATCCAATGCGTGGAGAACACCAGACATCAGGAACACCAACCACACCAGAGATCTTACTGCTTTAAGCTCGATTTCTTCCCCAATAACCTTGCATCAACAGAGTGAATTTTCAGAAAAACCTTAACACAACAAATAAAAAAAAAGAAAGCAGTGAGATTGAAGATACTACGAGGATGAGATCAGGGAGATATTTTAGAGGATTGGAGCGCTCGATCGGCGGAAGAAGCTGCAACCAGAGAATCCAGCTCTAAAAGCAACTTCGTTCTCTGCAACTATTCGATCTATCGGTTTCATCACTTCTTTTCACCATCTGCAATAAGTCCATGACCAAAACACAGAGATCTAATCCCATATCAAAATAAAACCCCAAAACAAAGATCATTCAGATCAAAAGCGAAAATAAACACAAAAATGAAACCTTACATGTAATTGACGGCAGCATGATAACAGTCCAAGGAACCCTAGCGAGCTGAACCTGCACCGATTTCCACCACCCAACTCTTGATCGAAAACAAAACACGCGAGCAGCAAAAGAAAGGCCTAAGTTACTTGAATCGCCTGAGATTAGATAAACTCTAGTCTTGGCAGGATTAGGGCTTAGTTTGGGGGTTTCGATGGGAGTGGCGGAGGAGGAGAGAAGCTAGCTAGGGTTTCAGAGGGGAGTTCGGGAAAAGGGAGAAGGGTTTGAGTTCGTGAGAAGGGAGGTCCTGTGAAGGAAAAAAAAATGATTTATATAGGGCTCGACAAAGTGGGTCATGGGCGTTAAGTGGAGTGGCCGGGTTGGCTCTCGGGGTATGGCCCAAATCTTCCCCTACACCGACGGCTTCTAAATTTCCGCCGTCGGCGTATGCTATATTTTTTGTAGTGAATGCACTTTCAAACAAGATCAAACATGATCTTCAACAGTAAAATCATTGTTAAACCATGGACGATGTCCTTCAAAGAACAGAGAAGAGATTTGTCGGAATAAAATAACAATCCCGGTACAAGAATTGTTTCAATCGGATCTTCAATCCTCAAGCAATTCTTCAATACCTTACCTCTCAAAAGTAATCACATAAGTTTTTCTCTCTTGAGAAACTCTCACAAGAGCTCTCTTATTCGTCCATAAGCTTTCCTTTTATATAGGAGACCCGAATCCTACTTCTAACCCAAAAAAAATTGCTCAAAAATCAGACTCTGCACGTAACTCAATGTCCGCAGGTCACTCGAGCAAAAACCAAAGTCGCTCGAGCGACTAAAACCCGAGAAAAAATCCTTCACCATAGTGCGCAGGTTGCTCAAGCGAGAACCAACATCGCTCGAGCAACTTTTCCCTAAAAGTTTGCTCCATGTTAGTGTTCACCTTGCTCGAGCGGATTTGGTTTCCACTTGAGCGAGCCAACGTTGGGGTTAAACTTAAAAATAACAATCTCCACCTAAGTTTCATCCCCAATCACGTCACAGCCCCAACGGGCATCAACATCTTCGACAAGTATTAATCAAGATTAAGCAATGCCTAAACTTATTCTGTGTAACCAGCTTGGTCAACATATCCGTTGCGTTCTCTTTTGTATCGATCTTCTCAACCGATATTTCTTCATCTTCTATCATATCTCTACTAAAATGATATCGGACATCTATATGCTTTGTTCTAGCATGAAAAACTTGATTCTTTGACTATTGCAGAAGATATCAGTGCTCTCATCAACCTCACCAAATTCACTAACCAAACATTTAAGTCATAAGACTTCCTTAGCTGCTTCAGTAGCCATTATATACTCTGCTTTAGTAGTTGACAACGCAACTATCCCTTGGATCATAGATTTTCAACTGATTACTCCACCTACCAAGACAAACACGTATTCTGTGGTTGACCTTCTTTTGTCAATGTCACTAGTGTAGTCGGAATCGACATAACCGTAAAAATCCAACTTGTATGTATCTCCATCTTCAAACATCAAACCATGTTCAGTTGTACTTTTTAGATATCTTAATATTCATTTCACTGCAAGCCAATTTTTCCTACCCAGATTAGACATATGCTTGCAAACCATACTCAAGGCCTGTGCTAAATCTGGACATGTACTCACCATAACATACATCAAACTCCAAACAATATTTGCATATGAAATATTTTTCATGTATTCTCTTTCTGTCTATGTGGGCGGGCTCATCTTCTTTATGAGTTTAAAATGCCCTGTAAGAGGATTTGATACACACTACGTGAAAATGTGCAAAATACAACACTAATGGTGCAAAACTAACAACTGATTAAAGCAGTAATAAATAAATTCATTGCCTAAAGCAGTCATTTAGTCGGTTATAACTGTAGTTTTTCAAGAAAAGGATGGGCGGGTAATTGTGAATTTGTTATAGGGGCAAACTTGCCCATTTAACTAATATATCTTATAAATACCAAATTCTCAATAGAAAAGAAAGAGTAATACTTAAGACCCCTATCTGCTCTTTCTTTCTCCATTACTGAACCCTTGCGGGACTGTCCTCTCTCTCACAAAACCACCACTCCGCCTCCTTCTTCCGCATCCTCTCTTTAACTGAAGAAAACACTAGGGACGTGCAACTCTATCAGAACCCCTAATTCCAAAACTCTTCTCTCCTCTCTTTATATCTCTAACAAAATTGCCCATCTCCCAAACCTCTTTTCTTTCTCTCTAAAACCCTAGCCTCTCTGTCCTCTTCCTCCCTCTCTCGACAAACCCTAGGTTTTTGGTCTTCTTCAACAAATCAATCCATTTTCTGATCGAAATCAGCTTATGAATCCAGTATTTTATCAGTTTCTTCTTCATTTTTTCAGATCTCGTGCATGATTCGATTGAGTTTGCTGCAGACTAACCAATTTTACCACAAGTTAGGGTTTATAATTTTCTTGTTTTCTGTTTCAGACCAAGTATAGAGTCTATAGACGGCAGCGATAGATTAATCATTTTTTACTTTGAGTTTCCTATGTTATGTTATGTTATTTATTTTAAATTCTTTTAATTCTATAGAATATATTTAGGGTTCATGTTTCTGCTTCATCTTGTTACTCATGAAATCTTTTGCATCCAGAGGATCGATTGTGGAATCAAGCCGTCAGTGGCAGAGCTGGAATTCGGTTCCTCGTTTTCGATCTGCTCGAGTAAAACTTTTTTCGAATCTCATGCTAGAAATCCGGATACGAGTTGATGGTATGTTAGGGAGATTTTTATGTTGCCACATTTCCTATATATTTTTGTATATTCTAGGGTTATTGTCTCTGAAACTTCTATTGTTATCTGCTTTTGTAGTTTGTGTATATTTTTCAGATTCTGATTTGAGCTATCTTCACATCTATGGGGAATTATATTTTGTAAAAAATAAAAATTGTTTTTTTTTTCCTGCTGTTATTTTGTTGTTGCATGTTGTTCTTTGAATAGCTTCGTCTTGCCAAACACACCAGTTTCCTGAATCGAAGCTTATACTGAACCTCTTTCCAAAGTGTTTCTGAAAGAACGATTTAAAGCACAAAAGTCATAACTGAATCATAAGAAACCCTTACTAAATACTATTCTCAACCCATTTAGGTTTTCCAACATATTATATTTTGTCTTCATGGTAAATTTATTGCAGTCTTCCCTACTGTACTTAATATCAAGCAAAATAGGGATATAAGGAAATGAGAACCTACATTCTATTCCTATACATTGATGAGTTCCCAACAACCAAAGAATAATCTCTGGGTACCCTTCACCTCGGCTAGGAATCCATCAAAAAATTAGTGCAAGAAAATAGGATAGGAAAAAGATAACCTTGTGTAAATTACAATATCATTAATTACATTGGCTGATCATTAACATAGACCCATATTCATCCCAAGAGAAAACAATTTGAGAATCTCGTCCACTCACAAGGGATCCTAAGACAAAGAAGCAAAACCCTATACATACCTGAGCAGAGATTTCACTGTCTTCTTTAGCATTTGATAAATCATTGCGACCAAATTAAGCTTCCGCAACTAGACCTTTGTTATTTCAATGCTATCACAGCCTAATGGCACTAAATTCCAAAAGAGGAAGCCCCACCCCAGATCGAAGAATGAAGAAACGCACCTTGGTAGACTTCAAGAGCTCTTATTCAGCATATCTGTCCCACTCCATCTCGGGGCGGGGTTAAAATACCATAAGGTTAAAAAACTATATAGGGAATATGGCTGAGCACAAAAATTGGCACCATATCATTGATCTACTTTACTTGAATAGTAAAAGCCTTAGTCCTATCTTAGGGCATTCAGACAGTCATGCAAGCTTATCATTTATACCAATTTGTATTGGCTATAAAAATAGGAAAATGCTGGTTTGTACTGCCCAGTTTCCGTAGAAAGCCACGTAAGCAATATAAATTGATTCTAAATCATGATTTGGTTTTGGTGGATATCCTTCTTTTAGCAATTCACAAGTTTTAAAGAATGACTTTGGTTGAGCTTATTTGCCTAGGATTCTATTAAAGACTTCACATATCAGAGAGCCAAGCAATTTATTTGCTTATGCTTGAAATCTGTAGAAGTCAAATGATCAGAATAGCATTCTATTAAAAGGCATTTACTCTGTTTTCAAAACAGAGTAAGACTAACACCCCCGTTGTTTCATAAAGATCAAGTTTGGATTTGGTAGAGATGGTGGCTTTCCTGCAAGTTCCCTAAAACTGACTTTGAGTCTATGAGTTGTTCAAAAGATTAGGGCACACTAAAAGAAAATCATTTAGGTAATTGTGATTTATCAGACAGATTAGTGTAAAACACTAAATTTTTTTTATAAAAACAAATGTTATTTATTAGAAAGGTTAGGGTACTCTGAAAAATTAGAAGACAACATAATGAGCTTTTACTGATCAGGACCAACGAATTATGAGCTCCGACGGGTAAATTTTGAGTCGATTTTTAGCCAAATTTTGAAATTGGACTGGAAATTCAAACCGAAAGGGTGCTGAAATTTTGATATGTGATCCGATCTCATGACATCATTAGCTTTTACTGATTATTTTCATGACAACATAATGAGCGTTCTAGCTTCCACATCCGTGGAGTCTATCATGCCAATTTGTCCTACAAGAGCTAAATTCACTTTGATGGTTTGATTGTTTTCATGATAATATATTTTGGTACTGCATACCCATTAATAAATTCTTTAATGCTTGAAAAGTTTATGCTATCTTCTCAGTGAGAAAATTAAATTCCTCTAAAATAATATAAAACTAGAAATACATATGGCACCATCTGATGACATTTTTTGGCTGTTTCATATCATAACCCATTAGCTCCTTTTCGATATGATACATAGAAAGTACTTGAAACAAGAGAATGACTAGGAGTCTAACTTTGTAAAAGATGCAAGTCCATTTCTCACTGAATGGTTATATGAAGCAATCTCCCTCAACAAGGGATGAGCATGCAACATGGCCATATAGAAGTGCTACTTAAATCGCTTTGGTCTAAAATATCATACTAGGAATACCCATGTTTTTATGGAAAACACATTTGGATGTCATATGAAAAACAAAAAACCTGGGTTTATTATTGTCTTCAATTGGTAATAGTGTAATATGCTTCAAAATTTTTTTTTATTCACCTTCCATAAAGTTTTTATTGGTGGATAATCTAGAGTTATTCAGTTGTAATATGCAAAGATCAATACACAATGATAGCATGATTTCTTATCCCATTTTTTTCCAACAGTAAGGAGCTATGAGAGTCTATGAAATAATATATCATTATGTGATGGGCATTTATTTTTAAAGGCACAGAACAAGCTAAGATCACGAAAGAACGAGACCTAGGTATGTTACTTTTGTAATGGCTAGGTGACCATTTTGTAATGTATAATTAATTATGATAAAATTTCCAATAGAATGATAATACGGATAGGATATATTTGCATCTTGTTTCTGGTTATATGAAATGATGAATCTCTTGGAATGCTTTATTTATATGTTACCAATAGAATGATAATCGGGTCTTTGGCCTGATTTGGCCAACATGATATATATATATATAGTATAATTACATGATATAATGATGCGACATTGCAGCTCATTAGCCAACTGAAAAAGGTTATTACAGGCATGAGAACATGACCTTTAAAGACTGTAACAACATCACCAAGTTTGAAGCCAGTATTAGCCATAAATTTTTTGGTGATTGCAGGATTTTAATTATATGGTAGAGTGCTTTTCAATGTAGTCTTGAGGCTAATTCTAATCTAGAACTCAAAGGAAATAAACTTGGCATGGGCCTGATTATAGAGATTCTTTTGTCCGAAAAAAGAAGAAAGATTTTGTAAGAATGATCCACTGATTTTATTGTATTCATTTAGGAGCTAATTACTGCTTCTTAATTATGTAGAGCAAAAATGAAGGAAAAAATGGCTCCTCTCTCTCCATTCCCACGCCCGTCTCCTTCTCTCTCTCCTTACTTCTTCCTCCACTAGCTCTCTTCTTCTTCTTCTTCCCTTAGCAAGCCAACTTCATTAAAGGAGCTTTAGCTTCAGAGCTTTCCACCACCTAAAATCACATTATGTTTTAGAAAGCCTTAATGTTTTTTGCCTAGATCAACATATATTGATCCCAGCCCCCTAGATCTTGGTTGGAGTTTGAAGAGCTTGGATCCTAGAGCTAACACTAGCCAAGATAGAGTTCTAATTTGATGTATCTTGTATTTTAGTGTAGGATTTCAAATTTTGCATGAGATTTTTGGATTAGGATGAGTTAGAACTATGTTTTTGCCAGTAGTCACTACAAAAAAAAAGGACTTTTGGAGATGGCTTTTCGAAGCCATTTCTAATAACCATTTATTGGCGGTTGATTATACTCAAATTTTTACTTTTGTGATGCTGATGACTTTTCTAATTTGTTTTATTTTTTTGAAAATGATCTATGCAATTCCTTCTTTATGCCATCATGGGAGAGGTTCTAAGAAAGCATTTTTGTTGGCATGTAGAATAAATGCATAACACTGGGAGAGGTTTTAAGAAAGCATTTTTGTTGGCTAGGGTACTTTTTTTCTCAGTTAATGTATGCTTATAATATGCATACCACTTCATCCCTAATCCAGCCCGAAAGGTAAGTTTGTGCCCAACTTGGTTAAAAAATCAGGTTGAAGGGGTCGGGTAATGGGCTGACCGGACCCAATGCCAGCCCTAATATAATGGTCATTTGATTAGGGGACCACATGGCTCGGTTCGACCTGATGGTTTTTGAGAACCGACCTGCTACAAGTCTGGCTCGAGTCAACTGTTAGAGTTAGAGTTTAAACCCAACACCCCAATGTTTAAAAAACTAATACTTAGATTGATCCAGTGTCAAGTTCATCTTCTAATTCTCAACCATCTAAGTATCTTTAAAAAATCTACTTCTAACTTGTTTAGGGGAGTAGATATTATCCTCCTTTAAGTTCTCCACCTTTAATAGGTGGGACAATATAAAAAAGCCGTCTAATGTGTAAGTCTATTTTCAGCACTTTTGTTTTGACTGCCACTGGAATCAGGCCCCATGCACCTTGGCCCATAGTACCTAGGCGCTCTCCCAGGTGAGGCTCAGGGGTGTCACATAGCAGCACCTAGCGACTAATTGCGCCTTGGATCTTCATTTTGACCGCAATAAACATGTTATAATTGGATCTGAGAAAAAGTTTACACAGGATTATAGCCAATTTGTGTTGCAATGAACCAAAACTTGAGTGGATCTGCACTTCCATCTGTTTGTTAAATTTAATTCGGGTTTTATTTCGTCAAAGATGTTTTTCATACTCCCCTTGTCCAGCTACCATCTCCATTTTGGATATTGGCTCCTGCTTATTTAATTGCAGTCTTTATTGCATTATAGACTTTTAGCTTTGTTGTTGTATTTTATTTTCTTTTTCTTTTTATGATGTCTTTAGTTTTTTAAATTAGATATATAAAAAACTTGGGCTTCCGGTTTAAATTTTCTTACCATTTCCTTTGGTTTTGCCAAATCCGGAGTGTTTGCTCAATGGTCGAGTTCATTGTTTTTCATACATGAACTGTCACAGTAAACCATGTAAGAAATGTGAGCAGCAATCCACAAGAAATTGGTTTGCAGATAATAGAGAACTGTGAGCCAATATATATATATATATATATATATATATATATATATATATGTGTGTGTGTGTGTGTGTGTGTGTGTGTGTGTGTGTGTGTGTGTGCGCGCGCGCGTGCGTGCGCGCGCAAATATATGCTCCTAAAAATGAACACACAATATTGTTTCAATTTCCAATAGATGTTTAGAAGATGGCTGCTTAGGAAACCATAGAACATAGAAGGCAGTTATGATAGTTCATTTTTAATGATGGCGTGTACTGTGTTACGAAAATTAATAAAGTACTGTGCAAGTAAGAATCAGAATTCAGCATGGGGTAAATCAGCAGCTGGAGATGATGCTACTAGTGCTGTGAAAAATCAAGCTAGAACTTGGGATAAAAGTGCGGATCATAGGGACAATGCCACTGTTAGAACTGGCCATGTTAGCAGTGTGTCTGGCTCCTGGGGAAAAGCAAAACTACCAAGTGAAGATCATGCAGGAGATGGCTGGGGTAACGGAAAGCTCAGAAGTGGAAACCAGGCAGATTCTTCAAATAACACTGGCAGTTGGAAGAACCCAGATGGTTCAAGTGGAAATCAGGCAGATTGTTGGAACAATGAAGGGACTATGGAATACATTACATCATTACCTCAACATCTGCATCTGAGTGGCTGGGATTTTATTTCTAACAATTGCATCATTGATCTAATTTTTATTGAGTACATAACGTAAAGATGTTCATTTGAGTGGCTGGGCTTTGACTTCTAGCTCTTACCGTGCATCATTCATTTAATTTCTTCTGACTCGCTGATGAGTACTGAAAAATGAGGATATTTCACCCCTAAATACCTATATTTAGCTGTCCGATGAAGGCTATCTGATGAGATTGATTAGATTTGAAGTGTTTCAGGTAAATACAAGCCAAGTATAGAAAACAATACAAGAATTCTGAATATAATGCCAAAACACTGCAACTTCGGGTAATCAAGAACTTGGTGCGACTTGCAGCTAAATTTGGACCTTCAAGACAGTCGAATTACAAACTTGTCAAAAAATGAAAGTTGTAGATCTTTTCGTCCGCTTTCCAACGGCGCAAGAATCGTCTCAATCCGAGTTCGGGAGAGAAAGTTATGGCCAAAATACCGAAGCAGTGTCTGAACCAAGAAGAAGTGCTGAATTTCACGGATTTCTGGGGTCGATGCATCGACCCTACAGGTCGATTAATCGAGCCAGAGTTTAAGTCTGACACGAATCTGACACTGTGAACCTGTTTTTTGGGACTCTCTGTCGGCTCGATGCATCGACACTTATTGGTCGATTAATCGACCCGAAAATAAATGCTTGGGAGACCTCCGCGCGACGGGTCTATTTAAAGCGACTCAAACACTTCGGAAAAACAACGTAGAACATTAGAATTAGAGTTTTTTTTAGAGAGTTTTAGTTTTTAGTCTTCTTAGTTTTTAGCCATTATTTTTCATAGTTAGACCTAGAAATAGGGAAGTTTTATTATTTCTTTTTAAGAGCTTTGTTCCCTTTAATTTTTCAGTACTCATTCATTCAGTTCATAAATTTTGTTCAAAGTTTATTCCTGCATTTATTTCGTTTCTGAAGATTATCATCTGTGTGGATCAACGTAATTTATTTTGAAGTTTGAGGTAATTTTAATTAATGTTATTTTCCCGTCTTTATTTATTTATGTCATTTATTTACAATATGTGTGGCTAAATTTATAGGGATGAGGATCTAATGATTCCCATCCGAGGGATGTACTTTTAATAATATAAATTTAGGATTAAAATATGAGATTTTATTTTTATGGTTGTTGTGCTATCATGAATGGATGAAATCCCCGCCACTAACCGGGATCGCGTGTCTTGAGTCATGCGGATCTCGGATCCAATCATTGTTATGGTCTTTTGTTTTTATCGTGTGGATCTAATTACGATTATGTTACGAGATCGAGTGTCTTGAGCCATGCCCTGGATCTTGGTTCTGTAATGGTAATTCTATCTTAAATAATCCCTAATCTGAATAAAGTGTGCCGAGCCATGCCCTTGATTTCAGATTTGTAAGTGGTATTCTTGTTGGAATTTTCACCCACCTTGGGGATGACTTTTATTTGAACCTGAGATCATGCGTGCCTAGCCGTGCCCTTGATCTCAGATCTATATATATGAAAATCATCTAAGTCCTGATTGCAGGGATGCAACGTGGAACCTATTAGGGTGTTCACCATTGATCTTCCATAAAAGATGTTTATTACTAATGAAATATCTCATAATTTAATCTTTAGATTTATATTATAGGAAGAACGGACCAAAGATGGGAGGATTTAGTATCTTCATCTTTATCATCATCTTCACTTTTATTTTTGAATTATCAATTGAATTTTAGTTTGTAGTCATTAATTACCATCTCATCAACCGCTTAAATCATAAAACTGGTAGAATACTGTTAGATCTTAATAGATTTCTAGAATTGCTTGTCTCTTTTAGATGTTTCAACATTAATCCTCGTGGGAACGATCTCGTACTCCGCACCCACTATATACAAACCGATTCGTGCACTTGCGAGTAAAACATTACATTAAAATATCACATCACTCGCAACTTGAAATTTTAAGGAATTATAAATTCAGTTAAAACCCTACCACTTTTTTTTTTGGCTGTGTTTCACCCTGATTGCTAATTCTTTACCTTTATTGTAGCCTCTTTTGAATTGCTTGAATTAGTGAAACATCTTGACGGTTTTGCGTGGCTTTGTTATAGGCTAAACATATGCTGCTACATTATCACTGATTTACTTTGCTAGCAAATTTCCAACCCAGTGTTACTGCTTTTTTAGCTGTGTTAATTGTTCTTAAAGTTACTAGCCTCCTTTTTAGCTTGTCAAAAATGAAATATGCCAATTCAGGTTCATGAACACCTTGGGCTCTTGAATTATGCATATTCCTAAGCACTAATAAAGCATCACTTTTTTTTTCCCTTCTTGTTTTCATCTGAGTGTGCTGATAGGGCGGCTCTTCGATTAGATTCTTCAACTCCTATGATTATATATTTCACAAAGAATTAGTGACAGCGGAAAGAAGCAAGCCTAGTTCTGTTGTTAACAAATTTGCTGGATTGAGTCTATTTGTTTTTGCTTTTGCTTAATGAAAAGATCTAATCCTTTGGATGTTGTGTACTATTTTGATACTTTTTCCAAGTTTTCAAGTTAATCTAACACAATTTCCTTTCAAGAAACCTTTAGTACATCCTTTTGTTGACCAAAACATATTATTGATTTCTTTTGATTCCAATTCACGATGGTCACATACTATGTGATGATCAGTGACAGTTAGATGACATGTTGTGTGATGATTAGGTACAGGACACCATAACCACTTAGCTGTAATTCATTCCAATCTGATATGACTTCAGTAGGGATCAAAATCTCGGCTGAGGATTTAAATTCTCAGTTGCGATGACTCGGTGTTGGCCCTTATCGAAACGAAATGATCACCAACTAGCATGAAGGCCTTGAGGAACTAAACTTTTCATCCAACATATATATAGGTCTTAGGGCAGTATAATTTGATAAAGGTGTTTCAAATAATATATTTTGATATAGACTTGTGATGTGTGATGTGATTTTTTTATGTATGTTTTACTCGCAAGTGCACGAATCGGTTTGTATATAGTGGGTGCGGAGTACGAGATCGTTCCCACGAGGATGAATTTGGAAATATCTAAAAGAGACAAGCAATTCTAGAAATCGGTAAAGATCTAACAGTATTCTACCAGTTTTATGATTTAAGCGGTTGATGGGATGGTAATTAATGACTACAAACTAAAATTCAATTGATGATTAACAAATAAAAGTGAAGATGATCATAAAGATGAAGATACTAAATCCTCCCATCTTTGGTCCGTTCTTCCTATAATATAAATCTAAGGATTAACTTATGAGATACTTCATTGGTAACAAACACCTTTTATGGAAGATCAATGGTCAACACCCTAATAGGTTCCATGTTGCATCCCTGCAAACAGGACTTAGATGATTTTCATTTATCTAGATCTGGGATCAAGGGTACGGCTAGACACACATGATCTCGGGTTCAAATAAAAACCATCCCCAAAGTGGGTGAAAATTTCAATAAGAATACCACTTACAAATCTGAAATCAAGGGCATGGCTCGGCACACTTTATTCAGATTAGGGATATTTAAGATAAAATTACCATTACAGAACCAAGATCCAGGGCATGGCTCGGCACACTCGATCCCAGAACATAATCATAATTAAATCCACACAACGAAAACACAAAGACCATAACAATGATAGGGTAAAATTACCGTCACAGATCTGAGATTCCGGGCATGACTCGGCACACGCGATCCCGGTTAGTGGCGGGGATTTCATCCATTCATGATAGCACAACAACCATAAAAATAAAATCTCATATTTTAATCCCTAATTTTATATTATTAAAAGTACATCCCTCGGATGGGAATCATTAGATCCCCATCCCTATAAATTTAGCCACACATATTGTAAGGAATTAACATAAATAAATAAAGACGGGAAAATAACATTAATTAAAATTACCTCAAGCTTCAAAATAATTTACCTTGATCCACACGTATGATGAACTTCAAAAACGAAATAAATGCAGAAATAAACTTTGAATAAAATTGAAGGAATGAGTACTTGAAAAATTAAAGAACAAAACTCTCAAAAAGAAATAATAAAACTTCCTATTTCTATAAAAAATAATGGCTAAAAACTAAGAACACTAAGAACTAAAACTCTCTAAAAAAAAACTCTAATTCTAATCTCTAATCTACTCCTACGTTACTCTACTCTACTCTACTCTACCATTACTACTTTTTCCCGAAGTGTTTGAGTCTTTAAATAGATTCCGTCGCGCAAAGGTTTCCCAGGCCGAGTTTTTAGGGTCGATTAATCGACCCAGAGCTGTCGATGCATCGAGCCGACAGAAGTTCCAAAAAATCAGACTTTCAGTGTCAGAATCGTGTCAGACTCAATTTCTGGCTCGATTAATCGACCTGTAGGGTTGATGCATCGACCCCAGAAATCCGTGAAAATCAACACTTTTTGTGGTTCAGACACTGCTTCAGTATTTCGGCCATAACTTTCTGTCCCGAACTCGGATTGAGACGATTCTTGCGCCGTTGGAAAGCTGACGAAAAGATCTACAACTTTCATGTTGTGACAATTTTGTAATTCGGCCGTCTTCAAGGTCCAAATTTAGCCGCAAGTCACACCAAGTTCTTGATTACCCGAAATTGCAGTGTTTTGGCATTATATTCAGAATTCTTGCACTGTTTTCTATACTTGGCTGGTATTTACCTGAAACACTTCAAATCTAATCAATCTTATCAGATAGCCTTCATCGGACAGCTAAATATAGGTATTTAGGGGCGAAATATCCTCATTTTTCAGTACTCATCAATGTGCAACTTACTTTTTTATAAATGTTGCTCGATCATATTCTACCTTCACAATAGAACTCTGTTAGATTTTTTTTTTGACCTTATATATTGTGTTACTTCAGGTTTTTTGAGAACTTGACATCCTGATTTTAACTTTGCAATGTTTCTCTTCAGGGCATTGGATTCCTTAATGATCCTCGTAGGTTGAATGTTGCACTGACTCGAGCTCGTTACGTCATGGTTATTATAGGAAATCATAAAGTCTTAAGCAAACAGCCTTTTTGGAACAACTTATTGACTCACTACAAGGTATATTGTGCTTCTCATTTTCTAGTCTAGTTATGTTTGATTAGAGAATATTAGCAAAAGAAATCATTTGTGTTTCTTTACTGCTTATCCAAGTTTTAATGCTAACATAGCTGCGGGAGGGAATGGACGGCTTGATATTTTGTTTTAACTTTTTGTATTGGAGAACCAAATTGGTTTCCTTTAGTTGTATTACTTGTCTTTAATAAAATTCGATCTTCTCAAAATGGAAACAAAAAAATCACTGAGAAAGTAAATAATATACTCTTGTTTTAACATGTGTTGTACATCACTACATAATCACTGGAAAAGTAAATAATGTACTTTTGTTTTGACATGTGTTGTACATCACTACATGCTTAATTTGGTTAGCTCATGTTTTAATTTTAACTTGTATGATGCATTTATTTTTACTGGACGAGCTTTTGGTTGTTAAGGATATTAAATAATGGTTGCTAAATTTGATACCTATCTCATTAGGAATATGAGTGCTTGGTAGAAGGTCCTCTAAATAACTTGAAGCAGAGTATGGTTCAGTATGGTTTAATTTCAAAAGCCTAAGAAGGTAATTTATCTATCAGAATGCTTACCATTTTATCTGTTATCTCCCCTTCCTCTCATTTTTTTTTTAAATGTGCTATGTTGGAAATAACTAGTGATTGAGAATAGTTGTTAATGTAATATGATGACTCCATTCTTTGTGTAAAACAGATATACAACTACTGCAGGCTCTTCTTTGGCAGTGGGACTGGTATTGTACCTAATATTCACTTCGTCTCCATCGGTTCATCAAGTTCAAATGCTGATAAAAGAGGCAGCTGCACTAATAGTTTGAAATTAGGTTCACCTAGTTTTTTTTATTTTATTTTCTTTTTCCTTCTAGTGATTCGATTTCTAAAGTCGAAGAATCAGATCATTCCACTTTAGAAGCTAAAAATAGGTTTCTTTCTCCATTCTCTGTAGACCGATTTGTAAATGATAATTTTACAATAATATTTTAGTTATGGAACTTTATTTATCACTTAAAAGAAGATTTATCTTGTTTCTTTTTGTGTTTTTACTGCTTGTGTAATGGTTATTGGGCCTCCTTTGGATGTTTATTCAGAGATCGAAATCCGACCATTGATTGGAAGCATTAATTTTTTATATGCAGGTGAAAGATTATGTGCTAATTTTATTCTGAACTTAATTTATATTATTATTATTTTTTAAATTAATATATTATTATTTTTAAAAAATATATATATAAAAACGACGGCCGAAAACTGTTGTTCTTCTTCTCATCTATGACTGTCATTGTATGAGAGAAAAACAACAGTCATAATGGGTCGTAAAAAAAATGGGGTGAGTGTATTTTAAAAAAAAAAAACTACATAAAAAATAATAGCTCAAAATCGTTGTTTGTGGTCGACAGTCGAAGACAGTCGTTATTTTGATGAAATAAACGACGGTCTAAATATGTCGTTGAAAAATACTACTGCTTTTTTAAGGATAGCTCACTCGACTATCTAAAACTGTCGTTTTTTGGGAAAACGACAGTCATGGGCTGTTGTTTTTTTTGCATTTTCACGTAGTGACAGACTTGGCATCACTCATATTGTGCCTCTTAAGGATCTTTTGGATAAAATTCCTTTAAATTAGTCAAAGCATCTTCTTCTCACGATCCATCATGATTTTCATACCTAAGATCTTATTTGCGTAACCAAGATCCTTCATCTCAAATTTCTAGCTCAATGATTGCTTCAGCTTATTGATTTTTAATCTTATTTCTTTCTGCTATTAACATATCATCTATATAGAGAATTAGAAAAAATATCTCCCCTTCATCATACTCTTTCCAGTAGATACAACAATCATACTGCCTCTTATGATACCCTATGTTCAACATTTATGAATCAAACTTCTTGTACCACTGCCTAGGTGTCTGCTTGAGACCATACAAGGATTTCTTCAACCTGCAGACAAGCGATTTTGACCCTTCTGTTTCAAATCCTTTTGGTTGTTGTATATAAATCTCTTCCTGAAGATTTTCATGGAGGAAAGTTGTTTTCACATCAATTTGTTTTAGATCGAGATCTTTCTAAGCAACAATTGTCACTAACGAGTGAATCAATGTGTGTTTTGCAACCAGAGAGAATATCTCATTGTAATCGATATCCTCTTTCTGAGAAAAATATTTTACAATTAGCTTTGCTTTGAACTTCGGGGTTTCACTCTTCTTATCTTCTTTCTTTCGAAAGACCCATTTACAATCGATGGCTCTCTTTCCTTTAAAAAGTTCTATGAGATCTCAAGTCTTATTTTTCAAAAGTGACTGTCATTTTTCTTCTATAGCTAACTTTCACTTTACCACATCTGTATCCATCCGAGCTTCTGGAGCTGTATTTGGTTCCCTATTCTTTGTGATAAGTACTGCAAATGTTAAAGGAAGCATGTCCTTAAATTTTTCAGGACGTTTCTTCGTCCTTTCTGATCTTCTCAAGGTAATCTGAACCAGAACCGATACCTGGGACTATAAGTTTTAAGAAATTGTGTCATCAGAATCTTCATTATCTTTCTCATCTTGCTCATAGCTTTTAATATCAACTTGTACTTGAGGTTCACCAGATGACTGAGGTTTGTTTTTCACCTTTTTCATCGGAAACTCATATTCGTTGAAAGTAATATTTCCTTTAACTATCACTTTATGAGATTGTGTATCCCACAAATGATAACCCTTGACTCATTCGTCGTAGCCAATGAAGACAAACTTTTTGGAGTTTGGATCCAACTTGGATCGCTCACTTCCCTGAAGTAATGCATAAGCCACACATCCAAACACCCTCAAATGAGGGTAACTACCATGTCTTCCAAACCAAACCTCATCTGCAGTTTTTGAGTTTAATGCCCTGAAGGCGACCGATTAACCAAGTAACATGTCATGTTTACTATGTTTGCCCAGAACCTATGACTCAAGCCAGAATAATTCAATATACCCCATACTTTTTCTAATAGTATTTTATTCATCCTCTCCACTATACCGTTTTGCTGAGGATTTTCAGGAACTGTTAAGTGCTTAACAATTCATTGATTTTCATAGTAAGCTTTGAACTCTGATGACACGTATTCTCTACCATTATCTGATCTGAGAATCTTCACAGTTCTTTCTATCTGCTTTTCGACCATACTTTATCACAGCCTGAATTTCGAGAATACATCCGACATATTTTTAATCGGATACACCAAAACTTTCCTAGAGTAGTCATCTATGAATGACACAGTAGTTGGATCCACCCACCGAAGTGACTTTAGCTGATCCGCATACATCAGAATGTATATAATCAATCAGTCCCTTTGAAGTATATTTTCTTATGGAGAAACTGACTTTCTTCTGCTTCCCGAAGATATAATCTTTACAGAAATTTAGCTTACAAGTTTGAATATCAGAAATTACATTATTCTTTATGAGCTCTATCAGCTCAAGTTCACTCATCTGACCAGGCCTCTTGTGCCACAAATAAGAGAGATCCTTGAAATCTTTTGTAGCCACAACACCACTGTCACTGATTGTGTTGCCAACTAAAGTATACAAATTCTTCATCTTTTTACCTTTCATTAAGGTCATAGCACCATGTACGACTTTTAGTTTATCGAATTCCAGGTGACCCGAAATCCTATCTTATCCAATGCCCCCAACGAGAGCAATTTTTTTTAAAATCAGGCACATGCCTAACCTTAGTAAGAGTGTGAACACAACTATCAAACATCTTGATTCTGATAGAGCCGACACCCACTGCTTTACATATACTGTCATTCTCCATCATTATCGTCCTACTATTGGTTTTCTTATACTGGTCAAACCAATCCCTGTACGGACACATGTGACATGATGCCCCTGAATCTAGGATTCATCTATCATCAAACTGACTAGAGTTTAATAATGCACACAATAAGTCCTCACCGGAATCTGACTTAGCAACACTGGCCTATTGAGAAGTCTCTTCAACACCCTTATCTTTATTCAATCTCCGCTTGCAGTATTTGCAAATATGTCCAAATTGCTTACAGAAGTAACAGATAACATTATTTCTGTCACCTTTGGATTTAGACTTGTTGTTTTCACTCGTTGATTTATTACTCTCTCTGAACTTATTTCTTTTGCACTCATGGTTCCGACCCCTTTCGCTCAAGAAACATCCATTCAGAGTTAGATTCGAGCTATTTTTTTAATTCGTCAGAAAAAAGTGCAGCAGTCACTTCTTCTACGACAATTGTATTTTTACCATAAATTAATATGATAACAAGGTGATCATAAGATAGTGGCAGTGAGGTGAGCAACAGAAGTGCAAGATCTTCTTCTTCAAGTTTCACCTCAATACTCAATAGCTCTGTAACTATTTTATTAAACGAATTCAAATAGTCTTGAATACGCTTACCAGCCTTTATACGAATGGTGTAAAGTTGTTTCTTCATGAAGAGTCTGTTGGACAGCAACTTTGTCATGTAGAGAGAGATTTCATCTTCTTCCACGGATCCACGGTCGTCTTCTCGTGAAGAATGTTGTACAGAATTTTATCAGACAAATACAATTGGATAGCGCTTACGACTCTTTTATCAATAGAGTTCCACTCTTCATCGGACATCTCTGCCTTCTTCCTCATCTCCTTCCTAAGTAGTGTAGAGTATCATTAATGCCTTATTGGATAAGAAGATTTGTGACTTTAACTTGCGACAATACGAAGTTATTCTTCACCGAAAACTTCTTCACCTCGAATAGTGCATTTGAGACATTCATCGCGATTGTAGTGTAAACCTTAACCTGACTCTGATCCCACTTATTAGGAATTCAACCCACACTAACGAACTCCCGATTGCGATGAATGCAGAAAAATAAGCTGCAAAGAGAGCAATCACACACAAGAGAAAGATTTACGTAGTTTACTCAATCGAGGGCTACGTCCACGGGAGTATATGCACTATTTATAAACGTTTACAACGCACACACTCTCTTCTCTCTAGTGCACTCTCAAACAAGATCAAACATGATCTTCAATAGTAAAACCACTGTTAAACCAAGGACAATGTCTTTCAAAGAACATAGAAGAGATCTGGAGGAATATAATAGCGATCCTGGCACAAGAACAGCTTCAATCAGATCTTCAATCTTCAAGCAATTCGTCAATACATTACCTCTCCAAAATATTCACCCAAGTTTTTCTCTTTTGAGAAACTCTCACAAAAGCTCTCTTATTCATCCATGAACTTTCCCTTTATATAGGAGACTCGAATCCTACTTCTAATCCAAGAGAAATTGCTCAAAAATCGGACTTGCACATGACTCGACATATACAGGTTGTTCGAGCGAAAATCAAAGTCGCTCAAGCGACTAAAACCCAAGAAAAATCATTCACATAATGCGCAGGTCGCTCGAGCGACTTTTCCCCGAAAGTTTGCCCCATGTTAGTGCTCACCTTGCTCGAGCGGATTTGATTTCCACTCGAGCGAGCCAACGATGGAGTTAAACCTAACAATAGCACTAGCTAGAGTGGTGGAGCGACACTATCCTTTTATTTTTGTCATCAAGCGGAGCTCCGACTACTCCGTTAATGGAGGTCAAGTTGGGATCTTTGCAACATCTGAATCGCTAGTCAGTAAATAATACAAGTCAAATGGAAGGTAGAATTAAAAGAGTCGTGTCATAGGAAATGAGATATCAACATAAACAAGAGTTGTTGAAGAAGTTTCTTTTTATGAGCCCGAGCTGCTCGGGGAAGAAGAACCAACAAAAGAATCAAGGAATTGAGAAGTTGTTGCCTGATGATGAAGAAGAATCAACGAATTGAGAAGTTGTTGTCATGGATCAAAATTTCGTCCGATTCCGATACGTATCGGTATCGATGGTGAACGATATGGTACATTGAATGTATCGTATCATTGATCTATATGTACATAGCTGAACGATACATTGAATATATCGTCAAGTACTGTCCGGTACCGATACGTATCGTCCGATACGTATCAGTTTTGGACTCAAACAATACGTATCAATTTTCCGGCATTTTGATCTATGATTGTTGCCCTTTGATTCGGGTTTGACCTATAGACTCTCGGGTCGTGCACAAATCCAGTTCTCACTTTTCCTGTGTGGTATTGTGAAAAGTAATTTAGGCTGCGTTTCGGGACCGTCATTTAATAGGTTGGGTTTATATTTAATAGATCCAAATCCCGTTTGGGCAGCTATTTTGATAGCACTGGCTTTACATTTGCAGATCCCAATCTTTTGCAAATATCCAGCAATATCAAGCGACGCCTGGGAGGCGTGTTATTTCAAATTCGGTTTCGTTCGCCCGAATTGACCAGCGCTGGAGCGTATCATGTCTCACTGGAAATAAAAAAAAAAAACCACCAATATAATAGTGAAACCTTATTTGCAATCTGTTAACAGACTGTTGACTGCTTTAAATCAAATGGTACATACAACTTTTCCACATGATAGATCTTTACTTCTTTAGATGGTTGTACATATGTTAGACGGTTGGATATTGAATCCATGTTGCACACATCCTCAAAATTAATCATGATCATGGAATATCGTGAGAAGGTGTTCTCTCGTCACTTTGGGAGATGTGTGGCACGTGGAATCAACATCTCACCACCAGATAGCTGAGTCATGACTCATGACTCCAAGATCTATTATGTGAAAGGTTGGGCCAAAAAATGATTTCTGTGGCTGATTCTAATAATTAGTCAACGGCTTTCACATGCAAAACCTATGGTTGCAGATATGAATTTCTCCCTGAAAGGAAACCCCTTTCCAATAAAATCCTACATCTGATTGCGAGCCTTATTAAAAGAGGAAACCCCTTCTGTTATCTTTTTGGTTGGTGTTACTATCACACCAATTTATGTTATATGGACCTCACTTAAACAAAGGAAAAATCCATTTATTGCTTTAAATCTAATGATGGAGAGCAATTTTCTTCCCAATCTCCCACAAAAATGATCTCGAGATCATGGGGCTAATGTCAAATGGTCAGATGTTGATTCCACATGGCACACATCTTAAAAAGTGAATGTAATCATAGCATACCATCAACCATGGTTTGCATTTACTTTTTGGTATGTGTGCCATGTGAAATCGGTTTTTTGATTGTCTGATAGTAGGCCGATGATCTTAAGATATATTGTGTGGAAGATTGAGATGAAAATGATCTGCATCACCAGATTTAACTTAGTTAACAATTTTTTCTTTATTTAAGTGAGGTGGTTGTAATATAAAGTGGCATGGTAGTAACAGTGACCTTTACTTCTTTTTTTTTTTACATATTGATATCGGGATGGGCAAAAGGTTGAACCTGAAATCGAGTTCAACAGAGTCATTGGAAATGAAGAATTTTGATTTTTACGGTTTCCATGGCTGCAAATATGGCTGATTGGGATAAAATCGATAGATATTTATTCCACATGCATGGCACGCATCACCAAAAGTGATCGTGATTATGTCCGACCCGACTCGCAACCTTTTTTTATTATTCTTTATATCTAAAATATTGGGTCTGAGTCTGGTTGACCCGACCCAATCCGTTCGCTTTTTGCCCGGCCCGACCTAACCTCTTAGTTGACTCAACCCGACCCATCTGGACTAGTGAAGGTTATGTGCCCGACCCAGTAAAAAATTATGCTTGGGTGGTTTGGGTATCGGGTTGACCCTACCCATCTACAATTCTAATTGTGATTCGTGCACACTAAAATTTGAGATACTAGAATTTCAATCTATTTTTCTTTTTAAACTTGTGTAATGTAACATTTATAAATCCTTACTACTATATAAAAGTAGAAATAGTTTCTGCCACATTTTATAATACCAAAAATACCTTTAACTCTTTTAAACTTTCAATACCTTTAACACTTTTAAACTTTCAATTCATATCCTTTTCCGATTTTATTACATTCTTATCCTAAATTTCTAATTATTAAATACAGAGGAAAGATAAAAGGAATTACCTTGTATATTTTAAACATAACTAAATGATGAATAAAGGGGCGATGGACTATAATTTTATTTTCACATAGAACCTATATATATATATATATACCCTCAGGTTTCACTTCCACTACGGAGATTTTAGGAAAAAATAAAATATTAATAAAAATTTACATTCACTGTCAATCACATATTGAGAAGATGATCATGAAATAATGAAATGATTTACCGTTCACTTCTGAGATATAAATCACTATTACGTAGATACCAAGGTAATAAAATGGGTATCGGTATTGGGTATCGGTCCTCCAAGGACTTATATGAATCGGCCGATACGTATCAAACTTTATATATCCTTACTACTATATAAAAGTGAAAATAGTTTATGTCAATTTTTCATACCTAAATTGCCCTTAATGCCCTAACTCACATCTAATTAAACTAGGACTCTAAACTAGATATATACTCGATCTTTTAGAGTTTCCAAAATTTTCTCCTCTTTGTAACTATTATTTAAAGTAGCTGCTGAAAAAAAGAAAAAAGAAAAATAGCAAACTACATAAGATGAAGGCAGCCAAAACCTATAAAGAGAAGCACATTCCCGAAGGCATCATCATCATGAAAATACTCACTAGAATTTCATGTAAGTCTATTATAAGATTCAGGTGTGTTTCCAAGCTTTGGTCCCCCTTAATATCCAATCCTTACTTCATCGATGTTTACTCAAGCCGCATGAAAAAAGGCTCTTCCTCGAATCTAATTTTCAAGATCGAACAAGATGAACTTTGCTAACTTAAAATATCAATGGTGAATATAGAGAATGGGCAAAGGAAAAGATTTTATTGAAAAAAGATCCTAGAATTGGGAGGTTCGAATTTTGCATATCAATATTTTGCAATGGATTAATCTGCCTCACTATTCCTATTTACGTCTATAGTGACCATATTGGGTTTCAGGAAAAAATCTGACAAAATTTATGAAATTCGAAAAAGGAACAAAAAATCAAAATTCGGAAAGTAAAATTATAAAATATATTAGCTCAAAATGATAAAATTTTATGAAGTGAAGTTTTTAACCTAGATTGGGAAAATTGTAAATTTTCAAATTTATTCGAAATATTCCGATTTTATTCCCAAATTTGTGAATAATATGGATTTTGCATCCAACGGCCTCAAATTTAAACAAGATGAATGACACGTGATTTTATCAAATGTGATTTTACCTTTAAATATGCCCACCGAATCTATGAGGGTGCCCATGTTAAAAACAATTGACAATTTTGAACCAAATGATGGAGAATGTTTTCGTTCCAACCTTTCACACAATTGATCTCAAGACAATAGGCGTACCATCAAATGATCAGGGATTAATTTGATGTGATATAGATTCTAAAAAAGTGACCTTAAAATCAAATTTGGTGTCAATAGTTACAACCATATGAAAATTACCATCATAGGCATTGATTTGATATGACACAAATCCCAAAAAGTGACTTTAAAGTCAACCATTAAATACGATGATGATTCCATCTAAACATAAATAAGATGATGAGTTTTTTAAAAAGCTTCACAATCTATCCTTATTTAGATAAACATTAATTTCAAAGTCTAATAGAATAAAGAGATTCTCACTCTCTTAAAATCTATTCAAAATGGTTAGAAGGGCATGATGCTGTGATTTAATTTTATTTTTTTACCAAGGATGGGTGCAAAATATGATCTCTATCATATAATTCACATAGCCAACTATTGAATCAAATGATAGACTTTGACTGTATTCAATTTTCTGGCAGCGATCATGTTTTGTGCAAATGTTTGACCTCGGCCATCACATGATATATGATCTAAGGTTTGAATATATAAGTTCATCCATTCATTAAAATCCAGACATTTTTCAGTTCATAAATTTATTATTATTTTATGATTTTATAAAACAACACATGCAAAGCACGTGTATGTTTACTAGTCTTATAAATGCTAACGATAGTCGATAAATTCAAATACACTTTGCTTAAATTTAAAATTCTTAAATACAAATTCTTTTATCCAAACTTAGCCTAAGGCTGGGTTTAATGTATTCAGAAGAAAATGCAATCAAACGCACCATTACAGTCAACAACATATGTTAACTGTTAAGACACCAAAAGCTAAACCAACGGTCCTTAATATGCATTAAAACGTGCACATTGTCTCTCTAGCTAATCTTTACCCTATAGTGAGAAAAAAGAGGGGCAGAGGAAATTAGTATACATATATAAATGATGTTGCATTGCATGGCCAAATAATAACTAGGGGCATAAAAGTATTTTTAATCTCATCCTCTAATCTTTTTACTCCCTAAATTAAATCTCTCTAACATACCTATCGCATTTGTGACTACAAGAATCTCTAATCCTCCTCTTCATATATATATATATATATATATATATATATATATATATATGGAAAGGGATTTACTCACCGGGTAGCGCCCAAGCACTATTTACGTAGATTAAATTGCATGTCATGTGACATATAAATATATAATTACTGAAAAAATTACTCATTTTGAGTACTAGTATCATGTGATATATGATTTATAAAATTTTTTGATTTTTACGACTTTTTTATCCTTCAAAATTCAAATTATGGGTCAAACATAAAATAACTCCAACTTATACACATGTATTGATTTTTCCCACCTTAACTGTATTTTTAATGGTGGAACAATATCGAAATCTGCCCAAATTTTTTAGGTGAGACCTGATTAATCTCATTCAAGTTGTTATGACATCTGATTCTCGATTTGAGTGCCACAAAGCGCCCAACTCACCTGTGAGTTGCGCGAGAACACTACCCTCATGGGTAACTTCCCGGCCCTATATATATATATATATATATATATATAGTCCCCATTCGATTGAATATCTTGATCGCCCTCATTTCTCATGCTTTCTTCTCCAGACAGGACGTGCATCCCACTAGTAGGAACTTAAAAACGAAAGCTGAAAGGAACTCTTCCAGTACCTGTACCAGAACACAAAATCGGTGTCAAGTGGACCTTGAGAAGGGTGCACTTTAAGAGCCATAGATCAACAGGGTAGTGCATTCTCTCCAAAATTTTACAAGTTTGAAGGTTATAAGTGTTGGAGATTTCCAAACTCAAAATTCATAAGTGCAAAACTTGAAACTCTCTATTTCAGTAATCTCACGTCGGTGGCCTTTTTTTTAAATGCTAATAGGCATAAAGGCTGGTCTCGACTTTCAAACTCCTTTTATACACGCTTGGATACTCTGCTCCTCCACATGCATATATGCGTGCACCGAGCTGAGCAGGGTCAAGTTGGACCGGGCTTGTGCATGAGCATGTGTACGTCATAGCTTGTTGGATATTTAGGCCTCGTCAAGTCGGACTGGGCTTATGCATGAGCATGTGTACGTTATATCTTGTTGGATATTTAGGCTGCGGATGACATAACTCTCTGTTACTCCTTGCGATTGTAGAGTAGTTCACCAGTTTTAGCAGGTTCTCATCCTCCTTGTCAACATCCTGCTATTTGCTTTAACAGCTACCCCTTCTCCTTGATAACTCCTTGCATAGCAAGATTTTATGCATAATTTACATGTTCAACAATTCTACCCTCCTCTCTACTCACTCCTTGTCAAAGCAGATTGGATTTGCTATGATATGGAGTTAGTAGAGAGCAACTAAAGCAGGTGAACTCTATTGTGGTGGTGGCTAGAAGAGAAGTATGCCATATGCAAGTTTAAATTTTTTTTAAAACTTGTCTTTTCAAAAAAAGTGTACTCGACCCGCAAGTCGGATCGGATCATGCTCAATTTGACCCAACAGGTCAAATTTAAGTGCCCAACTTGATAAAAAATCTGGGTAGGGTAATAGATATGGTTGAGTATTCAAATGGACCTGACCCGTTGAGAACCCTAATTACAGTTAGTGAAATGGAAGAAGATGCTGGAGTAGAAGCAACGTATCAAAAATTGGTCGATACAGATATGTATCAGCGATACATATCGGTTTCGGCCAAACCGATACGTATCGGGTATTCGATACCGTACACTACAAAAAATAAGGCTATTAACGGCAGTCAAAAACTGCCGCTATTAACAAAAAACTGTCCCTAATACCCTTGCCACTAATAATCTTAATAGCGTTTTTGTTAATAGCGGCAGTTTTTTATAGCCAACACTTGCCGCTAATAGTTGTAGTGGTATCGGCCGATATGTATCGGTATCGGCCGATATGCCTTAGTAATTTTTATTTAAAAAAAAAAATAATAATAATAAAATAGGTCGATACGTATCAGTATCGGCTGAGTTATGTCGGCCTCGGGAAAACTAATACCCAAGACTGATACCCATTTTGATAGTTTGAGTCAAAGTTGTTTGTGTGTGAATCAGAGGAAAGAGAAGAGACAATAATTAGTAAAGAAAGGAGACTACGTCACTACCAAAAATAAGACTGTTAGCGGCAGCCAAAAACTGCTGCTATTAATTAAAAAACTGCCGCTAATACCCTCAGCAGCAGTTGTAAAAATTGCCGCTATTAGTGTTGTCGCTACTTTATTTTAGCGGCCGTTTTAAAAATTGTCGCTAAGTTGTCAATAGTAGTGACAACCACTAAAAATATGCCGCTACCATGTTTATACTGACATTACAAACAGCGCCACAGATTAAAATTGGGTTGTGATTTCAGTCCTTTGAAGGCCATAGGAATCCTTATAACTGACGTGAAAATCAAACCAGAAGAAAGATATATTAATTATTGAATGATACAATATTGCTGGTTCTGTTGGAATATTTAATATTTGATTTCAAATTCATTTTTATATTACAAATACAAATTTTAAGTAATCGGAACCTGGGTAACTGCCTCGGGAACAATGGTGGTCTGAAGCGACATGAGCATATGAAGATCGCTTCTATCCGAATCTTCCCCATGGCGTGTTTTCAATGTGGACCACTGGGTGCGGAGGAGCTTGGCAGCATCAACTATGTTGGTCAGGGCAAGCTAGACCTTGGGGTACTTGCAGGTCTTGAGAGCACAGTCTGGGTTGACTCATAGGATGTTGGTCTCAAGTACTATAAGCATCTTGTTGATGTGGTCAACAATCTCTTCGGTGGATGGGATCCTGGGGGAGTGGATGTCGTATACACCAGGGCCGATGCCATGACCGTACTTGACTCCCTCACGGAAGAAAGAGAGACACTTCTCATCAGAATGGGAGTTCTCGATCGTGAGCACATCAGCATCCATGTTGATGATGGAGTGAATGATGTCATTGAAGTTGGAGTAGCACATGTGGGTGTGAATCTGGAAAGAAGAGAATTAAGTTTAGCATTGAGCCATGGGAAAAATAACAAATAGATAGGCCACTGGTGTTTCAAGCCATAAATATTTCCTTATAAAAAACAAAAACAAAAAGATAGGCCACTGGCGTTTCACGATGTGCATACCCGTTTTAGAGGAAAGCAAATCTTCAAGTTGTTCAGTGTTTAGTTCTTGATCTGATGAGCACGAAGACCTGAAATGTCAGAAAGACACAAACTTATCAACTGCTGCTGTCAAACTATTGCTCACAGCATAAGGATTGAAAGTTGTATCCTAGGAATGACCAAACAAATAAACTAAGCACCAAAAATTCACCACTGGATTTCCAACCATATAAAGAATTGAAAGGCAAAGGCCAAGAAAATGGAAAGAGCTATGATATTTCAAGAGCAAAATAAACAGAGATGAACGTGAATGTTGGGAAAATGCAGCACATATTTCCTAAAGACTCAAAATTCAAAAGTACATTTGTTTCCACTGGAAAATACCACTTTTAAAAGCAAAGTGAGAAAAGGAGATAACCATGCATAACATAGTTCTGATTTTACTGATTTTTTCCTTTTTTTCGTTTTTTCCCTTGCCAATTTTTTCCCGATTTCCGACTTGATAATTATGGTTTTTAGCATGAGGCCAATCATATGCATAATGGAGAATTTTTTCCATTTGCACATAGTACAGAAATACAAACATCTTTTTCTTTAAAGAACAAAATGAAAAAATGAAACATCCACTAAGTAGAGCCAAGACATGGCCCCTATTTTATCCTTAAGCAACATTGTTTACCAGAGGCTACCCATCAACCCAATAGAAGTTTTCCCCAAAGTTACCTGGCTCACTGATTTCCTCGGTTTAAGTTCAGGTTTGCAATTCACAAGTTCTAAAGAACCAGATTCTCTAGAGGTAAGAGGAGTTCTAAATGAAAGAATTAAATATTTATAACAGTAGATTTTTAATTGCAAATCAAATAGTCTATGTTCAAATCTCCCAATATCATAATTTTGCTTTTCAAGAAATTTGACGAAAAAAAAGACAAAAAACTGCAGCCCAAAATTTTCAAAATAAGGGGAGACAAGTAAAGGAGGGTGGAAGCGTGGCAATGTTCTCAAATGGGACTCCTCAAATTAAACTTCAATAAATGCTCCTTGGAATCTCATCCCAATTCCAAAGCAATTATGAAGAATTAACGAGCGATCATAATGACGTAAGATCAAATGGAGGCATTCCCAAAAGCAATTATGATGGAAATTTTTTTTCTAAAAAGATCAAATGGAAGAATTCCCCAAAATCAGAAGCGACAGGGTTCGCTTGAAGGGTTACGACTCTACCAATCACCATTTGGTAATCCATTGATTATCGAGGTGACTATCAATGTAAGAAAGTGAACTAGAAATGGGATATACTTCCAGCCAAAGTGAGAAAATATTGAATCTGGACACAACTAAAGCCATAGAGTTTCAGCTTGTCCTTAGAGAAGCATATGATATCACCAACCCAAGAAGCATATGAAATCAATTGACTAGATGATGTGATGAAACCAACAATTATTTGTGATTATATCTTATTTCCATCTTCCCTTTCTGTACAAGGCTCCTTAAATAATTATTTTTGTCATTAAAACTATTATTATCACCAACCCAAAAAAAATTATGTGAGTAGAATGAATGATAAAGCAGAGTAGGTTTGATGTAAAATTTTCCCTTAAAGCAAGAACATCTCCCCTGGGATTATTTTCCCCTTAATTTGATAACCACAACTGTAGTATTAGAGGCATATTTGGGTAGCTGCTAAGGGCCTAGACAAGCTAACACAATAAAAGTGATTACTTCCTAAAAACAACATTGAACCAATAAAATCACACTAAACAAAAAATTCATTAGGGAGCTAAAAAATTATGTGGGCACCTCAAGGAAAACAAGTTGGTAGAATTACTTGAATACTCAATTCGTCAAGTAATTCAAGTAATTTTTTCAACCTCCACAAGTATTTTTGTTCTAGTTTTTCTGGTTCACAAGTTTATATGTTTGGAAATGATGTGCAAGTTCCAAGACTCCTCATATCCATGCATAAATTTTCTGGTAATTAAACCTACTATTAATATGATGTTGCAATTTCTCGCTTCTTTTTAACATCCTTGTGCCTTCTCAGAGTCCAAAAGTCATGTGCAACAGCTAACATAATTGGAGCATACATCTAAAAGCCACCAAGAGTTAAGTAAATCAAATAAGTTGACAAACTAACAATGTGGGACACTTGGCAATTGGCAGCATTTTCCCAAGGAAAAAATAATAGTGAAAAAAATAAAAATACAGCTCATACCCACGAAAGCGGTGTGTCATCTAGATCAGTTCCAGCTTACTTCAAAACTACAGTTTCCTCATCTAACAGCAGTGGTGTTGGTACATTGGGCCTATCTGTACACAATAACAAGTGAAAAAAACAAGCATTTACAACTTGAATATGAATTTCCATCCCCCAGTACAAAAGAAAACAGAAAAAACAAAATACAATTATAATGGATGAAATAAACGAAAAGAAAATCCTGTACCTCCCACATTGAGCTAGCGGAATTCAATGAGCACAAAACATGTACCATAAAACAACAGGCAACCACATATTTACAGGTTTTCAGGGCTGCCTCGAGAAGATTTGTATATTCGGAATGCAACAATGCACATTGTTATGTTGCCAAGAACTGTAAGTGCAGCTTGTATGGCCACCAGTATCTAATAGATGTAGCACCACAGTTACTTGATTTTAAACCATCAATCTCATTGTGACAAGGAGAAAATACAGGTCATATATGATTTTCTTTGGAAAGAAAGAATAAAATTTGCTTTCAAACGGATGAACAACCATACTCATGTGCATAGGCATAACACATGATGAATTTAGCTTCACAAATTCATAAATGTACCATAGGGCAGTTAATGAATTTTGCTTCTATTCAAAGCATTCAAAAAAGTTAGAAAACTAGTATATTTTCTTTAACAGAAATCTATGACTGCTAGTCTTTGATAAATCTATGACTGTCGGTCTTTGATAAATCTATAAGTTTAGCTATCAAGAGCAGCAACGATGAGCTAGTAAATTTAAATTTACATTCTATTTGATACAAGTTAATACTCATTGATCACTGGAATTTTTAGATCAATGAGGAATGGGAGATTGCATAATGTCCCCAGCCATGGGAATCAGCCATTTAGCTCACTGAGTATGGACTACCCAATTCATTGGGACACAGAAAAAATCGATTGATCACAAAGAACATCCAATCACACCTCTGATTGATTCTGCTAATAAAGCCACATCAGTAGCATGAAATAGACAAATTTGATATTGTGCAAGCCATTGAATTGGAATAGTTTGTCTTTTATGTTACTTTTTGAATTGGTTTGATCATATGACTACATTTATTGGTTTGATCAGTACATAAAAGCTTCAATAACTTCTTTTCGACCTTTTTGAGCTTGAGCTGAATTGTTTGATTTTGGATTTTGGATTTTTAATAATAATAATGGGTTCTGATTAGAGTTTTAGCATGAATCTAGTATTAAAATGATCTTAAACAATTAAAGTATGTTTTTTTTTTTAAATTATACCATCAAAGTATGATTTATCTCTATGCCACATGGCACACATATGTGATGAATCTAATATTCCATGAAAACTACTTTTTCATTGCTATACGCTTCGTTTATGTTATTATGAATCACATCTTCAAGTTTTTATACTGGGTTCAAAGTGGAGTTCTGATTAGAGTTTTAGCATGAATCTAGTATTAAAATTATCTTTAAACAATTAAAATATGTTGTTTTTCAAATTATACCATCAAACTACAGTTTATCTCTATGCCACATGGCACACATATGTGATGAATCTAATATTCCATGAAAACTAGTTTTTCATTGCTATACGCTTCGTTTATGTTATTATGAATCACATCTTCAAGTTTTTATACTGGGTTCAAAGTGGGGTGAAGCTGTTAGCAGCAATACAAGCAGCAGTGTGAAGGTCGACAAGAGGACATTAATATAGTTAGGGAAGGGGTTCAAGCAGGGATAGTGGAAAATCCTTACCTGTTGTAAGGGTATCAGTGGCAGGGTAGAGGCTTGGCTAGGGAGTCAAATGTGGGTGTAGTCGACTTACTTTGATTTGGTGGCTAGTAGGTTTGATAAACTTATGAGGTCATAATCAAAGCTACTTTAGTATGAGCAGGGGCTTTAGAGGCTTAGGTAGGGGTAGAAGCATCAATGACATTGGTAGAGATAGAATCCATACCAGTTACAAGGTATTAGTGGCAGGGTCAGTAGCATCAGTGGTTTAGTGGCTAGAGGTGTGTCTGAACTATGACTAGGGGCTATTGGTTGAGCTGAAGCAATTTCTAGGGGAGGGACTTGTGCATTGCCCGTGGAAGCTTCAATTGAAGAATTGACAAGGGATGTATCTGTTGTAGTACAGGAATAAAAAAATTATTCCATGCTGGATCTGCATCTCAATACAAATTTGGTGGCGATATGCTTCTCACCATACCACTTTTTGGTGGCTAGATTTGGACCTCGTTACCGTAACGGGCTTGGCCGGTACTTGGATATACCGAAGAGTCAGCAGTATTTTGAAAATACTGGCTGGTCTCAACTTCCAATAAATTGGGTAATCGACTCATTTAAATGGTCAAGCTTGTGCTTTCACTGATTTGCATGCTAATAAATAGTTGTGCACTTCCTAAGGTTTAACCATTTTATAATAAAGATATTTATCTTTGCATGCTAATAAATAGTTGTGCACTTCCTAATTTTTTCTGAGTGCCATTGATGGTTTGAATCGGATGAGAGCATGGAGAGCATACGGTTCATAAAATATTTTGCCTCAAAGATCTCAAGATCATAGAATTCAAATCAATGGCCTTGATGGTTGATGCATATAAAGGTTCCAAAAGTATTATGTTTTAAAATGGATTGCAACTAAGTGCCATTAGATGGACCCTTCGGTATATAGTGCTTATTATTTTCAAAAAGCTATTCCTTTGCCGAAATGGAACTAAGTAAGCCTGTTTATTCTTTTGGGCAACTGAAATGGAATGCCCCCCCCCCCGCTCCCCTCTCTCTCTCTCTCTCTCTCTCTCTCTCTCTATGGAATGTGCTATTCTATGCTTCTTTTTGCTTTTAAGCAGTTGAAATAGAATGTGCTATGAATGTGGATGCAATCAAGCTGAATTGGATTTTTCTGTTGGACACTTTGACCATCAAAGTTGGTGGTGCAACCTAATACCACCATCAAATGGTCTCGAACTCTGTATGATGTCCCAAAAACCACATGAACCAGACGATCATGATCACTCGATCAATGGCCTCCGTGCAGTTATTAATGATGATTACAAGAGCCCATATATCAGATCGTTACTGCTTTCTATTGGGTCATTCATATATTAGTTATGGGCTATCATCAATTTCAATAGATTTTGATCTATTGAAGTCAATCTCTAACTCCCAAAAGCTGACACGTCCATTGACCATTCAAAGTAATCAACAACTTTTAAAAGTAACGGTAAGAACATAAATTTGCAACATCGTTAATTTTCAAAGTATTTGATTGTTTTGAATTGCAACATAGAGTTGTTTTTCTCGTCCCAATCTTTGACACACCATAGATCATGGTCTTCAAATCACAGCATACATTATGAAAGTGATCCAATTACTATTAGGCTTTGCTATCGCTCATGACTGGTATATTCTCTATGTAGTGGTCTCGCCTTTCCGAGGGAAGGAATATAATTTGAGTAATCTACCTTATTATATAATATGAGTAATCTACCTTATTTCCTTCCCATTTATTCCTCCCAAAAGTATAGAGTGCATATCTGCTTTTGGCTTTTGGGATGGGCCTCGGGAGACCAACCTCAATCACAGAGGAAAGACTGAAACTTATCCTTCTTTTCGGAGATTTTCGTTTTTTTTTTATATAAAATTTTTTATTACTGATAAGGAAAAGAAAAGAAAGTAAATGCACTATGGCTACTATTAATGGAGCAGACCTGTGGCTCTTCAAAATTAAGGACTTACTAGGTGGCCTTATGTGGTCCATAAAAGCACACATTTGGAGAGGGTAAAAGCTTTACTACAGCTCTTAATTGTAATTGTTTCTTTGCTACAATTTAGTACAACAATAGACACTATATATAATTGAAATAACATCAAACCCAGGAAACTATAGACATGGAAAATGTAATTGAGTGAAGAATGAAAAGTGATAACCACTCTACAATCTGTATACCTCCGCAATAAGCATGATAGTTTCAATAACTCATCAACATTATCACCTCTAAGAGCACTGATCTAAGAGAAAGAAACCCTAGATCTAAGAGAAAAAAAAAAGAACTTAGATCAAATCTTAGAGCAAAATCATAAATTCACGGTACAAATCACATGAATCGCATTAATAAACTACAATAAGCATAAAGCTATCAAATTCCAAACCGCATGCAACGGATTCTAGGTCTAGAGATTTCGGCTCTAAAATCATAAAGGTGCCTCAATGGTGTTTCGAGATCTAAGCACGGTGTTCCGAGATCTATGCACGGTGTTCCGAAATCGACAATCTACCTTTGATGTTTCGATTCTCAGATCCAAATGATGTTCAGAAAATAAAAAACCTATATATATATATATATATATATATATATATATATATATACCGCAAATGCCTTTCTCCAATGCTTAAATATCGACTAGTTTGGCCGATATGTATCCAATATATCTGACATGTATCGGCCCGGGACCTGCCAAATATGTCGATATATATATATATATCGTTCATTAGATCCCTGACATTTGATCATAGAAAATTGATTGGTATTAGATGCTTGTATAGGAAAATTTGTGATGTAATACTCTCCAGATTTCATAAATTAAAATGCACTTTTTTTAAATAAAAAAAATTAAACTGCTTGTTACTCGAACTACTGAGTGTGCATCAAAGTATTGAGTATGATACCTTATTGGCGAAGTACAAATTATCGAATCCGGGTTATTTTTGGTGATCAACCACTCCAAATTCTTCGATTCTAAATCATCTCTACAATTCTTATGTTAATCGAGCAAAATTAACAAATCTGAAGTATACAAACAAAAATGCCCCAAATAAGTCACAAAAATCCCCAAATAAGTCAGAAAAAATCAAATATAAAATATATAGCCAAAAATTCATATTTTCTATTCTAAAATTGACAGATCTAAAATATAATTGTCAATCACGAATCGGAACGTGAGATAAACACGAGATCTAACCTTTCGTGATGATGCAATTTTGGAGCCTTCAATCTAATGGACCTCCAATCAACGCAACCTTCCAATAGTTGTGATTTGATAGATCTAAAATGTATCAACAAAAATCTCCAAAAAAGTCAGAAAAATTCAGATCTCAAATCTATGAACATATTAAAATCTGAAATCACGAATTTCGAAACACGATATCTAACCTTCTGTGAGGAGGAAATCTTGAAGCCTTAGAACAAAGACATCGACGTAGCCTTCCAATAGTTGTGATTTGAGAAATTTGGAATAGTTGTGATTTGAGAAATTATTTAAGAGATTAGAAAGAGCTAGAGATTGGAGAAAGTGATTAAAGTAAAAAACTGAGAGAACAATTAGAGTTTTGCAATTAGGAGATGAGAGATCGAGAAAGGGTTGGGTTTCGCTTCAGATGTAACGAGGGAGAGTTGGAGCTGCTCAGTTGGGTTTCACATGAGATGGAACAAGGGATAGGCTCCCTTTATATAGGCACTCTTTTAAATCTATCTTTAAGTGTATTAAGTGTATTTTAAATCCATGTTAAAACGCGCTACTTAAGTGTATTAGGTGTATCTTAAATCTTTCTCAAAAAAAATAAAGTGCATCTTAAATCCATGTTAAAATGCACTACTTAAGTGAGCTTTCTCTAAAGACCCTGCCGTCGCTAAAACCCACCATTTTTGTAGTGCGTCCTTATATGCAGCATAGAGAGAGAATAAATCCGACAGAAGGTGAAAAGAAAAAATTCTTTGAATGAGCTATGGGGCCCTGAAAGGTGCCAAGTTGCATGGTTAAGGCCGCAAGGACAAATTTTTATACAGAAATTTGAAGTCAAGAAATAGTAAATTTAGATCAATAATATGAAATAATAATCCCTTATCAAAAAAAAAAAAAAAAAAATCAATAATATGAAATAATTTCTGAGGGATCATATGTGCATGGGAATAATGTTTACAATACTGAACAAAAACAACGGTCATGTTCTTGTGTAACCTTGACACGTTAAAATTACTTTTCAAAATATGGTGATCAGAATCTGTTTGACGCAGTTTTAATGAAAAATACCTAACAATTCATACGCACCTCCAAATCGATTGCTTCCAAGTCCTACTTGAACTTTACTGATTATAACCTAAATTTATAAAATGTTTAGTGTGTGATGAGTTATGCCCCGAAGGTGACGGTGATCATGGGCTTTGCTATCACACGTTCAAATCTTGATTTCATGTGGAACATGCTCCCAAAAGTGCTCCGGATCATGGGCATACCTACTTTAGGGGATGTGTGCCATATAAAATCAACATATGACCATCTGATAGGTGCCCCAAGATCTCAAGATCTATTTTAGGGAAGATTAATTAGGACAAAAACTGATATCCATTTTCTGACTCGAGACTATCAATATTTATTTCGGGGGAAAATGTGTGTTCCTCACATGTTGAACGGGTGCAAATAATGACACCCTTGCATTTGTTTCGAAAATTAAAGGTTTCAATATGAATAACAACATAAGTGTTTATGTTGTTCAGAATAAAAATTATCCAATCTTACGACTGTTATAAAAGCACGAATGACCCCTAGTGTCTGGCAATTTTCTGTTTCCACAATTTCTCTATCCCTATTTCCCTATTTAAAGACTTTCCTAATTTATTTTTTTCTCCCTCTAAAACACAGTTCTCACGCCTCTTCTATTTATTATAAGGTCCTGCTCATTAAAATTGGACTTATCTAGCATCTTCCAAATAAGATTTGAAGGCCACTCCGGTACATAAAAATTGTCTAACCTATTTTCTCTCAAACCTCCTTTCTTTAGATTTCCAATCTCCCATATAAGGATCAGATTTGGCTTGATCAACTTGGAAAGCTTTTCAAGAAACGGCAATAAAAGGAGTTGAGATTTTGAACCGGATCATCCCCACCCAAAACCTGAAACACTTTTATGTAGAGAAAATATTTTGAGTTGTCGGGTCAAGTTAGCCATGAGCCTATGACGGATATAGTTAAGCGTTAGATTGAGTGGCGGGGTTAGAGGGTCTGGAAGACTAATAGGGGGCTGCTACTAACTCGCTCCCCCTTAACTACAACTGAAAACCATTGGCTGCTTTATATCAGACCGTCGAGATTGTTTTACTAGTGGACCCACTTTGCTAAACTCATTTGGCTGTTTTCAATCATACGATAGCAACCTTCAATATTTTACACAACGGATCTTGAGGCCATGGGCTTACCATCAGACGGTAAGTTTCTTATTCTTCATGGCACACATTCGAAAAAGTGGACCGACAATCATATTTTAGGCATTTTTTTATTATTTGTGCCACATGAAATAAAAAACTAACCTCACTAAAAAAAAGGGGATTTACGCCGACGGTTGGGGGACCCTACACCGACAGCTAGAAACCGTTAGCGATAATGTTGTCGGCTAATGGATACACCGACGGCTACAACTGTCAGCATAGGCTGGAGACCCAATGCCGACTACCTCCTTCGAGTCAACCCTTGACCCGAAGAAGGTAGAAAGCTAGTATGAACCGGTAAAATGGCCAAGTGTGTGAACTTAGCCTAGTGAGGACCCGAACGTCCAATTTTAAAGCATGGATGGATAAATTTGACTTTGACCTGTGATTTGAATCCTTAGGCATGAATGTGAGACATCAGTTAAGAACCTTGCATATTTTGAATGAAATAGACTTGATTAGTACCCTGTCAAAATGTACTTTAGATAGGATAGATTGAACTCGAGAAATGGTCGAAAAAATATTATAGGATGAGAATGCGATAGGCATACGCTCATCCATGAACTTGACCTCAGACCAACGAAACATTGAATCTTAACTAAAGAATATAATTGGATGTTTGACTATGATATACGTAGTATTAATTGAATTCCGTTTTTCTTTAGGCCTAGCATTGTTATGAGTTTATACTTGAATTAGATCTGACACGTGGGTATTTTATTTGGAACTTGACTATTGAACCCTATATTTGGTATTTGAACTGGTACTTACACTAAACCTTATATTTAAACTCAGACGTGGTATTAAACTAAATCCATCATTTAAATTAAATCTTGTATTTGACCCGGACCTAGTGTTTGACTGAATTTTGCATTAGAGCCTTGATCTAGGAGTTGAAATAAATCTGGCATTTGAAATGAACTTGGTATTCGTATTTTCACATAGTGTATTTGTTGCAAGTTTGCATTTTTTGCAAGTCCTACATAAATCAGGCATTTTGTCGAACATTTAAGCCACAAAAAAATTTTGAAATTTTTTTTAGTTGCATTTTACACTTTTTATGCAAAAACCCAAAAATATATATACCTAAATGACAAAGATTAGAAAATATGTCCAAACAAATCAGATCCTTAAGTGTTTAAAAAAGTAGATACATCACCAACCAAACAAAAATTATAAAATATTATCGTTTTCATAATTGTACAGATCTCACCATCTATCTTAGATCATCGAACTTGAATTCCTGATCTTCAATGCATCTCAAATCAAAACAATCTTTAATGCATCTCAAATCACAACCTAATTCCACACTCTCACAACTCAAATGCACAATTCAATTCATCAATGATCTTGAAAGGAAAAGTTCAAAGGTTGGAAGAAACATGGAATCGATTACAACGGCATTCGACGTCTTCGGATTAATGGAGTTTGAGGAAATGCACGATTGAGAGGTCGAGAGAGGGTTGGATTTTCTTTATTGGTCCAAAACCCTAGCATCCTATGCCGACGACTTTCTTTATTAGCCATCCGCGTAGGATTACCCTACGCCGACGGCTCATATATTAGCCGTCGGCGAAAGTTCGATTTTTGTAGTGCCTTCTGATGGTATAACCATAATTTTAAAGATTCTTTATGTGAAAGATTGAGGTGAGAAATGATATCCATCATCTAAGTCATGTCCAATAACTGTCAAGGATCAACAAATCCTATGGAAAAGTTTAAGGGCCATCATGAAAAAGACCATGTGTGAGAAAAACCATTTAAGCCGGGTGATTTGAAAGCCATGATAAAAAGATCCTATGTGGAAAAGATAGGTTTACTCATTATTTTTTTGGATTATGCTACATGAAATAAGAAAATTGATTGTATTAGAAAATTGTATATGCGACTGAAGATTCAATCTTGATAGCCTAAGATTTTCAAGTACCATTAGACAGTCATTTTTTAATTCACATGACACACATCCCAGAAACATGATCTATGAGCATGATTTTTTTTATTGCTTTTTTGGGATGCGTGCAAGATGAAAAAAAACTAATTGTTTGATGGTACACCCATGATCTCAAGATCCCTTATGTGAAAGATTGGGACGGAAAACAATCTCCAACTGATTCAAAGGAGTGGAACACATCACACTCAAAAGTGATTTTAGATTCACATTTTGGGATTTGTGCCACATGAAATGAATTAAAAATTGGCAGTTTGATGGCACACCAATGCTCTCAAGATCATGATCGTGGGCGACATCAAACAAGGTTCTTGCCTACACTATCCATTGACTGGATTGAATTGGACGATGGAGATCGATTTTCATCCCAATTTTCCAAAAGATTGAGAGATCATGAGCATAACATAAAAATGATCAATTTTTTATTCCATTTGGCACAGATTCCAAAAAGTGTCTCAAAAATCATGTGAGGTGCATCACGCTCAAACGTGATTTTAGTTTCACTTTTTGAGATTTGTGTCACATGAAATGAAAAGTTGACAATTTGATGGCACGATCAAGCGGGTGGAAGATTTGGATGAAAATTGATCTCCATTGTCTGATTTAACCGAGTCAAATGGTTTTTATGTAGGCGCCCTCAGTGATTGGGTAGGTGTGAATAGAGTACTCAACACAAATTTACATTGAGGGGCTACAACTTGCACGCGAGATTAGTGTCGTGGCACATAGTTTGGAAAGAAAGACGGTATTTTTAGGACGTGTGCCACGTTGAACGCCATCTAAGCAATCTGATTTGAAGGCCATGATGTAAAGATATTTGATGCCAAAGATTGACACAAAACATGATCTCTATAATATGATTCAATACACTCAAAGCCGATATGATGGTGCACCATTGATAGCAAGATTGATTGTATGAAAGATTGGTGTGAAAAACAATCTACATCGTTCGATCTCAATCTGTCAATGGTTTTCATTGGATTTAGGACATAAGGGCCATTTTTTGAGGATTTGTGACCCATGGAACAAAAAATGACCGTCTGATAGGTGTACCATGATCTCCCTATCCAATTTGTGAAAGATCGGGGTGAAAGGCGATCTCCATCATATGATCTGAAGCAGTCAACAATTTTCAAGGGGTCTGAGATGTAAGCACTTTCAGAGAACGCATGTGCACGAAAAGAGGTACCCTTGGTCCAATATCTAAGTGGGTCTATTACCAAGTCCATTTTTGCAGTTGCCAACTCCCGCTTATCTATTCTCAATTGCCTGGTTGAGATAGCCGACTTTCGGACTTTGAATGGTTTAGATTTTTAAAGCCCACTGTTTGACCCAAACTCAACCCAACTAATAATTAGTTAAGTTGGGTCTAAGACTAAATTCAAATTGAGCTTATTACTCCAGATCTCCAGCCCAAATCAAGTAGACCAGGTAGTAGGCTTGGTCAGCCTAGCCTATTAACACTTGTATAGAGAGCTAGATTCTATGTTCAAATAGTAGGGAACTTAATAAATAAAATGTGGTACTAAATACTAGATCAAGCAATTTTTAAAACTTCTTTTTAATTTTTTCAAGAATAATTTTTTTTTCATCAAAAGAAAAATGTATGTTTTACTGATAAAAAAAAAAATGTATATTTACTGATAAAAAAAAAGTACACACCTTACTGATAAATAAATAAATAAATATATATATATATATATATATATATATATATATATATATATATATATATATATATATTAAAAGAGTACCTTTAACTTTACCCATCGAATCTTTGAGCTCATGCCCAATGACAGCCCATTCATTGCTTTAAATCGGATGATGGAGATCAATTTTTGTCTTAATCTTTCACACGATGGATATTGATATTGAAAGAGTACTATTAAAAGTCTTTTGAATAGATGTTATTACTAATAGGTTGTTCACTATTTCAATTTTTTATCAAAGATTTTTATTATAAAATTTACTTCCATTTACTCAAAGATGATGATGATGATGATGATAATGATAATATGCATAATCATGATAGATGACAATTAATCAAATTCAAACCACATAAAACTAAAATCACCATGTTACTATAAGAATGCATGATATTGTGTAAGTCCCTTAGTAGAAGTTATATACGTTGCAACAAGAAAGGGGAGAAGAAGGGTTAAGAGAGCTATATATATAGTTACAGAATAACAAGAAGATAAATGGAAATCTGAAAGGGCAATTTGAAAAGCAATATTTTGTTTTATTTTTTCAATGATAAGTTAGCAGAAATAGAAGCAAGTTCTTAGTCCTATATTTTATCAACACTTTATAATTTTATTTTAATTGATGTTACTATTTACTACCACACTACTTTATGTTATAGCTATATCACTTGAACAAAGGACAAATATGTTGACTATTTTCAAGCAAAAATGTAGATAATTTTTCATTTCAATTTTGGCAACAATCAATCTTGAGATCATAGGGCTACCAATAGACGACAGGATGTTAATTCTACGTGTCATACATCCCAAAAATTGAAAGCGATCATAGAAGTACCATCAAACCTGTTCATAGTCACTTTTTGGGATGTGTGTCACAAGGAATCAACATCAGACCATCTAACACTACAAAAAATAAGACTATTAGCGACAATTTTTTAACAAAAAGCTGCTGCTACTAGTCTTATCGCTACCAAAATCTGTCGCTACCAAAAATTGCCTTAAGAGCAAGTGCCGCTGAAGCACCTTATTTTTGCAGTGTAATAATAGGCTCATGATTTCAATATCTATTGTGTTGAAATATTGGAACAACCTCCATTGTCTTCTTTAAAGCATTCAACTAATTTTCCTTTATTTACGTAAATTGATTGTAACATAAAGTGGGGTGGTAGTAACACCGACCTTTATTTTATATATTAATAAATAATAAAAATTATTGATATATATATGAATATCATTTTGAGTATTATATAATGTCACATGTTTGCAGGCTATCATATCCGTTAGATTAGCCTTAAAACTTAGAGGCATAGAGTGTGATTAGACATATTTCAAAGTTTCAAGTATTAAAATACCTACATATACATAATTAAGAGCGTGATTTTAGTGAAAATTTCCCGTTAAGAACGCTTATAATATTTCTTTCAACTAGAGAATTACATTCACTTATGTTGGTTTGAGTGAACGATTCATGTTACATTGCGTCTAAAGAGGGACGATCATTACTCTATTTATTTATTTTATTTTAATGTCAAAACCTTTTAATATAATGGTCGTTCATTAATTTTTTATAAGTATATTAATTTTTTTTTAATTTAGTGTAAAACATTAAATGTCTATTTTCTGTAATAAAATAATAGTATTAAGAAAATTGAAGATATCGAATAAAGTGACAACAAATAAATAAAAATTAACAAAATCAAATTTATTTTGAGTGTCCACGTGCATTTTTACAAGTCTAGATAAATATGAATATTTTAAAGGGTTTTTTGCAAATACCCTCCTATGTTATGCTGAAATTGCATAAAACCCCCTGAGTTATATTTATTTACAGTGCACCCCCTACTTTTATGTTTCTTTTACAAATACCCCCTGCTGTTAAGTGGTAGTTAACTAGACATCATTTCTTCAATTAAATGACGCACCTTTACTTAATATTATATATAAAATAGCTATTATATTTCTCTCAACTTTGACCGCATTTTAAACGGTGGATAAGGATCGGATCTTGCCCAAAAATTTTGGGTGGAACATGATTGATCTCCTCTAAGTTACCTTGTTACCTGATTTTCAATTTGGGTGTCTATGATACCCAGTTGGTTCGTAACGATGGTAGGGTCGAGATGGTACAAACAGGGGTAACATTTTAGCGTTACTCACGAGTCAAGCGAGCGTCATAGACATCCAAATCGAAAATCAGGTAATACGGCAACTTATAGGAGATCAATCATATTCCACCCAAAAAATTTGGGCAAGATCCGATACTTATCCACCATTTAAAATGCGGTCAAAGTTGGAAAAAATACAATGGTCATTTTATATATAATGTTAAGTAAGGGCAAACAAGTCATTTAATTGAAAAAATGACGTCTGATTAACTGTCATTTAACGACAGGGGATATTTATAAAGGAAAAAGAAAAGTAGGGGGGCAAGTATAAATAGGTATAACTCAGGGGGTTTTATACAATTTAAGCATAACATAGGGGAGTATTGCAAAAAACCCTATTTTAAAATACCTTCAAGGTATGATCTCAGGTTTTATTTAGACAATTTTATATGTAAGACAACCATTATAAAGATGTTTTTTCGATGCAACAACACATTTACTTTTTATAGTCTTCTTCGCGTAAGTAGGACACTTGATGAAACTTAGTACAAATGTCCTAATTTGGTGACTCATTTACCTAATGGTAGCTCTGTTTGCGCCCACGTGTGCAACCCCTCGAAAATCGTGAATTTGTGTCATATCTAATGATGGAGTTCGTGTTTCACCCCGATCTTCCGCACAATGGATGTTGATATCATTTCGCACCTATCCGACGGTCAATTTTTTATTCCACATTTTACAAATCTCCAAAAATTGCCTCTTGTGCACAATGGCACACATCACGCTCAAGCATGATTTTAGGGCCATACTTTTGGAATCTGTGATATGTGGAATAAAAAATTGACCCTCTGATAGGTGCGCCATGATCTCAAGATCCTTTTTGTGAAAGATCTTGGTGAAACACGATCTCCATAATCTGATCTAATACAATCAATGATTTTTAAAGGGTTTCGACATAGGCGCTTTTAAAGAATGCGAGGGCACATTTAGAGCTTCCCTTTACCTAATACCAACTAATAGGTTTGGAATCCTCCTTAAAATCTAGGATTGTGTTCCAGCCACCTCACTTAATCAAAGAAAAAATCTTTTGATTGCTTTGAATCAGATGACAAACATCAATTTTCATCCCACTCATCTGCACAGTAGATCTTGAGATCACGGCCTACCATCAGAGTGTAAGATGTTGATTCCACATGGCACCCATTCCAAAAAGTGAACTTGAACCATGTTTGATGAGACACATGATCACTTCATTTTTTGAGATGTGTGCCACGTGTAATCAACATCCTATCGTCTGATGGTAGGCTCATGATATGAAGATCTACTGTAAAGAATAGTGGGCGAAAAATGATGATCATCCCATGATTCAAAGCAGTCAACCTTTCTTACTTTGACTAAGTGAGGTGGTTGTAACATAGAACAGTGTGGCAGTAACACCAGCCGGCTGTCACTCTCTCGAAACTCGAAAGCAGCAACAAACGACCTCAGCATATCTGCTGCTTCCTAATCTTATTATTTATAAGGATTAAATATAGATACGATTGTGCTGTTTCTTGAGTTTTGAATCTTAACCTGTGAGGTTTATCTTGTTTTGAAGTTTAGGGTTTATAGTGATATGGCTTTGACCAATTTCATTCTAACGGTGGCGGGAGTGAGTGCGGTGGTTCTCCTCCTCAGAAGCGATGTCAAACAATCGGCTTCAATCTTCAGACGCAACGTTCGTCAGATCCGTCACTGGCTTGAAGAAGAATCTGCTTCTGCTTCCAAGTAAGGAGGAATCCCATTAACCTCTGAATTCATTTTTTTAAAATTATTATTTTATTTCTGATAAATCATCAATCACTCAATCTGTTCTTCGTTTATCTAATTTTTGAGCTGTTATATGATGATGGTGCTTAGAACATGGAATTTGATTGCTTGGTTGCTTACCATCTCTACTTGTGATAGATGAATGTTTGCTTCTTCTCATATTCCCAAAATTACATCCTCCAATGGATGCGATTTCTAGGCTAGGGGCCATCCGCAAGCTACTGATGTACAGGAAAAAATACAGTAAATAAATAATTAATCCAGAAGCATGGTTTTAAATATCTGCCATATCTGATACATATCCGCCGATATGTAGAGGTTAGGGGCCTTAGGGCACCCCGATTTGACATAGGGTCAAATATCGATCGGCCCATTTCGACCGATATGTATCCCATTTGAACCAGGAATAATACCAGAAATGCCCTTTTTTAAAATTTTTTTTTACATTTTAAAATATTTTTTTAAAAAAGAGACTTAAATATCAGTTGCTTTGGCCGATCATAGCCCATATACACGATATGTATCAGCTGGCGATCCAACAGATATGCTGATATGTATGGCTTTTAAATCCCTGTCCAGAAGCTGTTAGTTAGAGTTGTTTATTCTGATGAAAATTAAAAAAAATATATCATTAATTACAAGATTAAGTTCTCGAAACCCGCTCCCCTTTACTTAAAGAATTCATTACCCCAGCATAGTAACAAAGTTTCTGATTCTGCAATCATTTGGTGGGGTATCAGTTCGGTTTAATTTGGATAAATACAGGAAAGATTTGGAGAACAATTCGGGGATTGTAAACATAGTATTAAATTATTAAAATATATAAAAATATATGTTAGCCTATTTAAAGTTAAAACGAGGTCTTGAAATAATAAATTGTATTGTACAGTCGGCATGTATCAACAATTTACAATCATAAAAAACATGTATCAAAATAATAAAAATTCGGAGAATTGAAGAATCAAGCGAATATTCGGCAAAACATTTTGTAGACCACTTATTTGGAGAGCTTTTTCAAATTTCTGATTAATTAGGAGAATTTTGTGGCAGAGTACCCAGTGGCCTCTCTTTTTGTGGCTCCAAATGAGACGGGAATCCTTTCCTTTGTTGGCCATTCTAACAAAGAAAAAAAAAATCAAATTAGCAAATTTGGAAAATTTACCGAATTCAATTCTACTAGGAGATGTGACATCTCACATTTCATTCTCATTGGATAAACTATGGGCACATTGGTGTACATAAGGAGCTGGTCTGATGTTATTCCTTTTTTAGCAATATGATTGACCTCTAACATGTGGAGTTGCCCACCATATGCTTTCTGATGCTAAACGCACAATTAGCTATGTTCTCTATTGATCGCGGGGCATTAGAGACAGTTCTGAAGAATTTGACATCTTAAGGTAGGAGACACTCTTAACATTTTGGAGCTTTTATATGAAAATTTTTATTCTGCTAGAAGTTAAGTTGATTTAATTATATGTGCAATCATTCCCGGTAATCCAGATGATTGAAAAGTGCATAAGAGAGCAAGTCATGCAGGATTATTACCATTATTACTTGCTATTCAGCAACATCTAATTTGAGTCAAGACAATAGTCCTCAAGAGGTGAGGATTTTAGGGTCCTCTAGGAGCTTGAAATAGAGAAATTTTTTCCCATATTTTTCCATTGACGTCACAGCTGAATGAAAATTAGGATTTAGTTTCTTCACGTTTCTCTCAAATGTAACATCTTGAAGGGAATTTAAAATTCTATTCGTTGCTTAGTATCCTTCATCAGAGATTTTCCTAGCATGCCTTTCCAACCAAACTCAGAGACTCTAAGGGGAAGGTATTCTTCCAGGTAAGCCTATATCAATTGAATTTTTCACTCCTCTACGTGAGTTGAATTTGAAAGAGATTTATCGAGAATCACTCTTGCCTGGATTGTCTTCTCACTCGGAAGTAATCCACTTTGGAGAAAAACGAAAAAATGGGTGTTTTGGAAGTTTTATAGATATTAATCTTTATAGGGGCGGTATGATATTCTGTTGGCCGCATGCGCACACAGACACATACAGTTGGAAGTAATCCACTTCTGCGAAAAATGAAAAATGGATGTTTTGGGAGTTTCATAGATATCAATTTTCATAGGGGTGATATGATATTCAACTGACCACACACACACGCCCTTTGGCCGATGTGGTGATGCTTGCTGGTATCAGTAGATGTCAACTGATACCTAAAACTATCGAAGATATTGTACAATATCATCGATTTGTATCAGTATAAATAGTTTCTTTTTCTGTAATTTTTTATCTCTGTATGAAAGCTAATAATATCATTTAGAATCTTATGCTATTAGATGTCTCCAATTATAAATTTTATAAATAAAATTTGAATCATCTTATCATTTGAATTTGTTAAATAAAAAAATGCATTTTCCAGATGGAATATTTAGCAGGGTTTTCATGTTGACTCATACTTGATATGAAGATTTTAGAGATGATAGCTTTATTTGGGCTCCATGATGTTGTATTTTTTTTTACTTTGCTTTAAGATTTTTTGTTGCATATCCTTGTTTTAGTTCACTAATAAACTTTGTGTGTTCGAAAAAAAATAGGTTGGCCTCCAGTAGCTTGGTATGTATATAGGAATCTGCGAATAACTTTGCAGCTTTATGTTTGGCTCTAATGGCGATAAGAATGTTTACTTTTAAGAGAGAGAAAATGGATTTATGCTGAGATGGTAGAAACAAGGATCAATCACTTTCTTTTTTTCAAGAGACAGAAAATGGATTCATGCTGAGATGGTAGAAATAAGGATCAATCACTTCTTTTTTTCAAGAGATAGAAAATGGATTCAGGCTGAGATGGTAGAAACAAGGATCAATCACTTTTTTTCCAGAGTTGCGTGAAGGTTTTAGGGGAATTGAGGAGGTGGATAGGGGATATCCATGTCAACGACAAGATCAGATTTATTCTACCATCTATAAGTAATCTATAATTGTTGAGATTCACATTTCCTTCAAACGAAATTTCTTCAACACAAGATATTAGTAGGGGTTACGGAAAGACCATCTGAAAAAGCTGTGGCTTTCAGATTTTTAGCATTAATCCACCATACATTGTCGTTTTCATCTTCTATACAAGCTCATGAGCTAATCCAATGCTATAAACATCTTTATCCATGTATCAAGGACACTATTAACTCAAAAATTTGACATTACTAGGAAAAATTCAATATGTTTTAGTTTTGTTGCTTTCTAGTGTTATATATATAGGAAGCAGAAACCCTGTGCTAGCCACCTAGCGTTGAACCCTGTGCAAGTGTCGTTTGAATCCGAAGATCAGGTGCCGAGGCAACATGCACAAGATTGATCATTTCCATCACCAAAAAAAAAAATAATTAAAAAAATCTTATCCACTATTCAAAATGGGGTCAAAGTTGGAAAAAATTCAATGCACCAAATATGTTGGGCGGAACCCAATATTTGACCACGTATTTGAAGGTCCAAAAGTTTTTTTTTTAGGACGATATGCCACTTGCCATGTGATTTCGGCACTTGCACAAGTTTAAACACTGGGTGATTGATGTAGGGACTCTTTAACCATATGTGTGTGTATATATATATATATATATATGAATTGCATATCTTTGATCTTTTTTCTATTCACCTGGATGAGTTCTCATATATTTTAGGACTTTTTAGAGTCTCCACTATGGGAAACTAGTGAGCAGGAGTTATGATGGGGAGATCAAGATCAAGGGCATTGGATTCGGACCGAGAAATTGTCCAGCAGTAGAAGAAGCAGAAAAGGAGACGGAATGGGAGAGCCGAAAAGAGAAACCAATACGCTCACTGCCTATATTCACTCGAGCGAATGCCATCCTTGCCTGAGTGAGAATGCTTGAAGGAATTTTCTGGGAAGACTCGCTCGAGCGAGACACGTCAAGTAGTGTTAATTTAGTCTTTTTTCTATTTTCTTTTGAATTTGAATGTTATTTTAGGGTAGTTTCGTAATATTTATGTTTTAGGGTTTTACTGTTTTGAGACCTCTTATATAAGGTCATTATAACATTGTAAAAAGGAGTTGATTATTGAATGAAAATTGAGAGCTTGTCTTTGTGCAAACCCTAGTTTCGATTGAAGAAGCGAATCTTTCGAAATCTAAAGAGTGAGCAATCATTTCTCATGCGACTTGGTGTGAAGCCGACTTACAGCCTTGGTGCGAAGCCTCGGAAATCCTTGGTGTTAAGCCTTGGACCTCTATCCTCTTATTTTATCTTTTCTCTAATGTTCATCAGGTAATATCCATTCTATTTGTTTCTTTATAAAAATCCAAAACCCCAAAATATTATTAGTTTAAATCTTTGAATCTACCCTTTTGATTACTTTAATCCCTTGCGCCTTCATTTTTCCAAATCTTTGAGTCAAGAGACAACACTATAATTGTCGCTTGATGCCTTAAATTAGATCGAAACTCAAATCCTTCATTGGATCTGTTTTTCTAGATTGGGAATATAGATGCATGTGAGCGTTAAATTGAATTAATCTAGTTGTTTTATTGAACTCATTAAATTAATTTGATGTGTTGGGTGAATTTTGGACATTTTGATGTTCAATTAAATCTAAGGTTAATCGCAAATTTGAATCATTTAGGGTTTTAGTGTTTGCCCCGCGTCATTTTGGTATCAAAGATCAGTTTTAGTTTAGGGTTGTTGGTGTCATATAGATTTTAAGGTTCAATTTATTTTACTTTAGGGTTGTCCTGCACCATTTAGTTTTGGATTATTCGTCATGGATATCAGTAAATTAGAAGCCTTGATTAGAGATCTTGCATCTAAGATAACCGTGAGTCAAACCCTGATGGATGAGCACCATGATCAAGTGCAATGACAGTTGCGTGATCAACAAGCCCGATATGAGGCTTTAGAAACCCGTGTTGAAGAGATCAATGCTCATCGCTGAAAATCACGTTAGAGTCAGCACCAATGACCATAGGAGGGAGGGTCATCATCGTCTTGATGTCCAAACCGATCAGGACGATAAAGTGATGAAATCGGTGAAAATGGACGCCCATACTTTTGATGGGAAAAAATAATCTAAGGTCTTTCTTGAATGGGTCACAAGCATGGAAAACTACTTTTGAGTGGTACGCCATGTCTGAGGAGCGCAAAGTGAGATTTGCCAAAGTCAAACTTATGGGTCAGGCTAGATTTTATTGGTTGGGAGTAGAATGTTGTAGGCAGATACAGGGTCTTCGTCCAGTTTCTACTTGGGGAGAAATGAAAGTCCAGTTGAACGAGAGATATGTCCTGCTGTCCTGTGATGAATGTATTCTCGATCATTGGCAATCATTGTGCCAGGGCGACTCACCGATCTCAAAATACATCGATGAGTTTGAAGACTTGATGTCCCAGGCCAATGTGGAAGAACCAGAAAGGGTTACCCTATCCCGATTCCGAATGGATCTTCGCCCAAAACTACAGAGGGAACTCATTCCTTATCCCGTTACTGATCTTGAGGAATGTTTTGCTAGGGTCGAAGAATTAGAGAGGTATCTCGATGCCCCCAGTAATGATCGATATAAATCCTCTAAGTTCGAAATTCGATCTAATCTTATGGAAAAGGTAAATACTGCCTCTAGTCAATCCTCAAAACCCGTGAATCCTCAGATTGACAAAGGAAAAGGGAAACTGGTCGAGAGTTCTAGGCGTGTACCGCAACAATGTTGTAAGTGCTAAGGCTTTGGTCACTTTGCATCCCAATGTCCTAATAAGGTTCAAACCTTGATCATTCAAGGACATGCGGGACAAGACAACGAGTTAAAAGAGAGGAAGTTTACGAACCTGTTGAACTGCCAGGTGATGAGGGGGGCGAAATTCTTGTGAAAACCGTAGGTTGCATTAGGAAAGTTTTCATTCCAGAAGGGAGTGGTGGTAGTGTGTCCATACCGCATGGGTTGTTAGAGTCAGTAGGGACGCGTTAGCATACTAACTTGCATGGGATTGACCATCAGATTTTATTGAATGCTGCAAATACGCTGAATATCACTAACACTATGAACTTATTTAATAATGTTAATAATGGCAATTATTTGTTATTTCATGCTAGCCACGAGCATGTGGAAGTTCTCCTGACTTTGAAAACGGGTAAGGATGAAAGCCTATAGTTTCCTTTAAGCAAAGGGCATTCATCCGATAGTTGCGGTGGAAGATCTTACACCTATCCCAACTAAACCTTTTGATCCATTCCTTGCTACCTGACCAAACGAGCCAAGTTCATTGAATCGCTTCATAACCCGTACCCTACCTGAGCCATATGACAAAATGTTGAATGAAGAGGTTCTAGAGGATCCAAACTTCACCACCAATGCGGATAAAAATTAGGCATACCTCACAATATGGAAGGGCAAGCCGGGAGCCGAGCATCCAAAGTGTACCGTATGTGGATTTTATAACTCATCGGGGATGAGTTCTCCCACCCGGGGAGAATTGATGGGGACATCAAGATCAAGGGCATTGGATTTGCACCGAGATATTGTCCAACAATATAAGAAGCGGAAAAGGAGCCGGAACCGAAGAGCCGAAAAGAGAAACCAATAGGCTCACTGCCTATATTTGCTCGAACGAACACCATTCTCGCCCGAGCGAGAATGTTTGAAGAAATTTCCTGGGAAAACTTGCTCAAGCGAGCAACGCTTGTCACTCGAGTGAGATACGTCGAGTAGTGTTAATTTTAGTCCTTTTTCCAATTTTTTTTTTGAATTCAAATGTTATTTTAGGGTAGTTTTGTAATATTTATGTTTTGAGGTTTTTCTGTTTTGAGACCTTATATAAGGTCATTATAACAGTATAAAAAGGTGTTGATTATTGAATGAAAATTGAGAGCTTGCTTTTGTGTAAACCGTAGAAGACTTGTGAAAAGTTTTTGATTGAAGGAGCGAATCTTTCGAAATCTGAGGAGTGAGCAATCATTTCTCGTGCGACTTGGTGTGAAGCTGACTTACAGCCTTGATGCGAAGCCTCGAAAATCCTTAGTATGAAGCCTTGGACCTCTATCCTCTTGTTCTATGCTTTCTCTGATGTTCATCGGGTAATATCCATTCTATTAATTTCTTTATAAAAATCCAAAACCCTAAAATATTGTTAGTTTAAATCTTTTAATCTACCCTTTCGATTACTTTAATCCCTTGTGCCTTCATTTTCCCAAATCTTTGAGGAGTCAAGAGACGACACCATAATTGTCGCTTGATGCCCTAAATTAGATCGAAACTCGAATCCTTCATCGAATCCGTTTTTCTAGATCGAGAATATAGATGCATGTGAACGCTAAATTGAATTAACCTAGTTGTTTTATTGAACTCATTAAATTAATTTGATGTGTTGGGTGAATTCCAGATATTTTGGTGTTCAATTAAATCTAAGGTTAATCCCAAATTTGCATCATTTAGCGTTTTAGCGTTTGCCCCGCGTCAAGTTCCCTAGGAACTAATTAGAGAGCAAGAGTTCTCTCTTTCTAAACTATTTACCCTCAAGTTCGTTTTACTTTTAGAAAAGTAAACAACATAAAGTAACAATCACATTTAATGATGAGATGACACTTACAAAATTAGCTTTTTTTTTTTGTTTTTTTGAGGATGATTACAAAATTAGCTTTTAAAATAATAAAAGAGATGTATCTATTTTTTTTTTTACTTATATAGAATAAAGAATAAAGGTCTCCCGCTAAAGTTGGAGGTTTGTTTTTAGCCGGAATCAGTTCTGGGTTTCCCGCCAAAACGCATCCACTATAAAAGGATGTTCAATGCTTGTTGTTAGGACTTTTTAGAAAGTAAGAGTCCTAGTGAGGGAGATTTCCTTGAGAACTAATTAGAGACCAAGAGTTCTTACTTTCCAAATGGCTAAATTTCCCTTAGCCAATTATTGGGTACTCAGAAAGTACAGTCACAGTAACCGAAGCTACTTTTGCCATCTTTTAAATATGTTACGAGACATATACAACAAAGTTTATAAATTTTATAGATCTTATATTGTTAATGTTAATGGATTATCAGACAGATCTAATCCAAACCATCTATAAGTAATCATATCACTCGTAAAATATACTTTGGTCTAACAAATATATCACCGTTCGGACACATATCGGAACCACTCGCTTACAGACATTTAGTTGGCAGAGACCCTTCAGGAGACGGCAGATGCAGCTAAAGCTAAGGCAGAGGATTGCACTTTCTAATTGTTTGCACTATTGAGCAAACAAATATATACGTAAGCTTTATATTTGAAGTTTGACCTTTTTCCATTAGAAAAGAAGGAAACAAACTAGAAGATAAAATGGAGACCTGCTGAAGCACGCTGCCTGTTTTCTCCTTGATAGCGTGAGAAGTTTCTTGGGTCCTTTCCTATGCAGGTCGGGCAAGCTCCTATGCTTAGCTTTAGCTGCATCTGCCTTCTCCTGAAGGGTCTCTGCCAACTAAATGTATGTAAGCGAGCATTTCTGATACGTATCCGAACGGTGATAATTTGTTAGACCAAAGTATATTTGATGAACGATATCATTTCTTATAGCTTTAGCTGCTTTTGCCTTAGCTTTACCTCTATTCGGTCCAACGCATTATCAGAAATAACATAAGTGTTTGCGTTATGAAAGAATAAAAATTTTCCTATCTAGTCTAGATAAATATGAATATTTTTAAGTACATTCAAGGTATGATCTCAGGTTTTATTTAGAGAATATTATTGGTACTTCAACCATTATAAGATGTTCTTTCGATGCAACAACACATAAGCATTGTGGTCTTCGCATAAGTAGCACTGTAACGCCACCCTGATTTTCACAAACATTGAATCGTTGACCTTTGACGAGAATGTGACTATTTGACTGGTTTGATCTTGATCAAACCATTGACGTGGCCTTGTGCCCCACCTGTTGTAACTGGGGTATGCACCCATGTACACTGAATTCCAACTCGAACCCTATGTGTGCATACATGTGTGTGTACATGTTGCACATGAACCCAAACCCCGAGCAGAAAAGCAAGCCCGAACCTCTTTTGAATTATTTCACATCAAATAAATAAAGACTTTAATTAATATTATATATTTATGGGTGAACGACACTAGATGCGAGAACCATGGTGCTTGGTGTTGACATACAACACATGACCCGACCCCACTCTCTCTCTCTCTCTTATATATATATATGGCCTCCAATTAAGGAGTTAGATTCCCCAATTCTATCCAAGGCTCTCTCAACGCCTCATAGGCACCCCCATCTCTATGGTAAGAGCTTCCCAATGAACTCTTGGCTTTTTCGTTGGGTGGACTTACCCAATCAGACTCCCTCTTAATGAATTTTCCACAAGATATTTTCTATGTCTAGATTTAATTTTTCTGGGGATATGGCTTCAGCAAGATCATCAGTTGAGCAAGGCTGATTGTTGGATGATTAGAAGGGATTCACAATGGCCTTCTTTGTAAGTTATTAATCCCCTTTATAGGCCATGATCAATAGAACTCTGTTATATACTTCTGAGTTAGTCATGGTAGTAAAGTTTACTTTGTTTAGTTTGATGCTTGTGTTTGGCTTCCAGTGAGTTTCATCTTCGCAGGGACAATTATGAAGTGTGTATATATATATATATATATCATATTAACCAGTCTCGCCGCAATTTTTCATATTATTCATAGATTATATTATGCTTTTTCTGATTCTAGTTCGAGGTCTTCTGAAAATTCTTATTATGTACTGTGAATTATTTGCAATTTTCTAGTTGTTTTTTTTATGCATCTATCCGCACACAGCAAAAAAGATCCTTTGGTCACTATGGACTCTTATCTTGATTATTGAGACATGCCAAGATGTGCCCCTTTCTATATTTTTTATCTCTATGTTGTAAAGGTTTGGGTGTCTAACATTAGTCACAAATTTCTCTGAATTTCACCAAAAAATGGGGGTCCCCCCAAATTTTCAGCAAAATTTCTCCTATTATGGCAAATTGCCAATTTTTTTGAAGATCTTGGAATGTTATGATTTATGAAGTTGAATTCCCACTTTAATTATACTTTCTATTCTCTCTTTGTGATGTTCTTTTTATGATTGCTGATTTGTGAGGCATGTATATTGTAAATTATATGACGCACCTATTTTAGTGCTTAAAAATATCATTTTTAACTTTAAATGGGTTAATATATTTTTTTAAATATATTAATAATTTGGAGTTTTTATATATTTTTTTATAATCCCCAAAATTTTCCTGAATTTATCCGAATGGAAGCGAACGAACCCTTCCCCGAAATATTACTGAAACTGAAATTTTTGCTAACCCATATTCTTTTTTTTTTTTGGTCTAAAAAGAGAACATGTCACTGAAACCAGATATATGACACTCTTTTTCAAGTGCCGCTTGATGTGACCACCATGATGCTTAGATTTGTGCTGTCAAAGATCGCATAAAAAAGCATCTCTTTAGTGGTCTTATGGTTGCTTAAACACTTTTAAAATGAATGGTTAATGTAAATGTCCAAATCCTGTTTTAGCCCTTCATTTTTAAGGCCATTGACTGACAATAAGACCACCATAGAGATATTTTTCGATGCTATCTTCGTCACCACAGATGTAGGCATCATGATCTTCACATCAAATGCAACTCTTGATGAAAAAGAGTGCCATGTGTTGGTTTTGGTCTCATTTCTTTTAAAAAAAAAACAGGTGGATGGCGTTATGTAAAAACTCTTCCTAATTGAGAGGGTCAATCTGCTTATGTTCTTTGAAGCATGTGAAAAGTGAAAAAGTTTTGGAAGCACTTGACTACCAAAAGATGTCCACATTTGCAGCTTATGATCGTTTTGTTTGTCATTGTCACTACTACCTTGTCCTGGTGGAGGATGAATCTAGAGAGAGTTGAATACTTTTAAGTTTAGGACATTATTGGCTTTTTGGAGGGACCCCGTCACCACAAAAGACTCATCTTGTACATGGTTGTTGCTATATGTGTATAGAGCTAGTACCCTAGCTGAGTGCCATTGGCCACACTTTAGTCAATCTCCTTCTTACCAAATGGTGAATACTCGGGAAGTGCCCGGTTATTTATGAGCATGCAAATCAATGAAAGTTTCTGACCGTTTCACTGATTTGGTGCTCCATAATATCCGTGCATTCCCTAATGTTGGCATTGGGAGATTGAGTTGACGGCCGCCGTTGCACTCTAGTCAGGTAACTAATATCAACTCATACATATGTTAGGTGTCTGTTTCCTTAACGATACTGCTCCAGAATTATTGGTTCCATCGGAATCCATTTTTGTATTGGACTACATTTATGTACAATCCCAGAGTGTTTCTTCTCAACCCATGTTTCACGTGCGAGTACCATTGACTGCTTTGAATTAGACAATGGAGATCATTTTTCGTCCCAATCTTGCACACAATTGATCTTGAGATCATGGGCCTCCCTTCAGATGGTCAGATATATGATTAAACGTGGCACACATCCGAAAAAGTGAACATGAGCTCGGGCATTACAATCAAATGTGGTTCACATTCACTTTTTGGGATGTGTGTCATGGGGAATCAACTTTTGACTGTTGGATGGTAGGTCCATGATCTCTAAGATCTACTGTGTGGATTATTGGGACGAAAAACGATCTCCATTGTCTGATTCAAAGCAATCACTGGTTTAGCATGTGAAACCCAAGTTGAGAAGTAAGAATCTCAGGTTATAAATAAAGGTACCCTTTGTATTCTTGGTGTGTTTATGACATTCGATTTTGTTTGTGTTCTTATTGGATTTTTTCACGATACATGGACTGATCTGATGGCTCGTGTTAATGGGTTTTTGTTGTCTTTAGTATTTTAGATCATCTTGTCAATTATTTAGTCATGATTGCTAATTAATTACCTTGTGATGAACCTCCTTTTAGGACGGCGGAGAAAGCAAAACCAAAGGAATTGGAATCACAAGTTCCTGAGAAAAATATGCCTAAAGATGACAAGCATTGAAGTACTTACACCTAGTTTGTTAAATTAAAAAAGGCTGTTTAGTTAAAAGAATCCTTTGCTTGCTCTACAAAAGTAGGATAGATGAAATTTTCTGAGAGAGAAGCACCTGTTTTCCCTGGTAAATGTTAAATATTGTTTATTTATTTATTTTAATATAGCAAAAACGAAAAAGGCTAAGAACTGAATCTAGTCTTTGCAGAGTTTGGACCTTGGTGTGACGCAAGTGCTGTCCACCCAGAGTGATGCATCGCATGTTCGAGTTTTGGATTCAGCCTCTCCAAAGTGGGGGTAAGGCTGCCTACCATCTACCTCTCCCAGGCCCTGCTAAAAGCTGGAGCCATGTGCACTGGGTACGACCCTTTTTATATACTTGCTTCATTAGGTAATAATCGTACTCCATCCGAAAAATTGAGTACCCACTGCGCCAATACAAATATGATGAAATTTGCATATTCACAGATTTGAGGCGGCTGGACAAGGAAATTGCTCAGCCTTGACATATGAAGTTCTTTTCTCATCTAATCTTTGCAACAGCATGTTCTCTGTTCAATTATCAAGTTTTTTAATAGACCATATAGCCGCTGAATTCCGTGATAATCTGACTTCCACAGATTTTTAAGCGACCAAACATCTGCGACAGTTTTGAGTCTTTGACAAAATTGATCAGGTAAAAAGGCTTTTCATTAGCTTGAAATTTCTATGATGCCACAATAGTGACAAATTCTGTTTTCGGTAATTTTTCAGTGGGGGTCCTTTCGGTACATTTCGGATTAATTTTGATACCTTTCAGAAAAAATTCGTGAAAATTTCGGGGATTAAAAATATACAAAAAATATATTTAATGTTTTTTTTTTTAAATTACTAAAATATATACTAAATTACTAACATGTTTAAAATAAAAAAAATAAAAATTTTAAACATATAACAAAAAATTAACAAAATTTCTCCGAAAAATACCGAAATTATCGAAATTTTTGTTTGACCCCTTTTTCGGTGAATTTCGGCGAAATTTGTCACTATGGATGCCACAAGGGCAGCGGATATTTTGCCTTCTCTATTCCCTTTATATATATATATATATATATATATATATATATTCCATTCATACATATTCCCTACAATAGTCATACTGTGAATCTATGTTATGATCAAGGTATTAAAATAAGTATCGGTCTCGGGTATTGGTTTGCCCGAGGCTGATAAGAATCGGCCGATATAGATACATATCGGTTAATATATATATATAGTCTCAGTCCAAACCAAGACGGATCGGCCGATATGTATCGGTGTCGGCCGATTTTTTATACCTTAGTTATGATAGGGCACGAGATTAACCCTGAACATAAACATAAATAAATAGCGAAATAGGGCAACAGGCTGTTGATTCCCCATACCTGGAAACAAAGGTTAAAGGATACAAGCTCTTATACTTTGAGTGGCTGATAAGACTTTGTTGTTATTGATGATGATGATAAAATCCTCATCCTCATCGATATGTTTTGTATGCCGTGTGGTGCACATCTTTGACTAATGCGAGTGGTCCAAGTGGCAAAACATGATTTGAACTAATGATAGCCTAAAAGGTGTGCCCATCAGAAGATATAAACTATTTAAACACTTTAACGTACTAGGTTATGGTTCACATCTAACAAAGGGTGGGTATTGAAGTACTTAGGTAGTATGGATCCTCCCATAGACATGTTTTTGGGGTTGAGAAAATTTTCATGCAAGGTCCTTTCACTTAGGGTATGCTTGATAGCAGGGAAGGAAAACTCCACCCAGGAAATGAAATTAATTTCCTGTTGATTTCATGTGGAAATAAAAATTTTGTTGTTTGAGAAATGATTTTCATTAGGAATTGATTCTCTTTTCAGAAAAACACTTTTCACAATACTATGTCCCTTTACAAATATTTGAGAAGCAACATATTTGTAAAGTGTTTAGTCTGTGTTTAGTCTGTTCTTAGACCCATTGTCACAAAAGCTTATTTGAGAAGCAGCATGGGCTACTTCTCAACACCACCATTTTCAGTTAGAGGTGGCTATAGGTCCCTGGGATGAAAAGTCCTCTTCATCAGATATTTTTCCTCTGAAAAATGCTTTTTGGAGAAGCCTTGCCAATAGGGCCTTAGGATGTTTGAAAAAAGGTTTTTTTGTGCAAACAGTAAAACAATAACCGTTATTGTCCAGAAAAAGGGGTTTTTTACCAAAATTTTTGTTGAAATGACAAAAAAATCATTATTATGTTAGTGAATAAATCAGTTTCAAGCCCTTGATAGGTTGAATTGATTTCCTTCTAAAATGGCTTGGGGTAATGGAAACTGTGTTACTATGAAGCGTCCATTTAATTTCCTTTTCATCTCCTTATAATACTATAAATCAGAAACATATGTAAAATGACTTTCTTTTCCACCAATGTTTTTACATTTCCAAGTTGGGCCTTAGACGAAATGAAGAGATAAAAAATGTGCACCTATAATTGCAGTTTATTATTATTATTATTATTATTTTTGTTTAGATAACATAGGGTGTCCCAAACATTGGCAAAGTGATCTATTCTCATATCTGGAGCTGTTGTAGCAGGTGTTGAGTGGTGTATGTGGATGCCACTATGAAGTTGGATCAAAATTTTGGCCGAAATTCGGAGTTTTTGTATGTGGATAAAAAAATCAGCCGAAATTTTGGATTTTGGTTTCGGTTTCGGTCATGCCCGAAACCGAAACGAAATCGGACATTTTGATCCTTGCTGTGAGGCCTTGAATTGGAGGTATTTACTTGTCGTGATGAGATCTTGCAATATGCAAATGCGGTTGTGGAATTAGGGATGTTTGAAATTGTGAGGGTACTGAGTGATTTGGGAGTGAGGGGTGAGCAATCAGTATTGGTGCGTGGAGGGAGTTAAGACTTGAGAGGATAAACTTGTAGGTGTGGTTATGGACACGAAATCCAGGAAAATGGGTGCTGTGAATTGGGATGGTTCTTATACGGCGTAAACCATAGTTGCGGTGATTGATGGTGTGAATGTTTGTGAGGCAGATGATGTAGGTGTCGCCGTTGATACGCTTTACTTACCATGGAGGTTGCTAGAATTTTTTACCTTCTTCCTATCCACACCTGCCTTGGTTTAGCTTTGGTAGCCCGTCGGGCTACCTGATAGGAAAATGTGAAAAGACTTGTGAACTCAAAATGGTTCAATTGATGCTTCTTTTTTGTTTTTCAGGGATGAAAGTGGAACCCTTGCCAAACCCTCAACCAACCCTGAAAGCACCCAAATAGACAGTTTCCAAAATGTGCGTTAACTGTTTCTTACCCACATATGGGCGTGCATAGCTGCTATTTGCCTCCAGCCATGAATGAGGAGGCCTGTGTATCCACATTAGAGTTTTTTAGTTTGGTTTGATTTTGACCATTCTGAAACTGGGAGGGCTATGCTTCAATTGAATGCACTCCTCATGAGCTTATGTTTGTTACAAGGCCGATTCGGATTCACTGGCGAACTTCCTGAGTTAAATTTGTGTTGGAAGGTCTGATTCCCTGTCTAATATACACCTTCTTTGGTACGATACGGAGTGGTCCATTTCTCGGTGTAGTCCATTTCTTGGCCAACACGGATGCCTACGGAGGCAGACAAGTAATTGGGCATCTAGAACTAAAAGAACACCCACCCTTTAAATCCCCAAAAAGAAAATTCACTTGATGTTCATGATTAGTCCAAATGAGCCCCACCCACGGCTATGTTTTTTGTCTGATTTTTCTTATGTTATCTCTGTTTTTTCAGCATTTTGCGCAAACATGAGGGGGCTATACATCATTACCCATCACCAGCGAGGCACAGGAGCAAATGTTCGGAAAGCTAGTGCCAAAACCAAGAACAAAAATAATACAATAAGTAAATGAGGTAGATTAAAGAGTTAGCACAAAAATGAAAAAGGGTAGGTTAATGAAAGTTGGAGATAACCAAGCCTAAGGAAAAAACAGGAAAAAAAAAAAAAAAAAAAACACAAGTAGAAGAAACGAAGGAAGAAATAAATAAAGGAACTTGGAATGGAAGCAAGTCATTACTGAGTGTTAGCACAAGTTTAGCCTAAATATGAGTTAGTGAAGTTAGTAAAGAGTTAAGAAGTTAGGAGCTTTGAGCCCAACTTACCTATATATATATATATATATAAAATAAAATAAAGAAGTTGGGAATTAGGAGAAAGATATTAGTGAATGTAAACGACTGCAATGTGGGTGGGAACATAGTCCCGCGCTAGCTCCTCTACTTTTCAACTGTTGTTTGAAAATGAAAATTAGAAGAAAGGAATCATCACCCGAAGTTTAAAAACAAAATGAAGGAAATTAAGTAGAGGGCTGACACCAAGTGGTCTTAACTACCAAAGAACCGGGTAAGGGCCGGCTTGCACCGGCTTGCCGTGCACCAAATATTTAGTAAGAGGCTGTGCAAATCCCTAATCGGGTATGGTAAACATGAGCTCTCCCATGCTTGCCACTTGTATCTTTTTTTATTTTTTTTGATAACCTTCTTGCCACTTGTATCAAGATTTAAAAAATAAGAATTAAATTAACAAGCATAATAACTTAAAAAGAGAAGAGAGTGCTCCATCTAACATGAGGTTTTGAGATGATTTCTCGTACCTCATTAGTGTTAATGAAATAAAAACTAATGATTGAGAAGACTAAAAGATAACCTGGGTTGTGTTTGGCATTGCTCTGCTCTTTTCTACTCTCCCAAAGAGTAATTCCAAACACAGCCTAAGGAAAGATAAAGAAGATAAACTAAAGATTAATTGTAATCCTTCTAAAATCATCACTCACCTCATGGCTTTGGAGCTGTTCTGTATGATCTTAGATGAACTGGATGCATGCCAAAGGTTCCTTTTGGCTGGAACAAGTGGCCAAGTTATAGGCTGGAGCTCACGGAATCAATGGTTGAGATTCAAAGTCAAAAAGTTGATTCAAAATGGATGGTTAGGTGGCAAGCTAGGCCAGCATAGTGAAAATTATAATTCATTCAATCAAGGGCTGCACAAGTCAACTGTACCAGCCCCGTTTGTCAGATTTGTAGTTGTGGCTGGTTAAGCAGAGCGTCCGTGTACCTGTTGTTTACGCGCGCTGCGCTGGTTCTGATATAAACCAATGATTCAGAACTTGTAGGCTCAGGGATTTAGAAACTGGAGGCTGGTAGGCATTTAGTTGACAGAAGAAGGGTGCGTAACTACCACTTACTCCTAGTGTTTGGATTGTCAAATGACCTTCTAGGTGATCCAATTGCAGAGATCGTTTTAGGTAGCTAAATGTGTAAATATAAGTTTCAAGTTATTCTATGGAACATTGTTTGAGGGCCCCAAAACTCGTGAATTTCACCCGTGTGTGTATGTGCGTTTATGCCGTGGACATGCATGATATGAAGAGAAGATCAATTGCCTTAAATTCTATGCTAAGTGAAATCAATGGTCCAAAACAATGGTTAAAATATCGGATTTTCGATACGTATTGTCCTAAAGTTTAGGACGATACGTATCGCGTATCATCCGATACATTCAATGTATCGGCGATACATTGAATGCATCATTTCAATACATTTTTTTTTTTTTATAAAAAATCTAAAAAATCAAATTATCGTCCGTATCGTTCAATACGTATCGCGTATCGTCCGATGTATCGGTGATACATTGAATGTATCGTTTTGATACTTATTTTTTTTCAAAAAATTCATAAATCAAATTATCGGATGATAATTTGAATGTATCGTCCGTATTGTCCGATACGGGCGATACATTGCCCGTATCGGACAATAATTACCCTATTTTTTAGGGGTGCGATACATAGGCAATGTATTGTACCGCCCAAGTCCAAAACCGATACGTATCGGTATCGGACGATTTTTTGATCCATGGTTCAAAATTGAGTATCTATAACTTGTTTATGCAAAAAGTAGCTAAATCAGACATAACTCTTAATCAATGCACATGTGGCAAAAATCAAAATCAGAAAAGGGCTTTCCAGTAGGACGGGCATCTTTTGCACACAAAAAAAATAAAGAAAAATAAAGAAAGGAAATTTATAGGATTGACCCTTATAGTTTCACCTTTCCCATACCCCCCACCAGCTTGAAGACAAGCCAATTTCAGCTAGAACAAAAAGTTTGAAATACCCCTTATTACATCTTTTATCATTCTACCTGGTTTAAAATTTTAAAAATTGCTCTTTTTAATATTTACGTGATGTGAAGCATCATTTATGTCGCCTAAATTGAAGGCCATAATGTAAAGATTGATGGTGCCAAAGATTGACACAAAACTTAATCTCTATCATATGATTCTTTAAAGTCAACTATCAAATTTAATGATAAGTTAAATAATGAATCATGACCGAAAAAATAATGAATTATCATCGGTCTACTAACCAAGTGTCACCGATCTAATAACAACTTGTCATCGCTCTAATAAACAATCGTCTCTGCTCCCAAATCGTCATCACTCCGATAAAAAATCGCCACCGATCTGATAGCAAATTGTCTTCGCTCTTATAATTTTAAATTATTTGAACCAAAGTGCACCCAAGGTGATTCGAACCGAAAACCTATTTTTTCAAAATCAAACACTACCATTGCACTACAAGAAATTTTGGTGATAGTGTTGGAACACTTTTAACATATATTGATACTTAAAAATCAATGCTACATGATCGCAAAAAGTGACAATTTATTATCAGAGCGATGACGATTTCTTTTCAGATCGGTGGCAATGGTTTGCAAATCGATGATTATTTGTTATCAGAGCAGTGACGATTGATTTATCAGAATGATGTCGATTTGTTATCAGAGTAGTGACGATTCATTAGTTGAGCCTATCGTTCATTAGTTTGTTAGTTGATTGTGATGAATCAAATGGTAGAGAGCAAGTGCCATGTTGATCTTTGGCACCTATGATCTTTACATTGTGGCCTTCAAATCAAACTAGTTAGATGGCGGATGCATTGAATTACACGATGGAGATCATTTTCAACCCAATTTTCCACATGATGAATCATGAGATCATGGGCATGCCATCAGGCTGTCCATTTTTTATTTCACATTGCACACATTCCTAAGAAGTAACCCAATAGCCAATTGGTGCACCTGTAATGATATAAAGATTCATACCTCGGAAGATCAGGACAAAAATTATCTTTATCGTGTGAATTGAAGCAGTCAATGGCATAGTAGCGTTAAGGGTGGGGTGTGAAAAAATGATTTCATGATGTGTTTAGAATTGCCCAAATAAAAAACCCTTGGTTCTACAACTTTTTATAGGCTCCTAGGGTATGTTTGGCATTTTAGATTTTAGGGTGACGGCTCGGCTTGGAGCTGGTCGGTTAGGTGAAAGGTGAAACTATAGGGTCTCTGGCAGAGAAGGTGAATCTGATAGGATCGATCCTGTAAATTTCCCCAAAAAAAGAAAAAATCACTTTAAAGGGACTTTTTAAAAATATTTACCTTATATGATAAATAACTTATATGTTTTGAAACATTTTTACCTTATATGACAAATAATTGATATTCTCTCGCAAGTAATTGTTTTAAAAATAATAATCTTAAAGGGCGAATGCTGTCTTGTAATACCTTCTGAAATAGATCCTTTGGTTTCTCATTCCCTTAATAGGATGAAAAAGATTATTTTTATTTATTTATTAATTTTTATTTTTATTTTATTTGCCGCACATGTTTTTAGTGAATGGATCACAGTGCGGACAAGTTAGCTAAATTAGGCCTTCCATTAGCTGCTAAAGTGGTGTACTATAAGGGGCAATGCTTAGGTCAAATTGGTTGAACTTGATTTCATGTTCAACTAACTTTGTAGCTATTGGATAGTAGAGAATCTTGACTTCCACTTTTTTCATTTTTATTGGATGACATTTAGTCAAACTTCTCTCATATCCAATGGCTGCAAATCTGGTTGAAAATGAAATCAATTCAACTAATTGGACTTTATTTTCCGAACTATAAGTTGCAAGATCTTCCTCATTCTAGTCGTAGGTTAAGGCTGTGTTTGGCATAACTCTCTACTAGCACCTATCAGGGCAGAGTTCACTTGTTTTAGGAGGTCCCATTGTAGTGATCCGAAATCTTACAACCTCTTATTATAAGATCTTAGGCTGTACCATCGTATATCATTATTCTAAAAAATATCACAAGGCACCATGAGCGCTTTAAACAACAGAAGGAAAGATTCAAAAATATAAATAAAGAAGACCTTCAACACTCAAGACAATCATCTTATTTCAATTAAAGAGTCTAACATACTTAAAAGCTGAAAACATTTTTAATAAAACTACTAGCCAATCATTGTCTCGTCTATTTGAAAACAATAATATTAAAAGAAAATAAACAGTTAGGCTACAAAGCCTTCATCGTCATTAATCTCAGGTTACTGAACACCATGTGCGGTCTCATCACCATAAGCCCTTATGTTATTCAACTACTTATGTCTCATTTGGCCACCCACATCAACAAAAGGTGTAAGTTTGCACTTGTATGGACCAAACATGTAATCCATTAAAATATAAGCTATCAATAAATTCAATGTAAACATTTTCATTATTTATGAGTGGGTGCTTGTAGCATGCATAATTTCAATAAGTTAAAAGGAACTGAATATAACATGGATATCAATGTCGCATGAATTTATCTTTTATTTTAAGTTCATCTTTTACCCGTCCCTCTCAAGATAATAAGCCCTTATTCTCGTGTCATTAGATTCTGTTCCTATCAAGACGTTGGGTCTAATTCATCATATGTTCATTACTGGTTAGACATCGCCCCTCTAAGGACGTTGGGTCTAATTGATCACGTGTTCATTACTAGTTACACTTCGTCTCGCTCAAAATTTTGGGTTTAATCCAGCTTGATCTCTTTTTATCATTTTATCATTTTCATTCGTGGACCATGATAACACATTTAAGTGCATGTGAATATAATAATTGAGCATAAACCTTAACATTTAATCAAATTGTTATAAAAAGAATTGAAAAAGAAGGATTCAGACCCCGTCCTGAGTCCAAATCTAGGGATCTTGTCTGCCCAGAATTGATCAATCAATTTCACAGCTTGATCGATCAATTTCTCCCCGAGAGATTTCAAGCATTATCAGTCAGACTCAATCGATCGATTTCTCTCCGAAAATTTTCAAACCATTATCAATCAGACTCTATCGATCAATTTCCACCTGTGAGCAGTCTATGAAATATTGTCTAGAAATTGATCGATCGATTTTCAAACTCGATCGATCGATTTTGACTTGTGAGTACTCCTCAAAGTGTCTCAAATTGCATGGTGGGAATTAAACCCGATTTTAGCCAAAAACATCAACATAAAAAAAAATTTCATCGTAGCATTCCTCACATTTAATCTTACCATTCATTATTTATGCAATAAAAACACTAATTAGCATAAATCTCATATTTAAATCAATATGTTAAGTTTCAAGAGAAAATATGATTTCTCCATATCTAGATCGATTGTATCCCTACGATTCAATTGAGTTCCTCACTACGACGATGACTCTTGAAGGAAGTAAAGACCACTTGAGAATAGATGCAAATGTCTCGCCGATCTTCCAAAAATAAAAGTTCTAGAAAATAGGATCTTGAATCTCTTCTCTAAAATTTCTTACAGGAAGAACCTCTATTCTTAAGAAGAACTCTAAATGAGATTATGATCTAGAGTTTTATCTGTAATACACTTTTTAACTTATTAGGGAAACATCCGGTGTTATGCTGACACACTAAAGAAGGATGTACAAACATTTAAATTAATGCCCAAAATAAAGGTTTAAAACCTATATACCAAGGTTCGAACCTCTGACCTCTTGTTTATAACTCAAACTTTTAAGCAGTAAGCTACCACATAACTTATGTCAATTAATGACAGAAATGAATATAAGAGTTTGAAAAATAAAAATATGTATTTTTAATTAAAACGTTTGAAAATTTAAAGCATGCGGTGTATACACTCTTAGGCACGTACAAATAAATTAGGTGTATCAAAGACATAAAATTTGAATGACTACAATCTTCCTTATGTATAAAAATTTCGTCATCGAAATTTAGTTATACCTTTACTAGAAGAGATGGGGATAGTCCCTCCTGATAGTATACTCGCGTTCCCAAGTGGTTTCTTCACTACAGTGATGTTGCCAAATCACAAGGACAAATGATGTAACTTTATTTCTTAGGGTCCGTTTTTTTCTGTCAACAATCTAAACAGGCTTCTCTACAACAAACATATCCTTATAAATCTCCAAGGGTTCCCAGTCGATAACATGAGAAAGGTCTACCACATATATCTTTAGCATGGATATGTGAAAAATATTGTACACCTCGACAAACTTTGGTGGTAGCTTGACTCGATCTGCCGTTTCTCTGATTCTCTTCAAGACTTCAAACGGTCCTACGAATCTCAGACTAAGTTTTCCTTTCAGCCTGAATCTCATCCCTCCTTTCATTGGTGATATTTTTACAAAGACTTTATCTCCTTCGATAAGATCTCAATTCCTACATTTCAAATAAGCATAACTCTTCTGTCTACTGTGCACGATCCGCATTCTTTCTCGGATCAGCTGAACTTGCTCAGGCGTATCTTCAACAATTTGCTAGCAAACTTCTCACACTGATCTCATCTCAACATAAAGAAGTGTTGCAACTTTTCCCATATAAGGCTTCATATGGAGCCATCTGAATAGTAGACTGGTAACTGTTGTTATAGGCGAACTCCGCAAGAGATAGATGTTGATCCCAATTGCCTCCAAAGTTCAGTATACAAGCACATAACATGTATTCCAACACTTGATTCAGTCTTTCGGTCTGTCCATCTGTTTGAGGATGAAAAGTGGAGTTAAATTTTAACTTATACTCTATCCCGTCTTGAAATTTCTGTCAAAACTTTAACGTGAAACGAAGGTCTCTATTAGATATAATATCATCAGGTACTCCATATAATATGACAATCTCTTCAATGTAAATATCCGCCAACTAAGAAGTTGAATAGGTCATGCGATAGGGAATAAAATGAGCCTATTTAGTCAACCTGTCAACCACAATCCAAATAGCATCGGTCCTCTTCAAAGTCCTTGACAAATCGGTGATGAAATCCATACCGATACTTTCACATTTCCATTATGGAATCAGGTGGTTTGTTGTGTTCGGCTTTAACTTGTTAGCATGTAAGACATCTTGCCACGTAGTCAACAATCTCTCTCTTCATGTCATTCCACCAATAGTTTTTTTTTTCCTTTATATATCTTGTTGTTTCCAGGGTGAATAGAGAATTTAGACTTATGAGCTTCGTCCAAAATCTCTCCTTCTAAACTATCGGGAACACAGTAGCGCCCCTAGAACAAAATCATCCCATAATCTCTGACAACTATATCAGACTTTTCACTATCCTTAAGTTTCAAAAGATCAGGATCTTCAAGCTATAGCTCCCTGATTTGATCAAGTAATGAAAATGTGATAATAATAGGCGAAAGCAATGCCCTTGGTCGAATCACCTGCTCTGGAATAAATCTGTCGAGGGTATTAACAATTACATTAATCTTTCCCAGATAATATTTGATCTCGCAATCGTAATCGATCATGAATTCCAACCATCTTCTCTGTCTCATATTCAAGTCTTCTTGAGTAAAAAGATATTTTAGGCATTGGTGATCTGTAGAGATGATAAATTTTTTCCCATAAAGGTAGTGTCTCCAGATCTTCAGCGCGAATATGATAGCAACTAGTTCTAGATCGTGCATAGGGTAATTCTTTTCGTGATCCTTTAGCTGCCTAAATCCGTAAGTCACAACTCTCTCATTCTGCATAAGGACACCGCCTAATCCTTTATAATAAGCATCGGAATTGACGGTAAAGCCACCACTGCTTGTAGGTATCACTAGAATAAGTGCAGTAATTAACATTTTCTTCAATTCGAGAAAGCTCTTCTCGCAACCTTTGGTCCAATCAAATTTTGTGTTCTTCTTAGTTAGCCCGGTAAATGGTCCTGAGATTTTTGAGAAGCCCTCCATGAACCCTCTATAGTAACTTACTAAGCCTAGGAAACTTCATACTTCAGTAACACTTTTGGGACTCGCCCAATTTACAATGGCTCCAATTTTTATAGGATCAATAGTAATTCCTGCCTCAGAAATCTTGTGGCCCAGTAATGCCACCTCATGCATCCAAAAATCGCATGTACTTATTTTAGCATACAATAGGTGGTCCAAGAGGGTTTGTAAGGCTATCCTCAAGTGCTCGATGTGTTCTTCTTTAGACTTGGAGTAGATCAGGATGTCATCGATGAAAACCAACACAAACAGATCCAAATAGGGCTTGAAAATACTGTTCATTAAGTTCATGAAGATTGCAGTAGCATTAGTCAATCCAAAGGGCATTACTAAAAATTCATACTGCTCATACCTCATATTGAATGTTGTCTTAGCTACATTAGATTCTCTCACCCTTAACTGCTAATATCCAGATCTCAGATCGATCTTAGAGAAGTATTGTGCACCTTACAGTTGATCAAATTAAATATTGATTCGTGGCAATAAATACTTGTTTATAACAGTCCCCTAGTTCAACTGTCGGTGGTATATGCACAATCTCTGAGTACCGTCCTTCTTCACAAATAAAACAGGAGTACCCCATGGTGACTGACTCCTCTTAATAAAGTCCTTATCTTGAAGTTCCTTTAACTGTTTCTTTAATTTTGACAGTTCTGTAGGTACCATCTTGTAAGGAGTCTTGGCTATCGACGTCGTGCTAGGTACTAACTCAATATGAAATTTGACTTTCCTACTCGGCGGCAAACCCATCACTTCATCAAGAAAAACTCTCGCAAATTCATTCATAACAGGTATCGAAGATATATCTCCCTGCTTTTCCTCGGCTTCTATTAAAACAAAGAGTTTAGGAATGACACCTTTCTGCGTTCCTTTGAATTTAAACGTCAGTCCTTTCAAATGGATAAAAATCATTGTTATGGCGTAACAATCTAGGGTCGCATGACATTCAACCAGCCAATCCATCCCTAAAATAACATCGAAATCTTCGAAGTCTAATTCAATCTGTAAAGACCCGTATTTTTACCCGAATTAGACCGACCCTATTTTCGAGTTTGGCTTAGCGACCGATGTCACCATGTGTTTTGAATTATTATTTGAATGGGATTGTGCGGACGGATTTTTATTTAGAGCTTGTTTGGACCCTTGTGCGAAAGTCGTGTACCGACCTCCGTGTGGCCGCTCAACACCGGACTTGAGTTATAGAATTAGAAGTTTTCACACACAAGTGTGTGTGTGTGTGCTTTACACCATGAGCAACCTCATTATAAGAGGGATTAGTTTCTCCCGTATTCAATTAGGAATAGCGAGGGCATGATGAGTGTGCAAACTCCGCACTCATCCCTCGCTATTCCTTGAGGGTGATTCGTTTGTAAACCCTTCTCTTTGAAACCCCTCTTTTTGTTTGAAACCCTTGATCCTAGGGCGAGCTCGGATCGATATTGGATTCGTTTTATTAGTTGGGAGAGGTTGAAATCGTGGTGAACGAGTAGGGATCGATCACGGCGCGAATCGTTGAGGAAATTCGCCGATTTCGTTCCAAAACTCCGTTTGCGTGACTCATTTCAAAGCATGGAATCCTTGATTAAAGGTATGATTTTTATTGAGTTTTAAAGTTTAGAATTAATAGATTAAACTTAAGTTTTATTTTGGGAATGTGTGGGATTCAATTCGGGTGAAAACAAGGCGAAAAATTGCATCGCTCAAGCGAGGACAGAACTTGGTTTTTGCCTTCGTTTTTGTTTTCTTTCTGATACTGTCTTAGTATTTTAGCTGTAACTTTTTACTCCGAATTCCGATTAATATGATTCATTTTGCGTTGAAAAGAGAACAACAAACTTTACAACTTTCATGTTTTAACTAACTTGTGAATCAATTGTTTTAAAGGTTAAAAAATTAGGGGAAGGTTACGTCAAATTCTAAGATTGGCACAAATTTGCCCGTTTCGACTCGATTTTGAGGAAACACTTAAATAGTTCTAAATTATTAGTGATTAGAGTTAATGTTGATACATCATCATATGTTCGTGATGTAGATTAAGGTCGAGAGGCCATCAATAGGATTTTGCTTGATTTCGCGCAACTTTAAGTTTTGGTAGGAGAATTTCATCTTTACTGTATTTTATTTTAGCTTGCATGAATATTTTGAATTAGAATCTTTAAACTTGCACATGCCATTGAAATCACATCTGTAAACTAAAATTTGAGATGAAAAACTAAAAATCTGAATCTACTTGAACCCTGAAACCTGAATCTGCTTAAGCTCTGAAAAGCTGAAAATCTGAAATCAAGAATTTAAACTATATATAAGAAACTTGCATCTGATTTATATTAGTATCTGCATCTGTTTTACAATTGACCTGAATGACCCCTCAAAAAAAATTTTGAACAACTTCCTGGCACAAGTTTCCCTCATGACGCAGGGGCTTGTTGCATCCTGAAAAAAGGTTCATGAATGACGATGGTAGGTAGGAGTTCCCATCGGCTATATTCCTACTCTTGAGATATAGTTTACTCGGGAGGTATTTTAAGTTGAGAATTAAGTCATGAATTACTAAACTTTGTATATAGAAATTAGAGGCACTAAGACACTGAAATTCTGCATTATTCTTGAATCTGTTTTCACATATTTAGAAACTGATCTTATATATAATTTATGCACTTAAATTCTATTTTTACCTGTATTTATGGTTTTGACATATAATATTTCGATACTTATTTTGAAACCCATGTTAGTTAAAATACAATGCCGTTGATGATATTTTTCTACTGAGCTTTGTTGGTTAGCTCACTCCGACTATACGTCACAGGTCTAGGTTCTGAAGTGGCAACTCGGGGCAGCGAGAGTGATCCTAATTACGTTCCCGAGGAAGAGCCTGAGGTGCCTCCTGAGGAATATTTCCCAGCTTAGGATTTAGTTTATTTATTTGCTTTCGGTGAGAGTTTAGACTTGGACGTGGTTTGCCTGACTTGTGATTGGGTATTTGGATTTATGTCTTTACTTTTGACTTAGCGAAGTTTAAAGAGACAAATGAATGGGTAGCGCCCGAATCCAAAAGTATGTAAGCAAAAAGTCCATCAATCAACATCGAACCTGAACATACAAGAAACACTACAATTTAAATTTTCTAGCATAATAATTATTATTCAATTTAAAAGTTAATGTCTATAAGGTAATATTAATTCCCAACTGATTTATTTTTTTATTAAACATTAACTGATCATTTTACTTAAATTAATATGCATGGCATCACTAGATATTTAAGTATGAAACAAATTAATCATAAATTTTAATAAAACAAACATACCCTGGATAACATCGTCTGAAGCCCTTGCGTCAGCGTCAGATAGGGTATACACTCGCCCATTAGCCGTAATCGTCATCAGGGGTGTAGTCCTCAATCCAGACGACTTCCTAGGCATTTTGCACTCGATTATTTTATGCCCTTGATGTCCATAGTTGAAATAAGCACCCGATCCTCCCAGGCAGGCACCATAATGATTCTTGTCACATATAGTGCAAATCGAAATAGTTTTTGCAGTCGACACCATTGTTGAGACACTCTTGCTTTGCTAAGGGAATTTCGGTCTTGAGTAAGACATGGTCCTACTCTTCGATCTTGTGTTTGATTTCGAAAACACTCAATCTCTACGGCCAAATCGAAAGTTTCTAACCGAGCTCTGACCAATATTACTAGTCGAAGGAGTCACCTTCAGTTCTTTCTCGATGGTATAACACCTATCAATCATATCCTTATATGAATCACTTTAGTATCTAACCACCAATTTCCTAATCTGGGGCCTCAAACCCCTCTCAAACCTCATGAGGCGAAAGTTCTTGTCAGATACCAGGGTTGGAGCAAACTGATTCAGTTCCGTAAAGAGCTTGGTGTAAGCGTCTACGGTCATCTCTCCCTGCTGAAGGTTAAAGAGTTCATCAATCTTCGCTTCCTGGACGCTTTGAGGGTAATACTTATTGTAAAACACCTTCACAAATTCGCCCCAATCCCAAACATATCTGGACTCTTCGACATGAGTTACCTCTTTCAATTGTCTCCACCAATTCTCAACACCCCCTTCCAATTTGTAGGTTTCCAACCTCACCTTCGTTGTCTAGTTACATTCCATTAGATCGAAGATCTTCTCTATCTGCTGCAACCATTTTATAGCCTCAACGCTATCTCCTGTCCCATTGAAGTGACACAGTCGATTCTTCTTGAATTCGTCCAATTCCGACTTAGGAGTAGGATGGAGATTTGGAGCTCTGGTTGCACTGATGGCATTCATAATCACCTCGATCAACTTATCAATGCGTTTGTTTGTCATTTGCAACCGATCAAACTGACATTAGACTCTAATTCCACATATTCCCGACTTAAGAATCAAACTTAGGCTCTGATATCAATTGTAGCGACCCGAAATCTCATAACCTATTATTGTAAGATCTTAGGTCGTACCATTATATATGATAATCTTAAAAAATATCAAAAGGAACTAGGAGCACCTTGAATAGGGGAAGGAAAGATTCAAAAACATAAATAAAGAAGATGCATCAAAACCCAAGACAATCATCTTATTCCAATTAAAATGTCTAACATACTTAAAAGATGAAAACATTCTTAATAAAACTACTAGCCAATTATTGTCTCGTCCATTTGAAAACAATAATATTAAAAGGAAATAAGTAGCTAGGGTACGAAGCCTTCATCGCCATCATCTCAGGTTCCTAAATATCACGTGCGGTCTCATCACCATAAGCCCATACGTTATCCTCAGTTATACCTGTCTCATTTGGCCACTTATATCAACAAAGGGTATAAGTTTACACTTGTATGGGCCAGACATGCAATCCATTAAAATATAAGATATTAATCATCACAATATAAATATTTTCGTAATTCATGAGTGTGTGCTTGTGGCATGCATAATTTCAATAAGCCGAAAGGAACTAAACATAACAGGGATATCAATGTTGCATGAATTTAACTTTTCTTTTAAGTTCATCTTTTATTCGTCCCTCTCAAGATGTTGACTTTTAGACTCGGTCCCTCTCAAGACGTTGGGTATAATAAGCCCTTATTCTCTTGTTATTAGATTCCGTCCCTATGAAGACGTTGGGCCTACTTTATCATATGTTCATTGCTAGTTAGACTCCGTCTCTCTCAAGACGTTGGGTCTAATGGTGTGACGACCCGACTTTTCCAATCCTTAAGGTATAGGAAAGGCCGGTTCATCATCTTATTGATTTCTCAATAAGCCGTATTTCAAACAAAGTCGGCAGCATAAGCATAGATCTAAATAGAAGTAAAGCTAATAAAACAAGAACAAAAGCTTAAAAGCTTTAACAAAAAATATCACCAAGAGGAACCAGAAAGAACCACCAGTGTTGGCCAATCCAAACACCTAAACAATGGTTCCTATTGATGGTTCCTCAAGTGATATCCAAAAGACAAAACAATGGCCTAGGGCCCAATATTCAAAAAAATTCTAATCCAAAAGTACCAAAATGACCTATCTCGATCAAGGAAGGAACTCCTCTGGGGTCTCCAACTCCTCCTCGAATGTAGTCGAGTTCTCCAAATCACGATCGTCGGATCCTAAGGCAATGTCAAGACCGTGACGATAGTGGGGTATGAGCTTCATCCAAGCTCGAGGAAAAAACTAATAACATGCTTATCATAACATCAAACACATATCTTATGGCATAACGCATACACAAGTTGTTTTGAACACATGCAGAGGTGATTTCATTACCTTAACATACATATGCAATGCTAATGGAATTATGAACATGCTCACATTTCTATTCCGACATAAGAAAGAAGAAAAACTTAAAAGTGTTTACTTAAAGTACTAGAATGAGGAACTATAGCCTCAAGCCCCCGATGGAATACCCACCATCGTCACTCACATGAGTCATTTGCACATAAATCCAAGGTCCCGTAGAGTTGGACACTTGGCCGAACATAATTACCGTTATACGGTAGGAATCACAAAGCACATATCACAAAAGGTGACGGATATCTGCCGGCGTCATCGCGGTTATACTTGGCGTCGGGGTATTCACATAACCTTAAATCCAAAAGTGCATACATATAGCTTATCGCCGCGGTGAAGTGATAATTATAATTTATATCAAGTCGGAACAAAGTGTGAAAGTCTCTTATACACATATCAAATGAATCTCGAGGATTCCATAAGTCTCACATGTTTTTAAGTCATACATAAACACATGCCTCATTTCTTCAAAATCATAAATGGAAATCACAAAATAGGATCGAAGAACGTATCATAACATAACACACATGTTTATGAAATAATGCACATGATATCAAGTTTTCCCTACCTTAGTTTAGAGTCGAGCATATCAGAGGCAAAGTAAAAGCTCACTCGACGATCTCCAATCTTTAATCTACATTACAAACATTCATGTATGCACATGTTACCGACTAATTATCATATAAGCCAAAGTTTCTAAAATTTTCTCACAGTTAGGTGAAACAGGCAAGTTTAAGGTAACATTGACTCATGTAAAAACTTGTCCCTACTTCACCCTAATTTTTGACCTTTATAACATTCGATTCACAAATTGGTCAATTCATGAAAGTTATAGGTCTTGTTGTCTTCTTTCCAACGCCTCAAAAATCGTATTAATCCGAATTCAGGATAAAAAGTTATGACGAAAATACCAAAGCAGTGTCGGACCAAATTCGACCATCGAATTTCCCAAAAATGCATCAGGCTTAAAAACCCAAATTCGACCATCGAATTGAAATTCGACCCTCGAATTTCTCGGGTTCAGAACCCTTCATGTTGCTTTCTTGGTCTATTTTTCCCCTCAAATCTTGTCGGATTCGCTTTATTTTTGCACACACACATACACTAAACTAAAAGAAGATTTATTCTACAATCTAAACCATTAAAATCAAAAGAAAAACTAACCTTTTTGCCGATTAATCCCACAGATTTAAGAAATAATGCCGAAGAGGGTTTTGAAGCAAAATCGTCGGATTTCTTCAACGATTGATCTCCATCTCTTCAAAACACAAACGAAGATCGTGAGATGATCAGCGTCACAAGCGTTGCGAAAGGTACAGAGTGTGCGGAGCTTGTAGGTGATTGCACAATCGAAATACCGCAAGGGTTTCAAAGGTGACGATGCTCAAATAGGTTGGGTCGGTTCTCTCAACTCTCACTCCCTTTCTCTCTCTACAAAAATTTCAAATGGCAAAGCTTAGCCATTAAGCAACCAACCTCCTCTCTCTTATAACCGAATGAAAAACTAACTAAATATCAAGGATATTTAGTTGCAATTTCTATCTTCTTATCTTAAGGTTGGGTTTTGGTGTTGAGCGGCACACCGCAAGTCCGTGCACGCCTTTCACACAAGCTGCCCAATCACACTTTGAACTCTAATCCTTCCACTCAAAGCTCACCAAATATTATTTAATGACTTATTATTAAATAAAACCATGGCGACATTGGTCACCGTGCCGGACTTGTGCACGAAATCAGTCAAACTCGGATTCAAAAATATCGGGATATTACAAATGGATCATGTGTTCATTACTGGTTAGACTTCATCCCTCTCAAGATATTGAGTCTAATCTAGCCTAATCTTTGCTTATCATTTTCTCATTTTCATGTGTCTTAATCATGCAATCTGTGGACCATCATAAAACATTTAAGTGCATGTGAATAGAATCATTGAGCAAAAACCTTAGCATTTAATCAAACTATTATAAAAAGAACTAAAAAACAATGATACAGATCCCCGCTCCGAGTCCAAATCTAAGGATCTTGTCTACCCATAATCGATCGATCGATTTTACAGCTCGATCGATCAATTTCTTCCTGAGAGATTTCAAGCATTATCAATCAGACTCGATCGATCGATTTCTCTTCAAAAATTTTCAAACCATTATCACTCAGACTTGATCGATGGATTTCCACCTGTGAGCAGTCCATGAAATATTGTCCAGAAATCGATCAATCGATTTCCAAACCCGATCGATCGATTTTGACTTGTGAGCACTCTTCAAAATGTCTCAAATTGTATGGTGGGAATTTAATCCGATTTTAGCCAAAAATATCAACATAAAAAATATCCATTGTAACATGCATCACATTTAATCTTATCATTCATTATTTATACAATAAAAGCACTAATTAACATAAAACTCATATTTAAATCAATATTTTAAGTTTCAAGGGAAAACATGATTTCTCCATACTTAGTTCGATCGTATCTCTACGATTAAATCGGGTTCCTCACTATGACAATGACTCTTGAACGAGGCAAATGCCGCTTGAGAAGAGATGCAAACGTCTCACCGATCTTTCAAAAAGAAAAGTTCTAGAAAAAGAGGATCTAGAATCTCCTCTCTAAGGTCTCAAAGGTTTCTTATGGGAAGAACCTCTATTCTTAAGAGGAATTCTAAATGAGATTATGATTTAGGATTTTCTCTGTAATACACCTGTTAACTTATTAGGGAAACATTTGGCGTTACGCTAACACACCAAAGAAGGATGTACAAACATTTAAATTAAGGTTCAAAATAAAGGTAAAAAACCTTCATACCAAGGTTCGAAGCTCTGACCTCTTGTCTTTAACTCAAGCCTTTAACCAATAAGCTACCACATAACTTATGTCAATTAATTACAGAAATAAATATAAGAGTTTGAAAAATTAAAACATTTATTTTTAATTAAAATGTTTGAAAATTTAAAACAGGTGGTGTATATGCTATTGGGCACGTACAAATAAATTAGGTGTATCAAAGACATGAAATTTTAATCACTACAATCTTCCCTACTTATAAAAATTGCGTTCTCGAAATTGAGTCATACCTTTACTTGAAGAGATGGGGATAGTCCTTCCTGATAGTATCATTGCATTCCCAAATGACTTCTTCACGAGAGTGATGTTGCCAAATCATAAGGACCAACGGTATAACTTTATTTCTCAGGGTTTGTTCTTTTCGATCAATAATCTGAATCGGCTTTTCTACAATGGACATATTCTTATAAATCTCTAAGGGGTTCCCAGTCGATAACGTAAGCAGGGTCTGCCACATATTTCTTTAACGTGGATATGTGAAAAATATTGTGCACCTTGGGAAACTGTGGTTGTAGCTTGACTTGATATGTCGTTTCTCCGATTCTCTTCAAGACTTCAAATGGTCCCATGAATCTCGGACCAAGCTTTTTTTTCAGCCCGAATCTCATCACTGCTTTTATTGGTGGGATTGAAGACTTTATCCCTTTTGATAAGATCTCAATTCCTATATTTCAAATCAGTGTAGCCCTTCTGTCTGCTCTGTGCGGTCCACATTCTTTCTGGATCACCTAAACTTGCTTAGACGCATCTTCAACAATCTGAGGTCCTAGCAAACTTCTCACACCGACCTCATCACAACACAAAGGAGTTCTGCAACTTCTCCCATACAAGGCTTCATACGGAGCCATCTGAATAGTAGACTGGTAACTGTTGTTATAGGCAAACTTCGCAAGAGATAGATGTTTGTCCCAAATGCCTTCAAAGTCTAGAAAACAAGTGCGTAACATATCTTCTAACACTTGATTCAGTCTTTCGATTTATCCATTCGTTTGAGGATGAAAAGAGGAGCTAAATTTCAACTTATACTCCATCCCGTCTTGAAATTTATATCAAAATCTTGAAGTGAAACGAGGGTTTCTATCAGATACAATATCAGTAGGTACTTCATGTAATATGATAATCTCTCAAATATAAATATCCGCCAATTGAGAAGTTGAATAAGTCATGCGGTACATATTAAAATGAGTCGAATTAATCAGCCTATCAACCACGACCCAAATAACATCAGTCCTTTTCAAAGTCCTTGGCAAATCGGTGAAGAAATTCATACCGATACTTTCCCATTTCCATCTTGGATTCAGTAGCACCTGACGTAAATCAAGTGGTTTCTGGTGTTCGACTTTAACTTACTGGCATGTAAGACATCTTGTCACGTAGTCTGCAATCTCTCTCTTCATGTCATTCCACCAATAATTTTTCTTCAACCCTTAATGCATCTTGTTATTTCCAGTGGGAATAGAGAATTTAAACTTATGAGTTTCGTCCAAGATCTCTCTTTTCAATTCTAAATTATTGGGTGCATAGTAGCGTCCCTAGAACAAAATTATCTCATCATCTTTGACATTTATTTTCGGCTTTCCACTATCCTTAAGTTTCAAAAGGTCAGGATCTTCAAGCTGTAGTTCCCTGATTTGATCAAGTAATGATGAGGTGATAATAATATGCGAAAGCAATGCACCCTTGGTCGAATCACCTGCTCTGAAAGAATTTACTGAGGGCATCAACAACTATATTAGCCTTTCTAGACTAATATTTAATCTCGCAATCGTAATCGATCAGAAATTTCAACCATCGTCTCTATCTCATATTCAAGTCTTTCTGTGTAAAAAGATATTTTAGGATTTAGTGATCCATTGAGATGATAAATTTCTCCCCATAAAGGTATTGTCTCCATATCTTCAGTGCGAATATAGTAGCAAACAGTTCTAAATCGTGCGTAGGGTAATTCTTTTCGTGATCCTTTAGCTGCCTAGATCCGTATGCCACAACTCTCTCATTCTACATAAGGACACCGCCTAATCCTTTATACGAAGCATCGGTATTAACAGTAATGCCACCATTGCCAGTAGGTATCACTGAAATAGGTGCAGTAGTTAACATTTTCTTTAATTTGAGATAATTCTTCTCTCACTCTTTGGTCTAATCAAATTTTGTATTCTTCTTAGTCAGCCCGGTAAGTGGTCCTGAGATATTTGAAAAGCTCACCATGAACCTTCTATAGTAACCTGCTTAGCCCAGGAAACTTCGTACTTCAATAACACTTTTGGAACTTACCCAATTTCAATGGCTTCAATTTTCGCAGGATCAACAGTAATTCCTATCTCAAAAATCTTGTAGCTCAGGAATGCCACCTCACGCATCTAGAAATCACATTTACTTGTCTTAGCATACAACAGGTGGCCTAAGAGGGTTTGTAAGACTATCCTCAAGTGTTCGGCGTGTTCTTTAGACTTGGAGTAGATCAAGATTCCATCGACGAAAACGACAACAAAGAGATCCAAATAGGGCTTGAAAATACGGTTCATCAAGTCCATGAAGATTGCAGGAGCACTAGTCAATCTGAAGGGCATTACTAAAAATTCATACTATCCACACCTCGTATTGATTCTTGTCTTAGCTACATCGGACTCTCTCACCCTTAATTGGTGATATCCAGATCTAAGATCGACCGTAGAGAAGTATCGTGCACCTTGCAGTCGATCAAATAAAACACCGATCTATGGCAATGGATACTTCTTTTTAACGGTCACGTGGTTCAACTGTCGGTAGTTTGTGGGCAGTCTCTGAGTATCGTCCTTCTTCTTCACAAATAAAATAGGAGTACTCCATGGTGACTGACTCCTCCTAACAAAGCCCTTATCTTGAAGTTCTTATAACCGTTTCTTTAATTCTGGTAGTTCTGCAAGTGCTATCTTGTAAGGAGCTTGGGTATCGGCGTCGTGCCAGGTACTAGCTTAGTATGAAATTTGACTTCCCTACTCACGCGATAAACCCATCACTTCATTAGAAAAAACTCCCGCAAATTCGTTCACAACAGGTATCGAAGATGTATCCCCCCGTTTTTCCTCAACTTCCATTAAAGCAAAGAGTTTAGGAATGACATCTTTTCGCGCTCCTTTGAATTTAAACGTCGGTCCTTTCAAAGGGATAAAAATCATGTTCGTGGGGTAACAATCTAGGTTGCATGAGATTTAGCGAGCTAATCCCTCCCTATGATAACATCGAAATCTTCAAAGTCTAATTCAATTAGGTTGACAATCAATGCATGTGTCTCAGCCTGGACAAAACATCGAGGGTATAGTTTATCAACTAACACGCTCTTCCCTAAGGGAGTTGCTACAATCAATGGAATGCTCATCAGAGATGAGCCCTTATCAAGATGCTTAGCGAAGTTCAAAGAGACGAACGAATGGGTAGCACCTGAATCCAAAAGTACGTGAGCAAAAATCTCATCAATCAACATCGAACCTGAGAATACAAGACACTACAATTTAAATTATCTAACATAATAATTTTCATTTAATTTAAAAGTTAATGTCTATAAGGTAATATTAATTCCCAACAGATTCATTTTTTTATTAAAACAAACATTAATTGGTCATTTTACTTAAATTAATATGCATGGCATCACTACATATTTAGGTATGAAACAAATTAATCATAAATTTTAATATAACAAATATACCCTAGATAACATCATTTGAAGCCCTTGCATTAGTGTCAGATAGGGTATACACTCGCCCATTAGCCGTAATCATCATTGGGGGTGTAGTCCTCAATCCAGACGACTTCCTAGGCATTCTGCACTCGGCTGCTTTATGCCCTTGCTGCCCATAGTTGAAACAAGCACTTGATCCTCTCAGGGAGATGCCATAATGATTCTTGCCACATGTGGTGCAAATCGAAATACTCTTCACAGTCGACACCATTGCTGAGACACTCTTGCTTTTGCTAAGAGAATGTCGGTCTTCAGTAAGGCGTGGTCCTACTCTTTGATCTTGTGTTTGATTTCGAAAACACCTGATCTCTGCGGTCAGATTAAAAATTTCTAGCCAAGCTCTGACCAACATTACTAGTCGAAGGAGTCACCTACGGTTCTCTCTTGGTGGTGTAACACCTATCAATCCTATCCTTATATGAATCTAATCGTCTTAAAATATGACCTTGCAAGTGTACAAGTTCATATGTACTAGGGCAAGTACAAGGGTGTCGAACCACAGAGATTTTTTATTTATCTTGATTTAACCTTTATTTTATAAAATAAGTTGTAACATTAGATTTCCTAAATTATCCCAAAACAATAAAATAAAACCTAAATAGTTTTGAAATAAGAGAGGAAAAGGCGGTCTGGAATCTCTCTTGGATTTTAGATTCATAAATAATAAAACCTATTTCTTTTCTATAAGGAATCTCAAGTACCCCCGCTCCTGACTGCAAGCTCAATCACTTCATATATGAATTAGATAAATATAATCGTCATAGAACCATTGTACGAACCAATAAAAATTACTACCCTACAAGGCCTAGTCCGTCGGTGAATATCCTATCTACGCTAACCCCAATCCCTGCAAGGCTACTGAGATTATTCTAAATAAGATTACAGTGTTACCATCCCATTCTCAATCTAGTCGGAACCTCGAACATGCAATTGTATCATAAAAAGAATTCAAAAATAGAAAAAGAAATAGAAATTCATTAAATAATTATCTGAAATTTACAAGAGATCCCAACTTGAAGCTTTAAGCACGCATCGAATCAGAGTCCATCATTGTTGAATCAGTCTCTGATCAATGATCACATTCAATCTCCCTTTATTTCAGAACTAAACTTAACTTAAACTACGGAAACTCATGCCAGAAGCTCTTTAGAAAAGTCTGTCGTGCGAGTCTCTTAAAACCTAATCCTAGGGTCCTTATTTATAGAGTATAAGGCCCTAGCACAGTTATACACAATAAGAAACCATAGGGGATCCCTAAAAATCCTCAAAGGAAGAAGAATCCGGAAAGAAATCTGCGCTGCTTTGAGTTATCTGACTTTTAGAAGAGAAATCCAGAGAAGATCTCAGACGTCGGAAGCTATCCACTGCTGGAATTGATTTTTTGCTTGAAAACTCTACTGTGATCGGTCGAAATTTGATCCTCAACCTGTCGAGCATCAGATTTATTCTCCAGGTTGACAATGCTTTGCAAGGCTTCAGATTAAGTTAAATCTTTGACCGGTCAAACGGGTTTTGACCGATCGAAAATGTATATTAATATTTATATGTTTTGCTTGTTTAATTTCTTATTGGTCGAACAGGTTCTGACAGGTTCGTCTTGAATGTTCTGAAGCTGATGAGAGATCTGACCGGTCGAAACTAGTATTTCAATTGGTCCATTTGTACTTTCTTCTTTTCCTTTGTTTTTCTCTTGGATTACTCTCAGTTGCGCTATCCTGACCTGTCGAATCTTCAATTTTGATCGGTCAGAATGACCTTTCAGTTCATTTCTTCAGCTGTTCTTCTTAGATTCTTGCCATTGCCTTGGGTTTCTTCTTAACTTTGTTCTTTTAACTTATTTTGCATTTATCCGACTTTTGTACCTATTACAACACAACACGAACTAAAAACATCCATTAGTAGTTAAACAAGGGCTAACAAGGTCGAGATTTGGGCATAAATTATATCACTTTTGAGGCCAATCACACTCCTAAACCTCAACTTTGCTAGTCCTCGAGCAAAGAAAACATTAAACTATATCCAAAAGCAGACTAATCAAATATTGTACAAGCTAACCTATGAAATTAAGACCCACTTTTGTAGGGAGCACAATTGCATTTACCATATGCAATAACCCTTTAAACCCTTAGGTGATCCCTAGTGGAGGAGTTGTGTCTCCTGATGATTTTCAGTGAAGACACCCACAAACTTCCAAAACAGTTTTCAAAATCATCGATAAAAGAGTTTTCAAAATCGGTTTTCATATGACATATATATTTTAAAGTTAAAACCTGTAATCACTTCAGCATGCCAATTTCATTTTCAAATACCGATGCGATAATAATTCCATTGTTGCTTATTCCAATTAACCTAATGCTTTGATGCTTAGACTAATTTTTCATCCATGCCTAGAGTATTGTGTGTGCATGTGTCAATGCTTTAACAGTTCTATTGCCGGATTAATCTAAATCGGGAATCGTGGGATCCCAAGTCTCAACTCAATCCTCACTTTAGGTATATGCTCACAACAAATTCGCTCCAATGAATGGTCTACTTTTTCGCTCACATGTTAGATAGAATTACAATAGGAATTAAAAGATCTCACATGATATAAGAAATACTGTGTATCAATGAATTTAAAAAGTAATCTCATAATGAAGGATGTCTGTATCCTAAGCAAGTCATATCAAAGCACTATAGGCATTGCATCATCACTCTCCACAAAGCATTTACCAACCGAGATTGGATCAAAAAGGTCATTTTCAAGGTTGTAATTGAGCTCGGGTGAAGGTTATGAAGAAAGGGAAGTTGGATTCAAATTTCTTTGAGAAACCGAAAAAGAAGACATTTAATTTTCTCATTTTTCACTCTTTTTCGAATTTTTCAGAATTTTTCTTTTTACTTTTTCTCAATTCTCTTCCTTCTTTTTCTTTTCAACACCGCCTCATGTTTTTCATGTTTTTTTTTTTTTTCTACCTTTGGTACAAATATATATTTTTCTTTTCTTTTTCTTTTTCTCCCCTTTCTTCAAATATATTTCTGCCCTATGCTCCTTGCAAGCATTATTGCCATAACCTTCTACTTTCTCTCTTGCTCTTATCCCACTTTCCCAATTTCTCAGAGATTGAAGGTAAGGTTATGCATTTATAGCACTAGTGTGAGTACGGTTAATGAAGCTTATCAAAAAACATATACAACAAAAAAAATTCAACAAGGTTCAAAAGGGGGTGCTAAAAGGTAAAACAATATAAGGTGGGGCATTTTAGTCACAAACGAGCCAAAGGTAGCCTTTGATCATTTCCTTTCGAGGTGGTAACGATGCCTATTTGTTTTGAGTTCAAACACAATAAGTTCTAGTGTAATGATATTGTGACAGCCCGGATTTCGGCACCCCGAAACCCGTGCCATCAGCACGATCATCTTGACCGTGCCCTTTAGCTAAGCACGAAACACTGGTATATCAAGCATAAAAAAGTATAATAACGAAATTGCGGAATTTAAATCTATGTTAATCAACTCTCCAAAAGACAGTTCTACCCTCATGCCTCTGCATGAATGGAGAACCGATCCGAACCATCGATGATAGAAATCATCACGGATGGTTCGTCCCAAAAGAATAATCCCAACTCCTTATATACATGGTTTTAAATAAAATCAAGGCTTGATATACCAAGCCGTACAAAATCTCTCTAAAAAGCCCTCAAAGTGGCACAACGGAGTCCTCTAGAAGAAGTCCTCAGGAGGTGGCTCCAACTCGTCTCTGGCCGCAAGGTCCGACTCACCAATTAGGCGTCTCTATAGGGTGAGCTACATCCTAGCTCAATAGGGAACAAACACGGTTGAACATATAAATTATAACTCACATATATTCCATGATATGCCATGCATGATGTGTCTATGCAGTTATTGATGAAAACAGTTAAAGCATTTCGTTTTACTGTTGATTACTTATGTTTTCATTTACTCATGAATGATGCTGAAAAGGCCTAAAGCAAAACTTAAACTTTTAACTTAAGTAATCCCCGAGCAATATAGCATCGAGCCCCGATGAGATACCCTTCATCGTCATCTATATAGACAGTTTTAACGTATTCCCTGGGAATACAAATATAGTACCCAAGCCCCTTTCCCCTGAGGATCGGTGGCGGGGTTTCACTTGTCTCAATCAACACCCCTGGGGTGTGCTTACTTTGTACGGATAAGCCTCCGCACTGGCCTACGGTTTCGCCGCCGTATCGGTCACGGATATCCTGCCGTGTCAGTCGTGGATATCCCGCCACGTCGGTGGGGTAACCTATCAAACCTCAAATAACAAAAATATCGGTGCCTTACATATAGTTATTCACCGTGTAAGTGTGCTATCTTATATCAGTTAGGCCCGATCAACATGATTCAATCTTAGATACATCCCTGGGATGCATCCATTTACTTGCATCACACTTGATGCTCTTATCTCTTTACTTCTTCATCCCCTGGGGATGGCTCATTAGAATTACTCTTATGGATGTCACACGCACACACTCTTTTCACAATTCTTAAGCAATTAAACATTTGAATTGAAATCTATATCACTACATACATGCTCTTGTAAAATAAAGTACATGTTCAAGGTGTTCCCTACCTCAAGTCTTCATTTGATCATTGCATCAAGGTCCTACGTGGCTCCTTGTGCACTAGTCCACACGTACCACCTATGGTACCACATAACAGGTGAAACACATCACAAAGGATGCAATAAAGAAGGTCTAAGACCCTCCAAGAATCTTAAAGTCAAACTCCAAGGTCAACATAAATTTTCTCAGTCGATTAATCGAACTCCAAAATCGATTAATCGAATCTGATTCGATTAATCGATTTCCAAAATCGATTAATCGAAAGTCAATATCGATTAATCGATTCTCAAATCGATTAATCGAGATTTTCATTCGATTAATCGAAATGAATTCGATTAATCGAAATTCTCTGTTTCGCAAAGTCGATTCTCAATTCGAGTAGTCGAGTTTTCATTCGATTAATCGAATCTTAATTCGATTAATCGAAATTCTCAGTTTCGCAAGGTCTATTCTCAATTCGAGTAGTCGAGTTTTCATTCGATTAATCGAATCCTAATTCGATTAATCAAAATTCTCAGTTTCGTAAAGTCGATTCTCGATTCGAGTAGTCGAGTTCCTAAAATCGATTAATCGATCCCAAATCGATTAATCGAAAACTGAATTCGATTAATCGAAATCCCATTTCGATTAGTCGATTTCCCTCAAGTCCTTTCCTCAAATCCCTGGGGTCCACTGGAGGTTCCCAGTCGATTAATCGATACCCAAATCGATCAATCGAAATCCCAGGTCGATTAATCGAACTCCAATTCGATTAATCGAAATCGGGGTCCTCTGACCTTTCAACTTCCTGGCCAATTTCGATTAATCGAAACCCAATTTCGATTAATCGAAATTGTCAGATTCAGCCCCTTTCGAGCTGTTTTTCTCAATCTTGTTCCATACTTTTTCCTCTATTTTTCTAAGCCATTATCCTATGATTCTAACCATTTTCAACTACAACTTAGCCTCTACGATCTATGTATTTTATTCACAAAATTTTTTACCTTGAATCAATCTCAAATTGATTTCAAATCAAATGGTTGGAAGGCTAGGGTTCCAGCTTTGCTTTTAGCGGATCCCTCGCGTCGAATCCGACATTTATTGCTCGAATCTCCCTTCCTCAACTAGCATTTACTCCTCTCTTTACTTCCTCTCTCTCTCTCTTCTTTGCTTCTCTCTCAACCACCAAAAACACACATTTAGGGTTATTAAACCCTTTTATCCCTTTCCTCACTTGTGTGTTGAGCACCTACACCGCGATAGGTGTATGCGACTTCACATTTACAACACACACCACGTGGGCATTCAATTTATCACATCCCATCCGTTCATCACACCTCATGCTAACTATTGGACTTTCATTTGGTCAAACCTATGACCGATCGGGCACGGATCCCGATGTTATAGTTTAGCGTGATTTTTCGGGCTATTACAGATATGAACAATGCAAAATAGATAAACCTAGATAGAGTATATGAGATTCCAACAATTAAACATAAATTTCAAAGATACTCCGAATTTATTTTAGCACTCATCAAAAACGAGATAAAGCTCTAAAGCTTTCCGAGTTTAGTCTCTCCTAAAATCCTAAAATTCTAGATTCGAACTAATCTTTTGACTTCCGGACCTAAACATGGCAAAAGTGCAAATTTTTTCTAAACTTGAAATTTAGACTGATCCTTAAATGTTCACAAAGGAATTAATTACCCTAAACAACAACAGTTTCATCATGGCATGAATATTTAAAAATTATAATTTTCATGCATCATCGATTAAAAGGACAGATCATGAGCCCCACATTTGGCATAACACCCCCAAACCTAAATGGTACTATGTCCTCATGTACAAAACAATAGATATGTTTAACAGCAATAAGGCAGCAAAATAATATATATAACATCAAATCAGTGTAAGCACCAAGACATACCACTTACTATCACTTATGTTTTCAGGTCGACGAAGGAGAAGGAAGCGAAGGTATAGTGAAACCCTTCCCACGTGAGGAAAGAGGCATCCCACCTAAATCTGCGTCATCGGCATCTAGAACAATAGGGGTGTCAACAATCGCTCGGCCACCAAGGCGGCATTAGATTGATGAAGTTCCTCCTCAAGGGCATCGACATACACGCCTAAAGCATGAACAAAAGCGGCATAACAATGACCTGGGACCGAGTAGGTTCTTCCTGATAAGGCACGATGGCCCAGGTCGAAGGGTCAGATGCAATGAGGTCCAGTGGACCGACCCTCGTTGTGCACAACCAAGGAAAGAGAGGTCCCATCATCGGGCACCTCCACAGCATTCCCCTCTATAATTTGGGGAAGAGGACCTAGGATCCTCAAAATCTACAGGTCCAGGAGCAATGCTGGCCTCTGGTTCTCCCGATGAGGATGGAGGAGTCAAGTCAGTGGGATCCAAAGTAGGGACCTTAGGTGGGGCCATGGCTGATCCCTCCTCCATGAAGGGTGTATCAGAAGGAGGGTAGGGGGAGGACTAGGTGGAGGTGCAGGTCCACATCATGGGAAGACCCACTCGGAGTTGTCCTTGAAAGTCCCCCTAACACCTCATGTAATAGCCCTCTCACAAAAGCGAGCTTAGCACGAATCTCAAGTTTCCCCACCTCTAAAGAATGGAGATGCTGCTCCACCATGGACTGAGATGTGCTCGGGAAAAACGAGTCCACGGATGGGGTAGTGCTCCTATGAATGGCCTCATCTAAGAGGCCACTATAACCACTGGCACCGATGTCAAAGTTTTCAGTAAAGAACGTGGTGGAGGGTAAAGAAGATGTGATAGATGTGGATGGGGCGGGTACATGCTCCGATGTAATGATAGGATCCATGAAAAGGTATAGGCTGGGCAAAGGAAGGGACCGGGGTGGTGGTGCTGGCTGCCCCAACAGTAGATCCAACAAGGTCAGGGACGGAGATAACTAGTGTCTCCGTCGGAGGCACAACCTAAGAAGAAACCATAGTAGCCTGCTTTGTAGCACTGGGCCGGGCTTTTCTCCATTGGCTCGCCTCATAGAGCTCAGGCAAAGTTGTTAATGGCGGCTTCTGCGAGTCGATCTTGTACCCTTGAAGGAGTAACAAGCATGTGATTGGTCGCCTATACGGGATTCGAATCTACTTCTTGTGGGCGCGCGGTGCAACCAATTTCTTGAGGGTATCGATGAGCCCATAAAAGACAAATTGCATTGATGCCACCCACCAGCCTTTGATGACAGCGTAAAGGACCCTTAGAAGGTCCCCACGATGTTGGGTCTTATGTGAAATTGGACATAGTGTTTTATATAACACTACGTCCGCAAAGAAAAGTTCGGGTAAGAGAGCGGCGCAGGTGGTAAAAGTAGGGCCAATTGGCGGTTTACCGAAAACAACACACACCAATTAAGCAAAATCTAGAAAGTCTTAACCTCTCAATAGGCCACTTCCCACAGGGTATACAGCTGGAAAGCCGCAAGCAGTGCCCTATCAAATGAAAGGTCGAAATCGTCAACCTTTGTTGAAAAGCCCGTCACCTAAAGTAGGTCAATGCAAACTGGGCCTCGGGAAGCTGATTGAAATATTCCCTGCCAAACTCGGGTTCGGCAAAGAAGTCGTGATGCATCATTGACGGATTTGGGGTCTCCCGCCGTAACGGTTGATTCTCAAGGGCAGCCGGTGGTGGTTGTGATGCAAAAATCGACGACCTGGTGCCAATACAGATACCAGCACTGTGGTTCGACGGCACAGTGGTTCATGCCTTTTTTTTAGGCGAGGCATCCACCATGGGTGCCTTGCCCTTGTTGCGTCCTATAACCATTTTCCTAAAAACTAAAAACACACAATAAAATAAAGAGAAGAGGCATAGGATTACCCTTGAAGCGTAAGAATTGTCAAATGTGGCCATGAGGAGCAGGCTGTTAACTCCTTATGATGGATTGTCTGGCGTGAAATGCTAAGTGACGTGCAAAAGATTTAAATATCACTCAGGGGTTCTCACGGGGCTCGGGGAAGAAGAAGAGAATGTAAGGAAGCTAGGGCAAGACCGGTCGAAATGGGATTTCGGTCGGTCTTATAGCTTTATATAGTCCTTAACCCATAAATCTTGACCGGTCGAAACTATTTCGACCGATCACTAAATTGGGAGAAACTAGATTTCTCTAGTAATGCTTCGGTTATGAATTAAACCCCTTATGTTTAACCGGTCGAAATCAATTTCGACTGGTCAGAACGCAACAAATGGAAATAGAAACATTGGTTCCTATAAAATCAATTGGTCGACTCAGACTCGACCGATCACAATTTGTTATGTTCTTCCCTTCTGGAACAAGTCGACTGGTAGAAACCTCACTAGGAGGAGAATGAGTTGGGCTTTGGCATATGCCACAAACCTCACTTACTTGAGCTATTGAGTGCGACTTTGCACTCAACATGGATTTGAATTTCTTTTCCAAGGCCTTGACCTTGGTAGAAATATCCGTCATAGGTTTCAGTTTGTACATACTTCCTCGCTTAAGAGGTATGATCCGTGAAACCTCAGGATCGATCTGATTCGATGCAGCTTGTTGCACTAAATTCTCACTTAAGTTCTCAAACAGTTCCTAAGCGTCGTCCGCAATCTTTGTGAGGAACGTACCTCCACAAGAGGCATCTATCATTTGTCCGTTTGACTTAGCTAGCCCTTCGTAGAAGCCATGCACAATCTGCCAATTCGGAACTCCATGATGGGGACACTTGCACAGAAGTTCGTTTAGGCGCTCCCAACTCTTGTGAAAGGATTCGTCCGAATTTTGCTCGAAAGACGTTATGGTCTTTCGGATAGTGTTCATTTTACCAATCGGGAAGTACTTAATGAGAAACTTTGTTTGTAACTCTTCCCAAGTGGTAATCGAATCACGAGGTAAAGTGTTCAACCGCCTCTTTGCTTTATCCTTTAGCGAGAATGGGAAGAGCCTCATACGAGCGGCCTCTTTTGACAATGTGTTTATTTTTAAAATAGTGAAAACTTGTAAAAAGGTTGTGAGATTATCATTGGGATCCTCCTTACTAATCCCATAAAAACTTGAAAACATTTGGATGAAATTGGGCTTAATCTCGAAGGTCCCATTATCGACGGCTGCAGGTCAACGTATACACGGGGGAGTTGTAAGAGTGGGCGGTATATAATATTCCCTCAATGTCTTAGCAACTAGTTTTTCTTCTCCCGCCATATTGGATTGAATCGGGGGTAGGGCGGGGTAGCTAGAATGTTTGAAACTCACGATGTTTTGAGAGGAACGAGAGCTAGCACGAATATGCTGACACGTCCTCTCTAGCTCAAGGTCTAGTCGCTCAAGAGAAGGAAATTGCGATCTCAACCTTAGCATAAACAGAAGGTAAAAACAAAAATAAAATAGTTATCCTGATAATTGGAAACTAAAGACACGTACCTTAGCCTCTCGCATCATCCCGTAAAAAGTTTCGGTGTGTTCGAGTCTTCAATCTCCTAAGCCTAGAAATAAAAACAAACTAAGGTTAGTATAATGATATAAAAATTAATAAAATAGAAATCAAATAAGATAAAACTAAAATCCCTGACAACGGCACCAAAAATTTGATCGTCTTACAATATGACTTTGTAAGTGCACAAGTTCAGATATACTAGGGCAAGTACAAGGGTGTCAAACCACAGAGATTTGTCGTTTATCTTAATTTAACCTCTATTTTATAAAACAAGTTGTAACATTAGATTTATTAAATTATCCTAAAACAATAAAAGAAAACTTAAATAATTTTGAAATAAGAGAGAAGGCAGTCTGGAATCCCTCTTAGATTTCATATTTGTAAATAATAAAACCCATTTTTTTTCTGTAATGAATCCCAAATACTCCCGCTCCTAGCTACAAGCTCAGTCACTTCGTATATGAATTAGATAAATCTAATCGTCGCTAACCCCAATCCCTACAAGGCAACTGAGATTATTCTAAATAAAATTACCGCATTACTATCCTGTTCTCGATCTAGTCAGAACCTCGAAAATGCAATCGTACCATAAATGGAATTTAAAAATAGAAAAAAAATAAAAATTCATTAAATACTTATCCAAAATTTACAAGAGATCCCAGCCTAAAGCTTTAAGCATACGTCGAATTAGAGACCTTCATCATTGCTGAATCAGTCTCTGATCGATGATTACACTCAATCTCCCTGTATTTCAGAACTGAACCTAACCTAAACTACGAAAACTCACACCAGAAGCTCTCTAGAAAAGCCTGCCGTGCGAGTCTCTTAAAACCTAACCCTAGAGTCCTTATTTATAGAGTATAAGGCCCTAACATAGTTATACACGATACGAAACCCTAGGGGATCCCTAAAATCCTCCAAGGAAGAAGAATCTGGAAATAAATCTGCGCTGCTTTGAGTTATCTAGCTTTTAGAAGAGAAATCTGGAGAAGATCTCGGACACCGAAAGCTATCCACAATTGGACCTAATTTTTCGCTTGAAAACTCTATTGTGACCAGTCGAAATTGGATCCTCAACTGGCCGGGCATAGGATTTATTCTTTAGGTTGAAGATGCTTCGCAAGGCTTCAAATTAACTTGAATTTCTGACCGGTCGAAAATGTATATTATTATTTATATGTTCTGCTTGTTTAATTTCCGATCAGTCAAACAGGTTCTAACCGGCCCGTCTTGAATGCTCTGAAGCAGATGAGAGTTCTGACTGGTCGAAACTAGTATTTCAACTGATCCATTTAGATTTTCTTCTTTTCCTTTATTTTTCTCTTGGACTACTCTCTGTTGCGCTATACTGATCGGTCGAATCTTCAATTTTGATATGTTAGAATGACCTTTCAGCTCATTTCTTCAGCTGTTCTTAGATTCTTGCCATTGCCTTGGATTTCTTCTTAACTTTGCTCTTTTAACTCATTTTGCATTTATCCGACTTTTGTACCTGTTGCAACACAACACGAACTAAAAACATTCATTAGTAGTTAAACAAGGGCTAACAAGGTCTAGATTTGGGCATAAATTATACTACTTTTGAGGTCGATCAAAATTACTTCAGTGTTCAACCACCAATTTCCTAATCTGGGGCCTCAAACCCCTTTCAAACCTACTGAGTCGAAAGTTCTCGTCAGAGACCAAGGTCGGTGCAAATTGACTCAGTTCCGTAAAGAGCTTGGTTTAAGTGTCTATGGTCATCTTTCCCTACTAAAGGTTCAAGAGTTCATCAATCTTCGCTTCCTAGACTTTTTGAGGGTAGTACTTATCGTAAAACACCTTCACAAATTCATCCCAATTCTAAACATATCCGGGCTCTTTGACATGAGTCACTGCTTTCAATTGTCTCCACCAATTCTTAGCATCCCGTTCAAGTTTATAGGTTGCCAACTTCACCTTCATCGTCTCGTTACATTCTATCAGATAGAAGATCTTCTCCATCTGCTGCACCCATTTCATAGCCTCTGTGCTACCTCTCGTCCAATTGAAGTGACGCGGTCGGTTCTTCCTGAATTCGTCTAATTCCAACCTAGGAGTAGGGGTAGGATGGAGATTTAAAGCTTTAGTTGCATTGATGACATTCACAATCGTCTCGGTCAACGTATCAATGTGTTTGTTCGCCATCTGCATTTGATCAAACTCACATTAGAGTCTCTAGTTCCCCATATCCCGACGTAAGAATCAATCTTAAGCTCTGATACCAATTGTAGCGACCTGAAATCTCACAAACTCTTATTGTAAGATCTTAGGTCGTGCCATCGTATATGATGATCCTAAAAAACATCATAAGAAACCAAGAGCGACTTAAACAACGGAAGGAAAGATTCAAAAATATAAATAAAGAAGATGCATCAACACTCAAGACAATCATCTTATTCTAATTAAAAGGTCTAGCATGCTTAAAAGTTTAAAACATTGTTAATAAAATTACTGGCCAATCATTATCTCGTCCATTTGAAAACAAAAATGTTGAAAGGAAAGAAATAGCTAGGCTATGAAGCCTTCATAGCCATCCATCTCAGCTTCCTGAACATCACGTGCGGTCTCACCATTATAAGCCCATACATCAAGGATCAAAAATTCAGATTTTGAATTTCAGCCAAAAACTTGCTATAGTGCCGCAAACTTCAAGGTTTTTGAGTTATCATTTCGGTTTCGATGGGGACCACCGAAACATTTCGGCCGAAATTTTGAACCATGCCATACGCTATCCTAAGCTACACCTGTCTCATATGGTCACTTATATCAACAAGAGGTATAAGTTTATACTTGTATGGACCATACATGCAATCCATTAAAACATAACATATCAATCATCGCAATATAAATATTTTCATAATTCTTGAGTGTGTGCTTGTGGCATGCATAATTTCAATAAGCTGAAAGAAACTGAACATAACATGGATATCAATATCACATGAATTTATCTTTTCTTTTAAATTCATCTTTTACCCGTCCCTCTCAAGACGTTGACTTTTAGACTCCGTCCTGATCAAGACGTTGGGTCTATTTGATCTCATATTTATTACTGGTTAGACTCTATCCCTCTCAAGACGTTGGGTCTAATTGATCACGTGTTCATTATTGGTTAGACTTCGTCCCTCTTAAGACGTTGGGTCTAATCCAGCCTGATCTCTGTTTATCATTTTATTATTTTCATGTGTCTTAATTATGCAATCCGTAGACCATCATAAAATATTTAAGTGCATGTGAATATAATCATTGAACATAAATCTTAGCATTTAATTAAACTATTGTAAAAAAATTTGAAAAAGAAGGATATGGACCCCCGTCTCGAGTCCAAATCTAGGGATCTTGTCTGCCCAGAATCGATTGATTTCTCCCCGAGAGATTTCAAGCATTATCACTCAGACTTGATCGATCAATTTCTTAAACTCGATCGATCGATTTCCCTCCGAAAATTTTCCAACTATTATTAGTGAGACTCGATCGATCGACCGATTTCCACCTATGAGCAATCCATGAAATATTGTCTAGAAATTGATCGATCGATTTCCAAACTCAATCAATCGATTTCGACCTTTGAACACTCCTCAAAGTGTCTCAAATTGCATGGTGGGATTTTAACCCAATTTTAGCCAAAAATATTAACATAAAAAAAATCCATCGTATCATGCACCACATTTACTCTTACCATTCATTATTTATGCAATAAAAGCACTAATTTATATAAAACTCATATTTAAATCGATATTTTAAGTTCCAAGGGAAAACATGATTTCTCCATACCTAGATCAATTGTATAATCGCAATTCAAATGAGTTGCTCCCTATAACGATGACTCTTGAAGGAGGTGAAGGCCGTTTGAGAATAGATGCAAATGTCTCACCGATCTTCCAAAAAGGAAAGCTCTAGAAAAAGAGGATTTAGAATCTCTTCTCTAATATCTCAAAGGTTTTTTACGAGATTTAGGGTGTTTATGCTAACACGCTAAAGAAGGATGTACAAGCATTTAAATTAAGGACCAAAATAAATGTCGAAAGACTACATACCATAATTTGGGCCTCTGACCTCTTGTCACTAACTCAAGTCTTTAACCAGTAAGCTATCACATAACTTGTGTTAATTAACAATAGAAATAAATATACGAGTTTGAAAAGTCAAAACATGTATTTTTAATTAAAACGTTTGGAAATTTAAAGCATACGATGTATACGCTATTAGACACATACAAATAAATTAGGTATATCAAAAACATGAAATTTGAATCACTACACCCATTTTCTTTGCTAATTTTTTGCAAAGCAGGATTTACCTGCTCTAGCAGCTACCTCTATCCTCCCGGCTAACTCCCTAATATAGCAAATAAAATCTACTCAGGTAAAGAGTGCGCAGAGAGGAGGGGAGAATTGTTGAACAGGTAAATCTTATTATGCAAGGAGTTATCAAGGAGAAGGGGAACCTACTAAAGCAGGTGAAGTCTGCTCTAGCAAGGGCTAGCAGAGAGTTATGCCAAACACAGTCTAAGTGATCGAGCTATAGAGATTTCCTAATTTTAGGTTTTATTAATCACTGTATTTGGAGGAGGCATATTGAAACTTTGCATTTCTATTTTTCTTGTCAAAATATTATTTTTTAAATGAAAGTTTTTTTTTAAAATGGAAAAAATCTTTTTTTTTTTCCTCAAAAAAACATAGTATAAGGGTTTTTATTGAATTTTTACTTTTAATTTTATAGTTCATAACGCAATTTTTATGATATTAATATAAGTTTTCTTATTTCTACTTTTTTTATATTTATCAAGTCACAATTTATGAAAGGGTAAATGGATCGGGAAATCATTGGACTATTATTTGACGGTCAATTTTTATTCCTCATGGCACACATCTCAAAAAGTGATCTAAAAATAATGTTTGAGGGTGGTATGTTGTACAATTTTCAGGTCACCTTTTAGGGTGTGTTCCACATAGAATAAAAAATTAATCATTTGATGATAGGCCTACAATCTCAAGATTTATCATATAGAAGATTGCGATGAAAATGATTCCAAGTCAAAGAGGTCAAGATTTATAGCGTAGGTTCCCTAAGTAGTTCATTAGGTGGAATAGAGCGACTACCTTTATGAAATTCACCAAGTAACAGGTTGAATTGAGGGAATAGAAATTATACATTGCCTGACCCACAAACTTAGGAGGTATATATGCTAAGATGTTCTTTGTTTTTTCGATTTTTCAAAAGTAATTTATATTTTATGCAAACAAACATAGGTCGTGCTTCAGATGAACGCACGTACAAGATGACAAAATTCATCTATTAGAGCATTTTAGTCAAGTCAATATAAAATGAAACTGATTAAAGCACTCTTAATTAGCTTACATCATTTTTTCATCACCTTCAATCTTTAAGCATCTTATAGGCATTTGTTTCACCATTATTATAATCTTTTGCCCTTTTTTATTATTTAATTTAGGATGACTTTATTTGTGGCCAACCAAACTCATGGGTTGCATTGAGAGTTTGGTAGGCTGCAAATAATGCCAGCCTAAATAAATTTATTCTAATTTGGTTCGGCAGCTTGGAGCCACTCCTACTTTAAAAAAAATAAAAAATGCCTTTTAATATCAGTACCTTTAAAGCTACCCACCGAATGTTGGAGTTCACTTTTCCGAAACACATTAATTGCGTTAAATCAGATGATGGAGATCAATTATCCTCCCAATCATTCACACGATGGATCTTGAGATCATGGGCGTTTCATTAGACAATCTATTTTTTAGTCAAGTGGCACACATCTCAGAAAAGTGACTTTAACATCACATGTAAGCTCAAAATTGATTTTAGGTCACTTTTTGGGTGTGTATCACATGAAATAAAAAATCAACCGTCTGATAGTACGCCCATGATCTCAAGATTCATCGTGTGAATGATAGGGAGGATAAACAATCTCCATCATCTAATTCAACGGAGTCAATGTGTTTCAGCGTGGGTAAACTCAAACATACGGTAGATAGATTTAAAGGTGCTCTTTTAATATAGCGAGCTTTATTTGCAACCCAAAAAACTCCGGTCGCAACATACAGGCTGCATTGGAAGATTTATAGTGGTTGAAAAGAAAATAAACCCTAGACCCACAAAACTTGGTGCCAACGGATTCTTGACACTACATTTCAACATCAAATTGTTACTTAAAGCGAAAACCAAAGCAACCTTATTTCAACGTTCTTTTCAATAAGACCTAACCTCAAATGTAAAACTAGCATCTTTCCGGCCCTTCTTTTGTATTATTTTTTTTTTTTTGTTATTGAAAAAAATATTCATTAATTCAGAAAGTCCAAAGAAATAATATCACAGATCTGTTGTGGAGCATCCACTACAAAAAATAAGACTATTAGCGGCAGTTTTTTTAATCCTGTCGCTACAAAAAACCGCCGCTATTAATCATGCCACTACCAAAAAATGCCTTTATAGCAAGTGCTGCTAAAACTTCTTATTTTTGTAGTGATTCTTCATCCAGATCTCGTTACATCCATCTCTCAAGCCTAGTTTGGCTAAGGAATCGACAACATATATGGTTAGCTGTCATTTTTTGATGTTTACACAAAGAGCTATCAAAGCCTCAAATTTCATATTTGACATCTTCGATCAGTGAACGCAATGAAGAGAGATCCTCTTTATGGTCCATCACAACATTTATCACCTGTAGCGAGTCTCCTTCAAAGATTACTTTACGAAAATCACACTCTAAGGCGAATCCAGCAACATCAACTGCCTCACAATGATCAGAGGATAAGAGATTTTTGTAGTTTTTTGCCATTGACGCTATCACTTTTCCTTCATACACTATAAAAAATAAGACTATTAGAGGCAGTTTTTGGTTGCAAAAAACTGTCGCTATTAAAAAAAAAAACTATTAGAGGCTATTAAGACTATTAGCGGCAGTTTTTGGTTGCCGCTAATAGTCTTATTTTTGTAGTGATAACTGCGGATAATAATACCGACTCTGACAGTTCTGTCAGTACCATTCCATGCTCCATCAAAGTTGGTCTTGTAAAATTCTTCCGAGGGAGGAGTCCACCCGTTGATTGCTTTGAATCAGATGATGGAGATCATTTTTCGTCCCAATCTTCCGCAACTAGATATTGAGATCATGGGCTTACCATTAAACGGTTGGAATTTGATTCCAACTAGCACACATCCCAACAAGTGAGTATGATCAGGGGTGTACCACCAAACATGGTTTTCACATCACTTTTTGGGGTGTGTGCCACATGGAATCAACATCTGCCTATTTGATTGCGTGCAAGTGAGCTCAAGATCTGTTGTGTGGAAGGTTGGCATGAAAAATGATCTCCATCATTTGATTCAAAGTAGACGATCGCTTCACACGTATAAACCCCAGTCAAGGATGAAAATAGTGGTTTTGTTTTCGGTTTCAGACATGGCTGAAATAAAAAATTTGAATCGAAATTTCAGCCGATAATTTCCCCTCCATATATATTTGGACCGAAATTTTAGTTCAAGCTATCATTTTGGCGGGGACCGAAACCGAAACGATTCGGCCGATAACTTCAGTTGCGAAGAAAGAATCTCCAATTACAAACAACGGTACATTAGTAATTTGATGGCTAGATATCACAATTATTAAGGCTAAGAAAAGTTTGTATTCGGTGCACAAGGCTCCCTCTTTAGCGGTGTCTAGCTAGGAGAGGTAGATGTACATAGCCTTACCCCTATTTTGGAGAGGGAAATTCCAAGACTCAAACCGTGACATACGATCACTTTGGGCAGGCAACCCTTTTGATTGCACCAAGGTCCGACCTCTATACATGATTTCACGTCAAGAACTCTGCATCAAGGGTTTTAAACTCATTCCTTGTAAACTACATGACTATAGGGCATGTAAATTCAAGCTTTGGGTACATAAGGTTCACCTATTACAAAAATAAGGTATTTCAACGGCAGCCAAAACTGTTGTTATTAACAAAATTTTTTTTCCCTCTATTAGTTTTATTACTACTGAAATAATAAGATTTTTTTATTAATATCGACGATTTTGATTAATACTAATAGTCTTATTTTATGTAGTGACGTGATCTTAAAATCCTTCCATACAACAAATCCTAGCGTAGAAACCTCATGTAATTTAAATATTTTTGACACTTTTGGGCAGTAGACCGAAAGTAAATAATATCTACTTGGGATTACCATTATATTATAAATGTTTAAAAGTTATAACTTAAAACTATGCTTTGAAACCAAGGAACAATATCCCTTCTAACAAGGATATTGTTACAACTTTTGACCATCTGAATACAACTTTTGACCATATGAAATTGTAAACTCATCCCTATTATAAAAAATAATAATGTTAAATTGCCAACTTATATATACACAAGATAAAAGGTCAACAACTATGACTGCCCTCTACTCGTGATTCATATGTCATGCTTGGTATTCATATGTCATGCTTGGTAAGGATTTTTTCTGTGTTTCACGAGGCTCCCCGCCCACTCCCAGCCGTTCTCAAGTGCAGTGCCTGCTTCTAGCGCATTTGGTGACTTCGCAGGGAGCGGACTGGCACTACAGATAAGTTCCACCGCCAGTTTTGCTACTACTCTGGCAGGAAGTGGGCTGGGCGACGGTGCGTGCCCATGTGTCTCGTTGCCAAATGCAGCCTAATTCATCTCTAGTGTAAACCGACACCAACAAATCATCAAGTTTAAGAACAACACATCATGTGAGAGCCCATATGTAAAAAAGAAAATTGGGTCCACACACCATCGGACCAGGCCCACGTAAAGTTGAGCCCTGATGAATGGACTGCTCAGATCTGACTTGGATGAGTGCCATTTAAAATATGTTTAAATTTATCTTGACCTAATTAGTGCAAACGGTGCTTACGTAGGCCGGCCCCTATTCGATTTGGTGTATTTAAGGTCCAGCCCATTTGCATTATTTTGAGAAGCAAATAAGGTACTGTGTCGCACATTGTAGGGCATGTGACGTCCTCCGACAAAGTTAAGGGACTATGTCGTTAAAATTTATTGAAACCACTGAGTTCCACTCCACCATATTGGCGGTCAGACTAAAACGGATTAAAGATTCGAATATATACCCATTGGACACCGAGTCACCGACGCCCATACCTTAGTCCTACGGACCAGCTAAGTTAGTTGGTGTCTTTCTCTTAATTAGCTGTCGTGGAAAGTGCAACTCATTGATAAAGATTATTGAAAAAAAAAAACAGTAATAATAAGATTGCATAATCAATAGTATCAATTACATACAAAATAAACTGTTTTTTAGTTCTTTACAATTCATATTCCCGTGATCGAGATTATTATATACATAATATGTTGGTGGGTTACCAAAAAAAATTAATAAAAATAGATGGAATTTTGACTTCATGTTATTAGAGTGATTTTGTGCGATCATTTCGTTGGGGTTGCACCCTACTGTGTAACATACGTTACAAAAAAGTTTGCTTTTGCCTACAAAATTATTGTCGGCGGTTCAAAACCGCCGAGGAATTTTACTTTGCCGGCAGCTCTTAACCACCGACGATGGTATAAAATTGTGTGCGGCGGTTTTAAACTGCTAACATTTGAAGGTCGAACAAGATATATTGATAAGAATCACCGGTGGTTATAAATCGCCGCGATACAATTACCGGCGGTTATAAACCAGCGGCAAAACTACCACGATACAATCGTTGACACCGGCTTTTTTGGCAATTTGAATATCCAGCAAGTGTTGGTATTGGCAATTTTTTGCCGCCAGTAAAACTTTATAGATTTGTAGTGATAGTGTATGACAGATCGATGAATCACCGAGGTTTCATTGTATTCTTGGGGCGAATTTAATTACCATTATCCTATTACATAGTAAGGTTTCGTTCAGGTGTTTCTTGATTTTTCTCAGAAAAGCTTAGATTATTAGATACTTAGAATCCTGACAGATTCTTAGCAGACTCAGATTTCTAATTTTTCTCATATGCGTTCTTAAGTTATTCAAATTCTTGAAAAATTCTTATAAAACTCAGAATCCTTTGTTTTTAAGTTCATCTCAGAAAATCCTCATAATCGATTCAATCAGTAATTATGTTATGATCGTAAAACGTGATATAATCATCGGTTTATGTGCCATACTCGAATTTCTCTCAAAATTTATAGGCAACCAATCGAGATGGATCTGAACATATTTGACGAAGTCTTTTTTCGAATATGATTTAATGATCATAACATTTAAAATGGGCCACTAATACCCACTTATAAGGTTAAATTAATATTTGCAGTCAACAGAAAGAATAAAAAATTAGACTGTAATGAATCTAGTCAGTAAAACAATTCAATTCGAGAAGCATCAGCTTTAGCGCGACATGGGATAGCCACCAATTATAATAAAATAAAATTTTAGGTTTTGTTGTCTTTACTTTTAATAATAGACTACCTTTAAATCCACCCAGCAAATCTTTGAGTTCACCCACGCTGAAAGACATTGACTGCATTTAATCAGACGATGGAGATTATTTATCGTCTCAATATTTCATATGATGGATCTTGAGATCATGGGTATACTATCAAAAGGCATTTTTTTATTTCATGTGGTACACATCCAAAAAAGTGACCTTAAAATCAACTTTGAGAGTGCACGTGATGTTAAAGTCATTTTTTTTAGATGTGTGTCATGCGAAATAAAATACTAACCGTCTGATGGTACGCCCATGATCTCAAGATCCATCGTGTGAGCTTAGATTGGGATGATTAACGATCTCCATCGTCTGATTCAACGTAATCAATGTGTTTCAATGAGGGTGAATTCAAAGATTCGGTGGGATTTAAGTGATTGCACCGAGGTTTAAAAAAGACTTTCTATTTTAGGGACATGTGACATGAAAATATAATCTGGACCGTCTGATTTAAAATTCATGATCTATAGATCCTTAGGGGATAAGATTGACACGAAATATAATCTTCATCATGTGATTAAATATAGTCAAAGGCTATTATTTGCTTCAACGGTCGACAACAATAGATCATATGATATAGATTGTATTTTACTCCAATCTTACCCACCAAGGAGTTATAGATCATGAACTTTAAATCAAACGGCCTAGATTACATTTTCAAATGTTACATGCCTCTAAAATATAAAGTCTTTCTCTAAACTCGGTGCAATCACATAAAAATTGTGTGCAAGTAATGGCTCTCTATGTTATATTATATATAATATTAAAATTCGGTTGCCTTTATTATAAAAGTACGTGTGGCCGTCTACAATTGGACTTGCTTTTTTTATTTATAAGGTTGTACTTCCTATTATAATAATATATCTATTATAATATTATACATATAATGGATCAATTCCACTAACCTCAACTCTAAAGTTTGAGCTTGGACTGCTTGGTTTACATTTATACGTGCCCATCATGGAAACAAGACTCTTTTAACTAATAGCGTAAGCAACCAGGGAAGCATTTTTATAGACAACGGCCCGAAATCGATATTTATGTACCAGATAAACTACGGTCCATGTCCATAGCAAAAGAACAACGGTTGTAAGCCGTTGTTTTGACGGATAAAAAGGTTGTTATTTTTCTTCCAAAATCACGGTCTAAATCAGTGGTATATGTAAACAACGGTGACAAACTGTTGTTAATTTCCTCTAAGAAACAACGGCTATGGGCCGTTGTTTGTGGCTATTGCAAAATAACAACAATGTTAAGCCGCTGTTCCTGATGGGGAAAGGGTTATTTTTTTTATTCTGAAGCCACGGCCTAAATCAGTGGTATATGAAAACAACTGGTATGAACCGTTGTTTTATTTTTTAAATTGAAAAACTTTCATTTTTTTTACTGTAATGAGAGCCATTTTACCTGTTACAAATATTGTATCAACCACATATCAATTTACAAGGGACAAAATTCATAATCCATTCAACTAAATGAAAAAATAATAAGCTAAAAATAAAATCAACATCATATTAATACATTCAACACCATCTCATTAAAATATTCAAAGATATTATATTAATATATTCAACAATATCCTATAAATACATTCAACAACGCCTTATTCGAGCATGACTCGAATTGCTAATAAGCCCAATGATAGAGAATTTTAATGTCTCATTGCTTGACACCTTTGATTGAGCACATTTCAACTCGTTGTTGAAATGACTTTTCTTTTATGATTTGTCCGCCCACTTCTTGTGTGTTTTCAGCTTGCGCCCAGTTCCCATACCACGAGTTTTCCTGCCATAAAAATAAACTCAGTCACATTAATTCGAGATTTTTTATGCTTCTACCAATTAGGACCCTTTTAAGTACTAGTAAAATTTTCTATAGGTATGGTATAAATCCCACCCCCAACCTTGTGTGGAGTGATGGGATAATTTTCCTACAAAAGTACTAAAAAGCAAGAAAGGGTTGATTGCAACAAAAAGTAGTTGAATAAATAATTAAGCGCAGCAAACATGCTTAGCCTTCAAAACGACAGAGACCAGATTTACTTGTATGCCTCAGCAGGAATGTCAGTAAAGTAAGTCAATGAGAACATTTAAGCTTGATAGCGCTGCTTCTCGCTCAAAGTAGGCATGAGTAAATGCTTTCAATTGGTGAGACTCAAGATTCAATGGGTGGGCTTGTCAAACTGGATCCATGAAGCACCAACAGCCTTTAATTCACCCACAACTTCCCTGCACACAATTAGGTTTATCAATATAACAAATCGGCGATCTGATAGAGTCTAGAAAAATGTGATGGTCTAACCAAGTTCCTAAGATATATAAATTAAGTATATATCTATAAAAGATTACAAACAAAAGAAAAGCATTCACCAGCCATATCAACTATATGAAATCTAGCCATATTAATACAAGGGTAGGCCACCTAATGCTCGAGCTGCTTACTTATTATCTAACTCTTCACTTTTATTGTAGACCTACCTCGTCTCGAGCTTAATGATTAGTAAACATTGGGACCATTTGGTTCATAGTGTAATCATATAAATTTTAAGGGGCTAACTCTGCTGACTACTATGATTGCTAATTAATCACCTAACATAGTGTTTAAATGATCTTAAACACCAGTGTTTATATTATCTTAAACCATCCATGGTATAGGATGTGGGTGATTCTTACAATCAAAATGATAAGATCATAGATTGATGTGCACTACAACAGGTTCAAAAATGGGGTATTAGGGAGATTTAAACCAGTCACCAGCTCTCAACATTTACAAATCTTTCTAACACTAAATTTATCGAAATTAAACTGAACCAACTCCCCTTACTATATCTGTTGTTACTTCTTACTAGGCCTGTCAATGAGTTGGGTCGGGTTGGGCCAAAATTTTCGCTGCTCGACCGCTAAACGTGGTTGGGACCAAATTTTGGCTGCCCGACATGTAAAACCTCAACATTTATCGCAACCTATGCACTTTAAAGTGCAACTATACAAGGTTGAGGTATGGGGCCTGCCTGTGGGTCTTAACAATTTCCCAACGTGGTTGAAGTGCTCCGCTCGTCGTGCAATCCAAGAATAGATGGTCTACCATATATTCTGCCACTTTAAACAAAATGCAATGATCATTATCAAAAAGCATAATGCAATGATTTGTTAGTTGAAATTTGCAACGGTTCTCTTATTCAAACGCTAGAGTGCTATCAAACTTGCACCAGTTATAAGACTTCAAAAAACCTTTAAATATGTACATTGCTGGAAAAATTAAAGGAAGACATATATAGCCATACCCAAACCAGCCACATGGTTGGAAGTATAACACGACTTTGTCTCCTGTAGTCAGGTTTGTCATGATCATATCCCCTGGTGAATCAACCCATGTACGACCAAAGATAAGGTTGTTAACTTATCTTATGCTAAAAGAAAAAGGTCAACCATTGAAGACAATAAATAATATAAAGAATGGGCAATGCATGTTACCACCTGAAGGAAAGATGATTAAGTCATCAACCTATGCCAACAAAAAACTTCATAGAAATGTGTGGGTAATATTTATTTCTTTCAGAAAATTTAAAAGATACAGAGATATATATAGCAGAAAACACATTGTAGAGAATAACACCACAAAGTAAATTACGAGGAAGAGAATCCTGAATCGTTGGAGACAATCAAATGATGGCATCCTCAGCCTAGGAATCAGTCCTCTCATAGCCTCTCGATGAATATGGTACTTCAATGCGAAAGCATAGGTCATGGATTTCTTCCAAGATGTCCACAAATCTCTGCAGGGCTAATTCCCCACAAAAAAGTGGATCTAATACCATTTGAAAGAGCTCCTTCCACTATAGGAGACCTAGTAAAAAACTTTGGGAAATTTTTATGAGGTTTCAATAGACCATCACCTGGTTACAAAAGAATCTCAAAAGCATATTTCATGCATTCAATTGCCATCCTTATTAGCCACAAAACTCCCAACTTGCCTATTTATCCATAGAGCCCATTACAGAAACTAATTTTCTATTTACTAACTCTAAAAGTTTTTTGGAAATATATCGTAACTTCTTATTAGGTTGTGTGAATATATATATATATATATACATACATATATATATATATATATATATATATATATATATATATATATATATATATATATATCAGTTCTATTTTTAGGAATATACAGCTGATTTCTGTAAATCACTAAGTAATTTATGAATGAAAGGGCTGGGCCGGGCTTAGGCTTGGGATCATAAACCCACCATGGTCTCCAGCCAGGCTTGGGCCAAGTTCAAATTTTCTGGTTACCCACCCTTGCTCGACCCATTGCCACCACTATCGCCAAGACAAGCCCCCAAGCCAGAATTTAAAACCATGCCATCCACAACAATAGCATATTTTTTCCTGGTTTCTCTAATGGCTCAGAATGAAAGGCAAATCTTTGAGTCACTGATATAAAATTCAAAGTAGAATAAAAAACAATTGAATCCATGTAAATTAAAAGAGATACAGAAATTGTTATGTTTTTCATCTTTTCCTGTAATACCCACCTCAATTTTAAGCAGTTATAGAAGGAGTGTATACCAGCCATGGTGGATCTCGACGGCCTTTTTTCGCCTCGCAAGCCGAGACTTCTGGTGTGTGCCAGTGTTCTTGTGCAGCGTATTGACTTTAACGGCCTTATCGATTGTTGAATATGCTTCGGCAATCAGTTTCTCAACAAGGAGGATCTCCTCAGCTTGCGCTCCGGTCTTCTTCTTAAGCACATCGAGTGCTTCAAACACCTGAACATATAAATGAACACAAAAATACACTGTTACATTCTTTCACATCAATCAAACATTTGCAGAAATAAATAGGTCAAGGCCACCCACAAGTAGTCTGTCACATCAATCAAACTGATTATCAGATTAGCCAACTTAACTAATAGCATTAGATGGAACGCTATCAACTCTAAGTCCGAAGGACAAGGCAATGATTATGATGAATTAGATGGAATGCTGGCCAAGATTAGCATTTGTGAGGAAAAAAAAATGTCTTAAAGAAAAATGAGAGAGAGAGAGAGAGAGAAAGTAAAAATGTCGGTGTGCATTGGCATACAGAAGAATTGTAGAAAGTAATAATTACACAATGCACTTGTTGGATGCCAAGGTGGTCAGAGGCCCATTATATAAACTCCAAGAACGTGGCTTAAGTAACTCCCAAATATAAGCATTGGAGGTTGACCACATGGAATAATAGTATAGAGTATAGACCAATCGCACGGTCCCGTCCAACCATAATTAAGAAGCTCGTTTTTTAATTGTTACTTACGGAGGCGGTTCAATTAAACCGTGGGTAAAAGAGCGCCACTAAAAACCTAATATTTTGTAGTGTATATAGATGAAAAAAAAAAAATACATATATACAAAAAAAACACAACTAACAAGAAAGAGAGCAACAAGATAATAAAAAAGAGAGCATTAGACCTAGATGATATAACTATATAGGTATGGATTTAGAGAGGGAATTTTTTATAGCCAAGATTGTGTACAAAGATATTGAGTACAAGAAATATGCACAGCAATAGAGGGAGAGCACCAAGATCCCCTTCTATAAGAACTGAAAGGATGTAACAAATTTTACAAACTCGAGGTATATTACACTCATTAGTCAAGCTTTCTTGGTATGGCTGATGGGATTATTCTGCCAAATGAAAAATTGGATACATATATAGAACACTATTTAAAATAATAAAGTAGAATGCTATTAATCCTTCCAATCAAGCAATTAAATACATAATAGTAGAAAACAAGTAAGAAAATTGCCTTTGTCAGGGTTGATGGCTCGTGAAAATGTAAGGCATATATTTATATTTTTTAACAGGTCCAAGTCTAGGCCAGGTCCGAAAGCGATTAACATATTCAGACCAAACCTGAAAAATGCAATTAAATTACATAGTAGGCTAGCTTCAAGTCAAGTCTAGGTCCGGTTTAGATTGGGTATAGGCACAACTAGCAGGTTGGGTTCAGTTGGTCTGGGTAAAAATTTTGTCAACATGTTGGGTTCAAATTCAGGTCAAGTCTGGGCCAGTTAGGTTCTCTTAACAGGCCAGGTTTAATGTCAAAGATTAATGATAATTTAGTGGTTTTATATTAATGGGTTGTTTTTATACAGGAACCAAGATGGTAAAATCATGTCAAAATTGCTAAGTGAAGGTGTTTCTAATGGTTAAAATTTGCAGGTGTACCCATCGACTTCAGTCCCATGAACTAGCAGCCAATAGCAGGCATCTTCAGGTTAGTATGAATCTCAAGTTTCCAACTGAGAGTGGCACTTCATGCTATCTGTTGATGGTGAGGGAATTTTCTGTTGGTCAAGGGGAGCAATTTCCCCTTAAAAGTTTCTTTTATTATTATCTGAATACTCTAAGTCACATTCGCAGGCAGGGAAGGTATGACTTCCATCTTCTCCACAAAAGTAAACAAGCTTCATTTGTAGGTGTGCTAAACACTGGAGATTTTGTTAGAATGCAATAATTTTAACGCTCAAGGACTTGATTTACCACCCACAAAATTGAAGGGCACATGCCAATCCTACTCCAATTTCACATGCAATAAGATTTATCTAAGTCAAAGATAAGATATTATGTGTTATAAATATTTTTTTAAGGTGAGATTTTCAGGAAGTGTGTGATCGATATGTGTAGACAGGGCATTAACACTCAGGGACCACAAAGCAAGGAATTTATATTGGTAAGAATTGAGGAGAGTAAATGAGTATACACATGGATTTGATAAGCCTCTTGTTTATTTGAAACTTCATATTAGCTCCAACTACATGTCTTTTTTGCTTTTGTTCTTCCTATTATTGCCTTTGGAGAGCAACTGAGTACAGAAACATGCATGCATTTTATGATAAAGGAAGCAAAATATGAAAGAAAAGGAGCCTAACAGTTATGCAAATATAAACCTAATATAAAAACAAAAAAGAAAATTACAGAAGAGATAGACAGCTTGATGAACAAAAACAATGCTTTCCTAGTTGCAAAAATAACAGACATATAGCTTTTTTTCCTCCTCCGAACCGGCTAAATACCTCTATGCTTGTATACAATTGAGGATGACAACTACTAGGTACCATTTTTTTTAAATTTCTACTAGGTACCATTTTGTATATTGTAACAGTGTAACCAATCCAGCAATGAAGTGTGTCGTGTGCTGGGGTCTAAGATTGCGAGGTGCAGACAGCTCTCTCTAAGGAACTCTGGCAAAATAGCCCGTAACTTTGGGAGAAGGGGTGCTCCTCACAAAGGGGGTAGCAGTGATAGTGATCCTTTCTTCAAACGGAGCTAATTTAGAAGAATCAAATCGATTCCCAAAATGCAAAAACAAAAAAAAAAAATCTCGATTGTGTGATTCAAAGGGGTCAAATGCCTTCAAAATGAATAGCTAAATTCATTACAAAAAGTTCTCTTTCTTATGTACCCTTTGACGACAACATTCTGCTAAATCGTTCTATTTCCTTGATAATTTCATCACATTGCCCCTAAATTTTGCCGTGGATTTTGCGTCTAGGACCACCATAAATGTCTTAGTAGTTCGAGTTATTGTTCGATACCCGACCCGAGTGCCAATGGCCACATTGGGGTAAATGATACACATTACTTTTAGAGTTGAATGATAGGTACCAGATTAAATATGAGATTTGGAATGATGGTTGTGATTATTCTAGGACTAGAGTCACTGTTATAACTTAGGAGCTAGAAGAGCAAAGAAAGAATGTTGCTATTCTTGCAAGGAACACCAGATCTCATCACTGAAAAAAGAAAAATTTTAAGAGCACATATTTGTTATACAATGCATATAATAGGTATATGTGATGGTGGTTATTGTAACAAATTATAGTGGGTCACAGCAACCTAGGTTTCTGTCACCCAACTGAAAGAAGGATTCCTCCTTGGTTTTTGTGACTGATTAAAATTTATGATTCTAACCATTGTATATGCATCCACTTTGAATGCATTCATGTTACAACAAACTTGTGCTAAAAATATAACATCATTCAAAATTCAAGTATATGCTTTGAAGTCCAAACATGGGAAATGAAAAAAAAAAAACTCTCTCTCTCTCTCTCTCTAAAGACAAATAATCTACCCAAGGTAATGAATGGCCCCAACCACCCACAGAAAAAAAAACAACCTTCCATTTAAGAATTAATAAACTCTATCAATGTCCACTGGTTAAGCTTAGTTATAATTTAATAAAGAAAATATTCAGCAACCCACATCATAAACTGCAAAAGAGTTAAAAAATTTTGGAGTTTTTATTGATAAAATGGTAGCATCAGCATCAACAGTAACAAGAATTATCAATAACAACATCCTCTCACTAAACTAGTTCTACCCACTTGTCATCCAATTGCTCATGGCTTCCAATATCGGTATAGATATATATATATACACATTGTACACAATCTCTACTGGCCATCTCTCTCTCAAATTCTACTTAAGATCCAATAATTGTACCTTATCTCTCAGCTTCTCAAGATGAGGAAGGTGGGGATATAAGAATTAAGGCCTCTTACTCATTCTTAATCATCATTAAAGAGCATCAAAGCTGATTTTTAAATCACGGCATCCAATAAAAAATGCTGCGCTTAATTTCCTATATAGTGGTGTTTGCAAAATAAAGCACCGCAAATATTGTATTAGCGCGCTGTTTTCACAATAGACGCCACAATCAATGTGACGCGAAATGAAATCATTAACAATTAGTGGCGCTTTTATCACAAGCGCCGTTGAAAGGTATTTTTAGTGGCCCTTTTACTCAAACACTGTTAAACCAACATCTCTAAAACCCACTTTTTTTGTAGTGTGTTGTTACCTGCACATCCATCTCTCCCACGCTCGACGCGTTAGCTCCCCTTGAGTCAAAGCTCTGCAATCTGTGCACTTGCTCATGAGAAGTATTACTAAACACCTGAAAAAGGAATACCCACTATACAAAAGATGTGAAGAGTTTTGCAAAGCCTACGAAGAAAATATTTTGTGTGCTCCTCGAAAAATTATTTAAATATTTAGCACAATACCACAAAAATTTCATTCATTGTAATAGATAATTTACCAAACTAAAATATTCACCAAAATTGAAAATATAATTTAGATTCCCTTCAATAAAATATTCACCAAACTAAACCAAACATTCAAAATTTATCTTGTACTAAAGTATAAATTGCCATAAGCAATTGAGTGTATAGCATTATCTATCAGTCCAATGAAGATGCTCATTGTAGACCAACAACAAAACCCTGTAGAGAGAAACTTAAATAATTTAGATATTCTGTTAGAGAAAAATAATTTTAATGAAATAGTAAACTAGTGGATCTTGTGTTACCCATAAAAAAGGAATTAGCCATATACCTTTAAGAACAATCAACTAAAATGAACAAGACTTTTGGGCCATATAATTATATCACCCGGTGTAATATCTCCCAAGGTTCCATTACGAGCATACAACTTTGCAGTGATGTCATATATGCCATCTATTATGATTGTATATGATAAGTTTGATTGACTTGCATTTCTATCAACACGTCTCATGGCAACATTCTGCTCCATGAGAACTATCTTGTCTTGATAATGCATTGAATTTCTCCTCAAGTACCTTGCGTGCCTTAGACTCCTCATCAAGTCGTCGCACAATTGTTTCATAATTTGACTCCACACTTTCACGTGCTCTCTTCTCTCGTGAAGCAATTTCACTAGAAGGAGCTGATGAAGAAAAAGTGGTCTTCGATATACCTCTACCCATACCTCATACATAACCTCTTTTATCACGACCAAAAACCTATGATACAATTTTATTTATAATTACGATATTGATTAAAAGAGCAATAATTTCATCATCTAATTTGAGAGGAAATTTGCATGTGTAACAGGATCATCATCCAAATTTGCTTCTCCTTCGACCGGATTATTTTCAACCATTTTCCTAATTTCATCCTGCAAGAAATAAATAATGATAAAGTCTCACACTCCTTTGTAATTATTAAAGTTTATTAAATGAACTAGAACATATAGAAGCTCACCAATTTTTCATTCATCAATTGAGAAGGGCATGTCCCATCCTTCTTGGTATGTGTGGCTATAAACAATTGTGTCCTGGTAACTATACTAGTGGGATTCTGCATTTTCTGTATAATACGATGATCATAAGTAAACATTATTTATTTAGAGAATTATGCTAAATAAATATTTTATTAATATTACCAACTCCTCAGCCATCTTAGCTGCTCCCCGTCGACCAGTGGTGTGTGGGTTTATCATCTTTTCCCTAGAACTTCTCGCCTTTTCTCGTAGTGTAGCATATTCTTTCGTCGAACACATACGAATAAACGTTTTCCAATCTTCCAACTTCACACATTTCGGTGGATGTTTTTTCCCGCTCTGCATCCATCTCATATTCATCATATTTTTTCCGAAGCTCATGCTTCCATTGCTTCCAACATTCGTTAGCTTTCGATAAGACTAAAACTTTGTATTGAATTTCAATATCATACTCATCCTGTAATAATATAAAGACAAAGATAAAATCATGGAGTAAATCAGTCAGAAAATATTATAAGTAAATAATATATATACTCACCAAGATGGTGCTCCATATCTTATCCTTCACATTTTTTGGCACATCATGCCATGTTATGTATGTAGGTGGACAATGTCCCCTTGCCACCTGACTTATTAACGCCGACAAACATGATGAATTTGTTCCAATTGGCTACCCATGTTCATTAAATTGAACTTTTTTCTGTATGCCTGGACAAAATATATTTTATTAGCAATACATCTAAGTAGCGATTATTAAATAAAAGAATATATTAAAAAAAAAGATTGAACAAACCCGTCTCGGTAGTCCCGCTTTGTTCTAAATCACTTGATTGAGGTTCAATTCTTTCCATGCTCAATCCTTTGCTGAAAATAAGAAAATAGTATTTGCCAAAACCATATAACTTATTGAGTCATGTCAAAACTATTTTTAGTAGTAAAAAGAGTATACATCTTCTAATGGTAATTACAAAAGCATGTAAAGGGAACATGGAGTGAACCACACGAGTTTTTCAAAAGCATGTAGAGGAAAGAAAATTATACAAAAAGAGAATTGTATTTTAGTATTCATCATCTTCTAATGGTAATTACAAAAAAAATGAGAAATGTATTTTAGTATTCATCATCTTCCACAACATCAGCTACCAATGACAATGCTAAAATATCTGCATTAGTTCTTGCCTCAAATACTAATGGATCTTCATAAGCATCTACATCCTGAGTTAATCTCTTTGGAGCATCTAAGACCACATACCAATCAGCTCTGGTTTGATCTTTGCAATAGAAGACTTGGGTGGCTTGGGAGGCAAGAATAAATGGCTCGTCATCTTCATGTGAACTCCTCATAAGCCTCTCAAAGTTAACAAAAATTAAGCCTATTTCTGGATCAAAAACACATCAATTCGTTTTATCTTCTATACATACCCAATTACAATAAAAGACTGTTTCTATAAAGTTACCATAATTCAGTTCAAGTATTTGTTTAAGGATGCCATAATAAGTGACTTCTTCTTCCACAAGGTTCTTATCTTTGACACTAGTTCTGAAATTAGTTAAAGCCTTCATGGAGACTCCACTATTCTGCGTGCTTGTACTCGTTTCTGACTCCATCGTACAAAAAAGATATCCATTAATCATGTAAAAATTATACGATATGGCCTTGAAGTCTGGACCATCAGCAAGACTCTTCAAGGTAGAAAACTCTTCTTTTTCTAATTGTTGTTTTAACCAAGGAATGTAGTTGCCCCTTAAATGTTTATCACATGACTTGTGGCCTTGGAGGTTAGATTGATACTTCCTATAAATGTTAAACGTTAATTAGATAAAATATTTCAATATTAATTGAGGAAGAATAATGACGATATTTAGAAATATTACTTACATCTCCCATTCAACATTTTCTGGAGAATGTTTGAGAACCCATGTACGCGCTTGCTGGTATTGCAAGTTTTGAAGGTAATAGACTTTTCCTTTTTTATCGAGAGAGTAGCCACGTGTAACATCATAATTCATGAATATTGTATCTCCTCGCTTATGCCCTCCTTCATTATCATTTGGCATATACGCCATACAGTACCTCATGCATTCTTCCATTAGATATTGCTCTGTAATAGACCCCTCTGGATAAGTCTGATTTTTTACATATTGCTTGTAAGTCTTCATCATCCTATACAATTTTTTTTAATTAGATATCAATAATACTAGTAAAAAAAAATACTTTAAAAGTTCTATTATGAAGGTTTACCTTTCGAATGGATACATCCATCGAAATCGAACAGGACCACATGCTAGCACCTCATCCGCCAAGTGAACAACAAGGTGTATCATAGAAACAAAAAATGAAAGTGGGAAGTACTTTTTAAACACGCATAGTATTTCGACAATGCGTCTCCTCATGTTTATAAGCTCAACCCGATCTATAACTTTGGAACATAGGATATTAAAAAATATTGACATTTGTCGGATAGCTGCTCTCAATGGCTTTTCTTTCTTGAATGCATGCATCAACACACGGGTAGTAGTTGTTGCATGAGGATATGATAGTCATGTGACTTCAGGCCTTTCAGTTGAAAATCATCCAAACTTACGTTATATTTTCAATTTGTACTGTATCCAATGGGAACTTTCAAATTATACAAGGTTTCACAATTTTTTTTTTTTTTTTCATCTCGAGATAAGGCAAACGGAGCTTTAGGGCAATACATCTTGTCATTTTTCAGCACAATTCATAAATTTTTCTTTATCTTCATATCTTTAAGATCATATCAGGCCTTAATTCCATCCTTACTTTTACCCTTTGTATCCATAATCATTGCAATTAAATTTTTTGCAACATTATTTTCCACATGCATTTGAACGGGAAGATCCTATATTTATAAAGTAAAAAATTAGTATTCAAACAAAGTTTATTGGAGATCACATAATAAAATGAAAGGAAAATTTTATCACCTTCTAATATGGTAAGTCAAATAGGATTGATTGCTTTGACCAAGCACACCTCTCTTCATTCGTGGGCTTTTTCCTCTTCTTTCTTGTTGCCTTTCCGAACTTGTTCTGAATTATTTCCATTTTACTTAAAACTTTTGAACCACTCATACGACGTGAATGTTTCCCATGTTCTTCCTTACCATTAAATTGGGATTTCTGAGTTCTGAAAGGATGATTTAAATCTGTAAGGAACTTTCGGTGGCCCATGTAAGCAAATTTCTTTCCATGATATAACCATACGGAGTTAACCACTTCACTACAAATAAGACAACCATATGTTCCTGCTGTCCTACAACCCGAAAGATGATCATATGCCGGAAAATCATGCATAACCCATAATAAAATTCCTTTCATGTTAAACCTAGTTTTTGTATAGGAATCATACGTTATTGCTCCAGTGGACCACAATTCATTTAATTCTACAAGCAATGGTTGCAAGTAAACATCAATGTCATGTCCAGGACCATTGGGCTCGGAAATCAATATGGTCAACATTGTAAACTCCTTGCGCATGCACAATGATGGAGGGAGATTATAGGGAACAATCATAACATGCCAACAACTATAAGAGTTATTCTTATTGCCAAAAGGATTGAATCCATCTGTGGCAAGTCCTAAAAGAACATTATGTTTCTCCAACGCAAACTCTTTCCACTGAACATTAATTGATTTCCAACAAGAAGAATCTACGGGATGGCGCATGTGACTGTCATTTGCAACTGAGCTTGCATGCCATGTCATTTTCTCTGCAATCCACGGTACACTGTACATTCTTTGTAGCCTGGGAGTTAATGGAAAGTATCTTAACTTCTTCCATGGTAACGGCTTAGCCCTCGACTTTGAAGCATCTGTTGGCTTCCATCTGCTCGTACCACACGTAGGACAAGTATCCTTATTTATATGATCTCTCCAATATAATATGCAATCATTGGGGCATGCATAAATAATCTCATATTTCATACGTAAAGACTTGATCAACTTCTTCACATTGTATGTGGTATCTAGCAAAGTATTTTCTTCAGGTAGTATTTTTTTTATCATTTTCAACAGCTCTGTGAAGCTTTTATCAGACCACTGATGCCTAGCTTTCATGCTCAACAACTCAATAGTGACTGACAATTTTCTATGCTCATTTTTACATGACGGATATAAAGGTTCTAATGCATATTCCATCAATTTATTATACCCCGCATCATCATGTAAATCATGTGGAAGTTGCTCATCATCTTCATCATAAGCACCATTTAAGCAAGCATCTAAATCTTCAGTACGAACACCTCCGAATGTGTTATTCAACATATCTTCCATTCTTGGAAACCTATCTTTGTTTGGGTTAGAAGTTGATGTAGTACTAATCCCCAAATTGGCATGACTATTAGAAAACGATTCTCCATGGTGCTTCCATATCGTGTAAGATTTATCTATACCATTACAAAATAAATGTTCCATAATAATCACGAGGTTATGCTTTTTAAGATTTCGACAGTTGACACAAGGACAACAACACCAATCAGGATCTTCTACATTTTCTTTTGCGAATTTGATAAATGAATGAGGACCTTCGATATATTTCACAGTTGCATGATTTGCCATCATCCACTCTTTACTTGGGATTGTTGAAGACATATTCTACAAAAATAAATAATAATAATTATAATAATATAACTAAAGATCAATGAGAAAGAACTTTACTATACTACATGAAAATCGACAAAAAACAACCAGCAGGTTGGAAATGGGCTGACCCGACCCATTGACAGCCACAACTGCAAGTAGGGGGATCTATTATCAGTTTATGTGCCTCAATTCATACACAAATGCAGATAGTCACTCATAAATTCTGCATTATGATTAAACAAGAAAACTTACAGCAAAGCACTAGAGAATGATCAAGCCTGCAAGCTACATCTGAAAGATAATATTGACAAGATCATTAACATTAACTGAACTGTTCACACTAACTTTGAAAATTTTATGAGAATGCAGGTTTCAATTCGGAGGACAGCCACTATCTGTAAAAGTCAAAGGAATTATGGGACCAGCACTGGGTAATAGCTTTTAAATCTCCAATTTGATTTAGCTGTCAATGAAGATACTTGCTTTATTGGGAAGATGAATTGGTGATTTTGGAAAGCGGATTTACCTTGTAATATCCCAAAATTTTGAGCGTTAAACGGTGACCTTAGGATTCGTGCTCGACTGGTCGTAGGTTTGACCAAGTGATGGTCAAACAGTGGACTCATGAAGTGATGAACTAATGTGATGTCAATATGACTTAAGTGTGGTATATAGTGTGAGTTAATGGTCATGTACACCTATGTTTGGTATATGTGTTTAACACACAAGCTGGAAAGAGAATAAAAGGGTTTAATAACCCTAGGTTTCATCTATTTGGTTGTTGAAGAGAGAGTTAAGAAGGGAGAGAGAGAGGGAGTAAAGAGGAGTTATTGAAGCTAGGTATTAATGCAAATCAAGAGGAAGATTGAGCATCGATTGCCGGATTCAACGCGTTGGGATCATTGAAGCGAAAGTTGGAACCCTAGCCATCAAACCCAACAAATCAATCCTTTAAAGGATTTATTGAGGTGAGTTTTAATTGAAGTTAATGCATAGATTGTAGATGATGAAATTCAGTCAAGTAGGGTTAAAGGGATAGATTAAAGGCTTAGAAAAAGGAAGGAAAAGGAAAAGAAAAAGATTTGGAAGAACAGCCCGAAAGGGGGCTGAATCTGGCCAAATCGATTGATCGAAATTGAGATTTGATTAATCGATTTTAGTCTGAAAGTTGAAAAATCAGGGATGCCCGATTTCGATTAATCGATTTGGAAATCGATTAATCGAAGTTGAAGGTCGATTAGTCGATTTAGGAATCGACTAATCGACTGGGTACCTCCAGTGGCTGGAGAAACAAGACCTGGGGAAATCGACTAATCAAGTTGAGAAATCGATTAATCGATTTTGGATTTCGATTAATCGATTTGAGATCGACTAATCGATTTTAGACTTTCGACCACTCGATTTGAGAATCGACTTTACTATGCTAGGGATTTTGATTAATCGATATGGGATCGATTAATCGATTTTAGATTTCAATTAATCGATTTTGAGAATCGAATAATCGATTTGAGTTTCGATTAATCGATTTTGGGAATCGATTAATCAATTTTGGCAGATTCACTTGACTTCTTAATTGGACTTTGAGGTTCATGGATGGTCTAGGACCTTCTCTATTGCATCTTTAGTGATATGTTATATGTGTTGTGATGTACCATAGGTGGTACGTGTAAAAGTGAGCACAAGGAGCCGCGTGGGACCTTGATGCTTGGACCTTCAGAGACCTGAGGTAGGGAACACCTTGAACATGTACTTTAATTGTAAGAGCATGTATGTAGTGATATAGAACTCAAACTGAAAATATTTTATCTATGTAAATCTTTGTGGAAAGGGTGCGTGTGTGACACCAAGAATGTGATAAAGGCATCTGTGTGATGTGACTAACTGAGATCAAGTAATCAAATGATAATGAGACATCCCCAGGGGATGAGAAAGTAATAAAGGCATCAGTGTGATGCGAGTATATTAGACATACCAGGGATGTAAATAAGATTGAATAACTACTGTTGAGGCTTAACTGATATAAGATAGCACTTTACACGGTGAACAACTATATGTAAAACACATGTTATTTTTATTATTTGAGGTTTGATTAGAATACCCCACCGACGTGGCGGGATACCCACGACTGACGCGGCAGGATATCCGTGACTGGTACGGCGGCCAATCCGTATACCAGTGCGGAGGTCTATCCGTACACAGTAAGCATATCCCAGGGATGTTGAGATGAGATTTAACCCCATCGCCTATTGAGAAAGGGGCTTAGGTAGTATTCCCAGGGAATACATATAACAACTGTCTATTTAGGCGACGATGGTGGGTATTCCATCGGGGCTCGATGCTATATTGCTCGAGGATTACTTAAGTTGAAGATTTAAGTTTTGCTTTAGGCCTGTTCAGTGTCATTCATGATAAATCAATAGTAAAGTAAGACATGCAAATTACCAGTAACTTGAATGAAAATTACCATCTTTTAAACTGTTTCTAGAAAATGCATAGACACATCATGCTTAGAATATCATGGAATATATGTGAGATTTTGATTTATATGTTCATTGTGTTGTTCCCTATTGAGCTAGGATGTAGCTCACCCTTTAGACTATACGTCGTAGGTCTATTGTTAGCAACGGTTGAGGCTTCGGGAGACGTGGATCTGGGTGATTCGGATTACGTGCCTGGGGACGAGTTGAAGCCTCCTCCCGAGGACTTCTTCTAGGAGACTCTGCTGTGTACTTTGACAGAGAATAGTTTTGAGAGCAGATTGTATGGCTTGGTATGTCAAGCCTTTATTTTGATAAACAATGTAATTAAATTGAGTTATTCTTATGACGAACCATCTGGGGTGATCTGTTTATCACCGATGGTTCGGATCGGTTCTCTATTCATGCAGTGACATGAAAGTAGAACTATCTTTTGTATGTGCCAGTTGGGCATATTAACTTTTTCCGCTTTATGTAATTATTTGCTTTATTTATTTATTGTTGCTTGTTATACCAATGTTTCGTATATAACCATGGGGCATGGTCTGGTGGATCGTGCTGATGGCACGAGTTTTGGGGTGTCAAAATTCGGACTGTCACAGTTGGTATCAAAGCCTTTTCTTTTAGAAATTCTGACAATTATTCTTTTGTTAGAGCATAGGGACTTCTACTAATGAAAACATTGTTTTCACTTGCAGACCGTTATGTTTCCCAGAGGAAGAGGCCGACCCAGGGGCGGTCATCATAGAAATTTGTGTAGTCGAGATGATCTCATCTCGGATACCAATCGAGTACCTTTGGGACACGGAGGTGCTTCAGGTAGTGGCAGTCAAGAGGGTTACGATCAAGGAGAGAACCAAGATCGAGATTGACAGGATCAAGATCAAAGAGAACAGGAGAGAGTCAGAGAAAGAAATGAGGATAGAGAGGAGCATCAGAGGATGATGGACACCATGGAGACCATGGCGGCTGCTATGGCTCAACAGGCAGCATCCTTGGCAGCTCATATTGCCCACGAGCAGCATCAACCACCGACACCTCCAGTGGCTCCGACACCGCCAGTGTCTTCTGCTTTTACTGAGTTTAGGAGGATGAGACCTCCTAGCTTTTCAGGGCAGGCAGACACTATGGCAGCTGAAAACTGGTTAAGTGAAATGGAGAAAGTGTTTAGTGTACTCACGTGCACAGAGGACGAGAGCATCCGTTGGGCAGCCTACATGTTAGACGGGGAGGCTGGGCCTTGGTGAAAGTCCATTTCTAGGACTAGGGCTCAAGAGACCCCAGATATGCCTTGGACGTGGGACGAGGTCGTTGAGGAATTCAACAAGCAGTATTTCCCAGAAGTGGTGAGGAACTAAATGGAAATTCAATTTTTGCAGTTAGTACAGGGGAGGATGAGTGTGAGAGAATATGGAGTGGAGTTCATGCGACTCGCTTGCTTCGCGCCCGACTACGTCATCACAGAGATGATGAAAGCGAAGAGGTTTCAGCAAGGATTGAAGCCGGACATGAGGGGAGGAGTAGAACTATTCTAGCTGAGGACCTATGGAGAGGTCATGAGCAAGGCTTTGGTGGTAGAAGAAGAAAATAATAAGTACTGCCAGAGAGCGCAGCAAGGAAGGTGGAATACAGACCAAAGTAGAACAGGGAACTACGAGCCGGTGAACAAAAAGCCGAGATTCGTAGCAGGCAATCAGAAACCACCGTTTCAAGGAGGTTATGGGAGACCGGCGCAGCAGACCAACCAACAGAAACTTCCATTGCTTGCGTCGGGGAGGCCGATGAGATACGAGAGCCCTGCTATCACGACCGGAGCGACAATTACTCAGGGGTTCTCGTGAGCAGCTTCTTCCACACCTCGTGAGACTTGTGCCAAGTGTAGCAAATCTCATTGAATAGCTGACTGTAGGCAGGGAACTCGGGGCTGCTTTAGATGTGGCAAGGTGGGCCACTTGATTAAGGAGTGCCATGAGATGAACAAAGGAAAGACGGCTTCAGCTCCTATTCCACGATCGATACAAGCAAGGAAGCCGATCGTCCAAGGGAGAGCCTACGCAGTCATAGCTCAAGAGGCTCAGAATACAAATGACGTGATTCAAGGTGAGTTTTCTTTTAAATAAAGAATTTCAATTCTTTAAATTTTTTTTAGATAGAGAAGGTGCATCCATATAGAAAATATAAGAGAACTTGCATGTAATAAACTCTAGTATGATGATAGACATTATATATATGTGTATGTATGATTAGGTACATTACAAATTTATAAGAAGGGAAGCGACGTGACATACGAAGCTCGAGTGTTGATAGACCCGGGGTCTACCCACTCATTTGTTACCCCTCGCTTCACAAAGAGGATGAAAGTCAACCCCGAGGAGTTAGACTTCATTTTAACCGTGACTGTTTCTACTAGAAAATCGGTTGATACCGAAAAGGGTTGCAACTCCGTGATTGTGAGAGTTATGGATGGAGACGTCTTTGAACTATCGGCGAACCTAATTCTGTTAGACATGTAAGGACTCGACGTGATCCTTGGCATGGATTGGCTGTCGACTCACTGTGTGACGGTAGATTGCAAGAATAAAGTCGTCATCTTCAGACCCAACATGAGGAGATCGTTCCAATTTTGAGGAGAGAGGTCGACGCATATGCCACTTATCTCGACAGTTAGGGCCGAGCGATTGATCAGAAAAGGGTGTAGTGGATAGTTGGCATTTTTGAAGGAGCATAAAAATGAGAAGAATGTTATCTCTGAGATAGTCGTGATGCGAGACTTCGCTGATGTATTTTCGGAGGAGTTACCCGGATTACCTCAAGAGAGAGAAGTAGAATTCGCCATCGACTTAGCACCACGAACGGAGCCTGTTTCTAAAGCACCATATAGAATGGCTCCTACTGAGTTGAAGGAGTTGAAAGAGCAGTTATAAGAACTAATAGACAAGGGGTTTGTTAGACCGAGCGTGTCTCCATGGGGAGCACCGGTCTTGCTTGTAAAGAAGAAAGATGGGTCAATGTGTCTGTGCATTGACTATCGACAATTGAACAAACTTACCATTAAGAATCGATATCCTTTCCCTAGGATAGATGACTTGTTTGATCAACTGTAAGGAGCGAGGTACTTCTTCAAGATCGATATGAGATCTGGATACCATCAGTTGAGAGTCAAGGCAGAGGATATTTAGAAGATTGCATTCAGGATTCGATACGGATACTATGAATTCCAAGTGATGCCATTTGGGTTGACAAATGCGCCGGCGTCATTCATGGATCTGATGAATAGGGTGTGTAAACCACACCTAGACTCTTGTGTCGTAGTGTTTGTTGATGATATCCTGATCTATTCAAAATAAGAAGAAGAGCATAAAAAGCATTTGAGAATAGCCCTACAAACCCTACGTGAACATCAGTTGTACGTCAAGCTCAGCAAGTGCGAGTTTTGGTTATAAGAAGTTAGGTTTTTGGGACATGTCGTCTCAAAGCATGGTGTCACTGTAGATCCAGTAAAAATTGAAGCAGTGGTCAATTGGGAGCAGCCAAAGACCGTGACCGACGTCCATAGTTTCCTTGGATTAGCGGGTTACTATCAATGTTTCGTTGAGAGTTTTTCAAAGATATCGGGACTACTCATGAGACTCACACGGAAAGATGAAAGGTTCGAATGGAGTGAGGCATGCGAGAAGAGCTTTCAAGAACTCAAGAAGAGACTCACTTAAGCTCCAGTATTAGCGATTCCTTCAGGCAGTGGAGGGTTTACAGTATACAGTGATGCTTTTTATAATGGTTTGGGCTGCGTGCTTAATCAACACCGAAAGGTGATAGCATATGGATCGAGACAGTTGAAAGAGCATGAGAAGAATTATTCGACACATGACCTGGAATTAGCAGCGGTCATATTTGTGCTGAAAATTTGGAGACATTACTTGTACGGTGAGACCTTTGAGATCTTCACCGATCATAAGAGCCTCAGATATATGTTTACACAGAAGGAACTAGACATGAGGCAGTGCAGATGGATGGAGTTCCTCAAGGACTATGACTGTTTTATACAGTACCATCCAGGCAAGGCTAATGTAGTGGCCGATGCCTTGAGTCGGAAGGGTTCAGCTCAATTGGCTAGTTTGATTTTGGGTATGCACCGATGGAAGTTATTTGAAGATCTGGCATTATATAATGCAAACATCGAGTCGCAAGCCACAGGAGCCTTCTTGGCTAATATCTCAGTGAGATCGGTGATATTTGAGCATATCCATGAACTACAGATGAAAGACCCGGTGCTAACAAAGATTCGTCAAGATGTAACTGAAGGCATTGGATCTGAGTTCTCGGTCAAGGAGGATGGTTCCTTATTGTTCAAGGGTCGTCTCTGCATTTTGGACAATGCCGACTTACGGCGAATAATTCTTGATGAATCTCACAAATCCAACTATGCTATCCACCTGGGAGTACAAAGATGTATCAAGATCTAAAAAATAATTACTGGTGGAGAGGTTTGAAGCAAGACGTGGTAGAGTACGTGTCGTGGTGTTTGACGTGCCAGCAAGTGAAGATCGATCATAGACACCCTGCGAGATTATTGCAGCCTCTACCTATACTGGAATGGAAGTGGGAATCGATTTCTATGGACTTCATCGTTGGGCTCCCGCGTACTATAAAGAAGTACAATGCCATTTGGATAGTGGTCAATCGATTGACCAAGTCAGCGCACTTCTTGCCTTACAACATGATGTATATGGCGGGAAGACTCACAGAGCTGTATATGAAGGAGATTGTCCATTTGCATGGGATTCCGAGTAGCATTGTTTCAGACCGTGACCCATTATATACATCAAAGTTTTGAAAGAAATTTCAAGAAGGAATGGGAACGCGACTTGATTTCAGTACGGCATTCCATCCACAAACTGATGGACAGACAGAGAGGGTCAATCAGATCATCGAGGACATGCTTAGGGCGTGTATGTTAGAATTTCAAGGATCGTGGGGTCAGCACCTACCGTTGATTGAGTTTGCATACAACAACAGTTTTCAAACGAGCATTGGGATGGCACCATATGAAGCTCTCTATGGACGGCGATGTAGATCACCCATCAATTGGGAAGAAACTGGTGAGAAATTTGTTTTGGGACCTGAAATACTCGAAGATAATGCCACCTATGCTCGTATGATAAGGGCAAAACTCAAAGCGGCTCAGAGCAGACAGAAAAGCTATGCCGATATCAAGCGGACGAGTGTAGACTTTAAGGTGGGTGAACATGTGTTCGTGAAAGTGTCACCTATGAAAGGGGGGATGAGATTTGGAAAGAGAGGGAAGTTAAGTCCCCGCTACCTTGGACCATTTGAGGTTCTGGGTCGAGTGGGGGAAGTTGCGTACCGCATTGGATTGCCACCGTTATTTGATCAGGTACACAATGTGTTCCACGTATCTATGCTCAGGAAGTATCTCAATGACCCTGATCACGTGTTGAGAGGCAAATCATTTGAGATGCATGAGGATGTGAGCATGATCGAAGAGCCGGCGGAGATTTTAGATCGAAAGGAACAAGTGTTGCAGACAAAAGTGATTCCATTAGTACTTATTCGATGGAAGTATCATTCGACCGAAGAAGCTACGTGGAAACGAGGGGCCGACGTGAAGGAATAGTATCCAGACTTGTTTGCGACAGCTTGAGAGTCAAAAATTGTATCACCGCAAACATGTTTGCGGATGTAAATCATCTGTTGTAATCCAATGTCGATCGTTTGAACATTTTAGAATCAGTTTCAATCCATATAGTTTTCCAAATACAATGTTGAGTACGTGGTTAGAACTCTTCATAGCCACAAAATGGCCGTGAGAACATGTTTCACAAGACCAATGACCAACTGGCCTTGTGTTACAAGAAAAATCAAGGAGACATGAAAAATAAGAAAATTCTGAAGAATCTGATCAAAACCAATTAATCGATTAATTGATTTGGGAATTCGATTAATCAATTTTGGTCGATTAGTCGACTGGCATACGCCAGTGAATGGAGATTGAATGGAGATTCAGAAAAGTAACAAAGTGAAATTTCGATTAATCGATTCGGTTTTCGATTAATCGATTTTGGATTTCGATTAATCGATATGGAAATTCGATTAATTGAGTAACTTGAGAATTTTGGGAAAATTTGAGGAACTTCACGATTTCGATTAATCGAAGGGAAATTCGATTAATCGATTTTGGGATTTCGATTAAACGAAGTGAAATTCGATTAATCGATTTTGGGATTTCGATTAAATGAAGTGAAATTTGATTAATCGACTGGCTCACGCCAGTGAGCTCGAAAAGTTGAAATTTTAAGTGACCACGATTTCGATTAATCGAAATGATTTTGATTAATCGATTTTGAGTTTCGATTAATCGATTTTGGAAATCGATTAATCGATTTCGCACGGCTGAACTTAGTTTTGAAACTCGATTAATCGATTTTAGAAATCGATTAATCGAACTGGGGCCTATATATATAAATCGAGGGGGATTTATCCTCATTTGAAATTTTTAGAGTTTTTGGTTCTTGCGCGCCTTTCCTTCTTCCTCCTCAAGTGACTTGGAGACCTAGGGTTTTTGCGGTTTGAGATCGATTTCGAATCGAAATCGCTTGCATTCAGATCGAATACCTAAGGTAAACCCTAGATTCGAACTTTTTCTTCAATTTGAACTATAAAACCCTAGTCTTTGTTCTATTTTCACCACAATGCCTCCTAAAACCCGGTTGTCTTTGAAGAAGGCAACATCTAAGCTCCCGGTCTGGCGTAAGAACGCTGCACCGCCACCACCTACCCCATCGCCCGTAAGAACACCATCACCGTCGAAATCGGATACCACATCCAGTTCGACGAGCGCGTCTTCGCGCGAGTCTTCACCAATTCCACCACCACCCGAAAATGTCCCCCAACCAAATGAATGGTGGGCGGCTAAGACCTTCGAAGATGAGTTTATCTTCGATGTGGAGTTGTTTACCAACCCCGATGTGGCGGGTGAGACCCAATGGGCTCGAAACTACTTGGTAAAGGTTGGCCTCGGCAACCTTTTAAAACCACTCTGCGGGTCTTACTACCCTAAACTGGTCTGCTTGTTTTACCAAGGGTTGAAGGAGGGGCCTACCGACGACATTGTTACGACCACCATTGAGGGTTGCGACTATACCTTCACTCGTCGCCACATCCATGAAGTTCTAAAATGTTATTTGGACTTTGTGCCCGAGACCACCCTCTTTCTGCCCTTTACGGAAGAGGTGAGATTCAAAGAAATCATGACCCCGATGATCAATGGGAAGAAAGGGTCAAGATCCTCTATTAGGAGGGTCGATCTTCCCCATTACATGTGGATGCTTGATTCTATAATCAAGTGCAACCTCTACCTGATGCGTCACGACACCGAGCGGGTGGAGTTAGTTCAACAGGCTTTGTACGCGGCCTTCTGTGGCCGTTGGTTTGACGCTACAAAGATCATCCTAGAGGGGATGGTCTATATAAAATGGAAGTTCATGAAGGGCAATTTGAGGCCCAAAGAAAAGATGCCATATCTCGCCTCATTTCGAGCATGCTGGAGTGTTACTCAAACGCTCCAGGGTACGCCGTTTCGCCCCATGAGGAGAGGGCTACGGACCGTGTGAAACATTTCTCCATTGCTTCATGGAACCGTAGTTACAACTTGCTCAAGCAGACCCTACCAGCTCAGGGCCCAACACTAGCACCCGCAGCAACAACAGCAACACCAGTAGCACCACCACCACCCCCACCACTACATCAGGACCCACCTGTGGGGGGAGCATACCCCATTGATCCACCAGCTGAGGGGGCACCCTCGCATGGCACCGCATCGCCTACGCCGCCGTCGCAGTCAGCGATTGCCACATCGACATCTTCATTCCACCGACGAGCGGCTCGCCCGACGCCCATTATAGAGGATGTGTTGGCTCGGATGGAGGCCAATAATGAGAGGATGAACTGGCGGATGGACTTCTTACTGTACCACATCCTACGGTACATCTATCTGTTGGATTACCAGCAGCGCCTTGCGTAGGAGGAGGCGTGGATTGTGGGCAGGACCGCTTTTCATACGGGTGCCGCTTTTCATGCGAGTACCTCTACTGCCGATGCATCTGGCTCGGTGCCCTAGCAGCCACCGCCTGCTGAGACGAGCCAGCCACCGTCAGAGCCACCGGTTCCGTCAGAGCAGCCTGCCCCGGCATTAGATCAGCCACGAGAGGGGACGGCGTGAGCGCCTGACGATGGTTTTATTTTGTGATCACTTTTTAGATATTTTGTACTGTTGTATTCAAATTCTAAATTGTAATTATCGACAACAGTTAAAGAAATATGTAAATTTTGAAAATTTGATAATGAAATATAGATAAGCTTTTTGAGGATGTACGTGCATTATTTCTGTTTCTTGCTCTGTGTAATGCATTCGTCGTCTTTTGTGTGTGGGTACGCGACACCCCAGTGTGTAGGGTACCCAAGCGGCGCACCTTTGGGTTATTTTTGAGGACGAAAATTCCCAAGGTGGGGAGAATGTAATATCTTAAAAATTTGAGCGTTAAATGGTAACCTCGGGATCCGTGCCCGACTGGTCGTAGGTTTGACCAAGTGATGGTCAAACAGTGGACTCATGAAGTGATGAACTAATGTGATGTCAATATGACTTAAGTGTGGTGTATAGTGTGAGTTAATGGTCACGTACACCTATCTCTGGTATATGTGTTTAACACACAAGCTGGAAAGAGAATAAAAGGGTTTAATAATCCTAGGTTTCATTTATTTGGTTGTTGAAGTGAGAGTTAAGAAGAGAGAGAGAGAGAGAGAGAGAGAGAGAGGGAGTAAAGAGGAGTTATTGAAGCTAGGTGTTAATGTAAATCAAGAGGAAGATTGAGCATCGATTGTCGGATTCAACGCGTTGGGATCGTTGAAGCGAAAGCTGGAACCTTAGCCATCAAACCCAACAAATCAATCCTTTAAAGGATTTATTGAGGTGAGTTTTAATTGAAGTTAATGCATAGATTGTAGATGATGAAATTCAGTCAAGTAGGGTTAAAAGGATAGATTAAAGGCTTAGAAAAAGGAAGGGAAAGGAAAAGGAAAAGATTTGGAAGAACCGCCCGAAAGGGGGCTGAATCTGGCCAAATCGATTGATCGAAATTGAGATTCGATTAATCGATTTTAGTCCGGAAGTTGAAAAGTCAGGGATGCCCGATTTCGATTAATCGATTTGGAAATCGATTAATAGAAGTTGAAGGTCGATTAATCGATTTAGGAATCGACTAATCGACTGGGTACCTCCAGTGGCTGGAGAAGCAAGACCTGGAGAAATCGACTAATCGAGTTGAGAAATCGATTAATCGATTTTGGATTTCGATTAATCGATTTGAGATCGACTAATCAATTTCGGACTTTTGACTACTCGATTTGAGAATCGACTTTACTATGCTAGGGATTTCGATTAATTGATTTGAGATCGATTAATTAATTTTGGATTTCGATTAATCGATTTGAGTTTCGATTAATCGATTTTGGGGAATCGATTAATCGATTTTGACAGATTCACTTGACTTCTTAATTGGACTTTGAGGTTCATGGAGGGTCTAGGACATTCTCTATTACATCTTTAGTGATGTGTTACATGTGTTGTGATGTACCATAGGTGGTACGTGTGAAAGCGAGTACAAGGAGCCGCGTGGGACCTTGATGCTTGGACCTTCGGAAATATGAGGTAGGGAACACCTTGAACTTCTACTTTAATTGCAAGAGCATGTATGTAGAGATATAGAACTCAAATTGAAAATATTTTATCTATGTAAATCTTTGTGAAAAGGGTGCGTGTGTGATACCAAGAATGTGATAAAAGCATCTGTGTGATGCGAGTAATTGAGATCAAGTAATCAAATGAGAATGAGACATCCCCAGGGGATGAGAAAGTAATAAAGGCATCATTGTGATGCGAGTAAATTAGACATCCTAGGGATGTAAATAAGATCGAATAACTATTGTTGAGGCCTAACTAATATAAGATAGCACTTTACACGGTGAACAACTATATATAAAGCACATGTTATTTTTGTTATTTGAGGTTTGATTAGAATATCCCACCGATGTGGCGGGATACCCACGACTGACGCGGCAGGATATCCGTGACCGGTACAGCGGCCAATCCGTACACTAGTGCGGGGGTCTATCCGTACACAGTAAGCACATCCCAGGGATGTTGAGATGAGATTTAACCCCGCCACCTATTGAGAAAGGGGCTTGGGTAGTATTCTCAGGGAATACATATAACAACTGTCTATTTAAGCGACGATGGTGGGTATTCCATTGGGGCTCGATGCTCTATTGCTCGGGGATTACTTAAGTTGAAGATTTAAGTTTTGCTTTAGGCCTGTTCAGTGTCATTCATGATAAATTAACAGTAAAGTAAGACATGCAAATTACCAGTAACTTGAATGCAAATCACCATCTTTTAAACTATTTCTAGAAAATGCATAGACACATCATGCTTAGAATATCATGGAATATATGTGAGATTTTGATTTATATGTTCATTGTGTTGTTCCCTATTGAGCTAGGATGTAGCTCACCCTTTAGACTATACGTCGCAGGTCCATTGTTAGCAGCGGCTGAGGCTTCGGGAGACGTGGATCCGGGTGATTCGGATTATGTGCCTGGGGACGAGTTGGAGCCTCTTCCCGAGGACTTCTTCTAGGAGACTCTGCTGTGTAGTTTGATAGAGAGTAGTTTTAAGCGCAGATTGTACAGCTTGGTATGTCAAGCCTTTATTTTGATAAACAATGTAATTAAATTGAGTTATTCTTTTGACGAACCATCTGGGGTGATCTGTTTATCATCGATGGTTCGGATCGGTTCTCTGTTCATGCAGTGGCATGAAAGTAGAACTGTCTTTTGTATGTGCCAGTTGGGCATATTAACTTTTTTCGCTTTATGTAATTATTTTCTTTATTTCTTTATTGTTGCTTGTTATACCAATGTTCCGTACATAACCATGGGGCACGGTCTGGAGGATCGTGCTGATGGCACGGGTTTCATAGTGTTAAAATCCGGGCTCTCACATACCTGCTCTAGCAGTTCCCCCCTGCTCTCTACTCACTCCCTGCTAGAGCAAATATTGGATCCAAGAACTGCAAGGTAAGCTAAAACCGAAAACAAATTCTTCTAGTAGAGATTTGGTTATATTGGGTTCAATAGGTATTCTTATAATTAAGGTTGCTGTTAAGAAATTTAAAAATTTTAAATTGTGAAAACCCCCTCTTGAGGCAGTCAAGTTAAATGTTTATGCTGATATTAATTAAAAGAGCAACTGAGAGTAGGGGGTGGTATAGGCACAAATAGTAAAGGTGAGTTATTTGCTGCATTTAGTTCTCGGTATCAAGGATTCAAGGTGTTAATAGATTTGAAGCTCAAGCATTAGCCCTTAAGGAGGGATTGGAACAAATTTGAGGTTCAAGCAGTCCCAGTCTGACCCATTGACATAGCTAATCATGATCCTCTCAATCCATGAATTTAGCTACAAATTTCTCTCCAATATTAAACTTTTTAAAAAATTTAGGGGTCTTGATATCTATAAAATTCATCTTTTATCTATAATACATTTTTATGGATGTTAAGGTTTTAAAATCCATTACTAATTAAGTTTAAACTATATATATATATATATATATATATATATATATATATATATATATATATTTTTTTTTTTAAAAATATGAAAATCCATTACTAAATTGAGGAGTGTGTTGACTTGAGATATATATATATATATATATATATATATATATATATATATATATATATATATCTTTCTTTGTGACGGAAACTGTTTTTATTTTTATATAGTAGTAGTATTAGTAATTCTGCCGTGAAGATCGGAATTTTTTGTGGAGTGAAAAAAAATATCTTTCTATGTATGCGTGAAAACTGAGTCCTTAATATTAAATCCATATTTTTGTTTTGAATCTCTTTTAGGTTATTTGCTCTAATCTGTTATCCAAATTTCTACTTAAAAAAAAAACAGAATTAGTAGTTATGTCGGCCACATAAGCTGCCTGCAAAATTGTCTATCAAAACTTGTCCGCTGTATAACACTATCCATGTCACTAATAATGGGGGACTACCTTGTTACTTGAGTTGGGATAAGCTTGGTCCTTGAGGTTTTACGGTTTCCATTATCCTACTTTACTATTCTTTTCTGTGATTTTTTTTTTCGGATATTTAAATGCAATATATGTCGAACTCCTTGCATCATCACACAGCGATTACTCTGCTTTTCCGTAGTTTTTTTACTGCTGAAAGTGAGCTCTCTTTTATTCTTATCAGCCCACTATTTTCCATATTTTTAGGATCCTTATCTCATACAGTAGACCATGTTACCACAACAACTTGAAAAAGAAGCTCCTGATTCTACAAAGGAGTTCGGAGGCTTCTCTCCTTTTCAGGACATGGAGTGCTATAAAAGAGCCAATACTGTGTCATCTTATTTTCCCTTATATACTGGAAGTAGAAGTGGTAGTAGAAAAAGGAATGCTGACACAAATAAATATGCCTCTGCAAAGTACAGGAAGCTGGGTGCTGAAGATTAGAGGCTGGATTGGCCTATGAAGATGTATGTAGCCTACCCATATGTATATTTAAAGATGAGATGTGAGAAGAAAATAACTGTAGATAAAGAAGAAACAACTAACATGGAGCAGACCATCAAGCAAAAATAAGTTTGCACGTACGCTCTTGGACTCTAAGGGCTTGTTTGGATCTCAGAATAAAACAGTCAAATTTACCCCACTTTTCCTTGTACCATGCTTTTGAGTTATGTTTTTTTTTTCCAAGGCACCTTTATTCCCCAAAATATACTTTTCAATCCATATATGGGCATGTGCAGTGTGCTAGAGATATCTCACAATTTGATTGCAGAAGATGCCTAGAAGTTGGTATTAATGAGATACCATCATCCCCAATTTCTGGAAGGCTAGGAGGAAGAATTATTGCACTCACCTGCTATTGTAGGTTTGAGAATTATTGTTTCTACAACTCTACAGCTGCAACTACTCCTGCTCCCCCCCCATCAATTACTCCTGCTCCTCCTCCATCAACTACTCCAATTGGCAGAGGTAAGTAGCAACTAACTAAGTTTTTTCTCCTCTGGTTCTTCTGAAGTGTTCTCAAATTTGAAGAATTTTTCTTAATTTTTATCAATACATGAAGGGATTTCAAGTCCCATATATATAGGCATATCAGATGGCTCCCATAAAAATCCATATTAGCTGATATGTATTGGATATGGACGATATTTCAAAAAATGGATACATGATTTAATCATACTTAAATTTAGGATAGCAGGTTTCGCAATCAAAGATTTTTCATCTTCATCATTATTATAGCCTTATCCCAAGGGATGGCTCCACTGTTGAGTGCTTTGACTAATAATGAGAGAGGCTGTTTTTTGTTCTAATCTTTCACACATTAGATTTTCAGATCTTGGCCCAAATATCAGACAGTACAAATCTGTGATCACAATGCACCATGATATGCTATGATCATGATCACTTTGGGTTTGTGAGCCACATGGAATCAACATTTGGTCATTTGATATCTTGGCCATAATATCAAGATCTGATATGTTAAATATTGAGAATAAAAACAACCTCCATCATCTGTGGTGGAACAATCATTGCGCCGCAAGAATCTTTGGTAGCAAAATCAGCTACCTTAATGTTATTTTCTTCACATTTTCTATGGAAGCAAGCTCAACACAGCTCAAACCATGGTTCAAAAAGTAAACATGTTCTTGTTCATACAGGAAGCACCCAAAATTCAGCTCGAATTATTGTTGCTATCGTTGTTCCAACAGTAATTGCAGTTGCACTCATCTCTTTTGTATGGATTTGCTTGCGAAGGAGGACGACAAGGAAAGAATCTATTGGTAAGTATGTCTACGATATCGTATATATTTTTTATGATGGGGTATCCGCCCTCTTAGAGCACCGAGTACCACACACCAAAGACATCACATGTACCAACAATGAGGATAAATCTTGTGAGTGGCCAACAAGGGGTGGAATTACAACTCTGAACCTCTGCTTCTTGAGGCCTAGCCTGGTCACTTTGCCAACCCCTTTTCTGTTGTTGTCACACTACTTGAAAAAAGGAAAAAATCGTTGATTGCTTTGAATCGGATGATGGGGATCATTTTTTGACCAAATCTTCCATGCAATATATCTTGAGATTATTGACCGACCATCAAATAGTCAGATGTTGATGGTGGTGAACCCACTACCACCTCCTCTTCACTACCACCACATATATACTTTATAATTTTTTTTTTTCTAAAAAGTAATTTCTCGACCCAAGGAAATGTTAGTCATTGACACGGAAAACAATAGATTGGTTTGTCATAAAGTTTGCTAAACAATAGACATTTTAGTCTATATACATGGTCACCAGACAAGTTTGTCTTTGAATTAACTTGTCACTGACACTTAATTGCCACAGGATCCAACCGGTTTCTTACACCTCTTTCAAACGACCCATTAAACTCAGAGTTGATATTTGGTATACAGCCCGAGTGCCTACTTACTTGGTTCACGGGTCACATTTTGGGATAGGTGCCACATGGTTTCATTATGCTGCCATCTGATTTGATGACCTCTTGAACTCCTTGTCTACCAAGCTGTATTATAACTTTTGTTTTTCTACTAGAGTCAGTATATCATGCTTTGGTGTTAAAGCCTGCCTCATTCTGAGTTTTTTGGGGTCGATCATTTCTTCTTCTTCTTTCTTTTTCCTTTCGCACTCTAGTAGCTTAAGAGCCCCACTCCTTCTCATAGTCATCCATGTCTTCTTCCTTAGTGCTATTTGAGTCATACTCAGTTGAACTCAATCTCCCATGACCAATGACACTTTTATTGCAATCACCACTCATCTTTTTTCTTCTCTTCTGATCTAGACGGACTCTCATGCTTCCTCTTGGGAGCCTTTTTTTAGGGATATAGGCAATGTAACCAATTAATTTAACTAGCACAATTTACAAGACTACTCCTTTTGGAGCCAATCCAAGTAGTTATGAATTGGGCTGCAGGCTATTCTGAAAATTATGCTACATTTGTCATAATTCACAAATTCCCTTTATATATATATATGATCAGTAAAAAGTCATTTAATTTTGCTGAGCCAGAATGTCATTTAATTAAGAGTGCATTTTAATGATATCCCATGCTATCATGCAATTATCATCATACTAGGGGCCATCCAAACAAGCCTAAAAATCGAACTTACATCATAATTCATAATTAGGTAATGAGACACAATCAAGAGAGGTTTGAATGTGGAGGGATTCTGTGAGAAATTCCAAACTAGGCAGTACTTCCAACTTCTGTTTTCTATATTTCAATCTAGGTGCAAGTTGTGATTTCCTTCAGATTTTTGAGTGGTTCACTTCCAAGTTCCATCTTTCTTAGTAGAATGCATGACGAGGAAACTAGGTTACTTCATCTTATTACCTGCATCAATGGAAGAAAATAGGTTACTATATCACCCTCTCCAAGGGGTTGTTGTTGCATTTTTTATCATGTCATGATCTGAATTTTTTGTAAAATTTCAACTCACACAGCATCAGTTTTCAATTTATTTGCTAAGGCCACCTCCATGGCATCACTTGCACCCTTGTATTTCTACCACCTTGCACACTCTAGAAAGTAGCCAAAATTCACAACCCCAAGGCCCACAATGAAGTAATAATAGTACTCCAATCTCCCCTCATTGAGATCCTCTGGTAACTAGTTTCTATCCCCCCTGGTGGCACTATGAACGACAGTCACTATAAAACTGCTTAGATAAGTTGATCACGCGCTGCCTAAAAAGAAAAGCGTATTGGCAAAGCTCCTCATGTTTTTTGGGAACTGCTTGTAGTAAAATTCCAATTGAGCCACAACATTGAAGCCTCCGATATGTCTGAGATTGAGAACTGATGGATCAACCATAGGGCGGACATTGATGAAATGGTTGTTCCTGTGGCTGTTTTGGTACCAGGAATTGGATGAATGAGAGCCACACTTCTTCTTTGTTGCTCGACTATGCCCGAGACGATCATGGCAAGTGTGGAGAGGACCATTCCAAATCCCATTCTTTGGAGCATTGTGAACTCACCTTTATTCCCCCTAAGCTGTCTGATCGAGGGGACGATGAAACGATTGTAAATGGGTATCCAGAGGGCGAGGGCGAGCAAGTTGAAGACAATGAAGGTTGCTGCGGGGATCTGGAGATGTCCTATGTATCTAGCAGATTGAAGAGCTTGAATGACTACATAGGTGGATTGTTGGATAAGGGATAGGTATCTATCAGATATCCTATGTATCAATCACCTCAATTTCTTATTGGCACTATATCAAACACCTTAGGGGCAAACATCTATTTAAACAAAACCAATCCAAACTACAACTCCAATTTACTTCTAACAGTAAATTTTTCCACCTCATATTAGGTACCTAGCAATTTAGCCATCAAATTTTCAAAATGAAAAACAGAAAGCTCTCCTACTTTCCTTATCTTCGCCTATAATCAGAAAAGGAAATAGAAAACTGTCCTCACTTTTCAACCAAGAAACCAAGTCCTTAAGTATGCCTACACTACTCAGTCTCCAAGGCATAAAAGACAACCCTTTTATACACCTATCATTCCTCAATATAGAATAAAAGAAATACAAAACAAAAATTACACATGAACATAAGCCAGTGAACATGGTGATTTGAACATTGCAATTTCTAATGATAGTTCAAAAATTGCACCAACAGACTACATAAATGCGGGGTCAATTCGATAATTAGGAGCCAATAATGTTTTGATCTCTTGGTTATGGCCACTCCATGCAACAACAAATAATTGGACCGCCCAGATTGATTAGCATATATATCAAAAGGTGGTTAACAGATTTTGTGCCGTTATATGAATAAAATTGAAGCCCAAGAGAAACTTACCATCTCTTGTAGAGATCCCATACAAATTATTTGTTGGTAGACAAATTTCTTGAAATAAATTGAAATAAAAACCCTAAAAACCAAATTTCTTTAAAAAATTCAAACAATTTTTGAGAGTAGAGCATCAGTGTACCTATTATATCCTTGTTTTGTTGGGAGGATCGAAGGAGTAGTAGCATCACCGACCGGAGGAGCAGGAGCAACAGTGTCGTCGCCCACCTCGTAGAATGGAGAGAGAGAGAGATGTTATGTGTTTTTTCGTGCTGGAGGGGAGACTCGGAGAGGGAGAGAGGGGGGCTCTTGGCTATTATTTCTGGTGGGTAGAAGAAGACGAAGAGGTTTTATTTCGTGGTGGGTAGAAGAAACCGAAGATTAATTATGGATCCCGCGCAATTTCTTTTAGAAAGTAATATTTGGGTGCCTAAATATGGTTTAGAAAACTAAGGTCACGGGTTCAAGCTCTCTTAGATGCAAAACTGGGATTTAAGAGGGCCGTTGTATTTCATAAACCTCAATTTTGGGCCATTGTATTGGTTAATTTTTTTACAACGGCCAGAGACCATGGTTGATTTTAAGCAACTGGTGTTGTTTATTCCCCATTTTCACGTAGTGTGTGAAGTATACACACCCGCCTACAATCTGAGCTCAGATTTTAAGCTATTCCGAACAATTTGCTCGGACGACTAGCTGTCGCTTTCACTCGGAATCCACTCGGATTCCTACTTCCCAAAAAAGACTTTCGAACGCCAGAATCAGTCGAAAAACAACACATTCTGAGAACTTTCTGAGTTTAAACTCAGAATCTGGGTTAAATCTAGCTCCCGAAGGAGGCCTAAGGATAAATATTGTCTTAAAAGATGATTGTCTAATCACACCTTGAAGTCAAAATCCCATCTATTTCTATTATTTCTATAATCCCAACCTCGTTTTCTAGGGTTTCGATCAAACTCCTCCAACCCTGTTTCCTAGGGTTTCGATCAAACTCCTCCAACCCTGTTTCCTAGGGTTTCGATCAAACTCTAAAGATGGGTAGGCATAGAGGAGAGCGCTCTGCTAATTAAGAAAGCAACAGTAGATACTCGAGAGCTCCTTCATGGTCTTCTGATAGTATCCGAGTAATCTGCGTGGCGGTGGTGGGTTCTCTGGAGGCCATCACCACCATCACTTTAACAGTCCTCCTCACAATCCTCTCGGCAGTGGCGGCAGAGGAGGATTTCTTCGTATGGGCGGCGGAGGTGGCTATGGGTACGGCTCTGGGCATTTGATGCCGATGGCTGGGCAGAAACGCAGCAGCGGCGGGGGATTTCCTAGTAGAGGTGGCTCTCCAGATAATTCTGAAGGTGGCACGTTTGCCAAGCTTTTTGTTGGATCTGTTCCAAGAACAACCACTGAAGATGAACAACGACAGAATACGGCCATGGAGCAACGAAATACAAACTTGGAGCGACGATCGACTCTACGGAGCAAAGGCATCTACTACTAATCGACGATCGACAAATAATCAGAGCGTAGCAGAGAATTAAGGTAAGTCTTCTTCATATCAGGGGAAGGTCTTCTAGAGTGGAAGAAGGGATTTTGAATGGAGAAATGGAGACTAGAAATGCACTGATTGTGGCTATCACAATTTTAAATCCAAAGTAGCATGCACTAGGAGTTGTGGTGCAAAAGCCTCTTCCGGAGTTCGTTTTCCCTGGAAACTGAGCACTCCAAAACAGCTGAGAAAAGAGGTGCCTATGAAAGAAAAGATGAAAGATCTACAGCAAGTCTCAATTTGGGGTAATTGTCGGGTCAGATTCAAACCCCCTGAAAAACATGTGCAACCTTTCGGAGTAGGGCATGACCCTGAAGCCGATCATTGGAAGGCAACCCTATCCAACAGAGGGATTGTAATCTCCAATTTAAATGGCAAGATCTCTTTGTCAATGCTCAAGACATGGGTGTTCTCTAAGTGGGAGTCCAATGAAATCATTGGATGTTGGAAGCTAAACAAATTTAGCTTTCTGGTTTACTTCAACAATTGGTCTTCAGCTGCCTATCTAATTCAGCGAAGAACATGTTTTATTGTCGATCAGAAGGTGGTCCTCTCGCACTGTACCTACTTGCAATATGATCTCTTCATCGTTAGGCAGCTCTATTTGGATTCGGGTGAGAGGTCTGCCACTGCATTTCTGGAATATGTCTAAATTCAGAGAGATTGAATATAGATGCGGTAGCCTTATTGAACTTGATCCAAATTCCCTAAACTTTACTTGGGCTGAATTTGCTAGAATCAAGGTCTCTACCCCCTTTTGGTGGAACATCCCCTGTGTTCTAGAAATTAAGGTCAATGAGGACTCCATCCTCTTGGCCCTGGACGTCGAATTTGACACTAAAACTAATAACTTTCCTATAGCCCCGACCCCAAAAAATCGTGAAGCTACAGTTCTTAAGAGTTTCATCCCCAAGGAACAGCCATCAATCGTTGCATCTGACACGCCGACTCCTAACGAAAAAGGAAAACTTGTTGAAAATCCTTCTGAAACAGCCAACGCTCCGACCAATCTTCCGGCCAAAAACCCCCCCACACCAGAGATGACAATGAGCAGATCGGGTCAAAAAGCTGACCACTCAATCCGATTGAGAATTCCTATTTTTGAATTTCAAAACGAAGACTTGTGTCCCCCTTCCTCGATTTTGACAATACTCGTGCCATAATGCACGGAGAGAATAAAACTTCATATCCCGAGATTGTTGGGACACCTCGCTCAATTCCTAATCACTCGGAGACATCAGTTCAAGCTCATAAAACTTTTGAAGTGGGCCAGACCTCTGACCCAAAGGATTTTCTCGTCATGCACTCACCCTTGCTATCAACACCCACTAACTTCAAGCTACCCCAATCATCAGCTTCTGTTGAGATGTTCTCTACTAAATCACCTGATGTTCCCCCTGGATTTTATCATTTCAACATGGAAGTAGAGCTTCCCAATGTGGTTACCGATCTAAAGAGAATTCCCAATTTGGATACCGAGGACAATTGCGCTAGTGATGGTGGGAGCAGTTGGAGGGATAACCTCATTGACAACAGGGAAGTACAAATATTTTCCCAAATCACAACCTCCGATACTCTTATCCCTGAAATATTAAACGAACCCTCCGTGGATAAAATTCCCTTTTCCGCTGAACCCGATGACAGCCACACTAACAAAGCTTCTGCCATTGCCGATGCCAAGTCGGAAAGCCACCGTAAGAGAGATGCCGAGCTAAAGAGACTACATTGGTCTCTTAATTATGCTCATTAATTCAACCTTCTCTACTTCTCACTTTTTCATGACTATATTGTCTTGGAATATTTGCGGCCTTGGAAGGCCCAGAAAATGCGGTACTGTTAAAAAAATCGCCACAGAAAGAAAGGCTAGTATTGTTACCCTACAAGAAACCAAATGGAATCAGATGGAGAGGCATACTTTTTTATCAATTGCACCCTCCGCAAATTGGAGCTACTACCATAAGAATGTTACTGAAACAGGGGAGGAATGCTAGCAATGTGGAACAGTGTCATTTTTAAGTGCAAAAGTCAGTGGTCAGGTTTATATAATATTTCTTCACTTTTCTTAGATAAAAGGAATAATGTCAGTTTCCTATTTACTACTGTCTATGGGCCATACCCTAGAGGTAGCGGTGTTGAACTCTGGGACGATCTCTTTAGGTGAAATATTATCCACAAAGGAGCTTGGGTCATTTGTGGGGATTTCAAAGCCCTTTTGCACCCCCATGAACGATCGAACAATCATTGGGTTTCACAATCTATGAAGAATTTTATCGAGTTTATTAATGATTCAGAACTCCTTAACATCCCCATGACAAGAGCTAATTTTACCTGGACCAATGGTAGAAGCCCTCCTACCTTGTGTCACATCGATCAATTTCTTGCTAACACGGAATTTGATGGCCTATATCCTACTGCAGAATGTAAAGCTAACACGAGAGTTATATCGGACTACGTTCCTATAACCCTCAACTTGAATGGTATAAAATGGGGACCTTCACCTTTCCATCATTGGCTCAATGACGATGACTTCATCAATAATTTCAATGGGTGGTGGGCCTCCTGTGATAGCCAATATTCTATTGCTGCAAAATCAAAACTTCTAAAAAAATACATCAGTGACTAGAACAAAAATCAGAATTCACAAAAGGAGACAAAAACCTATTTATCTGAAAAATTTCAGAAGCTAGACCTTATTGAAGAAGTTAGGCCTCTTTCTGCTGAGGAACTCCTTGAGAGGGAATATGCCAAAACGAGCTATGAGAGCTTAGAACTCTCTAAAGAAAGGGAGCAGCGTCAGAAAATCGTGCGTTAGATGGCTTAAAGATGGGGATAGAAATACGGCCTTTTTCCATGCATTTGCTAATCAAAGAAGAAGAATTAGCACAACTTTCAATCATTTTTGAGAATGAGAATCCTTATAGAGATCCTGGAGACATCGCTAAAATTGTCATCGAGTTTTACACCAAATTGTTTACGAAAACTGATCACACTAGACCTAGATTAGTAAATGTTCTATCGAAAACTATATCTCAAGCTAATGTTGATATGTTAAAAGAGAAATTTTACGAGGAAGAAATCTGGCCTACTATTAAAAATTGTAAGGCCAACCGAGCCCCGAGAAAAGACGGATATACCATTGGCTTCTTCCACAAATTTCCGGCCTTTCATAAAAAATGATATCATCCTGTTACTAGAAAAATTTTGGGCAGATGGTTTCATCCATAATTCCTTGAACACGACCTTAATCGTCCTCATTCCCAAAGAAAATGTTGCGTTTGAATTAAGAAAATTCATACCCATTGCTCTCGTCTCCAGTATATACAAAATCATTGCCAAAATCCTTGCAAACAGACTGAAAAGGGTGATCGGGTCGATTATTTATAATTCCCAAGGAGCCTTCATTGAAGGTAACCAAATTCTAGACCTTGCAATTATTGCTAAAGAATGCATTCATTCAAAACATGTTTCCAATCAGGAAGGGGTTCTCATTAAATTCGATATAGAAAAGGCATACAATAGAGTAAGTTGGGACTATTTGCTTTGGATGTTGAAAAAAATGGGGTTTAGCAATAGATGGTTATCGTGGATACATGGATGTCTCACTAGCGTTCATTTATCTATCATTATCAATGGTAAGGCTTGTGATTTTTTGCAGCTGCTAGGGGGCTAGGTCAAGGACGCCCATTATCTTCATACCGATTCAATATTGCCAGTGAAGGACTTGCCCTTTTCTTTCAAAAAGCCGAAACCGACGGTAAAATATTGGGACTCTCAACACCTAGATGTAACATCAAATTTAATTTACTTCAATACGTTGATGATTCTCTGATCATGTGCAAGGGCGACTTTTCTCAAATCAATCACGTTTGTAGCATCCTCAAAAAAGTTGAAGAAGCCTCCGGACAACGTGTCAATTTCAGCAAATTTAACATATATGGCATCAATATTCAGAAAATTTTGTTGAACGTTTGGGCACATCAAGCAAGCCTTTCCCTGGCTAAATTTCCTTTCAAATACCTCGGCGTACCTATTGGGATTGGCAGACTCAGAAACTCGGATTGGGATCCGGTTGTTAATAAAGTCAAATTCAGATTGAGCAGGTGGAAGAACAAATTGTTATCCAAAGGTGGAAGAATGACCCTCATTCAATCCATTCTAAGTCCCCTTCCTACTTATTTTTTATCTATGTACAAATGTCCCATAAAAGTTTGTAAGGAAATCGAGAAATTTGATCGCAATTCTTTGGGGCGATTTAGGCAACAATCGCAAGATGCATTTGATTAATTGGGATGAGATTGTGAAACCAAAATGGGCAGCGGGCCTCGGCATTAGACCTATCGACAAAATGAACAATGCCCTTCTCTCAAAATGGTGGTAGCGACTCGGTGACGGCAAGCCAAGTCAGTGGAAAGACTTAGTTATAAAAAAATATTGTGTTAGCGACAACGGATGGAATATCACTAACTCCAAATATCAAAATTCCTCTTGGCGGTGGAAAGGTATGTTGACAGTTCACGAAGAATACATGAAAAATATTTATTATACAATCAGTACCAGCGGGAATGCATATCTATGGACTGACAAATGGGGAAATCTTGATTGTTCCCTCAATTTTAAATTCCCTAATTTATATGCCATCACTGTTCATCTGAGAGTTACAATCCAAGAAGCGTTTTCCTCTAATGGATGCTGGTCCATCAATTTCAAATGACGTCTCATTGATGCGAAAATTGAAGAATACTATAATCTCATCATCAGCCTTCAGAACTTCAAATTCAAGCCTAATCAAGTCGAAAAGCACATATGGACTACTAAAAGCAATGGTTCCTTTTCGGTCAAATCTACGCTTAGAATTCTCAACTCCAGTTATCCCAAAAGCTCAAAATTCCCACGAAGGTTACTTTGGTCGCTCCTTTGGGATAAGATCGCTACGATCTCCAATCTCAATAAAGAGGTATGAATGTCAGCCAGAGATGCTTTTCTTCCAATAGAGAAGATGAAGATACCAATCACCTATTCCTCCATTGTGTAAAGGTCTGGCCAATTTGGGCTAGGTGCTTCAAAGCTTTTGGTATGCTCTTGTGTTCAAGCTGAGGTTACTGATATGGTCTTAGATCGAGAGATCTATCCTTTAAAGGCGCTTAAAAAATGGATTTGGGATCATTTCCATTTTTCGATATTCTGGAATATTTGGCTAGTTAGAAATAACATCAGGTGCAAGAACAAAATATTCACTAAAGACTCCCTCTTTCGCGACTGCATCATTTTGGTTTACACTTGGGCAGTAGCTGAAGGTATCGAAAGTATCTCCATCTTCAATCTCCGAAGATTTCAAGCAGAGCATCTTACTTCTTTTTTTAATATTATGTAATATTCAAAAAAGAATTGCAAGTACTACAACCCCCCTCCAGCTTGTTATTGATAGTGTTCAATACATCCTTTTAGAGGTGGTTGTTTTTGTTAGTTCCGTGGAATCAAGGGTCTTGATTGACCCCATCAATGATTATAAGGATCCAACGGTACATAGTGAACAATTAAATCTTTTGGTAAGGGTCTTGATCGACCCTATCAATGATTATAAGGATCCAATGGTACACAATGAACAATTAAATCTTTTGCTTATTCAACAGTCAAAATAAGAAAGGGAAGTGCAAAGTGTGCATTAAAGGCGTCAATTGTGCCATTCGCACATCACACACATGCGTGGGCTTACGCGATCGCTGAAGCAAATATCCGCTATGGGCATTCTTTCCACTTTTCAGCCAAACAATATAAAAGATGAGTCCTTACATATATGGTGGGAAATGTTCTTGTAAACAAGTGGTGTGAGACTATTAATCTATTGTGCAAAAACTCCCAGAAGCCTTTACACGTTTAATCTCGTTAATAACTTTTACGTGTCAAGAAAACAATCAATAAACCAAATAACAAATACCACAAGAAGATAAAAAGAGAGAAAAATCATATCACAAACAAGAATACGGTTTACGTAGTTCGGTCTAAGCGTACGTCCATGAGGGCAATCAAACAAAGTGTTTCTACTATCAAGAAGAAGATGTATGAAGGCTAAAAACAATGAAGATTGTATTCTCCAATCTTACCTAACATAAGAGAACCATAAAGATCCAAGCATAAATACAAAACTCCAAAGTTCAAAACAAACACCAAGGTTCTCCCAAACAAATATCTAAATACACTTTCACCAAAACCCAAGTTTCAAAACACTTTACTTTCCAATTTAGTTTGGACTCTTATTCCTTATCTTTCATATTCTATTTAATAGGATCCCATATTTATCCATCCTAATATAGCCACTAAAACCATTTAAATACTATTAGTCCGCCAAACCAATTTCCAAAGGACTCTTTAGTTGCAACAGGAAATCAAGCCAAAAACCCAATGTTATCTACAGCACTTTGAAGTTTTAGGTGAGGCTATTTTCGTTCTAATTTTCAAACTATTTTCGATTAGTAGGTTATAGGTTTAAGTTTTGGCAAAAGCAATTTTCCCTCGTGAAATCGTTAGACAATGGAACCATTTAAAGTTAAGTAAAAACTTTAACTAAAGTAATAAATAAAACATAAATATTATTAATTAAAGTTAATAATAAGTATTTATTTTATAAAATTTCCACCATAATATATTTCCTTTTATATAATTTTCACCATCTGATCAAGAGCATAAAAAGAGCTGTAAAACGACAAATAAGGTGTTTAGGGTGCGTCAACCTAAACCTGACTCGCCATCCTTGACCCAACTCAACCCAAATCCAACCCTACCCATTATAAATCTGACCTGTTTAGCAAGTATTCGGGTCGGGTTCAGGTCAATAAACCTTAACCTTAACCTTGAGGACCCATTTAGTAAATGGGTGAGATTTTCAACGAAACCTTTCTCGACGGGTCAAAAATCTGAACCCCAATCAAACCCAAAATGATGTTTTGGTTGAGTCTTATTTACTATCCATTTAGGCATTTTCCAATTGGTTCAATTCAATGATCAGGTCCAATTGGTTGAACCTGATTTAGTGTTCAACGATTTGCAACTGTAGGATATAAGAGAATTTTGAATATGTGTCGTCCTACAAATTCGGAAATTGTTTTAAGATTTTTTCAATTTGGTGGAACACAACATCAGGTTCAACCAGTTGGACCTGACCATTTCCCTCCCAAGTATGGAGATACATGCCACGATTATATAGTTTTGTCTTTTGTGACACATGGATTACAGGTAGTCAACTGGCTAAGCACTCCTAGCTAATAGACAATCAAATGGGAATGCAAGTTAAGTGCACCGAACCTAATCGGAACCTAATCGAAACCAATTTTTTGGGTATTCGGTTCAGTACATGGTACACCCCAGATCGAAACTGAACTGAAATGAATCGGTTTCTATTTGGTTCTATTTTTTTATTTTCAAAATCAACACCAAAACCAAAATCAAAATATTCCTGTTTTTTTGGTTTGGTGTAAGTATTTTTCCTATTCTTTTAATATATTTTTCGGTTTTTTTTATTTTTTTTATATTATTCGATTTTCTCATCCTACCCGTAGGTATTCAATTTTTGTCACCCTAAATTAACTGAAATCGGACTGAACCAGAATCAGTTCGGTTCAGTATCTTTTGGCTTTTGGTTTGTTTCGGAACTATTCGAGATCCTCGTTTTTCAGCCCGGTATATATGGGGTTTCGGTTTAGGGTTTTCATCCCTACAATCAAATAAACAAAGCTAGTGGGCCCAAAACCATTACGTTTATCATTAGTCCATTTAAATGCCTTCGTACAGAGAAACAAAATAAATAGAGTAAGAAAGGCAGGTGGTGATCGTTTGGGCAGATATGTAGACACATATGACTAGGGTAATGTTATTTATGGCTGAAAATTTCATCTTTGCTGTTAGAGGTTTCACTATTAATATTATTAATTGTTTTGAATCGGACAATAGAGATTATTTTTTATTCCAATTTTACACAATAGATCCTGAGATCATAGCTCACAGAAGCATGATGGTGATTCCACATGACAAACATCCCCAAAAGTACATGAGAACCCCTCTAGTGGTATGCCAATGTTCACGTCACTTTGTGGGATGTGTCACCTGCAATCCGTTTCTAACCGTCTGATAGATGGCCGTTGTCTTAAGATCTATCTTGTGGAAGATTATGACGAAAAACAATCTTCATCAATTGATTCAGGGCAATGAATGATTTTAATAGCATAACCCTTTACTGCTTAGAGCAAATCTTCGGTTGCAAATACCAGTACACATATTATGATTGAGAAACTCATGTAAGCAAAATCATTCTCGCCTACGTTCTTACATTCCTATAGAAACATGTTAGTTGTTATAAATATATTCTTTATAATGAAGGACTATTTAGTTTCCAACTTTTGGAATTCTTAATCACATTTATGTAGTCCCTTGAATTTCTTGTCCATTACTATGCAACTCTTTTAGAATTATAACAATGTACATTTATCCTCCTAACCTTTCATATTCTCCCAACCTTTCACATTTTCACATTATAATACTATATAAAGGGGTCTTGCGGAACTATGAAATAACTTAAGAAAAGTGAATGATATATAGTTCTTGAAGAACTAGTTTTATATTTTGTAGTTTCTTTATTTTCTCTTCATTTTCTTTTAATTTTATAACACGTTATCAGCACAAAGCTCCAATCAATTATTGGGTCTCTTATCTTTGGTATCAAAGCTACTGGTATAATATTATTTATTAGCGGTATGTTTCTTCATAACTTAGCAATCTATTTTGTCGATTGTTACATTTTTTTAATTATTATTTAAAGTATTAAAAATTATATTATAACATGTGAATATATTTCATGTGAGATATATAGACTAGAAAATCATTATATTAGTGTGAGGAATATTTGATAATTTTAATTTATTCTATTTTATATGACTCATCTAATTCTCAATATATTTTTGTCATAGATAATGTCAAATCTTATAAAACTTGAGTTTACTGCTCTTGATGTTTCTAGCAACAATTACTTATCTTGGATCTTTGATGCTGAGATCCATCTTGAGGCTAAGAACCTTGGAAACACTATTAAGGAAAAGAATCAAGCATCCCAGTAGGATTTTGCTAAAGCCATGATTTTTATTCGCCATTATCTATATGAAGAGTTAAAAGTTGAGTACCTTACTATAAAAGATCCATTCACTTTGTGGAATAGTTTAAGGGAGAGATACTAGCACCAGAAGACCGTAATCCTCCCGAAAGCTCGTTATGACTGGATGCACCTGAGGTTGTAAGATTTTAAAGCTGTTAGCAAGTACAACTCCGCAATCTTTAAAATCAGCTCACAATTAAAATTGTGTGGAGAAAAAGTCACTCAGGAAGATAGATTAGAAAAAATATATACTACTTTTCATACCTTGAATGTGCTCCTGCAACAGTAAATCGAGAGCGTAAGTTTACAAGATACTCTAAATTAATATCTTATCTTTTAGTGGCTGAACAAAATAATGAGCTTTTAATGAAAAATCATCAATTCCGACCAACGAGTTCTACACCATTCCCTAAAGCGAATGGAACCTCATTTCATAGTTTTAAAGGAAATCAAAGTCGAAGACGTGGACGCAGACGTGGTAGGAAGAATTATCAATTTCAAGGGATACGTACTCATAATTTTTCAAATAAAAATATATTATACCACCAGAAGTGGAACCACAATGAGAAAGAATAAGGTGACACTATAAAAAATAAGACTATTAGCGGCAGTTTTTTGCGGCCAAAAAGTGCCGCTATTAACAAAAAAAATATTAAAACTATTAGCGGCAAGGGTATTAGCTGCAGTTTTCTTGTTAATAGCGGTAGTTTATGGCTGCCGCTAATAGTCCTTTTGTTTTTAGTGTGAATACAAAGGTTTACAAAATAAGCCTACAAAGAGAAATGAAAATAAATATTACAGATGTGGTATGAAAGGACATTAGTCACGTACCTATCGTACGCCTTAATATTTATTCAAATTGTACCAAGCCTCTATCAAAGAAAAAGAAAAGGGAATTAAAATAAATTTTGCTGATCATCATAATCTAATAGATCATAATGTTTGCCTTGATAATCAAAATGGAGTGGATATAACTCATTTTGATGTTTTTGATTTCTTTATAGACCATAACTAGAAAATATGCCTTTTTGAATTTTATTATGTTTACATGTATTTCATTTTTAAGTAATGAAATTTACTATCCAAATTTTTTTTTTATATGTAAGGGGGCATTGATTGATTAATTTCAAGATGGTTGATAAAGATATTTGTTTAATAGATAGTTATACAACTTACACAATTCTTAAAGATAAGAAATATTTTCAATATTTGACATTAAACAAAGCAAATATCAATACCATATCAGGTTCATCAAACTTAATTGAAGGATACGGAAAAACATTTATCATGTTACCAAGAGGCACAAAATTTTGTATTAATGATGCTTTGTAGTCTTCCAAATCTTGAATAAATTTATTAAGTTTTAAAGATATTCATTGTAATGGTTATCATGTTGAGACCATAAATGAAGATAAAAGGAAATATCTTTATATTACTTCAACAAATTTAGACGAGAAGCTTATATTAGAAAAATTGTCTGCTTTCTCTTCTTGGCTATATTATATGACTATGAGAACAATTGAATCATATGTCGTGATGCACCAAAAGTGCTTTGATCCAAAGGTCTTTATGCTTTGGCATGACCGTCTTGGTCATCCGGGATCAATTATGATGCGTCGAATCATTGATAACTCACATAGACATCTTTTAAAGAACCAGAAGATTCTTTTATCAAGTGATTATTTATGTGTCGCTTATTCACAAAGTAAATTAATTGTAAAACCATCTCCTTCTAAAGTAATTATTGAATCTCCATCATTTTCAGAAAGAATTCATGGGGATATATATAGACCAATACATCCATGATATTGATTGTTTAGATACTTTATGGTCTTAATAGATGCATCAACAAGGTGGCCACATGTCTGTCTTCTTTCTACTTATAATGTTTCATTTGCTAGACTTCTCGCCCAAATAATTAGGCTACGAGTATAATATCCTGATTATCTAATTAAGTCTATTCGTTTAGATAATGCAGGTAAATTTTCGTCTCAGGCCTTTAATGAATATTGTTTGTCAATCAGGATTAATGGTGAATATTCTGTTGCACATATTCATACTTAGAATGGTTTAGTTGAGTCATTTATTAAACGGCTTCAACTTATTGCTAGACCTTTGCTTATGATAAAAAAACTACCTATTTCTGCTTGGGGACATGGAATATTACATGCTGCATCATTAGTTCGGATCTAACCAACTGCTTACCATAAATACTCCCCATTGGAACTTGCATTTGGTCAACTTCCAAATATAATTCATCTTCGCTGTAGACACCCAAATTTGGCCCAAGGCCCGATTAACTTACATTTTGAGAAAGGTGTATCCTATGAGCTTCCGAGAGCACTCCCCGAACCCTTAAAACTTAACCCAAACCCTTAGAAGTCTATCCCCGACCCTTAGGAATCAACCGTAACTTGTAGAAGTCCTCCCAAACCCGTTTTAGACCCTCCCGATTAGTGGTTGAAAAGAGGAGTGTCAAAGTTTATATAGATTTCTTCTGGAGTTAAGACCTATCCCATCAGAAAGAGGATGTTCTCAGCTTTCCAACGAGCCAAGAATCGCCTCAATTTGAGTTGTATACCGAAAGTTATGACGGTTTGAAAGTCAAACATAAATGCAGAAAATTAATCTAGCGTGTCTAATAAACACGCTAGGCCCTAGGCAAAATTGGCTTTTGTGGGCCCCATAGCTGGTTCGGAACCTCCAGGAGTCTTACATAACACTGTTCCCATACCTAGTATGTCTCATACACACGCTAAGCTTAAGAACAGTGATTTTTGGGAATTTAGCCAAATTTCGAATTTGGAGTTTGAACTGTTAACCACCCAATCCATTGCTGTAAAGACCCGTATTTTGAACCCGAGTTAGACTGACCCTGTGTGTGTATTCGGCTCGGCAAACAACGTCACCATTTGTTTTGGATTTTTATCTAGATGTGATTGTGCGGACAGATTTTAATTTAGAGCCCATTTGGACCCTCGTGCGAAAGTTGTGCACCGACCTCGGTATAGCCGCTCAACACCGGACTTGAGTTTTAAAATTAGAAGTGTATAATACATAAGATGTGTGTGTGTGTTTTACTTTGTGAGCAATCCTATTATAAGAAGGAATTGCATTCCCGTATTATACTAGGTTTTGTTAAGAGAGGATAGTTACCCAACCGTGTGAAACTCCGTCTTCTCTCTTCTTCAATCATCGTAGGAGATCGATTTAGAAAACCTTCTTCTCTAGAACCCTCTTTGTTGAAGGCACTTAAACCTTAGAAAGAACTTGAATCAACCTTGGATTCGTAGTTGGCTATTGGGAGAGGTTGAGATCATTGGGGGCGTGTTGGAGTTGTCTCTGTGAACTCATGGATCAATCGTCTTGATGGTAAAAAATATATGAGAATGTTACGTCAAATCGCTCGAGCGAGCTATTATCATCGCTCGAGTGAGGTATTGTCGAACTTCGACATTGCCTTGGTATTTTAGTCATAACGTTTTGTCCCGAACTTCGATTGAGACGATTCTTTTTGTGTTGGAAAGCTAATAGAAAAATCTATAACTTTTATGTTTTGACCAACTCATGGATAAATCGTCTTGATAGTCAAAAATATATGAGAATGTTACGTCAAATTCTAGGATTGGCGCAACTTGCCTGTTTTGACTTGTTTTTGAGGAAACGCTTAAATAGGTCTATAATATTAGTAATTAGAGTTTATCTTAATGCATGAACGTATATTGTGATGTAGATTGAGGGCGAGAGGCCATCAATAGGACCTTGCTTGACTTCGCATAGCTCCGAGTTTTGGTAAGAGAATCTCATCTTTACAGTATTCTATTTTAATTCGCATGGATATTTTGAATTAAAATCTTTAAACTTGCATATGTCATTGAAATCACATCTGTAAACTGAAATTGATATGAATGACTGAAAATCTAAATCTACCTGAATCCTGAAACCTGAATCTGCTTAAGCTCTGAAAATCTGAAATCAAGAACCTGAACTATGTATAAGAGACTTGCATCTGATTTATATTAGTATCTGCATTTGTTTTATGATTGACTGAGCGACCCTCAAAATTCTGAACAATTTCACGGCACAAGTTTCCCTCATTACGTGAGGGCTTGTTGCATCTGAAAAAGAGTTCATGAGCAGCGATGGTAGGTAGGGGTTCCCATCGGCTATATTCACGCTCTCGAGATATAGTTTACTCGGGAGGTATTTTAAGTTGAGGATTAAGTCATGAATTCTGAACTTTGCATATAGAAGTTAGAGAAACTAAGACAACGAAACTGCATACATTCTTGGCTTTTCACACATTTAGAAATAAATCTTACATATGATTTCTACACCTAAATTGATTTATTATCTGTATATATTTGACAAGCTATATATATTTGTTTTGAAACCATATTAGTTAAAGTAAAATGTAGATGTCTTTCTTCTCGAGCTTTGTTGGTCTATCGTCAGTTCGAATCTTGGCGTGGCTATTCGGTGTGAGGTGATCGACTCGATGCTGAGGAAGAGCTTGAGGTTCCTCCTGAGGAGTTTTTCCCAGTATAGAACTTACTGATTTTCTTATTTGTGGTGAGAGTTAGACTTGAATTTGTGGGCCCATTTTAGTTGGATACCATAGGTTTATATTTGACGTTGATTTCTGTTATGAGCCATGTTTCGATGATGGTCGGCCATCATCGGTGGTTATTTACTTTTAATTGCTTTCGCATTTATTTTAGCTATGGATATTTATTATGCTTTACTCTGATATGTGCCCTGTTTGTCCGGCTTATCGTTTATTCGATAGGTTGGCGAACCGGCCTTTCCTATACCTGAGGGATTGGAAAAGTCGGGTCGTCACAGTTGGTATCAGAGCCATGGTTTTTAGATTCTCTAAGGACCCATGAGAACCAACCGTGACCCAAAGATACAGATCAGAGTCATGTCGTTAGGTCCAGAATCACTAGTACTGTTTATGATTGTCTTTACAATCAATGTTGACTGATGTTGTGGTGTTCACAATGACAGATCAGTATGGCCCCAAGATTTAGAGGTAGAGGCAGAGGTAGGACGGTGCCTTTAGAGGACATTCCTGAAGGTGTCGGTACATCAAGGGGAGTTGCCTTCGCATCCGGTTCTAATGCAGTCCCTATAGGAGCCGGAGTTGATAGAGGTCAGGGTGAAAGAATGGAACAAGTGTTGGAAAGTCTGGCCACCAACTATGACTCGTGCTGCAATCGCCCAAAGAAGTGAGCTGATTTACGCTGAGCAGAACAACAATCATCGAGTTTGCGAATTCGGAGGATGAGACCTCCAAATTTTCAGATGAGACCCGATGGAAGCCGAAGGTTGGTTGGATGAGATGGAAAAGATCTTGAGGTGCTTCAAAGGCATTGCGATGTCGAGAAGGTTAGATGGGCAACCTTCAAAGCTGGATGGACAGTTGGACCATGGTGGAAGTCCGTGGCTAGACAAGGAGCGGAGTTTCCCAATACTCCTTGGACATGGGCTGAGTTTATCGCAGCGTTCAACGATCAGTAATTTCCTAAGATCGTTAGGCATCAGATGGGAGTTCAATTCATCGAGCTGAAGCAGGGGACAATGTCGGTCGTGAGTATGGAGATGAGTCCACGACTTTCAAGGTTTGCACCTCAGCATGTGGCCACCGATATGATGAAGGCCAGAAAATTTCAGCTGGGTCTTAGGCCGAGTATACAAGAGAGCGTGGCTATGTGGGAACTGGAAACATATGGAGGAGTACTGTCAAAGGCCCTCATAGCTGAGAAGAAATTCAAAAGCGGTTTTGAGAAGCGCCACCGAACAAGGACAGGGGTTGTACAAGGCGATCGAGTACTTATGAAAATAAGAGGCCAAGTTTACAAAGCCGCCATGAACCTTACTCAACTGCATTTTCTAGACCAACATTTTCTTGGACCGACCCTTATCGGAGATTGGCGATCATCACATGCAATCCAAATGCGACGTGGGTTCTAATGCTAGTGGAGCTTGGTGGCAGGGATCCTCTCGTGCACCATCTTTTGTTTGGTCACTATGTGCCTAAGGAGCGGGAAACCACACAAGACCGAGGATTGTAGGAGGAACAACTGGGCGTGTTTCGGTGTGGCAATCGGACACATGGTTAAGGATTGTCCTCGGAGGACAAGGAAGAACTAGTTGGCTTCTACTCAAAGATCGACCCGACCCTCTCAAGGTCGAGCTTATGCCGTGATGGCTCAAGAAGCGAAACATCGAGCACGTGATCAAGGTATTATTAAAAGTTGAGATGTCTTCTTATTTTATGTGTTATATATAATTGCTTGATATTTAATAAATTTTGTTAATAAGTTATGGGTGAACACACATGCTTAGAAACTTATAATTGAAGCACTTGTCTAAACTAAGGTACCCTTTTTATGAATCCAGGGAGCGATGTAACCAAAATCGAGCGAGTGTTGATAGACCACAGGTCTACACACATTCTTTGTTACTCCATTGTTATTTGAGAAGTTGGGAATCATTCCCAAGGCCCTTGGTTTCATCTTGGCGGTCAATTCCTACGGCAACTTCGGAGAGCACCGATACCATGTGTCAATCAGTGATTGTGATGATCGAAGACTACGAGACAATGGCTGATTTGATCATTTTGAGCATGGAAGGGTTCGACGTGATACTAGGGATGGATTGGTTATCTACTTACCATGCGAGCGTGGATTGTCTTCGAAAGATTGTAACATTCCGCCCGCCGAAGAGAAAATCTTTTTGATTTTGCGGAGTCAAACCTTGTGTGATACCGTTTATCTCTGCCATTCGAGCAGACCGTATGATGAGGAACGGGTGTTGTGGTTATCTGGCCTACTTGCAAGATCATAAGGAGGAGAAGAAAAATATTGCAGATATTACGATTGCTTGCGAGTATTCAGATGTTTTTCCTGAAGATCTACCGGGATTACCACCTGACAGGGAGATTGAGTTTGCAATTGAGTTAGCGCCGGGTACTGAACCAATATCAAAAGCTCCGTATCGAATGACACCTGCAGAATTGAAAGAGTTGAAGGTGCAGCTTCAGGAACTGCTAGATAAGGGCTTTATTAGACCGAGTGTGTCACCCTGGGGAGCACCGGTTCTATTTGTAAAGAAGAAAGACGGTTCAATGCGGCTTTACATCGATTACCGCTAGCTAAATAAGTTGACAATTAAGAACCGTTATCCACTTCCAAGAATTGATGATCTGTTCGATCAGTTACAAGGAGCAAGGTTCTTCTCGAAGATCGACTTGAGGTCAGGCTACCATCAGTTGAAAGTTAAGTCTGAAGACATTCAGAAGACAGCGTTCAGAACCCGATATGGGCACTACGAGTTCTTGGTCATGCCATTTGGGTTGACAAACGCACCCGCGTCATTTATGGACTTGATGAATCGGATATTCAAGTCACATTTGGACAAGTCTGTAGTAGTTTTTATAGATGACATCCTCATCTATTCAAAGACACGAGAAGAACATGAGCAACATCTGCGAGTAGCTCTACAAACCCTTAGAGACCATCAGTCATACGCAAAACTTAGTAAGTGTGAGTTTTGGCTTGAGCAGGTCAGTTTCCTAGGCCATGTTATCTCTGAGACCGGTATTACAGTTGACCCAGCAAAGATTAAGTCAGTGATGAATTGGGAACAGCCAAAGACTGTTACGGAGATTCGTAGTTTCCTCGGTTTGGCAGGATACTACAGAAGGTTTGTGGAGGGCTTCTCCAAGATATCAGGTCCTCTTACACAACTTATGAAGAAGAATACTAAATTTGATTGGACAGAGCAGTGTGAGCAAAGTTTTCAGGAACTCAAGAAACGATTGACTACTGCGCCAGTACTTGCTATACCATCGTGCGGGAGGCTTTGCGATGCGATGATGCATCATATGGGGTGTGTGCTAACGGAATGAGAGAGTCATTGCTTATGGGTCTAGACTAAAAGACCATGAGAAGAATTACGCATGATCTTGAGTTGGCGTGATGATTTTGCTCACGAAGATCTGGAGGCATTACCTTTATGGGGAGACCTTGATATATTTACCGATCATAAGAGCCTCAAGTATCTCTTCTCACAAAAGGAGTTGAATATGAGATGTGTCGATGGATGGAGTTCTTGAAAGATTATGATTGTACCATCGGTACCACCGGAAAGCAAGCGTAGTGAAAGCAAACGAGATCGTTAAACGGAAGTTCTCTGCTCAGTTATCACATCTCACCGCAAGGGTGCGAAGATGGCATCTATTGGAAGATATGGCTCTAAGTAGCATGAGATTTGACGTAAAAGGTTCAGGTGCGTTAATGGCTACACTGGTGATTCGTTCCATCCTCTATGAGAACATTCACAGACTTCAGATGACGGATGATGAACTTATGGCTATCAGACGGGATGTGATTGGGGGAAGCAAAATAGATTTTTTTATCAAAGATGATGACACTTTATTGTTTAGAAACCGGGTATGCGTACCAACTAGTACTGAGCTTCGGGACACTATTTTGGAAGAGGCTCATAAGTCTATGTACGCTATTCACCTGCGATACCAAGATGTACCAGGACTTAAAGAAAAGCTTCTGGTGGAGAGGTTTAAAGAAAGATGTCGCTGTGTATGTCTCGAGATGTCTTGTGTGTCAGCAAGTAAAGGTGGATCATCGAAATCCGGCAGGACTGTTGCAACCACTACCGATACCTGAGTGGAAATGGGAGGCCATTTCTATGGACTTTATTTTGGGATTGCCAAGAACATTAAGAAAATACAATGCCATCTGGGTCATTGTGGATCGATTGACTAAGTCCGCACACTTCCTTCCTTATAATACATCGTATACCGCCAACAAGCTCGCAGAATTATACATTAAGGAGATAGTTAGGCTGCATGGTATACCGGTCAGTATCGTATCCGATAGAGACCCGATGTACACATCTCAGTTTTGGCAACGATTTCAAGAAGGAATGGGCTCTAGGCTCGATTATAGTACAACATTCCATCCTCAGACCGATGGGCAGACTGAGAGGGTGAATCAGATTATAGAAGATATATTACGTGCTTGCATGTTGGATTTTCAGGGGTCATGGGACCAACATTTACTGCTGATCGAGTTCGCCTACAATAACAGTTACCAGGTTAGCATCGGCATGGCACCCTACGAAGCTTTGTATGGACGACGGTGCAGGTCTCCGCTTAATTGGGAAGAAGTGGGTGAGAAACTCATTTTAGGTCCCGAGATCATGGAGAATACAACTGAGACAGTTCGGTTAATCCGTGAGAGACTACGCATTGCTCAAAGTCGTCAGAAGAGCTACGCTGATCTGAAAAGAAACCATGTTGAGTTTAAGGTGGGAGATAACGTATTTTTCAAAATCTCTCCTACAAAAGGCGTGATGCATTTTGGGAAGCGTGGGAAGCTGAGTCCGCGCTATGTTGGACCTTTTGAGGTATTGGGCCGAGTCGGCGAGGTTGCCTATCGAGTAGCCTTGCCACCGCAGCTATCGAAAATGCACAACGTGTTTCATGTGTCCATGTTACGAAGATATGTTAAGGACCCGACACACGTATTGGACTACCAGCCCATTGAGCTCCAAGAAGACCTATCCTTGGTTGAGGAACCGATACGAATCTTGGAACGTAAAGAACAAATCTTACGGACAAAGAGCATTCCCTTAGTACTCATGAAGTGGCGAAACCATTCTTCAGAGGAAGCCACATGGGAGCGTGAAGCGGAGATTCGCGAGCAATTTCCACAACTTTTCGAGTGAAGGTATATTATAAACTATAGTTATGTAAGAAAACCATACGTACCTTTAAATTCTTGAATTTGCTTCTTTAAAAAAAAAAAAAAAAGGAGAGAATTTCTTCAAAATCTTCAATGTTAAATTGGTTCATAACATCGATGCTTTACATATATATCTATAACGATCACACAATAAAATCTTAAATGTCATATTTATTCATTCTCGGTTAGAACCGTATGTCTGTTGGAACCCGTATCATCAGTTAGAACATGTTACTAGGCACGTGATCATGCTTTTGAATAAGTGTTCGATTCTGACATCTGAAATTTCTGCTCAAATAATTACCAAAAGGGTGAGGTAGGTGTGTGTGCTAGGTTTGTGTCATGGTGAAATATATTTCCAGGCACGTGACACTTGGGAAGGTATGCATCCATGTACGGATGCAATCCTCTATGGCAGTATGGGATGCCACACGCAGTACATCCAGGTTACTACGGATCCCGACCCTTGAAAGCGTGCTTAGTGAAGCCTACCGCATCGCGACCAAAGTTCTTTGACTTTAGACTGTTTCGATTTTGCTTTATACTGGTGTTAAGATAAGGACTTACCGCAGTTCGGTTTAGCTATCCGTACATTTTCGAGGATAAAAATTCCTAAGGAGGGTAGAATGTAAAGACCCGTATTTTGAACCCGAGTTAGTGACCACAATGTGTATTATCGGCAACCGACGTCACCATTTGTTTTGGATTTTTATCTAGATGTGATTGTGCGGACATATTTTAATTTAGAGCCCATTTGGACCCTCGTGCGAAAGTTGTGCACCGACCTCGGTGTAGCCGCTCAACACCGGACTTGAGTTTTAAAATTAGAAGTGTATAATACATAAGATGTGTGTGTGTGTTTTACTTTGTGAGCAATCCTATTATAAGAAGGAATTGCATTCCCGTATTATACTAGGTTTTGTTAAGAGAGGATAGTTACCCAACCGTGTGAAACTCCGTCTTCTCTCTTCTTCAATCATCGTAGGAGATCGGTTTAGAAAACCTCCTTCTCTAGAACCCTCTTTGTTGAAAGCACTTAAACCTTAGAAAGAACTTGAATCAACCTTGGATTCGTAGTTGGCTATTGGGAGAGGTTGAGATCATTGGGGGCGTGTTGGAGTTGTCTCTGTGAACTCATGGATCAATCGTCTTGATGGTCAAAAATATATGAGAATGTTACGTCAAATCGCTCGAGCGAGCTATTATCATCGCTCGAGCGAGGTATTGTCGAACTTCGACATTGCCTTGGTATTTTAGTCATACCATTTTGTCCCGAACTCCGATTGAGACGATTCTTTTTGTGTTGGAAAGCTAATAGAAAAATCTACAACTTTTATGTTTTGACCAACTTATGGATAAATTGTCTTGATAGTCAAAAATATATGAGAATGTTACGTCAAATTCTAGGATTGGCGCAACTTGCCTGTTTTGACTTGTTTTTGAGGAAACGCTTAAATAGGTCTATATTATTAGTAATTAGAGTTTATCTTAATGCATGAACGTATATTGTGATGTAGATTGAGGGCGAGAGGCCATCAATAGGACCTTGCTTGACTTCGCATAGCTCCGAGTTTTGGTAGGAGAATCTCATCTTTACAGTATTCTATTTTAATTCGCATGAATATTTTGAATTAAAATCTTTAAACTTGCATATGCCATTGAAATCACATCTGTAAACTGAAATTGATATGAATGACTGAAAATCTAAATCTACCTGAATCTCAAACTGAATCGCTTAAGCTCTGAAAATCTGAAATCAAGAACCTGAACTATGTATAAGAGACTTGCATCTGATTTATATTAGTATCTGCATTTGTTTTATGATTGACTTGAACGACCCCTCAAAAATTCCTGAACAATTTCCTGGCACAAGTTTCCCTCATTACGTAGGGGCTTGTTGCATCCTGAAAAAGGATTCATGAACGACGATGGTAGGTAGGGGTTCCCATCGGCTATATTCCTGCTCTCGAGATATAGTTTACTCGAGAGGTATTTTAAGTTGAGGATTAAGTCATGAATTACTAAACTTTGCATATAGAAGTTAGAGAAACTAAGACGAAACATTTGCATACATTCTTGGCTGTTTTCACACATTTAGAAATAAATCTTACATATGATTTCTGCACCTAAATTCAGTTTATTATCTGCTTATATGTTTGACAAGCTATATTCCGATATTTGTTTTGAAACCATATTAGTTAAAGTAAAATGTCGTAGATGTCTTTCTTCTACTGAGCTTTGTTGGTTAGCTCACTCCGACTATACGTCCACGAGTTGAATCTTGGCATGGCTATTCAGGGCTGTGAGACTGATCCTGACTACGTGCCTGAGGAAGAGCTTGAGGTTCCTCCTGAGGAGTTTTTCCCAGTATAGAACTTACTGATTTTCTTATTTTTGGTGAGAGTTAGGCTTGAATTTGTGGGCCAATTTTTGTTGGATACCATAGTTTTATATTTGACGTTGATTTCTGTTATGAGCCATGTTTCGATGATGGTCGGCCATCATCGGTGGTTCTTTACTTTTAATTGCTTTCGCATTTATTTTAGTTATGGATATTTATTACGCTTTACTCTGATATGTGTCCTGTTTGTCCGGCTTATCGTTTATTCGATAGGTTGGCGAACCGGCCTTTCCTATACCTGAGGGATTGGAAAAGTCGGGTCGTCACAATTGCGGTTGGTTTCTGTAGGACTGTTGCACGCCCACTAGCCTTCTTTTTCACTTTTTTTCCACTTAAAACTCCACCCTATCATCTACCATTGAAACCCAATTCCTGCCTATCTAAGCCCTAGAAAAACCTAGAAATCCTTAGATCCCTATTACCTAATTGTTACCCAATTAGCCCTTTAACCCTTTACTGATCCTCTCATCTTCTATAAATAGAGAGTCACCCCCCTTAATTAAAGGCTTGAAATTTTTTCCAAATAGAGAAAATATTAAGTGATCCCTCTTCTCCCAATTTAGCACTCACTCATACAAATTTCATAATTGAAGTTCACCCTTCGTAGCCCATCTTCCATCACCACTCCTTGAGATTTAGCAAGCTAAAAGTCTTAGCCTACTTCTGCTACCTCCTAGTTCCCAAGCCTTAGAAGTTAGAACCATTCTCTATCCCTAAAGTGTCATCAGAAGCTCATTGGAATGCAGCTATGCGAAGGTCCACAGCGGTGCTACAAGGGCCCAAGAGCTCCGGCTCTCCCCTCTATTCCTCTACGCTCTTTGCTTTTCCTCTTTCCTAGAATTTGAGTCGTTACGCCGTCGAAATTACTGTGATTGCGGACGGCCTAAATAGGAACGGAGTGCCTTCAGGCATGAGGAAGTGTTGTTTTATATTTTATTTTTTCTTTTTATTTGGCCATAAGTAGAGACCACTTGCGAGCGAGTTGATCGGATGCCTAACACCTTCCCGATCGATAACCGAAGCCCCTACCCAAGATCCTTTGGCGTGAATCGGTAAATCAAAGTCATATTTGGCACTTTGGTTCTTTCAATATTAATTTGGGTTTCTCGGAACAACAAAAGCTCCAGGTGGCGACTCTATATTTTTCATACGAGCGCATCGTCATGACGGATTGATAAAGATCCACGGCTGCACAGATATCGATTATGTTGGAGATTTTTAGAGTTTCTACTTGAAGTTGGCCACTTTGCTTGTGTTTTTTCTTCCTTTTTACTAAGTTTTTATTTTTCTTCATACTTAACCCTACATTTCAGTCATTTTTTATACTTACCCCTACGATTCGGTTATTTACATGCCTTAGCCGTTTGGTGGGCCTACTTGAGCATTTATGATTCTGTCATTTACACGCCTTAGCCGATCGACCTGTCTACTTGAGCATTTATGATTCTGTCATTTGCACACCTTAGTCGCTTGGCGGGCCTACTTAAGCATTTACGATTCTATCATTTACACACCTTAGCTGATCGGCGGGACTACTTGAGCACCTTTTTCTTTTTTGTCATTTTATTCACCTTAGCCATTTGGAGGGTTACTTGCTAAGCTAGGATCATATTCCATCACTGGATGCCGAGTCATAGAGGTGGCGCAGGTTTCTCACCGCCCGTTTTTTACTAAGCGCAATAAATAAAAATAATACTATTTTATTTATAACTAAAAAATTTTACAAGTATCACCGGAGGTTTATTGTAATAACCCAGATTTTCGTGACACGTGTGGGTCACGTGTGACTTACACTATGTGTGAGTGTATGTGGTGAACAAGTGAACCACACCTACTTTATACACTATCAGGTGTGGGTGTCTTGTATGTGAACTATATGAAGGTAAAACATCTAACATAAGTGTATGTGTGAAACACACTAATTTTCACTAGATGAGTGAAAAAGGGAGAGGAGTCTCTCTTATGTGACCTAATTGAGTTAGATAGAGAGAAAGTGAAAATAGGGATAAGAAGAGAGGACCTTGTAAAAGAAGATTAGGGGCAGGGTGTTCCTAGTGATCAAGAGACAAGATCCACCTTATGGATCTTAAATATATAGAATGAGAAGGGTGTGGTGAAGAAACTTGAAAGGATCATTTGGGTTTGAGCCTGTGGATAATCTAGAAAGAGGTTGGAGGAGGAGTTTTTGAAACCCTCCTCATTTGAATTGATCTTGGATCAAGACTATATAAGATCTAATGATTTGAGGTATGGTTTAAATGTTTATATATGTTTTAGATAGAGTATAAATTATTAGTTGAAAGATTTTGGCATTAATAGGGCCTTAAATGAAGTAGGAAACTAGTTCTCGAGCGGATCGAGTGTTTATTTTTAACACTCCTCGCTCGAGCGGTTTAAAGGGCTCGCTCGCACGAGGTATCGCGTGAGCTTCAGGTACCCCATTTTAACCGCTCGAGCGATGAATAGTGATCGCTCGAGCGATGAATAGTGGTCTCTCACGCGATGGTTGGTACCTCATTTTAACTGCTCGAGCAATAAACAGTGATCGCTCGAGCGATGAATAGTAGTCGCTCGCGCGATGGTTGGTACCTCGTTTTAACCGCTCGAGCAATAAACAGTAATCATTTGAGCGATTAAAAGTGATCGCGCGCACGAGGGGGGGGTATCTCGTTTTAATTGCTCGAGCGAGGTCAAGAGCTCGCTCGAGCAAGCTCAAGTGATCGCTCGAGCAATGAATTTGCTCTCTCGCGCGAGGAACTACATGCATTTTCAAATTCTTTTTGTGTAATTCATGAGAGCTATGGTTCCCAAGGGTTCTATAGAGACAATTCTAAGTATATCCTTAACACATGCAATGTAGGTTTGGCGTGAAACTGTAACATGTAAACCTCTAGGAGAAAGAGTGCGTTGGATTGAAGGAATTGCATTGAGGTAGGGAATATCTTGAAACATGTACCTTAATTCGTCAAAACCATATATGTAGAGTAATTCAAGTGAATAGTCATATATCAGGTGTGATGTCTAAAAGAGTGTGTGTGTGACTTTAAATAAGAAATCATGAGGCACCCAGGGGGCGTAGAAATGTTATAATGGGCATCTAGATGATACATTGAATCGTTGCATCCCAGGGATATAGATGAAATGTAACAGTGAAACAAAAGAAAAGTGATAAGGCCTAATGTAATAGAACTAACACAATCACATGGTGAATAACCATATGTATAACACCCACGATATTTTTGTTGTTTAAGGTTTGATTAGAATACCCCACTGACATGGCGGAATATCCACGACTGACTCGACAAGATATCCGTGACCGGTACGACGGCCAATCCGTACACTTATAGCACATCCCAAGGATGTTGATTTGAGAATAGACCTCGCCTCTTATGAGAAAAAGGGGCCTGGGTAGTATTGAAACTGAGAACAGTTATGACTAGTGTCTATTTAGACGATGATGGTGGGTATTCCATCAGGCCTCGATGCTATATTGCTCGGGGATTATTTAAGTTATGATTTAAGTGATTAGGCCAAATCTGTAACTAACACCAGCAAGATGAGAATGAACAAAGCCATGCAAAGCAACAGTTGTATCTATTATAGCATTTTTCATTATTTCATTTGTCTTCTTAGAAGTTCTATTAGATAGATCATTCTTTTAAACTATTTTTCCTTATATATGTGAGAGATTAACTTATATGTTAATTGTATTTTCCCTATTGAGCTAGGATGTAGCTCACCCCTTTAGACTATACGTCACAGGTTTAATGCTAGCGGCAGCGGAGGCTTCGAAAGACATTGATCCAAAGGATTCGGATTACGTGCCCAGAGAAGAGTTAGAGCCTCCTCCTGAGGACTTCTTCTAGGAGACCCCCTTGCGCTCTTTGAGAGTGAGTTTGAGAGTATTCTATACGGCTTGGTATGTCAAGCCTAAATTTTTGGAATGTAATTAAATACTATGATTCATTCGACGAACCATCTAGGGTGAATAGTTTATCACCGATGGTTCGGGTTGGTTCTTTCGCTCATGCTTTGGCATGGGACTAGAACTGTCTTTTAAGTTGCTAAATTGATTATTAACACATGGAGACTTGGTTAGTCTAAATTTCTTATGATTTACTTGATGGATGGTTACTTGATTATACCAATGGTCCGTATAGGGTTATGGGGCATGGCCTTGATGGTTGTGCTGATGGCACGGATTTTGGGGCACCAAAATTCAGGCTGTCACAGTTGGTATCAGAATCATTTCTTCTAGAATTCTGACAATCATTTCTTTTATCAGAACATAGGGACTTCTGCTAACGAAACTTTGGTTTCACATGCAGACCGTTATGCCTTCTAGGGGAAGAGGCTGACCCAGGGGCGGCCATGATAGGAATTTGTGTAGTAGAGATGAGTTCATCTCACCTACAAACAGAGTGCCATTGGGAAATAGGGAGGTTCCCGAAGGTAGTGACCAAGAGAACCAAGATCAGGTAGGAAATCGGGATCTAGATCGTCAGGGTCAAGATCAGAGAGAACAAGTTAGAGAGAGAAAGAAATGAAGAGAGAGAGGAGCGTCAGAGGATGATGCATACTATGGAAACTATGGTGACTGCCATGGCACAACAAGCAGCGTCTTTGGCAGCTCATACCGCCCACTAGCAACATCAGCCACCTATGCCTCCAGTAGGACCTACACTGCCAGTGGCTTTAGCATTTATCGAGTTTAGGAGGATGAGACCTCCTAGTTTTTCAGGGCAGGCGGACACCATGGCAGCTGAGAATTGGCTGAGTGAGATGGAGAAAGTATTTAGTGTACTGACATACACAGAGGATGAGAGCGTCCATTGGGCAGCTTACATGTTAGATGGAGAGGCTGGGCCTTGATGGAAGTCTGTTTCACGGACTAGGGCTCAGGAGACTCCAGATATGCCTTGGACGTGGGATGAATTCGTCGAAGAGTTCAACAAACAGTACTTTTCAGAAGTTGTGAGGAACCAGATGGAGATCCAATTTTTACAACTCGTGCAAGGGAAGATGACCTTAAGGGAGTACGGAGTGGAGTTCATGAGACTTGCTTGCTTTGCTCCTGATTTCATGATTTCTGACGTGATGAGAGCAAAGAGGTTTCAACAGGGCTTAAGGCTAGCTATCAGAGGAGGAGTTGCACCATTTCAGCTGAGAACCTATGGGGAGGTTATGAGAAAGGCATTAGTAGTTGAAGAAGAAAATAATAATCGATACTATCAAAGGGAACAACAGGGAAGAGGAAATGCAGATCAAGAAAGAATTAGGAATTTCGAACCGATGAACAAAAAGCCAAGATTCGTCGCAATGAATCAGAGGCAACTGTTCCAAGCAGGGTATGGGAGACCGGCGCAACAGACCACCCATCAAAGATTCCCATTGCTTGCGTCAGGGAGATCGATGAGGTATGAGAACCCCGTTATTCCTACTGGAGCTACAGTTACACAAGGCTTTTCACGAGCTGCTTCTTCCACACCAAGAGAGACTCGTGCCAAGTGTGGCAAGTCCCACAAAACGGCGGATTGTAGACAGGGGATGCGAGGCTACTTTAAATGTAGCAAGATGGGTCACATGATTAAAGATTGTCCTAAGATGAACATGGAGAAGACAACTTCAGTTTCTATGCCACGACCGATGCAAGCAAGAAAATCGGTCGTACAAGGGAGAGCCTATCCAGTCACCGCCTAAGAAGCAGGGAACGTGCATGACGTCATTCAAGGTGAGATTCCTTTTAAATAAAGAATTTTAATTCAATAAAATTTTAGATAGAGAAGGTACATTCATTAGAAAAGTGTGTAGACTCAATTTGTATGTTAAAATTTCTAAATAAAGTATGTACTATATATGTGTATATGTGTTATAGGTACGTTACGAGTCTATGAAAAAGGATGCTATGTAGCATGCGAAGCACGAGTGTTAATAGACCCAGGGTCTACCCACTCCTTTGTTACTCCGAGGTTTGCGAAGAGAATGAAGATTGTTCTGGAAACATTGGATTTTGTTCTATCAGTGTCTATCTCGACTGGAGAATTAGTTAACACAGAGTTAATTTGTAAATCAGTAGTAGTGAGCATTCATGATGGAAACATCTATGAGCTAGATGCAAATTTAATATTATTGGACATGCAAAGATTCGATGTAATCCTTGGCATGGACTGGTTGTCCCAACATTATGCGACTGTGGATTGCAAGAACAAGGTTGTCATCTTTTGACCCAACACAAGGAGATTGTTTCAATTTCGAGGAGAGGGATCGACACATATGCCACTCATCTCTGCAGTCAGAGCCGAGCGCTTGATCAGAAAAGGGTGTAGCGGTTATTTGGCATTCGTGAAGGGGGATGAAGAAGAGAAGAACATTATCTCCGAGATAGCAGTGGTGTAAGAATTCGAAGATGTATTTCCAGAGAAATTACTAGGATTACCTCCAGAGAGAGAAGTGGAGTTTTCCATCGACTTAGCACCAGAAACGGAGCCTGTTTCGAAAGCACCTACAGGATGGCTCCGGCCGAATTGAAGGAATTGAAGGAACAGTTATAAGAACTCATGGACAAAGGGTTTGTAAGACCGAGCATGTCTCCATGGGGAGTGTCGGTCTTGTTCGTAAAGAAGAAAGATGGGTCAATGCGGTTGTGCATTGATTATCGCCAGTTGAACAAACTCACTATAAAGAACAGATATCCCTTGCCTAGAATAGATGACTTGTTCGATCAGCTGCAAGGAGCGAAGTACTTTTCCCAGATTGATACGAGATCTGGATACCATCAGTTGAGAGTCAAGGCTGAGGACATCCAAAAGACTGCATTCAGAACACGGTATGGACACTATGAATTCTTGGTGATGCCGTTTGGATTGACGAATGCCCTGGCGTCATTCATGGATTTGATGAATCGGGTGTTTAAACCACACCTGGACTCCTGTTTCGTAGTATTTGTTGACGATATTCTGATATATTCCAAATCAGAAGAGGAGCATGAGAAGAACTTGAGAATAACTCTACAAACCTTACGTGAACACCAACTGTACCAAACTCAACAAGTGCGAGTTATGGTTAGAGGAAGTTAGCTTTTTGAGACATGCCGTCTCAAAGCATGGTGTCACGATAGATCTGGCTAAGATCGAAGCAGTAGTAAATTAGGAGCAACCAAAAACCATGACCGACGTCCGAAGTTTCCTTGGACTAGCGTGCTATTATCGACATTTCGTTGAGGGGTTTTCAAAGATATCCGGACCTCTTACGAGACTTACATGTAAGAATTCAAGATTTGAATGGAGTGAAGCGTGCGAGAAGAGTTTTCAAGAACTCAAGCAGGGACTCACTTCAGCTCCAGTACTAGCGATTCCCTCAGGCAGTGGAGGATTCGCGGTATACAGTGATGCTTCGTATAATGGTTTGGGCTGCGTGCTCAACCAACATAAAAAGGTGATAGCTTACGAGTCAAGACAGTTGAAAGAACATGAAAAGAATTACCCGACACATGACCTGAAACTAGCAGCGGTCATCTTTGCGCTGAAGATTTGGTGGCATTATTTATACGGTGAGACCTTTGAGACCTTCACCGATCATAAAAGTCTCAAATACCTGTTCACGCAGGAGTTAAATATGAGACAACGCAGATGGATGGAGTTTCTTAAGGACTATGACTGCTCCATACAGTACCATCCAGGCAAGGCTAATGTAGTAGCCGATGCTTTGAGTCGGAAGGGATCAACTCAGTCGGCTAGTCTGATTTTGGGAATGCACAGATGGAAGTTATTTGAAGATCTTTCGATGTATGATGTAAATATCGAGTCACAAGCCACAGGGGCCTTTTTGGCTAACATATCAGTGAGACCAGTGATATTTGAGCATATCCACGAACTACAGATGAAAGACCCAGCTTTAACCAAGAGTCGTCAGGATGTAATTGAAGGCATCAAACCTGAGTTCTCAGTGAAAGAAGTTGGCTCATTATTGTTCAAGGGCCGACTTTGCATTCCAAACAATGCCGATCTACGACGAACTATCCTTGATGAGATGCACAAATCAAAATATGCAATCCACCCTGGCAGCACAAAAATGTACCAAGATTTGAAAAAGAATTACTGGTGGAGAGGTTTGAAGCTAGACATGGCAGAGTACGTGTCATGGTGTTTGACGTGTCAACAAGTAAAGATCGATCATAGACACCCTAAGGGGTTATTACAACCTCTGTCAATACCAGAGTGGAAATGGGAGTCAATATCCATGGACTTTATCGTTGGATTACTAGGTACAGCAAAGAGGCATAATGCCATCTGGGTAGTTGTCGACCGATTGACCAAGTCAGCGCACTTCCTACCTTACAACACGATGTATACGACAGGAAAACTCGCAGAACTGTATATGAAGGAGATAGTACGTCTTCACGGAATCCCAAGCAGTATCATTTCCGATCGTGATCCTTTGTACACATCAAAGTTCTGGAAGAAATTTCAAGAAGGAATGGGAACGCGATTGGATTTTAGTTTAGCATTCCATCCACAAACCGATGGACAAACAGAGCGAGTAAATCAAGTCGTAGAAGACATGCTTAGAGCGTGTATGCTTGAAATGCAAGGATCATGGGATCAACACCTACCATTAATCGAATTTACGTACAATAATAGTTTTCAATCCAGCATTGGTATGGCACCATATGAAGCTCTGTATGAAAGACGGTATAAATCGCCCATAAATTGGGAGGAAACTGGGGAGAAATTTGTTCTGGGATCCGAGTTACTTGAAGATAACGCCACTGTTGTCCGTATAATCAGAGAAAGACTAAGGATAGCCCAAAGCAGACAGAAAAGCTACACTGATATCAAGCGGACTAGTGTAAACTATAAGGTGGGTGAACACGTGTTTGTAAAAGTATCACCTATGAAAGGCATAATGAGATTCGGAAAGAGAGGCAAGTTGAGTCCCCGTTATCTTGGAACCTTCGAGGTTTTGGGTTGAGTAGCGGAGGTTGCGTATCGTGTTGGCTTACCGCCATGATTTGATCAGGTACATAATGTCTTCCATGTATCTATGCTCAGGAAGTACGTGAATAACACTTCGCATATCCTGGGAGGACAACCTTTGGAGATGTACGAGGATATAAGCATGATAGAAGAACTGACAGAGATATTGGATAGAAAGGAGCAAGTACTACGCACCAAAGTGATTCCCTTAGTGCTTGTTCGATGGAAGAATCATCCAGCCGAGGAAGCAACATGGGAGCGTGAGGCAGATGTCAGAGAACAATATCCTAGCTTGTTTAAGAACGCTAGCTAGTGTTTTCTTCCAAATGTTTTGATGTGTAATATTTTTGCCGCCATTGTGTGAAGAGTTTTACTCTGAAACGGATGAATATTTTTTGATTAAATTTGAGCATATTAACTTCAAATTTTGGCGGAACAACATTTCGTCAGTAAATCCCAAATGCACAGAATAGGTAATCATGTGGAAGAGCGATGTCAAAAGTTAAAAGAGAGACAGGTGAAAATACAAGTCAAAGAGTCAGAAAAGTGTTTCTAGGCTCGCTCGAGCGATGACTTACGCTTGCTTGCGCGAGCCATATGAAGAATATAAGCGCCAAACGTTTTGTGCTCGCTCGAGCGAGGACTATTGACCGCTCGAGTGAGGACGGGGTATAAAAGGAGGGGCGATTACTATTCGCCTATCTCTTCTTCACGCGAGGGGAGATTGGGCGAGCGAGGATTTAGGGTTTTGGACTTGAAAACTCCTTCGTGCGATTTCGAGCCGGATTCAATCGATCCGATCCGTCAAAAGCATTTCAAAAGGTGAAATCTACCCAAGGTCTACCTTATTTCATTAAATAATTTCCTTAGATATCAAAATGGCTTCTACCGGCCCTAACCCTTAACCTAGAAAACGAGTTGCGATTCGATCGCCATCGGCTCGCAACAAGACGCCACAAGCACCACAACCACCACCGTCCCCATCGCGTGCCCCAATCCAATTAGGTGATTGGTGGGGAGCGAAGGTCTTTGAGGCCGAATGGGAGATTCATCCCTCTTGTTTTAGGGATCCTACGTCCACCTAATGGACTTCGAATTTCCTCACAAACAACCACCTACGACCACTATTAGCACCATTCGGAGCTCGGTACTATCCGAGACTCGTAAAATTATTTTACCAAACCCTTCAAGCAAACACAAATGAGGATGCTATCCTCGTGAACATAGACGGGAAACAATTGGTTTTTGGCAGTGCCGAGGTCTCCACTGCCATGAAGTGCCCTCACATGTACACCCCAAGCCCACTCTCTCTACCACCTTTTTTCGGGAACGTAGAATTCCCAACCATAATTACCGACATTACTGGCGGCACCACGACATCAGGGCAGTCGATCACTCGATCGCAGTTGCCGCCACATATGTGGTTTTTAGATATAATTTTTAAGAAAAATTTTCACTCGACGGGCCATGACCAGGAGCGCCGCAAGACATTTTTGCGGGCTCTGCACTCCGCTTTCCACAATCGGTATTTAGCGCTCCTATGGTCTTTATCAAAGGCATTGTACATGCCTATAGAAGAAATGAGAAGGGCGCCGTTCTACCACCTATTAACCGACTACCCTATGCCCGTTTGATCTCATGACTCATTGATTCACGGAATGGGAAGGAAGGTTTTCAAATTAGAGCGGATGAGTTAGTGCTAACGGATAACGTCGTCCCGTTCCTCGCCCAAGACCTAAGCAGCAACCTAAAGAGCCTCGAAAACAGTATAACCAGGAAGCAGGATCGTCAGATTGCCCGGCAAGTGGCCCAACCACCATCGACTGGACTGACTGCTCCCTCCACTTTGTCTCCCCAGCTTTTCCCTGTCACCGACAGCAGCATGATGCGGGAGATCCTCCTACAAGGGAGGGAGATCCGGCTACATCAGTGGTTCTAGGAGTCACTCCTCATCGACCTCATGGGCCATGCGTTTCCACAGACGTACTGGGAGCGCATCGGTGCTATGTGAGGTGCTATCTTTGGTGTATCTAGCTCGGGTCCTGCTACCAGGACCACTACAGCTGGTGCCACTACCGCCAAGGAGGTTGATGACGATGATGAGGAGTATGAGCAGGGTGACGATTAGGTCGTCATCTATCATTTGAAATTCTTTTTGGAAATAGCAATGTGAGATTTTACATGTTTTGATGTGAATATTCTTTTTGCTTTTTTGGATGGGAATATCGATTCTTAAATTGTCGTGACATAATTGTCACAACTTGTTACTAAACATGATGATGCTTCTATGTATATATTTTATCATTTGGTCCTAATGAGCGTGGTTGCATTTGAATGTGGGGTTGTGTGTAATTCTTGTGCAGGTACTCGTTTATGGGTGTGGTCATGCTAGACCTCTATTTTCTAGAAATACCTTAAGTCTTGTATGTCACATGTCAGAGGTGAATTGTAGGTTAATTGGAATGGGTGTCGTATGAATTATGATAATCGCTATTAAATGTGTCATTATATTTTAGGTGGCTTGATATGGGTATCGACTTGTCATACAAATAGTACGTGGATTTTTTTTTTCTTTCCTTCATGCAGGTGTAATTGTAGACCACTTTTGCTCAAACGCTTACTTAGATGATTGAACTAGACGGGTAGCCTATTCGGATACCCTGTTAGTTGTGTGTAATTTGGTGAGGTATATTTTTATCAATTTTCGAGGACAAAAATTTTATAAGTTTGGGTGAATGTAATAACCTAGATTTTCATGACACGTGTGGTTCACGTGTGACTTACACAATGTGTGAGTGTATGTGGTGAACAAGTGAACCCCACCTACTTTATACACTACCAGGTGTGGGTGTCTTGTATGTGAACTATATGAAGGTAAAACATCTAACATAAGTGTATGTGTGAAACATACTAGTTTTCACTAGATTAGTGAAAAAGGGAGAGGAGTCTCTCCTACGTGACCTAATTGAGTTAGATAGAGAGAAAGTGAAAATAGGGAGAAGAAGAGAGGACCTTGTAAAAGAAGATTAGGGGCAGGGTGTTCCTAGTGATCAAGAGACAAGATCCACCTTATGGATCTTAAATATATAGAATGAGAAGGGTGTGGTGAAGAAACTTGACAGGATCGTTTGGGTTTGCGCCTGTGGATAATCTGGAAAGATGTTGGAGGAGGAGTTTTTGAAACCCTCCTCATTTGAATTGATCTTGGATCAAGACTATATAAGATCTAATGATTTGAGGTATGGTTTAAATGTTTATATGTGTTTTAGATAGAGTATAAATTATTAGTTGAATGATTTTGGCACTAATAGGGCCTTAAATGAAGTAGGAAACTGGTTCTCGAGTGGATCGAGTGTTTATATTTAACACTCCTCGCTCGAGCGGTTTAAAGGGCTCGCTCGCACGAGGTATCGCGTGAGCTTCAGGTACCACGTTTTAACTGCTCGAGCGATGAACAGTGATCGCTCGAGCGATGAATAGTGGTTGCTCGGCGATGGTTGGTACCTCGTTTTAACCGCTCGAGTGATGAATAGTAATTATTTGAGTGATTAAAAGTGATCGCACGCGCGAGGGGAGGGAATCACGTTTTAATCACTCGAGCGAGGTCAAGAGCTCGCTCGAGCGAGGTCAAGTGATCGCTTGAGCGATGAATAGTGCTCGCTCGCGCGAGGAACTACATGTATTTTTAAATTCTTTTTGTGTAATTCATGGGAGCTATGGTTCCCAAGGGTTCTATAGAGACAATTCTAAGTATATCCTTAATACATGCAATGTAGGTTTGGTGTGAAACTGTTACATGTAAACCTCTAGGAGAAAGAGTGCATTGGATTGAAGGAATTGCGTTGAGGTAGGAAATATCTTGAAACATGTACCTTAATTCGTCAAAATCATATATATAGAGTAATTCAAGTGAATAGTCGTGTATCAGGTGTGATGTCTAAAAGAGTGTGTGTGTGACTTCAAATAAGAAATCATGAGGTCCCCAGGAGATGTAGAAATGTTATAATGGGCATCTAGATGATGTATTGAATCGTGGCATCCCAGGGATGTAGATGAAATCTAACAGTGAAATAGAAGAAAAGTAATAAGGCCTAATGTAATAGAACTAACACAATCACACGGTGAATAACCATATGTATAGCACACTCGATATTTTTGTTATTTAAGGTTTGATTAGAATACCCCACCGACGTGGCAGAATATCCACGACTGACTCGGCAGGATATTTGTGACCGGTACGGCGGCCAATCCGTACACTTAAAGCACATCCCAGGAATGTTGATTTGAGAATAGACCCCGCCGCCTATGAGAAAAAGGGGCCTGGATAGTATTGAAACTAAGAATAGTTATGACCAGTGTTTATTTAGACGATAATGGTGGGTATTCCATCAGGGCTCGATGCTATATTGCTCGAGGATTATTTAAGTTATGATTTAAGTGATTAGGCCGAATCCGTAACTAACACCAGTAAGATGAGAATAAACAAAGCCATGCAAAGCAACAGTTGTATCTATCATAGCATTTTTTATTATTTCATTTGTCTTCTCAGAAGTTCTATCAGATAGATCATGCTTTTAAACTATTTTTCCTTATATATGTGAGAGATTAACTTATATGTTCATTGTATTTTTCCTATTGAGCTAGGATGTAGCTCACCCTTTTAGACTATACGTCGCAGGTTCTGTGCTAGCGACAGCGGAGGCTTCGGAAGATGTTGATTCAGAGGATTCGGATTACGTGCCCAGAGAAGAATTAGAGCCTCCTCCTGAGGACTTCTTCTAGGAGACCCCCTTACGCACTTTGAGAGTGAGTTTGAGAGTATTCTATACGGCTTGGTATGTCAAGCCTAAATTTTTGGAATGTAATTAAATACTATGATTCTTTCGGTGAACCATCTGGGGTGAAAAGTTTATCACCGATGATTCGGGTCGGTTCTTCCTCTCATGCTTTAGCATGGGACTAGAACTATCTTTTAAGTTGCTAAATTGATTATTAACACATGGAGACTTAGTTAGACTAAATTTCTTATGATTTACTTGATGGACGTTTACTTGATTATACCAATGCTCCATATAGGGTTATGGGGCACAACCTTGATGGTTGTGCTGATGGAACGAATTTTAAGGCACCAAAATTCAGGCTGTCACATATACCTCCTTAATTTACAACCCAAAATGAAAACCTAGAACTTAACTTATAACCCAAAATGAAAACCGAAGATCCGAAATTAACACAAAGCGAGGAGCAGAACGCCCAATCGGAGGCTTCAGAAAGGATTGGTTGGGTAATACATCCCTCCACTTGTAACTCCTTTTCTTCCGCCATCTTCATCTCCTCCGCTGCCGCCTCCTCAATGCTGCCTTCACTGCTCCCTAAAAGGGATTGATGTGAAGACTAATGCCCTCATTCCTAATATCGCCCACTCCCAAAATAATGACGTCCCCGAGCATCACCACAGGACGAAGATCACACAAAATAACGAATATAGGAAGAAACGATATCCCAATTGGACGATTAGATCGCCCGATATAAGTAAAACACGAATTTTAGAACACAAAATATCCAAAAAAAGTAAAGCTTGAGACTAAATCAGAGAATGAGAAACAAACGAAGGCTCCCTTGCTCATATAGAGTATGGACTTAATCACACGTCCCGACACATGCACTTAACTCAGTCACGTGCATCACACGATGCGCACAATCCAAAACACGCGCTCCGACCTGAGTGCGCAATTGAACTATCGCCCGTGCCAACGGCGTGACGATCACGTGCCTATAGAAAAATGTGCAACCGCATTAAGCGACTCCCACGATTAAATATGAAAGGTCGTCCACGCAGTGACCTGGTGGCGCCTCGATCACGCGCTACGATTAGAGCGCATAATACATTCACACGCAAACTCACATACGCGTAAACGACCCGTCAAACTTGTGATCGCACACCCAAAAACAGGCGCGCAATCATATCAAGTGGCACATACCAAGCGCGCAATACCCGAATTAATCCACCCTCACACCTTTTCACCCCACCTTGATCAAAATTCTCCTGTCCCATCGCGTGGCCTCACACGCTATTCAGAAAGAATGACACGGACACTTACTCCTATCCCATCACATAACCCTGTCACATACATCCCATCACGATAAGATGCACACATATGACGCCACCTCAATATCTAGTCCCATCACAATAAATTAATCATGCCACTACAACACCCTCTCATGACAAGCCAAAAAAAAATGAAGCCAATCACGGCGCAACCATAACATGATCCTACATAACTCAAGATTTGTCAAAGAAAGAAATAGGACATATCTATCACGCAAATATCCTACCAGCGTTCCATCGCTAACTATGCTTAGCCAATGTCCCATCACGAATATCACTACCCGAAAAGCTCAAACAACACCTGTCACGCCATATGAAAAAGGGAGAAAGGTCGATCATGTCTTATCGCTAAAGCAAAGAGGCCTCCTCTCGAATTGCTCGCTACGTAATAGTCACCAGACACCACTTCCACAGCAGAAATGTATGAAGATTTGGGACTCCTCCCATGTCCTCTCGCGTCCGACCAATGCCAAGTCCCATCGCGACATCACTTCTCCAAGACATTATGTCCCACCAGGACTCACCAAGCTCCGTTACAGCGAACACGAGGAAAAGAGAAGAATCCCCAAGTCCCATTGCAGCATCACCCCGACAATCCCTAAGTCCCATCACAGACCATACAAGCTACGCACAATCCAAGTAAGTATCACCCACAGGTAAGTACTACCCACTTTTCAATTACTCAATATTTCTTGTAAAATACAGTTAGCTATGAATAAACCAAAATGTTTTCAAAACCTGCCTCTCTCGACTTGCGAATCACTGTAGTCCTCCCATAAGAGACAATCATTAGTATTCACCGAGAAGGTTAGATGGAGTATCCAGCATGCCAACTGTCGTCTTGACAACCACATCAACGGTCGGGTCCACAAATCCCGTACCGATGGATCTGCTCAGCGACGTCTCGAAAGCCACGTTTTTCGTCGATTTATCACCGAATTGATCTTAAGTTAAATTCTCAAAATTTTCAAAATTTTCAAACCCCTTACTCCCGAAAAAAAATCTTTTACTTCTAACAAAAAAAAAAAAAAAAAGAAACAACATAAAAAAAAACTCTTACCACTTATTCCAAGACCAAAAATCTTATTCTAAAACCAAAAATCTTTTACTCCCAAAACAACAAAAACTGAAAGAAACTAAAGAAAAAAATAATGAACAAAGAGACTCACCTACCAAATTTTACTTTAATTACCAGCCCAAGCCTGCCATTCCCTTGGGAAGCCGAACCATGAGTATATTTAATCTAAGAACTTACAAACGCCTATTGAAAAATGAACGCCTGACACGCATTGGAGTGAGCAATGACTCACCCAGTCTGACATGACTTATGAAAGTCTTCGACATTATTTTATATTGTATTATTATTGGTCCCTAGACCTATTTATAGACATTTGTATAACGCCCCCCGGTACCTCGACTGCGCCATATCCCTTTGTTTGACTGCCCCTTGCAGCAGGTTGCGACATGTGGTGGGATGCCCCTTGCACCCAATGATTAGGATATGGTAATTCTCCTTTTTGTTTGACTGTCACTCATAGTAGGTCGCGCCATATGACGAGATGCCCCTTGTACCCACGAAATAGGATACACTGACTTCCCCCATCGACTGTCTATGATAGTGGGTCGCGATACGCGACAGGATCTCCCTTGGGCATCCACGGCATGGACCACGCCTTTTGAGAGTTATCACTGGGCCCTCAAATGCTCCATTTTAGCTTACGCTAATAGATAAGAAAGCCAAGCATGTCATGTCAGCATCTCTAGTTCACATTTGTGATTTCCCAAAAGAAACAAGAAGACACCTCGAATGAAGAGTGTCTACTTCTTCGACGCGCTCTTACTTCACAAGAGCGCACCGAAGAGGGGCATCTGTAGACACCCTCATTTTATCCTCTTGGAATATACAAATCTATTCGGTCAATCTTTCACCTCGTAACCCTGATTGGGACCATATGATGAAATAATAGTATATGGTTGGACATAGGTTGAAACAATAGCTCTGTGGCTCAGGGCCCATGACCCTAAATTGGGAATCATGCACTAAAATAATAGTATATGGCTGAACACAGGCTGAAATAATAGCTCTGTGGCTCAGATCCCGACGTAGAAAAACTATATACGGAAATAATAGTATATAGTCAGAATGCGGACAGAAATAATAATCTTGCATTTCAGACCCCTAACCCTAATGTGGGACCATATACTGAAACAATAGTATATGGTTGAACACAGGCTGAAACAATAGCTCTGTGGCTCAGGCCCCATAACCCTAATGCAGGGACCATGCACTGAAACAATAATATATGGCTGAACACAAGCTAGAATAATGGCTCTGTGGCTCAGATCTGAACGTAGGGAGGCTATATACTGAAACAATAGTATATAGTCGAAATGCAGACTGAAATAATAGTCTGGCATTTCAGACCCGACCCGGACCCTGACAGCCCCGAATTACACGCCTAAAATCACGTGCATAATTTGATTGCACACAAAACCACACAAGTACAATCAGTCCCCCTTTCATACCAGACTCCCTTTCCTAGACCACCTTGAGACTCGATCATGCGCCCCACATGAGACGTGCTATAAGATTGAATGCCCCACCCCGACGCACAATTGGCCTACGCCCGACCTAGTCTTACAGTCCTTAACTCCTAAGCTTCCTCGATTAAAAGCTTCGAAAGAGGAGTTTAATCAGATTGTGCACCCCATAATTGGCGCGCAATTAGTCCTAACATTGTTAGAACTAGGAAACTCACGAAAGCAAGTCGGGCCACGCCACCGAGTCGATGATGATCGACCAAAGCGATTAAGCACCGGAGACAATAAGACAATCCAGCATTTAATTGGAGAAAAACCAATAAAAGATTTTTTTCTAATTCTCCCCAGAGGATGCTGACAATTTTGAGAAAACGATTTTTTTTGGGATTTCGAAACCAGAGAACTCGGAGAACGAACACACACAGAGGAACATAGCCATGATTTCGAGATTCAAGCTTCGAATCTTTGAGATTTCTCTCCGCAGCCCTGGCCCTAGGTAAAAATCCAACCTTTAGCTTCAACCCCCTTAGTTTAATTTAAGTTCTTAGACCTAAGACTTCTCTTACTTTTAATAATTAATATTGAATTTTCAGTTTTAGACCGTAGCACCCATTTTTTTAGTCCGTAATTTTTAATAGTTGGTTCTAGTTCTCCATTTCTAGAACCAGTCCTTAATCTGATGATCTAATTCACCGACCCTAGACTCAACTCCGTTCTAAAATCTTAATCTCCAGTCCTATCATTAATCTCTGGTTCTAGTTCTTAGGTTCTAGAGTCAGTCCTTAATCATACGATCTGATTTTCTGATTTCGGACCCGAATTCAGTCCTAGAATTTTAAATTTTAGCTTTAATTTCTTAATTCAATACTTCTAAAATCCCAAATATTCATTTAGTTTTCAAAAATTCTAGGTTCTTAATTTAATTCACAATTATAATTCTGAAATTGACTCTGAAAATCCAAAAATACCAATATTATAATCTGAAATCTAAGTTATCTTTAATCTCAGCCACCCAATTTGCCCAAGGGAGCTTATGGAGGGTACTCGGGAACGAGGCCAATCCTCCTTAGCATAGCGGGCCCAAAACCCCTTTTTTAGAATTATTTTATTGCTTTAATTAGGATTAGAAAATCAGTCCCACGACCTTTTCTTAGATTTTTAGTATGATTAATTTACATGCTTTATTTTAATTTAGATCCTTAGAATAATTGCTTTGATTAGAATTCTAATAAAAGTAGTTCCTTTATTTTAATTAGATAATTTTAGCATCGTTAATTCCTCGCTTTATTAGATTTCAGTATAGTTAATCCATTATTTTATTAGAATTTTAGTATAACTAACTTATTGCTTTGATTACAATTCTAGGAAAAATCAGTTCCTTTATTTTAATTGGATTTTAGCATAGATAATTCATTGCTTTAATTAGAATTTTAGGATAATCAATTTCTTGCTCTTATCAGAATTCTAGTAAAATTAGTTTCTTTATTTTAATCAGATTTGTGGCAAATCAGTCCTCCGTTCCAATTAGAATTCCCGTAGGACTATTATAATTGCTCTAATTAGAATCTCACTCAAATTATTATATTTGCTCTAGTTAGAATTTCAATACAATTAGTATACTTGCTTTACTTAGAATTGCAGTATAATTAGCATGCTTGACTTAATTAGAGTTTCGTTAAAATTAATATATTGGCATTCCTAGTACAATTAAGAGACTGATATTAACTGGACTTCTAGTAGTATTGGGATACTAAATTAATTAGAATTCTAATAAGATTAGCAAAATAAATTAATTAGACTCCTAATAAATTTACAGCTAAACTCACAATAGAATCAAGAAATCCAAACCGATCAGAATTACAGTAATAACAAAGAAAGAAAAGGAAAACTAACCTATCTAAACTTTAAGGAAGAGCCATAGCTGCTGGCGTTCGCAAGCGGATGATTCAGTAAAGAAGTAACCCACACGCGCTTTAAAGCATGATCATTGATGTGTTGCAGCGTCGTTAAATTTCTGCAGCTGGTGATCGCAATAACTAGGAATCTTCTTAGAAAACTCTCATTTTTATTTTACCTCCACTATTCCAAACGTCGCATTGTTAGAGTCCACTTGAATAGAATTGGGCTACTGATTCAACGGGGGCCGAGAGGAGCCCAGAAAAAGTACGCACCAACACCGTCAAAGCTGCCAACAAGATAGTCATCTGCATCCTTGAGAAGGTGATTGTCACATACCGCGATTGGAGTGAAATGTTATCCTTTGCATTATGGATCTATCGCACATCGATCCGTACCGCTTCAGGGGCAACGCCGTTCTCCCTTGTGTATGGAACTAAGGTTGTGCTACTAGTTGAAGTTGAGGTGCCTTCACTTTGCATCCTCATTGAGTCCAATCTCCTAGAAGCCGAGAGAGAGAGAGGTCCCGCTTTAAACAACTGAACCTGCTAGAAGAGAAGAGGCTCCTAGCCTTGTGTCACACCTAGGCCTATTAGAGAAGGATCGCATGTGCTTACAACAAGCGTGTTCGCATATGAGATTTAAAGGTGGGTGAGACTGTACTAAAGAAAATCTTTCCTTCTCTCCACGTCGATCCGAGAGGAAAATTCAAGTCCAACTAGGAGGGACCCTATGTCATTCGAGAAGTACTGCCTGGATACGTGCTCCCCCTCACCACCATGGACAAAGATCACTTTCCTGAGCCTATCAATGCTCGATATGTACAATAATTCTATTCCTAAGTCTCCTACAGCAAGGAATGCATTGATAAAATAGATATGTAACTGCTTAAGGACCCTGCAAAATAGGCCACCATTTCAAAGCCAAGTAGCCAAAAAAAGCAGCCCTGAATACTCATACCCTTTGCAACACCTATTGATTCATGTGCCTTTCTTTTATAAACCCCTCCCAGGAAGAAAAAAGAAGAGGTCAAAATGTATATACCAAGCAAAAAAAAGGGGGTGAGGGAAGACAAAAGAGTTACCCTCAAAATCGAAAAAAATCAGAAAAGCAAAACCCCAAAAAAGAGATTTTCTGAAAAGAAAAAATAATAATATATATATATATATATATATCATGGGGAATGTACAATAAAAATTCTCAAGGAAGTGTATTATGGCAGCTGGAACCCAATCAAGGAAACCTTTGAAATTCGAGAATACCTTCAAAATTCCCAACCTATCCCTTTCAAACCCATGGCCAAGATACATCCCTGAAGAAAGCCCTCTTTAAGGTCTTCAAGTAGTCATAATATCTGTTGAGTCAGCACGAGCCAAGCTATGAGACAACAAAAGAACTCCATCCAGTCGGCTATAATGGAGCCGACGTCCATGTCGTGGCCTTTGAGCAAATAAAAATGAAAAAAAAATATGCAAGCTCAAAGTAAAAAGGATGTGGTAAAAACCCGAAAGGGTGTCACAGGTAAAAACAGCGAGCTTGTGCAGACCAGGTGAAAATTTAAAAAGGTGCCTGGGGTAAAAATGCATACCCATGTACGTAATGAAAACCTGAAGGGGCGTTGCTGGTGAAAAAGGGGTGATAACAGGCATGGCGAAAACCCATTTTGGGTATTGTGAGAAAAAACGTTCAGAGAAAAAAAGAAGAAGAAAATCTTTAATTATTCCCTTGGTTACATTCTCAATTTTCTGGTTGCTAACAAGGCCGCGCATGCTCACTCAAATTAGGTCTTGATCAGGCAGATCCTTCAGATTGCAACGTCAAACGCATGACCCGAGGTAAGGATAAAAGGTTGATTCAACCTAAAGGGATGGACATTCCGTCCTTGGTAAAAGTTTTGAACCTCAGTTAGGTCCAACCATGAATGGGTTCAACTATGCTCAAAATAGGACCTGTTACTTCACCTCATTGTCAAGGCATCAAACAAAAAAAAAGAGATAGAAGAAAAGATACTTATATAAGATAAAAGAGTTCCCTTTTCCAATTTTATACATATAAAGAAAATCAGAAAAAGATAATAGATTTCCCTTTACCATTTTCATCTTAACACTTTACTCGCACCACATCTCAAAAAGATAATCGGTGTGGTACCCAACTCTTTACCTTTACAATACAAAAAGAGAGTGAAAAGAGAGACAAAAATATATATATATATACCAAAAAGATATCTGTCAGGGGTTCTTATGCCCCTTTCTATGGTGTTTGATCTATGCAAAAAGTATGCGCAGGACTAGGTCAATGACCCAACTCGTGCTTCAAGATACAAATCTCTGCATATAAAGCATCTTCGCGAGTATTTCGATCGGTCATCCAGCAACCATGATGGCCCCTATATTGCTTTCGAAAAGGATCAATAGCACCAAGTGCATCATTTGGGGCTCCTTCCAGATGAAGAACCTCACACTCTGCAACACCGGCTCTTTCTTCTGCAACATCAGCTCTGACTGCACTTTCTCTAGTCGCTCGTGCAGGACTCGCTTCTCATCTATCAGCAACTCAGTCCGGGTCCGAAGTGCCGACTCTTTCCTCATCCAAGTCCCCTCTACATCACTGCTCTTCGCCTGGTTCAAGTGACGATCAGAAGGCCTCTCAGATAGTAGCCAAGCCTCATACTCTGATAAAGTCAAAGTCGGACTCCCTTGCTCCAGATTGCACATATGCATCGACTAACGCGTTTCCCAAAGAGCAGCTATCCTATCCAAATCTCTAGAGGACCCCGAGAGAAAATCAAGGTGCATAGGGGTGGTTTAGTCGCACAAGGTACCTGCTGAGGATGAAAAAACTAGCACAGCACCCGAGATAGGAAGTAATAGGTACTGCCAGTCAAGTCAAGATCCCCTCGTGGTCTCTAGATCGAACTAGCGGGAAGGTCCTATCAAGCCATGGAAGCCTCCATACCAACTCAGCCTCATCCATCCAAAGGTACAACTCACATATATTCCCCTGTGGCAACTTGGAACATCGACCCAAAAAGTAGCGAGTCACCTCTCCCGGACAACATAAAAGAGCAGAATGGACCCCAAAATGGCAAGATGCTCTCCAAGCCAGACCTGAAGCAGGACAGGGCATCCCCGGAAGCACTCCACCTTGCTCAAGGTAAAGCGTCAAGAGAGCGATAAAGCTCAGCTAGTACCAAATGCATCACGGAGTGGCTGATCAGTCATAGAAAATACCATTTTATCACCCTTAACTTAGTGATGCTAGACCCCAGTTTGCTACTAACATATTAATGATGTGCAGATATTAAGAAAAATCAGTAAAAGAGAACCAAAGTGTTAATCTTCGTCAAAATGAACATAAAAACCAATAAGAAAAATGATTGAACGTGAAAGATGATTTGACGCTACTGAAAGCTAAGAAATTGTGTTTTACGATTGAACGAAGCCAAAGAAACAAGAAATCGTAATTTACGATTCTTCAGAAGACGTTCAAAGAAAAAGGCAATACAGAAAGAAAAGTGATTTATCCTAATATAGAATTGTCTAGAGAGAAAGCTTGAAATGCTATGAAATCGTGATTTACGATTTCACAAATAAAAGCTTCTCATTGTTGTTGATCATGTGAAGACCTTCACTACCATGCACCTAAATAGAAGAACTCTTAAATTAGAAGTTTGGCAAATCACGGATCTGAGAAGATTGATGAAGAAAAACTCCTAAAGATCTCGATTGCTAAAATAAAGGAGAAAGTCCAGAAGTGCATCAACCAGTGAAAGCAAGGAAGATAAAATTATGAATTAGAGTTATATTAGGAATCTTTTGTTTTTAGTAGTTTCTTTTATTAGGATTAGATCACTGTAAACCGACTCCTTATGATCTATAAATAAGAGGGCTCGACATAGGAATAATTTCATCGAAGAAATTCTCAAAAATCAATTAACAACTGAGGTTGGGTTTTCTTCCGATCAATTTAGTTTAAAGTAGTTTAGATATCCAAGGTTCTTCAAGCACAACTGATGATTAGAATTGAGAGCTGGAAGATTAGTGTAGATATCCGTAGTTTCTCAGAAGTAATTGACGCCTGCGGCTGAGGGGTGAAAGATATATTTTTACTTTGTTTTCTAGTTTAGATTTATTTTTATTATGATTTACTACTTTGTAAACATCTCCAAATTTTGATTTGAATTGACGAGTCAGGTTGAGATTTGCAGATTAATGTAACGGTTATACTTTTCCATCTTCAATTTTCTCAAATTTGATTGATGCCCAAATTCTAGTTGGTTGTTGATTAGATTAAATCAGTATTGATAGGATTCTAGTTTTGATTGACGACCAATGCTAAGAGACTTGATATATAGTGTAACGGTAGTTTTAATTTCATAAATATCTGAGAATAGAAGGAGACTAATTGACGACCAAGATCCAGAAGTTTGAGAATTTAGATTTATTTTTTGTAATTAGTTAAAAAAAACCTTTCTTTTATTCATATTTCTCAAGTAGTTTAGAACCTTAAAGATAAATATAAGTTTTTGAAAATAGAAATACAAAGATAAATCACTTCCTCATGGGAACGATCCTATACTAGCATTACAATTTCTATTGTGCTCTTGCAATAGATTAAGACTTAATTAGAACAACATAAAGAGCACATCAAGTTTTTGGCGCCGTTGCTGCGGAAGCGGATTTTATTTCATATTAGTTTTAGAAAATAAATATTTATCTTTCTCTTTTTAATTTTATTTTTATTTTTTTATTTTCTTGATCACTTCTTAACCTTTTCTAGGTTCATTTGGAGCTAGCGAATCAAGGTTTCAACTTTCCCTGGTCAGAAAAGCTAGAGGCTCAGATTTGTTTCTCTCCCTACTTTCTAAAATAAAAATAAAATAAAGTTAAAAATATAAAAATATCAAATTTTTTTTATTGTATGCATCACACTTGATCTCGAAGTTTAGATGTGACAACCCGGATTTCGACGCTCCAAAACTTGTGCCATCAGCATAGCCCTCTAGGTCATGTCCATGAAGTCCATATGGAACATTCGTATAACCAAGCAACAACAAATCAAGTAAAACATGTGCACTTAAACAAGCATGAAATAGAAGTACGCTATCCTAAAACAAAAGCTCAAAAGATAGTTCTACTTCCATGCCAACACATGGACAGAAGAACCGACCCGAAACATCGGTGGCCAGCAGGATCACCCCAGATGGTTCGCCAAAAGAATATATCATTTAATTATATTTTTTCCAAAAATAAGGCTTGACATACCAAGCCGTACAAAAAGTTCTCAAAGTACGTGCGGGTCCCCTAGAAGAAGTCCTCAGGAGGTAGCTCCAACTCTTCCCCGGGCATGTAATCCGAATCCTTCGGATCTACATCACCCGAAGCCTCAGCAGCCGCAAGAACAGGACCTACGACGTATAGTCTAAAGGGTGAGCTACATCCTAGCTCAATGGGAAACAACACAATGAACATAAAAGTCAAGCTCTCACATATATTCTATGATATTAACAACATGATGTATTATAAATTTACTGGGAAAACAGTAGTTTAAATGACTAAAAAATAAATGTACTGAGTGTTACTGTTATTGCACATGTTCTCATTGTTCTCAACTTTCTATTGATTTGGCCTAACGACTTAAATCTATAACTTAAATATTCTCCTACTTACTATAGAGTCGTGCGCCCGATGGAATACCCTCCATCGTCGTCTAACTAGACAGTTTTCATATCACTATTTTCATTCATCATTTCTACCCAGGTCCCTTTCTCATAGGCGACGAGGTCTAATACTCATATCAATATCCCTGGGATGTGCAATTGGTGTACGGATTGGCTGCCGTACAGGTCACGGATATCCTATCGCGTTAGTCGTCGGTATCCCGCCATGTCGGTGGGGTATTCTATTCAAACCTTAAATAACAAAAGTATCAAGTACACTATATATAGTTATTCACCGTGTGATTGTACTAAACATAATAGATTAGGCCTTGTCAGTTGTCATTCATTCTTTCTTTACAATTTCACATACATCCCTGGGATGTCTAAATCAATGTATCATATAGATGCCTTGATCACATTCTCATCCCCTGGGGATGCCACATATTCACTTGTTTACTTTGTGTCACTCACACACACATTTATGATTTCACGTTTTCTATGCATTTATATTCATTTCTATATCACTATATACATGCTCTTGAAATTAAAATACATGTTAAACGTGTTCCCTACCTCAAAGCAAAGTCATCCTTTAACGCATCGTCATTCCCTAGGGAACCAAGAGCATCTAACACATGCCAAACCTACATTGCATGTGCCAAAGGTACCCGCAGAAAAGTCCCTACGAATCTTGGAAACTATAGCTTCCAAGAATAATAATACATTAAAATAAGGTGAAATTCTAGGAAGTACCTCTCGCGAGCAAGCTCTATTCATCCCGCGAGCGATCACTATTCATCACGCGAGCAATCACTATTCATCGCTCGAGCGGTTATAAGCGAGGTATCATCCCCGCTTGAGCGATTCGAAACGAGGCCTTCTGACTTCACGCGACCCTCGCTCGAACGATCTTCCTCTTCACAAATTTCCTCGCTTGAGCAAGACCAGAACTTTTTCTCTTATATATTTTGTCCTTCCTTGCTCAAGCGAGCTATTTTAACCGTTCGAGCAAGGAGCGATGATAATAATTGCTCGATCATTTCAAGAACTACCCCCATCTCATTTAATACCCTATTTAAACATCAAAATAAATCTACCTAATAATTAATACCTTATCTAAATCACATATAAACATTTACATACCTTGGATTAATGGGAACTCTTCTAGATTTGATCCATGATCAACCATTCCAATGAGGGTTTCAAAATCCTCCACTTTTTTCTTGATCATCAACTAGTTCATCACCCTTAGATCTACTCAAATTTCATCACTACACCTTCCTCATCTCATGTATTAAGGATCTAAAAGGTGAATCTCACCCTTTTCTCAATAGAATTATCTATTTCTAGTTCTCTTTTAACCGACCCTTTTTCTTTTCATTCTCCCTATCTCACCCTCTCTCTTCCTCTCTAAACTCAACAAGGAGTGTCACGTATGGGAGACTCCTCCCCTCTTCTCTATCTTACTTTGACTAGTGTATTAACCACATACATTCATATTTATATTTTGCATCCACATAACTTACCTACTAAACATATACACTTAAGGTGTACATAGTAATTGTGGTTCCCTTGTGAACCACAAATACACAGGTGTTGCATGCGTCGTGCGTGACGTACACTATTCCCAAAAAATTGGGGTTATTACATTAGATTTCTTCAAGTGTGATCCGAAAATTGAAAGGATTCTCTTACGCACATTAGCATCAAACCGATCTTCTGCAAGAGAAGCTCGGACCATGGCTAATGATCTTTCTATCCACGCACACTTTAGCCCTATAACTTTGACCAAGCCTTCTTGCATAGTTATGCCAGAGGTGTCTGTAGGTCAAAATTATGAAATTAAGCTCAACACGCTCCAATCTTTACCTACCTTTCATGGGCTTGATCGAGAAGATCCCTACCAACATCTGTGGGACTTCATAGAACTTTGTACAATGCTAAAATTATCGACATCTAACAAAGAGGTCGTCAAACTACCTCTGTTCCCCTTCTCTCTCAAAGATAGGGCGAAGGCATGATTAATTTCATTACCTGCCAGAAGTATTACCACATGGGATGGACTGTAGACCAAGTTCTTGGGCGAGTACTTCCCAATTGGTGGAACTAATCAAATTAACCAAGCAATTCAGGACTTCAGGCAATTCTTGGGAGAACTATTTCACGAGAGTTGGGAATGGATGAAGGATTTATTACGAAAGTGTCCTCATCATGAGGTACCGAATTAGTCAATAGCGCAAAGTTTCTATCAAGGGTTGACTGAGACTAACCAATCCACAGTCGATTTCATGAGCGAAGGAGCCTTTATGGCTTAAAATGGCCAACAGTCTTGAAACCTGTTTGAAAAATTAGCCGATAATTTAAAGCAAAAATAGGCCTTGTTAAGATTTGATCCTGACGTGATCTGCCACACCCTGCTCGTGAGGAGTAGAGTTTTCGATATCAATAAAGATAAAGTAAAGAAGGAGGATGATATGAGTGCGAAGGTTTTGACTCTTGAACACCATATCGCAACATTAATGGCTGCCAAATCAAGTGCTTTGGAAAGACCCTTAGCAAACTGTTCTAACTACCAGTCTCAAACTTATGCTAAAAACCCACCTGCGCCATCGTACCAAGAGGTAGTAGAAAATGAACAAGTAATGGCCTTTCAGAGAGGATATTTTGGGAACACGTATAATCTAGAGCGGAGGAACCACGCTAGATTTAACTATGGTTCCACAGGAGGAGCACAACTAGCACCATCAGTTGCACAACCCCGATTTCCCCAGACCCAAGCTTTCCACCATAGATCTTAATTTCCTACTACGCAACCCCAATTTGGACCACCAAGCAATGCACCTGACGCCATAGTTGTTCAAATCCTCTGAGATTTGCAGCAACAGTCGCATCAACATTCAAGGATTTACATCAGCTCGCTCAATTCTCTCAAGTGCTTCATTCACACACACAATCCATTATGAAACTAGAAAGCTAGATTGGCCAGCTAGCTTCACAAGTGGCAAAGAGAGAGAATGGTCAGTTGCTGATGCAACAAATTAATAATCCGAGAGGACAAGTGTTCTTGGTGGAGACATCTACTCCCCTCAACCCAAACTGAAATCCTTAAGGAATCGTCGAGCTACCGACTCATCCATAGCACCCTTTGTAAACTATGTAAAGTTGTTCCTTTTCTTTTAAGTTTAAGCATTACATTATGGGCCAAATCGTTGAAAAGTGATGGATCGTAATATAATTCCTATTGTACACTTCTACGAACAAGCTTATGGATTTACGATTGCTCATAGTTTGGGAGTGTCTATCAGTTGAAGCGTAGTGATTACAATTTAACCGATACAAGAGTTCGCATATAAGGTTGAAAGCTAGAGTCGACCGACGATACTAGGTTAAAACACGCGTGATGATCGGTTCAGCATGTCATCACTGAGATAGGGCCTACATATTCGAGAGAGGATACGTCGACCCCATTTTCGAACTCTCCATTTTTTCCCATTATTTCTCTCTATTTTTTTTTTTAATTCCCTTATACACGACTCAACCGTTTTTTGAACCCCCCCTTGCATTCTCAGTTTAATTTCGAAAACCCCATTTACGTTCCAGTTGACATTTTAAAATAAGGGTTTACAAATTAACCCCCCTTGTTGAATAATGTGTTATTTTCCCGTTTTTACAGATAAAAAGAAGTTGTAAACTGTCAAAGGCACAAAGCAATCGACAGAGGGAGGAAGAAGCAGAAGAACAAAAGGAGAAAATTGAATCAATCACAGAAAATTTCTAGACCACAGTAACAGGACCACACACTGAAGCTGACAAACTGAAAAAGGAGATATAAGGAAAATCTACTGTGATTTGCAAATTGACTGAAGAATTGAAAAGGAAAGAAAAAATTGAAGACCAGCTGCGAGCTTTGAAAGAGAAATATGATGCATTGACATTAGAGAAAGTAAGTTATGGGCCACATCCAAAGGAAATTGATCCGAGAGTTTAGATAGAGATAGAACGAGATAGAGAATCTGACTGCTCTATAGAAGTGATGCCCGAATCTGAAGAAGATACAGACATTATTTCTTCACCAATAGACCAACTAGTACCAGCCACAGTCATTTCAATTGTCTCATATCCATCATCACTGAGTGAGTAAAGACCACTTTCTATGCATCATCAAGTCTCACAGGTATGAAAATTTTGAAATTAAAATGTTTAGTGTCCCCTGTCTTTACACAATGAAGGCATTGTCCTATTTAAGTTTGAGGGGATACACAACTTCTATGTATAATAGTTTGTTTTATTTTGCTTTCTATTTTAGAATAGTTTTCTAACTATTAGGATCAGTTAATCATCATATGTGAATCATGATAAATAAAATTATGAATCCTGAAAACTTACGATTCATCGTAGTAGAAGTTTAACAATCAGAAATAGAACAGTTACAATTCATGTTTAGCTCATCAAGAACACTGTATCATAATGGATATTTGAAATAATATGTTGATTTGAACTACAATATTTAGACTATAGTTTCAAAATTATATAACCAGTGAGCTTTAGAGACTAACTTTTCCTTTCTTTTGGAGAGAGAGACTGCTATCTATTCAAGCTTAAATTCCTTTGAACTTCTCTACTATTTTTATGAAAAATCTCATATTGCTGAAAATTTGAATCAAATATTCTGTGATTATGACTATTTGTTTCTTTTAGAACTATCTATTAAATATATCAAAATAATATGACATTCATACTAGTAAATCGTGAAAATGATCAAAGGTCATCTTTTGTTTAGTCAAAGCCAAAAAGCCAAAATCTCATAAAGAATTTATCCTTGAACCCATATTAGAAGCCTAAATCGAATTTCTTTGTACCATGATTTCATAAACCCTTAACCATATGTACTACCCAAAACTTTCAACCTTTGGCCCTCACCATTTTTTGAGAGTTTAGAATGCAAAAGAAGGGAAGAAGAGGGAGTGAAAGGAGTATAAATTAACTGATAAGGGATATTCCGAACAAGGGTATAGCTAAAAAGAAATAAAATAAAATAAAGAAAATACAGGAGAAGAATCAAAATTCATAATTACGATTCAGAGAAAACAAAACGAAGCAAAAAGCTTCCAAAACTGAAAATCAAAAGGATATCTGAAGAAAATCAATTGAAGAAATAGGATTTACAAGAAAAAGAAAAATGGGAAGAAGCATTCAACTTTCGTGTTACTTACTGAAGTAGAATAGAAAAGAAGAGAAGAAGATAGAGAAGGAGAACTAAATTCTCATAAACCTTTGAATCCTATCTACCTTTCTTTGAAACCTCTTAACCCAGAGCCCCATTACAAGCCGAAGGAAAGACCTTTTTGATTTACGATTTGCAAAAGCATGAGTCTAATAGAGATATATGCTATAGATACTATGATTGCACAGGAAATCATATAAATACGAATTGATTATCCATTCCCAGACATTTCGATATCTTTTTGAGAGTATGCTAATAGTGAGAGTTTGGATGAAAATATTTTCTAAATCTGTAGTTTAGAAAATTTTATGAAGAATAAACTTTTCATTGGTTCACACACACTCCACACTTTACATAACTGAAATTGTTGAGTTCTGATCAAGGATAACTGCTATGATGGAAAGTAAGGATATAAAAGATTTGTAATTTTTGAAAATTATAATAACCATATAATGACTAACTTAACTAGTGTATAAAATTTGTGGAGATTTTTAATTTTTATTTTGCTTTGAAAAATTGAAAAACCCAAAAATATTTTGAAGTTTGTAGGTAACTTCACTGAAAACCTTCAGGAGACTACAACTCCTCCACTAGGGATCACCTAGGGGTTTAAAGGCTTATTGCATCTGCTAAATGCAATCATGCTCCTTACGAAAGTGGCATTTAAATTTTAGATTAGTATTTCTTTCCTTATTTGCTATGGACTAGCAAAACGTAAGTTTGGGGTTGTGATCAGTCACAGAAAATATTATTTTATCACTCTTAACTTAGTGATGCTAGACCCCAGTTTGCTACTAACAAGTTAATGATATACAGATATTAAGCAAAATCAGTAAAAGAGAATCAAAGTGTTAATCTTCTTCAAAATGAACTCAAAAAGCAATAAGAAAAATGATTAAACGTGAAAGACGATTCAATGCTACTGATAGTTAAGAAATCGTGTTTACAAAGCCAAAGAAATAAGAAATCGTAATTTATGATTCTTCAAAAGACGTTCAAAGCAAATAGCGATACAGAAAGAAAAGTGAACGATTGTAATATAGAATCGTCCAGAGAGAAAGATGAAAAAGCTATGAAATCGTGATTTATAATTTTACAAATAGAAGCTTCTCATTGCTTCTGATCATGTGAAGACCTACACCACCATGCACCAAAATAGAAGAATTCTTAAATTAGAAGTTTGGCAAATCACTGATCTGAGATGACTAATGAAGAACGACTACTAAAGATCTCAGTTGCTAAAATAAAGGAGAATGTCCAGAAGTGCATCAACCAGTGAAAGCAAGGAAGATAAAATTAGGAATTAGAGTTATATTAGGAATCTTTTATTTTTAGTAGTTTCTTTTATTAGGATTAGATCACTGTAAACTAACTCCTTATGATCTATATATAAGAGGGCTCGGCATAAGAATAATTTCATCGAAGGAATTCTCAAAAGCAATTGACAACTGAAGTTGGGTTTTCTTCCGATCAATTTAGTTTAGAGTAGTTTAGATATCCAAGGTTCCTCGATCAAAATTGACAACTAGGATTGAGAACTGGAAGATTAATGTAGATATCCGTAGTTTCTCATAAGCAATTGACGCCTGCGGCTGAAGGGTGAAAGATATATTTTTACTTTACTTTCTAGCTTAGATTTATTTTTATTGCAATTTACTGCTTTGTAAACATCTTCAAATTTTGATTTGAATTGACGACTCAGGTTGAGATTTACATATTAGCGCAATGGATTTACTTTTCCATCTTCAATTTTCTTGAATTTGATTGACGCCCAAATTCTGGTTGGTTGTTGATTAGATTAAATATGCAGTAATAGGATTCTAGTTTTGATTGACGACCAACGCTAGAAGAGTTGATATATAGTGTAACGATACTTTTAATTTTATAAATATCTGAGAACAGAAGAAGACGGATAGACGACCAGGATTCAAAAGTTTGAGGATTTTGATTTATTTTATGCAATTAGTTAAAAAAAAAACTCATTCTTTTATTCATATTTCTCAAGTAGTTTAGAACCTTAAAGATAAATATAAGTTTTATAAAACAGAAATACAAAGATAAATCACTTCCTTGTGGGAATGATCCTATACTAGCATTACAATTTTCATTATGCGCTTGCCATAGGTTAAGACTTAATTAGAACAACATAAAGAGCACATCAGTGGCCCCCTTCAAGCTCCGCTAGTACGTCGTAGAGCGCAAGAGAGAAGCTCTCCCCCCAGTATAAAAAAGGACCTCTGAGAGAAGGTAAAGAGCAAAAGTTTTCACATTGTGAATATCTTTGATCGACAATTTTCGTAAACTTTTGTCACCAAAAAGTTCTCTCAGAAATTTCACCGAACATTGGGTGGGCCCATCGGGAAGGCTTTTTTTATAATCGTCCTTTTTCAAACCTAAAGTCGTGTGGAAGACCTTTGCATAACTCAACTTTGGTATCACCTTAGCAAGGCCTCGATGCAGCCTCAAACTCGACAAAATAGAGAGCTCTTCAAATGTTGGAGTCAACTCACGGGTCCCAAAGCGGAAGACTTCGGTTTCCACATCCCAATGCGAAATCGCCGCGTTAATGAGTTCCCAAAATAGAGGAACATAAAGGAAAGATGAGACACGGGCCAACCCGAGTTGATCCAAACCCGCAAGTTCACTTTCATTCAAGCTATCAAGCCATCTCTTCATAAAACTGGGTTCTGCACCCAAGGAGGGAAGTATAAAAGTCCCGGACCCCCCCAGAGAAGCGGGGTCGTAAAGCGGGTCCATGGTCATACAAAGCCGTTTAAAGGACTCACAATTTAATGTAGGACAATGGACCCACTCTCGGGAAGAAAGGGCAAAAATGTTGGAGCAAAATCCAAAACCCAACTTAGAATAGAGAAAAAGGAGTGCTTTCTCAGGCCTTATAGTCCCACTACCGCCCAAAAGCACCTAGCATGTGTAACATACACGCTAGTTCAGAATTTCTCAAAAATTGCATGTGTATTACACACGCTAGGCCAAAAATTCCCAAAAAATATCTAGCGTGTATATTACACATGCTAGGCCACAAAATGCCCAGAAATGCCTAGCGTCTGTAATAGACACACTAGACCAAAAAGAAAAGAGAAGAAAAAAGAGGGGGAAAAGGGGAAGATCTGTCTTCCCATCCCTAGGGACCAATCTACTTGCATATAATAGACTAACTTCTCTTTTATGGCACCCAGGCCACGAGCTAGGACACTTGGGTTCACCACTTAACCTATTTTACACTCCTTTTAAAGGAACCAGGCTCACAACAAACAAAAGAGAAGTACATGGATCCTGTCCATTACGACCGATGCATAAATCAGGGGGCATTCCCCCATTTTTGCCAAACTCATGGCTATCCTGCAGAGGAGCAACAAGGCATAATTACAGTTTCACAAGCCATCTAACCTATCTTTCAAGTTTCAGGCAAGCAGGTCACATCCAAAATGGGAAATAGCAATCAAAAGGGAAAAAAAAAGATGTCCATTCAAAATTCAAAATAATAGTAATATCCAGAATGCACCAAGCAGTCACAGTGCTATTACAAATTGTCCCAAATGTATTCAAAGATCAAATGTTCATAAAAGAAAAAAGCAACAGAGGTGGCCTCCAATCATGCTCCAGGTCCTTGAGAATCCCTCTTTCGCGGGCGCTTAGTTCTTTGAAACGTCTGGGTATCCCCCACACGAGACCATGCCTGGGACAGCTGGCTGAATAGTGAACGCGACTCCTTCTCCCGAGCACGCTGAAAACATCACATCAAAAGGGTCAATTAGGGGAAAGCATAAACCTACAAAATGCAGAAGGGACAAACCAACATCATACTCACCACTTCAGCCTCCCGAAGGTCAGCGATATGATGATAGTAATCTGCCTGCTGAACGACTGACTCATAAACCTACAAGAGGGGAAGAATGGAGAAATCAGCAGACTAAAAAGATGGAAGAGGGCATGCATACCCCTAAAAAAGGGAACTCACCCTTGGAATCAGCTCAAGGGGAAGTACTCTAACCGCCTCGTCAGAAAGGCGAGCACGCTCAACCACATCGGCACACAGACCAGAGAGAAATGTGTCATCCATGCACTTGAAAGCACCCTAGGTCCCTGCAGCAGACGTCCCTGAAGGCCAGGCACCGAAGTACCCGAGGGTCCTGCACCTGCCTCCTCCAAGGGTCCCGATCAGCTAAGCAATACCCTAATGAGTCAAAAAGAAGAACCAACAAGCAAAGGAAGGGTAAGAAAATGTACCTGGCTTCGTGGCCCTCCAAATGCCAAAAAGTTGGCATCTGGAAAAAAGTGTGGAAGGAGGGTCTGATAGGGGAGAGACTCGTACCACTGCTGGTACCCCCCATACTGGAAAAGGTCGTCAACAGGAATCCCATGATGAATGAGTCTCCTGGTGAGCTCCTCAAATGCACCCTTTGGTGCCATGGCATCCTTGGGAGGACCCAACGACACAGCAAAGAAATCCCATTACTGGTGCACGACCCTCTCTCCCAGATAGTAGGCTTGGACCGAAGCACCATAGAAAAAGACAATGCGACGGTCAATGAACAGCCGTGGCCACCCAACAGCGGTGAGATCTAGAAAAGGGGAACCGACGTATGGGTCAAATACAATCTGCATAAAAAGGAAGATGGTCATTGGCCAGTCAATGCAATCATAAAAAGTCTAACCGATAGAGAAAAGAGAGAGTCAAACCTGCTTAGGGATCATCAGGTTAAACTGAGACCTCAGACCCAATTCTAAGTGCTTCATCCATGACTCCCGGCAACATTCCGTGTGCCAGTAGCTCATGAGGGGGTAGGTGTACTCATCGGAAAAGAGCAGGGGGCAGCCAGGTTGGAAATGCAGGTACCCCCAAATATGAAAAGATGGACAAACCTGGAGCATATCAAATAAAAAATGAATCAAAGTCAGAAATGATGAACCAAGAAGGGAAAAACCAAATGGGCTACCTCAACCACGAGCCAAAAACCAAGGACAAAGGCAACCTCCCCAATCAAAGCTCTAACCATGCTATCCATCAACACTGCATACTCTGCGCTGCCCCAATCAAAGCGATGCACGTTCGCCCAGTTCTCTATCAGACTTTGAAGGGACAGTGCGACACGACCCCCACTGGCATTAGCAAGAATGGTCTTGCCCAAAACATAGAGAAGGGAGATACGAGCCAACATCAGGGTGCGCTCAGGCTCGATGGCAACGTCCATATCAGGTTGGTGCGGATCAACCAACTCATCGACCTCAAATAGACTCTCCAACCAAGATAGCTTGACCTCAGAGTCGGTCATGTTGTTGAAGGAAGGGTATGCCCCAATCAAACAGGTCACCTCCTCACGGACAAGGATGCAAGGACAGACCACTAGCACCCCTCCTATCACACCCCCCGTAATCATGGACCAATCCACAGGAGTGATGGTCATCTCGGCTATGATATATGAAAGGTCATCGTCTCTAGACGAAATGGCTCCACCAAAGCCTTCACATAGGCCGAGTCACCCCGCATGGTAGGGCAAGATAGAAGGTCTCCAAAACCAGCCTGGGCTAGGAGAAACCTCACGGCGTAAGGGAGGTGGGCATAGAAGTGCTGGAGGTGAAACCAACCCCCGCGGAACATTATCTGGGGCAAGGGTTGCATCAAAAGAGTGGAGGATGTCAGATCTTAGAACAAAGGAGCATGAAGAAAAAAAACAAAAGGAAGCAACCAATGAACTCTTCTCTTTACCTAGCTAGCAATCCCGAAATCTGAGATGTGGGTGTATTGTTGATGGAGCAACCCACTGCAAGCCACCTTACCTGCATCTCATACCAAATATGAGAGGAGCGTTGCACCTGGATAAGGCGCTCACCCCGGATACCAAAGATCACATTAGGGTTACCCTCGTGGGCCTGGTCCTCATTGCCGAATTGATCATGTGCCATCCTAAAAAGAGATACACCACCAAATATTAAAGGATGATGAGCAAAAGGGAATCAGACGCTTGTCAAAGAAACATGAAACCAAATGAAGGTAATTATGCCTCATTCATGCCAAAATGTCCAAGAAAAAAATGGGGGAGATACGTCCCGTCATTTCCAAAACAAAAGAAAAAACAATAAAAAATAAAAAAAATAAATAATGATCTCTCTTTGCCAAGAAAAATCAACGATATTTGTTTTTTACCCCATACATTTTTCAAAAGGGCCACCCTTTACCCAAAAAGGCGAGGGGAGGGGGGGGGGGGGGGAATGGGTACAAATCAACCAAATTTTGGTCGAAATCCGTTCTGAATGTGCATATACATCACTGAATTAATCAAGGGCATTTGCTTTCACAAAAAAATCCATTTTTTCCCTAGATACAAAAGCCCTAATGCATTAATAAAATGAAAGTAAAAAAAATATTTAAAAAAGGGGGGGTATGAATCACCCAAATTTTCACCAAAATCCCTACAAAAATGTGCATAACATCACAATAGAGATCACAAAGGATCACATTTGCAAGAAGTAAATACCCCTTTATCATCTAGATGCAAGAACCCTAACCACATTGGCATAAAATTAAAACAAATTTAAAAGAAAAAGGGTTTTTAAATGATTACCTTGGTGAAAGTTGGAACCCTAGATCTGGTGTGGAATACGCGTTCGATCGGTGATAATAACACCTGCGCAATGTCGAGGTTTGAATCGGATCTATGAGACACAAGATAGGGCTCCCGTTTCGGTTTGGAGAGAGGGAGAGGAGAGAAGTTTGAATAATAGAGCCTTTTCGGGTCTCTGGTTGCGCCCGATTACTTTTAAAACATAAAATGGCCTAGCGTGTCTAATATAAACACTAGACATAAATTCCCTAGATTTTGCCTAGCGTGTGTATTACAGACGCTAAGCTTAATTTCCCCATGTGTTGGCCTAGTGTGTCTAATACACATGCTAGGCTTATTTTGCCCTAGCCAGCTTTGCTTCATTCGAGTCTAGCCTAGCAGACAGGTTTGATTATCTAGAGCAAAGGTTACACACGTTCCCAAAAATCATATCAACCTTCATTTGATCTGCTCGGGAAACTATGCTAAAATAAAATATTTAGGGTCGATGGGCACGCTCAAAAACCTCGAACAAACATCCAAAAAACAAAAAAATATACATAAAAAAATATAAAATAACATAAATATGTGGCTTGATAAATGGCACACACTCCCAAAAAGCGTTGCAACATCAATATTTGCTCCACTCGAGTAGTTGTGCAAAATTAACCTTGGGATCAATGGATTCGCCCAAAAATCTTGAACCTTACCTTGCGTAGGGGCACCTGTGACCAATCAAATGGGGCAATCACTGCCTCGTAAGGTTGGGCACAAATTATGGGCCTTCACGTCATTTGCTTTACGCCAATCTTTAAGTATAGGTCAATCACCCTCTCGCTTACGGGGCAGTCTTGTTCAAAATGAAACTCAAACATCACACCTCACCAATCATATCGAGGAGCAGATGTTTTTTCCAACACAAGGGGCTTCCACAACTCACGCTATCTCGGTCATGCCCAGTAATGTCAGTAAGCGCTTGGAGACTGATAGCCTTAAAGAGCGGACATTTTTCCCGACATACAGGGCTTCCATATACTCTCCATGTTGCCATTTGATGTTCAAGACTCAATTTGAATACGGCAAACCCATTAATGTGCCTTGGGCCTCTTCAGACGTGTCTTTCCTTGGTATGCGATCATTAGTGATTGAATACCAAAGAGGGGCATCTATAGACACCTAAATTTGGCCCAAGGCCCGATTAACATACACTTCAACAAAGGCGTACCCTCTAAGCTTCTGAGAGCACTCTCCGAACTTATAACTTAACCCAAACCATTCGAAGTCTATTCCCGGCCCTTAGGAATCAGCCCTAACCTATAGAACCACTCCCAAACTCGTGTTAGACCCTCCCAGGTAGTGATTGAAAAGAGGAGTGCCAGAGTTTATACAGACCTCTGCTGGAGCTTATACCTATCCCATCAGAAAGAGGATGTTCCCAACATTCAACGAGCCAATAATAGCCTCAATCTGAGTTATATACCAAAAGTTATGCCGGTTTGAAAATCGGGCAGAAATGCAAGAAATTAGCCTAGCATGTCTAATACACACATTGGGCCAATTTTGGCAGATTTTGGTGTAGCGTGTCTAATAGACACGTTAGGCAAAATTGGCTTTTGTGGGCTCCATGGCAGGTTCTGAACCTCTAGGATTCTCATATAACACTGTTCTCATACCTAGCATGTCTAATACACACGCTAAGCTTAAGAACAATGATATTTAGGAATTTAGCTAGATTTCGAATTTGGAGTTTGACCTATTGACCACCCCAACCATCGGGGTTGGTTTATGTAGGATTGTTGCACCCCCACTAACCTTCTTTTTCACTCTTTTGTCACTTAGATCCCCATCCTATCATCTACCATTGAAACTCAATTCCCGCCTATCTAAGCCCTAGGAAAACCTAGAAAACCTTAGATCCCTATTACCTAATTACTAACCCAATTAACCCTTTAACCCTTCACTAATCCTCTCCTCTTCTATAAATAGAGAGCCACCCCCCTTGATTAAAGGCTTGAAAAAATTTTCTAAGAGAGAAAAGATTAAGTGATCCCTCTTCTCCCATTTTAGCACTCACCCATACAAACTCCAGAATTGAAGTTCACCCTTCACAATCCATCTTCCATCACCAATCCTTGAGATTTAGCAAGCTAAAAGTCTTAGCCTACTTCTTCTACCTCCTAGCTCTCAAGCCTTAGAAGTTAGAACCATTCCCTATCCCTAAAGTACAATCGGAAGCTCATCGGAATGCAGCTACACGAAGGTCAATAGCAGTATTACAAGGGCCTAAGAGCTCTGGCTCTCCCCACTATTCCTCTACCTTCTTTGCTTTTCCTCTATCTTAGAATTTGAGCCATTAGGTCATCGAAATTACGGTGATTGCGGGGGATCGGAGTGCCTTCGGGCAAGAGGAAGTGTTGCTTTATATTTTATTTTTTCTTTTATTTGGCCATAAGTAGAGACCGCTTACAAGCGGATTGATCGGGTGCCTAACACCTTCCCGATCGATAGTCGAAGCCCCTACGCAAGAGCCTTTGGCGTGAATCGGTAAATCAGAGTCATATTTGGCACTTTTGTGCTTTCAATATTGATTTGGGATTCTCGGGACACCAAAAGCTCCAGGTGGTGACTATATTTTTCATACAAGCGCATCGTCGTGACAGATCAATAAAGATCCACAGTTGCACATTCGCATATTTGGTTGTGTTATTTGTGTTCCTATTGCATCTCCCCAATGCACTAAGATGGGTCCTTAATGTAGGCTTGTTATTTATGTTGGTTTTGATTCTCCCTCTATTATTAGATACATTAAGTCTTTAACTGGTGATATTTTTAAGGCACGTTTTGAAGATTTTCATTTTAATGAAACAATCTTTCCACCATTAGGAGGAGAAAAGTTATTGCCTGAAGCACGAAGAGAAATCACTTGAAATACATCGACGTTAGCTCATCTTGATCTTCAAATAAACCAATGTGAAATAAAAATTCAGAGGATAATTCATTTACAGAGTATTACAAATCAATTATCGAATGCATTTACTCAATAGAAAAATAGTAAAGTCTCATATCCCAGCTGTTAATACTCCAGCAAAGATTGAAGTCTCTGTAGGACAACCAGTCAGTATAAAAGTAACTGAATCAAATGTACGCCTGAAGCATAGAAGACCTATTGGTGCAAAGGATAAAGTCTTCCGAAAGAAAAAATCACAAGCAAATGAAATTGATACTCCTGAAGAGGTCATACCCATATAACATGAAACAGAAATATTATATCCATCAAAACTTTTTATATAATATTCTCCTAAAAAAGATTCCCCTGAAGAGGAATCTCCTGAAGAGTTATCTCCTGAAGAGGAATAAGTATCTGAAAATAATAAGATCGCAATAAATTATGTAAGTACGGGAGAAATATTAGAAAGAAATAAAATCATTGTCGACGATATTTTTTCATTTAAAGTTGCTCTTGACATTACTGGAAGTAATGATGAAATTGTACCACGAACCATCGAAGAATGTCGATGTAAAAATGATTGGCAAATATGAAAAGAGGCAATTCAGGCATAATTGAACTCCATAGCAAAGCGTTATGTATTTGGACCTATAGTTCAAACACTTGAAGGTGTAACGTCTGGTGGGTACAAGTGGGTATTTGTACGAAAATGTAATGAGAAAAATAAAATTGTGAGATATAAAGCACGCTTGTTGCACAAGGCTTCTCACAAAAACTTGGTATTGATTATGAAGAAACATATTCCCCAGTAATGGATGCAACTACATTCAGATTTTTTATTAGCTTGGTAGTTACAGAAAGTTTGGATATGCGCTTAATAGATGTGATTATCGCATATTTATATGGATCACTAGATAATGATATATACATGAAAATTTCTGAAGGATTCAAAATGCCTGAAGCATCTAATTTAAAATCTCGAAGTATTTATTCTATCAAGGTTTAAAGATCTTTATATGGGTTAAAGCAATCCGGTTGCATGTGGTACAATCGTCTCAGTGAATATTTATTGAAAGAAGGATTCGAGAATAATCAAATTTGTCTATGCGTTGTCATTAAAAAGTCTGAATCCGGATTTGCTATCGTTACAGTATATGTTGATGATTTAAATCTTATTGAAACTCCAAAAGAGCTTTTAAAAATTACTACTTATTTAAAGAATGAATTTGAGATGAAAGATCTTGGGAAAACTAAATTTTGCTTAGGTTTACAAATTGAACATTTTTTAAATAGAATTTTTATTCATCAATCAACATATACATAAAAGGTCTTGAAGCACTTTTATATGGATAAAGCTCATCCTTTGAGAACTCCAATGATTATACATTCACTTGATGTGAAAAAGGATCCTTTTCGTCCACAAGAAAATGACGAAGAAATTCCTAGACCTGAAGTACCATATCTTAGTGCAATCGGTGCTCTAATGTACCTTACAAATTATACCCGACCTGATATAGCCTTTTTGGTCAACTTACTAGCAAGATACAGATATGCACCAACTCGAAGGAATTGGAATGGGGTCAAACATGTTCTACGATATCTTCGCCGAACAACTGATATGGAATTATTTTCTCCAAGTGAATCAAATTCACAATTAGTTGGATATGCAGACGCAGATTATCTCTCTGATCCATATAAAGGTAGATTACAAACGAGATATATATTTACATGTGGTGATATAATAATCTTATGGAAATCTATCATGCAAACATTAGTTGCTACTTCTTCAAGCCATTCAAAGATCATTGCAATCCATGAAGTAAGTCGGGAATGTATTTAGCTAAGATCGATCATTCAACACATTCGAGAAAAATGTGTTTTATCTATAATTAAAGATAGTTCGATAATATTATATGAATATAATGATGCTTGTATCATACAAATTTGAGGAGGTTATATCAAAGGTGATAGAACCAAGCATATTTCACCAAAAAAATTTATACACATGAGCTTCAGACGAATGGGGATATTGAAGTTAAGCAAATACGATCATGCGATAATTTGGCGGATTTGTTCACTAAAGCATTACCAACTACAACATTCAAGAAGATGGTGCACAACATTGGAATGCGTCGACTCTAAGATTTTTATTCATAAACAGTGAATATTTGCGAGGGAGAAAATGATCAAGCGGATTATACTCTTTTTTCTTCGCTAAGGTTTTCCTTTGCAAGATTTTAATGAGGCAATCTTAAAAGTTTTCTATAACACAAGAATAATGTACTCTTTTTCCTTCGCCATAATTTTTTTCCCACTGGGTTTTTCTTGGCAAGATTTTAACGAGACATGTATTCTTTGTGTATGGGATTCTTAACCACATTTTCCTTGGAATTCTTATCCATTGCTATGTAACTCCTTTAGAATTATGGCAATGTGCATGTATCCTCCTAACCTTTCATATTCCCCCAACCTTTCACATTCTCACATTGTAATGCTATATTAAGGGGTCTTTGAAAGTATGAAATAACTCAAAAGAAGTGAATGATATATAGTTCTTGAAGAACTAATTTTATATTTTGTAGTCACTTCATTTTCTTTAATTTTATAACACGAACTGATTTTTAATATGTTTTTCCTTTTGGCCTTTTTGGATGAGTGAAAGGTACGCATAGGGTGTAGTATGTGAGTACCCTGATGGGTTCCACGCGCTTATGTGACATTTAACCTTTGGATCAAGAGTGTTTTCATTGTATAAATGGGACTATAGTAAAATGTCACATACAATCCCTCTAATATAGTCGTTAAATTTTTTAATCTTTTTTCAATTTCCTTTTTGGAGTAATTATTATTAATAATTTTTTTATGATAATAATTACCAATTAAGACATAGTTAAAATTGTCAATAATGATTATGACCAATATTTGAATATCAAAATATTGTATAAAGGATCTTACACTATTAAATTAGACATTTACTTTTATACGATAAAGTGTGATTTTTTTATACACTATTAAATTAGGCGTTTACTTTTATACGATAAAGTGTGATTTGTTTATTATGTCATGTGGTGATTTATATCTCTGATCAATTTAAATCACCCAAGTCGCAACCCATGATTAAAATATTTTTCCACCAAGGAAATATTTACCTATAGTGGATGCGAATCATCCATTGGTGAAGTTTGAATTAGGCCATTGAAAACTAATAACAACTTTTGGTACAATTCAGATAATTTTATTTTATTGATATAAAAATTTGGCAAGTGCCTTAGAATGTTCGATAAAATCACTAGCAAGTACCTCAAGCATTGCTACCTGGAAAATCGGACTTCACAGAGAAAATCAGAGTAGGTACTTAATAAATGTAGAAAACCCAATTGAAATGGGAAAAACCCTACAGTAGGAGGAAACTTAAAGCTGCGGAAAAAAACCTCCAAGAACAAAAAGAAAAAAAAAATATCAAAAAATGAAACCCCCTAATTAATAGGACAAAGTCCTATTAAAATACAAAGCAAGACCCTACAAAGTAATTTAAATCTCTCAAAAAGTGTGCCTTTTGGATCTAATACCTTTCAATATATGATATATTACTGTCACCATTTGCAAACATCTAAAATCATTAATGGTGCAAGCACATTTAAATGCCATTCTAGCGTTTAAATGAGTCAAGAGAGTTTGTTCCTTTTTCCAGTATTATTTACTTGTTTTGGGGTCCTTTTTTCAGGAATGTTTACAACTCTAGACATTGAATGCTTCATACGTTGGCAAAGTTTACATTAGATTTAAACCAAAAATTGTACCACTGGACAGTTTCATATTGAGGATTTATGCAGGTAAAGTATAGGCGGCTGATGTGGAGCAATGCAATAGGCCGCAAGTGCGGTGGGGCTCAATTAATGCAAGTTGGCGTAACCAATCACATCGCGCCACGTCAGCCACCTGTACTTTTTCCTCAACAAATATGTTCTACGTTTATAATTTTTCAATGTTCAAATGTTCATAAAGTAGAAATCTATGGTAAAAATAAACTTTGGGCTAAGTCTCATTTATGTGTTGGGTTGCAGCTGTGGACGGATCTCAATTAATGAATTTGGTGTGCCAAATGAGTGGAATGCGCGTAGTAATGAATTTGGTGTGCCAAATGACGCATCCGAATTGAGAAAATTTAGGCCTATAGCTCTCATCTCTAGTATATACAAAATCATTGCCAAAATCCTCGCAAACAGGTTAAAAAGGGTAATCGGGTCGATTATTTCTAATTCCCAAGGAGCCTTCATTGAAGGTAACCAAATTCTAAACCTCGCAGTTATTGTCAAAGAATGCATTTAATCAAAACATGTATACTATCAGGAAGGAGTTCTCATTAAAGTTGATATGGAAAAGACATACGACAGAGTAAGTTGTGACTATTTGATTTGGATTTAGAAAAAAATGGGGTTTGGCAATAGATGGTGATCATGAATTCATGGATGTCTCACTAGCGCCCATTTCTCTATCATTATCAATGGTAAGGCTCGTGTTTTTTTTGCAGCTACTAGGGGGATATGTCAAGGATGCCCATTACCGCCATACTTATTTAACATTGTCAGTGAAGTCTTGCCCTTCTCTTTCAAAAAGCCGAAATCGACGGTGTGACGACCCGACTTTTCCAATCCCTAAGGTATAGGAATGGCCGGTTCATCAACTTATTGATTTCTCAATAAGCCGTAACAAACAGAAGCCGGCAACATAGTACAAAGATCTAAAGACAGAGGCAAAGCATATAATCCAAAAACAAAAGCTTTCTATAACAAAATTTATCTATCACTGTGAGGAACCAAAAAGAACTACCGGTGATGGCCAATCCAACACCTAAACTAGTGGTTCACAATAATGGTTCCTTATGTCAAATTCCTCCTCGGGAATATAATCAGAGTCCTCCAGATCCTCTGACCCAAGGTCAGTCTCAACACCTGTGATGTATAGTCGAGGGTGAGCTAACAACCAAGCCCAATAGAGGAAACAGATCTATTTGCATTTCATTATAAGTAAGGTTTTTAAAAAACAGAAATCGGATCAAATATGGTTTTCAAATAATGCTTTGCAAACGAAATCTCCAGTTCTAATCCTGAGTCAAAACTGAAAACATAAATCTGATGTGTTCGAAAATCTTCTGAATTAGCATGCCTCTTGTCTTAAATTTATAACTTAATTTTATCTCCCAAATTTCCTATAGCATGAGAGCGAACTACTTGACTGATGGCAAACCCTACTGACCATCGTCGTTCATGAACCCATTTCTGAAGTGCAACAAGCCCCTACGCTATGAGGGAAACTTACGCCAAAGTAATACCGTCAACACTGTTGGTAGAATCTAGGGCATCGTCCGTATGAACCCTAAATCGAATGCAAATGCTAACATATATCAAGGCTTATTATTCATAACATAATACTGATTTTTCGAAGTTCTTATTCAAAGATTTAACTGAGGTTCTGAGGTTCGAATTACAAAGTTCTTAATCATAACAAAGTTTCCAATTTCATATTTTTGTCATATATTCAGAGTTATATTCATGCTGTGTATAACAAAATTCCAAAATTTATGTTTCTTAAATGAACACTCAAATTAGGTATACTTATAATTCATAGGGTTCCCCTACCTCAACAAAGAAGGTTCTAATGCAAGCACAAGCAGTCCTCACCAAGGACTCCCATTATTCAAAACCTACATATATTAACACTTTCAGTGTTAATATAGAACCAAAAATCAAACCAAAAGCTTGCTGAGAAAAAAATCCGACAATAATTTCAAATGCCAGAAACAGGACAGAATTCGACCCTTGAATTCAAATTCGTGGGTCGAATTTGAAATTCGATGGTCGAATTCAATTTCGACCCTCTAATTTCAAAATTGCTTCAAACTTTTAAAACTCAGACAATCGACCCTCGATTTTCAAATCGATGGTCAATTTCCAAATTCGACCCTCGAATTGGAAATCGACCCTCGAATTCTCAAAATTACATCAGGCCTCTAAAAACACATTTCGACCCTCGATTTTGAAATCGATGGTCGAATTCCAAATTCGACCCTCAATTTAAAAATCGACCCTCAAATTGTCTAGTTCTGTGGCTGTCAAATATTCCATGTCCTGATTCTTTCTTCTCATTCAATCACAACCATCTGATCTTATTTAAACACACAACATGCTACTCTAAACAAAAAATAATTTAAAGGACACAAGAAGGTTTAAAAAGCCTACCTCTTGTAGCTTAAATCGTTGCTTCCGTTGCACCGATTCACGCACCGGAACCAATCTCCAAGCTCAATGGTTTAGATCTTTAAATCAGTCCATATTCATAAAGAGGTGGTCACTGCCTCAGCCACAACAAAATCACATAGAACTTCTCACTCTCCACATCTCTCTTCTATTTCAATAGTTCAAACCGATCAAATTTCCGATATATTTCTAATCAACGGTCGAGATGGGGAGAGGAACTCTCAAGCTCTTAAGATCTAAGATTTAGAAGATTCAAGGCTTAAAGGCTTAATTTCTAACGAGAGAGAGAAGTTAAACTTCCCTTTCAATCTCTCTTATAACCAAAAGCCAAGAAAATATAATATCTAGATTTTATAATTTTACAACTTATCCACTTAAGTTGAAAAATTATCCGGTGCTAAACACAAACACCAATGCTATTGTATGAGTCATCGATTACATGACTTGCACACCTCTCAAGATGAAATTCTTTTGCCACAAGTCTTATCATAGCCTTAGCTTACCAAAAATCCAAAAATATTACTTAACAATTTTCGGACACGCTTACCGAGGTAAACGAAAATAAGCCAAAATATCTGAGATATTACAGACGGTAAAGTATTGAGATACTCGACACCTAGATGTAACATCAAAATTGATTTACTTCAATATGTTGATGACTCTCTGATCATGTGCAAGGGCGATTATTCTCAAATCAATCGCATTTGTAGCATCCTCAAAGACTATGAAGAAGCCTCCAGACAGCGGGTCAATTTCAGCAAATCTAACATCTATGGCATCAATATTCAGGTAAATTTGTTGAACGTTTGGGCACATCAAGCAAGCTTTTCCTCAGCTAAATTTCCTTTCAAATACCTACGCGTACCTATTGGGATTGGCAAACTCAGAAACTCGGATTGTGATCCGGTTGTTAATAAAGTCAAATCTAGATTGAGTTGGTGGAAGAGCAAACTATTATCCAAAGGTGGAAGAATGATCCTCATTCAATCTGCGCTAAGTATTCTTCCTACATATTTTTTATCTATGTACAAATGTCCTATAAAAGCTTGCCGGGAAATAGAGAAATTTGAACGAAACTTTCTTTGGGATGATTTAGGCAACAATCGCAAGATGCATTTGATTAGCTGAGATAAGATTGTGAAACCAAAATGGGCAGGTGATCGCTATCGATTATAATGTATATATTTTATATTAAATTCAAGTCTTAACCTATTGCAAGTGCATAATGGAAATTATAGTACTAGCATAGGATCGTTCCCACAAGAAAGTTTGTTATTTAATTATTTCTTTTATTTCTATCTTTTATTTAAATCATTATTTTAAAAACTTTTATTTATCTTTAAGATCTAATCTACTGGAGAAATATAAATAAAAGAATGATTTTTTAATCTAAAGTGCAGAAAATAAATCCTAATCCTTCTTCTTCATATTAAGGTCGTCAATCTTATTATTCAGCTTTCGTATATTTATAAATTTAACCAGTACTGTTACACCATATTTCTAGTCTCCTAGCATTGGTCGTCAATCAAGTCTAAGATCCTATCAATACAGATTTAATCTCATCAACTTTCTAAAATCTTGGTGTCAATCAAACCTTAGAAAATTAAAGATAGAAAAGTAAAACCGTTATACTAATCTGTAAATTCTAACCTGAGTCGTCAATTCAAATCAAAACTTGGAGATGTTTACAAAGAAAATAAATCTAAATTAAAAAGTAAAGTAAAATATATCCTTTATCCCTCAGCCGCAGTCGTCAATTGCTCCTGAGAAACTACAGATATCTACACTAATCTTCAACACCCAATCGCAGTAGTCAATTGCTCTTGAGAAACCTCTGATATCTAATCTATTTTAACTATGTTACACAACTTTGATCGAAAGAAAATCTAACTTCAGGCATCAATTGATGCTACAATTCTTCGATGCCTATTCCTATGCCGAGCTCTTTTATTTATAGATCATAAGGAGCCGGTTTATAAAGAAACTACTAAAATAAAAGTATCCTAATATAACTTTAATTTCTAATTTTATTCTTTCTTGCTTTCTTTAGTTGATGGGCTTCTAAAGTGTTCTTTATTTTTTAGCAGCAGAGACCTTCGTAGTATATCTTCATCAATCTTCTCAGATCCGTGATTCACCAAACTTCTAATTTTAGAGATCTTCTTATTTAGTACATGACGGTGATAATTCTCACTCACATGATCAGCAGCAGCAGATAGCAGCAAAAAAGCTTTTATTTTTATAATTATAGATAACGATTGCTTCTATTTTCTAAAAAATCGTAAATCACGATTATCTTCTTCTTTCAAAGCTTTCATACTGGGACGATTCTTTATAACGATTCTTCACTTCCTTTGTATCGCTTCAGCTTCTTGAACATGCATTTCTTTGAAGAGTCGTTTATTACAATTTCTCATTTTGTCTTTTAGTATCGCGCTAAATCGTCTTTTGCTCTCAAGCGTCCTTTTACTATTTTTTGAATTTATTTTGACAAAGATTAATACTTAGGCTCTCTTTTACTGTTTAGCTTTAATATCTACACATCAGTATCTCATTAGTAATAAACTAAAGCCTAGCATCACTAATTTAAGGGTGATAAAATGATAAATTATGTGACTGATCACACCCCCAAACTTAAGTTTTGCTAGTCCTTAGCAAACAAGGAAACATAAAATATTTAAAACTGTGAATTTAATTGTCACTTTCGTAGGGAGCACGATTGCATTTAACAGATGTAACAAACCTTAAACCCCTAGGTGATCCCTAGTAGAGGAGTTGTAGTCTCCTGAAGGTTTTCAGTGAAGTCACCTACAAACTTCAAATATTTTTAGTTTTTTCAAAATATATTTCAAAATACAACTAATTTTTATATACTAAATATTCAATCAACCATTATATGTTTATTATTTCTAAAAAATTTCAAATCTCGTATCATTAGCTTCCCATTATTGTAATTATCCTTTATCAGAACTCAGTAAGTTCAATTCAATATAATGTAGAGTGTGAGCATATCAGTAAAAATTGTATTCATCATAGATTTTTCTAAACTGCAGTTTTTAGAAAATACTTTCATCCAAACTCTCACTTATTGGCATACTCGCAAAGATAATCGAACTTTTGGGGTCTCACAAATTTGTAGATATATGTATATATGCAAAAATCTTATAATTACTAAACAGATAAATCTCATAGAAAGGATAGTCAATTTTGTTCATATAACTTCTCTATTTATTCATAGTATCTACTTCATATATCTCTACTAGACTCAAATTCTTGCAAATCGTAGATCTCAAAGGTCTTTCCTTCGACTTGTAATAGGCTTTGAGTTTTCATAAGGTTTCAAGAAAAATATAAAGAGGATTCAAAATTATTTCTGAGAATTTAGCTCTTCTTTTTCTTCTTCTTTTATATTTTTTCGCTTCAGTAAGTATCCTCATTTTGGATAACTTCTTTTCATTTCTTTTCTAATATAAATCTCATTTTCTTTTCAGGTTGGAAGCTTTTTGCTTCTTTTTTTCTTTCATGGAATCGTCTTCTACGATTTCTTCTTTTTCTTTTCTTTTCTCATATTTTCATACAATTGTGTTTTTTTTTCAATTGTACACTTTTCAACAGATTCTTTATTTGTTAAGCCTATATTCCTTTTCACTCCCTCTTCTCCCCTTCTTTTACATTTTAAACTCTTAGAAATTATAAGGGTCAAAGGTAGAAAGCTTTGGGCAGTACATATGATTAAAGGTTTATAAAATTTTCGTATAAAAAATTTTGGTTTTAGGCTTCTAATATGGGTTCAAAGGGTAAAATGTTCTAGGATTTTTGGCTTTTTGGCTCTGGTTCAACAAAAGATGGCCTTTGGTCATTTTCACGATTTATTAGTATGGATGTCTTATTACTTTGATATACTTAATAAACAATTCTAAATAAATAAATTATCATATTTACAGAATATCTTAATTTTAAGTTCAGCATTATGAGATTTCAAGTAGTAGAAAAGTTCAAGAAAAATTTAGCAATTTAAATGACCACACACTTTTCTCTTATGGATGTCATACGCACACACACTTTTCACAATTCTTAAGCAATTTAAACATTTGAATGGAAAACTATATCACTACATACATGCTCTTGTAAAATAAAGTACATGTTCAAGGTGTTCCCTACCTCAAGTCTTCATTTGATCAATGCATCAAGGTTCCACGTGGCTCCTTGTGCACTAGTCCACACGTACCACCTATGGTACCACATCACAGGTGAAACACATCACAAAGGATGCAATAAAGAAGGTATAAGACCCTCCAAGAATCTTAAAGTCAAACCTAAAAGTCAACATAATTTATCTCAGTCGATTAATCGAATTCCAAAATCGATTAATCGAACCCGATTCGATTAATCGATTTCCAAAATCGATTAATCGAAGGTCAATATCGATTAATCGAAGTAATTTTGATTAATCGAAATTCTCCTTTTCGCAAAGTCGATTCTCAGTTCGAACAGTCGAGCTTTCATTCGATTAATCGAAGCCAATTTCGATTAATCGAAATTCTCCTTTTCGCAAAGTAGATTCACAGTTCGAACAGTCGAGTTTAAATTCTTCTTTTCGCAAAGTCGACTCTCAGTTCGAACAGTCGAGTTTCCCAAGTTGATTAATCGATCACAAATCGATTAATCGAAAACTAAAATCGATTAATCGAAATCCCATTTCGATTAGTCGATTTTTCCTTAAGTCATTTCCTCCAACCCCTGGGGTCCACTGGAGGTTCTCAGTCGATTAATCGATCCCCAAATCGATTAATCGAAATCCAAAGTCGATTAATCGAAATCAAATTCGATTAATCGAAATCGGGGTCCTCTGACCTTTCAACTTCCCGCCAATTTCGATTAATCGAATTGTCGATTCAAATTTCTTTCAATCTTTTCCACACTTTTTGTTCTATTTTTCTAGCCCATTATCCTATAATTTAGCCCACTTTCAACCACAATTTAAACCCTATCATCTATGCATTTTATTTACAAAAATTTTACCTTGAATAGATCTCAAGTTGATTTCAAATCAAATGGTTGGAAGGCTAGGGTTTCCAGCTTTTGTTCTAACAGATCCGCGTTGAATCCGGCCTTTATCTCTTGAATCCCCCCTCCAATCAGTTGCAATAACTCCTCTCCTACTTCTCTCTCTTTCTCTCTCTTTCTCTCTCTTCTTTACTCTCCAACAACCAAAAATACACATCTAGGGTTATTAAACCCTTTTATCTATCTCCCTCATTGTGTGTTGAGCACATACACCGCAGCAGGTGTAAGTGACTTCTCATTTACATCACACACCACATAATCACTCAAACTATCACATCTCGTCCGTTCATCACATTCTATGCTAACTTATGATCTCCTGATTGGTCAAACTTGTGACCAATCGGGCATGGATCCCGAGGTCATAGTTTAGCATGATTTTTCGAGCTATTACATCCTCCCCACCTTGGGAATTTTCATCCTCGAAAATCACCCAAGGTTTGTCTGTTTGGGTCACCCCCCCCCCCTCACTCTCAGGTGAGGTGGTCTATATTACTCAGACACATTCAAACAGTTACAATACAAGTATGGAAGTACATTAATAAAGGAAACAATTTCGACCAAAACGTTTGATTTATATTTAAACTTTGGAAATTTACAATGCCAGATAAATTGGCGTACAAGACAATTTACAGGTATAAAATCAAAATGCGAAATACATATAAGACTCAAACAGTCCCCTCGCCAGGCTGGTCGGGTGCTCTGTATGGGTGGGTGTGCCGGGCTGCTCGGGCAGTGTAGTGGTGACTTGGTGGGTGGTGGTGGCTGCACAGGGCGTCTCGGTCGGCGGAGTAGATGTGGATGTGGAAGGAGCCGCGTCTGTGGTGGGATGGAAGACGGGTCCTCTGTGGAAGGCGGTGCGTCCAGCCGTCCACTCCTCCTCCTGGGCGAGGTAGCGGCAGTAGTCGGTCGGGTAAATGTGACGGAGGGTGTGAAATAGGAGGAAGTCTATCCTCCGGTTCATCCTCTCATTGTTGGCCTCCATGCGAGCCAACACGTCCTCGATGGTAGGACCGGATGGAGCGACGCGCCGGCGGTAGGATGAGGTGGGTGTCGCGGGCGCGGAGTGGGCAGGTGGCATCGGTGAGGCTGCGGTGTGAGAGGAAACCCCTTCCACGGATGGCTCTGCGGGAATAGGGTGTGCGCCACCCACGGGTGGGTCATGCTGAGGTGGCGGGGGTGGTGGCAGTGCTACTGCTGCTGCTGCTGCTGCTGCTGGGGCGGGAGCGGGACCCGGAGCCGGTAGGGTCCGCTTGAGCAAATTATAGCTACGGGCCCATGAAGACGTAGAGAATGTCTTCACGCAGTCTGTAGCCCTCTCTTCATGCGGAGAGACGGCATAAGATGCATCGTTGGAGTAGCACTCCAACATGCTCGATATAAGGCGAGCATAGGGCATCTTTTCTTTGGGCCGTAGGTTGCCCTTCATCAGCTTCCCCTTTATGTATCTCATCCCCTCAAGGATGAGCATGGTGGCATCAAACCACCGGCCACAGAAGGCCGAGTAAAGTGCCTGCTGCACCTTTTCCACGCGCTCGGTGTCGTGGCGCATTGGGTAGAGGTTGCACTTGACCACTGAGTCAAGCATCCACATATATGGTGGAAGGTCAACCCTCTTTATGGAGGAGCCCGACCCCTTCTTGCCGTTGGTCATGCGGGTCATGACCTCCTCAAAGCGGGGTTCCTCCTCAAAGGGTGGGAAGAGAGTGGTCTCCGGGGTGAACTCGAGGTAACACTCGAGTACCTCGTGGATGTGGCGACGAGTGATCGTATAGAGACGACCCTCAATCTTGGTTATTATGCAATCATCGGTAGGGCCGTCTACGAGCCCTTGGTAGAATAATCTCACCAATCTAGGGTAGTAGGAACCCCGGATTGGTTTGAGAAGGTTGCCGAGGCCGGCGTTATTTAGGTAGTTTCGAGCCCATTGGGTCTCGCCCGGCACATCGGGATCGGTGAAAAGGGTAGGGTCGATGACGTACTCGACCTCAAAGGTCTTGGTTTGGTTGCTCGACATTGGTGGGTGGTGGTGGCATGGGGTGGATTGGCGGGAAGACTTCGGCGTGAGCGCTCGTCGAACCGGAGGTGGTCTCCAATTCCGACGGTGATGGAGTCCTCACCGGCGATGGGGTAGGTGGTTGTGGCGCGGCGTTCTTACGCCTAACCGGTAGCTTGGAGGTTGCCTTCTTCGAAGACAATCGGGTTTTGGGCGGCATTTTGAGAAAATCTAGGGTTTTCTAGTTCAACTTGAAGGGAAAAACACAAATCTAAGGTTTACCTTAGGTGTCGATGTGAAAATGGGTGTGAATCGCCGGAAAATCCAAACCCTAGGGCACCGGCTTGTCGGAGAAGAGGAAGAAGGTGAAGCGCCAAAAACCCGAAGCAAGAAAAAATTTCGAATGGGGAATAAAATCCCCAATCTTATATATATAGCCCGCGGCTCGATTAATCGAAATTCAGAATTGATTAATCGAGATTTCAAACTAAGTTAAGCCGCATAAAATCGATTAATCGATTCCCCAAATCGATTAATCGAAAGTCAAATTCAATTAATCGAAACCATTTCGATTAATCGAAATCATATCTGTTTAAAATTTTCCATTTTTTGAGCTCACAGGTGCGAGCCAGTAGATTAATCGAAATCCATTTCGATTAATCGAAATTCCAAAATCGATTAATCGAAATCGTGCTGTAACTTCTAAATTTCCAGAATTTCTTAAATTATTCGATTAATCGAATCCATTTCGATTAATCGAAATTTCAAAATCGATTAATCGAAATCCACTTCGATTAATCGAAATCGTCCATTTGATTTCAAATTCTCGTAAGTCCCTTTAGTAAATCGATTAATCGAAATATAATTCAATTAATCGAAATTTCAAAATCGATTAGTCGATTCCAAATCGATTAATCGAGATTCCAATTTGATCAATCGAAATTGGTCTTCTATGTATATTCTAACTCTCTTTTAAATTTCCAGTCACTGGCACATGCCAGTCGACTAATCGAACAAAATCGATTAATCGAAATTCCAAATCGATTAATCGATTTGAAATTCGATTAATCGGTTTTGCCCAAATTGTGTAGATTGTCAATTTCTTTGGTTCTTTTACTACTTTTGACAATTTATGACAGATTGGATCAAATTTCCATTGGATTATAAGTATGGTGGAGATTTCACAAATATGTTTGTGGTTTACATTGAATTCTCACGTCGTTGGAAACAAGGCTGGATATTGTTCTTTCACATCGGCCTCTTGTTCCCAAGTAGCCTCTTCTTTAGGATGGTTGTTCCACCGAACAAGCACTAAGGGAATCACTTTAGTGCGCAGTACTTGTTCCTTTCAATCCAAGATTTCCACTGGTTCCTCTATCATGCTCATGTCCTCACACATCTCTATAGGTTGCTTTCCTAACACATGAGACGGATCATTCACGTACTTTCTGAGCATCGATATGTGGAAAATGTTATGCACCCGATCAAATAGCGGTGGTAAACCAACGCGATATGCAACTTCACCTACGCGTCCCAAAATTTCAAATGGTCCAACATAACGTGGACTTAACTTCCCTCTCTTGCCAAATCTCATTACACCTTTCATAGGTGACACCTTCACAAACACATGCTCGCCCACTTTATAGTCGACACTAGTCCGCTTCATGTCGGCGTAACTTTTCTGTCTACTCTGTGCTGTCTTCAACCTTTCTCTGATAATTCGAACGACGGTAGTGTTATCTTCAAGTAGTTTTGGTCCTAACACAAATTTTTCACCTGTTTCCTCCCAATTGAGGGGTGACTTGCATAAATCGTCCATCTGAGCTTCATACGGTGCCATGCCAATGCTCGTTTAAGCTGTTGTTATATCTGAACTCGAGCATCGGTAGATACTCATCGAGTATCCTTGCATATCAAGCATGCATGCCTGAGCATGTCTTCTATTACTTAGTTCACTCTTTCTGTCGCCCATCGGTTTGAGGATGGAAAATTTGAACTAAAAGTCTAGTCGTGTTCCCATTCCTTCTTGAAATTTCTTCCAAAACTTGGACGTATATAGTGGATCACGATCTGAAACTATGCTGCTTGGAATACCATGTAATCTTATAATCTCCTTCATGTATAAGTCTGCCAGTCTTCCTGCCATATACGTAGTATTGTACGGCAAAAAGTGCGCTGATTTGGTCAATCGGTCTACGACGACCCAAATGGCATTGTGTCTCTTGGCAGTACGGGGTAATCCAACAATGAAGTCCATTGAGATCGATTCCCACTTCCATTCTGGTATTGGTAAAGGTTGCAATAGTCCAGCAGGATGTCTATGATCAACCATCACCTGCTGACAAGTCAAACACCGTGACACGTACTCGGCCACGTCTTGCTTCAGTCCTCTCCACCAGTAGTTCTTTTTCAAATCTTGGTACATTTTGGTGCTACCAGGGTGGATAGCATAATTTGACTTATGGGCCTCATCAAGAATCGTTCGTCTTAGATCGGCATTGTCCGGAATGCAGAGACGGCCCTTGAACAATAAAGAACCATCTTCTTTTACTGAGAAGTCCGACCTAATGCCTTCACTCACGTCTTGATGAATCTTTGTTAATGTCGGATCTTTCATTTGTAGATCGTGGATATGCTCAAATATCACTGGCTTTACTGATATGTTAGCCAGAAAGGATCCGGTGTCCTTTGACTCAATGTTCGCATCATAGAGTGCCAGGTCTTCCAATAATTTCCATCGGTGCATACCCAAAATCAAAGAAGCTAACTGAGCTAAACCTTTCCGACTCAATGCATCAGCTACTACATTCGCTTTACCTGGATGGTATTGTATGGAACAATCATAATCTTTGAGGAATTCCATTCATCTGCGTTGTCTCATGTTGAGCTCTTTCTGTGTAAACAGATATCGGAGGCTCTTATGATCGGTGAAAATTTCGAAGGTCTCACCATACAAGTAATGTCTCCAAATCTTTAGCGCAAAAATGACTGCTGCCAGTTCCAAGTCATGAGTCGGGTAATTTTTCTCGTGTTCTTTCAACTGTCTTGATCCGTAAGCTATCACCTTCTTGTGTTGGTTGAGCACACAACCAAGGCCATTGTATGATGCGTCGCTGTACACGGCGTATCCTCCACTGCCTGAAGGAATCGCTAATACTGGAGCCGAAGTGAGTCTCGTTTTGAGTTCTTGAAAGCTCTTCTCGCATGCCTCACTCCACTCAAACCTTGAATCTTTTCGTGTCAGCTTTGTGAGAGGTCCCGATATCTTTGAAAACCCCTCAACGAAACGTCGATAATAGCCTGCTAAGCCCAGAAAACTTCGGACATCGGTCACTGTCTTTGGTTGCTCCCATTTAACTACTGCTTCTATCTTTGCTGGATCTACAGTGACACCATGCTTTGAGACAACATGTCCCAAAAAGCTAACCTCTTCCAACCAAAACTCACACTTGCTGAGCTTGGCGTACAATTGGTGTTCACGTAGCGTCTGTAGAGCAATCCTCAAGTGTTCTTCGTGTTCCGTCTTGGATTTGGAGTATATTAGTATATCATCAACAAACACTACGACGCAGGAGTCCAAGTGTGGTTTAAACACTCGGTTCATCAGATCCATAAACGACGCCGGAGCATTCGTCAATCCAAACGGCATCACAAGGAATTCATAGTGTCCATACCGTGTCCGGAAAGCTGTCTTCTGAATGTCCTCAGCTTTGACTCGCAACTGATGATACCCAGATCTCAGGTCGATCTTAGAAAAACACCTTGCTCCTTGCAGTTGGTCGAATAGATCGTCAATTCTAGGCAAAGGGTAGCGGTTCTTCACAGTGAGTTTGTTCAATTGTCGATAGTCAATGCATAGCCGCATTGACCCATCCTTCTTCTTGACAAACAAGACCGGTGCTCCCCATGGAGACACGCTCGGTCTAACAAACCCCTTATCCATAAGTTCTTGTAGTTGTTCTTTCAACTCCTTTAACTCAGCGGGAGCCATTCTATAAGGTGCTTTTGAAATAGGCTCCGTTCCTGGTGCTAAGTCAATGGCGAATTCTACTTCTCTTTCTGGAGGTAATCCAGGCAATTCTTCTGGAAACACGTCGGCGAAGTCTCGCACAACTGTTATCTCAGAAATGACGTTCTTTTCTTCCTTGTCCTCCTTTAAGAAAGCCAAGTATCCACTGCAACCCTTTCTGATCATCTTTTCGGCCCTTACTGCTGAGATCAGTGGCACAGATGACGACCTCACTCCTTGAAACCGAAATGATCTTCTTGTGTTGGGTCTGAAAATAACTACCTTGTTCTTGCAATCGACGGTTGCACAATGCTGCGCCAACCAGTCCATGCCAAGGATCACATCAAACCCTTGCATGTCTAACAGTATCAACTTTGCTTCTAGTTCATGCACCTCTAGGTCGCGAACTGCTACTATGATGGATTTGCAAGCTAACTCCGTGGCTACTAACTCTCCAATCGGAATAGACACAGATAGGATGAAATCCAACGTCTGAACAATCTTCATCTTCTTAGCGAAGCGTGGAGTAACGAATGAGTGGGTAGATCTATCAACACTCGAGCGTCATATCCACCGAAGCATCCTTTTTCATATATATTTAGAGTACCTATAGTATACATACATACATACAATAATTTACACATCAATTTACACTCTTAATTCACATACAGCTTTTTGTATTGGGAAAAGAATCTATATAATTTCTAATGCATGCTCCTCTCTATCTAAGATTTTAATGAAATGAAAATTTTCTTTAATTAAAATAAAAATCTCACCTTGGATGACGTCATGCACGTTCCCTGCTTCCTGAGCAGTGACTGCATAGGCTCTCCCCTGGACGATCGGTTTCCTTGCTTGAATTGGTCGTGGTGTTTAAGAATCTCTTTCTCTCTTATCCGTCTCGCAATCCTTATCAAATGGCCCACCTTGCCACATCGGAAATAACCCTAGTTCCCAATCTCATCCACCGTCCTATGAGGCTTGCCACACTTTGCTAAGTCTCCAGGAGTGCTAAGAAAAAGACGAGAACCACCTGTAGTAACGCGCCATGAGACATGGCGAGGCTCTCATAGCTGAATAGGTCTCCCCCGACGCAAGTAATGGAAACCTCTGTTGGTGTTGTTGTTGTTACGCCGGTCTTCCGAAACCCCCTTGGAACTGTGGTCTCTGATTCTGGGCCATGAACCTCGGCTTTTTGTTCACCGGTTCGTAGTGCCCCGATCTTCCTTGTTCATTTCCTCCCCTCTGCTGCTCTCTCTGTCTATATCTATTTGTATTCTCCTCTTCAACTACTAGTGCTTTACTCATGACCTCTTCATATGTCCTTAGTTGAAATGGAGCTACGCCTCCCCTAACCTCAGGCTTCAAACCTTGCTGAAACCTCTTGGATTTCATCACTTGATGATGGCGTGTCCAGACAAAGCAGGCAAGTCGTAGAAACTCTACCCCATATTCCCTCACTGTCATTCTCCCTTGCACTAATTGTAAAAATTGTATCTCAAGCTGGTTCCTCACCACTTCCGGAAAATATTGTTTGTTGAACTCCTCAACAAACTCCTCCCAAGTCCAAGGCAACTCTGGGGTCTCTCCACAGTGGTCCGTATCACGGACTTCCACCAAGGCCCAGCCTCCCCATCCAACATGTAAGCTGCCCATCTCACACTCTCATCTTCCGTGCATGTCAGCACGCTAAAGACTTTTTCCATCTACATTAGCCAATTCTCAGCGGCCATGGTGTCTGCCTGCCCAGAAAATGAAGGAGGTCTCATCCTCCTAAACTCTGTAAAGGATGAGGGCACGAACGCAGTCCTACAGTGGTGTAGGTGGTCTGTTCTTCTCTTGTATGAGCCGCAAAGGATGCGGCTTGTTGTGCCATGGCAGCCATAGTCTCCATAGTGTGCATCATCCTTTTGTCGCTCTTCTCTCTCTTGTCTTTCTCTCAATCTTTCTTGTTCTCTTAGATCTTGATCTTGATGATCTCGATCTTCTTCATCCCGTTGTCTACTACCTCTCGGGGCCTCAGATTACCTCTAAGGCACTCTATTTGTAGGAGAGATGTAACCATCTCCACTACGTGAACTCCTCTGTTTGGCCTCCTTGGTGGCCTCTTCCTCTAGATGACATTTCTGGTGCATTTGAAACTAAAGTTTAGATTAGCGAAGCCCTATGTTCGACGAAAGAATTGTCGAGTGCTAAAGAAAATAGCTTTGATACCAACTGTGACAGGCCGGTTTTCGTCACCCCGAAACCCGTGCCATCAGCACGATCATCTTGACCGTGCCCTTTGCTAAGCACGAAACACTGGTATAACAAGCATTGGAATAGAATAATAAACGAAATTGCGAATTTAAATCTATATTAATTAACTCTCAAAAGGCAGTTCTACCCTCATGCCTCTGCATGAATGGAGAACCGATCCGAACCATCGATGATAGCAATCATCACGGATGGTTCGTCCCAAGAATAATCCCAACTCCTTATATACATGGTTTAAACAAATCAAGGCTTGACATACCAAGCCGTACAAAATCTCTCAAAAAATCCCTCAAAGTGGGTGAGTCCTCTAGAAGAAGTCCTCGAGGTGGACCAACTCTTCACCGCCGCAAGGTCCCGACTCACGGATCGGCGTCTCAAGCCGCAGAATTGCTAGTAGTGGACCTGCAACGTATAGTCTATAGGGTGAGCTACATCCTAGCTCAATAGGGAACAAACACGGTTGAACATATAAATTATAACTCACATATATTCCCTGATATGCCATGCATGACGTATCTATGCAGTTGTTAATGAAACAGTTAAAAAGCATTTCGTTTTACTGTTGATTTCTTGTATTTTCATTTACTCATGAATGATGCTGAAAAGGCCTAAAGCAAAACTTAAACTTTCAACTTAAGTAATCCCCGAGCAATATAGCATCGAGCCCCGATGAGATACCCATCATCGTCATCTATATAGACAGTTTTAACCGTATTCCCTGGGAATACCAATAGTACCCAAGCCCCTTTCCCCTGGGGATTGGTGGCGGGGTTTCACTTGTCTCAATCAACACCCCTGGGGTGTGCTTACTATGTACGGATAAGCCTCCGCGACCGCCTACGGTTTCACACCAACGGGTCACGCGGATATCCCGCCGTGTCGTGGATATCCCGCCACGTCGGTGGGGTACCCTATCAAACCTCAAATAACAAAAATATCGGTGCCTTACATATAGTTATTCACCGTGTAAATGTGCTATCTTATATCAGTTAGGCCCTATAAAACATGATTCAATCCTTGGATACATCCCTGGGATGTATCCATTTACTTGCATCACACCTTATGCTCTCATCTCTTTACTTCTTCATCCCCTGGGGATGGCTTATTAGAATTTCTCTTATGGATGTCATACGCACACACACTTTTCACAATTCTTAAGCAATTTAAACATTTGAATGGAAAACTATATCACTACATACATGCTCTTGTAAAATAAAGTACATGTTCAAGGTGTTTCCTACCTCAAGTCTTCATTTGATCAATGCATCAAGGTTCCACGTGGCTCCTTGTGCACTAGTCCACACGTACCACCTATGGTACCACATCACAGGTGAAACACATCACAAAGGATGCAATAAAGAAGGTATAAGACCCTCCAAGAATCTTAAAGTCAAACCTAAAAGTCAACATAATTTATCTCAGTCGATTAATCGAATTCCAAAATCGATTAATCGAACCCGATTCGATTAATCAATTTCCAAAATCGATTAATCGAAGGTCAATATCGATTAATCGAAGTAATTTCGATTAATCGAAATTCTCCTTTTCGCAAAGTCGATTCTCAGTTCGAACAGTCGAGCTTTCATTCGATTAATCGAATCCAATTTCGATTAATCGAAATTCTCCTTTTCGCAAAGTAGATTCACAGTTCGAACAGTCGAGTTTAAATTCTTCTTTTCGCAAAGTCGACTCTCAGTTCGAACAGTCGAGTTTCCCAAGTTGATTAATCGATCCCAAATCGATTAATCGAAAACTAAAATCGATTAATCGAAATCCCATTTCGATTAGTCGATTTTTCCTTAAGTCATTTCCTCCAACCCCTGGGGTCCACTGGAGGTTCTCAGTCGATTAATCGATCCCCAAATCGATTAATCGAAATCCAAAGTCGATTAATCGAAATCAAATTCGATTAATCGAAATCGGGGTCCTCTGACCTTTCAACTTCCTGGCCAATTTCGATTAATCGAAACCCAATTTCGATTAATCGAAATTGTCAGATTCAGCCCCTTTCGAGCTGTTCTTCCCAATCTTTTTCCACACTTTTTGTTCTATTTTTCTAGCCCATTATCCTATAATTTAGCCCACTTTCAACCACAATTTAAACCCTATCATCTATGCATTTTATTTACAAAAATTTTACCTTGAATAGATCTCAAGTTGATTTCAAATCAAATGGTTGGAAGGCTAGGGTTTTCAGCTTTTGTTCTAACAGATCCGCGTTGAATCCGACCTTTATCTCTTGAATCCCCCCTCCAATCAGTTGCAATAACTCCTCTCCTACTTCTCTCTCTTTCTCTCTCTTCTTTACTCTCCTTCAACAACCAAAAATACACATCTAGGGTTATTAAACCCTTTTATCTATCTCCCTCATTGTGTGTTGAGCACATACACCGCAGTAGGTGTAAGTGACTTCTCATTTACATCACACACCACATAATCACTCAAACTATCATATCTCGTCCGTTCATCACATTCTATGCTAACTTATGATCTCCTGATTGGTCAAACTTGTGACCAATCGGGCACGGATCCCGAGGTCATAGTTTAGCGTGATTTTTCGGGCTATTACATTCTCTGATAACTACCCCTAAGGATCTAATTTTCTCTTTGAGAGGGTCTGTTGCTTTTGATTTGGTTTTTATGGCGATAGAATGTGCAATACGGTGAATAATTGGGGTGTTATCAGAATCGTTACCTTCATCTTCTCTCCCTTCTTTCCTTTGTCGTTTTCCCTGTTCGTTTGTCATTTCTCTCTTTTGTAAAAGTTAATCAAACTTAAAAACCAAGTATTGAATAAACAATCCATGCAAAACACTCTTTTATTAAAAATTATTCCCTTACCTTGTTGACAGTTGAAACCCTAATTTAGTTTTATGTGGTGAAATGCTCGTAAGGTTTCCCCAAAATAAAATGGAAGGAAAAAGGGATGAGAATGTATGGTTTGCTTAGGTAGCAGAACGGTTAAGATTACAAGGGATTCGAAAAAGAGAGGGAAGCTAGAAGAGGAAAAAGATAAAACCAAAGGATTTTAAAAATGGGACCGACATACCACCCTTCTAGAATATATGGGTCTTGTTTTCAGCATTGACCTATTAAGATGGTAATTACTCACTTTTACCTAAAATCATAAGTTGATTCTAGCTTTCACTGAGTTAAGAATCGCAATCGTTGCTCTTAAGTTTAAACACACTCACGATCAATCGTAAATCCATACAATTGTTCGTTATACTAATAAGTAAAAATTACGATCTATCGTCTTCTCAATGATTTAGGTTGTAATATAATATTTTTTTTAAAGGACGAAAAAAAATGAAATGAAATGAAATAGTTTACATAGTTTACATTTGGTCGCTACGGATGAGTCGGTAGCTTGACGATCCATGAGGGTCTTTTAACTTGTATTATGGGGAGCAGCTATTTCCTCCAGGAATGCTTGGCCTCTAGGATTGTTCACAGGCCGTGTGGGTAATTGTTCACTTTCTCTCCTTGCCACTTGCGAAGCTAGTTGACCTATCTGGCTTTCTAGCTTCGTGATGGACTGAGTATGTGAGTGAAGGGTTTGAGAGAATTGAGTAAGTTGGTGCAAATCTCTTGAATGTTGGTGCGACTGTTGTTGCAAATCTTGGAGGATTTGAACAATGGTAGCATCAGACATTATTTTGTGGTCCAATTTGGGGTTGTGTCGCTTGTACTTGGGGTATTTGGTGGAAAACTTGGGTCTAGGAAAATCGGGGTTGCGCAACTGTTGGTGCTAGTTGCGCTCCTACAGTAGAACCGTAGTTAAATCCTGGATGATTTCTCCACGACTGACTGTAGGTATTCCCGTAATCGCCCCTCTGAAAAGCCATTGCTTGTTCAATTTCCACCACCTCTTGGTATTGTGGCACAGCAGAGTTTTGAGTATATATGTGAGTCTGGCAATTAGAATGGTTTGTCGTGGACCTATTCAGAGTGTTTGGGTTGGAATTCATGAGTGTGGCGATTGTTTGCTCAAGAGCTAAAACTTTTGCACTCATGTTGTCCTCAGTTTTCACTTTTTTTTATTTATCTCATAAACCCCTCCTCTTGCGAGTAGGGTGTGACGAGCAATTTCTGGATCAGTCTGCAACAAAGCATGTTTTTACTTTGAAGTGTTGGCCAGTTTCTCAAATAAATTCTAGGCTTGCTGACCATTTTGAGCCATGAAGGCTCCCCCGCTTATGGCATCGACTGTGGACTGGTTAGTCTCAGTCAATCCCTGGTAAAAGATTTGTGCTATAGACCAATTCGGCACCTCGTGATGAGGGCATTTTCATAGCAAATCCTTCATCCGTTGCCAACTCTCATAAAATAATTCTCTAAGTTTTTGCCTAAAGCCTTGAATTGCTTGGCGAATTTGGTTTGTTCTACCGATGGAAAAGTATTCACCCAAAAATTTAGACTGTAAGTCTTCCCAAGTGATTATACTCCTGGCAAGTAGTGAGACTAACCATGCCTTCGCCCTCTCTTTAAGAGAGAAAGAAAATAGGCACAGTCTTATAGCTTCTTTACTAGTCGTAGTCTGTAGCATTGTACAAATTTCTATGAAGTCCCTCAGGTGCTGGTAGGGATCTTCTCTATCAAGCCCATGAAAAGTCGGTGGAGTTTGCAGTGTGTGGGGCTTGATGTCATAGTTTTGACCTTCAACTGCCTCCGGTATAACTATACAAGAAGGCTCGGTCAAAGCTATTGGACTGAAATGTGTTTCAATTGAAAGTTCGTCAGCCATGGGTGGAGAGTCTCTTGCAGAGGATCTGTTTAATGCGAGTTTGCGCAAGAGAGTCCGCTCAATTTCTGGGCCGTATTCGAAAGAGTCTAGTCCTCTAGACCGAGTATGATGCATACACCAGAAAAGAAATCTTTTTGTATATATAATTTTTATATGATTTTTATTTTAGAAGAGAAGGGAAAGAGAACAAATCTAGGCCTCTGGTTTCTGTGATCAGGAGAAGTTGAAACCTTAATTTGCCTATATCGAATAAACCTGCAAAAGAGTAAAAAGTGATAAATATATATATATATATATATATATATATATATATATATATATATATATAAAGAGAAAGATAAATATTAGTTTCTAAAAGAATAAAAATATTGGATAAAAACTTGAAAAAAAATTAGATAAATTCCGCTTCCCCGGCAGCGACGCCAAAAAACTTGATCACTATCGATTATGATGTATATATTTTAAATTAAATTCAAGTCTTAACCTATTACAAACGTACAATGGAAATTATAGTACTAGCATAAGATCGTTCCCACGAGAAAGTTTATTATCTAATTATTTCTTTTATTTCTATCTTTTATTTAAATCCTTATTTTTAAAACTTTTATTTATCTTTAAGATCTAATCTACTAGACAAATATGAATAAAAGAATGATTTTTTAATATAAAGTGCTGAAAAATAAGTCCTAATCCTTCTTCTTCAGATTAAGGTCGTCAATCTTAATCTTCAGCTTTTGAATATGTATAAATTTAAACAGTACCATTACACCATATTTCTAGTCTCCTAGCATTGGTCTTTAATTAAGTCTAAGATCCTATCAATACAGATTTATTCTAATCAACAACTTCCGAAAATATGGGCGTTAATCAAACCTTAGAAAATTGAAGATGGAAAAGTAAAACCGTTACACTAATCTGTAAATTCTAACCTGAGTCGTGAATTCAAATCAAAACTTAGAGATATTTATAAAGCAAATAAATCTAAATTAAAAAGTAAAGTAAAATATATCCTTCACTCCTCAATCGCAGTCGTCAATTGCTCTTGAGAAACCTCTGATATCTAATCTATTCTAACTATGTTACACCACTTTGATCAGAAGAAAATCCAACCTCAGTGTCAATTGATGCTGAAATTCTCCGATGCCCATTCCTATGTCGAGCTCTCTTATTTATAGATCATAAGGAGTCGATTTACAGAGAAACTACTAAAATAAAAGTATCCTAATATAGCTCTAATTTCTAATTTTATTCTTCCTTGCTTTATTTAGTTGATGCGCTTCTAGAGTGTTCTTTATTTTTTAGCAGCAAAGTCCTTCGAAGCATATCTTCATCAATCTTCTCAGATTCATGATTCACCAAACTTCTAATTTTAGAGATCTTCTTATTCAGTACATGACGGTGATAATTCTCACTCACGTGATCAGCAGTAGCAAATAGCAGCAGAAAAGCTTTTATTTTCACAATTGTAGATAACGATTTCTTCTATTTTTTGGAAAATCGTAAATCACGATTTTCTACTTCTTTCATAGCTTTCATACTAGGACGATTCTTTATAACGATTCTTCGCTTCCTTTGTATCTCTTCAACTTCTTAAACATGTATTTTTTTAAAGAATCGTTTATTATGATTTCTCATTTTATCTTTTAGTATCGTGCTAAATCGTTTTTTGCGCTCAAGCTTCCTTTTACAGCTTTTTGAGTTCATTTTGACAAAGATTAACACTTAGGCTCTCTTTTGTTGTTTAGCTTTAACATCTGCACATCAGTATCTCATTAATAGCAAACTAAAGTCTAACATCAGTAAGTTCAGGATGATAAAATAATGAATTATGTGACTGATCAGCAGGGGGCTTAGCATTAGGCCTATCGATAAAATGAAAGATGCCCTTCTTTCGAAATAGTGGTGGCGCCTCGGTGATGACAAGCCGAGCCAGTGGAAAGATCTAATTATAAAATAATATCATGTTAGCGACGACAGATAGAATATCACAAATTCCAAATATCAAAATTCCTTCGCTTGGTGGTAGAAAGGTATTTTGACGGTTCGCAAAGATTTCAAGAAAAACATTTATTATACAATTGGTACCGGCGGGAATGTATATCTATGGACTGACAAATGGGAAAATCTTAATCGTTCCCTTAATTTTAAGTTCCCTAATTTATATGTCATCATTGTTCATCTGAGAGTTACAATTCAGAAAGCATTTTTATCTATTGGTTGTTAGTCCATCAATTTCAAAAGACGTCTTACTGATGTGGAAATTGAAGAATACTGCAATCTCATCATTATCCTTCAGAACTTCAGATTCAAACCTAATTAGGTCGACAAGCGCATATGGACTACCCAATATTCAATTGGTGTTTCATTTGGAAACTCAAAATTCCCACTAAGGTTACTTTTTTACTTTGGTCGCTCATTTGGGACAAGATCGCTACAATCTTCAATCTCACTAAAAGAGGTATGAATATCAGCCAGAGAAGCTTCTTTTACAATAGTGAAGATGAAGATGTCAATCACTTATTTCTCCATTGTGTTAAGGTTTGGCCGATTTGGGCTAGGTGCTTCAAAGCTTTTGGTATGCTCTCTTGTGCTCAAGCTGAGGTAACTAATATGGTTTTAAATTGAAAGATATATCCTTTCATGGGGCTTAAAAAATAGATTTGGGATCATTTCCATTTTTCAATATTCTAGAATATCTGGCTAGTTAGAAATAACATAAAGTACAAGAACAAAATCCTTAATGAAGACTCTCTCTTTCGCGACTGCATCATTTCGATTTGCTCTTGGGCAGTAGTTGAAGGTATCGAAATTATCTCCATCTTTAATCTCTGAAGATTTCAAACCAAGCAGTTTAAATATTATGTAATTGGGTTTGGGCATTATTTTTTTGGGTTTCTTTTTGGCATGGGGTTGCTTGTGCCTTTTGTACTTTGTGAAGGTTTTCTTTCGGATCTTCAGTTTCCTCCTAACATAGATTTTCCCCTTCCTTAAGGGTTTCCTTCGTTTACCTAGATACCTATCTTGATTTTCTTCAGGAAGTCTAGTTTTCCAAATAGCAATGCCTGGGATGTGTTTTTATCGGTCTTTTCGAGGCATTAGTTTAGTTTTTTATATAATACAAACAACATTTTTTTTTAAAATGAGTGGCATACAAATAGCAAGGTATCAAAAATCAGCCGATACAGAAACGTATCGGCCCCGATACGTATCAGTATCTAACTCGGGTATTGAATACAATATAGGCCGATGCAGGCCCGTATCGGCCGGTACGTCTTGGTTTCGACCAAGACATGAATTTTCTTTTCTTTTTTAAAAAAAATAGGCTGATATGTATTGATTGGTATCAGCCGAGTCATATCAGTCCTCAACAAACCGATACCCGAGTCCGATACCGATTTTGTTACCTTGGCGCATAGTTATCAAAATCAGCCTTTTTTTGCAGAAAAAGTTTGCTTAAAACACGTTTTTTTAATTGTTTAAAATGCATTTTTCTTTAAATATTTGTATGTTTTAAAAATTATGATTTTTACATTTTAAAGTTTAAACGCAACTTTACGAATTTTTCCCAATTTTTTCTTATTTTTATTGAAAGAAATATTTAATTTTTTATTCCATTTCCTTATTCTAAATGCTTATTGATTTTGTTCCAAATTTTGCAGATTTTTTTTTATAGTTTTTTTGCCTCCTCGAAGTTTTTTCAAATTTCAACTTGGTAAGTATGGGTGTGTGAGCTCATTGCAGATAAAGTCACAGTCAATGAGCTCGCCAGCTCCAACACACTACTAATTGTTGATCACAGCGAGTGGCCGGCTCATTGTAGATAAAGTCAAAGTCAATAGCCGCCATGGATATAGAAGATTCAAACAGAGGTTGAAATTTGTTGTGCATGCTCCACATGAGATACAACTCAAATATGAAGAAAAACTGTTAATCAAAGTCGCCAAAACATGTAGTTTCACCAGGGATCAAAAAATTGGATTTCGTTTCGGTTTCGGTGGGAACCTGAGACCGAAATTTTGGACTAAAATTTCAGCCGAAAATTCGGCTGAAATCTTGCTACAGTGCTGAAATTTATTGATTTTTAAAGTTTTCATTTCGGTTTCGGTGGAACCAAAAATTTTGAACCATGAGTTTCACTATGTTAATGAAAGTCGTTTTACTTAGTAAATTGGCTCGGAATGCCTTTAGGATGATGAGTTTCGGTACCTCTGTTTGCGCCTATGTGATTCTACTTTGAACCTACGTTTGAAACCCATTGAATGCTTGGACTTAGACGGTGGAGATCGTTGTTCACCCCAATTTTTGACATAATGGATTTTGATACTATGAGTGTTCTATCAGACGGCCAGAATTTTATTTGACGTGGCATAGATCTCCAAAACATGGCCCTAAAATTACATGTCACACATAACGCTCAAATGAGATTTTTGGGTCATTTTTAGGATATGTGCTATGCAAAATAAAAAAGACTGACTGATGGTAAGTTCATGATCTCATGATCCATCATGTGAAAGATTGGGATGAAAAATAATCTTCATCGTCTTATTGCAAGCACAGGGGAGTTTTAGAGGGTTATTCGTTATATGAATGAAGGCACCGTCAGAAAGGAGGCCGAAAGAGCGACCAGAGCTACCCGATGATATTTTCACCCCCAACTTTTTTAGGTAATTCTTTTACTTGTTATTTTTTTAGGTTATTCGTTATTGGCAAAATTCCTTTCCAAATTAGTAAAAGGGTACATTTAAATACGCCCACTGAATCTTGAAATGTGCTTATGCAAAAAAAAATGATTGATTGATTTAAACTGGATGATAGAGATCGTATTTCACTCCAATCTTTTACTCAATGGATCTTGAGGCCATGAACTTACCATCATACGGGTAGTTTTTTTATTCTATATGGCACAGATCCCAAAAATATGGCCCAAAAGTAAAATATATTTGTTGAACGTAAAATAAACCTGAATTATTATATTTTCAACCCACGAAGTTAGAATTATTAAAATAAACTCTAAAATTATTAGATTTTCAACCCACAAAGCTTTAGGCGCAACCCAACCATGGTTGCATTTATAGATTTGCCGTTTGCAAGTAAATACACTAATAAAAAACAAAAACACCATATTCTCGACACTACATGCGACAACAAAATCTTACTGAAAGAAAAAACCAAATCTACCTCCTTTTAACACTCCTTTCAACAAGATCTAACCTGAAATCTAGTAACTTAGTTATACCTTCATTGGGCGTAAGGGATATCGATGCGGAATGCATTTGAAAGACTAGAGTGTAGCCTTAAAATATCTATTAGAAATTTGATGGCTACTAATCACCATTATCAAGATTATATAATAGTTTTATTTATTTAAAAAAAATTATATAATAATTTTATGGGTAGTGTTTCTACCACACTGCCTTATGTTACAGCCAACTCACTTAAGTAGAGTCAAAACTGTTGACAAGCTTTGAATCAGACGACGGAGATCTTTTTCCCTCCCAACCTTCTAGACAGTAGATCTTGAGGTCACCGTCCTACCCTTAGACTATCAGATGTCGATTCCACTTGACACACATCTCAAGAAGTGAACGTGAACCATGTTTGATGGTATGTTGTGGTTCACGTTCATTTTTTTATTTGCGTTGTCACATGGAATCAACATTTGACCATCTTATGGTAGGCTTATAATCTTTAGATATGTTGTCTGGAAGATTGAGACGAAAACGATCCTCATCATCTGATTCAAACCATGCCAAATGTTTTACTTTACTCAAGGGAGTGGCTGTGATATAGGGCGGCGTGTTAGTAACACCAGCCTATAGTTTTGTACAAGATTTCTATTTTCCGCTTGTAGTATCTTATAAGGTTATATTCCATTGAGCTACCATTCCAATTAAAATCAATTGGTGATGGAAGAGGCACAACTCAATTATTTAAAGTGTTGGGAGAGCATTTTGACCCCCACTCTCTCCGGGTCGAACATCAACGGCGGAAACTCCTTTGGCTCAATTTGTCAACTCTACACAATTGGACCTTTTGCGGAAAATCGAAACGATACTATCAGCTGTAGCCCTAATCTTCCACTACTAGAGAAGAAGACCTTTGATATTCACGCCCCAAGATCCATTAACGTCGTTGGCGCCATTGATCAAACACATCTTAATCCTATGGCTAAGATTGGCTCGATAATTTCTTTCTTTTCTATACTTATTTCTCTATCTTCTATCTATCTCTTTTCTTCTCTATTTATATATACCTGACCGAGAACCAACATCTAAATATGTGTGACCCTTTTGCGTAGTAGACCCAAAGTAAATCATATCAACTTGGGATTATACCTTACAAAATATATAAACCTATGCTTTGAAACCAAGGAAAAATCCCTTGTAACCAGGAATTTGAAAACAATGAGAAGTTTTGATCCCAACGTAACTTTTGACTATAAAATTAATAATGCCAACCTATATGTCACGACCCGAAATTCTACCCCATCCCGAGGGCCTAGAATTCCGAGTTATGACCCGCACATATCCTGGATATGCTAAGCGAACATACACCTAATCAGAGTTCTCGTGCAATAATGATTCCACGAAATCCGCGAAATTCAACAAATAGGGTGGAATATGAATTAATCATAAATGCTGAATAAGTGTAATAAAATCATAATCCGCCAATAAAATGATAATGAAAGTCGGAGACAAATCCGATAAAATAAACTATAAAATCCGCAATACTAGTATCAATAAAACTCAATACCAAGTCCACAATGATCAGTAACTGGCACTTGAATCAAGATCAGCACCGTAGTCCTCCTGATAACCGGCAGCGTCGCCCTCCAAAGGCTCCTGGTAATCAACGTCCGCGGAATCAATGAAATCAGCGTCGGCGAGATCTAGATGGCCAGCGTCTACTCCACCAGCGTAATCACCTGCAACTGTTAGATTATCGTGGGATGAGTTTACTCAGTCACGTAAACTCAGTGGGATACACCACCAATCCACCCCATACTACTCAGGTGCATTGTGGGTGCATATGGTGAGTGATAAACATAATATCTCAAAGCAGATAACAAAAGAAAGACAAAATCACGTGCATATCGTAAAACTCATATCATAAATACAAGACCATGATCTAGACACTCGTATCCTAACGTACCTTACCATATCTCATAACATATTATATCATGTCTTATTATCATTCTCGCGCATACGTCTGTACATCGCATGAGCGTAACTAACATACTAGTGAAATCCTAAACGACCTGTGCCAGAGTCGCTGCTCGAGCTACTATGGGAGAGTCAACATAGTATCATACCACCATATTATAACACCCTCGTGTCATACTCATACTCCACCACCCAGCCAATGGGGAGACATAACGGCCAAACTCACTCATAACGCACTCATACTCATAATCTCTCCCAGAGATCCGTCTTGGTTGAAAGACGTTGTTGCCCTTACAGTGGCTACGCAAGGAACGGCACGTACAGAGACTTAAGTTCTTTATCTTTTGCTGGCCTACACAGCGATGTCTTATTATCGTACTCGTATCATAACTTATCTTATCTCATACTCATATCTTATCATACTCTTATACTTAATCCTATGACAAACTATAGTGAGGCAACCTTCCTAATTCACGCTTCCCAAGAAAAAGGTTCCGTAGTAACCTGGATGTACTTCGTGTGATAGTTTATACTACCATAGAGGTGTTGCATCCGTACATGGACGCCAATATTCTGAGTTTCACGTGACCGTAAAAGAAACCTTACCACAGCTAAAGGCCCAACGCCCGATTCTCGTATCATATCTCATATCTTATCCTCTCGTATTAACTCGGGGTGATAGGATCATCAGATATGCCACCGCAATGGTTACACTGAATTCACACTCACCCGACTCGTCATGGGTCCCATTCCACCATGAGTTATAAGGCATGTGAATACGGTGTATTCCTCGCTTCGATACCATCTCGGCGAATCACCACGCCCAAGCGTAGGCATGATCTCATACACTCTCGTACTCATGATCTAACATATTCTTAACTCGTATAAATTGATTAAGTTGCAAATACAAAAGTATCACACATACAGAACGGTTTATACTTAGATTTTGATTATGCTTATATTTATGTTTATTTACATACCACACCAATATAATTATAGAATAGAGTTATAAGTGTGATTTCGATAATCGTAAAAGTCAGAGTTCGATTTCATAAAGACATAGAAGTTCTAACACTTTGTATTATCGAAGAGGTCGCGTTGAAGCGATAAAATTGATATATATATATATAATAATTAGATAATTAAATTAAATAATATTTATACTTATTAAGTTATGATTTATCATGACCATCGATCGAAAGACTTTACAATATAATATACATAAGAACTTTGGTCATGATATTTAGAAAATAATCTTAAATTCGAATAGCCTTGATTCATTCAAAATTGAACCCGACTTGTTGCTCTATTTTGACCTCTAAAAAGTCAGATTCGTGAAATGGCTATTTCACACAGAGTTGTAAAGGCCGCTGTCTTCTTTCCAATGCTGCACGAATCGCATTAATCCGAGGTCAGAGTAAAAAGTTATGACCAAAATACCGAGACAGGTGCGTCAATGGTCGCGAGGTCGGGTTCATGGACGTGAATTCGGGTTCGTAGCCGCAAGTTCGGACCCGAAACTTTAAGTTGGTGCAATCTATTATTTATTTAAATAAAATAAAAATATAATTTAATTTTTGGGCTTAATTAATTTTAAATAAATAATAATATAAACTTGCAACAATAATATATATTATTATAGTCTTAGTAGAAGGATAAATTTATACTATATAGATTTAGAAATAAATAATATCAATATGATATTATGCCAATTAAGTCAATTTATCAAATTTATAAATATTAAAATTTAATTAATTTTACAGACATAAAAGAGGAAGTAAACATATTAAATATACAGACCTAATATAAGGTAAAATATTAATGGCTCAAACAAAAGAAATTTTTGAAAAGAAAAGAGAAATAACATATAAACCCAATTTACAAAATATATAACTTTCAAGGGAAAACATATATTAAATATATAGATCTATTAATTTATGAGATATTTGGGTTTAAATAAGATTTTTAAACTCGTCGATGCGCGATCGAACGCATCCTACGCGACGGAATCTGAGAAGAATAAGATGGATTGATGGGTACCCACCTCTTGAAGCGTGAACGGAAGATCAACGGCGATTCGGGTTGAAAAGGTCGATTCCCAAGGCATCGGCTCCTCTAACTCTCGAGAGAGAATAATTTCTTATTATTGAGAGGAGAGAGCTTTTAAAGTTTTATTTATAATGGTATAAAATTTTAGGTCAACTCTAATTAACACTTTTCGTGGGAGATTTAATAGAATATGAGATTTTTACACGGAATAAGAATTCATACGTAACTTGGATAGCTTGAGCAAAGGTTTCGTTCCACCGTTTTGCATAAGCACCAAACCAATTGGTGTTTCTCTCCCGAAATTACAATTATATCCTTTGACTTGCTTGATTAGTTAAAATGGCTATAACTTTTTATATTCTTGTCAGAAATCGTCAAATTATATATCGTTGGAATCGTATCGACGAGCACTTCGCAATGAGTCTAATTTTGATATGGGAAAAATTAAAAATTTTCTATTTTAAAAGGTGGGTTTCGATTACGATGTGGGCGTTAAAGAAGGTGCATCATCTAACACCGTTAAAATAAAATCTAAAAATCTGGGTTGTTACATTCTCTCCCCCTTATAATATTTTCGTCATCGAAAATTACGTACATGAAGCGATGAGGTCGGGGTACTTCTCCAAAGTCTCGGCTTCTCGTTCCCAAGTAGCTTCATTCGGTGAATGATGTTGCCACTGCACTTTGACGAAGCGAACAGATTTACCCTTGATGAGCTGCTCCTTCCGATCTACGATACCAACCGGCTTCTCTATGATGGTCAGATCATCTCTGACTTCAGTCGGGTCAATATCAAGGACGTGAGATGGATCGGGCAAGTATTTGCGCAACATAGACACATGAAACACATTGTGGATACCGACAAAGTGTCTCGGAAGTGAAATTCGGTATGCTGCCTCACCGATGCGATCTGTGATAATGAAAGGTCCTACGTATCTCGGACTTAGTTTTCCCCGCATTCCAAAACGCATGATTCCCTTAGTTGGTGACACCCGGATGAAAACCAAATCACCAACCTCAAATTCTATCGAGCGTCTTCTCATGCTTCGTAGGCTTTCTGACGGTCTTGAGCTTCTTTCAATCTCTGACGGATAACTCTAATCTTCTCGGTTGTGGTTTCTATGAGTTCCGGCCCAAGCATCTTTCTTTCACCAACCTCGTCCCAACAAAGAGGCGTCCTACAACTTCGGCCATAAAGAGCTTCAAAAGGCGACATCCCGATGCTTGCCTGAAAGCTATTGTTATAAGAAAACTCAATCAAAGGGAGGTGATCATCCCAATTACCTCGGAAGTCTAACATGCAGGCTCGAAGCATGTCTTCTACGATTTGATTAACTCTTTCAGTTTGACCGTCGGTGTAACGACCCCGAAAATTAGAACACAAGCCTGACTGCTTTGATTCGCGTGCCCGGCACGGAAACCAAGGTTGATTCAAAAAACTTTAGGGTTATATTAGTTTAAATAATGTGGCACTGTAGTGAGATGAGAACACGTGTGAAATTTCATCTAGATCCTAGATGTGTAGAGGGTAGGTGGAACACGTTGCGCAGAAGCAACTGTGTTCATGCTTCACACCGGAACAGGCACCAAGGGCAAAACAGGAATTCTGTTTTGAGGGGATAGCTTATAGAAGAAGGAAGGGAGACAAAGGAGAGAGATCTTCATTCCTTCTTCTCCTTCATCCTCTTGCCCTAACTGGTCCATTAACTGGAGATCTGTGCTAAGAGAGTTTCCAAGAGGATTCTTGAGAGAGAAGAATAGGGTTAGCAAGATAGAGATGAGGGATTCCTAAGCTAGAATAGCTAGACCAAGGTGATTGAGTTACAGGGTTGAGATTGTGTGTGAGGCCTTGATCCGTCGAACTGTAGTCAAGAGCTTCTCGCCGGATCCGGATCGAGGAAGAGCTCCGAGATCTAGGTTTGAAACCCTCTTTTCGGGTCATTGCCGGAACCCCAAGAAACCCACGAACAAGGTGAGTTGTGTGTGTTAAATAGGGTTAAATGAATAGCTTAAAGTGTGTATTTATGAGGTATTAATGGTGGTTGAACAACCATTAGTGGAGGGAGATCAAAAATGGATGGGAGGTGAACTCCATTAATGACAACTTTTCTGTCATTGGTGATCGATCACCAAATGGTGGTGATCGATCACTGAGGGTTAGTGATCGATCACCAAAGACTGGTGATCGATCAATCTGTATAAGCCTCATGGGAAACAGAGACCCCGTAAGTCGGAAGTTCTTGCTCGAGGGTGATCGATCACCAAGGTGGTGATCGATCTACAAGGAGCAGTGATCGATCACCAAGGTGGTGATCGATCTAAGGAGTTAGGATCGATCACCAAGGTGGTGATCGATCTACAATGAGTTGGTGATCGATCGATCACCAAGGTGGTGATCGATCAATCTGTATAAGGAAGTGATGTGGACAGAGGGGGAAGTTTTTGAAATTGCATTGGTGATCGATCACCAAGGTGGTGATCGATCTACAAGGGAGTTGGTGATCGATCACCAAGGTGGTGATCGATCTACAGTGGGTGGTGATCGATCACTCACCCCTGTTTTTGCCTGTCTTGACTTCATGAATTAGACACCCCGGATATTGTGCCGGGTAATTCTCTGACGTTCCTAACACTTAATGTACTGTGCATATGGTATAGGATAAACCCTGACACGTCATAAAAGCTTTGGATTTGCCTAGAAGATAAACTGATCTGAGGTAGGGGAAAATTTAACTTAAAGTGCATCTAAATTTAATTGCATGATATCTTAACATTGTATGCTATCTCTGATTTTCGAAAACATGCCTGCATATACATTACACTCTGATTCCCGTATTCTGATATCTGTTTCTGTTCCTTGCATATGCTCTGATAATCTGCTCTGATAATCTGATTCATGAGGTAATAAGTATGTATTTGATTTGAGGTTTAATATTCAGACGATCCCCACCGACTCGGCGGTATATCCGTTTCTTGCACAATGTGTAGTTGCTTGAAAATCCTCGGCAAAATTGCACTCCATGTGTGGGGCATTGTTGCATTCCTGCAAAATTGTTCATTGAACGACGATTGGTTGGGGTTTCCTATCGGCAAATCGCTACCACGTGATATATATATACGAGTTACTTAAGTTAGAGATATGCATGATTTAAGTCATTTAAATATAATAAGCATAGCATTTTGCAAATTCAAGTTCATTTGCTATTACCGCTATGCATTCTCGATTTCGCATGTTTGAGCATCAATCCATACTGCTCAGCTTTTGTTTCACTTATCGATTTAAGATATGTTACGCATTCATGTTTAATAATTTAGATGTAAATTAATCGAACTTCTTCTCGAAGCTAGGATGTAGCTCACCGCTCGAAATCTTTTAGGTTCTCGAGGTCGTTCAAGACCGAGAGCGATCCGGATTATCACCGGATCCCGAGGAGCGGAGAAGACGTCTGGACGAGTTTTATCCGTAGCCTGGGTATTGATGCCCGACATTTTGTACTTTTGGTCTTTTGGATTATTGTGTGCCTGGTGGCCACCTTTGTATAAACAAATGTAGTTCTACATTTATTTATTTTATGTTAGTCCACATTCCATTTCGGAACCACTATCGGGAACCATTGTTTGGGTGATGTACGTCCATCACCGATGGTTCTTCTTGGTTCCTTTTTGGGAATGTGTATGTTTTTCTTTACATTTAAATATTGTTGACGTGTATTTAGTGTAGAAATCGTTTGACTCAGACTACCGCTGCTCGGATGTGTCCACCTAGCTTCCGCTATATGCGCGGATACGTGCGATCGATCCGGGATCATCCAGAGTATGATCCTAACGGCACGGATTTTTGGAGACGGAAATTCGGGCTGTTACAGTTGGTATCAGAGCCAAGACTTTAGGTTGAACTATGGGTTCATAACGGATTGTTTTCACAATCTATGTACTGATCAATGTTGTTGTTTTTACAATGACAGACCAGTATGGGCCCTAAGTTCAGAGGAGGGCGTAGTGGAGGTAGAGCAGGACAGAGAGAGATTCCCCTGAGGGATGTGCCAGAGGTCACGTCACGGGGTTTAGAGTTTCTCTCACAGCCAAATGTGGTTCCAGTGGGACCAAGAGGAGGAAGAAGAAGAAATGAGGAGAGGATGGAGCAGGTGTTGGAAGCATTAGCTACCAACGTCGCTCAACAAACAGCTGCGTTGACTCAACAGGCAGCTAGACCACCCCATCAGCCTAGTGGGTTTGCGGAGTTTAGGAGAATGAGACCTCCTAACTTCTCGGGTCAGACGGATCCCATAGAGGCGGAAGGATGGATTGAAGAGATGGAAAAGCTCTTCGAGGTACTACAATGTAGTGATGAGGAGAAAGTGCGTTGGGCCACTTTCAAACTTGATGGTGACGCCGGACCATGGTGGAAGTCGGTGTCACAAAATCGACAAAGGGAATTCCCTCACACTCCTTGGACATGGGAGGAATTCACGGAGGTGTTTTACCACAAATACTTTCCGAAAATTGTGAGGCATCAATGGGAAGTGAAGTTTATAGAGTTGAAGCAAGGCGCCATGTCGGTGAGAGACTATGGAGCGGAGTTTGACAGGTTGGCTAGGTTTGCTCCTCAGCATGTAGCCACAGAGTTGATGAGAGCCAGAAAGTTTCAACTTGGCCTTAGACAGAATCTACAAAAGGACGTCGCCATGTGGGAAATGGAGACGTATGAGGGAGTCATGGCCAAGGCTCTCATAGCCGAAGAGGAGAATCAAAAGCAGTTTTCTTGGAGAGACAAGCGTGCAGAGAGAGACCGTTTCAAGGGCAATCTCAGGACACAGAACAAAACAAGAGGGCTAGGTTTTCTAGACCTCCGAGATACCCTACACACTCTCGACCGGCGATATCTTCGGGTCCTAGTTCCTACCAGAGGGCGGCAGCACCTACGCCTTCTAGATCATTCAGACCAGCTGGATCTTCTGGTAGCGGGGCCTCAGTGACACAGGGACCTTCAAGGATCTCATCCTTTACTCCGGCCGTGGTTTGTGCAAAGTGTGGGAAACCACACAAGACGGAGGATTGTAGGAGAGATACCGGGGCATGTTTCAGGTGTGGCAAGATGGGCCACTTGGTTAGGAATTGCCCTGAGGAGAGTAAGGAGCGGGCAGGATCGGTATCAACACAGAGATCATCTCGACCAATAGTCCACAGTCGAGCTTATGCCGTCACCGCGACCAATGCTCTGGCATCGAATGATGTCATCCAAGGTATGAATTGAGATTCAATGAATGTGGTTTATTGATATAATGAATTAAGAATTTTGAAAAAAAAAAATATATATATATATATATATATATAGAAATTACTGAGTAATTATGATGTAAATAATATATGTATGTATGCATGTTTTAAACGTTTGAAGTAACACTGGACTTGGCGTATAGGTGAACTGAATTTGTGTAGGAGTTGCGACATTTGCTTTTACAGTGCACGAGCCTTGATAGATCCAGGCTCTACGCACTCCTTCATACGACCTCAATTTACTAAGAAATTGGGTGCCACTCCAGAACAATTAGACTTTATTTTGGCGGTGTCAGTTCCCACGGGTGATACTGTGAACGCACTCACCGTGTGCAAGTCAGTGATAGTGGCAGTAGAAGAACACGAAACACAGGCAGATTTGATTCTGTTGGATATGAAGGGATTTGACGTCATTATGGGAATGGACTGGCTATCCGCGTACCGCGCAAGTGTGGATTGCCTTCGGAAGATAGTGGTTTTTCGTCCACCTAAGCGACAATCATTTAGATTCCTTGGGGAAAAATCTAAGGTGGCTCCGTTGATATCCGCGATTCGGGCGGAAAAGATGATGAAGAATGGATGCAGCGGATATGTGGCCTTTTTACAAGAACAACGAGAAGAAACAAATGTGCTATCCGATATTCACGTCGTGTGTGAGTATCCCGATGTATTTCCTGAGGAATTGCCTGGATTACCACCAGTTAGAGAGGTTGAGTTTGCAATCAATTTAGCTCTAGGCACAGAACCAGTATCTAAGGCTCCGTATCGGATGGCTCCAACAGAATTGCAAGAGTTGAAGGAACAACTGCAAGAACTGCTTGACAAGGGATTTATTCGGCCAAGTGTGTCTCCTTGGGGAGCACCGGTGTTGTTTGTCAGAAAGAAAGACGGCTCCATGCGCTTATGCATTGATTATCGGCAGTTGAATAAGTTGACGATTAAGAATCGTTACCCGCTTCCTAGGATCGACGATCTATTTGATCAATTACAAGGAGCGAGGTTCTTTACGAAGATTGACTTGAGATCAGGTTACCATCAATTACGGGTCAAGACTGAAGATGTGGAGAAGACAAATAACCGTATATGGGCACTATGAGTTCTTAGTTATGCCATTTGGATTGACGAACGCACCCGCATCATTTATGGACCTGATGAATCGTATATTTAAACCACACTTAGACAAGTCGGTGGTTGTTTTCGTCGACGACATTCTTGTCTATTCCAAGACAAAGGAGGAACACGAAGAACATCTACATGTGGTTTTGCGGACCCTTAGAGAGCACAAATTATACGCAAAGCTCGGCAAGTGCGAGTTTTGGTTGAACCAAGTGAGTTTCTTAGGCCATATCGTCTCCGCAAAAGGTATAACGGTAGATCCCACAAAGATCGAGGCGGTTGTGAATTGGGAACAGCCTAAAACAGTGACAGAGGTCCGTAGTTTTCTTGGTTTGGCAGGGTACTACAGGCGGTTTGTAGAAGGATTCTCTAAACTATCGAGTCCGCTTACTCAGCTCACAAAGAAAAGTGCTAAGTTTGATTGGACGGAACAATGTGAGAAGAGTTTCCAGGAATTGAAGACGCGGCTAACTACAGCACCAGTGCTAGCTATACCTTCTGGCAGAGGAGGCTTTGCTATCTACAGCGACGCATCGTATAGTGGGTTGGGTTGCGTCCTCAACCAGCACAAGAAGGTTATCGCATGGCTCTCTGAACAATCAAGGAACATGAGAAGAACTACCGACTCACGACTTGGAGTTAGCAGCGGTGATCTTTGCTCTGAAAATTTGGAGGCACTACTTATACGGTGAGACATTTGACATCTACACCGACCACAAAAGCCTGAAGTACTTGTTTACACAAAAGGACTTGAACATGTGATGTCAGCAGTGGATGGAGTTCTTAATGACTACGATTGTTCCATCCAAAGATCACCTGGAAAAGTCAATGTGGTGGCGGATGCTTTGAGCAGGAAGTCTCCAGCTCAATTTGCACATTTGATCACCAGAGTGCAAAGGTGGCATTTATTGGAAGACCCGCCTTATGTGATACGTTGATTGATGTTAAGGGTTCAGTACCTTGATGGCCACCATTGTGATACTGCCCACCTTGTTTGACAATATCGTAAACTCCAAATGGTCGATGGAGCTCATGACGATTAGAAGAGATGTGATCAATGGGATAAGACCGATTTTTCTATTAAGGATGATGGCACCTTGCTATTTCGAGATCGGACATGCATCTGGGATACAAAAGATCTAAAGGACACAATTTTGGAAGAAGCGCATAAATCTCGTATGCTATACATCCGGTAGCACCAAGATGTACCAAGATCTCAAACGAAGTTTTTGGTGGAGAGGATTAAAGAAGGATGTGGCGGAGTATGTTTCTCGGTGTTTGGTCCGCCAAATAGTGAAAGTAGATCATCTAATCCAAAGAGTTTGTTACAACCCTTGCCAAGGGAAGCCATCTCTATGGACTTTATTTTAGGATTACCGAGTACACCGAAAGAACAATGCAATTTGGGTTATTGTTGATCGTTTGACGAAATCTGCACACTTTCTACCATATCGGACTACAATCACAGCCAATAAACTAGCCGAGTTATATGTGAAAGAAATAGTTCGATTACATGGAATACCCGTCAGTATCGTGTGTGATAGAGATCCTTCAGATACGTCGCAGTTTTGGCGACGGTTCCAAGAAGGCATGGGTACAAAATTAGAGTTCAGCTCAGCGTTTCATCCTCAGACAGATGGGCAGACTGAGAGAGTGAACCAGATAATAGAGGATATGTTGCGAGCATGTATGTTAGACTTTCATGGCTCATGGGATCAGCACTTACCTCTGATCGAGTTCGCGTACAATAACAGCTATCAGTCGAGCATTGGGATGGCACCTTATGAAGCCTTATATGGACGTCGATGCAAGTCTCCATTGAACTGGGAAGAAATCGGCGAGAAGCTTGTCTTGGGACCAGAAATGGTGGATAGTACCACTGAAACGGTTAGAGTAATACGTGAAAGGTTGAAAATGGCCCAAAGTCGCCAAAAGAGCTATGCCGATCTTCACCGAACACAAGTGGAATTTCAGGTATAATAAATTACATTAATGATATATGACCATGGTAAAAAATTAAACTACGAAAGAATTGACCCTTGTTTATAGGTTGGGAACAAGGTGTTTGTGAAAATTTCGCCAACCAAGGGCGTCATGCGTTTTGGGAAACGCGGAAAACTAAGTCCTCGGTACATTGGACCATTTGAAGTACTTGGACGAGTTGGCGAGGTAGCATATCGGATCGCCTTACCACCGCAGTTAGCAAGCATGCATAACGTATTCCACGTATCCATACTACGCCATTACGTACGTGATCCGACTCACGTCTTGGATTTCCAACCGATAGAGCTTCAGGAGGATATGACGACAATTGAGGAACCGATTGCTATTTTGGATCGTCGACATCAAGTCCTGCGGACTAAATTAATCCCACTGGTACTAGTCAAGTGGAGAAATCATTCAGACGCCGAAGCTACTTGGGAGAGAGCAACCGAAATCCGTGAACAGTATCCGCATCTGTTCAACTGATAAGAAAGGTAAGTCTCTGTACTTCGTCTAAGAATTCGTTGCCATAATCATAGATTGACGTATGAGAGTACACTTGATGAATTTCTCTTTTTGGAACACTATGTATAGCGAGTATAAATCGGTAGTCTCAAAATTCGGACCGTCAATATTAGGGGGGACTGACTAGACGAAAAGGTGGTGTTCCTGGCAGCCGTGATCGATCTACACCAAGCTGGTGATCGATCACCAATGGCCCGTGATCGATCTACACCAAAGTGGTGATCGATCTACAAGGGATTCAGTGATCGATCTACACACTTGGTGATCGATCAATGAATCGGATTTGGGACTTGAAGATTCCCCCGTGATCGATCACCAAGAGGCCGTGATCGATCACCAATGGGCGTTAAGTTAAATGGATGGGGGGAGTTCGAAAGGTCATTTGCAACATCACAACTGCAAGAGACAAAAGGGCTTGCGGTTTCCGACCTTCCCCAACCATTTTCCGACTATTCTCCGGCTATTTCGTTCGTTCTCCGGCTCGATTTGAGTGTGCGTCGCCTCATTCACCGGTAAATCTTCCATTTCCTTGATCTTTGATTCCATTCTTCGCATTTTAACCCAAATCTATACCATGGGACCACTGATGAGTAGTGAAATATGATGATATTTCACCCCTAAATACCTATATTTAGCCGTCCGATGAAGGCTATCTGATGAGATTTGCTAGATTTGAAGTGTTTCAGGTAAATACAGTCCAAGTTTCTAAAACAGCCCAAGAATCCCGAAAATAATGTCAAAACACTGCTATTTTGGGTCATTGAGAACTTAGTGCGACTTGCAGCTCAATTTGGACCTTCAAGACGTCAGATTCAGGAAATTGCTAAAACATAAAAGTTGTAGAGCTCGTCGTCAGCTTTCCAACGCCTCAAGAATCACCTTAATCCGAGTTCGGTACAGAAAGTTATGAGCAAAATACCGAGGCAGTATCTGATGCAAAGCTAGGCGGGAATTCACGAAAATTACTCTTAGATGTCAATCGAGAGAGGTATTAGGGTTAGGCTATTATAAAAAGGGAAGCCACGAGTTTCTTAGGATCATTATTATTTTTGCAATTAGAATATTATTCATTCTTTCTTTTAGTTTTGAGGCTCTTCACTTTGGGGAATATTTTCTTCATCTTTTCAAGTCTTCTTCTCCTTCTTCTAGGGTTTATTCAGTGTAGATTGTACAGGATTTGCATTATTTTCTCCGAAATTCATAGATTGTATTTAGGAAAACAATTGCAAATATCTTTTGGAAGAAATAAAGAGGAATGACTTTGAAAGAAAAAGGAGATCAAACACCAAAGATGAGCTACTAAATCGAGATCGGGAAGATGCGATCCCCGATAAGTACCTATGTTTATGATTAATACCACGGTCTATTATTGTTATCATGGAATCGTTTTGCTCAAAGTTTGTGTGATTGAAAATATTTTAAATGCTTTGTTATGACCGTTGATTTGCGCGATCAACTGTAATCGCTAGATCTGGACCCGCAGTCGATCTAGGTCAGAGAGCGATTATGTGTGATTGTCGGATCTAAATATCATGAGATCTATATGCTTTTTACATGACTCATACCGCAATGTTATGAGTCATTGTTTTAGATAGGGTATCTTGGATTGATGATCATATTTTATTTCAAGTCATTTTCTAGATGAATGATGGTGTGAATGATGATTTAATGAAACCGTGGGTTTTAATGATAGAAAAGGGTAATGAATCTATATTCCTTGATCTCATTTTAATATTGTTCGTAGATTTATCAAGAATTAATTGTTTAGATTAATTTATTTTTCGCATTTAGGAAAAGTCGTTAAGTTTTGGTAAAATTGAATCGCCTTTGGTACTTCCTTAGGGACGTTTTAAAATCTAAAAGTATTAATTAAAAATTCAGCTTTCCCTGTGGGTTCGACACCCCTGTTCTTGCCATACTGCAACAGATCTTGAGCACTTGCAAGGGTTACACTCTAAATCGATCAAGTTTTTTGGCTATGTGAAATCGGTGAAATTTTGATTAATTCAGATAGGATTTTTCTTTTAGTGTTTAAAAAAAATAAAATAAAAAAATAATAATTATTAAAATTTATTTCCTTATTTTCTCTCTTTGATAAGATTTTGTGGAGTCTTTTTAGGAAGTTTAGATTTTTAGGATACCTTCCTTAGGAAATTTAGGAAGTAGAGATTTTTAGGACTTCTTATTTTAGATTTGGTAGGACTCTTTTTCCTTATTTTCCTCTTTTAGATATTTTTAGGATTTTCTAAATTTAGTCATTAACTTTTGTGGGACTTTTGTTTTAGGATTTTTAGGAATCTTTCATTCTTCTCCTTATTTTTCTCTTTTAGGAAAGATTTTATAGGATTTTCAATTTTAATTTTTAATTTTCGAATTTAATAAAAAAAAAAAAAAAAAATTAAAATTAAAAAAAAAATTTTAAAATTTAATTCGAATTTAAAAAAAAAAAAAAAAAAAAAAAAAAAAAAAAAAAAGAAAAAATTTAATTAATTTAAATTCGAATTTTAATTTTAATTTGAATTTAAAAAAAAAAAAAAAAAAAAATTTAATTAATTAATTAATTAATTTAAATTTTAATTTTAATTTTAATTTGAATAAAAAAAAATTAATTTAAATTTGAATTTTAATTAAAAAAAAAAAAAAAAAAAAAAAAGAAGAAATCTTTCCATTATATTGGCTCTTATCATCTTTGTTTAAATCGTTTGAAGCAGAATTTTGTGGGTTTGTTGTGGATTCTTCAACCTGCTTGTGAGTGTTGGTGTATGAGCTTTACTCGCTCTCATCAGCCACATCTGCTCCCGGTTAATCTTGAGCTCGAAAGAGCTTGTAGTCAGAATCGAAGAGTCCAGAGGAATCAATATCAACAAACTGAAACCATGGCAGACCAAAGGCAAGAGAGAGATGAGAATAACAACAATGGGAATGTCAATAATGGAAATAATAGGAACAATGATTTTGATGAGGGCCCTAGATCACTGGAGTATTATCACGATCCTGGTTTTTACGAGGATCAGGAATGTATTATGCATGCTCCCATTCCAGGAACCACTATGAATTCAAATCAAGAATGATTCAAATGCTACCAATTTTCCATGGGTTAGCAAATGAAAATCCGTGACGTTCACTTAAATGAATTCACTGGGGTATGCAAAATGTTGAGTCCACAATGTCATGAGATAGCGAAGTCTCGACTCTCTTCCGTTTCTGTAAGAGATAAGGCGAAAACGTGGTTCTATTCCTTAGAACCACAATGTATTCAGAGGTGGGCAGAGCTGCATCGGCAGTTCCTTAAAAAATATTTTCCCATGACTAAGGCCATTGAATTGCGTCAGAAGATCCAGTTCTTTTCCCAACAACCTACAGAAACATTCCATGAATGTTGGGAAGCGTTTAAGGAATTGATCGAAGTTGCCCAAATCATCAAGTTCCAAGGTGGCAACAAGTCCAAAGTTTTACAATGGATGATTCACGAAGAGAGACGCATGGTTGATGCATCTTGTGGTGGATCTTGTGCCACGAAAGAAGTCGATATTGTGGGCATTGTTTGAAAAGTTATATCAAACTTGATACAAAGTGAGACAACTCGGGGCGAACCAACTTGAACTGCACCTAAATCTCATGTGTTGACAAAAGACGGATTGTACGATGTCAACAATAATGCCTCGGATCTCTCAACAAAGTTTGACATCTGTCATTCAAACAGATGAACATGTTGTTAGCTACCAAGCAAGCTAAAGCTCCTATGTCACCCCCCAGTGTGTTCAATTTGTGACCACCGGTCATATGGCTAATGAGTGCCCTACTACCTTGTCATTCTTCCCGATGAACCTAATCCTCAAGAGCGGTAAATGTGACTCAATCTTATCTGGCGGTAGAAACATGTACTCCAATACCTACAATCCGGAATGGAAAAATCACCCCAACTTAGGATGGGGTGAATCGAATAAGCGGCCGTAAACCCGGCAACATAGAGCCAACACAATGGGTGGACAACAACCTTTTCAACCAAATTTTCAACACAATTTTCGTCCTAGCAGAATTTCGGAATTCTAATTTCCAGCAGAATTCCAATTTCAACAGAATGCTCAGTATTATCATCCAAATTCGACTCTGAAAAAATCGAATTTCAATCGTAATCTTAATCAATCTCATGCGATTACTTGAAGATTCGATGCGGAAGAAAAGCTTATCTGAAGCATGCAATCTTCGGAGATGATAATGGACCAAGTCGATCAATTGGCCAATCAAGCGAGTCGAGAGGAAGGTAGGCTCCCACCAACCCATCAATAATCCTCGAGGCCAAGCACCATCGAAGCGGGACCATCGAATAGTCAGCTTGAAAGTCTTACGGTCTTTGAAGTGGACGAGAGGTTCATAATCAAGTGGAAATGCACAGAAGCTGATGAAGAAAGAAGGAAGCAATAGAGGAAAAAGAATCGAGAAAAGAAAGGAGCAAGGAATAGGAAAAGAGAAAGGAAGAGACAAAGAGCCAGGGATACGAAAAGTGCAAGAGCAAGTGAGTGAGAGAGGACAAGAAAAAGTAATAGAGGGAGAGTTTCCTTCAACCGTCCAACAAGGACATGAAAAAGAATCGAAATGGAATGCACCTTATGTCCCAAGGGCACCATTCCCTCAATGCCTAACTCCTCCATCTAGAATGGGAAAGGGACCGGCAAAAATGGAAGAAATTTTCGAAACATTCAAGCAAGTAAAGATAAATCTTCCATTACTTGAAACAATCAAACAAGTCCCTGAGTACGCCAAGTTTTTCAAAGATTTGTGCACTCGGAAGAGAAAGGCACGTACTCACGTTTCAAAGAAAGTGTTCCTAACAAATCAAGTCAGTTCGATATTGCGATTGGAAACCCCACAGAAACTGAAAGACCCTGGAGTCCCAACTGTTCCATGTGTCATTGGTGGGCAACCAATTGGAAAGGCGTTATTGAATTTGGGAGCCAGTGTTAATCGATCCCATACTCAATGTACGAAACTCGGATTGGGTGAATTGAAACCCACGACGGTCACACTCCAATGGCGAGATAGATCGGAAAAGAAGACCGAGGGTGTTATCGAGGATGTTTTGGTTGGAATAGACAAGTTTGTCTTTCCAGTGGACTTCGTTGTCTTAGACATGGAACCACCTGCGAAATCAATCAATCAAGTCCCAATTATTCTTGGACGTCCGTTTCTCGCCACTGCCAACGCTTGCATTAATTGTCGCACAGGAGTCATGGACGTTTCTTTTGGAAACATGAAAGTCAGGCTTAACATATTCCATGCGATGAACCATTTCCCTAATGAGGATGAGGTCGAATGTTTTTACATCGATCAGATGGACGAAGTGGTGGATGAAGCATTACCATCAATGCTCACCAAAGAGAATTTGAAGCGCTTTGTTAGCCATCTATGAGGACAAAGGGCTTGAAAGGAAGCAGTCAGAAGAGAAAAAGTCAAATTCATCATGTCAAGATGATAACTTATGTGAAGTTGTGACTAAGGTAGAACCACTACCTACTGAGGTAAAGGATGTGCTGACTCCATCAATTGAGCAGCCACCAACTGTGGAATTGAAACAATTGCCTAAGTCCCTCAAATATGCTTTTCTGGGACCTCGAGAAACACTTCCGATGATAATTTCATCCACATTATCGGAAGAACAAGAGAATGATTTGTTGAAGGTCTTTGAAAGAGCACAAGGAGGCCATCGGATGGACCTTAGGCGATCTCAAGGATTGACCCATCGGTATGTATGCATAAAATACATCGGAGGATGAGAGTAAACCATCGAGGGAACCCACGGGCGACTTAATCCGAACATGCAAGAAGTCGTTTTAAAGGAAATCATTAAACTCCTCGATCTTTGGAATCATCTATCCGATCTCGATAGTGAATGGGTTAGTCCGGTACAAATCGTTAGAAAAATGCGGAATTACGATTGAAAGAAACTACGGAGGAGAATTGGTGCCCACTCGTGAAACTCTTTGGATGGCGTGTGTGCATTGATTATCGAAAATTGAACACGACCACCGAGAAAAGATCATTTTCCCCTTGGTTCATTGATCAAATTCTTGAGAAGTTAGTGGGCAAGAGTTTTATTGCTTTCTTGATGGTTATTCGGGATACAATCAAGTGCGTTTTCGGTGATCAAGAAGACAACATTCACGTGTCCATATGCGTTTGCATATCGAAGGATGCCATTGACATGTAATGCTCGACCCGCGTTTCAGCGATGTATGTTGGCCATATTCTGGACATGATCGACAAATTCATGAAGTCTTCATGGGCGACTTCTTTTGGAAAAACATTTAATTCTTATTTGAATCATCTTTTCACAGTGTTACCGCGTTGTGTAGATTCCAAACTTGTTCTCACCGAAAAGAGCCATTTTATGGTTCAACAAGGAATTGTGTTAGCATATTGTTTCAACGAAGGAATTGAAGTTGATAAGGCGAAGGTCGACTTAATTGCAAATTTACCACCTCCTAAAAGTGTTCGTCAAATTCGAGCATTTTGGGGGCATGCTGGATTTTATAGAAGATTCAATAAGGATTTTAGCAAGGTGGCTAAACCATTGTGCACTTTGCTTGGCAAAGATGTTGCTTTTGATTTTGATGAGGATTGCATAAAGGCATTCCTAAAATTGCGTGAACTCTTATCAAATGCACCAATAATCCAACCACCGGATTATTCTTTACCATTCAACTCATGTGTGATGCATGATTATGCGATCGAGTCTTAGGCAAAGGTGAATAAATTACCTCACGTAATTTATTATGCTAGCAAGACATTAATTGATGCCCAATCAATTACACCACCACCGAGAAGGAATTATTAGTGGTGTATGCTCGACAAATTCCGCTCCTATTTGCTTGATCGAAAATAGTGGTCTTTCGCACCACTCTTTGAAATATCTTTTAGCAAAGAAGGATGCGAAACCAAGGCTGATCCGTTGGATCCCGCTTCTCGTGAATTCAACTTTGAGATTAAAGATAAAAGGGGTTGAGAACGTTGTATCATCATCCGCCTAGAATTTCGCTCAAGAATCATCTATACCTGAGACCATCCGTGACACATTTCCGGATGAACATTTGATGGCAATTGATGTAGCTGGTGCAAAAGTTCCGTGGTTTGCTAACATCGTGAATTATCCGTCATCGCGTAATTCCCACCGAGTGGGGTAAGAATGATAAGAATCTTTTTCTCCCAAATAAAATACTATTTCGGATGAACCATATTTGTTTAAATTGCCGGATCGGATCATTAGGAGATGCGTGCGGAAGACGAGCAACTAAGCCCCTAAATTTTTATATGTCAGTGTGGAGGCCATTTCGAGGACGTAAGACCGCATAAAATCCTTCAAAGCGGATTCATCGCCCTCAATCTTCGTGAACTCAATCGCAAGGAATGCCAACTGTCAACAATACTGGCAATATTTCACGAAAAATATGATGCCCTTAATCCAATTCGGATTGTTGAAATTTTCGATGTTTGGGGGATTGACTTTATGGGTCCCTTTCCACCATCCTTTGGGTATTCATATATTCTGGTCGCAGTTGACTATCTCTCCAAATGGATTGAAGCTGTGGCAACCCGATCAAATGATCACAAGCTTGGGGTCAAATCGAGAGAACATGTGTTTAACCGATTCGGATCCCAAGAGCAAGCATCGCTGAGGGGGGTTCGCATTTTTGGAGTAGCCAGTTTGCGACTTTAATGAAGAACTACGAGGTCACTCACAAAGTCGCTACGCCGCAGCATGCGCAGAGTAGTGGTGAGGTGGAAGTGTCTAACCGGGAAATCAGGCGAATTCTAGAAAAGACGGTACGACCGGATAGAAGAGATTGGTCAAACCGGCGATCTGATGCTTTGTGGGCCTAGCGTACTGCATTCAAGACACCGATCGGAATGTCTCCTTCGTAATTGTCTACGGAAGGCATGTCATCTTCCGGAATTGGAGCATAAGGCGATCAAACGATTTAATTTCGATATGCAAGCAGGGTCGAATCAAGGTTACAGCTTGAGTGAATTAGAAGAGTTACGCCACGATGCGTATGAAAATTCAAAGATGTACAAGGAAAGGTACAAAAGTTGCACGATCAATTAATTTCTAAGGAGTTTCATGTTGGCCAAAAGTTTGGTTATTCAATTCGACTTAAGCTTCATCCGGAAATTGAAATCTAGATGGGAAGGCCCGTTTGTGTTGTTTCCTTTAGTGAGCACGGTGCAATTGAAATTCAAAGCCTACAGGACAATCGAGTTTTCAAAGTGAATGGGCAAAGACTCAAACCAATGTTTGAGCCGATGACCCAGTTTAAGATTGAGGCGATGCACCTTAGTGATCCAGATTCTTGATCAATGAAGAGGTCGAGTCCGACACTTAAACTCGGCTTCTCGGGAGGCAACCCAAAGTGTGTTTTATTTAGGAGTTGGACACAGTTTTAGTTTAGGATTTAGGATTTATTTCTTTTCGTATGTTTAGTTCTAGAATATTAGTTTTAGTTTAGTTTAGGTTATTTTTAATTTCCAAATTAGTGTAGCCACATTACCTTCAATCTATTTTTGGTCATGTTCTAATTTGATGCCCATATTCTCTGCACCTGATCTTTGTGTTGAGGTACTTTTCAACATGTTTGGGGGTACCTACTTATTTCAAACAATGAGGACATTGTCATTTTTAGGTTTGGGGTATGTATGATTATCTATCTTTCATCACTTATTTTTGATTTTCTTTGAAAAAAAAAAAAAAAATTTTTGGAACCATCATACATGATTTACTTTGCAATAGTTTTCAAACTTTAGATGATGCATGTGAATTTAATTTTGAGAATATTGATGTCATATTTTGAATACTTGTATCTAGGATGATGAAGCTTAATGTGATAATTTGTGGATGACTCTGAGATACATGCTTAGAATTTTTGCACTTATACCAAGCTAAGACTTAGAAATCGATGAACTATTTTGAACGTTGAATCTTAGGTTCTTAGTGGAGACTAAACCCAAAGAAGCTTTAGAGCTAATTTCCGTCATTGATGAGTGAATATATAAACTCGAGTTTTCTTTGAATACTAATTATTTTGCATAATCTCATACATTTTATTTTGGCTTGTGACTTTGCATGATATCAAATTCATATTATTGTGTTAGAACGCATCAGTATATCTACTCAAGACAAATAGGCAAGGTTACCATCTTTAAGGAAATGATTGAAGGCCATCTTTGGCTCTTGTGCTTAAAATGCCCCACCTCATATAATTTATCCTTCTAGTACCCCTTTGAGCCTATAGAAACATTTAACCTTATACATTCTTTGATAAGCCACGTTAACTTCAACCCTTCACAATTCCTCTCAATTTAGCTTTACCCTTCTTATTTCTGAGAAATTAGGAACGAGGGATGAAAATGAGAAAAGAGAGTAAGTGGAGAGATAATGAGTTATGGTGTTTATCGAGAGTGTATGGCAAATATAAAAGAAAAAAGGAGAGAAAAAGAAAAAAAAAGAGGAGGAATGAAAAATGAGGTGCTTCAAGACAAGGAAATGCAAAAGAGAAGAAAGAATGAGAAAAGAAAAATAGTGAAAAGAAGAAAAAAATGGTGAGAAATTAGAAAAGAAAAAAGAAAAGAAGAGAAAAAAAAATAAAAAAATCGGTTAGTTCCTTTTCCAATTTCTCGTAAATTTTGAATCACAATTCTTTCTTTCTTACCCTTACCGAGCCCCATTACAACCCTACAAAAGACCTTCATGATCCGATCTTGCATTGGTAATCGCCTTGTGGAGAGTCAATATATAATACTTATGACACTTGATATGACATGCTTAGGATATACAAGTATCTCGTTTATGAGATTTATTTTTGTTCATTGATTGGCATCGTGTTTCATTTATCATGTGAGACCTTTTATTTGCTTTGTATTGATCTCTCACATGTGCGAAAACTTACCAATCATCGGAGTGATTTTATTTTGAGAGTATACCTAAAGTGAGGATTGCGTCAAGACAACAGATCCGATGTTTTCCCGTTTGGCCTAGTTCTGAGATGGATGAATCTTGGTTTAGGTATGCACACACTACACGCTTTAAGCATGAATGGATGAGTTCTCTAACGATTTGGAGCATTAGACTAATTTGAATGGATATTGGTATGATTAGTATAACATTGTTATTTAAAATTGAGAATTTGCATGTTGAATTGATTATTGATTTTGAGCTTTGAAGTTAAATATATGTTATAAAAATCAGATTTTGAAAACTCAATTTTACCGATGGTTTGAAATTTTTGGAAGTTTGTGGGTAACTTCACTGCAAACCCTCAGGAGACACAACTCCTCCACTAGGGATCACCTAGGGGTTTAAAGGCTTGTTGCACATGCTAAGTGCAATCGTGTTCCCTACGAAAGTGGCATTTAAATTTTAGGATGTTAGTTTGATTTGCTTTATATTTCTATCATTCTCTTTGCTCGAGGACTACCAAAGTGTAGGTTTGGGGGTGTGATGAGTAGTGAAATATGATGATATTTCACCCCTAAATACCTATATTTAGCCGTCCGATGAAGGCTATCTGATGAGATTTGCTAGATTTGAAGTGTTTCGTAAATACAAGTTTCTAAAACAGCCCTAGAATCCTGAAAATAATGTCAAAACACTGCTATTTTGGGTCATTGAGAACTTAGTGCGACTTGCAGCTCAATTTGGACCTTCAAGACGTCAGATTCAGGAAATTGCTAAAACATAAAAGTTGTAGAGCTCGTCGTCAGCTTTCCAACGCCTCAAGAATCACCTCAATCCTGAGTTCGGTACAGAAAGTTATGAGCAAAATACTGAGGCAGCGTCTGATGCAAAGCTAGGCGGGAATTCACGAAAATTACTCTTAGATGTCAATCGAGAGAGGTATTAGGGTTAGGCTATTATAAAAAGGGAAGCCACGAGTTTCTTAGGATCATTATTATTTTTTGCAATTAGAATATTATTCATTCTTTCTTTTTAGTTTTGAGGGCTCTTCACTTTGGGGAATATTTTCTTCATCTTTTCAAGTCTTCTTCTCCTTCTTCTAGGGTTTATTCAGTGGTAGATTGTACCTAGGATTTGCATTATTTTTCTCGAGAAATTCATAGATTGTATTTAGGAAAACAATTGCAAATATCTTTTGGAAGAAATAAAAGAGGAATGACTTTGAAAGAAAAGGAGATCAAACACCAAAGATGAGCGCTAAATCAAGAGATCGGGAAGATGCGATCCCAGTATAAGTACCTATGTTTATGATTAATACCAGCCTATTATTGTTATCATGGAATCGTTTTGCTCAAAGTTTGTGTGATTGAAAATATTTTAAATGCTTTGTTATGACCTGATTGCGCTGTGATCAATCTGTCGTAATCGCTAGATCCGGACCTCGCAGCCGATCTAGGTCAGAGAGCGATTATGTGCCGATTGTCGTGATCTAAATATCATGAGATACGCTTATGCTTTTTACATGACTCATACCGCAATGTTAGGTCGAGTCATTGTTTTTAGATAGGGTATGCCGGATTGATGATCATATTTTATTTCAAGTCATTTTTCTAGATGAATGATGTGTGAATGATGATTTAATGAAACCGTGGGTTTTAATGATAGAAAAGGTACGAATCTGGGGTAAATATATTCCTTGATCTCATTTTAATATTGTTCGAGATTTATCAAGAATTAATTGTTTAGATTAATTTATTTTTCTGCATTTAGGAAAAGTGCGTTAAGTTTTTGGTAAAATTGAATCTGCCCTTTGGTACTTCCTTAGGGACGTTTTTAAAATCTCTAAAAGAATTAATTAAAAATTCACGTTTCCCTGTGGGTTCGACACCCCTGTTCTTGCCATACTGCAATAGATCTTGTGCACTTGCAAGGGTTACATTCTAAATCGATCAACCACGCACGAAGAATCCTTCGCGTAAGGTACCCACATCCTGCCTGCATCTGCATCGCTTTCTATTCCAAATCCCGCCCATGCCACCCATGGCACCGGCCGACCTCTACCTCCCACCTGCTCTCAAGATCCGCCGCTCCCCATTGAGCGTGAAGTCCCCAAACCGTGGTGGGCTTCTAAAACCTTCTTACCCGAATACGTTTTTGCATCCTCACTCTATGAGGACCGACCCGAAATGGTTTGGGCCAAGGGTTACATACAAAAGCTAGGGCTTAAACCTGTCGCGCCTTCCATGACCATTATTGCCCACGACAGCGGCTTTTCTTTCAAAACCTCAAATGGTGATAGTCGCCATCGACTGCCACAACCATCGATGGCCTTGAATATAAATTTAACCATTTCCATGTCGCGGCGGCACTTCAATGCCCGTCCGCTTATATCGAGACATGTGGCCTAGAACCTCCGTACGTCAAGGAGGTACCCTACGCCGATGTGGTCACCAAGATGACCCACGGCCAACACGGTAGGGGCCAAGCCATTTCTAGGGCCCAACTACCTGACCGGTTGTGGATGCTTGATACCTACATCAAGTGTGCCCTCAACCCTTTCCTGCACAAGTCCTCACGGACTGGGGTAGTGCAACAAGCACTATTCTCCGCCTATGAGAACCGTTGGTTCTCTATGGCAGATCTGGTCATTGATGGCATCATAAATGCCAATGACCTGATGTCTGAGAAGGGGCGATCTGGAGCGAAGAAACAGATCCCCTATGCACGCCTCGTCACCAAGCTCGTAGAGCAGTATGCTGCCCTACGCGAGGCCTACGTCTTGGCTCCCCACGAGCCCCGTTTGGAAAACAACACTAGGGTCTTTCACCTAAAAGACTGGACGAAGAGCTACAACTTGTTGGTTGCTGCCTTCCGAGGAGGAGGAGGACGCCAGAGCCTGCTCCCCTGTAGCAGAGGGTTCACCGATGTGCCCACGACCACAGAGAGAGGGCGAGCCACCACAGACCCACCACCCGCCAGAGCCATCGCCCGACCAGCCCTGCTCCACCTCGCCGACGCCACACGCCCACCTCCCCCACCGTCAGCCCCCGACGATGTCACCGCGATGCTTCGCGAGTTGGTGGAGAGCAACCGCCGCATCCATGAGAGGCTGGATGGCGTTGAGGCGTTCCAGAGACAGATGCATCGTCGTCTGGACTATCACGCGGGTATGCATGAGCTAGTCATGCAGCACCTTTATGCCACGACGTCCACGCCTGGCGATCGCGCACGCCCCGCACAGGTGGATCCACGCGACTATCATTCACCGCCATCGCTCGCCTCGCGCATCGACGCGATGACGCCGGCCCATCCGATGTCCCAGCAGGTATTACCATACTATCACGCCTAGTAGTCATTTGTATGCGTATATTTCTATTTTATATACATTGCATATCGCATATATTCTGTCAATACTTTAATTATTCTTGCCTGATGTATATAAACTCCGTAAGTGTTTTAATTACCTCATGACACATAGACCAATTACTCAGATTAGTTAGCGTGTAAGTTTTAGAACTACAAAATCCCTGAATACGCCCCTTAGACATTTTCGAGGACGAAAATTCCTAAGGGGGGGATAATGTAACGACCCCGAAGATTAGAACACGAGCCCGATCGCTTTGATTCAAGGTGTCACATCGAAACCAAGGTTGATTCAAAAACTTTAGGGTTATATTAGTTTAAATAATGTGGCAATCAGAGTGAGATGAGAACACGTGAAATTTCATCTAGATCCTAGATGTGTAGAGGGTAGGTGAAATCGTTGTTCATGCTTCACACCGGAACAGGCACCAAGGGCAAAACAGGAATTCTGTTTTGAGGGGATAGCTTATAGAAGAAGGAAGGGAGACAAAGGAGAGAGATCTTCATTCCTTCTTCTCCTTCATCCTCTTGCCCTAACTGGTCCATTAACTGGAGATCTGTGCTAAGAGAGTTTCCAAGAGGATTCTTGAGAGAGAAGAATAGGGTTAGCAAGATAGAGATGAGGGATTCCTAAGCTAGAATAGCTAGACCAAGGTGATTGAGTTACCTGGGGTTGAGATTGGTGTGTGAGGCCTTGATCTGTCGAACCAGAGCTGAAGAGCTTCTCGCCGGATCCGGATCGAGGAAGAGCTCCGAGATCTAGGTTTGAAACCCTCTTTTCGGGTCATTGCCGGAACCCCAAGAAACCCACGAACAAGGTGAGTTGTGTGTGTTAAATAGGGTTAAATGAATAGCTTAAAGTGTGTATTTATGAGGTATTAATGGTGATTGAACAACCATTAGTGGAGGGAGATCAAAAATGGATGGGAGGTGAACTCCATTAATGACAACTTTTCTGTCATTGGTGATCGATCACCAAAGGGTGGTGATCGATCACTGAGGGTTGGTGATCGATCACCAAAGACTGGTGATCGATCAATCTGTATAAGCCTCATGGGAAACAGAGACCCCAGAAGCTGGGAAGTTCTTGCCCGAGTGGGTGATCGATCACCAAGGTGGTGATCGATCTACAAGGGAGTTGGTGATCGATCACCAAGGTGGTGATCGATCTACAATGAGGTTGGTGATCGATCACCAAGGTGGTGATCGATCAATCTGTATAAGGAAGTGATGTGGACAGAGGGGGGAAGTTTTTGAAATTGCATTGGTGATCGATCACCAAGGTGGTGATCGATCTACAAGGGAGTTGGTGATCGATCACCAAGGTGGTGATCGATCTACAGTGGGTGGTGATCGATCACTCACCCCTGTTTTTGCCTGTCTTGACTTCATGAATTAGACACCCCGGATATTGTGCCGGGTAATTCTCTGACGTTCCTAACACTTAATGTACTGTGCATATGGTATAGGATAAACCCTGACACGTCATAAAAGCTTTGGATTTGCCTAGAAGATAAACTGATCTGAGGTAGGGGAAAATTTAACTTAAAGTGCATCTAAATTTAATTGCATGATATCTTAACATTGTATGCTATCTCTGATTTTCGAAAACATGCCTGCATATACATTACACTCTGATTCCCGTATTCTGATATCTGTTTCTGTTCCTTGCATATGCTCTGATAATCTGCTCTGATAATCTGATTCATGAGGTAATAAGTATGTATTTGATTTGAGGTTTAATATTCAGACGATCCCCACCGACTGGCGGTATATCCGCTTTCTTGCACAATGTGCGCTTGTTTGAAAATCCTCGGCAAAATTGCACTCCATGTGTGGGCATTGTTGCATTCTGCAAAATTGTTCATTGAACGACGATTGGTTGGGGTTTCCTATCTAAGACAAATCGCTACCACGTGATATATATACACGAGTTACTTAAGTTAGAGATATGCATGATTTAAGTCATTTAAATATAATAAGCATAGCATTTTGCAAATTCAAGTTCGCTTGCTATTACGATTATGCATTCTGATTTCCTGCATGTTTGAGTATCAATCCATACTCTGTTCAGTTTTGTTTCACTTATCGATTTAAGATATGTTCTGCATTCATGTTTAATAATTTAGATGTAAATTAATCGAACTTCTTCTACTGAGCTAGGATGTAGCTCACCCTGCTTTCTGAAATCTTTTAGGTTCGAGGTCGTGTTCGACAGAGCGATCCGGATTATCACCGGATCCCGAGGCCGCGAGACAGACGTCTGTTGAGACGAGTTTTATCCGTAGCCTGGGTATTGATGCCCGACATTTTGTACTTTTGGTCTTTTGGATTATTGTGTGCCTGGTGGCCACCTTTGTATAAACAAATGTAGTTCTACATTTATTTATTTTATGTTAGTCCACATTCCATTTCGGAACCACTATCGGGAACCATTGTTTGGGTGATGTACGTCCATCACCGATGGTTCTTCTTGGTTCCTTTTTGGGAATGTGTATGTTTTTCTTTACATTTAAATATTGTTGACGTGTATTTAGTGTAGAAATCGTTTGACTCAGACTACCGCTGCTCGGATGTGTCCACCTAGCTTCCGCTATATGCGCGGATACGTGCGATCGATCCGGGATCATCCAGAGTATGATCCTAACGGCACGGATTTTTGGAGACGGAAATTCGGGCTGTTACAGTCGGTCTCTGGATGGAAGGCTGTACTGAAGTCGAGTCTCGTGCCCATTGCTTCCTGAAATTTCTTCCAATGATCAGAAGTGAATTTTGTGTCTCTGTCCGACACAATGCTCACAGGAACCCCGTGAAGCTTGACTATTTCCTTCAGATACGTCTCAGCCAGTTTGTCTCCACTATCTGTAATCTTAAAAGGTAGAAAGTGCGCTGACTTAGTCAATCGGTCCACAATAACCCAGATGGCGTTGTGCTTCCTTGAAGTTCTAGGGAGTCCGACTATGAAATCCATAGAGATGTTTTCCCACTTCCACTCGGGAATCGGTAAGGGCTGCAAAAGACCGGCTTGCTTCTGATGCTCAACTTTCACCTGTTGGCATACTAAACACCTGGAGACGTATTCGGCAATTTCTCTCTTCATATTTGGCCACCAATAATAGTTTCGAATATTCCGGTACATTTTTGTGCTTCCTGGGTGCACCGAATATCCAGATTTGTGTGCCTCCTCGAGAATTTCGTTCCGCAATATTTCAACATCGGGGACATACAATCTATCTCGGAAAAGGAGGGTCCCGTCAAATCGTATAGAGAAATCTGGTTTAGGGCCCTCGGCTAACTGTCCCTTAATCTTCAAAATTTCGGGATCTAAGGGTTGGCCATTTCTGATATAACCTAGAATCTGCTATTCCTATAGTTGACATCTCAGATCACCTAGAATTTTAAACAGTCAAATCTTCAAGGATTTATTTTATTTAATTGTCCATCAATTTAGAAAAGCTTCATCCATTATTTTCCAATCCGTCTAGACCATTTCTAATATTTCTCACAAGTTCCTAACTGTATAAGTCATTTCTAAATAAATCTTTAAATACCAAATCGAACCTTAGAGTCTTCTATCATCAACGATCGAACTTCCTTGAAACCAATAAGTCCTCAAAAGATCTAAAATCTGGGGTCTATTAGAATCATTATAACCTCAATCAATATATTGTACTTACATAACCCATACAGTCCTCGAGGAAGTAAAGCCTGAGCTCTGATACCACTCTGTCACGACCCGAAATTCTACCCCATCCCGAGGGCCTAGAATTCCGAGTTATGACCCGCACATATCCTAGATATGCTAAGCGGACATACACCTAATCAGAGTTCTCGTGCAATAATGATTCCACGAAATCCGTGAAATTCAACAAATAGGGTGGAATATGAATTAATCATAAATGCTGAATAAGTGTAATAAAATCATAATCCGCCAATAAAATGATAATGAAAGTCGGAGACAAATCCGATAAAATAAACTATAAAATCCGCAATACTAGTATCAATAAAACTCAATACCAAGTCCACAATGATCAGTAACTGGCACTCGAATCAAGATCAGCACCGTAGTCCTCCTGATAACCGGCAGCGTCGCCCTCCAAAGGCTCCTGGTAATCAACGTCCGCGGAATCAATGAAATCAGCGTCGGCGAGATCTAGATGGCCAGCGTCTACTCCACCAGCGTAATCACCTGCAACTGTTAGATTATCGTGGGATGAGTTTACTCAGTCACGTAAACTCAGTGGGATACACCACCAATCCACCCCATACTACTCAGGTGCATTGTGGGTGCATATGGTGAGTGATAAACATAATATCTCAAAGCAGATAACAAAAGAAAGACAAAATCACGTGCATATCGTAAAACTCATATCATAAATGCAAGACCATGATCTAGACATCAGATCCTAACGCATCTTACCATATCTCATAACATATTATATCATGTCTTATTATCATTCTCACAAGATACGTCTCAGACATCGCATGAGCGTAACTAACATACTAGTGAAATCCTAAACGACACTGAGAGTCACGCCGAGCTACTATGGGAGAGTCAACATAGTATCATACCACCATATTATAACGCCTCGTGTCATACTCATACTCCACCACCCACCAATGGGGAGACATAAGCCAAACTCACTCATAACGCACTCATACTCATATTCTCTCCCAGAGATCCGTCTTGACTGAAAGACGTTGTTGCACTTACGGTGGCTACGCATGGAACGGCACGTACAGAGACTTAAGTTCTTTATCTTTTGCTGGCCTACACGATGTCTTATTATCGCATTTCAGATTACAACTTATCTTACCTCATACTCATATCTTATCATACTCTTATACTTAATCCTATGACAAACTATAGTGAGGCAACCTTCCTAATTCACGCTTCCCAAGAAAAAGGTTCCGTAGTAACCTGGATGTACTTCGTGTGATAGTTTATACTACCATAGAGGGGTTGTTTCCGTACATGGACGCCAATATTCTGAGTTTCACGTGACCGTAAAAGAAACCTTACCACAGCTAAAGGCCCAATGCCCGATTCTCGTATCATATCTCATATCTTATCCTCTCAGATAACTGGGTGATAGGATCATCAGATATGCCACTGTACGGTTACACCGAATTCACACTCACCCGACTCGTCATGGGTCCCATTCCACCATGAGTTATAAGGCGCTGACACTCATCTCTGAATCACCACGCCCAAGCGTAGGCATGATCTCATACACTCTCGTACTCATGATCTAACATATTCTTAACTCGTATAAATTGATTAAGTTGCAAATACAAAAGTATCACACATACAGAACGGTTTATACTTAGATTTTGATTATGCTTATATTTATGTTTATTTACATACCACACCAATATAATTATAGAATAGAGTTATAAGTGTGATTTCGATAATCGTAAAAGTCAGAGTTCAATTTCATAAAGACATAGAAGTTCTAATACTTTGTATTATCGAAGAGGTCGCGTTGAAGCGATAAAATTGATATATATATATAATAATTAGATAATTAAATTAAATAATATTTATACTTATTAAGTTATAATTTATCATGACCATCGATCGAAAGACTTTACAATATAATATACATAAGAACTTTGGTCATGATATTTAGAAAATAATCTTAAATTCGAATAGCCTTGATTCATTCAAAATTGAACCCGACTTGTTGCTCTATTTTGACCTCTAAAAAGTCAGATTCGTGAAATGGCTATTTCACACAGAGTTGTAAAGCTCGCTGTCTTCTTTCCAATTCCGCAAGAATCGCATTAATCCGAGGTCGGAGTAAAACGTTATGACCAAAATACCGAGACAGGTACATCAATGGTCGCGAGGTCGGGTTCATGGACGTGAATTCGGGTTCGTAGCCGCAAGTTCGGACCCGAAACTTTAAGTTGGTGCAATCTATTATTTATTTAAATAAAATAAAAATATAATTTAATTTTTGGGCTTAATTAATTTTAAATAAATAATAATATAAACTTGCAACAATAATATATATTATTATAGTCTTAGTAGAAGGATAAATTTATACTATATAGATTTAGAAATAAATAATATCAATATGATATTATGCCAATTAAGTCAATTTATCAAATTTATAAATATTAAAATTTAATTAATTTTACAGACATAAAAGAGGAAGTAAACATATTAAATATACAGACCTAATATAAGGTAAAATATTAATGGCTCAAACAAAAGGAATTTTTGAAAAGAAAAGAGAAATAACATATAAACCCAATTTACAAAATATATAACTTTCAAGGGAAAACATATATTAAATATATAGATCTATTAATTTATGAGATATTTGGGTTTAAATAAGATTTTTAAACCCGTCGATGCGCGATCGAACGCATCCTACGCGACGGAATCTGAGAAGAATAAGATGGATTGATGGGTACCCACCTCTTGAAGCGTGAACGGAAGATCAACGGCGATTCGGGTTGAAAAGGTCGATTCCCAAGGCATCGGCTCCTCTAACTCTCGAGAGAGAATAATTTCTTATTATAGAGAGGAGAGAGCTTTTAAAGTTTTATTTATAATGGTATAAAATTTTAGGTCAACTCTAATTAACACTTTTCGTGGGAGATTTAATAGAATATGAGATTTTTACACGGAATAAGAATTCATACGTAACTTGGATAGCTTGAGCAAAGGTTTCGTTCCACCGTTTTGCATAAGCACCAAACCAATTGGTGTTTCTCTCCCGAAATTACAATTATATCCTTTGACTTGCTTGATTAGTTAAAATGGCTATAACTTTTTATATTCTTGTCAGAAATCGTCAAATTATATATCGTTGGAATCGTATCGACGAGCACTTCGCAATGAGTCTAATTTTGATATGGGAAAAATTAAAAATTTTCTATTTTAAAAGGTGGGTTTCGATTCTGATGTGGAGCGTTAGCACAGTACATAGTGTGGTGCATCATCTAACACCGTTAAAATAAAATCTAAAAATCTGGGTTGTTACACTATATCTACACAAGATATATAAAAGGTCAACAACTATGACTTTTCCCTCTACTCCTCCCAAATCAAGGAATTCATGTGTCATGCTTTAGTAAGGGAGCTAAGGATTTCATCAAGTTTACGAACAGCAACTCATGTGAGAGCCGATGTGTTGAGAAGCAAAACGGGTCGACAAGCCAAAAGACCTTGCTGAGGCCCATTTTATAGATGGCTCAGCCCGGCCCAATCAAAATCGGTTCAAAATTTTCTAGACCTGACTAGCAAATGACACGAACTAGGTCGGCCCAAGGCTATGTACCCGGTTCACTCAAGTGGTTCAGCTCGGTCCGGTTTTGCTCGAAGTAGGCGAACCAACCTTTTAATTAAAATATTTTTTCAAAAAAGTACCCCCAAAAGAACCAAGAGAGAAGACTGCACACCTGACTTATACTTCAAACTCAAATGAGCTAATTAACGACGCCAAAGTTTCTTTTTGAAAGCAATAGCCAATTTAAAAAAAAATAATAATCAAACATTTTAAGGAAAACTTACATTTAAGTAAAAACTCATCCTACTCCTAGTGAATCAAGCTCGCTTAATTATGACCAACGTGAATTGCGAATCTGAATTCAAACTGATCAAACCAACAAACAAGGTAAGTGTCAGGACCCGAAATCTTATCCTTAACACATCGGGATGTATGCGGGTCACGACGTGCTCTGAGTGCAGTGGCGGAGCCAGGATTTTTCTGATGGGGGATCTCTTATATTCATAAGATAATAATAATAGTAAAAAACACTTCAATGGTGTGATATCAAAATTCTAATTTAATGGTATATTTGATGTATGAATGTCTCTTAGTAGTCATTATCCCTAAAAAGGGCTTAGGGAACCAAGAACAAATTTTGGGATGGGATTTGAGGAGAGAAAGAGAGAGAGAGAGAGAGAGAGAGAGAGAGAGAGAAAGAGAGAATTTTGGGAGTGTATTTCTGTTAAAATATTTGTGGATAAAAAAGTAAGTTTTTAAAATATCTTAACCAATTTTCGGATTTGGGGGATCCTTATTAAAAGATCTTGTCCCTAAAAAGATGAAACTTAAAAGATTTTAAAGATAAAAAACTTGCGATAGGGGATCCTGGGACCCCCATTGAATAATGTGGCTATGAGTGAGGACTTAAGCCCATGCCAAGAACAAAACTAAGAAAGAGACCTAAGCCAATTAAAAATTAGACAATATTGTGACATGTGGGTCTGAGTCGTGACAGTAACAATAGGCTGACCCCTTATGTAAGTTGAGGTATTGCAACTTTGTAATTTTGAGAGGCTAATAAGGTACGATGTCCCCCCATTGTAGGGTATGTAGGTCCGTCCTCCAACAAAGTTAAGGTTCATATAAATTTATTGAAACATCTAAGTGGGAATGCAGTACATTGGCAGTGAGACGGATATGTGTAGTTAAAAGAGATAAAAGGTTGATACATACATTAGGCTATGTTTGGGTTAGCTATTATAAGAGCAGAAAGAAATTTGCTCTGATATAGAGTAGGCAGAGAGTAGTTTTATCCATGGTTCAAAATTTCAGTCGAAATTTTCAAATTTTGGCCGAATTGTTTCGGTTTCGGTCCAGTTTTATCCATGGTTCAAAATTTCGGCCGAAATGTTTCGGTTTCGATGGGAACCGAAACGATAACATAAAAAACTCGATTATTTTTGCCACTGTAGCAAGATTTCGGTCCAAAATTTCGGTTTCGATCCTCACCAAAACCGAAACGAAATCTGATTTTTTGATCCTTGGTTTTATCACTTAAAACAACTTTCCATTATAGCAAATGGAGTGAGGAGCTGTGTTACCAAACATGAAAGCAGTCCTCTATTGGAGCCAAAGAGCAAAAGAGTTGTTCTTTGCCCTGAAAGAGCTAACCCAAACACAGCCTTAGCTTTCTGGACCATCTGAGTTAGCTAGTCTCTGCTCTTTAGTTGTTGTGTGAAGATTATTGAAGAAATAAAAATATAAAAATATCGCACGATCAATTATATGAATTATTTAAGAAATAAATGGTTAAGATATGTTGATTTTTCAATTCTTATTATATACATAGGCCATGTTTGTTTCAAAGTAAAGTGTTTGCATGTAATATTCACTTTACATGTAATATTTGGAAAAAATGTTACATGTAAAGTCCACTTTATTTGTGTAATATTATTATTTTTTCAATGTAATATTTGCTCGTAAAAGACACATTTATCACAACTATTCATTTTACCTTGAAGTGAACATGTTACGTAATATTTGGCCCATGTAAAAGATGGATCGTTGCTATTATACTATAGAAGGTTTGATGTTTCATCCCCTACCACGCGAATATCGGATTGGGTTGAAATTTTTCATGAGCCTAATCAATATCAACCCCAATCTTCCTACTGGTTCAAATTTAACTAATTCATTGTGTGTGTGTGACGACCCGACTTTTCCAATCCCTCAGGTATAGGAAAGGCCGGTTCGCCAACCTATCGAATAAACGATAAGCCGGACAAACAGGGCACATATCAGAGTAAAGCGTAATAAATATCCAAAGCTAAAATAAATGTGGAAGCAATTAAAAGTAAAGAACCACCGATGATGGCCGACCATCATCGAAACATGGCTCATAACAGAAATCAACGTCAAATATAAAACTACGGTACCCAACTAAAATGGGCCCACAAATTCAAGTCTAACTCTCACCACAAATAAGAAAATCAGTAAGTTCTATACTGGGAAAAACTCCTCAGGAGGAACCTCAAGCTCTTCCTCAGCATCGAGTCGATCACCACACGAATAGCCACGTCAGTACCTGAACCTGTGACGTATAGTCGGAGTGAGCTAACCAACAAAACTCAGTAGAAGAAAGACATCTACGACATTTTACTTTAACTAATATGGTTTCAAAACAAATATCGGAATATAGCTTGTCAAACATATAAGCAGATAATAAACTGAATTTAGGTGCAGAAATCATATGTAAGATTTATTTCTAAATGTGAAAACAGCCAAGAATGTATGTTGTTTGGTGTCTTAGTTTCTCTAACTTCTATATGCAAAGTTCAAGAATTCATGACTTAATCCTCAACTTAAAATACCTCCCGAGTAAACTATATCTCGAGAGCAGAATATAGCGATGGGGAACCCCTACCTACCATCGCCGCTCATGAACCCTTTTTCAGATGCAACAAGCCCCTCACGTAATGAGGGAAACTTGTGCCGTGAAATTGTTCAGAATTTTTGAGGGTCGTTTAGGTCAATCATAAAACAAATGCAGATACTAATATAAATCGATGCAAGTCTCTTATACATAGTTCAGTTCTTGATTTGATTTTCGTAGCTTAAGCACATTCAGGTTTCAGGATTCAGGTAGATTTAGATTTTCAGTCATTCATATCAATTTCAATTTACAGATGTGATTTCAATGGCATATGCAAGTTTAAAGATTTTAATTCAAAATATCCATGCGAATTAAAATAAAATACTGTAAAGATGAGATTCTCCTACCAAAACTTGGAGTTATGCGAAGTCAAACAAAGTCATATTGATGGCCTCTCGCCCTCAATCTACATCACAATATACGTTCATGCATTAAGATAAACTCTAATTACTAATAATATAGACCTATTTAAGCGTTTCCTCAAAAACAAGTCAAAATAGGCAAGTTGCGCCAATCCTAGAATTTGACGTAACATTCTCATATATTTTTTACTATTAAGACGATTGATCCATGAGTTGGTCAAAACATAAACGTTGTAGATTTTTCTATTAGCTTTCCAATGCAAAAAGAATCGTCTCAATCGGAGTTCGGGACAAAAAATTATGACTAAAATACCAAGGTAATATCGAAGTTTGACAATACCTCGCTCGAGCGATGATAATAGCTCGTTCGAGCGAGCTACAGCGACGCGATTTCGCTAGTTTTCACCCGAATCGAAACCCATACATCCCAAAGCAAAACCCATGGCTAATCTAATGATTTAATCAAAAAGTTTAATTAAAACGTACCTTTAATCTAAGGATTCCTAGATTAGAAATGAGTCACGTAATGGAGTTTCTAATCTAAACCCATGGGTTTCCTCAACGATTCGCGCCGCGATCGATCCCACGAGTTCACAGAGACAACTCCAACACGCCCCCAATGATCTCAACCTCTCCCAATAGCCAACTACGAATCCAAGGTTGATTCAAGTTCTTTCTAAGGTTTAAGTGCTTTCAACAAAGAGGGTTCTAGAGAAGGAGGTTTTCTAAACCGATCTCCTACGATGATTGAAGAAGAGAGAAGACGGAGTTTCACACGGTTGGGTAACTATCCTCTCTTAACAAAACCTAGTATAATACGGGAATGCAATTCCTTCTTATAATAGGATTGCTCACAAAGTAAAACACACACACACATCTTATGTATTATACACTTCTAATTTTAAAACTCAAGTCCGGTGTTGAGCGGCTACACCGAGGTCGGTGCACAACTTTCGCACGAGGGTCCAAATGGGCTCTAAATTAAAATCTGTCCGCACAATCACATCTAGATAAAAATTCAAAACAAATGGTGACGTCGGTTGCCGAGCCGAATACACACACAGGGTCAGTCTAACTCGGGTTCAAAATACGGGTCGTTACAGTGTGTGTGTGTGTGTGTGTGTGTGTACAAGTTTAGAAATTTCTAAGGATTGTATAGAATTGATATCATTAAAAATTAAATAAGCCTCTAATTGTATACTTTATTAAGTATACTAGACATCTTCGATAAAAAAAAAAAAAAAAATTATACTAAACATCATAGTTTGCATTACTTAGGAAAAAATATTAAATAAACCTCTAATTTCCACCAATTACTTTGGTAAGCTTATGACTGCAATCACCTGATATATATATATATATAGATATTAGTGTCCGGAGCCTATTAGGTCCATTATCAAAAAGTAAAAATTCATATATGCTTGGTCTACTTAGTTTTTATCATGCTAAGATTTATATATACTACGAAAATAAAGTGTTTCAACGACAGTTGTTGTTAAGAATGTTTTTGGTAGCAACAAGACTAATAGCGGCAGTTTTTGGTAGCAACAACTGCCGCTAATAATCTTATTTTTTGTAGTGATATGATTGCTCTGCATAGTTTTTATCATGCTAATAGTCATATATATATATATATATGGCTCAAAATCTTATTTATCAAGATAAAACAAGGCTCAAAGGCTCAAAATTCCATATTAAGAGGTGTTTCACATTTCACAGCCCTCCAAAAATAGATCTAAAATAGATATGCTTAGTTGTATCGTCAATAAGCGTCTGAGCTCTGCCGGAGATCTGCTTAGTTGAAAATATTACAACATATACATCTCCTTATAGGCACCTCAGCTGGAGTTCTATTTCATGGATCTGTGTACATTATATCCTCTCGTGTAACTCTTTAGACGTAATATTCAATTACAAAAAGTAACCATTATAACATTTAAGTGATTTTTTTATTATTACGAGGCTACAGCTCGTAAGTAAAAAAAAACATACAGGGAAAGAATCTTCTAGTTTTTACAAGTGATATTATCATGAAAAGACCAGTGAAAAAAGTGAATCTCATATTGAGGAGCAGTCTTGTTCAAAATGAAACTCAAACATCACACCTCACCAATCATATCGAGGGGCAGATGTTTTTTCCAACACAAGGGGCTTCCACAACTCACGCCATCTCGGTCATGCCCAGTAATGTCACTAAGCGCTTGGAGACCGATAGCCTTGAAGAGCGGACATTTTTCCCGACATACAGGGCTTCCGTATACTCTCCATGTTACCATTTGATGTTTGAGACTCACTTTGAATACGGCAAACCCGTTAATGTGCCTTGGGCCTCTTCAGACGTGTGTTTCCTTGGTATGCTATCATTAGTGATTGAATATCAAAGAGGGGCATCCATAGACACCTAAATTTGGCCCAAGGCCCGATTAGCATACACTTCAAGAAAGGCGTACCCTCTGAGCTTCTGAGAGCACTCTCCAAACTTATAACTTAACCCAAACCCTTAGAAGTCTATTCCCGGCCCTTAGGAATCAACCCTAACCTATAGAACCACTCCCAAACTCGTGTTAGACCCTCCCAGGTAGTGGTTGAAAAGAGGAGTGCCAGAGTTTATACAGACCTCTGCTAGAGCTTATACCTATCCCATCAGAAAGAGGATGTTTCCAACATTCCAACGAGCCAATAATAGCCCCAATCCGAGTTGTATACCAAAAGTTATGGCGGGTTGAAAGTCAGGCAGAAATGTAAGAAATTAGCCTAGTGTGTCTAATAGACACACTGGGCCAATTTTGGCAGATTTTGGCCTAGCGTGTCTAATAGACATGTTAGGCAAAATTGGCTTTTGTGGGCTCCATGGCGGGTTCTGAACCTCTAGGATTCTCAGAAAACACTGTTCTCATACCTAGCATGTCTAATACACACGCTACGCTTAGGAATAGTAATTTTTAGGAATTTAGCCAGATTTCGAATTTGGAGTTTGACCTATTGACCACCCCATCCATTGGGGTTGGTTTATGTAGGATTGTTGCACCCCTACTAGCCTTCTTTTTCACTCTTTTGTCACTTAGATCCCCATCCTATCATCTACCATTGAAACTCAATTCCCGCCTATCTAAGCCCTAGGAAAACCTAGAAAACCTTAGATCCCTATTACATAATTGCTAACCCAATTAACCCTTTAATCCTTCACTAATCCTCTCCTCTTCTATAAATAGAGAGCCACCCCCCTTGATTAAAGGCTTGAAAAAATTTTCTAAGAGAGAAAAGATTAAGTGATCCCTCTTCTCCCATTTTAGCACTCACCCATAGAAACTCCATAATTGAAGTTCACCCTTCACAACCCATCTTCCATCACCAATCCTTGAGATTTAGCAACCTAAAAGTCTTAGCCTACTTCTTCTACCTCCTAGCTCTCAAGCCTTAGAAGTTAGAACCACTCTCTATCCCTAAAGTACCATTGGAAGCTCATCGGAACGCAACTACGCGAAGGTCAACAGCAGTACTACAAGGGCCTGAGAGCTCCAGCTCTCCCCACTATTCCTCTACCTTCTTTGCTTTTCCTCTATCTTAGAATTTGAGCCATTAGGCCGTCGAAATTACGATGATTACGGGAGCTTAAATAGAATCGGAGTGCCTTCGGACAAAAGGAAGTGTTGCTTTATATTTTATTTTTTATTTTTATTTGGCCATAAGTAGAGACCTATTACAAGCGGGTTGATCGGGTGCCTAACACCTTTCCAATCGATAATCGAAGCCCCTACCCAAGAGCCTTTGGCGTGAATCGGTAAATCAGAGTCATATTTGGCACTTTTGTGCTTTCAATATTGATTTGGGTTTCTTAGGATACCAAAAGCTCCGGGTGGTGACTATATTTTTCATACAACCGCATCGTCGTGATAGATCAATAAAGATCCACGGTTGCACATTCGCATATTTGGTTGTGTTATTTGTGTTCCTATTGCACCTCCCCAACGCACTAAGATGGGTCCTTAACGTAGGCTTGGTATTTATATTAGTTTTGATTCTCCCTCTATTATTAGATACACTAAGTCTTTAACTGGTGATATTTTTAAGGCACGTTTTAAAGATTTTCATTTTAATGAAGCAATCTTTCCACCATTAGGGGGAGAAAAGTTACTGCCTGAAGCACGAAGAGAAATCACTTGAAATACATCGACGTTAGCTCATCTTGATCCTCAAATAAACCAATGTGAATTGGAAATTCAGAGGATAATTCATTTACAGAGTATTGCAAATCAATTATCGAATGCATTTACTCACAATAGGAAAATAGTAAAGTCTCATATCCCAGCTGCTAATACTCCAGCAAAGATTGAAGTCTCTGTAGGACAACCAGTCAGTATAAAAGTAACTGAATCAAATGCACACCTGAAGCGTAGAAAACCTATTGGTGCAAAGGATAAAGTCTTCCAGAAGAAAAAATCACAAGCAAATGAAATTGATACTCCTGAAGAGGTCATACTCATATAACATGCAACATAAATATTATATCCATCCAAACTTTTTGTATAATATTCTCTTGAAAAAAATTCCCCTGAAGAGGAATCTCCTGAAGAGTTATCTCCTGAAGATGAATAAGTATCTGAAAATAATAAGATCTCAATAAATTATGTAAGTACAGGAGAAATATTATAAAGAAATAAAATCGTTGTTGATGATATTTTTTCATTTAAAGTTGCTCTTGACATTAATGGAAGTAATGATGAAATTGAACCACGAACCATCGAAGAATGTCGATGTAGAAATGATTGGCAAATATGAAAAGAGGCAATTCAGGCAGAATTGAACTCCATAGCAAAGCATTAAGTATTTGGACGTGTAGTTTAAACACTTGAAGGTGTAACGCCTGTTGGATACAAGTGGGTATTTGTACAAAAACGTAATGAGAAAAATAAAATTGTGAGATGTAAAGCACGCTTGTTGCACAAGGCTTCTCCCAAAAACTTGGTATTGATTATGAAGAAACGTATTCCCCAGTAATGGATGCAACTATATTCAGATTTTTTATTAGCCTGGTAGTTACAAAAAGTTTGGATATGCGTTTAATAGATGTGATTATCGCATATTTATATGGATCACTAGATAATGATATATACATGAAAATTTTTGAAGGATTCAAAATGCCTGAAGCATCTAATTTAAAATCTCGAAGTATTTATTCTATCAAGCTTTAAAGATCTTTATATGGGTTAAAGCAATCCAGTTGCATGTGGTACAATCGTCTCAGTGAATATTTATTGAAAGAAGGATTTGAGAATAATCAAATTTGTCCATGCATTGTCATTAAAAAGTCTGAATCCGGATTTGCTATCATTACAGTATATGTTGATGATTTAAATCTTATTGAAACTCCAAAAGAGCTTTTAAAAACTACTACTTATTTAAAGAATGAATTTGAGATGAAAGATCTTGGGAAAACTAAATTTTGCTTGGGTTTACAAATTGAACATTTTTTAAATGGAATTTTTATTCATCAATCAACATATACAGAAAAGGTCCTGAAGCACTTTTATATGTATAAAGCTCATCCTTTGAGAACTCCAATGATTGTGCATTCACTTGATGTGAAAAAGGATCTTTTTCGTCCATAAGAAAATGACGAAGAAATTTCTGGTCCTGAAGTACCATATCTTAGTGCAATCGGTGCTCTAATGTACCTTACAAATTATACTCGACCTGATATAGCCTTTTCGGTCAACTTACTAGCAAGATACAGATATGCACCAACTTGAAGGAATTGGAATAGGGTCAAAAATGTTCTACGATATCTTCGTCGAACAACTGATATGGGATTATTTTATCCAAGTGAATCAAATTCACAATTAGTTGGATATGCAGACGCAGGTTATTTCTTTGATCCACATAAAGGTAGATTATAAACGGGATATATATTTACATGTGGTGATACAATAATCTTATGGAAATCTATTAAGTAAATATTAGTTGCTACTTCTTCAAATCATTCTAATATCATTGCAATCCATGAAGCAAGTCGGGAATGTATTTAACTAAGATCGGTCATTCAACACATTCAAGAAAAATGTGTTTTATCTGTAATTAAAGATAGTCCGATAATATTATATGAATATAATGATGCTTGTATCATACAAATTAGAGGAGGTTATATCAAAGGTGATAGAACCAAGCATATTTCACCAAAAAAATTTATACACATGAGCACCAGACGAATGGGGATATTGATGTTAAGCAAATACGATCATGTGATAATTTGGCGGATTTGTTCACTAAAGCATTACCAACTACAACATTCAAGAAGATGGTGCACGACATTGGAATGCGTCGACTCTAAGATTTTTATTCATAAACAGTGAATATTTGCGAGGGAGAAAATGATCAAGCGGATTATACTCTTTTTTCTTCGCTAAGGTTTTATCCTACAAGGTTTTCCTTTGCAAGGTTTTAATTAATGAGGCAATCTTAAGAGTTTTCTATAACACAAGAATAATGTATTCTTTTTCCTTCGCCATAATTTTTCCCCACTGGGTTTTTCTTGGCAAGATTTTAACGAGACATGTATTCTTTGTGTATGGGATTCTTAACCACATTTTCCTTGGAATTCTTATCCATTGCTATGTAACTCCTTTAGAATTATGGCAATGTGCATGTATCCTCCTAACCTTTCATATTCCCCCAACCTTTCACATTCTCACATTGTAATGCTATATTAAGGGGTCTTTGAAAGTATGAAATAACTCAAAAGAAGTGAATGATATATAGTTCTTGAAGAACTAATTTTATATTTTGTAGTCTCTTCATTTTCTTTTAATTTTATAACACCAACTGATTTTTAATATGTTTTTCCTTTTGGCCTTTTTGGATGAGTGAAATGTACGTATTGGGTGTAGTATGTGAGTACCCTGATGGGTGCCACGCGCTTATGTGACATGTAACCTTTGGATCAATAGTGTTTTCGTTGTATAAATGGGACTATAGTAAAATGTCACATTCAATCCCTCTAATATAGTCATTAAATTTTTTAATCTTTTTTCAATTTCCTTTTTGGAGTAATTATTATTAATAATTTTTTTATGATAATAATTACCAATTAAGACAGTTAAAATTGTCAATAATGATTATGACCAATATTTGAATAATAAAATATTGTATAAAGGATCTTACACTATTAAATTAGACATTTACTTTTATACGATAAAGTGTGATTTGTTTATTATGTCATGTAGTGATTTATATCTCTGATCAATTTAAATCATCCAAGTCACAACCTATGATTAAAATATATTTCCACCAAAGAAATATTTACCTATAGTGGATGCGAATCATCCATTGGTGAAGTTTGAATTAGGCCATTAAAAACTAATAACAACTTTTGGTACAATTCAGATAATTTTATTTTATTGATATAAAAATTTGGCAAGTGCCTCAGAATGCCCGATAAAATCACTAGCAAGTACCTCAAGCATTGCTACCTGGAAAATCGGACTTCACAGAGAAAATCAGAGTAGGTACTTAATAAATGTAGAAAACCCAATTGAAATGGGAAAAACCCTACGGTAGGAGGAAACTTTAAGATGCAGAAAAAAACCTCCAAGAACAAAAAGGAAAAAAAAAACCAAAAAATGAAACCCCCTAATTAATAGGACAAAGTCCTATTAAAATACAAAGCAAGACCCTGCAAAGTAATTTAAATCTCTCAAAAAGTGTGCTTTTTGGATCTAATATCTTTCAATATATGATATATTACTTTCACCATTTGCAGTCATCTCAAATCATTAATGGTGCAAGCTCATTTAATTGTTTTGGGGTCATTTTTTAGGGAATGTTTACAACTCTAGACATTGAATGCTTCATACGTTGGCAAAGTTTACATTAGATTTAAACCAAAAATTGTACCACTGGACAGTTTCATATTGAGGATTTATGCAGGTAAAGTACAGGCAGCTGATGTGGAGCGATGCAATAGGCCGCAAGTGCGGTGGGGCTCAATTAATGCAAGTTGGTGTAATCAATCACATCACGCCACGTCAGCCACCTGCACTTTTTCCTCAACAAATAAGTTCTATGTTTATAATTTTTCAATGTTCAAATGTTCAGAAAATAGAAATCTATGGTAAAAATAAACTTGGGGCTAAGTCTCATTTATGTGTTGGGTTGCAGCTGTGGACGGATCTCAATTAATGAATTTGGTGTGCCAAATGAGTGGAATGCGCATAGTAATGAATTTGGTGCTCCAAATAGCGCATCCGAATTGAGAAAATTTAGGCCCATAGCTCTCGTCTCTAGTATATACAAAATCATTGTCAAAATCCTCGCAAATAGGATAAAAAGGGTAATCGGGTCAATTATTTCTAATTCCCAAGGAGCCTTCATTGAAGGTAACCAAATTCTAAACCTCGCAGTTATTGTCAAAGAATGCATTTAATCAAAACATGTATACTATTAGGAAGGAGTTCTCATTAAAGTTGATAAGGAAAAGACATACGACAAAGTAAGTTGTGACTATTTGATTTGGATGTTTAAAAAAAATGGGGTTTGGCAATAGATGGTGATCATGAATTCATGGATGTCTCACTAGCGCCCATTTCTCTATCATTATCAATGGTAAGGCTCGTGTTTTTTTTGCAGCTACTAGGGGGATATGTCAAGGATGCCCATTACCGCCATACTTATTTAACATTGTCAGTGAAGTCTTGCCCTTCTCTTTCAAAAAGCCAAAACCGACGGTAAAGTATTGAGATACTCGACACTTAGATGTAACATCAAAATTGATTTACTTCAATATGTTGATGACTCTCTGATCATGTGCAAGGGCGATTATTCTCAAATCAATCACGTTTGTAGCATCCTCAAAGACTATGAAGAAGCCTCCAGACAACGGGTCCATTTAAGCAAATCTAACATCTATGGCATCAATATTCAGGTAAATTTGTTGAACGTTTGGGCACATCAAGCAAGCTTTTCCTCGGCTAAATTTCCTTTCAAATACCTAGGCGTACCTATTGGGATTGGCAAACTCAGAAACTCGGATTGGGATCCAATTGTTAATAAAGTCAAATCTAGATTGAGTAGGTGGAAGAGCAAACTATTATCCAAAGGTGGAAGAATGATCCTCATTCAATCCGTGCTAAGTATTCTTCCTACATATTTTTTATCTATGTACAAATGTCCTATAAAAGCTTGCTGGGAAATAGAGAAATTTGAATGAAACTTTCTTTGGGATGATTTAGGCAACGATCGCAAGATGCATTTGATTAGCTGAGATAAGATTGTGAAACCAAAATGGGCAGGTGATCGCTATCGATTATGATGTAAATATTTTATATTAAATTTAAGTCTTAACCTATTGCAAGTGCATAATGGAAATTATAGTACTAGCATAGAATCGTTCCCACGAGGAAGTTTGTTATTTAATTTTATTTTTTTTTCTATCTTTTATTTAAATCATTATTTTAAAAACTTTTATTTATCTTTAAGATCTAATCTACTGGAGAAATATGAATAAAAGAATGGCTTTTTAATCTAAAGTGTAGAAAATAAATTCTAATCCTTCTTCTTCAGATTAAGGTCGTCAATCTTAATCTTTAGCTTTCGGATATTTATAAATTTAAACAATACTATTACACCATATTTCTAATCTCCTACCATTGGTCGTCAATCAAGTCTAAGATCCTATCAATATAGATTTAATCTAATCAATATCTTTCTAAAATTTGGGCGTCAATCAAACCTTAGAAAATTGAAGATAGAAAAGTAAAACCGTTATTGTAAAATCCTGAAAATTTTGACTATGAACAGTGTACCTCGGTGTGCGTGCCTAACTTGTCACGTGCCCGATTTTTGTGAAATCACTTACGTTAGTTAAATTGGGTTTCGTCTTGAGTGGAAAAAGACCGATTTAGATTGTGTGTTAAGCATTAGGTGGTTTCTTATGCACCAAGCTTTGGTGTATGGGCTCAACACCGGGTCCGATTAGTGGATGGTTTGGGTGTGTAGGCCCACACCTAATCAAAGAAAACTATTTTGTTATGAGATAACACCTAAATAGGTACGTTCGTTTCACACGTGAGCTAGATCCTTAGATGAGAACTAATACGCCCAAAGACAAGTATATGTGTTTTGTATGGGAACCGATCCCATTTAGTTAAAGAAGGCAATTTCTTCTTTTGGGAGCTAACACCCGGTTTGCACAAGGGTTTTTTAGGTTTTGGGTTTTTGAGGAGAGAAGGAAGAGAGAAAGAGGAGGAGATGAAATGAACGTGTTGAATCCAGGTGTGACGAGCCTTAGATTTGCGTGAAAAACATTTGTGAGATAGTATAAGGGGAAGATCGCCGTCGATTTCGACATTTGGTTATGGTTTTGTGAGATTTGGAGCCGTTTGAGGTTTTGAAACCCTCTTCTTGCGAAGAGATCGTGGGTTTTGATCCGTAAATCGTAGCGTGAGTTTGGGTGAAGTGTGTGTGGAAGAATTGTCGTCGATTTCGTGGGCTTGGTTGTGATTGTGGAGCACGGAGATGACCGAGGTGGGTTTGGAAACCCTTTTTGTTTAACGAAGAAGACGATTCGATCTACGAGTAGATCGCTGATTTAAAGAGGTAAATAACGTAATTCTTCCATGTATTTAATTAAATATAGGTTGCTTAGATGTGTGCAAAAGATTAGGATCAAAAGGATTGAATTTTGATGAAAAAAATAGGTTTCAAGGTTCAAACCCGAGAAGTGCTCAGAAACTGCCAAAATCGATTAATCGATTTTGAAACTCGATTAATCAATTTTTGACAAGAGAGAAATTTAAGAGGAATTTCATGAAATCGATTAATCGAAGAGAATTTCGATTAATCGATTTTGAAATTCGATTGATCGATTTTGAAAATAGATTAATCGAGTTTGCCTGGGCTTACTGGCACTACCGTAGTATTTCGGCCATAACTTTTTGTGCCGAATTCTGATCGACGTGATTCTTATTGCGTTGGAAAGAGGATAGCAAGCTCTACAATTTTCATGAATTGACAAACTTATGAATCAACCATTTTAAAGGTAAAAATTTAGTAATAAGTTAAGTAAATTTCTGATTTTGTCGAGAAACGAAACCAATTAATCGAGTAAAATCGATTAATCGATTTTTGAATTTCGATTAATCGAAATTGGGTCGATTAATCGACTGGCCTCAAATAGTGAACAAGATTTTTGGCTCTTTGAAAATCGATCAATCGAGAGAAAATCGATCAATCGACTTTGGAAAATCGATTAATCGATTTTGAAAATCGATTAGTCGATTTTGTCTGAGTTTGCCAGTACGGCTTTGGTATTTTGACCATAACCTTCTACTCTGACCTCCGATTGATGCGATTCTTAAGGCGTTGGAAAGATAATAAAGAGATCTACAACTTTTGTGTTTTGACCAACTTATGAATCTAAATTTTTAAAGGTCAAAATTTAGGAGGAAGGTTACATCAATTTCTATGTTGGCGCGAACTTGCCTGTTCCGACTCGATTTTTTTAGAAAACACTTAAATAGTCTAAGTTATTAGTGGTTGGGGTTAATCCTTGATGCATTATTGTGTGCTTGTGATGTAGATTAAGGGTGGAAGGCCATCGATAGGACCTTGCTTGGTTCGAGGTTAAGGTAGGGGAAATTTAATATACGATTGCATTTTTGAAATTTATTCATAGATGCCTTGATTAAATCAAATGAAAAATAATAAGTTTCGATGATATAGTTAGATGAAAAATGACAAGTTTTCTTAATGCATTTGATGTAAGTTTGATAATGATTTGAACTATAAATTGAACTTTTTGTAAAACAGAAATTTGAAATCATTGAGTCGAAAATGGAGAATTCTAAATCGTGAACTTAACCTAAAATTTGTACTATGGAATTCGATTTTAAACTTGATTTTTAAATGGTGCGTTTTAAAACCTTTGAACCAAGAATGTGAGCTTTGGATCGTGATTTAGAAATCTGAACTAGAATGTGAACTCGAAATCTTTAATTCTTGTAGATTTGTGAGAAGGTACACCCTTGGACCGCTGTGGCGGGATCTATATACGCCCTTGGACCGCTTTCGCAGAATTTTATGTTCACCCTTGGACTTGTTGTGCTCATGTACGCCCTTGGACCATTTTTACGGAATTTTACGTACATCTTTGGACTTGTTGTGCTCATGTATGTCCTTTGACCGTTTTTACGGGATTTTATGTACACCCTTGGACTTGTTGTGGTCATGTACACCCTTGGACCGTTTTTACGGGATTTTACGTACACCTTTGGACTTGTTGTGCTCATGTACGCCCTTGGACCATTTTTACGGGATTTTACGTACACCCTTGGACTTGTTATGCTCATGTACGCCCTTAGACCGTTTTTACGGGATTTTACGTACACCCTTGGACTTGTTGTGCTCATGTACGCCCTTGGACCATTTTTACGGGATTTTACGTACACCTTTGGACTTGTTATGCTCATGTACGCCCTTGGACCGTTTTTACGGGATTTTACGTACACCTTTGGACTTGTTATGCTCATGTACACCCTTGGACCGTTTTTACGGGATTTTACGTACGCCATTGGACTTATTGTGCTCATGTAAGCCCTTGGACCGTTTTTACGGGATTTTACATACACCCTTGGACTTGTTGTGCTCATGTACGCCCTTGGAGCGCTTTCGCGGGATTTTACGTACTCCTTTGGACATTGTTGTGAGTCATGTACGCCCTTGGACCATCTTTACGGGATTTACGTACACCCTTGGATTTCGATGTAGTCATGTACGCCCTTGGACCACTTTTGCGGCATTTTACGTACTCTTCGGATTATACTTCGTGAATCAAACATAAGTCGTGAGATTAAAGTGGACCGCTATGGGCGGATATTGTGTATGTGGACCGCTATGGGCGGAATATATGTATGTGAACCGCTGTGGGCGGATTATGCTTGTCGTGGACCGCTATGGGCGGAGTGCAAGTACCATTTGGGCCGCCGGGGCGAAATTGAAATCAGTTTTGAAAGATAAATAAATGTTTTGAAATCACTTTTGTGTGTAAAAAGGAAATCAGTTTTGAAATCAGTTTTGTATGATAAGGAAATCAGCTTTTGAATCAGTTTTATGTGAAAAAGGAAATCAGTTTTGAAATCAGTCGTGAGATAAGAAAACTGTATTTGAAATTAGTCTTTGTTGATAAGAAAAAAGTATCTTTGAAATGAGTTTCAGTTTTAAATAAGAAAATGTTTGATTGTGACATTGAATCTATGTATCCTTATGATAAGATGTGAATGAGTATTGAAATTTCCTCTACTGAGCTAGGATGTAGCTCACCCCTTCGACTATACGTCACAAGTATAGCTTCTACGTGGACACTAGACTTGCAAATTAAGGAATTGAGGAGGGCTATGATATTCGGGGTCATAGATTGAGTACTTTGTGGAGATTGGTGAGTTCAGACTTGGTACCCTTTGAACTCGTATATAATTTTGTACACCACTATTTGGTGATGTTGGTACATCACCAGTGGCCATTGTTAGTTATTGTAATATTAGATGTTAGAATTAGAGATTTATTTATGCCATATGTATTATCTGCTTTGATTTCTGCATGCTATGTTTTGTACCAAGCATTCTGTGTTCGGATCGTGTTCTACGACCCGACGGTCCGAGTTTTCCCATTCGTGTTTTAAGAAAAAAAAAAAAAAAATGTCTCAAAATTCAGGTTGAGAAAATTCGGGTTGTCATAGTTATACTAATCTATAAATTCTAACCCAAGTCGTCAATTCAAATAAAAATTTGGAGATGTTTACAAAGAAAATAAATCTAAATTAAAAAGTAAAGTAAAATATATCCTTCACCCCTCAGCCACAGTCATCAATTGCTCATGAGAAACTACAAATATCTACACTAATCTTCAACACTCAATCGCAGTAATCAATTGCTCTTGAGAAACCTCTTATATCTAATCTATTCTAACTATGGTACACAACTTTGAACGGAAGAAAATCTAACTTCAGGCATCAATTGATGCTACAATTCTTCGATGCCTATTCCTATGCCGAGCTCTCTTATTTATAGATTATAAGGAGTCGGTTTACAAAGAAACTATTAAAATAAAAGTATCCTAATATAACTTTAATTCCTAATTTTATTCTTTCTTGCTTTCTTTAGTTGATACGCTTCTAAAGTGTTCTTCATTTTTCAGCAGCAGAGTCCTTCATAGTATATCTTCATCAATCTTCTCAGATCTGTGATTCACCAAACTTCTAATTTTAGAGATCTTCTTATTCAGTACATGACGGTGATAATTCTCACTCACGTGATCAGCAACAGCAGATAGCAGCAGAAAAGCTTTTATTTTTATAATTATAGATAATGATTTCTTCTATTTTCTAGAAAATCGTAAATCACGATTATCTTCTTCTTTCAAAGCTTTCATACTGGGACGATTCTTTATAACGATTCTTCGCTTCCTTTGTATCACTTCAGCTTCTTGAATATGTATTTCTTTGAATAATCGTTTATTATGATTTCTCATTTTGTCTTTTAGCATCGCGTTAAATCGTCTTTTGCGCTCAAGCGTCCTTTTACTGCTTTTTGAATTTATTTTGACAAAGATTAATACTTAGGCTCTCTTTTACAGTTTAGCTTTAATATATGTACATCAGTACCTCATTAGTAATAAACTAAAGCCTAGCATCACTAATTTAAGGGTGATAAAATGATAAATTATGTGACTGATCACACCCCTAAACTTAAGTTTTGCTAGTCCCTAGCAAACAAGGAAACATAAAATATTTAAAACTGTGAATTTAAATGTCACTTTCGTAGGGAGCACGATTGCATTTAGCATATGTAATAAGCCTTAAACCCTTAGGTGATCCCTAGTGGAGGAGTTGTAGTCTCCTGAAGGTTTTCAGTGAAATTACCTGCGAACTTCAAATATTTTTAGTTTTTTCAAAATATATTTCAAAATACAACTAATTTTTATATACTAAATATTCAATCAATCATTATATGTTTATTATTTCTAAAAAATTTCAAATCTCATATCCTTAGCTTCCCATCATCATAATTATCCTTTATCAGAACTCAATAAGTTCAATTCGGTATAGTGTAGAGTGTGTGCATATCAGTAAAAATTTTATTCATCATAAATTTTTCTAAACTGCAATTTTTTGAAAGTTTTTTTATCCAAACTCTCACTTATTGACATACTCGCAAAGATAATCGAACTTTTGGGGTCTCACAATTTTGTAGATATATCTATATATGCAAAAATCTTATAATTACTAAACAGATAAATCCCATAGAAAGGATAGTCAATTTTGTTCATATAACTTCTCTATTTATTCATAGTATCTACTTCATATATCTCTACTAGACTCATATTCTTGCAAATTGTAAATCTCAAAGGTCTTTCCTTCGGCTTGTAATGGGGCTTTGAGTTTTCATAAGATTTCAAGAAAAATATAAAGAGGATTCAAAATTATTTCTGAGAATTTAGCTCTTCTTTTTCTTCTTCTTCTATATTTTTTCGCTTCAGTAAGTATCCTCATTTTGGATAACTTCCTTTCATTTCTTTTCTAATATAAATCCTATTTTCTTTTAAGGTTGGAAGCTTTTTGCTTCTCTTTTTCTTTCATGGAATTGTCTTTTATGATTTCTTCTTTTTTTTTTCTTTTCTCATATTTTCATACAATTATGTTTCTTTTTCAATTGTATCCTTTTCAGCAGATTCTTTATTTGTTAAGCATATACTCCTTTCCACTCCCTCTTCTCCCCCTCTTTTACATTTTAAACTCTCAGAAATTGTAAGGGTCAAAGGTAGAAAGCTTTGGGCAGTACATATGATTATATACTGCCCAAAGGTATAAATCCTATTTTCTTTTAAGGTTGGAAGCTTTTTGCTTCTCTTTTTCTTTCATGGAATCGTCTTCTACGATTTCTTTTTTTTTTTTTCTTTTCTCATATTTTCATACAATTGTGTTTCTTTTTCAATTGTATCTTTTTCAGAAGATTCTTTATTTGTTAAGCATATACTCCTTTCCACTCCCTCTTCTCCCCCTCTTTTACATTTTAAACTCTCAGAAATTGTAAGGGTCAAAGGTAGAAAGCTTTGGGCAGTACATATGATTAAAGGTTTATAAAATTTCGGTATAAAAAAATTTAGTTTTAGGCTTCTAATATGGGTTCAAAGGGTAAAATATTTTAGAATTTTTGGCTTTTTCGCTCTGGTTTAACAAAAGATGCCCTTTGGTCATTTTCACGATTTACTAGTATGGATGTCTTATTGTTTTGATATACTTAATAGACAATTCTAAATAAACAAATCTCATATTTATAGAATATCTTAATTCTAAGTTCAGCATTATGAGATTTCAAGTAGTAAATAAGTTCAAGAAAAATTTAGCATAAATAAAAATAGTCTCTCTTTCTCAGAATAAAAGAAGAAATAGGTTCTATAGCTCACTGGATATATAATTTTGAAACTATAATCTAAAATATTTGCAGTTCAGATTAATCGTATAGTTTCAAACATTCATATGATACAGTGTTCTAGAGATGTTTTATTTTGAATTGTAACTATTTTTATTTTGATTTTTGAACTACTACTATGATGGATTGCTAAGTATTTCGGATTTTTATTTTTTCTATTATAATTTGCATATAATGATTAACTTTCTTTAAAATTATTATTTTTTAAAAAAATTTATTAAAAAGTAAAAAATTTATATATATAAAAAAAAAATTATACTAATGCTAATACTAATATATCCGGTGTATCCCCCCCAAACTTAAATAGGACAATGTCCTCATTGTACAAAACAGGGGACATACAGAAAAAAAAAATTACCTTATTTTACTGCTATGTTAGTAACCGGGTTTATAACCTGTAATAAAAAAATAAAAAATCTTCCCCCCAAACTTAGAGAAAAATACTTTTGATTTTATGGAATTACAAAGTTAGATGTTAGTAACAAAATTAGTCAAAAGAAAACTTCATATATGAATTAAATATGTACAATAAAAATATTTCAAAATTATCAAAATTTTCCTACCTATGAGGTTTGTGTTTTATCTAGAAATTTACTCACTAGGTGATGCAGGATATGGGACAATTGATTTTGAAGGGACATGTGGTGGAGTTAATATAGCAACTAGGTTGTTAATGCAGTCCTCGTCGGAATCATGGATTTCTGCGATGCCGCCATCAGAATGGTTTTCTTGTTCAGACTCTACTTTCTCCTCTGGTGGTACTTCTATAGGGTGTTCCCCTGTTTCTCCTTTTTCTGTTATTTCTGGCTCATATTTTGCTTTCAAAGCTTGTAGTTCTATTACCAATGTCGCCTGTCTGTTCTGAAGTTGGGATATCACAGCAAACTTTTCTTTACCCTCAGCTCTCAGATCTCCCGATACAGCCCTTTCTCTTGCTATGTCAACCCAATATCTGGTTGTGAGAATTTCAATATGTTGCTTCTATTTCTGACATGTGAGTATTAGGAATTCCTTATCACTTTGTAATTTAAGCACTTTCCCTTTCTCTATTGTCAGTTGGTGATTCTTTTCAGATAGCTGGTCATGTAGTGACTGCTGGTATTCTTTGTAGGCTTTTTCTCTTGCTGTTTCTTGAAAATTAGGATCTTCAATGAACTGCCCAACATGTTCCATCAGATTTGCTAATTTATCCTCATAGCCTTTCTTTTCACCTTCCCATTTTTGCTGGTGTTCTATATGCCTCTGATTCTCTTCTTCCAATTACAGTACCTGGTCTTGGAGTGTTGTAGTAGCCTCCTTAATTTTCTTGTTTGTTTCGGCTACCAAATACACATGATATTCTTTCATTGCCTTCTGTTTTATGTTCGTAATCATTTCTTACTTTTCTTGTGCAGTAGGCATATTGTCTCGTACTCTGCTTTTCAACATATGTATCTCATCCATCATTCTCCTTACAACCCCTAGCAATTAGGCATTGGAAATTTACCATTGTTCTACTTTTAATCTTCTCTCCATATCATTTTGGTCAATCATTGGGATTGTTGAAGTAGTAGATGGAATAGACATTTATTGATGTAAGAGTGTGCTGAAACTCTCTCGTGGGGCTTTGATATGTAGTCTTAGTTTTGCAGCTTGGGATGTAGGTACTATGGTGGTGGTTATAGAGTCAACAGGGGATGGGACTTCGATTTCCTGGTTTGCTCCTACTGTTTGAGACATAGGACGTGGAGCTAAGAATGTTTATGATGGGGCAATCGATTGCAAATTAATAGGGACTTGGCTAGAAGTAGCCATTTCGACATTTTGTAGTTCTATTGGTTCCAGAGTGTCTTCTGTTGCTTCCCTGAGTGGATTCACTAGTTCTGGTTCGGTAGGAGTTGGTTCGATCTCTGGGGCATAGCAGGTCCTGTTGGTGAATCCAGAGCTGAATCAGATAGAATGGCTTGATCTTCACCTGGTATTCTTTCCTCAGGTACTCTCTCTGTCACTGGGGAACTGCTTTTTGCCTTTTCAAGGGGTGGAGTAAAAGTACTCACACCTTCTCTACTGCTTTAGTGGCTTCAGTTCCTGCCTCCTGTTCTATGGCAGCCTCTACTTGTTATGGGGCTACCTCTAGTGTAGATAAGACCTCTTTTGGTTGTGCCAAGATAGGAATTTTCTTTTTGTTTGTGGCACTTAAAGTTCTTCGATAGGTCTAAGGTGTTAGGTTCTCATTGCTACGGGGCAATGCTTTTTCCTTAGGATCACTATTGTATCTCACATTTACCAACAAATTTGTGATTAGCCCAGCAAAGGGCAAATATAATTTACTTGTTTGGTATTTCTTTTACGGCAAATTCTCTCATACTGTGTTCATCACTTCCAAAAGGTAAGAAGGAACATCAAACTAATAGCAGTGTGCCATTAGGAATAAAGCTTTTGCAAAGAGGGCTCTTCGCTGGGTTCCATGTCCCGTCGGGTGGACAGTTTTGTGAATTAGAACATCGAAGAGGTGAAGGGATAAGTTTCATTCTTCTAAATCTTTTGGCAAAAAGAATGACTTATTATTAGGGGGCTTGCCTAACAAATCTGTGGCCATTTAATGAAATCTGGCAGAGTCTCGGGTGAAGGTCTAAGTATATTGGCTTCCGGAGTGCCAGGGGTCAGCCCAAGTCTTTCCAAGGGTGCATTCATCACCCCAGCAACCATTACTTTTGTAATCAAAATTGGGAATCCATCAATGGTTGTTGATAGGATGGGGGCTGGTCCTTTGCTGCTATTATTCATGTTTGTATAAAATAGTCTTACCAATCTAGGGTAACTCTAGGCTCTAGAAAATAATGGAGCCCAACATCCTTAAAATATTTGATTGCCTCTCCTCCCATCTCCAATTTTTCCAAGGCCTCAGCGTCAACGGCAATCTCGGCTCCCATGATATGTTATTTTATTGAAGTAGGGGGTTTATTCGCTGAGGTTTCAGAGGACGCTAGCTTTTTACCTTTATCTAATTGGGCCCCCTTTTTAAGCCGGACACAAAATATTTCTCAGTTACATCTATGGGACCTTCTCTGATAACTACCCCTAAGGATCTAGTTTTCTCTTTGGGAGGGTCTGTTGCTTTTGATTTGGCTTTTATGGAGACAGACCATGTAATACGGTGAATAATTGGGGTGTTATCAGAATCGTTACCTTCATCTTTTCTCCCTTCTTCCCTTTGTCGTTTTCCCTGCTCGTTTGTAATTTCTCTCTTCTGTAAAAGTTAATCAAACTTAAAAACCAAGTATTGAATAAACAATCCATGCAAAACACTATTTTATTAAAAATCATTCCCTTACCTTGTTGGCAGTTGAAACCCTAATTTAGTTTTACGCAGTGAAATGCTCGTAAGGTTTCCCCAAAATAAAACGGAAGGAAAAAGGGATAAGAATGTATGGTTTGATTAGGTAGCAGAACGATTAAAATTACAAGGGATTCGAAAAAGAGAGGGAAGCTAGGAGAGGAAAAAGATCAAACCAAAGGATTTTAAAAATGTGACCGACATACCCCCCTTCTAGAATATATGGGTCTTGTGTTCAGCGATGACCTATTAAGCCGATCATTACTCACTTTTACCTAAAATCATAAGTTGATTCTAGCTTTCACTGAGTTAAGAATCGCAATCACTGCACTTATGTTTAAACACACTCACGATCAATCATAAATCCATACGATTGTTCGTTATACTAATAAGTAAAAATTACGATCTATCATCTTCTCAATGATTTAGGTTGTAATATAATACTTTTTTAAAAGGACAAAAAAAAATGAAATGAAATAGTTTACATAGTTTACATTTAGTCGCTACGGATGAGTCACTAGCTCGACGATCCATGAGGGTCTTTTAACTTGTATTATGGGGAGCAGCTGTCTCCTCTAGGAACACTTGGCCTGTAGGATTGTTTACAAGCCGTGTGAGTAATTGTTCACTTTCTCTCCTTGCCACTTGCGAAGCTAATTGACCCATCTGGCTTTCTAGCTTCGTGATGGACTGAGTACGTGACTGAAGGGTTTGAGAGAATTGAGCAAGTTGGTGCAAATCTCTTGAATGCTGGTGCGACTGTTGTTGCAAATCTTGAAGGATTTGAACAATGGTAGCATCAAACATTTTGTTTTGTGGTCCAATTTGGGGTTGTGTCGCCTATACTTGGGGTATTTTGTGGAAAACTTGGGTCTAGGGAAATCGGGGTTGCACAACTGTTGGTGCTAGATGCACTCCTACCGTAGAACCGTAGTTAAATCCTGGATGATTTCTCTACGACTGACTGTAGGTATTCCCGTAATCGCCCCTCTGAAAAGCCATTACTTGTTCAATTTCCACCACCTCTTGGTATTGTGGCACAGCAGAGTTTTCAGTATATATGTAAGTCTGACAATTAGAATAGTTTGTCGTGGACCTATCCAGAGTGTTTGGGTTGGAATTCATGAGTGTGGCGATTGTTTACTCAAGAGCTAAAACTTTTGCACTCATGTCGTCCTCAGTTTTCACTTTTTTTTATTTATCTCATAAACCCCTCCTCTTGCAAGTAGGGTGTGACGAGCAATTTCTGGAGCAGTCTGCAACAAAGCATGTTTTTGCTTCGAAGTGTTGGCCAGTTTCTCAAATAAATTCCAAGCTTGCTGGCCATTTTGAGCCATGAAGGCTCCTCCCCTTATGGCATCAAATGTGGAATGGCTAGTCTCAGTCAATCCCTGGTAAAAGATTTGTGCTATAGACCAATTCGGCATCTCGTGATGAGGGCATTTTCGTAGCAAATCCTTCATCCGTTGCCAACTCTCATAAAATAATTCTCCAAGTTTTTCCCTAAAGCCTTGAATTGTTTGGCGAATTTGGTTTGTTCTACAGATGGAAAAGTATTCACCCAAAAATTTAGACTGTAAGTATTCCCAAGTGGTTATACTCCTGGCAAGTAGTGAGACTAACCATGCCTTCGCCCTCTCTTTAAGAGAGAAAGAAAACTGATGCAGTCTTATAGCTTCTTTACGGGTCGTAGTCTGTAGCATTGTACAAATTTCTATGAAGTCCCTCAGGTGGTGGTAGGGATCTTCAACTGCCTCCAGTATAACTACACAAGAAGGCTCAGTCAAAGCTATTGGGCTGAAATGTGTTTCAATTGAAAGTTCGTCAGCCATGGGTGGAGAGTCTTTTGCAGAGGATCGGTTTAATGCGAGTCTACGCAAGAGAGTCCACTCAATTTCTGGGCCGTATTCGAAAGAATCTAGTCCTATAGACCGGGTATGATACATACACCAGAAAAGAAATCTTTTTGTATATATAATATTTATATGATTTTTATTTTAGAAGAGAAGGGAAATAGAACAAATCTAGGCCTCTGGCTTCTATGATCAGAAGAAGTTAGAACCTTGATTTGCCTAGACCGAATAAACCTGCAAAAGAGTAAGAAGTGATAAATATATATATATATATAAAGAAATATAAAAAGAGAAAGATAAATATTGGTTTCTAAAAGGATAAAAATATTGGATAAAAACTTGAAAAAAATTAGATAAATTTCGCTTCCCCGACAGAGACGCCAAAAACTTGATCGCTATCGATTATGATGTATATATTTTATATTAAATTCAGGTCTTAACCTATTACAAGCGCACAATGGAAATTATAGTACTAGCATAAGATCGTTTCCACGAGGAAGTTTGTTATCTAATTATTTCTTTTATTTCTATCTTTTATTTAAATCCTTATTTTTAAAACTTTTATTTATCTTTAAGATCTAATCTAATGGAGAAATATGAATAAAAGAATGATTTTTTAATTTAAAGTGCAGAAAATAAATCTTAATCCTTCTTCCTCAGATTAAGGTCGTCAATCTTAATCTTCAGCTTTCGAATATTTATAAACTTAAACAGTACTGTTACACCATCTCTAAGCATTGGTCTTCAATCAAGTCTAAGATCCTATCAATACAAATTAATTCTAATAAACAACTTCCTAAAATCTGGGCGTCAATCAAACCTTAGAAAATTAAAGATGGAAAAGTAAAACCGTTACACTAATCTGTAAATTCTAACCTGAGTCGTCAATTCAAATCAAAACTTAGAGATGCTTACAAAGCAAATAAATCTAAATTAAAAAGTAAAGTAAAATATATCTTTCACTCCTCAATCGCAGTCGTTAATTGCTCTTGAGAAACCTCTGATATCTAATCTATTCTAATTATATTACACCACTTTGATCAGGAGAAAATCCAACCTCAGGTGTCAATTGATGCTGAAATTCTCCGATGCTTATTCCTATGCCGAGTTCTCTTATTTATAGATCATAAGGAGTCGGTCTACAGAGAAACTACTAAAATAAAAGTATCTTAATATAACTCTAATTCCTAATTTTATTCTTCCTTGCTTTCTTTAGTTGATGCGCTTCTAGAGTGTTCTTTATTTTTTAGCAGCAGAGTCCTTCAAAGTATATCTTCATCAATCTTCTCAGATCTGTGATTCACCAAACTTCTAATTTTAGAGATCTTCTTATTCAGTAAATGACAGTGATAATTCTCACTCACGTGATCAGCAACAGAAAAGCTTTTATTTTCACAATTGTAGATAACAATTTCTTCTATTTTCTAGAAAATCATAAATCACGATTTTCTACTTCTTTCATAGCTTACATACTAAAACGATTCTTTATAACGATTCTTCGCTTCCTTTGTATCTCTTCAACTTCTTAAACATGTATTTCTTTGAAGAATCGTTTATTACGATTTCTCATTTTATCTTTTAGTATCGCGCTAAATCGTCTTTTGCGCTCAAGCTTCGTTTTACTGCTTTTTGAGTTCATTTTGACAAAGATTAACATTTAGGCTCTCTTTTACTGTTTAGCTTTAATATTTGCACATCAGTATCTCATTAGTAGCAAACTAAAGTCTAGCATCACTAAGTTAAGAATGATAAAATGATAAATTATGTGACTGATCGGCAGGGGGACTTAGCATTAGGCCTATCGATAAAATGAAAGATGTCCTTCTTTCGAAATGGTGGTGGCGCCTCGGTGATGACAAGCCGAGCCAGTGGAAAGATCTAGTTATAAAATAATATTGTGTTAATGACGACAGATAGAATATCACAAATTCCAAATATCAAAATTCCTTCTCTTGGTGGTGGAAAGGTATTTTGATGGTTCGCGAAGATTTCAAGAAAAATATTTATTATATAATTGGTACCGGAGGGAATGTAAATCTATGAACTGACAAATGGGGAAATCTTAATCATTCCCTTAATTTTAAGTTCCCTAATTTGTATGTCATCATTGTTCATCTGAGAGTTACAATTCAAGAAGCATATTTATCTAATGGTTGTTAGTCCATCAATTTCAAAAGATGTCTAGTGATGTGGAAATTGAAGAATACTGCAATCTCATCATTATCCTTCAGAACTTCATATTCAAACCTAATTAGGTTGACAAGCGCATATGGACTACTAAAAGCAACAGCTCCTTTTCGGCCAAATCTACGTTTAGAATACTCAACTCCAGTTACCCAATACTCAATTGGTGTTTCATCTAGAAACTCAAAATTCCCACTACGGTTACTTTTTTCCTTTGGTCGCTCATTTGGGACAAGATCGCTACAATCTTCAATCTCACTAAAAGAGTATGAATATCAGCCAGAGAAGCTTCTTTTGCAATAGTGAAGATGAAGATGTCAATCACTTATTTCTCCATTGTGTTAAGGTCTGTCCGATTTGGGCTAGGTGCTTCAAAGCTTTTGGTGTGCTCTCTTGTGCTCAAGCTGAGGTAACTAATATGGTTTTAAATTGAGAGATCTATCCTTTCATGGGGCTTAAAAAATAGATTTGAGATCATTTCCATTTTTCAATATTCTAGAATATCTGGCTAGTTAGAAATAACATCAAGTGCAAGAACAAAATCCTTAATGAAGACTCTCTCTTTCGCGATTGCATCATTTCGATTTGCTCTTGGGCAATAGCTGAAGGTATCGAAAGTATCTCCATCTTTAATCTACGAAGATTTCAAACCAAGCAGTTTAAATATTATGTAATTGGGTTTGGGAATTAGTTTTTCGGGTTTCTTTTTGGCATGGGGTGCTTGTGCCTTCTGTATTTTGTGAAGGTTTTCTTTCGGATCTTCGGTTTCCTCCTAACGTAGGCTTTCCCCTTCCTTAAGGGTTTCCTTCGTTTACCCAGATACCTATCCTGATTTTCTCCGGGAAGTCCAGTTTTCCAAATAGCAATGCCATTGATGTGTTTTTATCGGTCTTTCCGACGCATTAGTTTAGTTTTTTATATAATGCAAACAACTTTTTTTAAAAAAATGAGTGGCATACGCATAGCAAGGTATCAAAAATTGGCCGATACCGAAACGTATCGGTATCTAACTCGGGTATTGAATACAATATAGGCCGACACAGGCCTGTATCGGCCGGTACGTCTTGGTTTCGACCAAGACGTGAATTTTCTTTTCTTTTTTTAAAAAAAGAGGCTGATACGTATTGATTGGTATCGGCCGAGTCATATCGGTCCTCAGCAAACCGATACCCGAGTCCGATACCGATTTTGTTACATTGGCGCATAATTATCTAAATCTTTTTTTTATATGTTTAAAATGCATTTTTTTTTAAATATTTGTATGTTTTAAAAATTATGATTTTTACGTTTTAAAGTTTAAACGCAACTTCACGAATTTTTCCCAAATTTTTCTTATTTTTATTGAAAAAAATATTTAATTTTTTATTCCATTTCCTTATTCCAAATGCTTATTGATTTTGTTCCAAATTTTGCCGATTTTTTTTTATAGTTTTTTGGCCTCCTCGAATTTTTTTCAAATTTCAACTTGGTAAGTATGGGTGTGTGAGCTCATTACAGATAAAGTCACAGTCAATGAGCTCGCCAGCTCCAACACACTACTAATTGTTGATCACAGCGAGTGGCCGGCTCATTGTAGATAAAGTCAAAGTCAATAGCCGCCATGGATATAGAAGATTCAAACAGAGGTTGAAATTTGTTGTGCATGCTCCACATGAGATACAACTCAAATATGAAGAAAAACTGTTAATCAAAGTCGCCAAAACATGTAGTTTCACCAAGGATCAAAATATTGGATTTGGTTTCGGTTTCGGTGGGACCGAAAATTTTTAACCATGAGTTTCACTATGTTAATGAAAGTCGTTTTACTAAATTGGCTCCAAATGCCTTTAGGGTGATGAGTTTGGGTAGCTCTGTTTGCGCCTTTGTGATTCCACTTTGAACCTACGTTCGAAACCCATTGAATGCTTGGACTTAGACGGTGGAGATTGTTGTTCACCCCAATTTTTGACATAATGGATTTTGATACTATGAGTGTTCTATCGGACGGCCAGATTTTTATTCGACGTGGCATAGATCTCCAAAACATGGCCCTAAAATTATATGTCACACATCATCGCTCAAATGAGATGTTTGGGTCATTTTTAGGATATGTGCCATGTGAAATAAAAAAGACTGATTGATGGTAAGTTCATGATCTCATGATCCATCGTGTGGAAGATTGGGATAAAAAATAATCTTCATCGTCTGATTGCAAGCACAGGGGAGTTTTAGAGGGTTATTCGTTATACGACTGAAGGCACCTTCAGAAAGGAGGGCGTAGGAGTGACTAGAGCTACCCGATGATATTTTCACCCCCAACTTTTTTAGGTAATGCTTTTTCTTGTTATTTTTTTAGGTTATCCGTTATTGGCAAATTTTCTTTCCAAATTAGTAAAAGGGTACATTTAAATACGCCCACCGAATCTTGAAATGTGCCCATGCAAAAAATCATTGATTGATTTAAATTGAATGATAGAGATCGTGCTTCGCTCCAATCTTCTACTCAATGGATCTTGAGGTCATGAACTTACCACCATACGGGTAGTTTTTTTATTCTACATGGCACAGATCCCAAAAATGTGGCCCTAAAGTAAAATATATTGGTTGAACGGAAAATAAACCCGAATTATTATATTTTCAACCCACAAAGCTAGAATTATTAAAATAAATCCTAGAATTATTAGATTTTGAACCCACAAAGCTTTAGGCGCAACCCAACCATGGTTGCATTTATAGATTTGTTGTTTGCAAATAAATACACTAATGAAAAACAAAAACACCATATTCTCGACACTACATGCGACAACAAAATCTTACTGAAAGCAAAAACCAAATCTACCTCCTTTCAACAAGATTTAGCCTGAAATCTAGTAACTTAGTTAACCTTCATTGGGCGTAAGGGATATCGATGCGGAATGCTTTTGAAAGACTAGTGTAGCCTTAAAATTTGATTATAGGTTCTATTAGAAATTTGATGTCTACTAATCACCATTATCAAGATTATATAATAGTTTTATTTATTTAAAAAAAAATTATATAATAATTTTATGGGTAGTGTTTCTACCACATTGCCTTATGTTACAGCCACCTCACTTAAATAGAGTAAAGAACTGTTGACAAGCTTTGACTCAGACGAGGGAGATCATTTTTCCTCCCAACCTTCCAGACAGTAGATCTTGAGGTCACGGTCCTACCCTTAGACTGTCAGATGTCGATTCCACTTGACACACATCTCAAGAAGTGAACGTGAACCATGTTTGATGGTATGTTGTGGTTCACGTTCATTTTTTTATTTGTGTTGTCACATGGAATCAACATTTGACCATCTTATGGTAGGCTTATAATCTTTAGATATGTTGTCTGGAAGATTGAGACGAAAACGATCCTCATCATCTGATTCAAACCATGCCAAATGTTTTACTTTACTCAAGGGAGTGGCTATGATATAGGGCGGCATGTTAGTAACACCAGCCTATAGTTTTGTACAAGATTTCTATTTTCCTCGTGTAGTATCTTATACGGTTATATCCCATTGAGCTACCATTCCAACTAAAATCAATTGGTGATGGAAGAGGCACAACTCAATTATTTAAGGTGTTGGGTGAGCATTTTGACCCCCACTCTCTCCGGGTTGAACATCGACGGCGGAAACTCCTTTGGCTCAGTTTGTCAACTCTACACAATTGGACCGTTTGCGAAAAATCGAAACGATACTATCAGCTGTAGCCCTAATCTTCCACTACTAGAGAAGAAGACCTTTGATATTCACGCCCCAAGATCCATTAACGTCGTTGGCGCCATTGATCAAACACATCTTAATCCTATGGCCAAGATTTGGCTCAATAATTTCTTTCTTTTCTATACTTATTTCTCTATCTTCTATCCATCTCTTCTCTTCTCTATTTATTTATACTTGACCCAAAACCAACATCTAAATATGTGTGACCCCTTTTGCGTAGTAGACCTAAAGTAAATCATATCAAACTTGGGATTATACCATAAAAAATATATAAACCTATTCTTTGAAACCAAGGAAATATCCCTTGTAACCAGGAATTTGAAAACAATGAGAAGTTTGGATCCCAACGTAACTTTTGACTATAAAATTAATAATGCCAACCTATATCTACACAAGATATATATAAAAGGTCAACAACTATGACTTTTCCCTCTACTACTCCTAAATCAAGGAATTCATGTGTCATGCTTTAGTAAGGGAGCTAAGGATTTCATCTTTAGTTGTTAACCGACACCAACAGCTCATCAAGTTTACGAACAGCAACTCATGTGAGAGCCCATGTGTAGAGAAGCAAAACAGGTCGACAAGCCAAAAGACCTTGCTGAGGCCCATTTAATTGACGGCTCAGTCCGGCCCAATCAAAATCGGTTCAAAATTTTCTAGACCTGACTAGCAAATGACACGAACTAGGTCGGCCCAAGGCTACGTACCCGGTTCACTCAAGTGGTACCAAACAATGAACCAATTTGTTTCGAATTGGTTCGAAGTTCAGTTCGGTCCGATTTGCTCCAAGTAGGCGAACCCAACCATTTAATTAACATATTTTTTCAAACAAGTACCCCCTAAAGAACCAAGAGAGAAGACTGCACACCTGACCTATACTTCAAACTCAAATGAGCTCATTAACGACGCCAAAGTTTCTTTTTGAAAGCAATAGCCAATTTAAAGAGAAAAATAATCAAACATTTTAAGGAAAACTTACATTTAAGTAAAAACTCATCCTCCTCCTAGTGAATCCTAGTGAATCGAGTTCACTTAATTATGACCAACTGTGAATTGAGAATCCGAATTCAAACTGATCAAACCAACAAACAAGGTAAGTGTCACGACCCAAAATCTTATCCTTAACACATCGGGATGTATGCGGGTCACGACGTGCTCTGAGTGCAGTGGCAGAGCCAGGATTTTTCTGATGGGGGATCTCTAATATTCATAAGATAATAATAGTAGTAAAAAACACGTCAATGGTGTGAGATCAAAATTCTAATTTAATGGTAGAAGATTGTTTAAACCCTATTTGATGTATGAATGTCTCTTAGTAGTTATTATCCCTAAAAAGGGCTTAAGGAACAAAGAACAAATTTTGGGATGGGATTTGAGGAGAGAGAGAGAGAGAGAGAGAAAATTTTGGGAGTTTATTTCTATTAAAACATTTGTAGATAAAAAAAGTAAGTTTTTAAAATATCTTAAGAAGTGTTAGGATTTGGGGGATCCTTATTAAAAGATCTTGTCCCTAAAAAGATGGAACTTAAAAGATTTTAAAGAAAAAAAACTTGCGATGGGGGATCCTAGGACCCCCATTGAATAATGTGGCTCTGAGTGAGGACTTAAGCCAATGCCAAGAACAAAACTGAGGAAGAGACCTAAGCCAATTAAAAATCAGACAATATTATGACATGTGGGTCTGAGTCGTGACAGTAACAATAGGCTGACCCCTTATGTAAGTTGGGGTATTGCATCTTTGTAATTTTGAGGCTAATAAGGTACGATGTCCCCCCATTGTAGGGTATGTAGGCCCGTCCTCCAACAAAGTTAAGGTTCATATAAATTTATTGAAACAACTAAGTGGAAATGCAGTATATTGGCGGTGAGACGGATATGTCTGGTTAAAAGAGATAAAAGGTTGATACATACATTAGGCTATGTTTGGGTTAGCTATTATAAGAGCAGAAAGAAATCTGCTCTGACATAGAGCAGATAGAGAGTAGTTTTATCCATGGTTCAAAATTATTCGGTCCAGTTTTATCCATGGTTCAAAATTTCGGCCGAAATGTTTCGGTTTTGATGGGAACCAAAACTATAACATAAAAAACTCGATTATTTTTGCCACTGTAGCAAGATTTCGGTCTAAAATTTCGTTTTCGATCCCCACCAAAATCGAAACGAAATCTGATTTTTTGATCCTTGGTTTTATCACTTAAAACAACTTTCCATCAGAGCAAATGGAGTGAGGAGCTGTGTTACCAAACATAAAAGCAGTCCTCTATTGGAGCCAAAGAGCAAAAGAGTTGTTCTTTGCCCTGAAAGAGCTAACCCAAACACAGCCTTAGCTTTCTGGACCATCTGAATTAGCTAGTCTCTGCTCTTTAGTTGTTGCGTGAAAATTATTGAAGAAATAAAAATATAAAAATATCGCACGATCAATTATATGAATTATTTAAGAAATAAATGGTTAAGATATGTTGATTTTTCAATTCCTATTATATACATAGGCCATGTTCGTTTCAAAGTAAAGTGTTTGCATGTAATATTCATTTTACATGTAATATTTGGAAAAAATGTTACATGTAAAGTCCATTTTATTTGTGTAATAGTGTTGTTTTTTTCAATGTAATATTTGCTCATAAAAGACACATTTATCACAACTATTCATTATACCTTGAAGTGAACATGTTACATAAAATTTGGCCCATGTAGAAGATGGATCGTTACTATTATACTATAGAAGGTTTGATGTCCATCCCCTACCACGCAAATATCGGATTTGGTTGAAATTTTTCATAAGCCTAATCAATATCAACCTCAATCTTCCTACCAGTTCAAATTTAACTAATTCATTGTGTGTGTGTGTGTGTGTGTGTAAGTTTAGGAATTTCAAGGGGTTGTATAGATTGATATATAAAAATTAAATAAGCCTCTAATTTTACACTTTATTAAGTATACTAGACATCTCCCATAAAAAATAAAAAAAAATTATACTAGATATCATAGTTTGCATTATTTAGGAAAAAATATTAAATAAACCTCTAATTTCCACCAATTACTTTGGCAAGCTTCTGACTGCAATCACCTGATATATATATATATATATATATATATATATATATATATATATATATATATATATATATATATATATTAGTGTCCAGAGCCTATGAGGTCCATTATCAAAAAGTAAAGATTCATATATGCTTGGTCTACTTAGTTTTTATCATGCTAAGATTTATATACATTACGAAAATAAAGTGTTTCAGCGGCAGTTTGTGACGGGGCCAATACTCCAGCTTGCAGCATGGTGTGTGTGGCACGGCATGTGGTGCCAGGAGGGCACGCGACATGGGGCCAAGTGGGCCTGGTGACGTGGTCGCGCTGCGAGGACGCGACACGGTCACATGGGGTAGGACGCGGAGCGTCACGGACGCGACATAACCAAGGTGGGCTAGCGATGCAAGAGGCGTTGCAGTATGTCAAACCAAGGGGTTTGAGGTTCTCCTGCCATTCTGGCTGAATGACTGTTTTACCCTTATATAGGGGAAGGGAGCTTAAGAGCTATTCCCCCGCACACAGGGCCTTGCGTTGCCAGAGGGGGCGCAAGTGTCTCCTAGGTCTGAAAGGGTGGGCCTAGGACGCCGACGCAGCGATGCCGTGTGGAACCCGGGTGAGGTTGAGTGCATACGCAACCTCATGTGACAACACAAGGGCGCTGCGTGGGACTCAGTTGAGCACGACAGCATGTGGGCTAAGGATGAACGTGTGCTAGTGATTCGGAACGTACACGAAGGCAAGCTGCGTGGGACTCAGTTGGGCACGCGAGCGCGAGGCACAAGGCTGTGGGCTTGGTTCGGCAGGCGAGCGAGGTATTAGTGCAGTGCACAGGGTGAAGATTGAGCAGGCCAAGTTTAGCACAGTGGTGCAATTGGCGTGTCATAAGGGGCACGATGAGCCGGGTGGTAGGCCGTGAAACAGAGGTAACCACATTGGGGGAGTTCCCGTCCTCTAGGCGGGTGGTATCAGAGCTGATGTGCAGATGGGTTGGCTTCGTTGCACGCGGTAGCGAAGCACCGCGCGGGTTGAAAGTGCGTCGAAGGACGCTCCCTTGATAGTTGGTATCAGAAGTAGGCTAACCTAGCGAAGCGTGCGTTAGGTGCCGCACGGGACTGAGGTTGCGGAAGTGCGACCCCGTGACATTTTGGTATCAGAGCCAAGTTCGATCCAGAAGCGATGATGCTATGAGCAAATTGGTGCGGAGGCACGCGATGTGGTGTCAAGAGGGCACGCGACATCTACAAACAATTGGTGTAGAGGCACGCGATGCGGTCTCAAGAGGACACGCGACATCCCTTAGCTAGTTAACAGGTGAGGACCTTGTGGCAGCAGAACCAAGTTGACCCGGCCGGGGTGACGATGGGGAGCTAGTGGGAAGGTGGGGACCTAAGAACTAGAAATGAGATGCGAACAAGCTGGGAGGAGTTGGCGGGGTCAGTTCACTGCGATCATGCGTCAACGAGGACGTTGACATTTATGGAATGGTGGAGGATGTGACGAGGCCAATACTTGAGCTTGCAGCATGGTGCGTGTGGCACTGCATGTGGTGCCAGGAGGGCACGCGACATGGGGGCAAGTGGGCCTGGCGACGTGGTCGCGCTGCGAGGACGCGACACGGTCGCATGGGGTAGGACGCGGAGCGTCACGGTCGCGACACAGACGCGACATAGTCAAGGTGGGCTAGCGATGCAAGAGGCGTTGCAGTATGTCAAACCAAGGGGTTTGAGGTTCTCCTGTCATTCTGACTGAATGATTGTTTTACCCTTATATAGGGGAAGGGAGCTTGAGAGCTATTCCCCAGCACACTGGGCCTTGCGTTGCCAGAGGGGGTGCAAGTGTCTCCTAGGTCTGAAAGGGTTGGCCTAGGATGTCGACGCAGCGATACCGTGTGGAACCTGGGTGAGGTTGAAGTATGGCCCCGGACTATGCGTCGCGGTGCATACGGCTGGGCAACCTCGCGTGACAACACAAGGGCGCTGCATGGGACTCAGTTGAGCACGACAGCATGTGGGCTAAGGATAAACGTGTGCTAATAATTCAGAATGTACACGAAGGCAAGCTGCGTGGGACTTAGTTGGGCACTTGTGCGAGGCACAAGGTCAGGCTTGGTTAAAGTAGCGAGGTACTAGTGCGGCATGTGGTGAAGCAAGCGAGCCAAGTTTAGCACAGTGGTGCAATTGGCGTGTCATAAGGGGCACGATGAGCCGGGTGGTAGGCCGTGAAACAGAGGTAACCACATTGGGGGAGTTCCCGTCCTCTAGGCGGGTGGTATCGTGAGATGGGTTGGCTTTTGCCGCACCATGCGAGTTAAGCGGGTTGAAAGGGCAAGGACTCCCTTAAGCTTGGTATCAAAAGTAGGCTGACCTAGCGAAGCATGCGTTAGGTGCTGCACGGGTCTAAGGTTGCGGAAGTGCGACCCCGTGACAAGTTACTGTTAAGAAAGTTTTTGGTAGCAACAAGACTAATAGCGGCAGTTTTTGGTAGCGACAACTGCCGCTAATAATCTTATTTTTAACAAAAAAATGCTGCTAATAATCTTATTTTTGGTAGTGATATGATTGCTCTGCATAATTTTTATCATGCTAATAGTCATATATATATATATATGGCTCAAAATCTTATTTATCAAGATAAAACAAGGCTCAATGGCTCAATGGCTCAAAATTCTATATTAAGAGGTGTTTCACATTTCACAGCCCTCCAAAAATAGATCTAAAATAGATATGCTTAGTTGTATCGTCAATAAGCGTCTGAGCTCTGCTGGAGATCTGCTTAGTTGAAAATATTACAACATATACATCTCTTTATAGGCACCTCAGCTGGAGATCGATTTCATGGATCTGTGTACATTATATCCTCTCATGTAACTCTTTAGACGTAATATTCAATTACAAAAAAATAACCATTATAACATTTCAATGATTTTTTTATTATTACGAGGCTATAGCTCGGAAGTAAAAAGAAAAAACATACAGGGAAAGAATCTTCTATTTTTACAAGTGATATTACCGTGAAAAGAACCCTAGAAGAAGTGAATCTCATGCATTATTCGACACTTTTCCTATAAATTACTATTTTATGTATGAGGATTTTCTTTGAAGTATTAAATTATATAGTTTTTACCCAAAGATCGAGCTGTAAAAGGACATGGACTTGGGTGCCGACGAATCGGATTCGGGCCGACCCCAACCTGACTCGCCATCTTTTACCAAGCTCAACCTGAACCTGACCTGGGTACCGATTTTTGAATCCTTCAATCTGAATCTGGCCCGCTTAGAAAATACTAAGGTGAAGTCGGGTATAAGTAGGGAAACAGATTCGGTTAATCAAAACTGAAATTTGGATTTTCGAGTCAATTTCTGTAAAATCGAACCCTAACTGAAAGATTTTGATTTTGGTTAATCGAACTTTTCAACTCCCCAAACCAAAACCGAACCAAACCGATCTGATTTCGGTTTTGGTCGGCTCTGTTTGATTTTGAATTTTTCTTCATATCATTTCTTCAGTTTTCTCACTCTACCCAGCTTTCAGAATTTAGGTATCAAAACCGAAACTGTATCGGTTCGGTGTTGATTTTCAATCGATTTCAAGCCGGTTCGGAAGGCTCTGTTTTCGGTTTACGATAAAAAATTTTTCCCAACCTCAATCTGAACCCGACACATTTAATGAAGGGTAGATGAGTCAGAAATCTGCACTCAAATCAAACCCTCTATTTACTACCTGCCATTTGGGCATCTCCGAACAACGGAGATGCATGCCACGCATGCATAGTTCAGTGACCCATAAATGACACGTGGCCAACTGGGTAAATGTGCCTAACCTATATCGAATCAATTGAAAAAGGGTAGTGGAGCTCAAAAACATTACTTTTATTATTAGCCCACATAAATGCTTTCGTGCAGAGAAAGCAAAGTAAATTTGATAGGGAAAGGCATGAGAGTGTGATGAGGAAGTGGGCACATTTGGATACCATATATAAATATAATTATCGAGAAACTCATTTAAGCAATCATTCTCACCCACCCCACGGATAGCGGCTTCTAATTGATTCAAACTATCCACTTTTTTAAGCTTCCTAGCTAAACACGCCACCTCGTTTTTATTCTTTTATTTTTTAGATAGATACGTGAAAAGTACGAATACTCGCCAAGTCGCCATTGCTTGAGGATAGATTTTTTTTAAAAGGAGGGGGAGGCAGACCCAAAAATCGAGCGAACCAAATTAGCCTCAACCGACCTAAAAACCGATTCAGACATAACTTAGCTAAATCGATTCTGATTTGGTTCGGTTTGATTATAAATCGAAAATCGATTAGGTCGAGTTAGAAAATACTATAAAAAACCTTGAAAAAAAAATAAGATTAAACAATAGCATAAAATAAGAATAATAATAATAAACAAACTAACAAAATTGAACCTAAAAAACCAAAAGTTTCAGGTTTGATTTCACAAGATAAAAAAATAAACCAAAAATTAAAATTTTCAGTTTTGGTTCGGGTACCCAAAATTGCTTCTCAACGTGTCCAATGAACCCAAAAAAAAGAGAAATACATTAATAAAAATAAATACCTTAAAAAGAAATTATATGTCGTCAGCGTTGATGCCGGAGGAATTGGATCTCGTCGGAAATGTTGAAAGTCCGTTGGACGAGATCGTAAGATGGAGGTACCGGATACTTAAGGCTGCAAGAGCCAGAGCCGAGACACTCACTCCCTTTCAGAGACCGTCGAGTACTCAATTTTGAATTAGATAATATAGATCATTTTCCTTCTCAATTTTTGGCAAAATAGATCTTGAAATTACTTGCCTACCACCACATAATCAGATTTTTATTCCACCTAGCACAAATTCCGAAAATTAATCCAACAACTACATTTGACGTTCGCCCTTGATCACGTTCATTTTATGGGATGTGTGTCACATGGAATCAAAATATGGCCACTGATGATAGGCTCATAATCACAAGATCTAATTTGTCGGAGATCGGGACAAAAAACGATTCCATTGTCTAATTTCATGTTTAATTTAAAGCAATCAATGATTAAAGCGTGTGAAATTATGTTGAGAAGGAAGAATAGTGAGTAGTAAATATAATAGCTCTCTTAAAGTAAGAAGGGGCTCCTTGCCCCAATGTGGCTCCGCACTGCGTACAAATGATTTAAAATAATAAAAATTCGATAAAACCATATTTCATCATATAGCAACTTCTACAAAATTTCATTAGGTACATGTATTTACAGAATTATTGTAGAAAATTCTATCTTTGCAGGTGGGGTTTCACGATTAAAAACATTGACTGTCTTGAATAAGATAATATAGATTATTTCATGTCTCAATCTTTTAAAGAATAAATCTCAAACTTATCAAAAGATCAAATATTGATTCCACGTGGAATACAACTACAAGAGTGACCTGCGAACTCATCAAATGCTATGCCATGATCAAGAGAAAGGGTTTTCATCTCCCTAATAGATGTGTGTTATGCTATAAGGATCAAGAGAATAATGCCTCACATTTTTATCTACTGTTGTTATGCTTCTCTAATTTGGAATGATATTCTTCAAATGTTTTGGTCTTTTTTGGGCTAATCTTTCTTCGATTTCTGAGTTGGTTGGTTTGTGATTCATCACTGAGTTTTCTCGTAGAGGAAAAGGCATCTGATTTTTTGTGATGTTTTTTGTTTTTTGGTTCTTATGGAAAGAGCACAACAACAAAGTATTAGAAAACAAATCCTCCTCTCCTAGAGCTTTAGTTGAAAAGATCAAGAGCAAGTCTTTTCAACGGGCGAAGAGTCATAAGCTTCTAGATCCATATTTTGTTCAGGATTGTTTGAGGAAGTGGGAGTTAGTGTTTAAGGATAATTGGTTATCGTAGCATTTTTTTTAGGGTTCTTTGTTCCTTCCTTGGGTCTGTTGGTAGTTGGGTGAGCCGCTGACTCACTCTCTTCAGTGCAGCCCAAGGTCTAAGTTGAGTCTATTTGTAACTTGTCTTCTTATCTTATATGATGTCATGATCACAATCACTTTTGGGGATGTTTGCCATGTGATATCAACATCTGGTTGTCTGATAGTTGGGGCATAATCTCAAGATTATTTTGTGAAAGATTGAGATGAAAAACGTTCTCTTTCGCTCAATTCAAGGAAGTCAACAATGTAGACAAAAGAAACCCTTGATGTAGTATCCGAATCTTTGGCGAGCACCCATTTCATTCAATGTCTTCTTTCTTCTCTAATTACCACGCAACTGGGGAAAGAATCTCCCAGCAGATTCGTGAAAATAGGTACAGTTATTTGCATCCTAATATTTACATTAATTGTAATCAAAAGTTTCGCCTTTTAAAATATTGACTGCCTTGAATGAGGATGAAGATTGTTTTTCAAAACAAGTTTTCTTAAAAGTGATCTTAGGATCAGATGAATAATCTATCAAACGATTAGAATTTGATACAAAGTTGCACACATCGCTATAAATGACCTAATAACCACTTCTCATTGTATGCCATGGTTAAGTCAATTTTAGAGATGAATCTAACTATGACCGTGTGATAGGTTACAAATGATCTAAAGATCAATTCTTTGAAGGATTAGGCGGAAAACGAACTAAAACACTCTAGTTAAAGCATTGTGAAAACTTTAAGTTGCAAATGTAGAATATTGGACATACTGGTATCCAAAACAATAGTAGAACACTTATGCGTCTCTCCGAGACGAACATGTATCTCGCCAGGAAGGAAGCCTATCTCGGACGAGATGTCAGAGAAGGACGAGATATCATAAATCTAGGAGAGAAATGGGGTAATTTTAGGTCTTGAACGAGACACACCTCGATGTCTATGCCCGAGCCGTGAGACATTTCGCCCAAGACATTTCATCTAAGGCGAAATTTAAAATTATGCCCTCAACCAATTGAGTGATAGCTCAATTGGTATCTTCCCCCCTTTGTTGGGGATGAAGCCGTGGGTTCTAGACTCCATGTTTTCTCTGCGACATTATATCTGAGTCGTTTTATGTCGTATGACATTATCTTAAAAAAAAAAAAAAAAAAAAAATCCTGCGTACCCCATGGATGTTGTCACTATTTTAAGATAATTGCTTATAAGACAAATGACCTGTAATATGGAAACTCGGTTCGTTTCTACCATGAGTGAAATTTAATCGAAACAAACAATTTGATTTCAGTTCGGTTAAATTTCAAAAAGCCCAAACTGAAAAAAATCGGTTCAGTTCAATTTTAATTTTGATGTTTTGAGTTTTTTTATTTTGTGTAGCTTTTACGCAAACAATTTTCAATTTCCGCCACCCAAAACTGAAACTAATTAAACCGATTGGGAATTGATTTCGATTTTTTTCATTTTGGGTTGGTTTCGTTTTTGTCCGATTCGGTGGACCATTTTTCAGTCAGTTTCGGTATTCAATTCAATAGTTGCATCACTAAACCACTCTAATATCATAAAAACAAAAGAATTGTCTACTCATTATTATTGATTTTTTATTAATAATAAAAACAATTATCAATTAAGGCAGCATAAAACTTGACAAAATATCGAAATTCTGTGTCAATGACTTGCAAGTAACTTTTTGGGATGTTTGTTACGTAGAAACGCGTCCCATAATCTCAAGATCTATCATATCGAGAATGAGACAAAATTTAATCTCTATCATCTTATTTACGGTAATTAATAATTGTCAGCTTAGCTGCCCTATATAATTTAAGGAGAGCTTTCCGATAAAATATACCTAAGTTTATATTAGCATTAAAATAAAGAATGTGTCATAGAGTGATATTTATTTTATGATCAAGAGCTCCAAATGGATGGCTAAACAGTTTATAACTAAGGGATTACATGGAGGCACAAAGCGAGCCAATACTTGGACCCCAAATATAAGCTATGGCACCATTTTATTGGTTGCTCAAGCAATATGTGATTGGACTCCACTTAAAACATAAATAAATATATATGAAATGAACATTATCTTACATGGGCATTATATGATTAAACCCCACTTAAAATAAAAAAAAATAAATACTAAAGAGGCATTAGCCCAATTGATATGCTCCCTCTAATATGAGGGAGTAGGTCGTCGGGGGTTCGATTCTCGTCCTGCACGCTGTTTTTCATTTTTGTCTTTACAAGGTGTGGGTTGAGTTCTGTTAGTTAACCCTCACCCCTATAATTGGTGCTCTCACACGCTGCTCCGTAATTGTCACATGTGTATGTGTGTCTGCTCCTCGGTTCTCGAGGTTGTCTCAACTGAATGGCCGTATAAAAAAATTTTTAAAAAAATTGTGCAATCACATATTGTTGATCGTCGACTATTTTCTTCTTCTCGATTACAAACTAAGCGAGTCTTTCTTCTCGGTCGTTATCTCTTTCTCTACTTGTTTCTTTGTTTCTCATTCTTTCAAGAGAACGAATGACTCAAAATAGGGAAAAAAGGACCGACTCAAAACTTGCATCATCTTTTAGTCTTTCAGAATGACTAGTAAAATTGCACATGTGTTGCGCGTGTTGATCTACATAGTTATTAAAAAAATAAATATATGTTTAATATTTTTATGGAGATCATTTTCTTCTCAGTCTTTGACACAAAGGATCTTGGGATCATGGTCCTATCAACAGACGCTGAGATTTAGATTCCGCATGGTAGACCTCCCGAAAAGTGATTCAAAGAATCACGCCTGATGTACACCCACCCATGATCATGTGAATGTTCGAGATGTCTTCTACATCAAATCAAAGTATGATCGTTTTATTGTAGGCTCGTGATCTCAAAATCTATTATGTCAAAAATTTGCACGAAAAATGATCTCCATCAAGTAGTCTCAACCATGGTTTCAAATGCATAAACTTATGCACTGTTGACAACTTTGAATAGTGGTGGAGATCATTTTTTGTCTCAAACTCAACACAAAAGATCATGAGATCACGGTTCACCATCAGACGGTATTATTTAGTTCCGCATGCTAGACCTCCCGAAAAGTGGTTCAAGCACAACATTTGATGTACACCCATGATCATATTCCTTTTGGGAATTTGTGCCACATGGAATCAAAGTTTGATCGTTTGATTGTACATTGATGATCTCATGATCTATTATGTTGAATATTTGGATGAAAAATTATCTCTATCGTGTGTTGAATTAGATGATAGAGATCATTTTTCGTCTCAACCTTCGATAAAAATAAATCTTGAAATCATGGCCCCACCATCAAACGGTAAGATTTAGATTTCACGTGGCAAACCTCTTGAAAAGTGATTCGTGAGCCATATTTCATTACCCCCATGATCATATTCCTATTTTGGGATGTGCACCACATGAAAACAAAATATGACTGTCTGATGATAGGCCCATGAAGTAAGATATATTATGTTGAATATTTGGGTGAATAAAAATCCCCCCCATCTCATTCGAAGAAGTCTCAACTTGGGTTTCACGTGGATAAACAATTGGCTGCTTTGAATCTACAGTGAAAATAATTTTTCGTTACAATCTTCGAGACAATAGATGTTGAGATCATGGTCCTAAATAAGATCTTGATCCTACCTGACAGACGTCTTGATAAGTGATTCTACGTAATAGACGTCCTACCATCTGATTGTAGGCCTGTGATCTCAAGATCTATTGTGTCGAATATTTGGTTGAAAAAAATCTTCATCATCAAGATCTAGTGTATGAAAGATTAGGCGAACAAAAACTTCTATCATTTGATTCAAGGCAGCCAACAGTTTAAACATTTGAGCCATTAGTTACTGCAAGAATGTTTGGTTGCAAAAATCACTGTCTAAATATGATAAACTCATAATCTCAAAATCCACTAATATAAAGGATAAACACTACAAAAAAAATTTTGGCTGTAAAAAACTGCCGTTATTAATAAAATAGCTATTAAGACTATTAGCGGCAGTTTTTGTTAATAGCGGCAGGTTTTGGCTGCCGCTATTAGTCTTATTTTTTGTAGTGAAAGAGATCTCCTTCATGTAATTCTAAGCGATCAATTGAGGTTTGGCTAAGGTACACTTAAACCTAGGTGGGTGCAAACTAGAAGTAACCCTTTTGGCTAGTATAGCTTGTATGTCATATACAAAATCATCGCCAAAGCCCTCGCAAACCGATTAAAAAAATTCCTTCCACATATTATTTCCACATCCCAAAGTGCCTTTGTCCTTGGGCGTTTAACCACCGATAACGTCATTGCGGCATTTGAAGTAAATCAATATTTCAAAAAAAAAAAAAAAGAGTCGGTGGGATCTTGCGCCATTAAACTTGACATGAGCAAAGCCTACGAGAAGGTTGAATGGCCCTTAAAGCTTGTATGCAGAGATTGGGTTTCTATGATAGATGGGTCTCTTTCATCATGGGGTGTGTTAATTTTGTATCCTATTCTTTCAACATCAATGGTAACTTCTCGTGTCACATCATTCTGTCCCGTGGCCTTAGACATGGTGATCCTCTCCCTCCCACCCTGCTTGTTTATTATCTGTGCAGAGGCTTTCTCTACCATGATAGATAAACCGGTTTCCATGGGCAGAATTTTGGGAATAAAAAATTGTAGAAATGCTCCGGTACTCTCACATATATTTTTTGCAAATGTTAGCATGCTTTATCTTAAAGCTTCGGTAGTTGAATGAGCAGAAGTTATTCGCATCCTAAAATTATATGAGGAGTCTTCGGGGCAACAAATCAATTTTGAAAAGTCTTTGGTGTCTTTGGCAAGTCAGTCTCACAAAACGACAAAGATAGTATTCTTCAGGTTCTTCGTATCACGTGTGATAAAGCGCAAGCAAAGTACCTGGGTCTCCCTTCTTCGGTGGCTAGATCTAAAAATGAAATCTTCGGGAACATTAAGGATCGCATTTGGCAAAAGATGCAAGGTTGGAAAGAAAGGCTACTCTCCAATGTTGGCAAGGAGATTCTCATCAAATCGGTTGCCCAATCCATTCCTAATTACACTATGAGCTGCTTTAAACTGCCTAACAATTTGCTTCATGAATTATCTATGTTAATGGCCAGATTTTGGTGGAGCAACAACAAAAAACTAGATGGTGTCCACCGGAAAAAATAGCAGAGAATCTGCACATATAAATTTAAGGGTTGTTTAGGTTTTAAAAACCTTACCGCGTTCAATGAGGCTGTGCTTGCGAAACAAGTGTGGCGTATCATACAGCAGCCCAAATCTTTTATGGCCAGATTACTCAAAGCCCGTTACTTTCCTCATACAAGTTTCTTTAATGCTCAAATCGGTCACAAGCCCTCTTATAGTTGGCGCAGGATCCTATCAGCAAAGGAAGTGATAGAAAGGACGTATTTTAAGAGTGGGCGATGGGAACAATATTGACATTTGGGAGGACCGCTGGATTCTTAGACCTTCTACCTTTAAGGTCATTACCCTGTTTACGTTTCAACCAATTTGCTGGGTTAAGGATCTCATCCTTCAGGATTCAAAGGGCTGGAATGAGGAAATCATATGCCAAAATTTCTGGGAAGTGGATGCAAAAAAAAATTTACGCATCCCGCTAAGCGCAGCTTCGCAAAAAGATCGTTTAGTTTGGGCTCTTGAGTAAAAAGGAAACTTCACAGTCAAATCTGCCTGTTATGTTGCCGTTACAGCTAAGATGGGTTGTCAACCCCAATCTAGTAAGGCCTCACACGATCGCGAACTTCTTTGGAAGTTAATATGGAACGGTGAGGTATCAAATAAAGTCAAAATGTTCATGTGGCATGCATGTAACAATATTCTTCCCACTTGTGCTAATCTACAACGAAAAATTCCCCATATTGATGCAACATGCCAATTGTGAGAAGAATGCTAAGAAACTCTCGATCATGCCCTTATTTTCTACAAGCACACTACTCTCTTCTGGTTCTCATCATCCCTAGGCCTCAGACCCACTGCAATCGGGGGAGTATGCTTTTATTGAGTGGCTGATGTCATTTCAGTTGAAAGCCAGAAAGGATTTTTTGGATAATTTTTTTATCATTTCCTGGGCCATCTTGAATTCTAGAAATAAAGTGTACTCCGAAAATTCTACAAAATGGGATATCCTTCATGATGTTCGTGGAGCGGAAGACTACTTACACGAATACAGACGCTTAAACTCCAAACCAATTTCGGACCCATTATTTGTTGTATCTCCGGCTGATTCAAGGTGGAGGGCCCCAGCTGCTAACACTGTCAAGATCAGCGTTGATGGGGCATGGTGCGGCACAAACAATATGGGAGGATTGGGTGTCGCTATTAGAGACTCATCTGGATCTCTAGTCTCCTCTCTCACTAAAAGAGTCCTAAATGTGAAATCTGCTAATCAGGTTGAGGCTCTGGCAGTATATACTGATCTTCTATTGGCCAAAGATCTTTACCTCCACGACGTCACAATCGAAGACGACTCGGCAAATATTATTTCTTCTATCTCTAGGTAAATCTCGGATTACTCGTTCCTAGGCGCTCTTTTTAGGGATATCAGATCTCTATTTCAACATTTTCACTCTGTTAAGTACAACTTTTTTCACAGGGACACTAACTTTGTTGCTGGCCTACTGTCTAAGATAGGTTTGAATTTAAAAAACTGCGCTATTTGGTCAGGTGAGTCTTGCCCTAATCAAATCAAGCAGGCTGTAATGATTGACACTTCTAATTGAAATCTTCCAAGCTTTTCCACCAAAAAAAAAAAAAAAAAGATTAGTTTTAATCCTCCGGAACTTCATGGGATTTTCAGTTAAAATATGTGTTGTTATAAACTATAAGCACATTTACTATGATTAACTGGGATAGAATAGAACTCATAAGGTTTTACTAAGTAGAATTTTACTAAGATTAACTTGGATAGAACTCGTGAGAATTTTACTAAATACCTTGAGAGATTTTTTTAGTATTCTAAGTTGTTGGGTTAGCACTCCTTGTATTCGTGAAGATGTGATGGGAGAGACTTTTACTTAGGAAATCCATAGGGGTATTATTGGTATTGAAAAAGTTTATAGGGGTACTTTTGGTATTGAAAAGTGTGAAAACAAAATTTGCTTTTGCACTAGTAAAAGTGCACGTGTTGAATCACAAAATTTTATAAATGTTCATCTGATAAGTCTATCAGTATATAACTTATGAATCTAATCAATCAAATATTCTATATTTCAAGTGTTGTATTATGTTTTGTATGCACTCATTCAAAAAAAAAAAATAGAGCCATTTTTTGGGATCTATGTAACGTGAAATTAAAAATTGTGTAGAATATTGGTGTGACAAATGATCTCTGTCATCTTCTTCTAAGTAGCCAATGAGTTTCAGTGGGTTTGTGACGTAACTACTCTCATACACATGGGCCTTATAGCACTGAAGAATGTACAATGGTTTTCTATATCTGTAAGGGTGAGCCTAAGACATTGCTTCGGCAATGCCGTGTGTCACCCGAGCGAGATTGCTATGTTACGAGCTAGATGTCGCGCTGCATATAAGTTGGCTATGAAGGAGGCTCTCATGGGCACGATGGTCAAGTGCTTGAAATATGTGCTGGTTACGAGGACCACACACGACGGTTGGTTTGATTCTGTATGACAGCGAGACATGTTGGAATGGAACAGCATGAAGAGATACATGCTATTGTTGCACACGAGGTACTAGTGTATGATATATAAGGTGAAACCTGAGCAGACCAAGTGAAGCATGAAGGTGTGTGCATGCGTATTGTAAGGGGCACAATGTGTTGGAATGGTAGGCCTTAGTCAAGAAGGTAACCATGAGGGGAGATCCCGTCCTCTAAGGTTGGCCTTAGTGTTGTGGCATTGAGGCCCCACATAGGTGTGGCAAACGCGTCGGGCCCAACCCCCGTGAAGATTTGAGCCTCCGAGAAAAAGAGTAGGGATAATTCTTTCTCGAGATCCATTACTTGCACATAGAAAGTTTGTCCATGCACACAATTATCTGAAAGACTTCGTATTTTAGCGACCTTTGTCATATGAAAACACCATCTAAGCCATCTGATATGAATGTCATGATTTAAAGTTCTTTAAGGAAAAAGTTGGCACATACATAGTTTCTCTCATATTATTCAATGCAGTCAACCATTGAATCAAATAATGGCCTTTGACTGCATTGAATCATATGATCATTTTGTGCTAATCTTTTGCAACAAAGATCTTTAGATCATGGCCTTCAGGACACGGATTGTAATATCCTTAAAATCTTGGAAATCGTGTAAGTTAGATAATATGTGCGGGTGAATGTGTTGTGTGTGGTTTACAAGGGAACCCATGCAATTTAACACACTTTGGTGTGTATGTGTTTCACACCAAGGGAGTTAGTGGATAGGTGTAATACAAAACAAACGCGTTTGTGCTTTGCAAGAAAGCAAACTCACTTGCTATGTTGAGAAAGGAAGAAAGAAAGGATTTGAGAGAAGAGATGGGATTTTCCTTGAATCCATGTGTTAGATTCACTACATTGTAGTGAGGTTTATTTGAAGTGTGCGTGTGTGTGTGTGTGTGAAGGATCGCCTACGTTTACGTGGGCTAGGTCGTGAACAAGGAGCTCGGTAAGATCAGGTGGGTTTTGAAATTCCCTTTTCTAACAACAAGCAAGACAATCCGATCTATGAGTGAATCGTCGAGATAAAGGTGAGAAATAATACCTTTATATATTTAAAGTGGGTTATTTAATGTTTAATATAATAAACATGATGTATAGAAGAGGTTTGATGAAGATCGAGTTGAGGAAAAACTCAGATCTGAAACATCTCTGATTCTCGCGCGCACGAGCTCCCGAGCTCGCTCGCACGAGAAACCTTCAGAAGGTATAAGAAAGCCCGTGGGGTCCTATGACTCGCTCACGCGAGGACTTAAGTGACTTGAGGCTCGCTCGCGCGAGGCCTCGCATGACCATCAGCAGCTGACCAAATAATAGTTGGTCACGTGAGAAAAGCTGTGTTTTGGGCTCGCACACCCGAGCTCCAGAGCTCGCTCGCGCGAGAAACAGAGTTAGATTTGTTTTGATTCTTGTGATGAGAATTCTTTAGAAATGCATATCTTTAGGTTTTCTTATGCATTCCTAAGGGGTATTTTGGACACTTTGAATTTAGGATTAAAGTGTTGAGCTTGCATATGAGTTCTCAGGAGAGCGATGCATGGAATGTGATGAGGATGATTTGAGGTAGGGGATTTTCAATGCAAAATTATATGTTTGACTTTAGTTCATAGTTCCTTGATATGATTGAATATGATAAGTTTAACCCTGTTTGAACTTATGTTTGAATTCTTTGAAACTAGAACTGGAATTTTATGAATTTGATTATGAACTCTGAAAATCTGTAGGAGAAATTCAATGCTTATTGCACTTAAATCGTGATTTGTAAAGATGCATTTGATACTGTCTGATTTTAAACAGCCTTTGATATTGTTTTGAGCTTGACTCGTACGATGAAAGTTAGATTGTGAAATGTTTTTTGAACTCATTTGGATTGCTTTGGCTGCCTAAGAAAGATGTGAATTATTGACGCTTGAAAATATCGATTAACTCGACGCTTGGACATTTGACGTGGAACTTGCATTGTGATTCCTTTGGATTCTTTTGACTGCATCCCTTGGAGTTGGTACGGCGGCATAATCCGTACATGCATTCATACATACACTGCATATGCATCCCTTGGACAATCATTGAACCTTGGACACCCTTGGAAACATTATAATACATTAGACACATTGGACACATTGAGACACCCTTGGATACATTGTGACACCCTTGGACACCCTTGTACAGTTTTGGTTGCAAATTCGACATTGTTTGCAAGTGTGATTGAAACTTGGATACCCTTGGATAAGTTTGACTATTTTAAAACGATCTTTTTATCGATACGGTTTTGATGAAACTCCATTTTGAAAAGTAAATGCTTTGAAGTTATGTTTGAAATGAAAGAAACGGATAAATGCTTTAAAACTCAGTTTTGAAATATGGTTTTAACTCATGTCATTAAATCTATGATTTCTAATAATAAAAATGTGAATTTATAGTGGATGTCCTCTACTGAGCATAATTGTTAGCTCACCCTGACTATATGTCACAGGTATATATAACACTTATCAGGACGCCGGACTTGTGGATTGAGGACTTGAAGATTTGTAAGATTTTCGGGATCATAGATTGTGTACTTTGTGGAGTTTGGTAAGTTCGGACTCGGTATTCATTTTACTCGTATACCTATTGTATACCACTGTTTCGTGATGGTTGGCCATCACCGGTGGTTGTTTTAGTTTACTATTCTTGTTGTATGTTAGAACTGGAGTTTTTATTTATGTCATATGTTTGTACCAAGTATTTCTGTATCAGATTGTGAAGTTTTAAAAGTTCTGTTCGAATATAATAATCGGCTATTAATTGAAACTTGTATTTCATTATACCAGATCATTATGTCTGGTAGAGGTAGAGGTCGATCGAGAGGCGGTTGTATACGAAACAATAGGGGTGGTGAAGGATTCCCCACAGGTACGAGTTGGGCCCTAATTGGGGAGAGAGGTTCCATAGAGGAGGAAAACCAAGGAAGAAATGAAAGTGAAAGAATAGCTCAGGACATGGAAGTCGTGGACAACGCTATGGCTCAATAGACGACATTGTTGGCAGTAAACAATGCCAATAACCATCAGCAACAACCACCACCACCACCTCCGATACTTCCTATACAACCCACCTTTATCGAGTTTCAGAGATTGAGACCTCCAAGTTTTTCTGGCCAAAATGATCCGCTTGAAGCGGAGAAATAGCTAAACCAAATAGAAAAGCTTCTTCAGAGGTTACCGTGCACGGAGGAAGAAAAGGTAAGCTGGGCTTCCCTTTCAATTAGAAGGTGATGCAAATTCGTGGTGGAAGAATGCGGTGAGAATGAAAGAACAGGATAACCCAGATGGGTTATGGACGTGGGAGGAATTTGTTGAAGTATTCAACAAAGAATATTCTCCTAAGCAAGTAAGGAATCAAATGACAGCAAAATTTCTAACTTTGGAGTAAGAAGGGATGTCCGTACGAGAGTATGGAACAGAGTTTACGAGGTTATCGAGGTTTTCTCCGAAGTACGTGGTCACGGAATTAGTAAAGGCCAATAAATTCGAGCGCGGCTTAAGGCCGGACATACACGATAAAATTTTAGTATTAGAGTTCGAAACGTATGGAGCTGTGATGGGTAAGGCCTTGATTGCCGAGAGAAATATAGAAGACATGCATAAGAGACAAGAGCAGCAAAGTAAAAACATAGCAGGTTAAGGGAGGATAAGTACTTATGAGCCGGCAGACAAGAGGCCAAATTTATTGATGCTGACATCACCTCAATCTACTCAAACTGCCTATTCAAGACCATCTATGTCCATGCCTGGGCCGCCCCTTCGCCTTACAAATCCCATGACTGCTGGGACATCAAAAGTACCACAAATTTCTCACACTTCTTCATCCGCACCGTTTGAGTCATGCTTAAGATGCAAGGGACGACTTACAGCAGAGTGATGTAGGTGGACCACGGGAGCATGCTTTAATTTTGGCCAGATGGGGCATTAGATATGGTACTGCCCGGAGCCGAAGAAGGACAGGACGACTTCGGCAAGAGAATTCATCGATCCATAAAAGTTTCCTTGCGTGTTTAACCTCGAAACATGTAATCTTGTGATTTGGATGTATGATCAATGCTCTTAGATCGAATTTTTAGTGTATGTATAAGGAATGGATGGATACATTTCTTTTAGGGTGTAAATTTTGGATGAATATCACATTGCAAAATTTTGGGTGGCATGGTTTGTTAAATGTTGAATATATAAATGATTTTTCCTTGTAGAGTTAAAGAGCTTAATTATTCAGAATGGTGAATATGTGATGTGATGAAAAAAAAATTGATGAGTTTCATGATGTGTGTTGAGGTACATTTTTGCAGAGTAATGTTCTGTGTGCAGGATAAATGGTGGTTAGCCTAATTATGGCTACTTTTTGAATTAGCTGGGATGTGCAACGGACACCTTGCTAGGGATATAATTTATTCTACAGGATGATTGATAATTTGGTTGTGGATAAATTAGATTTTTGTTATGGACAAAATTTGGATAGTTTAATTGAATGATTATGAGAATGGACTTAGTGTAGGACGAGTGTCGGTCCTCTATTAGAAATTCGTTTCTTTCGTTCAGGGTGCATGAGTTTATTTCATTGTTGTGTGTAAATTCTTACCAACGTGAATCGTGGTTAGTGGGTGTTGTTCATCATTGTGATCACTATGTTTCCAATGTAAACTATTGTGAAATATCAGCTGCATTAGATTGAGTTTGCGTTAGGATATGTCCTCATCAATTTTCGAGGACGAAAATTCCTATAAAGAGAGAAGAATGTAACAACCCTAAAATTTTACATATAAGTCGTTTCATATCAGGATGTGAGTGTACAATTTGATGTGGGTGGTAAGACCTCGTTACTTAAGTCAATTTTCGAGGACAAAAATTTTATAAGGTGGGAAGAATGTAATACCCTAAAATCTTAGAAATCGTGTAAGTCAGATAATATGTGTGGGTGAATGTGGTGTGTATGATTCACAAGGGAACCCATGTAATTTAACACACTTTGGTGTGTATGTGTTTCACACCAAGGGAGTTAGTCGATAGGTGTAACATAAAACAAACTTATTTGTGCTTTGCAAGAAAGCAAACTCACTTACTATGTTAAGAGGGGTGGGGGTAGGGGGGTCTCACACGTGAGACTCATTTGTTAGGTTTTAAGAGTTGTAAGATTAGAGAGAAAGGAAGAAAGAAAGGGTTTGAGAGAAGAGATGGGATTTTCCTTGAATTCGTGTGTTAGATTCACTACATCGTAGTGAGGTTTATGTGAAGTGTGTGTGTGTGTGAAGGATCACCTACGTTTACGTGGGCTAGGCCGTGAATGAGGAGCTCGGTGAGATCGGGTGGATTTTGGAAACCCTTTTCTAGCTACAAGGAAGACGATCTGATCTACGAGTGAATCGTTGAGATAAAGGTGAGAAATCAATACCTTAATTTATTTAAAGTAGGTTATTTAATGTTTAATATAATGAACATAATGTATGGAAGAGGTTTGATGAAGATCGAATTGAGGAAAAACTCGGATCTGAAACATCTTTGGTTCTCTCGCGCTCGAGCTCCCGAGCTCGCTCGCGCGAGAAACCTTCAGAAGGTATAAGAAAGCTCGTGGGGCCTATTTCACTACTCATCACACCCCCAAACCTACACTTTGCTAGTCCTCGAGCAAAGCAAACTAAAGAAAATAAATGCCACTTTCGTAGGGAACACGATTGCACTTAGCATGTGCAACAAGCCTTTAAACTCCTAGGTGATCCCTAGTGGAGGAGTTATGTCTCCTGAGGGTTTACAGTAAAGTTACCTACAAACTTCCAAAATTTTCAAACCATCGGTAAAATTGAGTTTTCAAAACATAATTTTTTTATAACATATATACTATTCAAAAACAAAAATATTAATTGTTTCAATATGTGAATCATCAATCTTAAATATTAATGTCATGTCAATCATGCTAGTATCCATTCAAATTAATCTAATGCTCAAATTGTTAGATAACTCATTCATTCATGCCTAAACGTGACGTGTGTGCATACCAAAACTAAGATTCATCCATCTCGGAACCAATTTAAACAGTAAATCATCAGATCTCATGTGTCGACTCAATCCTCACTTTAGGTATACTCTCAAAATAAAATCACTCCGATGATGGGTAGGTTTTTGCACACATGTGAGAGATTAATACAAAGCAAGCAAAAAGGTCTCACATGATTAATGAAACACGATGCAATCAATGAACAAAAATAATTCTCATAAGAACTGATACTTATATATCCTAAGCATGTCATATAAAGTGTCATAAGTATCACATATTTACTCTCCACAAGGCAGTTACCGATGCAAGATTGGATCATGAAGGTCTTTTGTAGGGTTATAACGAGGCTCAGGAAAGGGTAAGAAAGAAAGGGAATTTGGATTCAAAATTTCTGAGAAATCGGCAAAGAAACAAACTTCTGATTTTTCTATTTCTCTTCTTTTTCTTTTCTAATCTCTCACTATTTTTCTCAACTTTCTTTTTCTTTTGAATTTCCTTTTCTTAAAGCACCTCATATTTTTCATTATTTTTCAAATTTTTCTTTTTCTTTTTCTCCTCCTTTTTTCTTTTATATTTTTGCCATACACTCTCGGTAAACACCACAACTCAGTATCTCTCCACTTACTCTCTTTTCGTTAATTTTCATCCCTCGTTCCTAATTTCTCATAAATAAGAAGGGTAAAGCTGAATTTTCAGAAATGGTGAAGGGTTAAAGGTTAACGTGGCTTATCAAAGAATGTATAAAGGTAAATTTTCCAATAGGCTCAAAGGGGTACTAGAAGGATAAATTGATATGAGGTGAGGTATTCTAAGCACAAACGAGCCAAAGATGGCCTTCAATCATGTCCTTAAAAGATGGTAACCTTGCCTATTTGTCTTGAATAGATATACAGTACGTTCTAACACAATAATATGAATTTGATATCATGCAAAGTTATAAGCCAAAATAAAATGTATGAGATTATACAAAATAATTCGTATTCAAAGAAAACTCCGAGTTTATGTATTCACGCATCAATGATGGGAAATTAGCTCTAAAGCTTACCGGGTTTAGTCTCCACTAAGAACCTAAGATTTAACGTTCAAAACAGTTCATCGATTTCTAAGTCTTAGCTTGGTATAAATGCAAAAATTCTAAGCATGAATATCAAAATTACCCACAAAATATCACATTAAGCGTCATTATTTTAGATACAAGCATTCAAAATCTGACATTGATATTATCAGAATTAAATTCACATGCATCATCAACTAAAGTTTGAAAACTATCAAAAAATAATTCATATATGATGGTTCAAAATTTATTTATTTATTTATTTATTATTATTTTTTTTTTTTACTATTATTATTATTATTTTTTTATAATAAAAAAATAAATGACACAAGATAGATAACCATACCCCCAAACCGAAAAATGACAATGTCTCATTGTTTGAAATAAGTAGGCACCCCCAAACCTGTAGAAAAGTACCTCAACACAAAGATCAGGTGCAGAGAATATGTGCATTAAATTAGAACATGATCAAAAATAGATTAAAGGTAATGTGGCTACACTAATTTGGAAATTAAAAATAATCTAAACTAAATTAAAAACTAATATTCTAGAACTAAACATACGAAAAGAGAAATCCTAAATCCTAAAACTAAACTAAACCTGAGTCCAACTCCTTTAATCATTGGTAGGCGGGCCCATCCACCTTGGTTCACTTAAATTGATGTTCTTCGGCACAGGGAACAATTTCTCCCAGAGTTAGAGCGGAAAGTGATGAGTCACCGCCGATGGTATGGATGGAGGTGTGGAGGCGGCGGTAAGAGATGGAGATGGGGGAGGCGACGGTCAGAGATGGAGATGGGGGAGGTGGAGACGGAATCCCATCAATTATCTCGATATCCGTTGTGATGCTCTGTGTAGGAGATTTGGAACGATTCTAACAAAAACAAAAATGAAAATGAAAATAAATAAAACACACTGGGTTGCCTCCCAGAAAGCGCTGAGTTTAAGTGTCGACAGCTCGACCTCTTCATTGATCAAGAATCTGGGTCACTAAGGTGCATTGCCTCAAACTTAAACTGGGTGATTGGCTCAAACATCGGTTTAAGACGTTGCCCATTCACTTTGAAAACTTGACTGCCCTTGAGACTGCGGATCTCAATCGCACCATGCACACTAATGGAAACAACCTGAAACGGGCCTTCCCATTTAGATTTCAGTTTTCTCGGGTGGAGCTTTAGTCTGGAATTAAACAGCCAAACCTTTTGTCCAATGTGGAACTCTTTTCGAGAAATTGACACATCATGCTGCTTTTTGGACCTTTCCTTGTACATCTTGGCGTTTTCATACGCATCATAGCGTAGTTCTTCAAATTCACTCAGCTGTACCCTTCGATTTGATCCTGCCTCTGGCATATCAAAGTTAAATCTTTTGATAGCCCAAAATTTCTTATGCTCCAATTTAACAGGAAGATGGCATGCTTTCCTATAGACAATTCTGAACGGAGACATTCCAATTGGTGTCTTGAAGGCGGTACGATAGGCCCAAAGAGCATCAGATAGCCGGTTAGACCAATCTCTTCTATCCGGTCGCACCGACTTTTCTAAAATTTGTTTGATCTCCCGATTCAACACTTCCACTTGACCACTAGTTTGCGGGTGATATGGTGTTGCAACCTTGTGGGTAACGCCATATTTCTTCATTAGAGTGGCAAAATGGCTGTTGCAGAAATGTGAACCGCCATCACTAATGATTGCTCTCGAGATCCCAAATCGGTTAAACACATTTTCTCTCAGGAATTTGACAACGACCGTGTGATCATTCGATCGGGTTGCCACAGCTTCTATCCATTTGGAGACATAATCAACAGCCACAAGAATGTATGAATACCCAAAAGATGGGGGAAAAGGACCCATGAAGTCAATCCCCCAAACATCAAAATTTTCAACAATTAAAATCGGATTAAGGGGCATCATATTTCGTCGTGAAATATTTCCAAGCTGTTGACATCTTTGGCATTCTTTACAAAATTGGGCAGTGTCCTGAAAGATGGAGGGCCAATAAAATCTGCTTTGAAGAATCTTGTGTGCAGTCTTTTGTCCTCCAAAATGGCCTCCACAGGCCCCAGTATGGCAAAAGTGAATAACACTCAATTGTTCTTCTTTAGGCACACATCTCCTGAGAACCTGATCTGAACAAACTTTAAACAGTTGTGGCTCATCCCAAAAATAGTATTTTATTTATGAGAAGAATAAATTTTTATCATTTTTGCTCCATTGGGTAAGGATTCTGCCAGTTACCAGATAATTCACAATATTAGAGAACCGAGGAACTTTTATAGCGGCAACACCTATTGCCATCAATTGTTCATCCAGAAAGGTGTCCCGGATAGTCTCAAAGACCGATGATTCTTCAGGCAGAATTCTTGACAAATGATCGGCGATAACATTTTCGACCCCTTTTTTATCCTTGATCTCAAAATTGAACTCTTGGAGAAGCAAGATCCAACGGATCAACCTCAGTTTCGTGTCCTTCTTTGCTAACAGATATTTCAATGCAAAGTGGTCTGAAAAGACCACTATTTTCGAGCCAAGCAAATAAGAGCGGAACTTATCTAGAGCATACACCACGGCTAATAACTCCTTTTCAGTGGTGGTGTAATTTAACTGGGCATCAATCAATGTCTTACTGGCATAGTAGATCACATGGGACAGTTTGTTCACTCTTTGCCCTAAGACTGCTCCAATAGCATAATTAGATGCATCGCACATGAGCTCAAAAGGTAGAGAATAATCCGGTGGTTGGATTATTGGTGCATTTGATAACAATTCACGCAACTTCAGGAATGCTTTCATGCAATTCTCATCAAAGTCGAAAGGAGCATCTTTGCCAAGCAGGCTGCACAATGGCTTAGCAACCTTGCTAAAATCTTTGATGAATCTTCTATAAAATCCTGCATTACCCAAAAATGATCGAATTTGTCGAACACTCATTGGTGGGGGAAAATTAGCGACTAAATCAACTTTTGCCCTGTCAACTTCGATTCCTTTCTTTGAAACAACATGTCCCAACACAATTCCTTGTTGCACCATGAAATGGCTTTTCTCCCAACTAAGAACAAGTTTTGATTCGACACATCGTTGCAATACCTGGTTAAGGTGTTGCAAACACAGGTCAAAGGTCTTTCCGAAAACAGAAAAGTCATCCATGAAAACTTCGATGAATTTATTAATCATGTCCGAGAATATGGCCAACATGCATCTTTGAAAAGTGGCAGGTGCATTGCACAAGCCAAAAGCCATTCTTTGGTATGCAAACGTTCCATAGGGACACGTGAACGTTGTCTTCTCTTGATCTGCAGGAAACACTGGTATTTGATTGTAGCCCGAATATCCATCAAGGAAATAATAAAACTCTTGTCTTGCTAACTTTTCGAGAATTTGGTCAATGAATGGTAGGAGAAAATGATTTTTTCTTGTAGCTGTGTTCAACTTTCGATAGTCGATGCACACGCGCCACCCTATGGTTTCGCGAGTGGGCACCAATTCTCCTTCAGTAGTTTCTTTCACAGTGATGCCAGACTTTTTCGGAACAATTTGAACTGGACTGACCCATGGACTATCAGAGATTGGATAGATGATTCCAGCATCGAGTAGTTTTATGATTTCCTTTAAAACAACTTCTTGCATGTTTGGATTAAGTCGCCTTTGCGGTTCCCTCGATGGTTTACTATCATCTTCCAAATGTATTTTGTGCATACATACCGATGGTTCAATCCCTTTTAAATCAGCTAAAGTCCATCCAATGGCCTCTTTATTTTCTTTCAGCAACTCATACTCTTGTTCTTCCGACAATATCGATGATATTATTACTGGCAATGTTTCTCGAGGTCCTAGAAACGCGTACTTGAGTGACTCAGGCAACTGTTTTAATTCGACAGTTGGTGGCTGCTCAATTGATGGAGTCAGCACATCCTTTACCTCAAGATGTAATGGTTCTACCTTAGTCACATTTGCACATAAGTGATCATCTGGGCATGATAGACTCGACTTTGTCTCTTCTGACTATTTCCTTTCATATCCTTTTTCCTCATAGATGGCCAACAATGCAGTTTTAAATTCTTCTTTGGTAAGCATTGATGGTAACACTTCATCCACTACTTCGTCCATCTGGTCGATGTAAAAACAGTCAACTTCATCCTCGTTGGGGAAATGGTTCATCGCATGAAATATATTCAATCTAACCTTCATGTTTCCAAACGAAACGTCCATGACTCCCGTTCGACAATTAATGCAAGCATTTGCAGTGGCGAGAAATGGACATCCAAGGATGATGGGGACTTGATTAATGGATTTAACAGGTGGTTCCATGTCTAAAACAACAAAGTCCATAGGGAAGACAAATTTATCTATTCCAACCAAAACATCCTCGATAATACCCCTAGGTCTTCTTTCTGACCTATCAGCCAGTTGGAGTGTGACTGTTGTAGGTTTCAATTCACCCAATCCGAGTTTCTCGTACACTGAGTATGAGATTAGATTAACACTTGCTCCCAAATCCAATAACGCTTTTCCAATCGGTTGTCCACCAATGACACATGGAACAGTTGGGACTCCAGGGTCCTTGAGTTTCTGTGGGGTTTCCAATTGCAATAGCGAACTGACTTGATTAGTCAAGAACACTTTCTTTGAAACATGAGTACGTGCCTTTCTCTTACGCATGCACAAATCTTTGAAAAACATGACATACTCAGGAACTTGTTTGATTGTTTCAAGTAATGGAAGATTTATCTTTACTTGCTTGAATGTTTCAAAGATTTCTTCCATTTTTGCCGGTCCCTTGCCCATTCTGGATGGAGGAGTTAGGCATTCAGGGAATGGTGCCTTTGGGACATAAGGTGCAGATTCAAGTTTCGATTCTTTTTCACGTCCTTGTTGGACAGTTGAGGGAGACACTTCCTCTACTTCTTTTTCTTTTCCTTTCTCTTTTCCTTTTTCTTTCTCTTTTCTTTTCTCTGATTCTTTCTCTTTCGTTGCTTCTCTTTCTCCATCAGCTTCCACAGGCATTTCCACTTGATTATCAATCGCTCGCCCACTTCTCAGCACCGTAAAAACTTTCAATTGTTGACTATTCGATGGTCCTTCATCTGGTGGTGCTTGACCTCGAGGATTGTTAATAGGCTGACTGGGAAGCCTACCTTCCTCTCATTGACTCAGTTGATTGGCCAATTGACTGACTTGGTTCATTATCATCTGCTGAAAATATTGCATGCTTCACATCACCTTTTCCTCCAAATCAGAAACTTTTGAAATGGTGGCCTGAGATTGATTAAAATTCTGATTAAAATTCTGATTTTTTCGATAATCAGAATTCGGATGGTAATAAAGAGGGTTCTGCTGGAAATTAGAATTCTGTTGGAAATTGGAATTCTGCTATGGACGAAAATTTTGCTGAAAATTTTGTTGAAAAGTTTTTGTCCACTCATTGGATTGGACCTGTACTGCTGGTTTACCTGACCAGTTAGGTTTGACCCTCCCCATCCTAAGTTGGGGTGATTTTTCCATTCTAGGCTATAGGTATTTGAGTACATGTTTCTACCATGCCGTTGATAAGATTGAGTCACATTGACCTGCTCTTGAGGAGTAGGTTCATCAGGGAAGAATGACAAAGTAGTTGGGCACTCATTAGCCATGTAACCTGGGTGGTCACAAATTGAACACACAGTGGGGGTGACAGGAGATTTAGCTTGCTTGGTAGCAGCTAACAACATATTCATTTGCTTAGACAACATATCAACTTTTGTTGACAGATCTGAGGTATTGTTGTTGACATCGTACAATCCGTCTCTTGTCAACACATGAGATTTAGGTGCCATGTCTAAGTTAATTCGCCCCAATGTCGCATTTTGTATTGAGGTTTGGTACAACTTTTTGAACAATGCCCACAGTTCGTCAACTTCTTTTGTGGCACATGATCCACTACAGGATGCATCAACCATGCATCTCTCTTCAGGAATTAGTCCATTGTAAAAACTCTGGACCTGCTGCCACCTTGGCAGTTGATGATTTGGACAACTCTTAATCAATTCCTTAAAATGTTCCCAACATTCATGAAATGTTTCTGTAGGTTGTTGGGAAAAGAACTGGATCTTCTGACGCAACTCAATGGTTTTGGTCATGGGAAAATATTTTTTAAGAAACTGACGGTGTAGCTTTGCCCAACTCTGAATAGATTGTGGTTATAAGGAGTAGAACCAAGTTTTTACCTTATCTCTTAAAGATAAAGGAAAGAGTCGCAGCTTAGCTATTTTGTCGGCCACATTATGCACATGGATCATTTTACACACTGCAATGAACTCATTCAAATGAACATGTAAATTTTCATTTGACAATCCATGATAGATTGGTAACATTTGAATCATTGCGAATTTAAAATCGTAATGGTTCCCTGGGATGGGGGCATGCATGATACTATCTTGATCCTCGTAAAAATCAGGATCATTATAATATTCCAATGTTCTCGGGCCCTCATCATGATTATTGTTCCCATTATTTCCATTATTATTGTTCTGATTATTTTTATTCCTTTGATCTGCCATAGTCTTAGTATGATGATACTGATTCCTTCGGATTCTACGATTCTCTCTACAAGATCGTTCGATCTCAAGATTAAACGGTTGCAGATGTGGGTGATGAGAACAAGTAAAGCTCATGCACCACGCTCACAAACAGGGTTGATGATTCCACAACAAACTACAAATAGCAGCTTCAATCGATTGAAGCAAAGGTTTCAATCGATTGACACAAAGCACAGACAAATATTCAAACAGAGACTTAATCAGTCAATCGATTGAAAGAGTGGTCTCAATCGATTGAGATTCAAAAGTCAAAATCAGTCAACACAGAAATTTAACCAGAAATGACCAACAGCAGAGGCCTAGTCAATCGATTGACAGAGAAATGTCAATCGATTGAAAGAAACCTAGAAATTCATAGAGAATGATATCCCAGTCTCAATTGATTGACAGAGTATGTTCAATCGATTGAGTCTATGATAAACAGTAGCCAATATCAGAAGAAAAGAAAAGAAAAAAAAAAACAAGAATTTTTTTTTTTTTTTTTTTAAATTCGAATCTAAATTAAATAAATTTTTTTTTAATTAAAATTCAAATTTAAATTAAATAAATTTTTATTTTTTTTTAATTCGAATTTCAAAATTAAAAATTAAATTCGAAAATCAAAATTTAAAATTTAAATTTTAAAATTAAAATTAAAAATTCAAATTTTAAAACCTAAAGCCAATCCTACAAAATCCTATAAAATCTTCTCTAAGAGAGAAAAATAAGGGAGAGAATAAAAAGATTCCTACAAATACTAAAGTAAGTAGTCCTACAAAAATGAATAACTAGAATTTTTTTTAAAAATCCTATAAGATATTTTCTAAAAGAGGAAGATAAGGAAAAAGAAACTCCTACAAAATCTAAAATAAGAAGTCCTAAAAATCTCTACTTCCTAAAAGAACTCCACAAAATCTTACCAAAGAGGAGAAAAATAAGGGAAAGAAGATTTTGCAAATAAAAAATCCAAATATTAATTTTTTTTTTAAATTCAAAAATCAAAATTCACACAAGAAAATCAAAATTAAATTTCAAAAATTCTAATTGCAAAAATTTAAGTTTGAAAATCAAAAATCAACCTTTGAGCACCAAATTTCAGATTTCATAATCTACAAACTTCAAAAATTTCAAAATTAAAGATTTTTTTTTTTTTTTCGATTTTATTTTTTTTACTCACCACAGTCGATCGATTGACTCTTTGGTGTCAATCGATTGACAAAGCAGTGCTTACAACCACAAAACACAGTCAATCGATTGAAGTAGAATTCTCAATCGATTGACTGTTAAAAACACACAAATCCCTATCCGAATTAATCAAAATTTTGCCGATTTTCTCGGCAACGGCGCAAAAAACTTGATCGATTTTAAATGTAACCCTTGCAAGTGCATAAAATCTATTGTAGTATGGCAAGAACAAGGGTGTCGAACCCACAGGGAAACGTGAATTTTAATTAATTCTTTCAGAGATTTAAAACGTCCCCAAAGAAGTACCAAGGGGCAGATTCAATATACCAAAAATTTATCACACTTTTCCTAAATACAAGAGAAATAAATTAATCTAAACAACTAATTACTGATGAATCTAAGAACAATATTTAAAGATGATCAAGGAATATGCTGCCCCAGATTAGTACCCCTTTTCTATCATTAAAATCCACAGTTTCATTAAAGCATCATTCGTCTAGAAAAATAATTCGTAATAAAATATGATCATCAATCCGGCATACCCTATCTAAAAACAATGACTCAACCTATCATTGCGGTATGACTCATAAAAGAAGCATAGCGTATCTCATGATGTTTAGATCACAACAATAAATATATAATCGCTCTGCAGCCTAGATCAGCCTGCAGGTCCAGATCTAACGATTATAGCCGTTGATACGCGCAATCAAAGGTCATAACAAAGCATTCAATATATTTTCAATAACACAAACTTTTAGCAAAACGATTCCATGATGACAATAATAGACTGCGGTATTAATCATAAAAAATTGCTACTTATCTGGGGATCGCATCTTCCCCGATCAACGGATTTAACCGCTCATCCTTGGTGTATGATTTCCTTGTTCATTCAAAGTCATTCCACTTTTCATTTCTTCTAAAAGATCTTTGTTTACAATGCTTTCTCCTAAATACAATTTATGCTTAAAAGAAAATAATATAAATCCTAAGTACAATCTACCCAAACCAAAACCCTAGAAGAAGGAGAAGAGAAAACCCTTGAAAAGATGAAAAGAATTCCCCCAAAAATTCCCAAAGTGTATCCTCCTAAAGATGCAAAAATTCCTTTATAAAAGAATCCCCCCAAGCAAACTCATAGCTTCCAATTTATAGGGTCGAACAAACCTAACCCTAATAACCTCAATCGATTGAGAATTAAATCTCAATCGATTGACTTTTAAGTAGGGACAAAGTTGTCTTCATGTGTCAATCGATTGACACTTAGTCCTCAATCGATTGACATCTAAAAGCAATTTCTGTGAACTCCTGCCCAACTTTGCATCAGACACTGCCTTGGTATTTTAGCTATAACTTTCTGTTTCGAACTAGGATTGAGGTGATTCATACGGTGTTGGAAAGAAGACGACAAGCTCTACAACTTTTGTGTTTTAGAAATGTCGTAAATCGGACGTCTTGAAGGTCCAAATTAAGCTATAAGTCACACTAAGTTCTCGGTGACTCAAAATTACAGTGTTTTGACATTATTTTCGGAATTCTTGGGCGGTTTTAGAAACTTGGATTGTATTTACCTGAAACACTTTAAATCTAGTAAATCTCATCAGATAGCCTTCATTGGACAACTAAATATAGGTATTTAGGGGTAAAATATCATCATATTTTACTACTCATCAGGGCCCTGTGACTCGCTCACACGAGGACTTAAGTGACTTGAGACTCGCTCACGCAAGTCCTCGCATGACCATCAGCAACCGACCATTCCAGTCGGTCGCGCGAGAAAAGCTGTGTTTTGGGCTCGCGCGAGAAACAGAGTCAGATTTATTTGGATTCTTGTGATGAGAATTCTTTGGAAATATATATCTTTAGGTTTTCTTATGCATTCCTAAGGGATATTTTGGACACTTTGAATGTAGGATTAAAGTGTTGAGCTTGCGTGTGAGTTCTTAGGAGAGCGATGCATGGAATGTGATGAGCGTGATTTGAGGTAGGGGATCTTCAATGAAAAATTACATGTTCGACTTTGGTTCATAGTTCCTTGATATAATTGAATATGATAAGTTTGATTGTGTTTGAACTTGTATTTGAATTCTTTGAAATTAGAACTAGAATTTTATAAATTTAAATATGAACTCTGAAAATTTGTAGGAGAAATTCAATGCTTATTGAACTTAAATCGTGATTTGTAAAGATGCATTTGATACTGTTTGATTTTAAACAGCCATTGATATTGTTTTGAGCTTGACTCGTACGATGAAAGTTAGATTGTGAAATGGTTTTTGAACTCGTTTGGATTGCTTTGACTGCCTTAGAAAGATGTGAATTATTGATGCTTGGAAATGTCGACTAACTCGACGCTTGGACTTTTGACATGAAACTTGCATTATGAATCCTTTGAATTCTTTTAACTGCATCCCTTGGAGCTAGTATGGCGGCATAATCCGTACATGCATTCATACATACACTGCATATGCATCCCTTGGAGCATCATTCATCCCTTAGAAATATCATGCATCCCTTGGACAATCATTGAACCTTAGACACCCTTGAAAACATTGAAACACATTGGACACATTGGACACATTGGCAACATTGAGACACCCTTGAAGACATTGAGACACCCTTGGATACATTGTGATACCCTTGGACACCCTTGTATAGTTTTGGTTGCAAATTTGGCATTGTTTGCAAGTGTGATTGAAACTTAGATACCCTTGGATAAGACGGACTGTTTTAAAACGATCTTTTTATCGATACGGTTTTGATGAAACTCCGTTTTGAAAAGTAAATGACACTTTGAAGTTATGTTTGAAATGAAAGAAAATGATAAATGCTTTGAAACTCAGTTTTGAAAGATGGTTTTAACTCATATCATTGAATCTATGATTTACAATGATAAAAATATGAATTTATATTGGATGTCCTCTACTGAGCTTAATTGTTAGCTCACCTTGACTATACGTCACAGGTATAACACTTATCAGGACACCGGACTTGTGGATTGAGGACTTGAAGATTTGTAAGATTTCCAGGATCGTAGATTATGTACTTTATGGAGTTTGGTAAGTTCGGACTCGGTACTCCTTGTACTTGTATACCTATTGTATACCACTATTTGGTGATGGTTGGACATCACCGGTGATTTGTTTTAGTTTACTATTTTTGTTGCATGTTAGAACTTGAGTTTTTATTTTATGTCATATGTTTGTACCAAGAATTTCTATATCAGATTGTGATCTACGATCTGGCGGTCTGAATTTTTTCATTGATTTTGTATGTTGGAAAAATTCTTGTTGTCACACGGATCTCCAAGATAGTGTTTTCACATGATACGGGGTCCCCAAAACACCAAGTCTTTCTTTTAAATTATGTGCAGGGGCAAACTTTGATGCACATAATGTAAAATAAATTGTGGGGTAAATATTAAGGGTACCTATGTTCGCGCCTACGTTCGAAACCAACTGAAAATCGTTCACTATTTCGAATCAAATGATGGAGATTCTTTTTCGCCCCAATCTTCCACACGTTGGATCTTGAGACCATGAGCTTTAGTTTTAAAAAAAGGGTACGACTCTCATGACCATCATGTAAGCAAAAAAAAAATGGTGCTTAAATGATCATTTGTTGTTCATGAGCTCAACGCACTACAAAAAATAAGATTAGTAGTGGCACCAAAAACTGTCGCTACTAGTCATGTCGCTATTGAAACAACTAGTTTTCTTATTAATAGCGGCAGTTTTTGGTGTCACTAATAGTCTTCGTGCGGGTAATCCACGCCGTCAAAGTGATAGATCATAAGTTGAAAGGCAGTGGGGCGTAAAATCAAATTTTTTGATAAGTTTTAACCATCTAATTTGTGCACACTAATGCCAACCGTTATGTGTAGTTGTAATGGTTGAGTTATGGACTTGATTCTTTGGCTAAAACATTTTCCAATGATGGATTACCAACTAAACCATTTAAATGGATCATAAATCGGTGGCACATGACATAAATCAGTGTCACACCACACTTCAATGGTGTGACATATTAGGAAATCACACTTTAGTTGCACTATAAAATGTTGACCATTAGTGGCAGCCAAAAATTGCTGCTATTAATAAAAATTGTTGCTATTAGTTTTATCGCTACCAAAAATGGCCGCTATTAGTCTTGTCACAATAAAAAAATTGCCTTAATAGCATGTGCCGCTGAAACACCTTCTTTTTATAGTGTTATAATAGATCATTTAAACACCATTTGATATTTAAATGGCAATCAACAGCCATTATACTTTTAAAAAAAATATCGTTTTTTTACATTCGAATTATTAAACATAGTAGCATAAAAGCAATTGAATTAGATAATAACAATAAAACTAAAATATATTAAAAATAATTGCATAATTATGGAATCGACCTTAATAATAACAATATCAGTAATGTGGATTATCATCATGTACAGACCCAAATAATAGTTACTCGTATTGTTTATGAGGTTTAATGAAAAATATTAGACACATTTAAGACCATGGCTGAAACCAATAGATGAGCAACAACTAATAAAATAGCCCAATTTTCATCCATTGAAACTTTAAGAGCACCCATCTTGCACTAGTACTATCATTTGCACCTAAAAAGTGGAAGGTGGGTGTTCTTAGAGTTAAGGCAGTGAAATAGAGCCACCATAACTAATATTGCAATCTGGATCTATATTAGATACCTGATTAGAGTATTGACGCCCGTAGAGGACTAAGTAATGCACTTGTGCTTCATGTGACATTAAAATAATGTTTTGAGTGCCACATAAAGCTTCATGTAGGATCTTAGAGGACGCTCACCGTCCTCTTTTGAAGGATGAAACCCTTTTCCATATATATATATATGGACACTGTTAAGTGAAGGATAGATTTTATACAGATTATACAGATAAAGTGCAAGTAGTGATGTGGCATGATGCATGGGCGTTGAGGCTCAGTTAATACGTAGCGCCACATCAGCTGCCTGTACTTTGTCTATATCAAACTTGGTCTCACGTTTATAATTTATATATATATATATACACACGATACATTTGTGTCGACTTGGAACCGGATATGTATTAGTTATGAATCATTGGGAACGTGCAAAACAAAATTTACTACCTCAGATCTCGAGTGTGAATCTTTAAACAATGTCTGCCATTGACTTTGGCTTTGTGTAAAATGAGCAAGCCACTTGCTGTCAACAATGAGTAGTAGGGTAGCAAAGTCGACGCTAGCGCAGCTCACAGGCATGTGCCTTCATTTCGCAACCCGAAGCTCATTAATTGAGATCTGTGTCGGTGGTAGCAGTCCAACACATAGATGGGACTTCCTTGGGCTCACAATTTATTGTTTCTAAACATCTCAAAAAATTACAATTTCTACTTGTGTGCTAATACTTGCACCCTAGATATAATTCGTTGCACCAATATTTAAATAGAAAAATAAAATTTTCAAAAGGGTGCAATCCCCTCATCTACCTTATCTACCCCTATTTCTCTACCGATATGCCCATGGTACCCTTATCTTTTCCCTCTTCCAAACTTTGCCCACTCTCTTTAGCCGACACCTTTCTCACTCATAGATTACTCTTAATCGAATGCCTCTCCAGCTCTTTTCCATTAACATCTTTATTTTCCCTATCGATATCAAACTAATATTCCATAATTATTAGCTAATTAAAATCAAATACTCAAAACTCTTATAAATCCCCCTTTCCGTTCTCATGTTGGTACCATTACGGGTAGCATTAAAAGCACCCACCAAACCTTGCTGAACACCTACTTTAAAAATTATTGATTGTTTTAAATCACACAATTGAGATCATTTTTCTCTCTAATCTTTTGAACAATAGATCTTCAGATCACGACATACTTATTAGAGGATAAGTTTTCAACTCCACACACTACAAGACATAAGACTATTAGCGGCAGAAACTATCACTATTAATAAAAACACTTGTTGTTTCAATAGCGATGTTAGTTTTTTTGTTAATAGTGGCAATTTTTGGTGCCACTATAGTCATATTTATTGTAGTGACATGGCCACTACAAAAAATAAGACTACTAGCGACAATAAAAAATTGCCACTATTAATAAAAACACTGCACTAATAGTCTTAATAGTTTTTTTGTTAATAACTGTTAATAGTCTTATTTTTTGTTGTGGGCATAGATCCCAAAAAGTAGCCCTAAAGTTAAGTTTGGGCATGATATGTGTCATGCAACTTTAGGGTCACTTTTTTTAGATCTGTCCCATATGGAATCTAAAATTGACCGTCTGATAGGTGCACCATGTTCTAAAGATCCTTTATGGGGAAGATTGGAGCAAAAAATGATCTTCATCGTCTACTTTAAAGCAAATAATGATTTTTAGTGTAGGTGCCCAACAAGATTCAGTGGGTGCTTTTAAAGCTACTTGTACCATTATTCGCACACAATAAAATTAGAACCTGCTCGAGCCATTCTGCATGGAACACATCGAATAAGATGACTTATAATGTTTTTAGTTTCAATCTTCTACAAGATGGATCTTGGGACAGTGGTCGTTTAGCGTACCATTAAGCGATTAATTTTTATTTCATGTGGCACATATCTTAAAAAGTAATTCTTAAATCATGTTTAAATATAATATGTGCCACATGATTTTAGGATCAATTTTTTCTGGGATATGTAGATCATGGAATAAAAAAATTGACCATTACCCGTATCTTTTGTGATTGGCCTTAATTAGTATTCTTTAATGAATTATTTACTACTTTTTGTTTTTTTTAGATGAATTATTATTTACTACTCAGCCGATCATAATATGGTAGACAAGAGATTGAATGGATCCGATTGATTGTTGTTGTTTGTGTCAATTTAATGTTGATAATTAGGGCTGTCAATAGGTTGGGTTGACCCAATACCCAATTGACCCAACTCGAGTCCACTGGGAAGTCTGGCTGGGTTTATATATAAAAAATATAAAAAATATCATATATATATATATATATATATATATATATATATATATATATATATATATATCACACCGCATGATAGGGCAGTCACAGCTCTTAAGCAAAAGAAAAAAGAGCTGTTGACCGCTTTGAATCAGACAACAAGAGATTTTTTTTGTCCCAAATTATATCATAGATCTAAAAGATCGTAGCTTAGAAGAAGACAATAAGATGTTTATTTCATGCGTGGGACACATCTTAAAAATAAAATTTACCCTAGTAAGCCGGGATCACATCCACATTCCCTAAACGTGTCTTTCTGATCTTTTGTGATCACATCTGCTTTCGCTAAAACCCTCCCTCCAATCTTTTATACCATAAATCACAAGATCATGGATGTCAAATCATAAAATAAATACGCGGGTTTTCAGCAAGGCACAAGTCCCAAACATGACCCGAATTCTACGGGCATCAATACTCATTGTTTACAGCAAATGGCCTGCTCATCGTGCTCATTTTACACAAACTCAAAGTCAATGGCAGCCATGGTCCCAATGATTCATAACTAATACATATCCGCAAATCGGCCCGGTTCCAATATTTTATATATAAGTGCATTTTCATTAGAGGTTCATTGTATATATAAGTGCATTTTTATACGAGGGACGAGGCTATGGGTCAGCACGCAAAGATATTTTTGTGCCTATTCTTAGGGGTTCGACACTTAGCATATTTTTTTACTGATTTTGGTTAATCCGACATTCCAACCTTTTTCTCATTTAAACCCCCTTAAATTATAATTACCACTGACAGAATCAGAAAGGCAGAGTGATGCGAAGCGCCTGGGCAAACGTTTCTGACATTGGGGGTTGAAATGGGCATTATCACCCTTTAAAAAGACTATTATTGCCCCATTTTTAATCATTTTATCTGTTTCATTTATGAAGCGTTTACGCTTCTCTGTAGAAGCATCATCGTTCCATTACGGAGCGTTAGCGCCTCTATCTTGAAGCGTCAAAGCTCCTACAGGGAATAAAAGGTGCCTACAATATGACACGTAGTAACTTTTTGTTGACACGAAATTTTTTTTTGTATGAAGCGATATTTGACCTTTTATCATTTATTACTGTTGTCAGAATCATAAATGAGAAGTGGGGCGAAGCGAAGAAGAATATTGTTTCTAACATCGTGGTTTACAATGACCATCATTATCATTTGAAATGACTATTTGAGGCGGCCCTTCAAAAATACCATTTTTGCCCCAATTTTTATTATTTTTTGGCTCTTCTATTACGAAGCGCTAGCTCTTCTGACAAGAATCGTCATCACTTCTTTAACGGTGTGCTAGCGTTCTATCATGAGGTGTTAACGCTCCGTTAATGAATGGAAACCACCGTCAATATGACACGAAGTACCTTTTAGTTGACATGTAGCACCTCTTTGTGAGAAGAAACGTGTCACGGGGTCACTCGTCCAGCAGTGTCAGCCCAAGCGGTACCTAACGCCCCATGCACTAAGTCAGCCTAATTCAACTCACAACCCTGCGAAGCAATGCAGCAAGTTAGAAAAGTCTTGTGCGAATTTTCAAAGGCAACTAAGAATGCGATAGGCAGTGACGATTAGAGAGGCTGCCCCGCTTTGGGGGTAGACCTGCACCGCGGGGGAAGCTGGAAACCACCTCAAACACGATGACCCTAGTACACGACATAACTAGAGCGACCAAGCACCAAGCAAGGCTCGGATGCACGCACTCAAGCCCACAAGGCTAGTGCACATGTTGGATCGGGGGACTCCAGCTCATGCCCCTTATATAAGGGTAAAATAGCAGTTATGAAAAAATAACGGAAGAACCTCAAGCGTATTGGTTTGACATACTGCCCACATGGTACAAGTCCTCAGCACTAATACGCCCGCAACGCCTCGCATCGACCCCCACAGGATCATATCGTGACCGTGTCGCGCCGATATATGAACCCTTCATGTTATTGTGTTGCGACGCCCTCGTGGCCCACGACCAACACACTCAGTGCAGCTCTCATGGCTTGTGAGACACCTAAGATGCACTGATACGGAAAAGAAAAATGGCCCTACGACTGACCTGAATGGCCGCGCCGCATGCTCCCATCACATCCTCCCCCACTCAAAATCGTCAACGTCCTCGTTGACGTGAAGATACTTCTATATCTAGAATCTGCCCTCCCCCGCATGTTATAGTCTCTGAACTCAGTCTTCACTACACGCACTTCGCATAAGCGACTGACCCTTCTCTGGTTCGACGTAGTTCGCAATTTCTGCCCACTGCCATGGTCCCTCGACAACTCCCCTACCTTCACCCCTATAGCTCAAAATAAGCAACGCTGCTCTCTAGTCTCTCGGCCCCTAAATCTTGCACTCTGAGTTGCATTTGCAAAACACTCCCACTACTGCTGTCTCTCGACACCCATACCTTCTCTTGGGTAGCAAAACTATACACAAGGAAAATAACGCTGCTCTCGTCCCTTAGCAACTTCTACCTTTACCATGAGTAGCAAAGCTATTCACAAAGCAGTACACTTCAAACTCTGTACACGATTGGTGTCTAAGTCTTCCCATAGCCCACACCAACATGACCAAGTGCCCCACTCCTCAATAGTTGATTAGCCAGATCGTCCCTACCCTAGGAACGACTTCCTCATCATCAACTTCCTTCTCGTTACTCTTCGTCTTCTCTGTGATCATCGCGTTCAGGGCGGCCTTCTGTTGGCACTCCCACACTAGATGCAGCCCACCACACAAGAAGCAGCTCTTTATCTTCGACCTGTCCTCTCTCTTCTTTTCATATCTACTCCTCTTCTAACCAAACCGCTCCTGTTCATACTCATTCTGCTTTCTCACCTATTTATCAACATCGTCTATGGGCGTTTGGTCCACCTTCTCGCGCTCTTGGCAATGCTCGGTTAGCTGTTCGGCAGCAGCGAACGTCTCATCCAGGTGAGTCAGTCCTCTACGAGTCAACTCATGTTGTGCCCATGGCGCCAAGAAGTCCCGGTCTTTCTCGCTCATATGGTCAATGTCTAGCATCAGGCTAGTTAAGGTCTTAATATACTCATGCAACAGTCTTGTGTGTTTCAACATCAATAATACCTTTCATGTTGTCCATCCGACATTGGTAAGTAGAAATTTAACCCGCAACTCCTTCAAATTAGCCCAAGAAGCAACTGCCCCATTCTCCAGACGTGCCTCTAACACACGATGCCTCCACCACAACTTGGCATCTCCAATCAAGTATCTCGATGTAATCCTCAGCTTGACTTTCCCATCGAGGCCCCCCAAAGATTCAAGGTATTCCTCTACGTCTCAAATAAAGTTCTCGAGGTCTTTTGCCTCTCGAGAGCCCTTAAATGTTTCTGGCTCGAGGAACATGAACCGAGGTGTTGGCGTCCCTGCTGGCATTGTAAGGATAAGCTTCTTCAGCACGCTCATGTCATCACACATCTCCTCCAACGTGACTTTTATCTCCCGCACTTCTACGGATAGCTGCTCTACGGTCTCAATCAAGGCGGCATAGCTTCTCTCATCCCTATTCAGTCAATCCCCTTGGGATGTTACAACTACCATCACCGAATCCAAATATTCCGTCTGAGCTTCTAGATCCTCTATCCGTTCCCTTGTCGAATGCCGTCTGGTATCTTCACTTGTTCCATCCACCTCAGCCATCTTAACTTAGCTCTAATACCAATTGTCATGGAGTCACTCGCCCAGAAGTGTCAGCCTGTGCGACACCTAATTCTCGATGCGCTAAGCCAGCCTAATTCAACTCACAACCCTGTGAAGGAATGCAACAGGTTAGAGAAGTCTTATGCGGATTCTCGAAGGCAACTAAGAATGTGATAGGCTACGACAATTAGAGGGGCAGCCCTGCTTTGGGAGTAGACCTGCACCACGGGGGTGGCTGGAAACCATCCCAAACACAATCGCCCTAATACACAACATAACTAAAGCGACTAAGCACCAAACACCAAGCAAAGCCCGGATGCACGCACTCAAGCCCACAAGGCTAATGCACATGTTAGGTCAGGGGACTCCAGCTCATGTCCCCCTATATAAGGGTAAGACAGTAGTTATGAAAAAATAATGGAAGAACCTCAAACATATTGGCTTGACATACTGCCCACATGGCACGCATCCTCCACACCAATAAGCCCGCAACTCCCCTCATCGACCCCCATACGACCATGTTGCGACCATGTCTCAACTCTTCATGCCATTGTGTCGCGACACCCTTGTGGCCCATGACCAACACACTCGATGCAGCCCTCATGGCTTGTGAGGCACTTAAGATGCACTGATGAGGAGAAGAAAAATGGCCCTACGACTGACCTGAATGGTCGCACCGCATGCCCCCGTCACAGACGTCTGACCTTATATCATTTATTATCGTTGTCAGAACCTTAAATGAGAAGTGGATGGAGCGGATCGGAATTCGGTGTGTGACATCATGGTTTGCAATTGCTATCATTACTATTCAAAAATACTATTTAAGGCAGCAAATTTGTGAATTAAAAATTTTCAAATTACTTTTTTGCTTTACCCTAATTTTAATTTTCTCATAGCACAGTAAGAAGACACATCGAAGTAGTGAACTCCTTTTTCATTTTTATAGAACAAAGTGAGTGTCATTTTATATTCATTCCTCTTCAAATATGCTCCATCCCTTCCTTGATGGAGCGCTAACGCTTCTTTCATGGTGCGTTAGTGCCTCTGCACCTCTATTTAGAGGCACAATCGCTTCATGTAAGGAGCACTAACGCTTCTTATTGAAACCATCAGTGCTTCTATCTACAACGAGGAAGCAACGACATTCCTTTTTTATATCTTCTTTTGTAACTTCTTATGATTCACAAATTTTCAAGATGGTTACAAGACCCCAGCGAATAAGTGTACCATTGTGAAAGTGTCGGTCGATCTACAACGAGGCCACTGAAGATAGGAAAACTCTGCTAACGGATTCAGCCTTCAAACAATTCTTTTTAGCACCGAAGGGAGTGAAAAGTGTCAACGGCCTCCTAGACGCAATTATCAAGTTTTGAGTTGAGAAAAACATCTTGGATTTTGAGAATGGCACTATTAAATTTTGCCCACTTGATTTTTGCTTAGTAACTGGTCTTCGAATGACTGGCCCCTGTCAATAACCTCCCTCCAAGCCCCTTCTCGAAGACCAAACGATCAAAAATAAGTTTTTCAGGGACAGTAACCCTGTAAAGAGGGGAGACATCCTCAATGCCATTAATGGCGTAGCTAAGGGTGCCGACGAGGACTTCCTGAAGCTCTATTTGTTGTTCATCCTCATCACCGTCTTCTTTCTAAACACAAAATGTACTCTTGACGGCCCCCTACCTTGATCTCAATGATAATTTCTCAAATTTCAATGAATATCCATGGGGTGATGCGACGTACAAGCACCTTTTGTAGTGTGTGTGGACAAAGCAAAGAGAAATTAGAGAATAGCAGAGAGGGCAAAGGTTGTATGAGATTATAATATTTATGGTTGCACAATTGCTCTGCAGATAATGTCGCCTACTCTAATTTTGAGGGTAATATGTCTGCTCTAATTTTGTATTTTATTTCCTATAAATCCCATAAAAATTTCATCAATATGTTCTTCCTCAGATCTGAGCATACGAGATCAACCCGAAGAGCGCCCCAACGAGGGTTGAAGGCATCGCCCGTTTTCCAAGGTTACTGAAATGAGAGGTAAATGAGAGTACGAGAAAGTTCTACATCAAAGACTTTGACTATAAGGTAATTTCTATACAAGGTGATATCGCTTTCCAACCGAGGAGCATTCACTTCACATTAGAAGCGATTGCACTTCTACTACGAGGGGCAATCTCTTCACATAAGATGCGATGGCACGTCTACGTCGAGACGCAATCATTTCACAGAAGAAGCGATAGAGCGGCTATTTCTAACATGCATTCGCTTCTTGTAAGAAGTGATGGCAGGGTTACGCTAAGGCGCAATCGCTTCATAACGAAGCGATGTCGATTTTCTTAATTCTTTATCATTCATCAATAATATGGAAAATATATATTCTTGTAAGCCTTTCGGGAACTGGAGTGCACACTCTATGAGAAGACCCAGCTTGTGATAGAAGATTTATTGCGATCAGAGCAGAGATCTACAAAAGCGGGTAAAGGACCTATTGTCCCTCTCATTATTGTGTGGAGGAAGAGGTCAGACATTGATGATATTGACCTAGAGGAAGAGGAAGAGGGAGAAGAAGAAGAAGAGGCTCCCAAAGCTCGTAAGTTCATGAAATCACAGATTGTTGAATAATGGATGCAATCTGCAGATGTGGTTGTGCTGGTTATATGTGTCTCTAATTAAGTATTAACTTATTGCAAGTGCACAATGGATATTATAGTACTAGCAAAGGATCGTTCCCACAGAGACAAGTTTATATATATAATAATTTAATTTTTCTGAAAACTTATACTTATCTTTTAAGATCATAAACTACTGAAAAAATATGAATAAAGAATTATTTCTTAATCTAAATTGTAGAAAATAAATCCTAAATCCTCCTACTTCAGATTATGGTCGTCAATCACAATCTTCAGCTATCGGATGTTTACAAATTTAAAATACCATTATACTATATCTCACTCTTCTTAAATTTGGGTGTCAATCAAAAACTAGCCTCATTCAATATAGATTTATACTAATCAACAATCTTCTAAAACTTAGGCATCAATCAAATTCTAGAAAACTGAATATGGAAAAGTAAAAGCGTTACACTAATCTGCAAACTTCAATCTAAGTCGTCAATTCAAATTAAAATTCGAAGATGTTTACAAAGTAGAAAATTGCAATAAAATAAATCTAAACTAGAAAGCAAAATAAATTTTTGTTATATCCTTCACCCCTCAGCTACAGGCGTCAATTGCTTCTGAGAAACTATGGATACCTAAACTAAACTACTCTAATGTTGATTGAAAGAAAACCCAACCTCAGTCGTCAATTGATGCTGAGAATTTCTTCGATGGTTATTCTTATACCAAACCCTCTTATTTATAGATCATAAGGGGTCGGTTTACAAAACTCTTAATTATAATAAAAGAAATTAAACTATCCTAATATAACTCTACTCTAATCTTATAGTTCCTTACTTTCTATTCTGTTGATGTACTTATAGATTTCTTACTTTGTTTCAGCAGCAGAGTCCTCTTAAGATTCTTATTGGTCAATCTCCCAGATCTGTGATCAACCAAACTTCTAAGATAAGAATTCTTCTAATTTTATGCATGGCGATGTTCACTCTCACGTGATCAACAACTTTAAAAAGTCTCTTCTCTAGAAAATCATAAATCATGATTTTCTATTCTTTACTTTCTATACACTTCCTATTAGACGATTTTCTTTTTATGATTCATCGCTTTTCTTATATCACACTCTTTTGAATGGCTTCTTCTGAAGAATCGTAAATTATAATTTTCTATAGTTTTCTTTTTGTAAAACATGATTTTTCATTCTTTCAGCAGACGGTGAATTGTCTTTTAGTTTAATCGTCTTTTTATTGCTTTATGAGTTCATTTTGATAAATATTAGCATTTTAGTTCTCTTTTATTGTTTATCTTTAATATCTGCGCATCGGTAACTTATTAGTAACAAACTAAGTCCTAGCATCACTAAGTTAAGAGTGATAAATTGGTATATTATGTGGCTGATCAAGATGCAAGAATTACAAACTGTCAGAGATTAGTCAGAGAGTGGAGTACAAGTTTCGACGACCTCAGACTACAGGTTCTCAAGCTTGAACAAGAGAACTAGAAACTGAAGCAACATAATGCCCAAGTCTTGAAGGAGCAGGGCTATATGAGGCGGCAGATGATCCTGATCCTTCAAGATTAAGCCTGTCTGTGGATCAATTGAAAAAAATATCCAAGGTATGCTATTTGTTTAAAGCTTATGATGCGATGTGTCAGCGCTTCCAAATGACTCGCTACGAAGCATCGACGCATCGTTTATGAAGTGTCAACGCTTCGTTTATGAAGTGTCGACACTTTGTCTATGAAACACCGACATTTCTTTACTTAATAATACGTCTATGCTCTCATATTGCAGGACAATACTGTGGCGAGAAGCATGTTGGTGCTCGTGGGAAACACTAGACAGCTATCCCCCAACCAAAAATGTTTGCCACCAGTTCCTCCTATGTCGTCATGCATCACCTACCACCGATTGTGATCCCACCTCAAGACTCTACACCCCAGTTCCAACCCTAAACCTAGCCCCATCCTCCTACTACCTCCAGAACCCAACCCCAACCCCAACCTCCTACCCAATCCGAACCCCCACCTCTCACAAAGTCTAAACCCCAATCTCCTACAAATTCCAAACCCCAACACCAGCCTCCACCACCATCACCAACTGCGTCTCATGACTTCGGTCATGACATGCCCATTACACAGACATGCACCAAGGAGAAGTCTTCAATGCAAGCTGTAGAAGAAGACGACGACTAAGATGGCTCAGTCGCCTTCAGGAGATGTGAGAGGAATCAGGGTAAAGCTCCCATAGTGATTCCTCCCACACAAACTCTCTCTAAAAGAAAGGGAGAGTTGGTCTCCCAACCTATAAAAAGAAGGCTAAAATGGGGAGGGACCCCAACATCAGCGACAACTTATATGAAGGCTATTTAGGAAAAGCCCGACAGTGAGAACGAGTAAGTATATCCCCTCACCATAGTTATTGCGGGCATAAGTATATCCCCTTGTGCTTTAACTTATGTCTGAATTTGAATATAAGACTATGATCTCGACTGTTTAGGGCCAACACATTACCTTCGAGCAACTGCACAACCTACGGGCCCCAACGAAAATAGAAGACCCAGTAAGTTTTAATCTCCATTGAAACGCGTCGCTTTTTTTATTCCATATTGATATTTTTACCTTCATATATAAATAATGTTCACGTACTTTAGGGTCATTGACAAGCGGGAGGACAAGCAATATGACACCTTTAAGAATAAATTCAGGATGTCCCCTGTGGCGCTCAAATGCATGACATCGGATTTTAAAGCATTTGAGAAGAATAATAAGGAGAATGTAGCTTTCCTCCTTGCCGACATAGGGGGACTATGCAAGGCTTATGCCCAATTTTTGATGCGCAACATGGCACCAAGCCAATGGCGTGTTTCCTCATCAATAAGAATCACGCATTGTCTGCGATAGACTGTGAAGAGATATTTATTCCAATTCACATTGACCAGCCACTCCACTGGGCGCTTGCTTTGGCCACCTCCTCAAACCATTAGATCATTGTCGTGGACCCTTGCCCGAACCAGCATCCGGCCTCCAAATTTGCGAAGGAGATCAGGGCCCTAGTAAGATTGAAGAGCCTCCAAAGAAGCGATTGAAGCGCTAGTGCTACTAAGTCGAAGCGTCGACGCTTCTTATCGGTAGCATCGGGGCGTCAGTACCCCCAAAGCTTCTCTATCGTTGCATCAGGGCCCCGCCCCCTTGTATTTTCTAAATGTCTGTGTAACCTCTCTCCATTTTTTTTACAGACGTAGTATTTGCCTGCCTTATTATATATGCACGACGCAATAGATACAATTTCTGGGGAATATCGTTGAAACTGTTTGGGTGTAAGTAACGCACCATACTAAGGAAACGGTTATGACTGTGGGATTTTTGTGATGAAGTACGTTGATTATTTCAGTAGTGACCTCCATCTCACACTTATATAGGGTGGCATCCCTCGTTTTAGGGTCGAGATTGGACAAGTCATTGCTACGCACCAGGAAGAGAATTAGGATGCCAGTAACGATATTGAATCGCTGATTTAAATTTATTGTTATACATAAATGTACTTTAAAATTTATTGTTACAGAAAGTATGTTCTTTAAAATTTGTTGTTAAACAAAGCATGTACTTTAAATTTTTTGTTATATCTCCTTACACAGGATTGATACAATGTAAACTTAAAATTGTTCAATTTATACACAAAAATTATTTCTAGGATTTGTTATTATACCTCCTTACAATTTATCATTTTAGACTTTACAATTTATCCTTGAAAGATTTACACCTTCTATGCAGAAGCGCCAAAGCTTCTTATTGGTAGCGCTGAAACTTCAATGTCGAAGTGCTGACGCCCATTATTGGTAGCGCTAGCACTGCTTGGTAGAAGCGACAAACCCCATTCAGTGTAGCAGTAGAAGTTAACACCATACACAATCGAATTTACCCAATGACGCGTCAGCGCTCCTTATTGGTAGCGCTAACGCTTCTTCCACGACGTGCGAACGCTCCCTATTGGTCGCACTGGTGCTTTTCTTTGAAGCGCTCCTTATTGGTAGCGTTGGCATTCGTCTCAATAATGCACGGAAACTAATAGCATAATGATGAATACAAACAATTGCTGAAATAATGTTAGAAAAGACTATTTCATTGGAACTCTCAAACGTCATCCCTCCTTTTGGGGCAGTGCACAATAGATGAAAGCACATGTCTATGTAATTTGGTTGTTATTTAAAAGGATCATTGTGCTCAGTTTGTTTTATCTCACATCTTTCCTTCGCTTTTCGTCTCCTCTCCTCTCATCTGCCTCAACCCCGTAGGACCGAAATGCAACGCAACGGTTTACGGAGGAGCCACCAACTGGTGTGCTAGCATTTTGTCCGTTCTTACGATGGTTCGGCGATCGACATCCACGACGATAATGAGTTGGTCATCGTCCCCGACCACAACGACCATGTGGTCCCCCCCCGTCGAAGTTATCTTTATTCCAGACGACAACAGCCTTGTTATAGTGTCGGAGGAAGCTCCACTGGCTCAAGAGCCCCTTTTTCTCCCGGCTCCAGAGCTGGTGGTTCCCCTAACTCCAGAGAATAAATAACACTCTGACAAATCATTTTGTGGCTTAAATAATGGTCTGACAAATGGATTCTCCCATTCAAAGAAAAAATGTACTCAATTATAATTGTAGGCCAACCGTATAAAAAAATAGAATCAATCATTCAAATTAATAATGAACGCATATATATATATATATAAAGGAATAAACACTTAAAAGGATTACCACGGTCCATTAAATTCCAAATTACAACTCGGATCAAATAGGCGCTCAGGCTTCTAAACGAAGCATTGACGAAGCTCCCATGCATCATAAACGGAATGCCAACTCGTTATCATTTTGTAAACGAGGTGTCAGCGCTTCCAAGCAAAAGCACCCACGCTTCGTATTCGAAGCATCGTCGCTTCCAAATCGAAGCGATTGCACTTTTCATAAAATTGAGTCAATGTGACTCTATAATACTACACTTTCCATCGTCCCCTATTCTCTTTGGCTCTGTCCAGTGATAGCGGCCATCATCTTGACCTTCTTTATCGGACAAGTTATGATTTTATGACCCAACTCACCATAGCCCTTACAATTTCCTTCTCTGCTTCTTTGATTGTTCAATACTAACCTCTATTCCAGACTTCATTCTATCATTGTTGTTTCACTTATCTTTGGTGGCACATCGTACTGGATCTCGTACTGTAATATTGGGTTGCTCTTGCAATGATATTCCTTGGCTCGCCTGGGAGAGCCACCCGGAGAGGCCGCGATACTAGTGGTTCTTTCATTCTCCTCTTCCCTTCTAATGGCCTCTATGCCTCTTAATAATTTCATCATCCCTCCCAACGAGTAATCCACCAAGCGAAGCGACTGCATCCCAACTGAATTGACTTGAGTCTAGCTTCTCTCACCTTCAATATTTTTATCGTAGATAAAGAATTGGTATACTCTTTCTCACCAACTCTCAAACATATAGTACTGTATCTAGCGTCTTTTGTCCATCAAGGTAGAATGTATTTAGATGGAATTTAGTCTATATCTTCCTTATAGTAAATATGGAAGATGTGAGAACACAACAAGCCCTCCGTCTCAAAGTGCTTGCAATCACAAGTGTCCAAAGCATCTCCACATACGAAACGAACCTTGAATATTCGACCACTATCCTCTGTCATCCCCACCACTTCTATCTACTTCATATACTTTAACCTCCCCGGTGGGACTTAAAGGAAGCAAACTTTCGAAACTCAGTGTGAAATCTATAGAACATGGTTCTCGTATACACAATAAAGGCATGCCTCTCGATTAAATTTCCAACCAAGAAATCCGGTGTCATAGACATTGAGATAAAATCCTCTCTATTTTCTTTATCACGATGAGATTGGATGGCAAAATTGTATTGCTTGATTAATTTCGACAAACCCGTTTGGGCACTGACATAGTTATCAAAGAAGGAATTTATACTTTCACCACGTTGCATAGTGGCCATACCAACCCAGAAGTTATCACTCAAGTAGCATGAATTTCATTTGCTTCTATCGTACATTTATTTGAACCACACATTGTCTTGCAATTGAAAACTCTCGATGAGTTTTCCTATCTTCTTTCAAAATTATCAATCACATGATCGAACTTGCACTGATTGTAATTTTTTCTAAAATTCTCAAACCTTAGCTTCAGCTGGTAGCAATGGTTCAGTTCATTCCTCCCAATGTGCCATATGCAGAGGTAATGCAAAGTTTTCGAAAGGACTTCGGAGATGGCCTTACTCATCTTATAGCATTAATCGGTGATAATTGCATTAGGTTGTTTATCACCTATGCACTTCGGCCACATTTTAAACAATCAAATGAATGTTTCCTCCGTCTCATCCACGAGCAACACACATCTAAAAAGTGTCGTCTGCCAAACCCCCATAACTGTGGTGAACGGTAGCAGCAATTTGTTCATTTTGTAAGTGGTGTTGAATACCACCACATCACAAAAATATTGATACGTAATTTGTGCCTATGATAAGCCCAAAATATACTTCGCATACGATATTCTTCGTCTAGTTCGGCTTCAAAGAGGAAACCATCTTTTTTATTCTACCTATCAATGAAAGTTTTGATGACAGTCATGCACATCGGATGGCTATTACTCTCCTCTCTTATCTTCTTTAGATAATCCTAAGTTTGTCGAGGGCTTACCATCACACTAGCCTCTCCATTCAAACTCGACAAAATAGTAAAAATCTTCGAAGAATAAATGATGTCATCAAATACTCCTATCAACGATTTACTTACCCCATTCATCTTATTATGAAATCGTAATTCCTCCACCTTCGTCGTTGTAAATAACTAATGATTATGTGGCTCTCTAAATTTTATTAACTCTCATAACTTTATCTCGTCGATCATAATCTTTAACCTTGCCTCACATTCACATCTGTTGTGTAATGATTCAAATTTCACGTCTTTGATACACTTAATTTATTATGTGTGCCTAATAGTGTATACACCGCATGCTTTGATTTTCAAAATATTTTAATTAAAAATATATGATTTGATTTTTCAAAACTCTTATATTTATTTTCGTCATTAATTGACACAAGTTATGTGGTAGCCTATTGGTTAGAGGCTTGAGTTTGAGACAAGAGGTCAGAGGATCGAACCTTAATATATAAGTTTTAAACTTTTATTTTGTACCTTGAAGTAAATGCTTATACATTCCTCTTTGGTGTGTTAGCATAACACTGAATATTTTCCTAATAGGTTATAAAGGTGTATTATGGGAAAAATTCCAAATCGTAATCTCATTTAGAGTTCTTCTTAATAATAGAAGTTCTTCCTGTAAAAAAACCCTAGAGACCTTAGAGAAGAGATTCTAGATCCTCCTTTTCTAGAGTTTTTCTTTTTAGAAGATCGGCGAGACGTTTGCACCTGTTTTCAAGCGGCCTTCGCCTCTTTCAAAAGCTATCATCGTAGTGAGAAACTCGATCAAATTACGGAGATACGATTAATCTAGGTATGAAGAAATCATATTTTCCCTTAAAACTTAAAATATCGATTTTAAACATGAGTTTTATATTAGTTAAATATTTTATTGCATAAATAACGAATGGAATGCTTAGATGTAATGCATGCTACGCTCGATGTATTTTGATGTTGATGTTTTTGGCTAAAATTGGATTAAAGTCCCATCATGAAATTTGAGAGACTTTGGGGTGTGCTCATTGGTCGAAATTGATCAATCGAGTTTGGAGATCGATCGATTGATTTATGAATGATAATTCACAGTATGCTCACAGGTTGAAATTGATTGACCGAGTTTGAGAAATCGATCGACCGATTTCCTACTGATAATTTATTGAATGTTCACGAGTTGGAATCGATCGATCGAGTTTAACTGAAACGGGTTTTGAAAAATCTCGAGAAAATCGATCGATCGAGCTAAGAAATCAATCGATAGATTCTGGGCTGAAAACTTTCACATTCAGTTTATTTTACAAAAGTTTGATTAAATGCCAACGTTTATGATCAATGATTTTATTCACATGCACCTTAATATTTTATGATGGTCCCCGGATTGCATGATTAAGTCACATGAACATGATGAAATGTTAAACAATAATCATGTTTGATTAGACCCAACTTCTTGAGAGGGACAGAGTCTAATGAATATTAAATAATGAAAGTAATTAGACCCAACGTCTTGAGAGGGACGGAGTCTAATGAATATTAAATAATAAGCATGATTAGACCCCACGTCTTGAGAGGGACGAAGTCTAACGAAACAATGAATAAGGACACATTAGACCGAACGTCTTAAAAATGACGAAGTCTAAAAGTCGTCTTGAGAGGGACAGATAAAAGATGAACAAAAAAGAAAAGATAAACTCATGAGATAATGATTTTCATACCATGCTTTAGTTCCTTTCAACTCATTGAAATTTTACATGCCACAAGTATGCACTCATGAATTATGAAATTATTTATGTTACGATGATTGATATCTTATATTTTAATAGATTGCATGTCTGGTCCATACAAGTACAAACTTATATCTCTTATTGATGTGCGTGACAAGATGAGACAAGTGTAGCTGAGGATAATGTATGGGCTTATGGTGATGAGATTGTTCGTATTGTTCAGGAACCTGAGATGGATGGCGATGAAGGTTTCGTAGCCTAAGTATTTATTTTATTTTAATATTATTATTTTCAAATGGACAAGACAATGATTGGCTAGGAGTTTTATTATGAATGTTTTAGGCTTTTAAGCATGTCAGACTTTATAATTTGGAATAAGATGATTGTCATGGGTTTTTATTGCGATTCATTCATACTTATTGAATCTTCTATTCTATTGTTTAAGGCACTCATAGTGCCTTATAAATTTTTTTTTGTGCTTCATGATATGCGATGGTACGGCTGATCAGTCACATAATTTACCATTTTATCACCCTTAACTTAATGATTCTAGGACTTAGTTTGCTACTAATGTGATACTGATGTGCAGATATAAGAGATAAGCAGTAAAATATAGCCAAAGTAATAATATTCATCAAAATGAACTTATGAAATAATAAGAATGACAATTGAGCATAAAGTAACGATTCGCCATGAGTTTAGAGATAGAAAATTGTACTTTACGATTTGGCGCTACCGCTGAAGGAAAAGAAAGAAAGAAAAGTAAGACATCGTAAGTTTACGATTCTTCAAAAGACGATTCTTCAGGAAGATAAAAGAAGAAGGACACTGAATCGTTGTAAATAGAAAATTGTCCAGTATGAAAGCCATGAAAGAAGAGAAAATCATGATGAACAATTTTCCTGAAAAAGAACGATTATTTGAAATTAAGCTTTCTGCTACTTGCTGCTGCTACTGATCACTTGAAAACCATCACCGCCATAAATAGAATTAGAAGATCTCTATAACTAGAAGTTCTGCTGATCATAGATCTAAGAAGATTGATGAAGATATATCCCGAAGGACTCTGCTGCTGCTAAAAAAAGAACAATCCAGAAGCGCATCAACAAAAGAAAGAAGAAAAGATAAAATTAGGAATTAGAGTTATATTAGGATACTTTTAGTTTCTTTTATTAGAACTAGATCTTTGTAAACCAACTCCTTATGATCTATAAATAAGAGAGCTCGACATAGGAATAAGCATCGAAGAATTTAAGCATCAATTGACGACTGAGGTTGGATTTTCTTTCGATCAGTAGTGTATACTAATTAGAGTAGATTAGATATCAGAGGTTTCTCAAGAGTAATTAACGACTGCAATTGAGTGTTGAAGATTAGTGTAGATATCCTAATTTCTCATAAGAAATCGATGACTGTGGCTGAGGGGTGAAAGATATATTTTTACTTTGCTTTCAAGTTTAGATTTATTTGCTTTGTAAACATCTTCAAGTTTTGATTTGAATTGACGACTCAGGTTGGAATTTGCAGATTAGTGTAACGATTTTTTATTTTCCATCTTCAGCTTTCTAAAGTTTGATTGATGCCTAGATTTTAAGAAGTTGTTGATTAGATTAAATTTGTATTGATAGGATCTTAGACTTGATTGACGACCAATGCTAGGAGACTAGAAATATGATATAACGGTACTATTTATTTTTATAAATATCCAATAGCTGAAGATTGAGATTAACGACCTTAATCTGAAGAAGGAGGATTATGATTTATTTTTATGCACTTTAGATTTAGAAAATATTCTTTTATTCATATTTCTCTAGTAGATTAGATCTTAAAGATAAGTAGAAGTTTTTAAAATAAGGATTTAGATAGAAGGTAGAAGTAAGGAGATAAAATAGATAAATCACTTTCTCGTGGAAATGATCCTATGCTAATACTATAATTTCCATTGTGCACTTGTAATAGGTTAAGACTTAAATTTAACATAATATATATATACACATAAACAAGATACAATCAACGGCCTAAGATCTTACAATAAGAAGTTGTGAGATTTCGGATCGCTGCAGTTGGTATCAGAGCCTAAGGTTGATTCTTACGTCGGGAATATGTAAAACTAGAGTCTAATGTAAGTTTGGTCAGTTGCAGATAACGAACAAGAGCATTGATATATTGACCGAGGAGATTGTGAATGCCATCAATGCAACTAGATCTCTAAATTATCATCCTACCCCTACTCTTAGGTCAAAATTGAACGAATTCAGGAAGAACCGATCGCGTCACTTCAATGGGATGAGAGAAAGCACTAAGGCTATAAAATGGGTGCAGCAGATGGAGATGATATTCGATCTGATGGAATGTAACGAGACGACAAAGGTGAGATTGGCAACTTACAAACATGAAGGGGATGGCCAGAATTAGTAGAGACAATTGAAAGAGGTGACTCGTGTTGAAGAGCCTAGATATGTTTGGAATTGGGACAAATTAGTGAAGGTATTTTACGATAAGTACTACCCTCAAAGCGTCTAAGAAGCGAAGATAGATTAACTCCTGAACCTTCTGTAGGGAGAGATGATCATAGACGCTTATGCCCAGCTCATTACGGAACTGAGTCAATTTGCACCGACATGATTTCTAACGAGACCTTTAGACTCAGGAGGTGTGAGAGGGGTTTGAGGGCCTAAATCAAGAAATTTGTGGTTGTACATCATAGCGAGTCATATAAGGATATGATTGATAAGTGTTACACCATCGAGAGAGAACTGGAGGTGATTCCTATGATTGGTGATGTTGATCAGAGCTCAGCTAGAAACTTTCAATCTGACCATAGAGATCGAGTATTTTCGAAATCAAACACAAGATCGGAGAGTAGGACCACGCCTTACTCGAGACCGATGTTCTCTCAGCAAAGCAAGAATGTCTCAGCAATGGCATCGGCTACAAATACTATTCTGATTTGTACCACATGTGACAATCATTATGGAACCCGGCTGAGAGGATTGGGTGCTTGTTTCAACTGTGGGCAGTAAGGGTATAAAGGAGCTAAGTGCAGAATGCCTAGGAAGTCATCTGGATTAAGGACTACACCTCTGGTGATGATTACGGCTAATGGGCGAGTGTATACCCTATCTGAAGTTGACACAAGAACTTCAGACGATGTCATCCAGGGTATGCTTGTTTTATTAAAATTTATGATTAATTTTTTTCATACCTATATATGTAATAATGTCATGCATATTAATTTAAGTAAAATAATCAGCTTTTCACTGTCGTTTGGTTTAATAAAAATGAATAATTTGGGAATTAATATTACCTTATAGACATTAATATTTAAATTGATTGATAATTATTATGCTAGATAATTTAAATTACGATATGTCTTGTATGCCCAAGTTCAATATTGATCGATGGGCTTTTTGCTCACGTACTTTTAGATTCAAGTGCTTTCTATTTATTCGTCTCCTTAAACTTTACTATGTATCTCGATAAGGACTCATCTCCAATGAACATTCCATTGACCGTACCAGCTCCCTTAGGGTAGAGTGTATTAGCTAACAGATTCTATCCTCAATGTTCTCTCCAGGTTGGGACCCATGCATTAGTTTTCAACCTGATTGAATTAGACTTTGAAGATTTTGACGTTATCTTAGGGATGGATTGGTTGCTAAATCTCATGTGACCTTAGATTATTATGTCAAGACCATGATTTTTACCCCTTTGGATGGACCGATGTTTAAATTCAAGGGAGCATGGAAAGATGTCATTCCTAAACACTTTTCTTTAATGGAAGTCGAGGAAACGCAGGGAGATATATCTTCGACACTTGTTGTGAATGAATTTGCGAAAGTTTTTCCTGATGAAGTGATAGGTTTGCCACCGAGTAGGGAAGTCAAATTTCAAATTGAGCAAATACATGCTACGATGTCGATAGCCAAAACTCCTTACAAGATGGCACCTACAAAACTGTCAGAATTAAATAAATAGTTACAGGAACTTCAAGATAAGGGCTTTATTAGGAGGAGTCACAGTTGAACCAGACGACTATTAAAAACAAGTATCCATTTCCATGAATCGATATTTTATTTAATCAATTGTAAGGTGCAAGATACTTCTCTAAGATCGATCTGAGATCGGGATATCACCAGTTGAGGGTGAGAGAGTCCGTTGTGGCCAAGACGACATTCAGTATGAGGTATGGGTAGTATGAATTTCTAGTAATACTTTGACAGCCCGGATTTCGGCACCCCGAAACCCGTGCCATCAGCACGATCATCTTGACCGTGCCCCTTAACTATGCACGGAACACTGGTATATCAAGCATAAAAAGAAGTAAGAACAACTCGCGGAATTTAAATCTAATTAGAAATACTTTTCAAAAGACAGTTCTACCCTCATGCCCCTACATGAAGGGAGAACCGATCCGAACCATCGATGATATAAATCATCACAGATGGTTCGCCCCAAAGGAATAATCCAAACTCTATACATATACATGTTTTCACAAAATAAAGGCTTGACATACCAAGCCGTACAATCTCTACTCAAAACTCCTCAAAGTAGCACAACGGAGTCCTCTAGAAGAAGTCCTCTGGAGGTGGCTCCAACTCCTCGCCGGCAGCAAAGTCCGACTCGCCGGGATCAGCGTCCCCTGAAACCTCGGCAGCTGCTACTAATGGACCTGCGACGTATAGTCTATAGGGTGAGCTACATCCTAGCCCAATAGGGAACAAACACTGTTGAACATATAAGCTATAACTCACCTATATTCTATGATATACCATGCATGATGTAACTATGGGTTGTTGATAAAGACTTAAAAGCATTCGATTTCTTATGTTTTCATTTACTCATGAAAAATGCTGAAAAGGCCTAAAGCAAAACTTAAACTTTCAACTTAAGTAATCCCCGAGCAATATAGCATCGAGCCCCGATGAGCTACCCTTCATCGTCATCTATATAGACAGTTTTAATGTATTCCCTGGGAATACCATATAGTACCCAAGCCCCCTTCCCGGGATTGGTGGCGGGTTTCACTTATCTCAATCAACACCCACAGGGTGTGCTTACTATGTCTGGATAAGCCTCCGCTGCCTACGGTTTAGCCCGTATTTGGTCACGGATATCCCGCCGTGTCATCGTGGGTATCCCCTAAGGACCCTAAAATAACAAAAATATCGGTGCCTTACATATAGTTATTCACCGTGTAAGTGTGCTATCTTATATCAGTTAGGCCCTATCAAACATGATTCAATCTGTGGATACATCCCTGGGATGTATCCATTAACTTGCATCACACCTGATGCTCTTATCTCTTTACTTCTTCATCCCCTGGGGATGGCTCATTCGTTTACTCTTATGAATGTCACACACACACACTTTTCACAATTCTTTGAGCAGTAAAAATAATTGAATTGAAATTTATATCACTACATACATGCTCTTGTAAAATAAAGTACATGTTCAAGGTGTTCCCTACCTCAAGGTTATTCTTTTTCAATGCATCAAGGTCCCACGTGGCTCCTTGTGCACTAGCTCACACGCACCACCTATGGTACCACATAATGGTAAAACACTTCACAAGGGATGCAATAAAGAAGGTATAAGATCCTCGCACAATCTTGAAGTCAAACCTAAAAGTCAACAAAATTTACCACCGATTAATCGAAATCGATTAATCGAACTTGGTTCGATTAATCGATTTCAAAATCGATTAATCAAGGTCAATATCGATTAATCAAGTAATTTCGATTAATCGAAATTCTCCTTTCGCAAGTAAACTCACCGTTGAATAAATGAGTTTCCGCTCGATTAATCGAATCCGGTTCGATTAATCAAATCTTCTTTTCGAAGAACACTTACTATTCGAGCAGTTGAGTTTCCATTCGATTAATCTTGCTTCGATTAATCGAATTCTTCGTCAAAAGTTCTCTTACAACTCGAGCGATTGAGTTTCTATTCGATTAATCAATTGATTTGATGTCGAATCTCTCCTTTTCATAAAGTACACTTCTTGTTGAGCGGTTGATCGATTAATCGATCCCAATTCGATTAATCGAAAACTCATCGATTAATCAAATCCCATTTCGATTAGTCGATTTTCATAAATCATTTCCTCCAACCCTTGGGGTCCTTTGGAGTTCCCGATCGATTAATGATTTTCAAATCGATTAATCGAAATCAAACCGATTAGTCGAAATCCAACTCGATTAATCGAAATCGTGTCTTCTGACCTTTCAACTTCCTGGCCAATTTCGATTAATCGAACCCAATTTCGATTAATCGAAATTGTCAGATTCAGCCCCTTTCGAGCTGTTCTTCCCAATCTTTTCCCATACTTTTCCTTTATTTTCTAAACCATTATCCTATGATTTAACCCACATTTAACCACAACTTAACCCCTATGATCTATGCATCTTATTTACAAGAATTTACCTTGGATAGATCTCAAGTTGATTTCTATCGCTAGTTGGAAGGCTAGGGTTTCTAGCTTTGGCTCTAACGGATCCCTTGCGTCGAATCCGGCCTTCTTAATGCTTGACTCCTTCTTCCAAACAGTTGCAATAACTCTTCTCTCACTCCTCTCTCTTTCTCTCTCTTCTTTACTTGTCTGAACCAGAAAAACATGAAAGTTAGGGTTTTGACGCTTTTTATTTTATTTCTTTTCTCTGTGGAACATACACACCCCTCGTGTATGTTACTCTACACACCCTCTATCTCTCCACTCTTCTACACCGGTTCACACATCACATCCTCATCTCACTTTAAGTTCATCTTTGAACTATCTATGGTCAAACCTAAGACCAATCGGCACGGATCCCGAGGTCATAGTTTAACGTGATTTTTTAGGGCTATTACATCCTCCCCACCTTGGGAATTTTCGTCTCTAAAATAACCCAAGGTTTATCTCGCTCTAGGTCTCTCTCTCCCCTGCACGTCGGGTGAGGTAGTCCAATTTAGTCAGACGCACTCAAGTAGTCACACATTCACACTTATAAACATGGAAGTAAACTTGTAACAACAAAAAGAGCAACAATTACACAAAAAGTTGAATTTCTATTAATATAGTAAAATTTTACAAGGCGCCATATGAGTTGGCGTACAAGATATACGTCTATACAAAACATGACTGATAAAAAAAAATATATAAATAAAACTCATGCAGGCCCCTCGCTAGGTGGTCAGGTCAGGAGCTGCTGCATGTGGAAGGGTCTCTGCGGAGTAGTAGATGTGGATGTGGAGGAACCGCGTCCAGGTGGGATGGAAGATCGGTCCTGTATGGAAGGCGGTGCGTCGGGCCGTCCACTCTTCTTCGCGGGCCAACATATCCATGTAGGTGTGGGGGTAGATGAACTGGAGGGTGTGAAACATGAGGAAATCAATCCTCCTGTTCATCCTCTCATTATTTGCGTCCATTTCGGCCGACGTCCTCTATGGTAGGATCGGATGGAGCGGGCCAAGTGTAGGATGAGGTGGAGTCGCGCGTGAGTGTGCAGTGGTGTCAGCGTGGCGTGGTGTGGGAGGGAACCCTCTCCATGGATGGCTCGGCTGGCGGTGTGCCCCACCCTCAAGTGGGTCCCTGAGGTGGTGGGGTGGTGGCGGTGCTATCAGCTGCTGCCGCTTCTTCTTCTTCTTCTTTGGGCTGCTGGGCGGGAGCGGGACCCGAGCTGGTAGGGTCCGCTTCAGTTGTAGCTACGGGTCCATGAAGACTTTGTGAATGTCTTCACGCGATCGTAGCCCTCACCTCGTGAGGTGAGATAGTGTAGGAGGGATCGTTGAGTAGCACTCCAACATGCTTGAGATGAGCCGAGCATCGGCATCTTCTCCTTGGGCCGCATGTTGCCCTTCATCGCTTTAGTCTTGATGTACCGCATCCCTCAAGGATGACCTTGGTAGCATCAAACCACCGACCCTGAAGGCGCGTAAAGTGCATGTTGCACTTTGTCGACACGCGTCGGTGTAAAGGTTGCATTTGATTATGGAGTCGAGCATCCACATGTAGGGTGGAAGATCAACCCTCTTGATGGAAATGCCCGACCCCTTCTTGCCATTTGTCATGAGGGTCATGACTTCCTCAAATCGGGGGTCTTCCACAAAGGGTGGAAATAGGGTAGTCTCGGGGGTGAACTCGAGGTAGCACTCGAGCACCTCGTGAATGTGACGCCGAGTGATCGTGTAGAGACGACCCTCGATCTTGGTGATGATGCAGTCGTCGGTAGGGCCATTGATTAGCCCTTGGTAGAATAATCTCACCAATCTAGGGTAGTAGGAACCCCGGATTGGTTTGAGAAGATTGCCGAGACCGGCATTGTTTATGTAGTTTTGAGCCCATTGGGTCTCGCCCGGTACATCGGGATCGGTGAAAAGGGTAGGGTCGATGGTATATTCGACCTCAAAGGTCTTGGCTGCCCACCACTCGTTTGGTTGCTCCACGTTGGTGGGTGGTGGTGGCATGGGGGTGGATTCGCGGGAAGACTCGCGCGTAGATGCGCTCGTCGAACCGGAGGTGGTCTCCGATTCCGACGGTGTCGGAGTCCTCACCGGCGATGGGGTAGGTGGTGGTGGTGCGGCGTTCTTACGCCTAACCGGCAACTTGGAGGTTGCCTTCTTCGAAGATAAACGGGTTTTGGGCGGCATGTTCACTAAACTAGGGTTTATCTAGCTTGAATTGAAGAAAAAACGGAAATCTAGGGTTTACCTTAGGTTTCGGAGGCGAATGCGGCGAAAAACCCAAACCCTAGAGCACTCGGTTGGTTGGAGAAGAAGGAGAAGATGAAACGCCCAAAAAATCCCAAGCCAAATGATTTCGAATGGGAAATGAAATCCCCAAATTTATTTATATAGCCCGCGGCTCGATTAATCGAAATTCCATTTCGATTAATCGAAATTCAAAACTAGGTTAAGCCGCGTAAAATCGATTAATCGATTTCTCAAATCGATTAATCGAAAATAAAATTCGATTAATCGAAAATATTTCGATTAATCGAAATCGTGTTTGTTTAAAAATTTAAAATTTTGAGCTCATCGGCGTGCGATCGAAATTCATTTCGATTAATCGAAATCTCAAAATCGATTAATCGAACTTAGTTTGATTAATCAAATCGTCTAAAAACTTCAAAATTTTCCAAAATTTCCTTAAGTATTCGATTAATCGAAATCCCATTTCGATTAATCGAAATTTCTTCTATGCTTAACTCAACTTTTCATTTCCAGACACTGGCACATGCCAGTCGTCTACTCGAACAAGATCGAGTAATCGAAATTGCAAATCGATTAATCGATTTGAAATTCGATTTATCGATTTTGCCCAGTTTCTTCAGAATTTAAATCTCTTTGTTTCTTTTCTTATTTTCGACAATTCATGATTGGATTAAAATTTCCATTGAATTACAAGTATAGTGGAGATTTCACAACACGTTTGTGGTTTACATTGCACTTTCACGTCGTTGGAAACAAGGCTGGGTATTGTTCTTTTACATCGGCCTCTCGTTCCCAAGTAGCCTCTTCTTTAGGATGATTGTTCCATCGAACAAGCACTAAGGGAATTACTTTAGTGCGCAGTGCTTGCTCTTTTCGATCCAAGATCTCCACTGGTTCCTCTATCATGCTCATGTCCTCACACATCTCTATAGGTTGCTTCGCTAACACATGAGACGGATCATTCACGCATTTCTGAGCATCGATATGTGGAAGACATTATGTACTCGATCGAATAGCGGTGGTAAACTAATGCGATATGCAACTTCACCTATTCGTCCCAAAATTTCAAATGGTCCAACATAACGTGGACTTAACTTCCCCCTCTTGCCAAATCGCATTACACCTTTCATAGGTGACACCTTCACAAACACATGCTCGCCCACTTTGTAGTCAACACTAGTCCGCTTCACATCGGCGGAACTTTTACATCTACTGTCTTTGTCTTCAACCTTTCTCTGATAATTCGGACGACGGTAGCATTATCTTCAAGTAGCTTTGGTCCTAATACAAATTTCTCACCTGTTTCTTCCCAATTGAGGGGTGACTTGCATCGTCGTCCATATAGAGCTTCATATGGTGCCATGCCAATGCTCGTTTGAAAACTGTTATTATACGCGAACTCGAGCATCGGTAGATACTCATCCCAGTATCCTTGCATATCAAGCATGCACGCTCTGAGCATGTCTTCTATCACTTGGTTCACTCGCGCTGTCATCGTCATCGGTTTGAGGATGGAAAATGAACTAAAGTCTAGTCGCGTTCCCATTCTTCTTGAAATTTCTTCCAAAACTTGGACGTATACAGTGGATCACGATCTGAAACTATGCTGCTTGGAATACCATGTAATCTTACAATCTCTTTCATATATAGGTCTGCCAATCTTCCTGCCGTATACGTAGTATTGTATGGCAAAAAGTGCGCTGATTTGGTCAATCGGTCTACGACGACCCAAATAGCATTATGTCTCTTGGCAGTACGAGGTAATCCAACAATGAAATCCATTGAGATCGATTCCCACTTCCATTCTGGTATTGGTAAAGGTTGCAATAGTCCCGCAGGATGTCTATGATCAACCTTCACTTGTTGACAAGTCAAACATCGTGACACATACTCGGCCACGTCTTGTTTCAGTCCTCTCCACCAGTAATTCTTTTTCAAATCTTGGTACATTTTGGTGCTACCAGGGTGGATCGCATAATTTGACTTATGAGCTTCATCAAGAATTGTTCGTCTTAGATCGGCATTATCCGGGATGCATAGACGGCCTTTAAACAACAAAGAACCATCTGCTTTTACTGAGAAGTCCGAACTGATGCCTTCACTCACGTCTTGACGAATCTTTGTTAATGCTGGGTCTTTCATCTGTAGCTCGTGGATATGTTCAAATATCACTGGCTTTACTGAGATGTTAGCCAAAAAGGATCCAGTGTCCTTTGACTCAATGTTCGCATCATAGCATGCCAGGTCTTCCAATAGTTTCCATCGGTGCATACCCAAAATCAATGAAGCTAAGCGAAATGAACCTTTCGACTCAATGCATCGGCTACTACATTCGCCTTGCCGGATGGTATTGTATAGAGCAATCGTAGTCCTTGAGAATTCCATCCATCTCATTTGTCTCATATTGAGCTCCTTCGTGAGCAGAGATATCGGAGGCTCTTATGATCGGTGAAAATTTCAAAAGTCTCACCATACAAGTAATGTCTCCAAATCTTTAGCAAAAATGAGCCTTTCCAAGTCATGAGTCGGGTAATTTTTCTCGTGTTCTTTCAGCTGTCTTGATCCGTAAGCTATCACCTTCTTGTGTTGGTTGAGCACACAACCAAGGCCATTGTATGACGCGTCGCTGTACACTGCATATCCTCCACTGCCTGAAGGAATTGCCAACACTGGAGCTGAAGTGAGTCTCGTTTTGAGTTCTTGAAAACTCTTCTCGCATGCCTCACTCCACTCAAACCTTGAATCTTTTCGTGTCAGCTTTGTGAGAGGTCCCGATATCTTTGAAAACCCCTCAACGAAACGTCGATAATAGCCTGCTAAGCCCAGAAAACTTCGGACATCGGTCACTGTCTTTGGTTGTTCCCAATTAACTACTGCTTCTATCTTTGCTGGATCTACCGTGACACCATGCTTTGAGACGACATGTCCCAAAAAGCTAACTTCTTCCAACCAAAATTCACACTTACTGAGTTTGGCGTACAATTGGTGTTCACGTAGCGTCTGTAGAGAAATCCTCAAATGTTCTTCGTGTTCCGTCTTGGATTTGGAGTATATCAGTATATCATCAACAAATACTACAGCGAGTCCAAGTGTGGTTTAAACACTTTCGGTTCATCGGATCCATAAGCACGGAGCATTCGTTAACCCAAACGGCATCACAAGGAATTCATAGTGTCCATACCGTGTCCGGAAGCATCTTCTAATGTCCTCGCTTTGACTCATGGAAGATGATACCCAGATCTCAGGTCTATCTTGGAAAAATACTTTGCACCTTGCAGTTGGTCGAATAGATCGTCAATTCTAGGCAAAGGGTATCGGTTCTTCACGGTGAGTTTGTTCAATTGTCGATAGTCAATGCATAGTCTCATTGACCCATCTTTCTTCTTGACAAACAAGACCGGTGCTCCCCATGGAGATACACTTGGTCTAACAAACCCCTTGTCCATAAGCTCTTGTAGTTGTTCCTTCAACTCCTTTAACTCAGCGGGAGCCATTCTATAAGGTGCTTTTGAAATAGGCTCGTTCACGGTGCTAAGTCAATGGCGAATTCTACTTCTCTTTCTGGAGGTAATCCAGGCAATTCTTCTGGAAACACGTCAGCGAAGTCTCGCACAATTGCTATCTCAGAAATGACGTTCTTTTCCTCCTTGTCCTCCTTTAAGAAAGCTAAGTATCCACTGCATCCCTTTCTGATCATTTTCTCGGCCCTTCTTTCTTTGAGATCGATGCGAATAGCGACCTCACTCCTTGAAACCGAAATGATCTTCTTGTGTTGGAGTGCGAAAATGACTACCTTGTTCTTGCAATCAATGGTCGCTGTCGCCAACCGAGGATCACATCAAACCCTTGCATGTCTAATACCAACTTTGCTTCCAATTCATGCACTTCTAAGTCTTGAGCCTTTCTACGATGATGGATTTGCAAGCTAACTCGTGTCTACTAACTCTCGATCGGAATAGACACGAATGGGGCCGAAATCAACGTCTACTGGAGCGATCTTCATCTTCTTAACAAAAGCGTGGAGTGACGAATGAGTGGGTAGACCCGGTCTATCAACACTCGGCGTCATGTCTAAATACACTTCCTTTCATACATAGTTAAAGTACCTATAATATATATACACATACATAAATTTACACATCAAAATGCACTCTCGGTTTATATTAAAAGAACCTACACTATTCCTAATGCATGCACCTTTTCCATCTAAAATTCTTTATGAAACGGAATTTTCTTTAATAAAATAAAATTTCTCACCTTGGATGACGTCGTGCATTCCACATTCCTTCTGACGGTGGTAGACTCTCCCCTAACAATCGGCTTCCTTGCTTGAATGGGTCGTGGTGTCAGAATGCTGAAGCCGTCTTGCCCTTGTCTCTCGGGCAATCCTTGATCATGTGGCCCACCTTGCCACATCGGAAACAACCTCTAGTTCGATTCTCTATAGTCCTATGCGCCACATCGGCACACCGTCTCTCGAGGTGCGGAAGATACGATCGAGAACCACAGTGTGATAGTGGCACCGAGACATGGCGGGGCTCTCATAGCGAATAGGTCTCCCCCCGCAAGTAATGGAAACCTCTGTTGGTGTTGTTGTTCTTTGTTGTTCGGTCTTCCAAAACCTCCTCAAAGCTGGTCTCGACTCGACCCACGAACCTCGGCTTTTTATTCACCGGTTCAGTTCCCCATCCTTCCGTGGTCAAGTCCTCTCTGCTCTCTCTGTCTATACCTGTTCGTGTTCTCCTCTTCTACAACCAATGCTTTGCTCCTGACCTCTTCATAGGTCCTGAGTTGCACTGGGGCTACGCCTCCCCTAACCTCAGGCTTCAAACCTTGCTGAACCCTCCTGGACTTCATTACTTCAGAAGCGACGTAATCCGAGCAAACAGACCAAGTCGTAGAAACTCTACCCGTATTCTCTCACGGTCATTCTCCTTGTACTAACTGCAAAAATTGTATCTCTAATTGGTTCCTCACCACTTAGGAAATATTGTTTGTTGAACTCCTCAACAAATTCCTCCCAAGTCCAAGGCAACTCTGGGTCTCCACGAGCCCGAGTCCTTATCACGGACTTCCACCAAGGCCAGCCTCCCCATCCAACATGTAAGTGCCCATCTTACACTCTCGTCTTCCGTGCAAGTTAGCACGCTAAAGACTTTCTCCATCTCCATCAGCCAATTCTCAGCGGCCATTGTGTCTGCCTGCCCAGAAAATGAAGGAGGTCTCATCCTTCTAAACTCTGTAAAAGATGAGGGCACAGGCAACGCAGGTCCTACAGGTGGTGTAGGTGGCTGCCGTTCTCTTGACGCATGAGCTGCAAAGGATGCTGCTTGTTGTGCCATGGCAGCTGCCATAGTCTCCATAGTGTGCATCATCCTTTGTCGTTCCTCTCTATCTTCTTGCCTTTCTCTCAATCTTTCTTGCTCTCTTAGATCTTGATCCTGATGATCTCGATCCTCTTCCTCATGATGTCTGCTACTACTGCCCCCTGGGGCCTCGTTACCTCCTAAAGGCACTCTGTTGGTAGGAGAGATGTAACCATCTCCACTACGTAAACTCCTTTGATGGCCTCCCCTTGGTCGGCCTCTCCTCTAGTGACATTGCGGCATTTGAAACTAAGGTTTCAAGATTAGCAGAAGCCCCTATGATCTGACGAAAGAACCCTTGTCAGAATTGCTAAAAGAAAATAGCTTTGATACCAACTGTGACAGCCCGGATTTCGGCACCCCGAAACCCGTGCCATCAGCACGATCATCTTGACCGTGCCCCTTAACTATGCACGGAACACTGGTATATCAAGCATAAAAAGAAGTAAGAACAACTCATGAATTTAAATCTAATTAGAAATACTTTTCAAAAGAGTTCTACCCTCATGCCCCTACATGAAGGAGAACGATCCAACCATCGATGATATAAATCATCACGATGGTTCCCCAAAGAATAATCCAAACTCTATACATATACATGTTTTCACAAAATAAAGGCTTGACATACCAAGCCGTACAAACTCTCAAAAACTCCTCAAAGTAGCTGTGAGTCCTCTAGAAGTCCTCTCGAGGTGGCTCCAACTCCTCGCCGGCCGAAAGTCCGACTCCGGGATCGGCGTCCCTGAAACCTCGTGCTACTAATGGACTAGGGTGAGCTACATCCTAGCCCAATAGGAACAAACACTGCTTGAACATATAAGTTATAACTCACATATATTCTATGATATACCATGCATGATGTAACTATGCGATTGTTGATAAAAGCGATTAAAAGCATTCGTTTCTTGTTGATTTCTTATGTTTTCATTTACTCATGAAAAATCTTTGAAAAGGCCTAAAGCAAAACTTAAACTTTCAACTTAAGTAATCCCGAGCAATATAGCATCGAGCCCGATGAGCTACCCTTCATCGTCATCTATATGAGCAGTTTTAATGTATTCCACAGGAATACCATATAGTACCAAGCCCCTTTCCACAGGGATTGGTGGCGAAATTTCACTTGTCTCAATCAACACCCACAGGGTGTGCTTACTATGTCTGGATAAGCCTCACTTGGCAGCCTACGGTTTGCCCGTATCGGTCCACGGATATCCTGCCCGTGTCGATCGTGGATATCCCATGCGTCGGTGGGGTAACCTAAGGAACCTCAAATAACAAAAATATCGATTGCCTTACATATAGTTATTCACCGTGTAAGTGTGCTATCTTATATCGATTAGGCCCTATCAAACATGATTCAATCTGTGGATACATCACAGGATGTATCCATTAACACATCACGATGCTCTTATCTCTTACTTCTTCATCCCACAGGGATGGCTCATTCGTTACTCTTATGAATGTCACACACACACTTTTCACAATTCTTTGGCGGTAAAAATAATTGAATTGAAATTTATATCACTACATACATGCTCTTGTAAAATAAAGTACATGTTCAAGGTGTTCCCTACCTCAAGTCTTTTGATTCAATGCATCAGGTCCCACGTGGCTCCTTGTGCACTAGCTCACGTACCACCTATGGTACCACATAAGGTAAAACACATCACAAGGGATGCAATAAAGAAGGTATAAGATCCTCCAAGAATCTTGAAGTCAAACCTAAAAGTCAACAAAATTTATCGATTAATCGAAATCCGAATCGATTAATCGAACTTGGTTCGATGTCGTTTTCCAAAATCGATTAATCGAAGGTCAATATCGATTAATCGAAGTAATTTCGATTAATCGAAATTCTCCTTTAATAAGTAAACTCACTCGCTCGACGATTGAGTTTCGATTAATCAATCGAATCAGGTTTCGATTAATCGAAATCTTCTTCAAAGAACACTTACTATTGAGCAGTTCGAGATTCCATTCGATTAATCGAATTCAGTTACGATTAATCGAATGCTTCTGTTCGCAAAGTTCTCTTACAATTCGAACAGTTCGAGTTTCTATTCGATTAATCGAATTCAGTTTCGATTAATCGAATCTCCTTTTCAGAAAGTACACTTCATTGAGCGATTGACTTTCACAAGTCGATTAATCGATCCCAATTCGATTAATCGAAAACTAAATCGATTAATCGAAATCCCATTTCGATTAGTCGATTTTTCCTTAAATCATTTCCTCCAACCCTTGGGGTCCACTGGAGGTTCCCAGTCGATTAATCGATTTTCAAATCGATTAATCGAAATCCAAATTCGATTAGTCGAAATCCAACTCGATTAATCGAAATCGTGTCTTCTGACCTTTCAACTTCCTGGCCAATTTCGATTAATCGAAACCCAATTTCGATTAATCGAAATTGTCGATCGACCCTTCTGTTTCTTCCCAATCTTTTCCCATACTTTTCCTTTATTTTCTAAACCATTATCCTATGATTTAACCCACATTTAACCACAACTTAACCCCTATGATCTATGCATCTTATTTACAAGAATTTACCTTGGATAGATCTCAAGTTGATTTCTATCGCTAGTTGGAAGGCTAGGGTTTCTAGCTTTGGCTCTAACGGATCCCTTGCGTCGAATCCGGCCTTCTTAATGCTTGACTCCTTCTTCCAAACAGTTGCAATAACTCTTCTCTCACTCCTCTCTCTTTCTCTCTCTTCTTTACTTCTCTCAACCACAAAAACATGAAAGTTAGGGTTTTCACCCTTTTTATTTTATTTCTTTTCTCGGTGTGGAACACATACACACCCCTCGGTGTATGTTACTCTACACACCCTCTATCTCTCCACTCTTCTACACTGGTTCACACATCACATCCGCTCATCTCACTTTAAGTTCATCTTTGAACTATCTTATGGTCAAACCTAAGACCAATCGGGCACGGATCCCGAGGTCATAGTTTAACGTGATTTTTTTTAGGGCTATTACAAATACCCTTCGAATTGACTAATGCCCCTGTAATATTCATGGAATTGATGAACCATATTTTCAAGCCCTCTTTGGATTTGTTTATGGTGGTATTCGTCGATGGCATCCTGATCTATTCCAAATCCAAAGAACAGGTCGAGCACTTGAGGATAGTCCTAGAAACCCTCTTGGACCACCAGTTGTATGCTAAGACAAGTAAATGTGAATTATAGATGCGTGAAGTAACATTCCTGGACCACAAGATTTCTGAAGTAGGGATTACTGTTGATCCTGCTAAAATTGAAGCCATTATAAATTGGGCGAGTCCCAAGAGTGTTACTGAAGTACGGACATTCATGAGCTTAGCAGGTTACCATAGAAGGTTCGTGAAGGGATTCTCAAAGATCTCTGGACCACTTATCGAACCAATCAAGAAGAATGTGAAATTTGATTGGATTAAAGAGTGCGCAAGAAGAGCTTTCTCGAATTGAAGAAAAGGTCAACTATTGCACCTATTCTAGTGATACCTACTAGCAGTGGTGGCTTTATCGTTAATACTGATGCTTCGTATAAAGGATTAGGCTGTGTATTTATGTAGAATGAGAGAGTTGTGGCTTACGAATCTAGGCAGCTAAAGGATCACGAAAAGAATTATCCTATGCATGATCTAGAATTGGCTACTATCATATTCACGCTGAAGATCTAGAAACACTACCTTTATGGAAAGAAATTCATTATCTCCACGGATCATCAAAGTCTAAAAGGTCTTTTTACTCAAAAATATTTGAATATGAGATAGAGAAGATAGTTAGAATTCCTTATCGATTATGATTACGAGATCAAATATCATCTGAGAAAGGCTAATGTAGTTGTTGATGCCCTCAGCAGATTTATTCCAGAGTAGGTGACTCGACCAAGGGCATTGCTTTCATATATTATTATCATCTCCTTATTACTTGATCGAATCAGGGAACTACAGCTTGAAGATCCTAACCTTTTGAAACTAAAGGACAGTGGAAGGCCGAAAATAACTGTCAGAGATGATGGGATGATTTGTTTCAGGGACACTACTATGTACCCAATAATTTAGAATTGAAGGGAGAGATCTTGGACAAAGCTCATAATTTCAAATTCTCTATTCACCCTGGAACAATAAGATGTATAAAGGGTTGAAGAAAAATTATTGGTGGAATGACATGAAGAGAGAGATCACTGACTACGAGGTAATATGTGTCACATGTCAGCAAGTTAAAGCCGAACACCAAAAAGTACCTGGTTTACTTCATCCGCTATCGATTCTAGGATGGAAATGGGAAAGTATCGGTATGGATTTCATCACCGGTTTACCAAGGACTTTGAAGAAATACAATGCTATTTGGGTTGCTGTCGACAGATTGACTAAATCATTTCGTACCACGTGACCTATTCAGCTTCACAGTTGGCTGATATTTACATTCGGGAGATTGTCAGATACATGGAGTACATACTGATATTGTGTCTGATGGGGTCTAAGTTGAAATTTCGTCGAGGTTTTGATTGAAATTTCAGGATGGGATGGGGTCTAAGTTGAAATTTAGCTCCGCTTTTTATCGTCAGACGAATGGATAGACTGAAAGGTTGAATCAAGTTTTAGAAGACATGTTACGTGCTTGTGTACTAGACTTTGGAGGCAATTGGGATGAACATCTATCTCTTGCGGAGTTCTCCTATAATAATAGTTACCAATCTACTATACAGATGGCTCCGTATGAAGCCTTATATGGGCGAAGTTGTAGAACTCCTTTGTGTTAGGATGAGGTCGGTGTGAGAAGTTTGCTAGGACCTCAGATTATTGAAGATACATCTAAGTAAGTTCAGTTAATCCGAGAACGAATGCGAACCGTACAGAGCAGGCAGAAGAGCTACGCTGATTTGAAGCGTAGGAATTGGGAACTTATCGAAGGGGATAAAGTCTTTGTAAAAATCTCACCTATGAAAGGAGTGATGAGATTCGAGCTGAAAGGAAACCTTAGTCCGAGATTTATAGGATCATTTGAAGTCTTAAAGAGAATCAAAGAAACGGCATATCGAGTCAAACTACCGCTAAAGTTTGTCAAGGTGCATAATGTTTTTCACATATCTATGCTAAAGAAATATGTGGCAGACCCTGCTCACGTTATTGACTGGGAACCCTTGGATATTTATAAGGATATGTCCGTTGTAGAGATGCATGTTCAAATTTTTGAACGGAAAGAGCAGACCCTGAGAGATAAAGTTATACCATTGGTCCTCATGATTTGGTAGCATCACTCTCGTGAAGAAGCCACTTGAGAATGTAAGGATATTATCAAGAAGGACTATCCCCTTCTCTTCGAGTAAAGGAATGACTCAATTTCGAGGATGAAATTTTTATAAGTAGGGAAGATTGTAGTGATTCGAATTTCATGCCTTTAATACACCTAATTTATTTATGTGTCTAATAGCGTATACACTACATGCTTTGATTTTCAAAATGTTTTAATTAAAAATACATGATTTAGTTTTTCAAACTCTTAAATTTATTTTCGTCATTAATTGACACAAGTTATATGTAACATCCCCGAAAATTTGGGCTTCGAATAGTATCCTCGAGATACATGCCCGACTGGTCGTAAGTTTTACCAAGTGAAAGTCAACTTAATAAATTAGGCTAGACTAGGCTTGAGATGAAAAGTACACCTAGGTGTGTGGTGTGGGTCTTGTTATAAGGTCACATACACCTGTTATAGGTGTGTGTGCTTTACACCAAAGAAGTGGAATGGGTTAAATAGGTATTAGTTAAAGAGAAGTTATTTCTCTTTGATTTTGGTGGTTAGGAATTTATGAAGAGAGAGAGAGAGAGAGAGGAAGGGAGAAGGAGTAAATGCTAAGGATTTGGTGTGGAATTTCATATTTGAAGCCATACGTGGGCGATTAATCTCGAAGGCAACATGTGTAAATTCGTTGGAGTCGAAGCTAAGAACCCTAGCTTTTTACCCAAGTCATTAAATCACTCATGCTATGGATTTGAGGTGAGATTTCATTAATTTATGATGTGTGTGATGTTGTGCATGAATTTATTGAATTAATGATGAATTAGATAAATAGAAAGAGTAAAGATATGAGAGAAAACAAAGTTGGAAGAACAGCCCGAAGAGGGCTGTTTTCTGACAAAATAGATTTATTGAATTTAGAATTGATTAATCGACTTTTGTCAGAAATCAATTTTAGAGACTAAAGCACGAAACTGATTAATCGAAATTAATTCGATTAATCAATTTTTAATTTTTGATTAATCGATTTGGAATAGATTACTCGACAGGGTACTTTCAGTGGCTAGAAAAGTCTGAGTTTTGGAAAATCGATTAATCGATTTTGGAATTTCAATTAATCGATTTGAGATCAATTAATCAAATTTTGGAATTCGATGAATCGATTTTAACAGTTTAGTGTGGGTTCTATTTTTTATCGCGGAGTTCTGGGAGGGCCTTGTACCCTTCTTTCTTGCATCGTTCTTGATGTTTTGTGTATGACATGATGTACTTTAGGTTGAGCACTTAGAATTTAAGCATGTTGAGCTACCTTGGACCTTGATGCTTGGGGTTGAAGCACGTGAGGTAGGAAATAATTTGAACATGTACCCTTGATTACAAAATCATGTATGTAGTGATGTGATATGTACATGTATGTGTTACGAGCATAGTCATTCGATTGTTAATCGAAATTGAGCTTAAGAATATGAATTTAAGATGCGTATGTGTGTGTATGTACACTGAGTAAGAAACCAGTAAGCATATAAGTGCATGACATCCCATGGATATATATGAGATGTGAGCATCTAAGTGATGCATATGAGTATGTGACATCCCAGGGATGCATAGTCAAATGAGAAACTATGTGAATGAGCCTTAAACAAACTTGAAATATTATAATTAGCACAATTACACGGTGATAAACTACATGTATTTTGTACAATTGATTTGAGGTTCGTAGAATATCCACCGACTTGGTGGTATACCCGTGACTGACTCGACAGAATATCCGTGATCGGTACGACGGCCAATCCGTACACCAGTAAGACATCCCAGGGATGTATATGAGTTATGTACCCCATCGCCCAGGAGAAAGGGACTTGGGTTATGTTACATTGAAATATAGTTCAATTGGACGACGATGGTGGGTATTCCATCGGAGTTCGATGCTATATTGCTCAAGGATTATTTAAGTTATTTGATTTAAGTTTCAAAACCTATCTTCTAGCCCGTGTGAATAAGTTGAAAACAAGTTAATACATGTAGAGTAACGGATGCATTCAGTTCATGCTTTCAGTAACTTAAATTATTTTCCAGCTATCTTTCATTGATAAATCATATTTCATAATGCCATGGAATATATGTGAGTAAGATAGACTTATATGTTCATTCAATTATTTCCCTACTGAGCTATGATGTAGCTCACTCCTTCGACTATACGTCACAGGTCCAGTGTTAGCGGTTGCTGCTGCTTCGGGAGACATTGATCCAGAGGATTCGAATTACGTGTCTGGGGATGAGTCAGAGCCCCCTTCTGAGGATTTCTTCTAGAGGACCCTCTGCGTACTTTGATTATTTTGTGAGAGAGATTATACGGCTTGATATGTCCAGCCTTTTGTATAAGATAATGTAAATTTTGTTAAATATTCTTTTGGCGAACCATCTGGGGTGACGGCTGTTTAGTCACTGATGATTCAAGTTGGTTCTTTTGCTCATGCAGTGGCATGAGATCAGAACTATCTTTTGGGCTATATGTTGTTGGCTTTATCTTATAGAATTAGATTTTTAGTTCTGTATTAGCTCTTTAGTGTATGTTTTGCTTTCTAGTTGTGTGAATATACCAAATGTTCCGTGTATGTGTATGGGGCATGACCTCGAGAGTCATGTCGATGGCGCAGGTTTCAAGATGCCAAAATTCGGGCTGTCATAGTTGGTATCAAAGCATTTTTTTTTTAAATTTTTGACAAGTTTTAATTTTATCAGAGTATAGGACCTTCTGCTAATGAAACTGTAGTTTCATATGCAAAGCGTTATGTCTTCTAGAGGAAGGGGTCGGCCCAGAGGTGGCCATGATAGAAACTTGCGTAGCAGAGACGTTTTTGTCTCGGCTTCAAATAGAGTGCCGTTGGAGAATAGGAATGCCCCAAGAGCCAGTAATCAGGAGAATAAAGACTAAAAGGGGAATCAAGATAGAGATCAGAGAGAACAAGAAAGGGTAAGAGAAAGAAATAAGGAAAGAGAAAAGCGACAGAGGATGATGCATATTATAGAAACCATGACGAACGCCATGGCTCAGCAAACGGCGTCTTTGGCAGCACATAATGCCAATGACCAGCATCAGCCACCTTCTACGCCTCCAGTAGGTACTACATAGCCATTGCCCTCAGCATTCACAAAGTTTCGGAGGATGCATCCATCGAGTTTTTCAGGACAAGCAGAGCCAATGGACGCAGAGAATTGGCTAAGTGAGATGGAGAAGGTGTTCAGTGTGCTTACGTTCACTGAAGATGAAAGTGTCCGTTGGGCGGCATATATGTTAGATGGAGAGGCAGGCCCATGGTGGAAGTCTGTGTCAAGGACTAGAGCTTAGGAAACCTCATGATTGCCATGGACATGGGATGAATTCGTGATCGAATTCAATAAACAATATTTCCTTGAAGTCATGCGTAATCAGATGGAAGTAAAATTTCTTCAACTTAAACAGGGAAAGATGTCAGTAAGGGAATACAGAGTAGAGTTTATGAGGCTTGCTCGCTTTGCTCCTGATTACTTGGTTACAGACATGATGAAAGCCAAGAGGCTTCAACGCGGCTTGAGGCCAAATATTAGGGGGTGAGTGGCTGCCTTTGAATTGAAAACCTATGGAGAGGTTATGAGCAAGGCTCTGGTGATCGAGGAAGATAATGAGGATCGATACCGGAGAAGAGACCAGTAAGGAAGGAGCAGGATGGAGCAGAGTAAAGTGGGAAACTACGAGCCAATGAACCAAAAATCGCTATTCGTAGCACCCATTTAGAGGTAACAGTTTCAGATTAGACTGACGCAGACAAACTATCCAAGACTGCCTATGCTTGCATCTAGGAGATCGATCAGATATGAGAACCCTGTTACCACTATCGAAGTATCAGTTTCCCAGGATTTCTCACGGGCAGCATCGTCTACAATAGCTGAGACTTGTGCCAAGTGTGTCAAGTCTTACAAAATGAAAAATTATAGGCGGGGTACTCGGGGTTGTTTCAAGTGTGGGAAGATAGGTCACTTGATTCGAGATTGCCCTGAGACGAATAAGGAGAGAACGGCATCTGCTTTCATGCCGAGACCGATACAATCAAAGAAGTTGGTCATGCAAGGAAGAGCCTATGCGGTTACTACCCAAGAAGCACAGAATGCCAATGACATTATCCAAGGTGAGATTTTCTTTAAAAAATTAAGAATTTCAATTACTTAAGGTTGTTAGATAGAGAAGGTGCATCCATGTAGGAAGTAGAGTAGACTCATTCCTGTATATAAATTTTGATGTATAAGTATGTTTTATATATATATATATATATATATATATATATATATATATATATATATATGTATGTATGTATGTATGTATGATATAGATACCTTACAATTGTACGGAAAGAGAAGTGACGTAGCTTATAAAGCTAGAGTGTTGATAGACCCGGAATCTAGCCATTCGTTTACTACTCTTCGATTTGTAAAAAAGATGAAGGTCAACCCAGAGACGTTGGATTTTATCTTGGCTATATCTATCCCGACTAGGGAATCGGTCGATATGAACTTAGTTTGTAAGTCGGTGATAGTAACCATTAGAGATAGGGACGTCTTTGAACTAGCAACAAATTTAGTTCTGTTGGATATGCAAGGATTCGACATGACCTTTGACATGGATTGGTTGTCAATTCATTATACAATGGTCGATTGTAAGAACAAAGTGGTTATCTTTAGACCGAATACAAGGAGATCATTCTGATTTATAGGGGTGAGAACAAAGTTTCAATTCTGTCACTTGTGTCCGCCATCAGAGTCGAGCGCTTGATCAGAAAGGGATGCAGTGGTTACTTGGCATTCTTGAAGGAAGACAAGGAAGGAAAGAACATCATTTCAGAGATTGTGGTTGCGTGTGAGATTGAGGATGTCTTTCCGAAGGAATTGCCAGGGTTACCTCCTGATAGAGAGGTAGAATTCGCTATCGACTTAACACCTGGAACGGAATCGGTTTCCAAAGCACCATACCGAATAGCTCCTACTAAGTTGAAGGAATTGAAAGAGCAGTTGCAAGAGCTCTTAGATGAGGGGTTTGTAAGGCCGAGCGTGTCTCCTTCGGGAGCACCGGTCTTATTTATCAAGAAGAAAGACGGGTTGATGAGACTATGCATCGACTATCGTCAGTTAAACAAATTAGCCATTAAGAATCGATATCCATTTCCTAGGATTGATGATTTATTTGATCAGCTGTAAGGAGCAAGGTATATCTTCAAGATCGATCTGAGATCTAGATACCATCAGCTGAGAGTCAAGGCAGAGGACATCCAGAAGACAGCATTTAGGACGCAGTACGGACACTACAAGTTCTTGGTGATGTCATTTGGTTTGACGAATGCACCGGCATCGTTTATAGATTTGATGAATCGGGTGTTTAAACCACACCTGGATACTTGTGTTGTGGTATTCGTCGATGACATCCTGATATATTTTAAGTCAAAGAAGGAACATGAAGAACATTTAAGAGTTACTCTATAAACTCTACATGAACACCAACTGTACGCCAAACTCAGTAAGCGTGAGTTTTGGTTGGAGAAAGTTAGCTTTTTGGGATATGTCGTCTCAAATGATGGTGTCACAGTAGATTCAACTAAGATCAAAGCAGTGGTATAATGGGAACAACTAAAGACGGTGACAGATATTCGTAGTTTTCTTTGTCTAACTAGATACTATCGATGTTTTATGAAGGGATTTTCGAAAATATCAGGACCGCTTACGAGACTCACAAAAGGATGCGAGATTTGAGTGGAATGAAGCGTGCAAAAAAAGTTTTCAAGAACTCAAGAAGATACTCACTTCAGCTCCAGTACAAGCAATTCCTTCAGGCAATGGAGGGTTTGCGGTATATAGTGATGCTTCACATAGTGGTTTAGGTTGTGTGCTTAACCAGGATAAGAAAGTGATTGCTTATGGGTCGAGGCAGCTAAAAGATCATAAGAAGAACTATCCGACCCATGACCTAAAACTAGCAGCGGTTATATTTGTATTAAAAATGTGAAGACATTATTTGTACGGTGAAACCTTTGAGATCTTCACCGACTATGAGAGCCTCAGGTACCTATTCACACAAAAGGAATTGAATATGAGGCAGCGCAGGTGGATGGCTTTCATTATATGATGCAAATATCAAGGTACAAGCCTCAGGGGCTTTCTTAGCCAACATCATAGTGAGACCGAAGATCTTTGAGCATATTCACGAGCTACAAATGAAAGACTCGGAGTTAATCAAAATTCGACAAGATGTGATTGAGGGCACCAAACTAGAATTTTTAGTGAAAGAGGATGGTTCCTTACTATTCAGAGGATGCCTTGGTATTCCAGTTGATGCCGATCTGCGGCAAATTATTTTAGATAAGGCTGACAAATTGAGATATGCGACCCACCTCGATAGCACCAAAATGTATCAAGACTTGAGGAAGAGTTACTGGTGGAGAGGTCTGAAGCAAGACGTAGACAAGTATGTGTCAAAGTGTTTGACATGTTAGCAGGTGAAAGTGAGCCACAGACACCCTGCTGGATTGTTGCAACCTCTACCTATACCGGAGTGGAAGTGGGAGTCAATCTCCATGGATTTTATTGTAGGGTTATCGCAATCTCCATGGATTTTATTATAGGGTTATCGCATACAACAAAGAGATACAACGCTATTTAGGTAGTCATTGATCGACTGACCGAGTCAGCTTACTTCTTACCCTATAAAATGATGCACACAGCAGGAAGACTCGCAGAGTTGTATATGAAGGAGATAGTACAGTTGCACGGAATTCCTAATAGCATTGTCTGTGACCCCGTTATATACTTTAAAATTTTGGAAGAAGTTTCAAGAAGGCATGGGTATGCGATTGGACTTTAGTTCAACATTCCATCCATAGACCGATGGGCAAATGGAGCGGGTAAATCAGGTAATAGAAGATATGCCTAGAGCGTGTATGCTTGAATTTAAAGGATCATGGGATCAATATCTATCGTTGATCGAATTTGCATACAATAATAACTTCTAAGCGAGTATTAGAATGACACCTTATAAAGCTCTTTATGGAAGGCGATGTATATCACTTATCAATTGGAAAGAGACCGGTAAAAAGTTTGTATTAGGACCGGAGTTATTTGAAGATAATGCCATTATTGTTTGTATGATAAGGGAGCGACTTAAATTGGCTCAGAGTAGACAGAAGAGCTATGCTGATATCAAAAGAACGAGCGTGGACTATGTCGTTGGCGATCATGTGTTCGTAAAGGTATCGCCCATGAAAGGCGTCATGAGATTTGGAAAGAGGGGAAAGCTGAGTCCCTGTTACCTTGGACCTTCGAGGTTTTAGGTCGAGTCGGCGGGGTCGCTTATCGCATTGGATTACCTCCGTTATTTGATCGGGTACATAATATGTTTCATGTATCCATGCTCTGAAAGTATGTAAATGACCCTACACATATCTTAGGAGGTCAGCCGATCGAAATGCACGAAGACATGGCCATGATAGAAGAAGTGGCCCAAATATTGGATAGAAAAGAGCAAGTTTTACATACGAAGGTGATTCCTTTAGTGCTTGTCAGGTGGAAGAATCATTCGGCCAAAGAAGCTACTTGGGAACGCGAGGCGGATGTGAGGGAACAGTATCCGAACTTGTTTGAGGAGAGCTGAGAGCATATTTGTATCATTGCATGTAGTTTTGTGAACTTGACGTGTCTATGTAAGCGAAAGTCAGCATGTATACATTAACCTTATCAAGGGAATGAAGAGGAAGATATTATTTATAAATTGATCTTTTATGAACTTCGGCATGGTCATCAAGAATGTGTATATAGCGTGAAATAAATGAATGTCACACCTTGATTATAGGTTTGTGGTGTAGTAATATATAGCAAGAAGCAAAAGAAAAGTCAGCAAGTGAATAAATTAAATTCTATAGGGAATATGAAAAAACAAAGAAGCTAATGAAGAAAAAAAATCAAAAATATGAATTTTTATAGTTTCTGTCAAAATCGATTAATCGATTTTGATTTTTCAACTAATCAAAAATGTTCCGATTGAACGACTAGCTCACATCAATGAGCTGAGGAACCTAGAAAAAGTTTTGAAGTTAAATTCGACTAATCGATTTTTGAAACCAATTAATCAATTTCGGGCAACTGAGTTAGAATTGTGAGAACTTATTAATCGATTTTAAAAATCGATTAATCGATTTTTTCCTATAAGTAACAGTTTTGGAGAATTTTCTCCCCATTCGAATTTCAAATTGTTTTTTTTTATTTTGGGCGCCTTTCTTCTTCCTTTGGCCGGAGATAACCGAGAGGGTTTAAGGACCTTGGGAATCGAGATCGGATAAAAAACCCTAGCCATCGGATCCATTGCGCACGGTAAGCCCTAAATCTAGAAATTCTTACAGTATTTTGAGTATTATAAAGCCCTATATTTAAATTTCTAGTTTAAAACCCTAGAATGCCTCCTAAAACCCGGCAAGCTTCGAAGCAAGCGGCTTCTAAAATACCTGTACGGCGTAAGAACGCTGTGCCACCACCGCCATTACCTTCACCTTCACCTTCACTTCACTTTCACTTTCCTCTTCGTCATCATATTCGGCGGAGGCGTCATCGCACCAGTTGTCACCACCACCACCTCAACCCGGCCAGTTACCACAACCTAATGAGTGGTGTGCCGCGAAAGACTTTGAGAATGAATATATTATCGACGAGGCTCTGTTTCTGGATTCCGAGGATGAGGGCGAGACGAAATGGGCCCGAAAATACCTCATTGATGCGGGCCTCGGTAATCTCTTGAAGCCCTTGCATGATTATTATTACCCTAGGCTAGTTAGGTTATTTTACCAGCATTTGCAAGAGGGTAGGAAAGCTGGCACCATTACGACCGAAATCGATGGTCGTAAGTATCTTTTTAGCCTGCGCCACATTCATGAATCTTTGAAATGTTTTTCGGTATACGTGCCAAAGACCAACCCTTTACCCCCTTTCGAACAGCCCATAAGTTTTGAAGAAATTAGGACCAAAATGACCAAGGGAAATAAAGGGTCTGAAAAGTCCATTCGGAGGGTTGACTTACCCCCTTATACGTTGATGCTTGACACCATTATTAAGTGAAGCCTCTACCCTCTGCGCCATGACACTAAAAGGGTAGAGGGGGTGCATAGGCAATGTACGCAACATACCGAGGCTGTTGGTTCGACGCTACTAAACTAGTGTTGGAGGGCATGATCTATATCAAGGGTAAGATGATGAAGGGACCCTTAAGATCGAAGGAGCGTATGCCATATGCTCATCTTATTTCTAGCATGATTGAGTGCTACTCTGCTGTCGTCAAGTATGTTATTTCTCCGACCAAGCCAAGGGCTACAAATCATGTCAAAAGTTATTCCATTGCTTCCTGGAGCCAAAGCTACAATCTTTTGAAGAAGGTGCTACCACCGGAGGGAGCAGCACTTGCTCACGCTGGTGATGCCCCACCATAGCAGGACCAACCAGCAGTGGGGGAGCAGCCTCCTGACCCTGTACAGCCTGCAAAGCAGCCTCTTGCACCACCTTCTACTCCTACGCAGTCTGCTCCTGCTACTGCTATGTGGTCTCACAGGAGACGGGCATCTCAAGCCCCACCACCCGGTACTATAGATGACGTCCTCGCCCTCATGGTAGAGAACAATCGCCAGATGCTAGCGCACCACAGGCGTACGGAAGAGAGCAACACCCAGATGAACTACCGGCCTGATTTTCATGAGGCGCTGCTATACCAGACCATGCAATATATGTATCCCAGCGATTACCATCAACGCATAGCGGCAGCGCGGACATGGACTCCTAACGCATCAAGTTTGAGTACACGTGAGCACGATGGGGAGGATCAGCCAGGGGATGGGACTGCTTGATTCCTATCTTTTGATGTTTCTTTTTGGGTTGTAATTATTTTGTCCATTTTGAGAACATGTGAATGCGTCTTTTTGGAGAATATAAATGGTAGTTTTTAAAACCATAGTTGAAAATCTGTTGTACCGAACTATGTGGCATGGTTACCATTTATTTTTGGATCAAATGGTACAAAATTTGGTTGTTGCTTTATCATGTTATTTATTGTTAGAAATATCCAAATAATTAAATTTCTTTTGATGCAGGATGTGTTGTGGATGCTAAGAAATATACAAATGGTTTACGTTTTCTACTGGATGTCTAGTGATTGCGGTTATATATATCGCCGTGGATAAAATGTGTGTGCATCTTCCATGAAGGGGAAGCCCTTGGGTGCATTTTCGAGGACGAAAATTCCCAAGGTGGAGAGAATGTAACATCCCCGAAAATTTGGAATTTGAATAATATCCTCAGGATACATGCCCGACTGGTTGTAAGTTTGACCAAGTGAAAGTCTACTTAATAACTTAGGCTAGACTAGGCTTGAGGTGAAAAGTACACCTAGGTGTGTGGTGTGGGTCTTGTTATAAGGTCACATACACCTGTTATAGTTGTGTGTGCTTTGCACCAATGAAGTAGAATGGGTTAGATAGGTATTAGTTAAAGAGAAGTTTTTTCTCTTTGATTTTGGTGGTTAGGAATTTATGAAGAGAGAGAGAGAGAGAGAGAGAGAGTGAGGAAGAGAGGAGTAAATGCTAAGGATTTGGTGTGAAATTTCAGATTTTAAGTCATATGTGGGCGGTTAATCTCGAAGGCAACGTGTGTGAATTCGTTGGAGTCGAAGCTAAGAACCCTAGCTTTTGACCCAAGTCATTAAATCACTCATGCTATGGATTTGAGGTGAGATTTCATTAATTTATTATGTGTGTGATGTTGTGAATGAATTTATTGAATTAATGATGAATTAGAAAAATAGAAAGATTAAAGATATGAGAGAAAACAAAGTTGGAAGAACAGCCCGAAGAGGGCTATTTTCTAACAAAATCGATTAATCGATTTTTGTCATAAATCAATTCTAGAGACTAAAGCACGAAACCAATTAATTGAAATTAATTCGATTAATCAATTTTTAGTTTTCGATTAATCAATTTGGAATCGATTACTCGACTGGGTACTTCCAGTGGTTGGAAAAGTCTAAGTTTTGGAAAACTGATTAATCGATTTTGCAATTGCGATTAATCAATTTGAGATCGATTTATCGAATTTTGGAATTCGATTAATCGATATTATGATCGATTAATCAATTTTGACAGTTTAGTGTGGGTTTTGTTTTTGACCGCGGAGTTCTGGGAGGGCCTTGTACCATTCTTTCTTACATCGTTCTTGATGTTTTGTTTATAACATGATGTACTTTAGGTTGAACACTTAGAATTTAAGCATGGGGAGCTACCTTGGACCTTGATGCCTGGGGTTGAAGCATGTGAGGTAGGGAATACTCTAAACATATACCCTTGATTACGAAATCATATATGTAGTGATGTGATTGTACATGTGTGTGTTATGAGTGATGAGTAGTGAAATATGATGATATTTCACCCCTAGATACCTATATTTAGCTATCCGATGAAGGCTATCTGATAAGAATTATTAGATTTGAAGTGTTTCAGGTAAATACAAGCCAAGTGCAAAAAACAGCCCAAGTTTTCAAAAATAATGTCAAAACACTGTAACTTTGGGTCATCGAGAACTTAGTGTGACTTGCAGATCCATTTGAACCTTCAAGACGGCCGAATTATGATATTGTCAAAACACAAACGTTGTAGATCTTTCTGTCAGCCTTCCAACGGCGTATGAATCGCCTCAATCTGATTTCAGAACAGAATGTTATGGCCAAAATACCGAAGCAGTGTTTGATACAAAGTTCGGCGGAAATTCACAAAAATCTGGGAGGTCGATGCATCGACCCTATTGGGTCGATTAATCGACCCTAAATTTTCGAGTTGGAACACCTCTGCGGCTAGGAAACTTTGGCTCTATTTAAAGTGGATCAAACACTTCGAGAAAAGAGGAATTAGATATAGGAATTAGAGGAAGGAGAGATAGGAATTAGAGAGAAAAATTAGAGATAGGAATTAGAGAGAAAAATTAGAGATAGAGAATTAGAGAGTTAGTTTTAGCTTTTTCTTTTTTTTAGAGTTTTTGGAGAGAATTTTTTAGAAGATTATTATTCATTATTATTATTTTTTGTTTTAGACTCCTCTTGGCATCTTTTCAAGAGTTCTTCTTTCTCTTTCTTCTAGGGTTCCATCTGGGTAGATTGTACCTAGGATTTGCATTGTTTTTTCTTTACGTTAATGAAAGCATAGATTGTATTTAGGAAAAGGCATTGTAAACAAAGATCTTTGGAAAAAATAAAAAGAGGAATGGCTTTGAATGAACAAGGAGATCATACACCAAAGATGAGCGGCTAAATCAATAGATCGGGGAAGATGCGATCCCCAGATAAGTACCCTTATTTATGATTAATACCATAGTCGATTTATTGTCATTATGGAATCATTTTGCTAAAAGTTTGTGTTATTGAAAATATATTGAATGCTTGTTATGACCGTTGATGGCGCGTATCAACGGATATAATCGCTAGATCTTGACCTGCAGACTGATCTAGGCTGCAGAGCGAATATGTATTTACTGTTGTGATCTAAACATCATGAGATACGCTATGCTTCTTACATGACTCATACCGCAATGATAGGCTGAGTCATAGTTTTTAGATAGGGTATGCAGGATTGATGATCATATTTTATTACGAATCATCTCTATAGCTGAATGATGGTGTGAATAATGCTTTAATGAAACTGTGGGTTTTAATGGTGGAAAAGGGGTACAAATCTGGGGTAGCATATTCCTTGATCTCATTTAATTATTATTTTAGATTCATCGGTAATTAGTTGTTTAGATTAATTTATTTTTTTGCATTTAGGAAAAGTGTGATAAATTTTGGTAAAATTGAATCTGCCCTTTGGTACTTCCTTAGGGACGTTTTTAAATCTCTGAAAGAATTAATTAAAATTCAAGATTTCCCTGTGGGTTTAACACCTTTGTTCTTGCCATACTGCAATAGATCTTGTGCACTTGCAAGGGTTACACTTTAAAATCGATCAAGTTTTTGGCGCCGTTGCCGGGGAGATCGACGAAATTTTGATTAATTCGGTTAGGAATTTTTGTGTTTTGATTTTTTTTTTTTTTTTTTTTTTAATTCTAAAATTTAGATTTTTGATTTGTAAAATCTTCTTTCCCTTATTTTTCTCTCTTAGGTAAGTTTTGTAGGACTCTTTTAGAAAATTTAGGTTTTTAGGACTTCTTATTTTAGTAGGATTCTTTTTCCTTATTTTCCTCTTTTAGATATTCTAGGATTTTCTAAAATTAGTTATTAATTTTTTTTTAAGAAGTTTATAAATTTAGGATACCTTCCTTAGGAAATTTAGGAATCTTTTATTCTTTCCCTTATTTTTCTCTTTTAGATAAGATTCTTAGGATTGCCCTTAGATTTAAAATTTTAATTTCTAATTTTAATTTTAAGTTTTGAAATTCGAATTTAAAAAAAAAAAAAAAAAAAAAATCAAATTTTGGATTTTTGCTTTGCGGAATCTTCTTTCCCTTATTTTTCTCTCTTAGGTAAGTATTTTTTTAGGAGTCTTTTAGGAAGTTGAGATTTTTAGGCTTTTTATTTTAGATTTTGTAGGAGTCTTTTTAGGAAGTATAGATTTTTAGGATACCTTCCTTAAAAAATTTAGGAATCTTTTATTCTTTCCCTTATTTTTCTCTTTTAGATAAGATTTTGTAGGATTGCCATTAGGTTTAAAATTTAATTTTTTTTATTTTAATTTTTGAAATTCGGATTTTTTAAAAAAAAAAAAAAATTAAAAAAAAAATTAAAATTAATTTATCTTGTTTTGCTTTTCTTTTCTTCTTATTTTGGCCACTGTTCATATTAGAGCTCAATCGATTGAAGCTTCAGGTTCAATCGATTGAGACTGAAATATTCTCTGTCGTGATCTTTGCTTTTCTTTCAATCGATTGACATTCCTCTGTCAATCGATTGACAAAAATTCTGTGCTTGCCATTTCGGCTGAAATTCCTGTGTTACTTGCTTTGACCTTTGAACCTCAATCGATTGAGAACAGTTCTTCAATCGATTGACTGATAAAGTCATTTCTGTGAAATTTTAAGTGTGCTTCTGTCAATCGATTGAGATCTTTGCTGCAATCGATTGAGCCTATTTTGTGGATTTGTTTTGGATTCTTCAATCCCTGTTTGTGAGCGTGGTGTATGAGCTTTACTCGTTCTCATCACCCACATCTGCTACCATTTAATCTTGAGATCGAACGATCTTGTAGAGAGAATCGTAGAATTCAAAGGAATCAGTATCATCATACTGATACCATGGCTGATCAAAGGCAAGAAATGAATGGGAACAACCAGAATATCAATAATGGCAATAATGGAAATAATGGAAATGATGGGAATAACAATTACAATGAGGGCCCTAGAACACTCGAATATTATAATGATTCTAGTTTTTACGAGGATCAGGAATGTATAATGCATGATCTCATTCCAGGAAACCACTATGAATTCAAATCAGCGATGATCCAAATGCTACCAATTTTCCATGGGTTAGCAAATGAAAATCCGCACGTTCATCTAAATGAATTCACTGGGGTATGCAAAATGTTTAGAGTCCACAATGCCACTGATGAGATAGCTAAACTCTGACTCTTTCCTTTCTCTTTAAGGGACAAGGCAAAAACATGGTTTTATTCCTTAGAACCGCAATCTATTCAGAGTTGGGTAGAGCTACACCGTCAGTTTCTTAAAAAATATTTTCTCATGACCAAAACCATTGAGTTGCGTCAGAAGATTCAATTCTTTTCCCAACAACCTACTGAAACATTCCATGAATGTTGGGAACGTTTTAAGGAATTGATTAAGAGTTGTCCAAATCATCAGGTTCCAAGGTGGCAACAGGTCCAAAGTTTTTATAATGGACTGATTCCTGAAGAGAGACGCATGGTTGATGCATCGTGTGGTGGATCATGTGCCACAAGAAGTTTGATGAATTGTGGGCATTGTTTGAGAAGTTATACCAAACTTGATACAAAGTGAAACATCTTGAACTAACTTGGATTTGGCATCTAAATCTCATGTGTTGACAAGAGATGGATTGTATAATGTCAAAAATAATACCTCTGATCTATCGACAAAGGTTGATATGTTGTCCAAGCAAATGAATATGTTGTTAGCTGCGACCAAGCAAGCTAAAGCTCCTGTCACCCCCACTGTATATTCAATTTGTGACCACCCAGGTCACATGGCTAATGAGTGCCTCACTACCTTGTCATTATTCCCTGATGAACCTACTCCTCAAGAGGAGGTGAATCTGACTCAATCTTATCAACGGCAGGGTAGAAACATATACTCCAATACCTATAACCCGGAATGGAAAAATCACCCCAACTTAGGATGGGGTGGTTCGAACCAAACTGGTCAGGTAAACCAGCAGTACAGAGCCAACACAATGGGTGGACAACAAAATTTCCGCCCACAACAGAATCCCACTACCCAGCAGAATTCTAATTTCCAGCAGAACCCTCCTTATTACCATCCGAATTCCGATTACCGAAAAAATCAGAATTTTAATCAGAATTTTAATCAACCTCAGGCTACCGTTTCTAGAGATTCTGATTTGGAGGAAAAGGTGATGCGAAGCATGCATGCTTTCCAACAGATGATGATAGATCAATTCAGTCAACTGACAAATCAGCTGAGTCAACGAGAGGAAGGTAGGCTCCCTAGCCAACCCGTCAACAATCCTCGAGGTCAAGCACCACCTGATGCAGGACCATCGAATAGTCAACAGTTGAAAGCTGTTACGGTGCTGAGAAGTGGAAGAGAAGTTGATAATCAAGTGGAAATGCCTGTGGAATCTGATCAGGAAAAAGAGGAAGCAAGAGAAGCAGCAAAAGAGAAAGAAAACAAATCAGAGAAAAGAACAGAGAAAGAGAAAAGAAAAGAGAAAGAGAAAGAGCAAAGAAGAGAGAAGGGAAAAGAAAAAGTAATCGAGGATGAGTCTCCCTCAACTGTCCAACTAGGACATGAACAAGAATCAAAAATGGAACCTGCACCTTATGTCCCAAGGGCACCATTCCCTCAATGCCTAACTCCTCCATCTAGAATGGGAAAGGGACCAGCAAAAATGGAAGAAATTTTCGAAACATTCAAGCAAGTAAAGATAAATCTTCCATTGCTTGAAACAATCAAACAAGTGCCTGAGTATGCAAAAATTTTCAAAGATTTATGCACTCGTAAGCGAAAGGCGCGTACTCATATTTCCAAGAGAGTGTTCCTGACTAATCAAGTCAGTTCAATATTATAATTGAAAACCCCACGGAAACTGAAAGACCCTGGAGTTCCAACTGTTCCATGTGTCATTGGTGGACAACCAATTGGAAAAGCGCTATTAGATTTAGGAGCAAGTGTGAATCTAATCTCATACTCAATATACGAGAAACTCGGATTTGGTGAATTGCAACCCACGACGGTCACACTACAACTGGCTGATAGGTCAGAAAGAAGACCTAGGGGAATTATCGAGGATGTTTTGGTTGGAATAGACAAGTTTGTCTTTCCAGTGGACTTTGTTGTTTTAGACATGGAACCACCTGTTAAATCAATTAATCAAGTCCCCATCATCCTTGGGCGTCCGTTTCTCGCCACTACAAACGCTTGCATTAATTGTCGAACGGGAGTCATGGACGTTTCTTTTGGGAACATGAAGGTCAGATTGAACAGATTTTATGCGATGAACCATTTCCCTAACGAGGATGAGGTAGAATGTTTTTACATCGATCAGATGGACGAAGTGGTGGATGAAGCATTACCATCAATGCTCACCAAAGAAGAATTTGAAACCACTTTGTTGGCCATCTATGAAGAAAAATGATCTGAAAGGAAGTAGTCCGAAGAAGCGAGGTTGAGTTTATCATGTCCATATGATAACTTATGTGAAGTTGTGACTAAGATAGAACCGTTACCCATTGAAGTAAAAGCTGAACCGACTCCATCAATTGAGGAGCCACCAACTGTGGAATTGAAACGGTTGCCTGAATCGCTCAAATACGCTTTTCTAGGGCCATGAGAAATGTTTCCGGTGATAATTTCATCCACGTTGTCTGAAGAACAAGAGCATGACCTGTTGAAAGTGCTTCTAGATCACAAGCAGGCTATCGGATGGACTCTAGCTGATTTAAAAGGGATTGACCCATCAGTATGTATGCACAAAATACATCTGGAAGATGAGAGTAAACCATCGAGAGAACCGCAGAGGCGACTTAATCCGAATATGCAAGAAATCGTTTTAAAGGAAATCATTAAATTACTCGATGCTGGAATCATCTATCCGATTTCTGATAGTGAATGGGTTAGTCCAGTCCAAATTGTCCCAAAAAAGTACGGAATCACTGTGAAAGAAACTGCGAAAGGAGAATTGTTGCCTACTCGTGAAACTACTGGGTGGCGTGTCTGCATTGATTATAGAAAATTAAACATAGCTACCAGAAAGGATCATTTTCCCCTTCCATTCATCGATCAAATTCTCGAGAAGGTAGCAGGACAAGAGTTTTATTGCTTTCTTGATGGTTATTCGGGATACAATCAAGTGCCCGTTTTTCCACCTGATCAAGAGAAAACGACATTCACATGCCCGTACGGTACTTTTGCATATCGAAGGATGTCATTCGGCTTATGTAATGCACCTGCTACTTTCCAACGATGTATGTTGGCCATATTTTCGGATATGATTGACAAGTTCATCGAGGTGTTCATAGACGACTTCTCGGTTTTTGGGAAAACATTTAGTTCTTGTTTGAATCACCTCGCACAAGTTTTACAACGTTGTGTGGATTCTAAACTTGTTCTTAGCTGGGAGAAGAGCCATTTCATGGTTCAACAAGGAATTATTCTGGGGCATATTGTTTCCAAGAAAGGAATTGAAGTGGATAAGGCCAAAGTCGACCTAATTGCCAATTTGCCCCCACCAAAGAGTGTTCGCCAAATTCGATCATTTTTGGGGCATGCTGAATTTTATAGGCGATTCATTAAGGATTTTAGCAAGGTGGCTAAACCTTTATGTACCTTGCTTGGTAAAGATGTCCCTTTTGAATTTGATAAGCATTGCATGAAATCATTTCTGAAGCTGCGTGAACGCTTATCAACTGCACCAATAATCCAACCACCGGATTATTCTCTCCCATTCAAACTCATGTGTGATGCATCTGATTACGCTATCGGAGCTGTTTTAGGGCAAAGGGTGAACAAATTACCTCACGTAATTTATTATGCCAGTAAGACGTTGATCGATGCACAGCTTAAATACACCACCACTGAGAAAGAACTATTAGCTGTGGTGTATGCTCTGGATAAATTTCGTTCTTATCTGCTTGGATCAAAAATAGTGGTCTTTTCAAACCACTCTGCATTGAAATATTTGTTGGCAAAGAAGGATGCCAAACCACGATTGATCCGCTGAATTCTGCTACTTCAAGAGTTTAATTTCGAAATCAAGGATAAAAAGGGAGTCGAGAATGTTATGGCTGATCACTTGTCTCGCATTTTGCTTGAAGAATTGGTTACACCTGAACCTATCCGGGACACTTTTTCGGATGAGAAATTAATGGCAATTGACGTGACCGCTACGAAAGTTCCTTGATTTGCCAATATCGTAAATTATTTGGTCACGGGCAAAATCCCTACTGAATGGGGAAAGAATGATAAGAACCTCTTTTTCTCCCAAATCAAATACTATTTTTGGGATGAACCACATTTGTTCAAGATCTGTTCAGATCAAATCATCAGGAGATGTGTACTAGCAGAAGAGCAACTAAGCGTTCTCGATTTCTGCCATGCTGAAGCCTGTGGAGGCCATTTTGGAGGACAGAAGACTGCACAGAAAATTATTCAAAGCGGATTCTACTGGCCCTCCATCTTTTGTGACGCTGCTCAATTTTGCAAAGCATGCCAAAGATGTCAGCAGCTTGGAAATATTTCAAAACGGAATATGATGCCCCTTAACCCGATTTTGATTGTTGAAATTTTTGATGTTTGGGGGATTGACTTCATGGCTCCTTTTCCCCCATCTTTTGGGTATTCATATATTCTCGTAGCTATTGACTACGTTTCCAAATGGATTGAAGCTGTGGCAACCCATTCAAATGACCATAAAGTGGTGGTCAAATTTCTGAAGGAAAATGTCTTTAATAGATTCGAGTTTCCACGTGCGATCATTAGTAATGGCGGTTCGCACTTCTGCAACCGCCATTTTGCTACTTTAATGAAGAAATACGGCGTCACCCACAAGGTTGCAACGCCGTATCACCTGCAAACTAGTGGTCAGGTGGAAGTGTCGAACCGAGAGATTAAACAAATTTTAGAAAAGACGATACGATCGGATAGAAGAGACTGGTCAAACCGGCTCTCTGATGCTCTGTGGGCCTATCGTACCGCCTTCAAGACACCAATTGGAATGTCTCCGTTCAGAATTGTCTACGGGAAAGTATGTCATCTTCCTGTTGAATTGGAGCATAAAGCATTTTGGGCCATCAAAAGATTAAATTTCGATATGCAAGCAGCAGGATCAAATCGAAGGCTACAGCTAAGTGAATTGAAAAAGCTACGCTATGATGCATATGAAAACTCAAAGATGTACAAAGAAAGGTATAAAAAGCTGCATGATGAGTCCATTTCTCGGAAAGAGTTCCACATTGGACAAAAGGTTTGCTCAACTCGGACTTAAGCTCCACCCGAAACGAAATCTAGATGGGAAGGCCTGCTTTGTTGTTTCCATTAGTATGCATGGTGCGATTGAGATCCGCAGTCTCAAGGACAATCAAGTCTTCAAAGTCAATGGGCAACGCCTTAAACCAATGTTTGAGCGGATGACCCAGTTCGGAATTGAGGCGATGCACCTCAGTGACCCAGATTAAAGGAGTTGGACTCAGGTTTAGTTTAGGATTTAGGATTCCTCTTTTCGTATGTTTAGTTTTAGAATATTAGTTTTTAGTTTAGTTTAAGTTATTTTTAATTTCCAAATTAGTGTAGCCGCATTACCTTCAATCTATTTTTGGTCATGTTTTAATTTGATGCACATATTCTTTGCAGCTGATCTTTGTGTTGAGGTACTTTTCAACAGATTTGGGGGTGTGCTACTTATTTCAATCAATGAGGACATTGTCATTTTTAGGTTTGGGGGTATGATTCTCTATCTTGCGTCACTTTCTTATTTTTCTTCATATAAAAAAAGATTCTCTATCTTGCGTCACTTTCTTATTTTTCTTCATATAAAAAAAAATAAATAAATAAATTAAAATAAAATAAAATAAATTTTGAACCATCATACATGAATTATTTTTCGATAGTTTTCAAACGTTAGTTGATGATGCATGTGAATTTAATTTTGATAATATCGATGTCAGATTTTGAATGCTTGTATCTAGGATAATGAAGCTTAATGTGATATTTTGTGGGTAATTTTGATATTCATGCTTAGAATTTTTACACTTATACCAAGCTAAGACTCAGAAATCGATGAACTGTTTTGAACGGTGAATCTTAGGTTCTTAGTGGAGACTAAACCCGGTAAGCTTTAGAGCTAATTTCCCGTCATTGATAAGTGAATACAAAAACTCGGAGTTTTCTTTGAATACGAATTATTTTGAATAATCTCATACATTTTATTTTGACTTGTGACTTTGTATGATATCAAATTCATATTATTGTGTTAGAACGTACTGTATATCTACTCAAGACAAATAGGTAAGGTTACCATCTTTTAAGGAAATGATTGAAGGCCATCTTTGGCTCGTTTGTGCTTAAATGCCCCACCTCATATAAATTTATCCTTCTAGTACCCCTTTGAGCCTATTGAAAAATTTACCTTTATACATTCTTTGATAAGCCACATTAACCTTTAACCCTTCACCATTTCTGAAAATTCAGCTTTACCCTTCTTATTTCTGAGAAATTAGGAACGAGGGATGAGAGTAAACAAAAAGAGAGTAAGTAGAGAGTTACTAAGTTGTGGTGTTTACTGAGAGTGTATGGCAAAAATATAAAAGAAAAAGGGGGGAGAAAAAGAAAAAGGAAATTGTGAAAAATAATGAAAAAGGGGTGTGATGAGTAGTGAAATATGATAATATTTCACCCCTAGATACCTATATTTAGCTATCCGATGAAGGCTATCTGATAAGAATTATTAGATTTGAAGTGTTTCAGGTAAATAGAAGCCAAGTGCAGAAAACAGCCCAAGAATTCTAAAAATAATGTCAAAACACTGTAACTTTGGGTCATCGAGAACTTGGTGTGACTTGCAGATCAATTTGGACCTTCAAGACGGCCTAATTATGAAATTGTCAAAACACAAAAGTTGTAGATCTTTCTATCAGCCTTCCAAAGGTGCAAGAATCGCCTCAATCTAAATTCGGGACAGAAAGTTATGGCCAAAATACCGAAGCCGTGTCTGATGCAAAGTTCGGCGGAAATTCACGAAAATATGGGAGGTCGATGCATCGACCCTATTGGGTCGATTAATCGACCCTAAATTTTCGAGTTGGAACACCTCTGCGGCTAGGAAACTTTGGCTCTATTTAAAGTGGATCAAACACTTCGAGAAAAGAGGAATTAGAGATAGGAATTAGAGGAAGAAGGAGAGATAGGAATTAGAGAGAAAAATTAGAGATAGAGAATTAGAGAGTTAGTTTTAGCTTTTCCTTTTTTTTAGAGTTTTTAGAGAGAATTTTTTAGAAGATTATTATTCATTATTATTATTTTTGGTTTTAGACTCCTCTTGGCATCTTTTCAAGAGTTCTTCTTTCTCTTTATTCTAGGGTTCCATCTGGGTAGATTGTACCTAGGATTTGCATTGTTTTTCCTTTACGTTAATGAAAGCATAGATTGTATTTAGGAAAAGGCATTGTAAATAAAGATCTTTAAAAAAAATAAAAAGAGGAATGGCTTTGAATGAACAAGAAGATCATACACCAAAGATAAGCGGCTAAATCAGTAGATCGGGGAAGATGCAATCCCCAGATAAGTACCCTTATTTATGATTAATACCATAGTCGATTTATTGTCATCATGGAATCGTTTTGCTAAAAGTTTGTGTTATTGAAAATATATTGAATGCTTGTTATGACCATTGATGGCGCGTATCAACGGCTATAATTGCTAGATCTTGACCTGCAGACTGATCTAGGCTACAGAGCGATTATGTGTTTACTGTTGTGATCTAAACATCATGAGATACGCTATGCTTCTTACATGACTCATACCGCAATGATAAGCTGAGTCATAGTTTTTAGATAGGGTATGCCGGATTGATGATCATATTTTATTACGAATCATCTCTATAGCTGAATGATGGTGTGAATAATGCTTTAATGAAACTGTGGGTTTTAATGGTAGAAAAGGGGTACAAATCTGGGGTAGCATATTCTTTGATCTCATTTAATTATTATTTTAGATTCATCGGTAATTAGTTGTTTAGATTAATTTATTTTTTTGCATTTAGGAAAAGTGTGATAAATTTTGATAAAATTGAATCTGCCCTTTGGTACTTCCTTAGGGACGTTTTTAAATCTCTGAAAGAATTAATTAAAATTCAAGATTTTCCTGTGGGTTCGACACCTTTGTTCTTGCCATACTGCAATAAATCTTGTGCACTTGCAAGGGTTACACTTTAAAATCGATCAATGAGCATAGTCATCCACTTGTTAATCGAAATTGAGCTTAAGAATGTAAATTTAAGATGTGTCTGTGTGTGTGTGTGTACACTGAGTAAGAAACCAGTAAGCATAAAAGTGCATGACATCCCAGGGATGTATATGAGATGTAAGCATCTAGGTGATGCATATGAGTATATGACATCCCAGGGATGTATAGTCAAATGAGAAATTATGTGAATGAGCCTTAAACAAACTTTGAATATTATAATTAGCACAATTATACGGTGATAAACTATATGTATTTTGCACAATTGATTTGAGGTTCGTAGAATACCCCACCGACTCGGCGGTATACCTATGATTGACTTGACAGAATATCCGTGACCAGTATGGCGGCCAATCCGTACACCAGGAAGACATCCCAGGGATATATATATGAGTTATGTGCCCCGTCGCCCAGGAGAAAGGGACTTGAGTTATGTTACATTGAAATATAGTTCAATTGGATGACGATGGTGAGTATTTCATTGGGTCTCGATGTTATATTGCTCGAGGATTATTTAAGTTTCAAAACCGATCTTTTGGCCCGTGTGAACAAGTTGAAAACAAGTTAATACATGTAGAGTAATAGATGCATTCAGTTCATACTTTCAGTAACTTAAATTATTTTCTAGTTATCTTTCATTAATAAATCATGTTTCGTAATGTCATGGAATATATGTGAGTAAGATAGGCTTATATGTTCATTCAATTATTTCCCTACTGAGCTATGATGTAGCTCACTCCTTCGACTATACGTCACAGGTCCAGTGTTAGTTGCTGCTTCGGGATACATTGATCCGGAGGATTCGAATTACGTGCCTGGGGAGGAGTCAGAGCCTCCTCTTGAGGATTTCTTCTAGAGGACCCTTTGCGTACTTTGATTATTTTGTGAGAGAGATTGTATAGCTTGGTATGTCTAGCCTTTTGCATAAGATAATGTAAATTTGATTAAATATTCTTTTGGCGAACCATCTGAGGTGACGGTTGTTTAGTCATCGATGATTCGGATTGGTTCTTCTGTTCATGTAGTGGCATGAGATCAGAACTATCTTTTGGGCTATATGTTGTTAGCTTTATCTTATAAAATTGGAGTTTTAGTTCTGTATTAGCTCTTTAGTATATGTTTTGCTTTCTAGTTGTGTAAATATATCAAATATTTCATGTATGTGTATGGGGCACGGCCTCGATGGTCGTGCCGATGGCATGAGTTTCGGGGTATCGAAATCCGGACTATCACATTATATGATTGCCTACTGTTTAGAGGATTGAGTTTAAGACAAGAGGTCAGATGATTGAACCTTAGTATGTAGGTTTTAAACTTTTATTTTAAACCTTGAAGTAAATGTCTATATATCCTTCTTTGGTGTGTTGGCATAACACCGGATGTTTCCCTAATAGGTTATAAAGGTATGTTACGGGGAAACCCTAAATCATAATCTCATTTAGAGTTCTTCTTAAGAATAGAGGTTCTTCCCGTAAAAAAACCCTAGAGACCTTAGAGAAGAGATTCGATTCTCCTTTTCTAGAGTTTTTCTCTTTAAAAGATCGGTGAGACGTTTGCACCTATTTTTAAGCGGCCTTCACCTCCTTCAAGAGCCATCATCGTAGTGAGAAACTCGATCGAATCACGGAGATACGATCGATCTAGGTATAGAGAAATCATGTTATCCCTTGAAACTTAAAATATTGATTTTAAACATGAGTTTTATATTAGTTAAATGCTTTTATTGCATAAATAATGAATGGAATGTTTAGATGTGATGCATGCTACGCTCGATGCGTTTTGATGTTGATGCTTTTGACTGAAATCGGATTAAAATTCCATCATGAAATTTGAGACACTTTAAAGTGTACTCACTGGTCGAAATCGTTCAATCGAGTTTGGAGATCGATCAATCAATTTTTGAATGATAATTCACAGTATGCTCACGGGTGGAAATTGATCAATCGAGTTTGAAAAATCGATCAATCGATTTTCGAATGATAATTTTTTGAATGTTCACGGGTTGGAATCGATTGATCAATTCTTGAAAATCGATCGATCGAGTCTAACTGATAAAGGATTTGAAAACTCTCAAGAAAAATCGATTGATTAAGCTGAGAAATCGATCGATCGATTCTAAGCAAACAAGTTTCACATTCAGTTCTTTTTACATTCGTTTGATTAAATGTCAAGGTTTATGCTCAATGATTATATTCACATGCACCTTAATGTTTTATGATGATCCATGGATTGCATGATTAAGACATATGAACATGATGAAATGTTAAATAATGATCGTGTTTGATTAGACCCAACGTCTTGCGAGGGATGAAGCCTGACGAACATTAAATAATGAAAGTGGTTAGACTCAACGTCTTGCTAGGGATGAAGTCTAACGAAAATTAAATAATGAAAGTGGTTAGACCCAACGTCTTGAGAGAGACGGAGTCTAACAAAACAATGAATAAGGAGTTTAAAAGTCAACGTCTTGAGAGGGACGAGTAAAATATGAACTTAAAAGAAAAGATAAACTCATGCAATAATGATTTTTATGTCACGTTTCAGTTCCTTTTAGCTCATTAAAATTTTGCATGCCTCAAGTACACACTCATGAATTATAAAAATATTTATATTGTGATGATTTATATCTTATGTTTTAATAGATTGTATGTCTGGTCCATACAAGTATAAACTTACATCTGTTGTTGATGTGGGTGACCAGATGAGATAAGTGTAGTTGAGGATAATGTATGGTCTTATGGTGATGAGATGGCTCGTAGTGTTCAAGAACTTGAGATGGATGACAATGAAGGCTTCGTAGCCTAACTATTTATTTCATTTTAATATTATTATTTTCAAATGGACAAGATAATGATTGGCTAGGAGTTTTATTATGAATGTTTTAAGCTTTTAAGCATGCCAGACTTTATAATTTGGAATAAGATGATTGTCATGAATTTTATTGGGATTCATTAATGCTTATTAAATCTTTTCTTCCGTTGTTTAAGGCGCTCTTAGTGCTTATAATATTTTTTTAGTAGTTCATGATATACAATGGTATGGCCTAAGATCTTATAATAAGAGGTTGTGAGATTTTGGGTCTCTACATGTTGTCTCTTGGACACTTTATATCTTTGTAAAATTTGCGCTTGTCTGGCTGCTTGAAATCTTCGAATAAACAGATATATTTTCTCTTTAAAATATTCCCCTTTGCCGATTTGTAAGTGTTATTTTTCCTAATACTGAAACCAACTTTCTTCGCGTATAAATTATAGAAGTTACATGTCTCGTCTTCAGTTTGGAATTTCAAGCCTATATATAACTTCCATTCATCGGGGGTATTCTTGGACCCTCCCTAACAATCCAGCATTTTGATATCCCTATCACAACCAAGTGAATCTCCTTCTAAAGAAATAATGTCAGGAGTGAAGTTTAAATCAACACCACCTAAATTAAAATTTTTAATTGAGTCTATTACAGTCCTTGCATTAGACGAAAAGATTGATCAACAATGGGTGAATAAGACAAAACTTCACATCATAAGCGATAGCGCGCCGATTCTGAGGCGTCATCGCTTTACATTAGACGCGATGGTGTGACTACTATGTGGCGCCATTGCTTCTCATAAGAAGTGATGCGGGGCTATGCTGAGCCCCAACTTTTCACATAAGAAGTGTTTGTATTGACGTCAATTTATACTATTTGAATCCTCATAATTTTACGATCTATATCCTATAAATAGCTGAACAAATAGGTCGAACAACAACGAACAAATAAGGTAAAATTTTACATACGATGCGATGGCGCAGCTATTCTGAGGCGTCGTCACTTTGAATAAGAAACAATGACACAAATATTTAGAAGTGTCATCGCTTCACATAAGAAGCGATTGTGGGGCTATGCTGAGCCTCAACTCTTCACAGAAAAAGCGTCTGTGTCGACGCCGCCTTATTTATTTTGAATGCTTAAAATTTTATGATCTATACCCTAAAAATAAGTGAACAAAGCGATATTGCTTTAACACTTTCCTCTGATATCATTGTTTTGCACTTCTATAGACCCAGAGCTTCAGAGAGAGAGAGTTGTTTCAGAGATGGAACGAGAGCTTTTCCACTGAGAGTATCGCAACAAAGCGTGAGGGAGAGAGAAAGAGAGAGTTGTCTCAGAGATAGAACGAGAGGGAAAATTTTTGAAATCATTTACCGTCCTATATGACTTGACATTCCTTTTGCCTGAAAGGCGCTACCTACTGATCAATCACATAATATACCATTTTACCACCTTTAACTTAGTGATGTTAGGACTTAGTTTGTTACTAATAAATTACGGATGTACAGACATTAAAGAAAAATAGCAAAAGAGAACCAAAATGATAATATTCATCAAAATGAACTCATAAAATAATAAAAAGACGATTGAATGAAAAAGACGAATCATCGCCTACTGAAAGATGAAAAATCGTGTTTTACGATTTTGTGGAACAATACAAAGAGAGTATAAAATCATAATCTATGATTCTTCAGAAAAGTCGATCAAGAGTAAAGCACAATACAAGAGAAGACAATGAATCGTAATAAAGAATCATTCTATAGGAAGCTGTGTTGAGAGAAAAGATGATCAATCGTAAAATGAAGAATCCTCCAAAGAGTAAAAGCTAGAAAATCGTGATTTACAATTTTACAAAAGTTTCTTGAAGCTGTTGATCATGTGAGATCTACACCGCCATGTATAAAATTAGAAGAATTCTTGACTTAGAAGTCTGGCTAATCACAGATCTGAGAAGATTAACGAAGAACACTCTTAAAGGACTCTGCTGCTAAAATAAAGGAAAAAATTCAGGAGTATATCAACTGTTGAAAGCAAGAAAAGATAGAATTAGAAGTAGAGTTATATTAGGACAGTTTTATTTTAGTAGTTTCTTTTATTAGAATTAGGAGTTGTAAACTGACCTCTTATGATCTATAAATAAGAGGGCTTGGTGTAGGAATTAATCATCGATAAAATTCTCAACATCAATTGACGCCTGAGGTTGGATTTTCTTCCAATCATTAGAGTAGTTAGTTTAGATATATAAGGTTCCTCACTCACAATTGACGACTGGGATTGAGAGCTGGAAGATTATAGTAGATATCTGTAGTTTCTCATAAACAATTGACGACTGCAGCTGAGGGGTGAAAGATATAATTTTATTACTTTCTAGTTTAAATTTATTTTATTGCAATTTCCTACTTTGTGAACATCTTTGAATTTTAATTTGAATTGATTACTCAGGTTGATATTCACAGATTAGTGTAATTATTTTTATTTTTCATCTTTAATTTTCTGGAGTTTGATTGACTCTCAAATTTCTGATAGATTAAATATTAGTATAAATTTATATTAAATTATGCTAGTTTTTTATTGACGCCCAAATTCTAGTAGACTGAGATATAGTGTAACGGTATTTAAAATTTGTAAACATCTGCTAGCTGGAGATAGTGATTGACAACCACAATCTGAAGAATGGGGATTTATGATTTATTTTCTACAATTTAATTTAAGAAACCATTCGTTTATTCATATTTCTCAAGTAATTTAGGAACTTAAAAGATAAGTATAAGTTTTCATAAATTTAATATATACACATATAAAAACATATCCTCGTGAGAACGATCCTATACTAGCACTGCAATTTCTATTGTGCACTTGCAATAAGTTAAGTCTTAATTAGATACACATATAAGTAGCGATCACCTATCTCTGTCAAGTGTAGCCGCCTGCGTTACCTGCCTCTCTACCTACCCCTGTCAGCAAGAACTCTCAAAGATATTTCTATTGTGGCTAACCCGGGTTAGTGTAAAAGCATTTTCCACATGTGCGCTTCTTATTGCCGGGCTCTAAGAAATCTATACGCCTCGACGAATTTTCCCCTTTGCCTTTTTATATATATGAAAATTATAAACGTGAGGACAAATTTGATGCAGACAAAGTGAAGGCGGCTGATGTGGCACGATGTGACTAGCTGTACCGACATGTATTAATTGAGCCCCACCGCCCATGCAGCCAATTGCATCACGTCACATCAATTGCCTACACTTTTTCTGCATAAAATTAGTCATCTGTTTAACAATGTTCATATATATATATATATATATATATATATATATATATATGGATATATGGTAATGATCCTCTCACTCGAGTCACGAAATATAATCTCATGACTCTAGCAACCATTTGTTGCATGTCATATCAGGTTGGGTTTTTAAGTTACCTGATGTGACATGCAACCACTAGGTGTTGGAGATATATGGTAATGATTCTCTCACTCGAGTCACGAAATATAATCTCATAACTCTAGCAACCATTGGTTGCATGTCATATCAGGTTGGCTTTTTAAGTTACTTGATGTGACATGCAACCACTAGGTGCTGGAGTCATGACATTATATCTCATGACTGAGTCATATAATCATTTCTTATATATATATATATGGAAAAGGGTTCCATCCTCTAAGGGAGGACGGTGAGCATCCTCCAAGATCCTACATAGAGCTTCATGTGATACTCAGAATAATATTTTGAATCCACATGAAGCATAAGTGCATTGCTTGGATCCTCTTTGAAAAAAATAAATTTGAAAACTAATCTTATATATATATATATATATATATATATATATATATATATATATATATATATGATCATATGGAGAAAGAGTCCTCGCCTCATTTCACTCCGTGTTGAAAAGTTGTGCATGTGCCTGATATCATATGCGCATATGATCCTAAAACAAATCTCGTTTTTGGATCATGTGTCACATGGTGTGTGATTTAAAAAAAAAAACTTTTTTGACCTTCAAAAACGTGATCAAATATTAGGCTTTGCCTGGTATACTTAGTGTGTTTATTTTTTGCCAACTTTGACCACATTTCGAATTGTGGATAAAATGTTTTTCCAATTTTATTTGTTTTTTGTAATAGATGAGATCGATCTTGTATATGTTGCCTCGGCACCCTATCTTTTATATACATATATACATATATATATATATATATATATATATATATATATATATATATATATATATATATAAAATAAAAATTTCTAATTCCAATATAACCTGATATGGGACAGTGACCAATCTTTGACCAATTTAACCCTATATCGAATGGAGAATATATGATATCAGAGTGGCACTAACCTATGATCAATATTTAAAGCCATGCATCACTACAAAAATAAGGTGTATTAGCAGCACTTATTATTAAGACAATTTTTGGTAGCGACACGACTAATAATGGCAGTTTTTGATAGCGACAAGACTAATATCGGCAATTTTTTATTTTTTTAATAAAAAATTGCCCCTAATAGTCTTATTTTTTGTAGTGCATGTTTTACATAGTCGCCCAAACAGCTAATGAAATTAGGGTAATAAAGTCGTTTTAGTTGATAAATTGACTCAAAACACCATTAAGCTGATGATATTAATTTCCACCCCTAGTTTCCTAGTTATTTTTCTTTTCCTAACCTTCTAATTAATTTTGAGGTATTATTTTTGTCCTTGTTGTGGTAGCTGTGGCTGCATCAAAAAATTTGAATAAGGTGCTCGTGCCATGCCAGAATATCTGTGCAAATATCAATCCACCTCGTTACAATTGGTCAAACCTCCGGAAAGACAGATATTTAGGGGCACAAATTCAGTAAAAGTAAGTTTCTGAACTTCTGAGCGGAGTTACTCTCCAACAGTTTTCATTGGGTGGATTAACAATAATTATTAAAAGGGTGTCGTTATTTGCACTGGTGAATAACACACATTTTCACCCTAACAACCATTGACTGCCTTGAATCAGATGATCGAGATCATTTTTCATCTCAATGTTCCACACAATAGATCTTGAGATCATAGCGCACCTATCAGACATTAAGATCTTGATTTCACTTGGCACACATCCCTCAAAAGTGAAAGTGATCATGAGCGTACCTATAAGGTCACCTTTGGGGATGTGCGCCATGTGAAATCAACATGTGACCATCAAATAGGTGCGCCATGATCTCAAGATTAATTGTGTGGAAGATTAGGGCGAAAAACCGACCTTTATCAAAATTCAATTTTTTAGACCAAGGTGGTGATATTCACACGCAATTTGCATGTGAAGAAGACATGATCTTCTAACATAAAACATCATTGACTGCCTTGAATCAGACGAATTTCGTCCCAATCTTCCACACGACAGATCTTGAGATTATGGTGCACTTATTAGACCGTAAGATCTTGATTAAACATGGAACACATCTCCAAAAGTAACTTGAGAACCCTTTCTCATGGTATGCCCATAATCATGATCACTTTTAGGAATGTGTGCCTCATGGAATCATCATGTGGCCACAAGATAGGTCTGTCATGATCTCAAGATCGCACTACAAAAAATAAGACTATTAGCGGTAGTCAAAATTGCTGCTATTAATGAAAAACCTTATTGTTTCAATAGCGCAGGACTAGTAGCAGCAGATTTTTTGTTAATAGTGATAATTTTAGCTGCTGCTGAAACACCTTATTTTTATAGTGTTGATTGTATGGAAGATTGGGATAAAAAATGATCTACATGGTCTTATTCAAATAATCAACAAATTTTTATAATGAAAAATCACGTCTCCTTCAAAGTAAAAAACGTGTGTGAATGGTACCACCCTTTCGAAAAATAGGCGTTAAAATATGCATTATTTTTTCCAAAAAGTTCTGTAAGGACAAAAAAATCTCCTTTAAAAAAATGTTCAAAAAGTACGTAATTCAATGTTATTTTTCCCATACTCGAGGTTTTGTCCTTTTCTTATGAGTTTTGAGAGCTCACTATTTTTTTTCTCAAACGACATAAATTTAATTTTTAAGTTTAAAATACGTTTTTAACATTTTAATAGAAAAAAATAATTAATTAATTTTTCCCACGCTCGTGTTTTTTCGTTTTCTTTCCAGTATTCATGACTTGTTATTTATCTTTACCTATTTTGCCCCTTACCGTCTTATTTTTATACTCGGTCTTGACGACTATAGAACCGTGAGGATTCTACATAGAGCACTACTATGCATAGATTTTGTATGCACAACACTTGTGGGCAGTGCCCATTTAAAAATTTACCTCAACAATTAATTTAGACCCGTCAACGGTTGGGTCCACCGATATCTGACCTAATATTTTGGCTGGTTCGAGTCAGGCAGGGAATAAAGCATCCAACTGGACCTTTAGGTAGGGTCAATTCAAAGTTTAGGTTAATTTTGTTGGGTCAAACAAAAATTAGGTTAGGTCAACCAACTATAACGAGATTAGAGGATATTAAACCAGGTCAGGTTATGCCGATTTATCTCGGGGCATATACGCTTGAGTCGGTTCGGTGGGGTGCATAGTCTGCCGTCCGGTCGGGTATATACCCTTAACCTGGCCCATCCATCAGCCAAATTTTGGCCTGGCCTTATCCAACCTGACCTGTTGACAGCCATGACACTTATACTATCGCATGATATCTAACATCTAACCAATAGTCTAAAAGAACCCTCAAAATATGTAACCATAACGGTTTTAACCTTCAGATGATCCAAGTCCTTCGTTGAACACAGTGGCTGGGCCGAATCCGTTAAACACAGTAGGCCACTAGGTGGACATATGGTGACAAGTGCATTATTCCACCTAATGGCCTGGCCACCAAATAAGAAGGTCAAAGTTTGGCAACAAACAAGATAAAAAAAAACTATGTGCACGACAACACTATATATATATATATTAGGAATGCAATCCATATTAAAGAACTCTCTTATCATGATAAATGTGGAAAAATAAGAAGATAAGAAGATGTAAGAAGATAATCACACACAACACAGAGATTTATGTGATTCACCCAATCGAGGGCTACGTCTACGGGAATTTATTAACGTTTATAATGCACACACTCTCTTTTCTCTAGTGCATTCTCAAACAAGATTAAACTCGATCTTCTACAATCAAACCGTTGTAAAATCCAATGACGTTGCCCTTAAAAAACAAACAAGAAATCTGCCGGAATATACCAACGATTCCGACACAAGAACGGCCTCAATCGGATCTTCAATCTCCAAGCAATTCTTTAATACCTTGCCTCTCCAAAGTATTCACCCAAGATTCTCTCTTGAAAAACTCTCTCAAAAGCTCTCTCCAAAAGCCTCCAATTCGTTCATGAATTTTCCCTTTATATAGAAATCTCAAATCCTACTTCTATTCTAAGAGAAACTTGTCAAATCCCGAGTGCAGATGTAACTTAGTCGTCGCGGGTCGCTCAAGCGAAAACTAAAATTGCTCAAGCGAGTTGGACCAAAAACTTTTCCCTTTATAGAGTGCTCAGGTCGCTCGAGCGAGAGCCAAATTCACTTGAGCGACTTCTTCCCATAGAAAATTTGCCTAGTTGAGGGCTCTCCTCGCTCGAGCATATTTGGTTCCTACTCGAGCGACCCAACCCAAGGGTGAAATCTAATACAACAATATATATATATATATATATATATATATATATATATATATATATAATTTTTTTAAAAAAATCATAGTCACCCACATAAATGGATAACAATCTCACCTGCATACGGATGGCACACATTTTGTATTAAGCCATTTTGTCTGAATACTTCATCCAAACTTGACATAGGCTATTCAAAGGATCAGTACCGTTCAATCTATCCTACATTAGATGTAAACAAGGCTCCCTCTCTCTCTCTCTCTCTCTCTCTCTCTCTCTCTCTCTCTCTATATATATATATATATATATATATATGCCCAGGGATATCTCTGCGCATATTGATAGGAGCTCGACACGTAACGCCTTTGTCGCTGATGCGACAGTCCGTCTTTTTCCTAATTTCATCGCGCTTTAACCATAATTACCACTGACACTGACAAAATCAGAAAGGCAAAATGTGGCGAGGCACTAGGAGTCTATGCCTGACATAGTGATTTTGTCATGATTATATTTGAAAAGGCATAAAAGAAGATCACCTAATTCGAAGTACTTACATTTGTATGAAAGAGGCGATTGTGCTTCCTATACGACGCGCTATCGCGATGCCTGATGAAATATCATTAATTAAAAGCGGCGCCTAATATCGTGATTTTAATTGGTAGTCATTACATTTCAGTACGAAGCGAAAATTCTTCCGAACGAAGCGTTTGGGCTTCGGAACGAAGCATTTTACGCTACTAATCAAAGCATTTGCGCTTCTAACCGAGCCGTTTGCGCTCTCTTTGTGAAATGAAAGACGACTTCCTTCTGACACGTAGCACGTCCGACCTTACATTATTTATTACCATCGTCTGAATATTAAATGAGAAGCGGGGCATGACTTTGTGATTCTCAATGGTAATGTAATCATTATCATTTGAATTGACTGTTTGAGAGACCCATTCGGGCACCTCTTAGGGGAGTCCATTAATTGGCGGAATGTTTAACATTTATTGGTCGACTGTTAAACATTAATGGCCCTTCTGTCAGACAAAGCTTCGCTCCCCATGAAAAGCGATAGCGCTCAGTTAAGAAGTGCTGGCGATATCTCCTGTTAGAGCATCTGCTACGATAAGGAAGCGTTAACGCTTCGTACATGATACGAAGCGTCCCAAAATTTGACACGTTGCACCATTTTGTGTGAAGCGACTCTCAAACGTATTTTATTTATTACCATTGTCAAAATATTAAATAAGAAACGGGGCGAGGTGGACGAGATTACAACACCTGACATCGTGGTTTGTAATGGCCATCATTCTCATTCGAGAAAAATATTTAAGGCGGCAATTTTGTGAATTACAAATTCACAAATTACTTTTCACCTTTGCCCTCTACATTTTCATCTTCTCAGAGCACAGTAAGAAACATCAAAGTGGCGAAACCCTTTTCCTGCATCTAGTAATAAGGTGACTGTATTTTTATTTTTATTTCACTTTTAAAATGCCATATAGAAGCGCCATCCCTTTCATAGATGAAGCGTCGGCGCTCCAACATTTATGAGCAGGGGCGCCTCTCCGCTGTAGCTTTTGGAGCGTCTGCGCTCGAACATTTGAGGCGTTTGCGCTTGTACATGGAAGCGATGTCTCTCCTATTAGTAGTACATTCTTCTCTAAACTTCTCTTTTTTCTGTGTCACATATTTGGAAGATGGTTCTCAATAGCCCAACGACTAAGTGCACCATTGGAAAGTGCCGAGACATTTATGATGTGGCATCTGAGGGGAGAAAAAATTTGCTCAATGATTCGGTCTTCCGTGTATTCTTTGTGGCTCCAAAGGGTGTGAAAAGTATCAACAGCCTCTTGGACATAATCATTAAGTTCTGGGACCATGGCAGTATCTGAAATTTTTGGACTACCAAGTCTGACATTATCAGATTTCGGACTCTTGATTTTACCTTGATAATTGGTCTTCGAATAACTAACCCCACCGTTTACCCTCCGAGGTTGGAGATTCCTGAAGAACGAACCATTAGACATAAATTTTTCAGGGGCCTCCAAGTGGTTAAAAGGGCACACATCAAAGTGGCGATTATGAGAGTCGACCAGGATGCTGATGACGACTTTCTGAAACTATGTCTGTTATCCGTCCTTGCCACTGTCCTCTTTCCAAACTCACATTATACTCTCGACAACTCTCACCTCGGCCTCGTTGATGATTTCCCCAATTTAAACTTATATCCATGGGGCCGTCACACGTACACTCAACTTCTAGGATTCGTGGAGAAAGCAAAGACGATGAGGGGTAGAGCTGAGAAAAGAAATGCACATAAGGAATATAATATTTACGGCTACACTATTACCCTGCAGGTAAATGTCATCTCCCAGAGAATGTCCTGCTTTATTTCCTACGAAGCGCTAACGATTACGAAAGTCATCTAATATTTATTTTATTTTTCTCAAATCTGGGTGTACGAGATTAACAGCATGTGCACCTCACACAAGGTTGTTGGCGCCGTCAACTTCCCAAGGCTGCTGAAATGGGAAGCAAACGACAGAACAAGTCATTCATACATTGCAGACTTTGAGCACAAGATAAATTCGAAATGATGCGATATCGCATCCAAACATAGGCGTTATCACTATAATGTAAAAGCGCAATCGCTTCCAAATGAAGCGATGACGCCTCTAACAAAAGCGCAATCGCTACGAAATGAAGTGATGGCACCTCTAATACGAGTGCAATCGCTACTGAATGAAGCAATGCCACCACTATAACGAGCGCAATCGCTTCTTAAGGAAGTGCTTGCACATTCTCAAATTTTTATTCAGTCAAAAATAATGTGGAATATCTATCATCTTGTAGGCTGTACGTATCCAAAAACTAGTGGCCACACCCGATGAAAGTGCCCTCCCTGTGGCAAGCCGAACTGAGAGCAGGGTAGAGACCTACGAAATCGGGTGAAGGACAACCGGTCCCTCCCATTACTGTGCGGAGGAAGAAAATGGGCATTGATGTTATTAGCTTGTCAGACAAGAAAGAGGCAGAGGAGGAAGAAGCAGAGGCAGAGGAGGAAGAAGAAGAAGCAACGGAGGAAGAGTAAGAAGAAAAAGAAGAACCCAAATCCCATAAGTCCGTGAAACTGCGAATTGATGAAAAATAGAAGCAGTCTGTCGATTCAAGAATTACAGACTGTGAGAGGTCAATCAACGACCTTCGTGTAAAGGTTGTTCAGCTGGAACAGGAGAACCAGCAATTGAAGGTAAAGGTTCTTCAGCTAGATAAATATTGAGTTTGCAGAAATCCAACGACAAAGCGATAACGCTTCCCTATCTTGTGTCGACGCTTTTCTATGAAGCGTCGACGCCTCTATATCTAACGCTGACTTTTCTACAAGAGGCTACGACGCTTCTCTATGATGCATCGAGGCTTCGGATATGAAGCGCGTACGCTTCTACATATTAACTATTTTTTAAACATTATCTGATATTCTGATCATGTTACAGGCCCGCAGTGTGTCGAGAAGTCTATTGGGTCTGGCTGGGGATAATCAGACATATGTCCCACAACGCCATAGGTCTGCCTCCACTCGAACCCCAACCCCAACCCCACCCACAGCCCGATCCCAAGCCCAAGCCCAAGCCAAAGTCCAAGTCCAAGTCCAAGCTCTAGCCCTAGCCCAAGCCCAAGGCAAAGTCTAAGGCCCAGCCCAAACCCCAGCCCAAGACCTAGCCAAAGGCCCAGCCCAAACCCCAGCCTATGGTAAAGTCCAAGCCCCAGCCCAAGGTAAAGTCCATGTCCAAGTCCAAGCCCCAGCCCAAGTTAAAATCCAGGTCCAAGCCCCAGCCCAAACCCCATCTCAAGACTTAGCCCAAGGCCTAGCCCAAGACTTAGCCCAAGGCCCAGCCCAAGCCTCAGCACAAGTCGAAGCCCAAGCCCCAGCCCAAGATTCAGCCCAAGCCCCATCCCAAGCCTCAGCACAAGCTGAAGCCTAAGCCCCAGCCCCAATCACATTTAGACTTCATGCCACACCCAAACCCCATACTCCCTCCCAAACTGAACCCCTTACCCAATTGAAAGTTCTACTTCCACCACCACCACGATCCACCCAACCTCCTACAAAGGAGAAACCCCAACAGCAGCCACCATCTCTACCTCCACCACCACCACCGCTTACTACGTCTCATGACGAATAGCCTGAGAAGCCCCATACGCAATCATGCACCGAGGAGGGGTCTTCTATGGGAGAAGAAGAAGAAGTGGAGGACTAAGTCCCATTATCTTTCAGGAGAAGTGAGAGGACTCGGGCTAAAGGCTTCACGATTCCTCCCTCACAAACTCACTTCAAAAGAAAGAGAGAATTGGTCTCTCAAACACGTAAAAAGAAGGCCAGCGCGGAAGCGATGGTTTTATCAGCCGCTGATGCACCACCTCAGGCCTATATGAATGTTATTTGGGAAATGCCCAAAAGATGGAACGAGTAAGTATATTTCTTCCATATAACTTTTAACATGCCTTTCGAAGCGTCAATGCGTTGTTATCGAAGCGTCATCGCCTTTACGTTAGAGCGTAAGTACTTTGTAAAATGAGCGCTAAGACATCTACTTCGAAACGCTAGAGACTGATCCACTTATGTTTTAATTTGAACCTAGGACTCTCATCTCGATCGTTGGGTCCCAGCATATTACTGTTGAGTTGATGCGCTGCCTGCGACCCAACCAGGAAATAAAAGACCCAGTAAGTATTAGTCCCTATTCAACCATGTCCCTTCCCTAATTCTATATTGATATTTATACTTTCATATGCAGATAATGATCGTGCACTTAGGGTCATCGACAAGTGGGAAGACATTTAGAAAAAGAGGAAGACTTTCTGGATGGCCTCCGTTGCACTCAACTATATGAGCACCAATTTTAAAGATTTTGAAAATTACATTAGAGAGAGTGGTCAACACGCGCCCCCCAGCATGGCGAGATGGAGTAGAGACTACGCCGATTCATTTTTCGCATCGCAGAACACAATGTCGTTGCAACGTTTCGTCATAAATAAAAACCATGCCTTGAGTGTGATGGACTATTGTAAAATTTTTATTTCGATTCACATCGAGAAGCCAAGATACTGGGCGCTTGCTATGACGACCCCTTAGCTCATAAAATTGATGTCTTTGACTCCCTCCCAGATCAATCTCCGAGAGAGAAATTTGCCGAGGCGATACGGACACTGTTAAGCTATGCTAGAATACTCTCAAAAGTAACGTCGAAATCGCTTATCGCTCTTAGAGGAAGTATTAACGTGTTTAATATAGGGCATAATCGCTTTGATAATTGAGCGTCACCACATTGACAATGGCGTGTCAAAGCTTTTAAAATGGGGCGTCAGCGCTTCCAAAATGGGTCGTCAGTGCATTGACATTGTGCTGTCAGCGCTTTCACAATGAGGCGTTAGCGCTATATTGTATGTCAACAAATGTGTAACTAATATTTTAATTTTTTTTTATTGACAGAAGCATTACCTCCTAGCACTGTTTTATATGCACAGCGCCTCGGATTCTATTTTTTCCAATTGGCCTTGGGACAGTAAGGCTGTCAACATGCCAATTCAAAAAAATGATACTGACTATAAGGCTTTCGTGATGAAATACGTAGATTATTTAAGTAAGAAACTCCAACCAAATTTCAAGCAGGAAGACATCGAAACTTTCAGGGCGGAGATTAGGCATATCATCGGTACACACAAGGAAGAGAATTGGGATGCCAGCGACGATGTGGATTTTCTTTTATAAATTTTTTATTTTACATAAATGTACATTCACATTTATTGACATACATAGCATTATACTGAAGATTATATGTACATAGGGTATTTACGTAGGATAGATATATAATATACACTGATCATATTACACGAGAATTTTTTAATATACGCCCTTAATTGAAGCATCCCCGCCCTTAATTAAAGTGACAACGCTTCGACCATCGTCTGTTTGGGTAACTTTAAACAACGGCCCGCTTCTTATCCGTATTCGAGAGAGCTTCGGGGAATACGCTACTTGCCACTACCCTTGAAATTTATTTCAAAGTAACGTTTCAAACCCTAGCCTTTGTCCTTATAAAGTCACTTTTCGTCACAAACCCTTCCTATTCCAAACTCATCATCTTTCTCCGTCTCCAACCCTAACCCTAACCCCATGGCGGAAGTACCAGACCTTGACGAGCTAAGCAGAAGGCTTGATCAAATCCTTGAAATGCAAAGGCCCGAGCTTCTGGCTGTAATAAAAAGATTAGAAAAGTTGAAGTGCAAACAGCCATTCCAGACGTTACATCATCTATCAAGACCCTCCGACCCTTCTTTTCAACTTCTCACCTTCCCCCACTTTTTCACAATCTCACCATCAAATTTCTTCCTCCGTACGAGTTCCTCTACGAAATTCCTTCCTCAATGCGAGTTCCTCTACGAGGGCGGTGGGTTAAAAATTTGTACGCCACCCCTTTCCCTTGGCTGTAAATTTTTAACCAGGCTCCCAGCTAGAGGGAGCCATCTCTCTCGATGGATTCATCTCTCTCTCCACTGTCTCGACGTATCTTTTGTTGTATTTTATTCACTGTATAATCTTTGCTCTGACGGATCCTTGCGATCACCTCATCAATGGTTGAATCAGGGAGCCATCTCTCTATGAGGCAAGAGTGATCCAGAAGGTTTAGAAGTGAAGATAATCATTCTTTCCAAAATCTTTATTCTCTGCAGCAAAAATTTCAAAAGCTCGAGCTCGTCTTCAAAGCCTCCACAGTCTCGGGATCTTCACTTTCTTTTGGTGGTTCAATGAATTTATCTTTAATGTAATCAGTCTATTGGTTAATCTCTGTAAATATTTCTTTCAATATTAATAAAAAATTTCTTTTTCTGTATATTAGTTTCTTTTCTGTATTATTTTCTTATATCTGGTGCACTCATCACTATGATATATTTTGGGGTATCCACTTTATTTTTTTTATGAGTATTACAAACGTAGCTCCATAGTCAATGAAGCCAGATTTTTGACCAAGCGGCATGAACGTTAAAGCTAGCTGAGGTGTTGTCCCTTCTAACAACACAGAAAATAAAAGAAAGGATATGGTCAACAGATTAAACTGACAGAAGGCTAAAAAGCTTTTTTATATTTTATGAGAAAAAAAGATATTTTTATTATGATACGAACAATAATTAATGTTAAATAAGACTGCGCAAAAATACAACACAATCCTCTTCAAATTAGAAGCGATAACGCTTCGAATTAGAAGCGATGACGCTTCGAATTAGAAGTGATGACGCGTTAAATTTGTAGTTATGACGCTTCGAATATCAAGTGATGACGCTTCAAATTAGAATCGAAGATGCTTCCTATATGAAACGATAATGCTTGTAATTAGAGCTAGTGCTTCAACCTAGAGGCATTATTATTTTCGGAAGGCTAAAAGGCGTTTTCATATTTTCTAAGAAAAAAGCCATTTTTATTGTGATACGAGCAATAATTAATATTAAATAAAATCGCACGAAAATATAATACAATCCGTTTCAAATTTCAAAGCAATGATGCTTCGAATTAGAAGCGATGACGATTTGAATTAGAAGCAATAATGCGTCGAATTTACAACGATGACATTTTGAACATAAGCGATGACGTTCCAAATTAGAAGCGAAAGAATATGGTCAAAAGATTAAACTGACGGAATGCTAAAAGACGTTTTCATATTTTCTGAGAAAAAAAGCTTTTTTATTGTGATACGAGATTAATGTTAGATAAGACTGTGCGAAAATACAAAATAATCCGCTTCAAATTTCAAAACGATGACGCGCCGAATTTGCAACGATGAGGTTCAAACATAAGCAATAACACTCCACATTAGAAGTGAAGACGCTTCCTATAAGAAGCGATGACACTTGTTATTAGAGCTAACTCTTCAACCTAGAGGCATTATTATTACCTTCATGATTATTAGGGCTACTAGCACATCAGAAATCATAGCCCTTATAATGGCGTCTCTTCTTTTGTGATTGTTCAAAACCAACCTCGATTCCAGACTTCATTTTATCATTGTTGCTTGGCCTACCTTTGGTGGCACAGCGTATTGGATCTCGCACTGTAATGTTGGTATATTCTTGCAATGAAATTTCTTCCCTAGTCTGGGAGGAGGCGCCTGAACAGGTCACAATGTTAGTCGCTCTTTCATTATCTTCTTCCATTCTAATGACCTCTACACCTTCTAATAGTTTCATCATCCCTTCCAACGTGTAATTCACAAAGTGATTTGATTCTATCTACAACTGAATTAACTTCAGTCCAGCTTCTCTCACCTTTCATATTTTCATCCTACAGATAGAATTTGAATCCTCTTTGTCACTCACCCTCAAACTTACAGTATTGTATCTAGCACCTTTTGTCCATCAACGCAGAATATACTTAGGAATTTAGTCTACCTCTTCCTTGAAGTAAACTTTGAAGATGTGAGAACACAACAAACCCACTGTCTCGAAGTGCTTGCAACAAGTGGTCGTAGCATCTCCACATTCGAAACGAACTTGGAATGTTCGACTGCTATCCTCCCTGGCATCCCCACCACTTTCACAAACTTGGAATATAATAATCGCCCCAACGTCCTCTTCGAGCACCTTTTGGGCCTTAAAAGAGGTAAACTTTCGAAACTCAGAGTGGAATCTATCGAACATGATTCTCGTATACACAGCAGCGGCATGATTCTCGATTGAATTTTCGAATAAGAGGGCCGGTGTCGTAGACATTGAGACAAGATCCTCCCTATTTTCTTTATCGCAACGAGATTGGACGGCAAAATCGTATTGCTTGATAAATTCCATCAAACTCGCCTGGGCATTGACATATGTATCGAAGAAAGAATTTATATTTTCTCCGTATTGCGTAGTTGTTATGTCGGCCCAAAAGGTATTGCTCAAGTAGCATGGAATATATTTCCTTCTAAGAGCATATATTTATTTCAACCACTCGTTATCTTGCAATTGAAACCCCTCGACTAGTTCTGCCCATCTCCTTTCGCAATTATCAACCGTTTGACTAAACTTGCACTAATTGTACTTTCGCCCAAAATTCTCAAACTTTAACTTCAGCTGAGAGAGATGATTCAATTCATATCTCCCTATGTGCCATAAGTATAGGCGATGTGTGGTCCCCGGAAGAACTTCGGAGATGACCTTGCTCATCTCGTTGTATTGATCGGTGATGATTGCATTAGGTTTCTTATGACCCATGAACTTTAGCTACGTGTTAAACAATCAAATGAAAGTCTCCTCCGTCTCATCTGCAAGCAACGCACATCCAAAAAGTGTTGTCTACCGATGATGGTTGACTCCCGTGGATGGGGTGAACAGTAGCAACAATTTGTTTATTTTGTAAGTGGTGTCGAATACCACCACATCACCAAACTGTTGATACGTCATCCGTGACCTATGATCAGCCCAAAATATACTACGCATACGACATTCTTCGTCTAGTTCGTCTTCAAAGAAGAAGTCATCCCCTTTATTTTATCTATCAATGAAGGTCTTGATTATGGTCGTACATGTCGGATCAATGTTACTCTCCTTTCTTATCTTCTTTAGGTAATTCTGAGTTTATTGAGGGTTTATCATCATGCCAACCTCTCTATCCAAACTCGACAAAACAGCAGAAATCTTCAAAGGAGGAATTATGTCATCAAATGCTCCTATCAACTATTTACTTACCCCGTTCAACTTATTATGTGATCGTAGTTCCTTCACCTTTGTAGGTGAATACAACTGATGATTATGAGGCTCTCTAAATTCAGAACCTTTCACAACTTTCACTCGTCGATCCTAATCTTCAACCTTGCCTCACATCCACATTTGTTACCTCTTGAACCCTTTATATTGACATTTATTTTACGTTTGTCAGGCTGCTTAAACCCTTCGAACGAACATACATATTTTCTCTTTATAATCCCCCCCTTTGTGAATTTGTAGGTGCTACTTTTCTTAATGCTGAAACCAACTTTCTTCATGTATAAATTATAGAAGTTATATGTCTCATCTTCATATTGGAATTTCAAGCCCATACATGGCTTCCATTCCTCGCTCGTATTATTTACACCTTCACAAGAATCCAGCATTTCGATACCCCTATCATCACCAAGTGGAACTCCTACAGAAGAAGCCGTCTCAGGGGAAAGATTTAAATCAACACCGCCTACATTGAATCCTCCAATCGAGTCCATTACAGGCCCTGCATTAGACAAAAAATGAGCTAATAAGGAAACAGATTCACAAGGAAGCGATGACGCTGTCATACCAAGCGCAGGCGCTTCAATATGGAAGTGATAATGCTTCTCAACCTTTGCGGCGTCGCTTCTTATTGCTTCAAATAAGAAGCGTGTGCTTATAATTTGTATATTTTTGAATACTTATAATTTTTTTTATTTCCATCTTATAAATAAGTGAAGAGATCCATCAACTACGAGCAGATGAGGAAACTGATCCACAAGGAAGCAATGACGTAGCCATACAAAGCGTCGACGCTTCAATATGGAAACAATGGCGCTTCTAAATCTTTGCCCCATCGCTTGTAATTCGTAGCATCATCGCTTCTCATTCTTTGCGTTGTCGCTTCCTACCGGTTCAAATAAGAAGTGTGTGCTTATAATTTTTATATTTTTGAATGTTTCTCAATCATTGCGCCTTCGCTTCTAACATGTAGCGTCGTCACTTCTAACTCGTAGCGCCGTTACTTTTCAATCGTTTCGTCGTCGCTTCCTATCGCTTCAAATAAGAAGTGGTATCTCCACCTTGTAAATAAGTGAAGAGATCCATCAACTATGAGCAAATGAGCAAACCGATTCACATACGAAGCGTCGTCATGTGGGCGCAGAAGCGACGACGCATCTAATGTCATATATATTTGAATGTTCTGTAAGCTGAAAATGGAAAAAGAATTAATACTTAGCTCAAATGTCAATCTTCTAGTCTTCTATCCAGTACGCGTTCCAGAAAAAAGAGCAAGTTGTCTCTTCTGCGCTTCTATCCAGTACGTGCTACAGAAAAATAGAGAAACTTGTCTCTTCTACGCTTCTATCTAGTACAAGTTCCAAAAAAATAGAGAAACTTGTCTCTTTTGCGCTTCTATCCAGTGCGAGTTCCAGATTTTCGTAAAAGTTTCTTCTTTTGCGCTTCTATCCAGTAGGTACCTCCAGAAACAAGGAGAAAGTTATCTCTTGGCGCTTCTATCCAATCAAAGCTCCAAGCAAAACGAGAAAGTTGCAAGCCAAAGAGAGAAAATAAAACAATAGAGAGAATGAACCTGAATAAGACGGAAAAAAGAAGGAGCATGTACCAATTTTTGAATTGTTTTACCGTCATTACATTCGATAAGACCTTCCCCTTGGAGACAATGCTCCCTTCATCCCTCCGTCAGGTATAGCCGACAGTATTCCCCTATTGCCCATAGTGACAAATTTCGTTTTCGATATTTTTTCGGTGGGGGGTCCTTTCAGTACATTTCGGATTAATTTCGATACATTTTGAAAAAATTTCGGGAAAGTTTCGAGGATTAAAAATATATATTTAAGCAATTGTTTCAAGTGGCCAAGAATAGCATTGACACTCAAGCATAGAACTATAGAAGGGAAATAGACAAAGTGCAGCAATGTATTTTCTAACATGCAGCCGTGCATTTTCTAACTAGCTTTAATCCCACATCGATGAGGCAAGAATAGTGGACACTCCAACCACCTATATAAAAGGTTATGCTTTCAAACGTTCACCTAAGCAATCCACACAGCTGGATGGTGCATACTTATAAATATTAAGTTTTATATTATATTTAAGATGGGGCTGGGCACTGGGGACGCATGTTGCGTGCGAAATATGGACTGCGGTAGCGTACGAAATAAATCGAAATTTTGGTGAAAATTATGTTTTTGTCATTTTTTCACCGAAATAACCGAAATTTCGACGAAAATAACGTTAGAACCACATTTCGCCGAAATTAACAGAAAATTGTTACTATGCTACTGCCTACTTTACCTACCACTGACACTAGGGAAACTTTGGTGTGACTAACCATGATTTATGCAAAAACACTTTTCGCGTATCCGCTCCCTATTAGAGATGGGACCGTCAGAATTCTCTTATGCGCATTTTTGCTTTACATTAATCAACATGATAATTAGTCAACTACACGACTGGGATTGGCAGATTATACATGCAAAGTGGTTGAATGAATGTGCTTCTAAGCATTTTATCTATGGAATTAATAATGGCTCCTGACTGATATTTAAACACCTAAATGGTGTTTAAATGATCTTGCATCATTAAATTAGATTTTGTATCTCGTCATTGAAGTGTAATTTAGTATTATGTCATGTGACTAATTCGGCCCTGTCATCATTCTATTCCAAATTGTCTCCGCATCAATCCATCATTAGAACTTGTCTCAATCAAAGAATCGTGCTTATAAGTGAATGTGAACCATCCATTTAGTGAATTTTAATATTAGCTAAGAACAACGGTTTATACATGATTTTTGGGCCCATTTCCCTTCTATCATTGGTGTATGATCATCTAATATTAAAGTTCACTAATTGGATGATTCATATTCACTTATAGGCATTATTTATGGGCCTATAACACTATTTTTGGGCCCATTTCCCTTCCATATTGATCTATCATTTTGACTCTATAAATTACCAAGATCTTAAATTATCATTGGTGTATGATCATTTAATTAGCATCGTGGTGTTTAAATGACAATCAAGAGAGACTTGCCTTTTATCTATTAACTAATAGAATTCATGCGCAATGCACGCGCGGTCAGGGAAAGAGGAGCGAAAAGGGGGGACGTATTTGAAATGGGAGAGATTAGCGGTGAGAGGGATTGTAAGAGAGCGAGGACTGATTTCGTTGGAGAGGCTCATGTGGGTGATAAGAGAGACTATCAACTATTCTTTCTTCAAAATCATGCTTTGCACGTGCGAAAATTATTGGATAAAGACTACTTTTTGTATCAATTTTTTTTATATAATAGATCTTGAGATCATGAGCTTACCCTCAAACAATAAGATTTTAATTCCACGTGACACACATCCTCAAAAGAGATGAGAATCATGTTTTATAATGAGCTCATAATCATATTAACTTTTTTGGATGTGTATCACATGGCATCAAATTTTGATTGTGAAAGATTTGGACAAAAAATGATGTCTTTCATTTGAGTCAGCATGAGCTTAATTGTGAAAAAAAAATATTTGGTTTCAAATATCGGTATTTTTTTTTTTATTATTGAAAAAATATCGGTATGTGAGATAAGCATGATTAGTGTTGAGAGTCACGTACGGACTAGATCGTAATATTTTGGTCCATCTCTCTTTTTATAATAAAGATAAAGATAAAAGATATAGGATTACAGCTTTGCTAATGTTCTTTTTTACCATCTTCCTTCTCTTCCGTTTATTCCTCATTAACCTTTGTTTATTATTTAATTAATACTAGATGCCATACACACTAGCTGTCATATCAAAATACATGTGAAAGAAGCTTCTTTTCCTTTCATTTTTTCGCTTATCTAACAAAACAAACCTTTTAATAAATTATAATATTTAATTAATAATAATAAAATAATGATGCTGGTGAAGACATCGAACGAGGAAGCTGTTGCCACGTGGCTGATGTTTATTTTCTCGTAAATCATGAAAGGTGGGAGTATTTATTTATTTATTAATATTTAATAAATGTGGGATTCGTGGCTTAGAAAATGCCAAAATATACGTAGTTTGGAATTGTTTTATGAAACTAGTTTTGTTGTATTCGTGTATTTGTTGTTGGTGTTATTTTCTAATCTGTATCCGCGATTGTTGGACCCATCGAGGGTCACACTAAGGGAGATTGATAGGGTGGATGCTAAGAACCACCGGATATGGTTGCTTTTAAAATAAAAAAAAATGAAATTTGGAACATTATTTACAAATAGAGATTCTTTCTTCACAACCAAGATTTGCATATGTGAAAATAATTGACGGTTTTGAATCAAATGTTGGAGATCGTTTTTCATCCCAATCTTCTATAAATTTGAGACGGACATGTGTTGATGCCACGAGGCACACATTCCAAAAAGTGAATGTGATCGTGTCTGTACCATCCAACATGATTTTTGGGTAATTTTTTAGGATGTGTGCAATTTAGAATTCACGTCTGACCGTCTAATGGTAGGCCCATAATCTCGACATCAATTTTCTAGAAGATTGAGATGAAAAATTATCTTCATCATCTAAATCAAAGCAGTCAATAGTATTTTAACATGCAAAACTTAGTTGCAAAGAAAAAATTTCTAATTAAAATTTGCAAATAATGTTACCCAATAAAAGAAATAAAAAATAAAAAAATAAAAACAGAAAGATAATGAGTACTTCTCATCTGCCCATATCTATTACCAGTGGTTGTCACCAATAACATCCTTCAAACTTTTACAAATTCGTTGCAATCAGTAGGGTGCGTATTTGAAAGCACCCATATCTCGGACTCCTTGAAAATCATTGATTCCTTCTAATCAAATGGTTGAGATCGCCTTTCTCCTGGATCTTCCACACAATATATCTTGAGATCATGGTGTACCTATCCGATAATCAGTTTTTTATTCCATGTGTCACATATCCTCCAAAAATGACCCTAAATTCACGTTTGAGTGTGATGTGTGTCATGATTCAAGAACCATTTTTTGGGAATCTGACATATGGAATAAAAAACTGATTGCCTAATAGGTGCACCATGATCTCAAGATCTATTGTGTGAATAACCGGGGTGAAACATGACCTACATCCTCTTATCCGAATCAATCAATGGTTTTCAATTGGTTTGGGACATGGGCGTTTTCAAAGAATTCGTGGGTGCAAACAAAGGTAACCTCACTACAAAAAACAAGACTATCAGCGGCAGCCAAAAACTGCCGCTATTAACGAAAAACTGTCACTAATAGTCTTTAATAGTTTTTTGTTAATAGCGGCAATTTTTTGCTCCAAAAATTTGCCGCTAATAATCTATTTTTTTTGTAGTGCCTATATATATATATATATATATATATATATATATATATATAGAGAGAGAGAGAGAGAGAGAGAGAGAGAGAGAGAGTAGCATTAGTGTCGTAGTATTAGTGTCTGGGGTTTGTAATATCGTTCATAACAGTAGAATTGGATGTAGCCAAGGTAACAAACTCGATATCAGTATCGGGTATCGGTCCTTGAAGGACCGATACGAATCAGCTGATACCGATACAGATTAACCCATTTTAAAATAATAATAAATAAATAAATACAGATATCGATTGATACTCGATACATATCGGCAGATACCGAGACCGAGTTGGATACTAGATATGTATTGGTTTGCTGAAAAACTAATACATATCGTCGATACATATCGGTATCGGCCAATATTTGATACCATGGGTGTAGCAACTAGGATCTGTAGTATTGGTTCTAACAGAGCAATTCGGTGTAGGTCCTATGGTTTGTAATTAATAACATGTGTAACGGCAAAAAATGGGTGGAAGAACTAGGGTTTGTCTATCAAAACTATTGGCTGGCGTGTAAAGTATTTATATGCTGCTCTGTACACCACCCATAAGTGTTGGTGTGGTTGGAAAGTAGACCAACCAGTGTGGTTTGCTTTAGCGGCAAGACAAGACGCTAGCATTTGTTACACTCAAACTACTATTTAGATTAGAAGTTATAATTAGATCACGTGCATATGCTCTAGGATTCTAACTCACCATTCTTCGGAAAGGTTCAAACCCATTATCCCATTTCCCAATATATATATATATATATATATATATATATATATATATATGTGTGTGTGTGTATATTATTGGGACAGTGGGTTTGAATCGATACTAGGGTGTTAGGTTCCGCTACCAAATCACATGTCCCGTGACATGTGATTTCAAAACAACACCCATTTTAGAATTATGTACCATTTAATATGTGATCTATTAATAAAAAAATTAAAAAGTTGTTTTTGGTGGTAAACTTGTGGGTACTGTTCATACATCCTAGTGTATTGATTTTTTTTTTTTTTTAAATCACATTTTAGATGGTATATATGTATTGGATTATGCCCAAATTTTTTACATGACCTTTGATCAGCCTTTGACAAGTTTCCGTAGAGCTTGATCCCTCTGATGAATGCCAAATGGACCCATCTAATTCGAACCGAATGCCCCAAGCTGGGTTTGAATTCATAGTCATTGGAGGACGATAGCGTCCCCCAAGATCCACTATCACTACAAAAAATAAGACTATTAGCATCAATTTTTACATAAAAAATTGTCGCTATTAACAAAATTACTTGTTGTTTTAATAGCGGCAGGATTAGTAGCGACAGTATTTTGTTAATAGCGGCAATTAAAAATTGTCGCTGAAACAACTTATTTTTTAGTGCATGGAGCTTCACATATTCAAAATAGATTTTTCGTGCCACAAAGAGCTTTAGCGCATTGTTTATATAATCTTTAAAAAATATATTTAAAACTCATCTCAACGATTTGATTTTTGAACCTTGAAATCAAAGACATTGAAATTACTTAATGTTGGGCTTTTCGGTTTTAGAATTTATTTATTTTTAATTTTTTTCTGTTAAATCGATTCAAACAATGCACCATTGATTTATGTTCACCAAGATATTATTCTAAGTACCACATGGAGCTCTATGTGGATGTTTCAGCATCTTCTATTGGATGACAAAACGTTACATATATATATGGAAAAGGAGAAAATGCGCTCAGGCGTAGAGATATCTCTACGCCAATTGATATGGGTGCGACACGTAACGCTTTTTTTGTGAAGTGATGGGTGGTATGAGGCCTACTTTACTAACTAAGGTTAAACTTTTAAAATATTTTAAAACTTATATTTCTTGTTAGCCGTCGTTCTTGAATTTTTTAGAAGTCTTTTTAAAGTCTCTTTCTTTTCTCTCTTTTTCTAAGAAAGTGTCACACTTACTTTTTCAGGTATATTTTACTCAAAAAATGTGAGCGTAGTAAAGCGATAGTACCTCGGCAGCGAAGCGCTGACACCCAGAGAGCGAGGTGCTAGCACCCCGACGGCGAGGTACCAGCACCGAGGTGTTGGCGCTTCGCTAAAATAAAAATAAAAATAAAAAATTGGGCGTCAGTGCTTTGTTTCATGGGTGTCGGTACCTCTATATCGAGGTTTCGACTCTTCGAAAAAAATAAAAAAATAATAAAAATAAAAATTTAGCGAAGCACCGAGGCATCTGCGCCTCTATATAGAGGCGTCAGCGCTTCAATAAAAAAAAAATAATAACAAAATAGCAAGACGTCGGCACCTCGATATAGAGGAATTGTGACAGCCCGGATTTTCCCAACCTAACTTTCTGATATATATATATATATATATATATATATATATATATATATATATTTTTTTTTTTTTTTTTTTTTTTTTTTTTTTTTTTCTTAACCATATAAAAAAACTCAGACCGCCAGATCATAAAACACAATCTGATACAGAATTTACTTGGTATTTACACATATGAGTGAAAATCAAAACAGAAATACAAATGACAAAACTAAAAACAGAAATACAAATAACAAAACTAAAACCAAAATATCCAAGTCTATATCGACAACACATAATCCAAAAGAGACAACTAAAATCACCGGTGATAACTAACCATCACCTAAACAGTGGTATAATATGCACAAAACTCAAGTCTCAGAAGTTACTGTACCAATCCAAGTGAGTTTCTCCCTCCAATAGGCAACTTCAGATTCTCTTCAACTCCATGGTTTTGATCTGAAGCTATACCTTTGACGTATAGTCGGGGTAGGGTAACATCTAAGCTCCGTAAAAGAAACATCAATAACAGTTACATCTTATCAATGACAGGGTTCAAAGTAGAAGCATATCAGATATTTCAAACGGAATTGAAAGATTTAACATATAAGACATTTGATGGCGAAACCAAAAGTGGTAACAGATCAGATATTCAAGACAGAACAAAAGTGATAACAAGGCAGATATTCAATAACAGAAACCAAAGCTCGTATTTCTTATTCACTATTCTCAATTCTCAAATTTTAGTATTCATTTCACTCACTGTGTCACTTCGCTCACTCTGTGCGGATAACCGTTGTACCGGTCCACTTGTCAATTTCCACTCACAGTCAAATGTTCGGATATGTTCTCAATATTCTCATTCACACTCAGATACGGGGTTCAAGGTACATAACCTAATGACTCAAAAATAATTCTATCTCGTTTCTAAAATTCAGAGTCCAATCATGCTACAACTAATGATTCACCTTTCAATTTCTAATCAAATTCTAAAACTCCTGGTCAACTTCTTCAATGATTCAAATACAGTCAGATTTCATCACTCAAATTTCAGAGGTTGTTCAGGTGTACGGTTAACCCTCATTCTAAACAAAGGCTCTTAACATATTTATATTTCATGTTTCTTAGTTTTAATTAAAAATAGGTCACAGTGTGATAGGTTTCACCAATCACGTTTTTTAAGAGATAGGGTCTATAGTAACCTGGATGTACTTCGTGTGGCATCCCATAAACACCATAGAGGGTTGCATCCGTACAAGGACGCCTACATTCCAAGTTTCACGTATCTGGGAAAGAGATTCCACTATGACTCAAGCTTAAAAGACGTGTCTTATCACATTTCATTTTTTTATCATACTCCATTCCTTATTCATTCAAACTCAAGGTTCGTATGCAACAGAACGAATCACAAACAAAAATAGGATGAATCAGATTTAATAAAATGATGAATTTCACTAACAGGAGTCAGATGCGAAATATCAGAGATCAGATGCATTTTTCTTTAGTTTTTATCAAAACAGAACAAATTTGAAATAAGGTAATTATTCAGATTTTCAAATGCTACACATGCAATGCTTTCCTTATTTAAATGACTTAAATCAATACTTAAATAACTCCTGTGTATATAACACGTGGTAGCCAAATGTTTGCCAATGGATAACCCCGATCATCGTCGTTCAATGAGCAATTTCAGAAATTGCAACAAGCCTTTGCATAATGAGAACAATTTGTGTCAGGCAGATCACAGAACAGATACATGAATATCTCGTCGTCCCGATCACGGATATCCCGCCGCGTCGGTGGGATTCGTCAGATGAACCTTAAATCAGATGCAAAATTATAATACATATTTCAGAATATTTACATAATAATCAGATTTCAGGTTTCAGAGTTTTCAGGAATCAGGTATCAGGTATCATATGTCAGGTATCAGAAATCAGGTATCATAACTCAAGTGTCAGGATTTACAGAATTTTTATCTCAGATGTAATTGATGATTAAAACAGGTTTTAGATGTCAGATGCCAAAATACAAATCATAAATCTCATGAATAAGAAATAATACAAGTTAAGTTGAGTTTCCCCTACCTTAAGTTTGGATCCGTTCAAAGCAATCCAAAAGTCCTCATCCACGATCTCCAACTCTCAATCTACATTACACATACGATGATATATTAAGAACTAATTCTAATTACTAACAAATATGATGTATGTAACTATTTTCTCAAAACCAAGGCGGAAATGGGCAGGCTCGTGCTGAATCAGAACTTGATCCAACTTCCTACTTAATTTTGACTCTCAAAAAATTTGATCCATGAGTTCTTTAATTCACAAAAGTTGTATATCTCGTTATCCTCTTTCCAACACCTCAGGAATTGTATCAATCTGAGTTCGGAGTAAAAAGTTATGGCTAAAATATCAAAGTTGTGTTGGCACATTCAGTCAAATTCGAATGGTTCAAATTTTTTCTTCAGAAACTTGTATTCTCTGTTCTATACAATTCGATCGTTCGAATTCAATTTTGAAAGATCGAATTCCAATTCGATCGTTCGAATTTCCAATTTTATCGTTCGGAACCCTTCGGGCTTCTTCTTTCTTGATCCAAATTGTCTAAAACTCATGACACACATTCCAAATACCCATAAATCAATACTAAACTAATTTAAATCAATTCCTACCTTCTAATTACGTGCGCTCAAGTTCTACAGCAACCAAAATCGATGGATTTCAGCGTCAAACCCTCTTGCTCCTCTAATGGTTCGATCTCTTCTCTCCGATCGCAACGACGTCAAATTTGAAGATCAAATCCTTTAATCGCACACGACGTACTCAACAATTGACCCATGAAATGGATCTTGTGAGATCCACGGACATCAGGGTTTCAAAACAACTCAAAATAAAATAAGGTTTGAATGGCTTGGAATCTACAAACGGCGGAACTCTAGCAATGTCGGTGTCACGTGCTTAGCGAAGAGTGCGGAGTTGGCGGTGCGATCACACGGTTTGAAATCCAAGGAAGATGGTGGAAGCTCTCTTCTTTCTTTCTCTTTCTCTCTCTAGAAACCCAAACCCAAACCCAAACCGTCCAAGTTTGCAGATGGCAATAGCTTACTCGAGCTTTACTTTTTTATTAGCTAAAGGGTTGGTTCCCTTGTGAAACACATACACAAGGGTTAGCCTTATCCAAAGAACTATATCTCGTGTGAAACGGCTACACCTAAGCGAGGTGTTTTATTTGCTCTAAAAGATCTCTGGTTCAGTGTATAGCTTTTACACCCCAAGCCACTTATCCACTAGATTAGGTGTTAAGCTTATACACCGAAATTTTGTATAAGTGTTTGGTCAAAAAATCTTATATGAGGCTCAAACGGACTCGAAATAATCCAGTTTGAAAAATCCGAAATGGTGATACATTTCCTAACGGACACGCGCCAAATGAGGACCTATGGGTTCGGAAAGTTTGGGGTTCAAATTGACATTCGGGTTGAGGCCCAAGTTCAAACGTTGGGTTCGGGTTCGTGTGCAACATGCACCAACAAGCGTACACTCTACATTTGGGTGCGACCATAACCCCAAATATACTAAGTGGGTTTGAGACCACGTTATCTAGGTCAAATGTTTGACCCAGATCAAATCAGTCAAAAGACCGCGTTCTCATCAAAAGTCAACTATTAAATGCTTTTGAAATTTCGGGTCATGTGCAACATGCACCAACACGCGTACACTCTACATTTGGGTACGACTTGACATTTAATGCGCTTAGCTCATAACCTTAAATATACCAAGTGGGTTTGAGACCACGTTATCTATGTCATATGTTTGACTCGGATCAAATCAGTCAAAAGACCGTGTTCTCATCAAAAGTCAACGATTTAACGTTTTTGAAATTTCGAGTCGTTACACTCTTCCTACCTTAAAGAATTTTCGTCCTCGAAAATCGACGTGTCATATTCAAAAAGGTATGAATATAATTCAATATGCTCGAAATTAGGGTCATTACATTCACCCCTCCTGAGAGGAATTTTCTCCCTCGAAAATTAATCTGGTTACAAAGTTTATCCAAGAATGACAATTCCCGATCATGAATGCAAAGTATTAAAGCAGCCTAGAAACATATCCACAAATAATTAGGATGCCTATATTTGAAACCAATGAACAAATCCACAACGAAACAAGAATCCACAATTAGTTAGAAATTGTGAATGAATATGGAATTGAAATAAGGCTTATCATGACTAATCTAACCGTCATGTGCCAGAAAAGTGAAGCCATTCACTTAAAATGGAAACCATTCATTTACAACATGAAAATTCACACCAAAAATGTCCATCGTCTCATGGAGCTCATACAAAAATGCTGGATACACAGGGTACCTACAAAGTGTAAACCCAACTCTTGAGTTTGTGACCTATTCGTCTTTTTGGGAATCATTGTGGTTGAAAAGACCGTATGTGGGGGCAACCTCGTATCCAATGTCCAACCTGTCCACATTTTAGGCATGTACCCGTAGTCCACCATCATTCAACGAACCTATGTCATTTCCCACATCGTACGTAGGACTCAACCGATGCGGATGAAGTACTGCGTGAAGGTTGTTGCACCCCTGAAAAGGCAGCCATAGTAGGGTTTGAAAGGCGGAAGGGATTCGAAGACGTAGGCATGGATGGTCTCGAGTAAGCAGTCTGAGGAGGTTGAATAGGTGCGGGCATCAATAGTCTCAGTTCCTTGCCTGTCTGTTGGGAAGCATAAGATTACACTCGACGGGCGTCGTTATTATTCTATTGGGCTCTCCATAGATACATCTTCTTGATGACTTCCTCGTTAATAAGGTCCTTGTCCATTACCCTCACACACGTTTCTAACTCAAAGATTGAAACTCTCTCCTGGATGTCAGGCTGTAAGCCAAGCTGCTTTCCACCATGGGTCAAAACAGAAATACAAATGGCAAAACTAAAACCAAAATATCCAATTCTATATCGACAACACATAATCCCAAAGAGACAACTCACCGGTGATGACTAACCATCACCTAAAAAGTGGTATACAAATATTCACAAAACTCAAGTCTCAGAAGTCACTGTACCAATCCAAGTGAGTTTCTCCCTCCAGTAGGCAACTTCGGATTCTCCTCAAGTCCAGGGTCCTGATCTAAAGCCATACATGTGACGTATAGTTGGGGTGAGCTAACATCTAAGCTCAGTAGAAGAAACATCAATAACAATTATATCTTATCAATGACAGGGTTCAAAGTAGAAGCAGATCAAATATTCCAGAAGAAATTCAAAGATTTAACAGATCAGACATTTGATGGCGGAACCAAAAGTGATAACATATCAGATATTCAAGACAGAACAAAAGTGATAACAAGGCAGATATTCAATAACAGAAACCAAAGCTCGTATTTCTTATTCACTATTCTCAATTCCCATATTTCAGTATTCACTTCACTCACTGTATTCACTTCGCTCACTCTGTGCGGATAACCGTTGTACCGGTCTACTTGTCAATGTCCACTCACAGTCAAATGTTTAGATATGTTCTCAATATTCTCATTCACACTCAGATACGATGTTCAAGGTACTTAACCTAATGACTCAAAAATAATTTTATCTCGTTTCTGAAATTCAGAGTCCAATCATCCTTCGACTAATGATTCACCTTTCAATTTCTAATCAAATTCTAAAACTCCTGGTCAACGTCCTCAACGATTCAAATACAGTCAGATTTCATCACTCAAATTTCAGAGGTTATTCAGGTCTACGGTTAACCATCATTCTAAACAAAGGCTCTTAACATATTCATATTCCATGTTTCTTAGTTTTAATTAAAAATGAGACACAGTGCGATAGATTTCAACAATCACGCTTTTCGAGGGACAGGGTCCGTAGTAACCTGGATGTACTTCATGTGGCATCCCATAAATACTATAGAGGGTTGCATCTGTATAGGGACACTTACATTTCAAGTTTCATGTGTCTGGAAAAAAGACCCCACTGTGACTTAGGCTTAAAAGACGTGTCTTACACATTTCGTTTTCTTATCATACTCAGTTCCTTATTCATTCAAATTCAAGGTTCATATGCAATTTAGACAGAACAGATCATAAACAAAAATAGGATGAATCAGATTTAATAGAACGATGAATTTCACTAACAGGAGTCAGATGCGGAATATCAGGGATTAGGTGCATTTTTCTTTAGTTTTTATCAAAACAGAACAGATTTGAAATCATGTAATTATTCAGATTTTCATATGCTACACATGCAATGCTTTCCTCATTTAAATTACTTAAATCTATACTTAAATAACTCCCGTGTATATATCACGTGGTAGCCAGATGTTTACCGATGGGTAACCCCGACTATCGTCGTTCAATGAATAATTTCAGAAATTGCAACAAGCCTCTGTGTAATGAGAGCAACTTGTGTCAGGCAGATCACAGAACAGATACACGAATATCCCGCCATGCCGGTCACGGATATTCTACCGCGTCGGTGGGATTCGTCAGATAAACCTTAAATTACACGCAAAATTATAATACATATTTCAGAATATTTACATAATAATCAGATTTCAGGTTCAGAGTTTTCAGGAATCAAGTGCCAGGTATTAGATGTCAGGTATCAGAAATCAGGTGTCAAGATTTACAGAATTTTTATCTCAGATATAATTGATGATTAAAACAGGTGTCAGATGTCAAATGCCAGAATACGGATCATAAATCTCATGAATAAGAAATAATGAAAGTTAAGTTGAGTTTCCCCTACCTTAAGTTCGGAGCCGTTCAAAGCAATCCAAAAGTCTTTATCCACGGTCTCCAACTCTCAATCTACATCACACATACGATTATGTATTAAGAAATAATTATAATTACTGACAAATTTAACGTATTTAAATATTTTCTTAAAATCAAAGCGGAAATGGGCAAGTTCATGCTGAATCAAAACTTGACCCAACTTTCTGCTTAATTTTGGCCCTCAAAACATTTGATTCATGAGTTAGTTAATTCATAAAAGTTGTAGAGGTCATTTTCCTCTTTACAATGCCTCAAGAATTGTATCAATTCTAGTTCGGAGTAAAACGTTATGACTAAAATACCAAAGCTATATCAGCACATTCAGTCAAATTCGAACGGTTCGAATTTCCAATTCGATCGTTCGAATTCTTTCTTCATAAATTTGTATTCTCTGTTCTATACAATTCGATCGTTCGAATTCAATTTCGAACGATCGAATTCCAATTCGATCATTCAAATTTCTAATTCGATCGTTCGAATTTCAATTTGATGGTTCAAATTTTGACAGGTTCAGAACCCTTCGGGCTTCTTCTTTCTTTGTCCAAATTGTCCAAAACTCATGGCACACATTTCAAACACCCATAAATCAATACTAAACTAATTTAAATCAATCCTTACCTTCTAATCATGTGCACTCAAGTTCTACGGTAAGCAAAATCGATGGATTTCGGCGTCAAACCCTCTTGCTCCTCTAATGGTTCGGTCTCTTTTCTCTGATCGCAACAACGTCAAATTTGAAGATCAAATCCTTTAATCACACACGACGTACTCAACAATTGACCCATGAAATGGATCTTGCGAGATCCACGAACATCGAGGTTTCAAAATAACTCAAAACAAAAGAGGGTTTGAATGGCTTGGAATCTACAAACGACAGAATTCTAGCGATGTCGACGTCACGTGCTTAGCGAAGAGTGCGGAGTTGGCGACGCGATCACACGGTTTGAAATCCAAGGAAGATGGTGGATGTTCTCCTTTCTTTCTCTTTCTCTCTCTAGAAACCCAAACCCAAACTGTCCAAGTTTGCAAACGGCAATAGCTTACCCGTGAAGCTTTGCCTTTTTATTAGCTAAAGGGTTGGTTCCCTTGTGAAACACATACACACCCATTTGGGTGTTAGCCTTATCCAAAGAACTATATCTGTAACAGCCCGAACCCCAAAATCTATGCCATCAACACGAACCTCGAGGTCGTGCCCTGTAATTCTGTATGGGGCATTGGTGCATGCAAGCCAAATACTGCAATTAAGGTACATGTATCTACTCTAAACAAGTACTTATGCATTTAAAATAAATAAAGTCTCTAAAGGCAGTTCTTGTCCCATGCCAATTCATGGGCATAAGGACTGACCCAAAAGTTTGGTGATAACTGTTCACCCCAGACAGTTGTCAAAAGAATAAATGTATTTAATTACATTCAAATAAAGAGGCTTGACATGCCAAGCTGTACCTAATACTCTCAACTCACTCTCAAAGTACGCAATGGGTCTCCTAGAAGAATTCCTCAGGAGGAGGCTCTGACTCTTTTGTGGGTACGTAATCTGATTCCCCTGGATCAACGTCTCCAGAAGTCTCCGCTGCCGCCAGTCCTGGACGTGCGACGTATAGTCTAAGGGGGGTGAGCTACATCCTAGCTCAATAGGAAAACACAGTGAACATATAGATTAAGCTCTCACATGTATGGTAAAAACAGTTTTAAAGTATGATTTATCTAATAGAACTGCTGAAAGACAAATTGAAACACACGGAAGTAAAATGATGGATACACTGTTACTTTGCATGACTTTATTATTCTCATCTTACTATTATGGTAACGGATTCTGCCTAATCACTTAAATCTTAACTTAAGTAGTCCCCGAGCAATATAGCATCGAGCCCCGATGGAATACCCACCATCGTCGTCTAAATAGACACTTGTTATGTGTTGCATTTCAATACTACCCAGGCCCCTTTCTCTTAGGCGACGAGGTCTATTCTCAATTTAACATTCCTGGGATGTGCTAGGGTGTACGATTTGGTCGCCGTACTGGTCACGGATATCCTGTCAAGTCAGTCGTAGGTATCCCGCCACGTCGGTGGGGTATTCTAAATAAACCTTAAATAACAAAAATATAAAGTGTGCTCTACATATAGTTATTTACCATGATTGTGCTAATTATATTATATTAGGCCTTCTCGTTCTTCTTTGTTTTATCATTTGGCCTCATCTGCATCCCTGGGATGCTACTGGTTTAATGCATCATTACGATGCCCGATGTTATAATTCTATGTCCCCTGGGAACTTCATGACCTCCATTTAGATTCACACATACACACACATGTTGGAAACACATTTAATATGACTATTCTCTTGAGCTACGCTATATGATTGAAATACTCTACATACATAATTTTGACGAATTAAAGTACATGTTTCAAGATATTCTCTACCTCAAATACGATCCAACACGTTCCTTTCTCATAGAAGCTTATGCGTAACAACTCACATCACATCTATATTGTATGAGACACGAATTTACTCAGAAGGTCTCTAGAACCCTTGGAAACACAGCTCTCATGAATCACACCAAAAGAATTGAGAGAGCTGGAAAAATCCTCGCGCGAGCGGTTATTTAGCCTCGCGCAAGCAAGCACTTGACATCGCTCGAGCGATTATATTTTCTCGCTCAAGCGGTCATTATTCATCGCTCGAGCGAGCACTATTCATCGCTCGAGCGGTTATTATTCATCGCTCGAGCGAGCACTATTCATCACTCGAGCGGTTATTATTTGAGGTACCTAGAGCTCTAAGCGATGCCTCGCTCGAGCAACCTCCTCATTCACTGTGGGTCTCGCTCGAGCGAGTCCAGGACGCGAATATGCTTAGAATATTCTCTCAGCCCTCGCTTGAGCGAGCCATTTAGACCGCTCGAGCGAGCCACAAAAAGGTGTATGTTCTCCATTCATTCAGGAATTATCACCTTCCTCATGAGAGGTTTAATAGTGTCTAGGATCATTCGACCCCTAGTTTAAACTCTATTTAAAATATTCATAACATCTAAATCATACCTTACTCGATAGGTCTCCTATTGTTTGATCCAAACTTCATCTAATCGTGAGGATCTTCAAGGTTCTCTATGGAAAAAAAAACTAAGAACCTCTCCTCTCCTCCTCTTTTGTAAACCTTCTCCTCTTTCTCTTTATTTTTCCCTCTTTCTATCTATGTTAATTTAGGTTACGTAGGAGAGTCTCTCCTCCCCACTTTCACTTATATAGTGAAAGCTAGAAAATTTTACATATACACACATAGTGTATATATGTAGTTTTTTGGTTTCCTTGTGAAACACAAATACATGCGTATGATATGTGGTGTGCACGGTTCCCAAAAATCTGGGGTTATGACAATATCTCATGTGAAACGGCTATACCTAAGCGAGGTATTTTATATGCACTAAAAGATATCTGGTTTAGTGTATAGCTTGCACACCCCAAACCACTTATCCACTGGATTAGGTGTTAAGCTTATACACTGAAATTGTGTATAAGTGTTTGGTCCAAAAATCTTATATGAGGCTCAAACGGACCTGAAACAATCTAGTTTGAAAACTCCGAAATGGTGATACGTTTCCTAATGGACACGCGCCTAATCAGGACCTATGGGTTTGGAAAGATTGGGGTTCGAATCGACATTCGGGTTGAGGCCCAAGTTCAAACGTTTGGTTCGGGGTCGTGTGCAACATGCACCAACAAGCGTACACTCTACATTTGGGTACAACTTGACATTTAATGCGCTTAGACCATAACCCCAAATGTATCGAGTGGGTTTGAGACCACATTATCTAGGTCAAATGTTTGGCCCGGATCAAATTAGTCAAAAGATCGTATTCTCGTTAAAAGTCAATGATTCAACGTTTTTTGTATTTCGGGTCATGTGCAACATGTACCAACACGCGTACACTCTACATTTGGGTACGACTTGACATTTAATGCGCTTAGCCCATAACCCCTAATATACCAAGTGGGTGTGAGACCACGTTATCTAAGTCAAATATTTAACCCGAATCAAATCAGTCAAAAGACCGCGTTCTCATCAAAAGTCAACAATTCAACAATTTTGAAATTTTGGGTCGTTACCGGCGTCGGTGCCCCTAAAAAGAGTTGTTGTCGCCCTAGCGTTGGGGTGCCAGCGCCTCGCTATTAGGATGTCGGCATCTAATCTTCGGGGTGACACCGCTTCACTACCGAGATGCTAGTGTTTCGCTATCGGGCGACCACATTTTTTGAGTAAAATATATCTAAAAATGTTAGTCTGACACTTTCTTGGAAAAATGGAGAGAAGAAAGAGAAAAAAAAAAAAAAAAAAAAGACTTTCAAAATTTCAAGAATAACGGCTGGAAGGGTATTTAACTTTTAAAATATTTTTAAAGTAACTCTAGCTAGTAAAGTGGACCCCATACCACCCATTACTTCACGAAAAGGGCACTACGTGTATATATATATATATATATATATATATATATATACATATATATATATATATATGAGATAATATCTTCATCCATTGTTTTCATGGTAGATAGAAGCTAGCTAGCTTGTCCATAAAATATAAAATAGAGGACGGGCCACCAATTTATGGCTTATTCTGTTCAAAAGTTCTTTTCTAAGTTTTAAAGACTTAAGTTTAAATAAAAATTGTTCAATGTTGTTAAATCTGATTCAACCTAATTTTACTTATTTTATAGAACATATGAAAATATTAATAAAAGGATTTAAGCATTAACCTTATTTTTCCTAAGCTAGAGATTTGAGTAATATGCTCTTAATGATAATTATTAACGATATTACATTAATTAATATTTTTATTTGAAACACATTCTACCCCCTTGCAAATTGGTTCACTAGATATTGGTAAACTCCAAAGCTTAATTCGAACCAATAAAACTAGTGAACCTGGTAATAGCTCTGATTCAAATAATATATTTACATTAGAAGATGAAAGAGGGAAAAATTAACAAAAAGGCAATCCATTAATTCCGTATATATAAAATAAAAAAATTAGGCCATTTATAATTTCGCAGGTATTGGGTGCTGGGGATAGAGACCAAAATTTTTAGGCACAAAGTAGCTGCTACTTTCCGTAACTGAACTCAAAGAATGTCCCTAAGCGGGGAGAGAATAATATATATATATATATATATATATATATATATATATATATATATATATATATATATATATATAATAATATTCAATTTCTATATGTATCTTATATCACAAAATTCTCCAAGTTAATCAAAATTTTGGAAATATTCTCTGAATAATTAATCATCTCTCCCAAACTTTTTGCCGAACATTAGATTGATTCACTGATTCTCTAAATTTTTCTCCAATTTGATGAATTTTTCTAAATTCTTATCACTGTGATAGATACTTTAATCATATTTCGCACTGTATTATTTTTTCATGATTGTGAATTATTAATGCATGTAGATTATGTAATATACTTATTTTATTATTTAAAAATATAATTTTTGATAGTTTAAAATATATTTTTATATATTTTAATAATTTATTATTATTTCTATTATCCACAAAGTAGAAATAATAATTTATTCTAATATTTCAAATAGTATTATTTATGTCACAAAGGCTTTGCCCCCAGCAAGCGTGGTGAGGTTATTACACAACTTTCTCAAACTCATTGACTTTTCACCATCCTCAAAGACAATTTTAGTGATAACCCATTAAAATTATGGCATAAAAGTCCGAGATACTGTACTATTACATTAAAAGATCCTAATATCATAATTAGGGTTAAACCAATGGTCTATACAAAAATAGACAGACGAATTTGAAATACAAATTAAAGATTTATTAGAGAAAAAACTTATTGAATCTACAAAAAGCCCTCATTCTAGCCCTGAATTCTTAGTAAGAAATCATGCTCAAATAAAGCGCGGAAAAGCTAAAATAATTTTAAATTACAAAAGATTAAACGAAAATTTAAAATTTGACGAATACTTTATTCCAAGAAAAGATGTTTTGATTAACCAAATCAAAGGATTAAAATTCTTCAGTAAATTCGACTGTAAATCAGGATATTGGCAATTAAAGTTAGACGATAAATCTAAACTTTTAACTGCTTTTAGTACTCCATGTGGACATTATCAATGGAATGTCATGCCATTCGGCTTTAATACTGCTCCACAAATCTATCAAAGATGGATGGATTCGATTTTTGCCCCTTATAAAGAATTTTGTGTGGTATATATCGATGATATCTTAGTGTTTTCTAAAACAAAAGAAGAATACAAAAAATATTTAAAACAAATGTGCGATATTTTCCAAAAATATGGAATTATCCTTTCACCTTCAAAAATAGAAGTTAAAAAAGAATCAATAGAATTTTTAGGTCTTATTTTAACACATGATGGTCTAAAATTACAAAATCATATTATTATCAAAATAAAAAAAATTCCCGAAAAGATAACTGATAAAAAACAGTTACAAAGTCTTCTAAGCTTGTTAAATTATGGAAGAAACTACTTGAAAATTTTAGCAGAAAAGGAAAAATCCTTCATAAATAAATAAAAAAAGGAAATATAATTTACATGGACAGATAAAGATAAAGATCTACTAAAACAAATAAAACAAGATATCCAAGACTGTCCTACAGTTTATCTTCCAACAATCGGAGATAAATTAATCTTAGAAACGGATGCTTCAGACAATTGTTGGGGATGTGTCTTAAAGGCCATTCCTGCTGAAGATTGGGAAGAAAAAGATTCTTGTCAGTCTAATGGAATAAAATCACGAAAATCACCGCCAACAAAAAAAAGAACAAAGTAAAGAAAAATTATGTGATTATAATTTTAAAAAATTTAAACCAAATAAACATAATTATATTATATTTGAAAAAGAATTATTAGTAATAAAACTTGCTTTTAAAAGATTTCATATTTATCTAGCTCCTGAGGTTTTTATTGTCAGAACTTATAATAAAGCAGTTCATGACTTTTTAATTAATAAAAGAGATATCTTAGATAGAAGAAGATTGAAATGGTATAATTAAATAGCTCTGTATACTTTTAAAGTTGAACATGTAAAAGGAAGTACTAATGTTTTGGCTGATTTTTTAAGCAGAGATCCAAGTTTAAACCACTAACCAAAGTAGGCATATTTTCTGCAGGATGAAGATTTATGTTACCACTAAACCAGTGGATTTTACTCTGTAAATGACAGAAAATGACAGAAGAAGGAAACTCCTCTTCTTCTTCTCAATCTCAACCACCTCCATGCATAAAAAAAACTTATGTTGTGTTAAGTGGTCACCAACCGAGACTATATACCTCTTTCTTAGCTTGTAAAAAATAAGTCACTAATTTTTCAAACTCTCTTTATCAAGTTCACGATGATTTCAATGAAGCTAAATCCGCTTTCACACTATATCAAGTATAGCAATCCCAATTTTTGTTAGAACAAACTAGCATTAATATAAACAATATCCCTTATTTCTATAATCTCGGAATAAGTTCAGAACTTTATCATGAGATAAATAGAACTTGGAAGATCCAACTCTTGAATGATAAAAAATAATTTAGACGTCATATAAGCAACTTGGCAAACAAAATTCATGACAAAGAGCAAAAACTAGAAAAATTACAAGATAGCTCAAATGCCCTTGTTAAATCCATAGCATGGGATTCCGAAACATTTTCAGAAAATTTTTCTCCTGAAAAAATTAATTATTTTCTAGCACTTGCAGACCTTATGGATTCTAATTATTCGGACCCAAATTTTCACAAATTAAAAGAATTTATTTATTTGAAAAAATAAAATATATTCTGCCATGTGATATCAGTAAACCCCTGATAGCACAAATTGAAGATTAAGAGTTTAAGATTAAACAGAACTTAATGGATAATTATAACATAGCTCAATGTTATGAAGATTTCCTTCTAAAGTTATCAGTTTATACGGAAAATCTCATGTATAATATGGAAGAATGCCTTGATTGGGGACTAGTAAAACAACTAATCTTTCCTAGTTATCCTATCAATGAATTCCCGATGATTATCAAAACAATGGTTTATCATCTCACCAAAAATCTTAAATGCACTATCTACTATATGTTTTAGATCACAAGCACAATTGGATGGAAATCAAAAGAAAAAATTTATCAGTCGTATCAAATTTTGGTTTTAGATCAAACTAAAGACTACGAGTTCGATGAAGTCGAAGATCCCATGGCTAAAGCAAGCATCATGTCCATTAATCCAAAATCCTATTAGATTCGTTCTCTTAAAACATTCTCTTCAATGGCAAGGTAAATCCGTGCTGCCGATAATCAATTCAATATATCGGATGGTCGGAGAATTTTCACTACAAATTTACCAATTGAATATATGAGGACTCAAGAGCAAAAATTTGAAGCAACTTCATTATTATTAAAATTCAATTTTCGAAAAGATCTTAACCTCTCGAAGAATCTCGAGATCGAAACGACGATGCTCGAAGAAGATGAGATGCAAGATAGCTATGATCATCATAGTTCTACCTCAGAAGATTCGGTTTTCTATCACAATCTGGAAAATCGTATGGAAGCATAGTGGACCACACCACTACCACCAGTAGCAAGAATGACTCCAGCTCATCCAAGACACGTTGCTCACAGCGAATACGTCGATCTGACGTCACAAATATCTTACTTGAATAAAAAAGTAAGGCATGCTTTGAAAAAAGAGAAAACGTCTTTACTGTTATAAAAAGTAGTTTGTCCAAATGTGTGTATGCTTTGAAAAAAGAGAAAGCATCTTTACTATTATAAAAAGTAGTTTGTCCAGATGTGTGTGTAAGGTATCAAGGAAAGCATATCATTGATTTTTAGGAAAGAAATCCACAGTGTTGTAAATGGTATCAGAGCCAAGTTTAAGTGTTAGAGTTTGGTATTAGCATTGGCGTCTGCAGTGGTCTTACCAGTCATTGTAAGTATGTAATGGAACCAATAGATGTTATTATCTTTAATATATTTATTGTTATGTTTTGTTTTCCTTTTATCATAATGTTGGTTATGTATCTCCTTTGGGAGTATATCAAAATATTAAAAAAAAAAAAAAAAAAAGTATTTTTGATTTTTATAAAATATTTTAGTCAACTTATTTGATATAAAACCCATATACTTATCGTTTGGTAAAGCCCATATCCCTTCAAAGACTTTGATAGCTGTACAAGCTTTTCGTCTATTTGGGAACGATTTAGGCACCAACCATACGTTAAGCAGTTTTAGGTACCTGTATCAAATAATATGACAGAAACATCTAGTAAAAATCTAAAAATACCTATTGATTGTATAAGTTCTTGGACAAATAAAAACCAAGAAGATTATAGACATATATTCTATATAAATAAAAATTCTGAAAATAATATACATATAATAAATGGTTGTATAAATAGTCTATTAGATATAACGGGTTATTGGTTAAAGAAAATATATAAGAAATAAGACGATATGAAAATACAACTATACGCTATTCACAATGAAGTAATGATAAATAAAGAAAATATTTTGGCCTTAGGCAAATTAATATATTTGGATTTAAAAGAAGAAACCAGATCAAAAATAGAAAATCTAATAACCAAATTAGAGCAGTTATATCTAGAAAAATAAAAAAATGAATATTCGAATACTCGATTATTCTACGGAACTAATGGAATTGATGAAATCAATACCTATGACATCTGTGTCTTACAAAAAATATTAAATATAATTATCAAGAATACTTGAATGTAAAAGAAATCATCGAGTATTGGCAACATTTATATATGGATGAAACTCTTCCAGTTGAAGATAGACATAATATCATTTGTCAAATAAAAGAAGTTTCTTTAAAACATGAACCTCTTTTAACATATTTCCAAACTAGGAATTAAATGAAGAATCAGAAAATGATACAATGAATATCACTTCTGTTCACTCAAATGCTCCTTCAGATCTTAGTGAGTCACAAACTCCTCTGACTCCTAAAAAGAGAAAAGCTGAAGTGCCATTAGATAAATTTGAAATTCTAAAAACATATTTAAAAACATTAACTCTTGAAGAACAAGAGGAATATCTAAAATATCATATTCATATGAATGATGGCAGTTCTTCATTCGAAGTAAAAGATAAGGAAATTCCAATCCCTACAAATAATAGAAGAGACGATTTGAAAAAACAAAACGTAGCTCAAGGTGGTACATATCTAGATTTAACCAAAGTTCCTTTTGAAGATCAAGAAAAGGTAATTGACGATTGAGCACAATCTATGTCCATAGTAATTACAAACCAAAAAGCGGTTTGGTCCAAAGAAAGATTTCTTGGCTATATTGCAGCAACACTTCAAGGCGATGTTTTGCAATGGTTAAAACAATGGAAAAATCTTAATAATGGTAAAATATAAAAAGCATCATTATTAGGAAGTTTTAATAATCTTGATGATATCTTAAAACACTTTACGATAATCATTAAAGAACATCTTTACGGTTATACAGGTGAATAAAACCTACAAGAAGATGCTATATATGTTTTATCAAAATTAGAACTATGCAATATTTACTAATTTCAAGAATATTACAACACTTTTAAAAAATATTATTATCAATTGGAACCCCCAATTAATATATCATGGTTAGAACAATTTTATCATAAACTCCCAGCACCATGGGATGAATTAGCCATCCAAGGCTTTCCAAATTTTATTAGTAAATTAGCTAAACAAGATACCTTAGAGCTTAGAACATCCTTTGCCCCAAAATTAATAGCGGATATATATTTAGAAATTAAAGCTAAGAAATAAGTTAAGAATCAAATCACGAATTCTAACTTTGGTCATAAATATTGTGATAAAATTCTCTAAGGAAATTGAAAAATAGGATGTAATATCCCTAAAAGAAAGGGATACAAGAAAGGTTTAAAGAAGAAAAAATTCAAATGAAAACCTTGGAACAAAAGAAAAAGGTTTGTTAAAATATATATATATATATTAAAAAGAAAAAACAAACTGAGAAAACAGATAAAATGACCATAGCTAAAAAGTAATGTTGTTGTTTTATTTGTAACGAAGAAGGACATTATGCTCCTCAATGCCCAAAAAGGGAAAAAAATATAACTAAAATTATTAAATATTTAGATGAAACAGATCTAGATATTTATTTTGGTGAAAAAATTTCAAGTGATAATAATAGTATCGTTTATGAATTAGAATCCGAAACAGACTATGATTCTGACCTAATTGATCTAATATTTATGTTAAATGTCGTCGAAACGTCAGACGAATAACATAAAATGATTACGTTAAAAGACGTAATAGGTAAAGAAATATCTTTCTCTGAAGAACAACTTCGAGAATTTGAGTTACAACAAAAACTTAAGAAAGAAGATATATATAAAATTTCTCCTTTAGACAAAATCTTGTCTAGAAAATTTTTTGAAGACTTTTCAGGAAACACTACTGCAAAAAGCACTTCTAATCTTACAATTGAAATAACACTGTTTGATAAAAAGAAAATATTACGATGGAAAAAAGAGAATCCAAAATTAAAATATATTCATATTGGTGTACTCCAAATATGCATTACAGGGTTGTTCAGGCATGGTATAGATATTCCTATACTAGCCGTAGTAATGGATAAAAGATTACTCAATCCTTTACAATCATTGATTGGAGGAATTCAATCAAATTTAACTTACAGACTGGTTTGGTTTAAACTAAAACCAAATTATTTTATTTCACTTGACGACCCAAATATTGAAGACAAAATAAAAATTAAAATCCAAACAAAATGATTAGAAATGAAAGAAGATTCACATAATCTAGCCATAACCTGGCAAACAGAACATGAATTAACATCTAAACCAATAACAAAAATGCACAAATCAGACAAAAATCTTATTGAAATATTTGAACCCAAACCATATGATTCAGAAATCCAACCAAGGTTAATAAACTGGAAAGATTTACAGATACCTAAACAATGGTTATTTGAAGATCTTTTAGAACAAAAATCAAAATCTCAAACCCAGATGATTGAAATATAAGCTTCTGGAAACAATTTATATTTTAGAGATACAAGGACCGCCTCTTTTAATACTATAAAAGATGAATGACTTCCTGTAAAAACTATTGAATCTAGAGCATCAACATCCAGTGCTTTTGAACTAACTCAAAACCAAACACATATAGCAGTAAAAAATATACAAGTCCCTATCCTACCTGGAACACAAACTCATGAACCAAAAACAGTTCAACTTTATCATTTTCAATCAAAAAATGTTGAAATTTTATTTTCTCCTAGATATGGAAAAAAACGATATACATATGTCTTATTGAATTAAAAGTAAAAAATATTTCTATTTGACTTAATGATAAAAAATTCATTATTTCTAAAATTTTATATTTTTCCAACATGTATGAAAATTTCTTGTTAGGTAACAATTTTATTGCTGCATATTTATCAATGGCCTTAACCATATGTTCTATTAGTTTTTCTCTCAAAGAAGAACTGGTCCACATTTAACTTTTTCAAGTTTATACCTCTAAATGTCACAAAGGCTTTGCCCCCAACAAACGTGGTGAGGTTATTACACAACTTTTAATTTAAAACCATTCTAGTTTATCCGCGCTTTATTTCAGCATGATTTCTTACTAAGAATGCAAGGCTAGAATGAGGGTTTTTTGTAGATTCAATAAATTTTTTCTCTAATAAATCTTTAATTTGTATTTCAAATTCGTCTATGTCTATTTTTGTATAGACCATTGGTTTAACCCTAATTATGATATTATGGTCTTTTAATGTGATGGTACAGTATCTCAGACTTTTATGTCATAATTTTAGTGGGTTATCACTAAAATTATCTTTGAGAATGGTGAAAAGCTAATGAGTTTAAGAAAATTATGTAATAGTCTCACCACGCTTATTAAATAGACAACTCCAATTGATACACAAGTGTGGGCGTTCTACTAGTTACTTATAATACCATGCAGCATCATATCGTTTCTCTTAAATAGAGATGCCAACTCTATTTTGTATCTTATAATTTAGATGGTAGGACAGTAAGTAACACCTGTTCTCCTTTATATATATACACGTATGGATGTTTACTGAGGAATAGTTAATGCATGGTGATGACGTCTGGATGTTTAATGGTAGGACAAAGATGATGCTGCCTCCCGTCGCTTTCCACCAATCAGTTTAAGCGTATTATGAGTGATGTAGACAAACTAATCAAATAGATACCTCTTATTTGGACACCTGCATACTATTTGACCTTATACCTATAAACTATATCCATTGGGCAACAAATGACCCCCCTCAATCAAGGATTAAAATTCTAGATTCCGTTTCGGTGGGAACTGAAACCAAAATTTTGAATTTCAGCTAAAATTTTGGCTAAAAATTTTCAACACCATATAAAATAATTGAAAATTAAAGTTATCGTATCGATTTCGATGGGAACCGAAATCAAAAATTTGGATCGAAATTTTGAGCCATGCAAAATTCGGCCAAACATGATTAAGGGCCTCAATCATGGTTCAAAATTTCGGTTTCCATCTACACCGAAACGATAACTCTAATTTTCGATTAGTTTGTATAGTATTGAAAATTTCGGCCAAAATTCAAATTTTCAATTTTGGTCTCCACCGAAATCGAAACGAAATCCAGAATTTTGATCCTTGCCCTCAATTGACTTTTCTTTATCCTTGGAAAAAATATTTGAGTTTCCAAGCTACTTTGTCTCTTAAAATCCGTGAGAGTTGGCTTTTGACAATATTATAGGCTGCGTTTGGCATAGCTCTTTGTCAGTTCCTTATCAAAACCAAATATACTTGTTTTAGTAGGTCCATTTTCCTTGCTAACTCCTTACAAAGCAAGATTTACCTGCTCTAATAATTGCGTCCCAACTCTCTGATAACTCTCTATCAAATCAAATAAAATCTGCTCTGAGAAGAAATGAATAGAGAGTAAGGGAGAACTATCGGAGTAGATAAATCCTACTCCACGGGGAATTAGCAAGCAAAGGGTGACCTACTAAAACAATTAGCAGAGATTTAACACAAAAATGGAACCCGCTAAAACAGGCTCTTGCAGGGCGTTAGCCATACACAGGGTTGTCAATGGGTCCCGATACCAACCCACTCAACCAGGTTTTTTATTGGGTGACACACATAAACTTGATCTCTTGGGTCGGGTCAGACAAGAGGCATACAACCTAACCTTTAGGTCGGGTCAAGCAAAAATCGGGTTGTGTTGGGTTGGGTTGACCCGACCTAACACAATCTTTTATAGGAAAAACTTCTAAATTCTCACCCCTTCAAAGTTACTTTTTTAAATTCTCCCTATATTTTCGTAAACGTGCTATAAGCCACTGTACAAAAAACTTAGTTATCTACAAGTCCCCTCAACCATAAATACCCACCCTAGTGTCAGAATTACTTTCAAAAGGGCGAGATTCTAGAAAACGGGTGGTCTTAATGGGCCAACAAGCTAGTAAAAACCATATTTAAAAGGAAAATAATATTAAAAATTTAATAAAAATCCAAAAAATTAGAAAAATATTTAATAAATAAATATTTTTTTATTCTCAAGAAATATATTAAAAACTGCATTAATTTTAAATATGAAGGTGGATCTTCATGATTGAGGAGGCACTTAGAAAACTAAGTTTTAAGTACATGATTTATTAGATATTTAAAAATATATGAGAATAATTTAGAAAAATAATTTTAAAGAAGTGAAGATTTTAAAAAATTTCCCCATTTTATATATAAAATTACAGAAATAGGGGGTGTTTAATTGAGTCAGGTTGGATTCTACTATTTGTTCATGATAAATGAGTGGTTGTAAAGCATTGCTCCAAAGGAGGTCAAATTGACCACTCGTGTGGGACATCAGGTCAGATTTTTGCGTTCGGTCCTATATATACCCTTGACAAATCCGGTCCAGATGGATTGTGTCAGGTGCACCATCGGGTCAGATCGGATCGGGGCGAGATATTCATATATAAAATTAAGGTAAATAAGGGTTTTAATCAGGTCGGATTTTTGGGTGTTGAGCTAGTCATACACCCTTGACCCATCGGCTCAGATTGGACTGTTAAAATTTTGGCCCAATCAACCCGACCAGACCCATTGACTGCCCTAAATCATAACCTTACGACTTAAGATAGAACATGTAAGGTATTTAAGTTATTCAGTACAAGAAATTTCGATTTATGAGAATTCGTAAACTATTTATTTTTATTTTTATATTTTATTATATTTCTATTTTCTAATGTGGCATCTGCCGACGAAATGCGAATGCCGCTTTTGTCCACTCTAGTAATACAGGTTCTGAAACACCAGAAGCCTGAAAGGTGCTCCATTTCCAATGCCACTTGTCAAAGAAGCGCTTAACTGTTTAAAGTGGGCCCCACCCCACCGCTCGAAACCAGCAGGCACCGCAATCGTGTGTTTGTGAGTGGGGACCGCGTGTCGCCATTTTATATTTTGCTTCCACCAGAAGCCCTCTGAGACGCGCTCGAATTGGGCCCCGCCCACAAATAGACCATGTGGGTCCCATCTGTCAGATTGCTCGGACTCGAATACTATAATGCCCTTACAAATTGTGGAAATAACTAGACCGAACGGGGTTGATGAGAAATAGTTTGAGAGTTGGTCCCCTTTCAAGTTTCAATATTCGGTATGCGACCCAAGCATGGCCGCGGTGCTCGGGTCAATTTCTTTAGTGAGGCTTGCGAGGTGCACTGCCAGTGGCCAGTGGCGTCCGGCCAGGTCGCTCCACGGGGCTATTTTATATATAACATTAAAGAAAACAGGGGTTTTTAATCGAGTCGGGTTCAGTTTTCGTGTTGGGCGTGAGGTCATATTAGGTTTCAGGGTTGGTTCGGACACACCCTTGATCTGTCAGGTTGGGTCAGGTCAGATTCAGCAAATGCCAATTTCTCATTAGGCAGCAAATTTTTTGGCTTGATATAACCCGAACAAAGCCGTTGACAGCCCCTAATGAGCCATCAATTGTTTAGCGTGTCTTCCTACCATGTCCTCATGCTTAAAGAGCATGGAGATCCCTGTGCGTCAAAGCCCACACTCCACACTGTCCTTAATGCTCGCTCTAGAGACAATGTTAGGTAAGTTGTCGAGCACCAGCTATGTTGATATTTGGGTCACTTTTTAGAATGTGTGTCACATAACATAATTATGTATGTTGCTTGATACATTTTCCCGGATTTATATATATATATATATATATATATATATATATATATATATATATATATATGATAATGGAGTATCTAACTATTTAGAGCATCTGACTAATTTTTCAAGTACGTGCAACACTCGCACATCATGCATAACAGTAAGTAAGGATGAACCCTGTGTCTGGGGCAGGGCAGACATCCGGATCCACACGAATTTCCAGACATCAGTGTTTCTGTCATAAGGCAGACCGTTTTAGTGATCCAAGTTTTTACCTACTCAACACTCCATATTAAACTTTCTACATCCAATAGTTTGAATCTTCTAATAAGCATATTTGTTTGGCTTAGAGATTTTCATATGATATTTAGCCATTTCAACAATTTGAATTGAGAAAAAAATCAGGCACATGTGTAAGAACCTTAAACCTAAAGTGAGCTTCCACTAACCCTAAACAAAAATAAAGTGAATAATTTTGCTGGTAGCTTATGTGGCGTAATGTGGCGTAATGCAGCTGACTACACACAGTGGGGCCCATGCACTTAAGCCAGTCACATCGCACTACATAAGTTGTCTATAAAATTTTCCATCATTTATAATTTTTCAATAAAAAGTTTAGTCCATCTGAAAAGTAAAGTTATACCGTGGATGCTCCACATGCGGCTATCATCTAAGCCAAAAAATTATCTCTTAAATGATCTTTACCATTTGATTATTTCTACATTTAGAAATTGAGTACAAGTTTAATGCCTTGGATTCCCTTAAAAAGGGATTCCATAGATCAAAATAATGCCACACATTTTGTTTGTTTAGTAAAAGTTAAAATTTAATAAGATTTAGTCAAAGGTATTTCACTATTTTCCTCTTTTACCAAAGGGATTACACCCTTCGACATCATTACGCTTTTTTTTCTTGGTTTCTTTTTGAATCGCAAAGAAACCCACCCCACCATTGCTTCATTACCCTTTATATATATATATATATATATATATATATATATATATATAGGAAAAGGGATTTGTCCTCTAACATTTCACGTAGAGTTTTATGTGGCATCCAAAATATTGTTTTGATATCACGTAGACTTTGGGTGCATTGCTTAGATCATCCTTGAAAAAAAAAAATTAAAAACTCAACTCCACCATGTATTTTTTGAATCGTAAAATATGGACCAATGAAAATTGTCAAACTTTAATTTATGGGTTAAATTTTTTTTTTTTTTAATATTAATCTAAATTGTCCACCTGTGCTCCACATGAATCTTGGAGGACGATCACCGTCCTCCATTGGAGGACCTAACCGGTTCTCATATATATATATATATGGAAAAGGCCTCCATCCTCCATGGGAGGACGGTCACCGTCCTCCAACCTTCCACGTGGAGCCCTTACGTGGCACCCAAAACACTTTTTGGGTGCCACATGGACCTTGGGTGCATTGGTTAGATCATCTTTGAAAAAAAAAATTAAAAACTCATCTCCATCGTGTATATTTTGAGCCGTGAAATGTGGATCAATGAAAATCGTCAAACTTTGACTTGTGAGTTTAAAATTTATATTTTTAATATTGATCTAAATTGCCCACCTGTGCTCCACGTGGCACCCAAAAAGCATTTTGGGTGCTACAAGGAGCTCCATGTGGATCTTGGAGGACGGTTAGCGTCCTCCATTGGAGGACCTAACCGGCTCCCTATATGTATATATATATATATATATATATATATATATATATATATATATATATATATATATATATATAATCTGGGCATTCGGGCCTCTTAGAGCACCCACCTAATCCCAAGGGCACATACAGACCCCAAATTCTCATCAGAGGATATAAAATTTTAGGATAGCCACAAGGGGGGGAGGGGATTCGAACTCAGGTCTATTGTTTTTAGAAGCAAGTACCTGATCAGCTCGCCTAACCCCTTGAGGTTCATTACCCTTTATATTACTAAATTGAAATCTAATAACTTTTTAGAAGCTATCATATATCAAAAGTTGACATTACAGATGTCAACGCCCCTAGAAGTTGTACATGCGATATTACTTCAATGAAGTGATTCCTCATTAGAGGTGCAAGTTTGGTTAACTGAATCGAAACAAATCGATTTTAATTTTGGTTAACGGATATTTGGGAAATTCGAAATTGAAATTGAACCAAAGTTGAAAGAATTGCAGTGATTTTTTCAAATATTTATTATTTATTTTTTCTAATTTTCAATTATTTCATATATTCTTTTTAATTTTTTCAAATTTTAGTCGCTTTTCTAAACCCATCGAGCCAGTTTCGGCCACCCAAAACCGAAACCCAAGTGTTTGGAAATCAATTTCTGTTTTCTCAGTTTTGGGTCGATTTTGGTTTTATTTGGCCGACTGATTTTTCAATCGTTTTGTTTTTCACTACAAAACTTGCATCCCTATTACTCATTTGAAATATTTAAAAGATGGAAGATGGAAGATGGAAGATGGGTCTGGGAAACGGGGAACATACTCAAATGCTACACTTTTATTTTATTTTTATGCTTATTTCCTACTTAAGAGTTCAAGGGTACCTTGGGCATTCAATTTATTGAGACCTCGGAAAGATAAGAGGAGTGAAAAAGAAAAAGATAAGGGTACGAATCTTCTCACCCGTTTATTAGTAATACCACAATTTTTTACGGACGAAAACCATTAACTGATTTGAACATGACGATGAAGATTGTTTTTTTTTTCAATCTTCCTTATAATAGATCTTAAAATCATGGCGCCCCTATTAGACGGTCATATGTTCATTCTATTTGGCACACATCCCCAAAAATTAGAGGCGGAGCCACGTTATGACTTAGGTGGTCAATTGACTACCCAAATTTTCTAAAAATCTGTTACTAAGCTTTAGGGGTCCTAATTTATATTAGTGGATTCTCATCCATCCAAAATTATATTGATCACCGAAAATTATCAAAAATCTTTGAACAATCTTTTTCATGATATTTGCTTTCAAAACAAATATTTCTTCTTTGATTTTTTTAACTAAATCCCACAATTTTGGCCTATTTTTAGGGTCTCTTCCATCTATTTAGGTGAGGCACCAACTTATTTTGGGAGAAATTTCTCTCGGGCTCCACTACGTTGTAGAGCTACATACTCACATATATGATATATATGCTATAATATAATTAAATAATTAATTAAAAAAAATAAGTATTTATTGCACATAACAAGGTTTGAACCTAGAACTTAACTTTGACAAAGCACTAAGTCAACTACTAGAGAAATCACTAAGATATGTAACAAGCAAAAAAAAACTTAATACATATATAATTTTTTGGTCATTTTTGTTAATCATTTTTATGATATTGCAATTATTTTTTAATTTGGATGATCTTTTGTGGTATTATGACTATTTTTTTGTTAGGATGAGTTATTTTCCTACAATTTTTTGCATATGTATCTAAACACCGGATTTGATTAATCCTGCGTTTTCCCAATTAGCAATGCATGTGATTATCCAAACAACGAAAAACAAAGGAATCTCACGATTTCCTATAACTTAGGTATCTATGGAAAAATATAGGAATATTATTTTACTTTCCTACATTTCTCGTATTTTTATCCAAACGGGCCCTTAAGGCCTTTTTCAGGTAATTTTGAGCTTACTTAGCTTCTTGACTTTTCTGGGATGCGTTCTTGTGTTATTCATTTAGACAAATTAAAGATCTCTTTTAGTAGGAATGTTCCAAATCATATGCGCGAAATTATTCTTAATGTGTTTCAAGATAAAGTGGCGGGTGCTCATGAAAAATATTTGGGGTTGCCGATGATTGTGGGTAAGTCTAAAAGAATTGCCTTTGCGACTTTGGAAGGCCGAATTTGAAAGAGACTCATGGGGTGGAAAGGAAAGCTCCTATTGAAAAGGAAATGAGGTACTAATCAAAGTTGTAGCACAAGTCATTCCCACATATATGATGAGCTATTTTAAATTACCGACTTCAATAGTTAATGAAATCTTGACAATTATTGCGAATTTTTGGTGGAGCCAAAGCCGTAAAGACAAAGGAATCCATTGACGATCTTGGAAAGAGTTGTGGAAATCTAAATTGGAGAGTGGTTTGAGTTTCAAGGACCTTATCGCCTTCAATACTATCCTTCAATCGAAGCAAGTATGGAGGATGTGTGTTAATTCAATGGCTACTGTGTCTCATGTTTTCAAAGCTAAGTACTTCCCAAACAACTCTTTTTTTTTTATGCTAAGTCAGTGGCTAACTCCTTTTTCACGTGGACTAGTATTCTATCTGCTAGAACCACGGTTGAGAAGGGTATCATTTGGAGGGTTGGGAATGACGATTCTATCTCTATTTGGAAGGACAGGTGATCCCTAGACCCACCACTTTCAAAGTTGTGACTCCTAATACCATTGGTGACGTAAAGGTGGCTTCGTTCATTCTAAAAAACTCGATTAGATGTGATGCACAAATGATTAGAAACCTATTCTATGAGAAATACTCAGAAATTATTTTAAAAATCTTTCTTTCTGTGTTTGAAAAGGAAAATAAAATTGCATGGACTTTCTCTAAAGATGGTCGTCTCTCAGTCAAAAGTGTTTACATCACAGCTCGGAATGAATCGGTCACCCTTGACGGTAGGGAATCATCTAGCAATTCACTTTTTTGTCTTCTTTGGAAGTATCTTTGGAATGCCCGAATTTCAAATAAAATCAAAATCTTTACTTGGCCTGCATGCTCAAATATATTTATGATGAAAAAACTCCTTAATAGAAGAATCAAAGAAATACCTCCTCTTTGTGAGATGTGTGATATCTCAATTGAAACTGTGGAACACGCATTAAGGGATTATTAAGGGATTGTTCGAAATCTACGTTTACTTTGTTCTGTTATCCTCTGAGTATCCAAACTCATCATAGCAGTCATCTTAGTTTCAAGGATTGGGTTTTGGGGTTCCTTTCTAGTGCGAGCTCTTCACATATAGATCTCTTTCATACCTTGGCTTGGTCTTTACGGAATGAAAGAAAACGTATCCTTCACGGAAACAAACCAAGGGAACCTATCTTGATTGCTAACTCTGTATGTAATTTTATAAATGAGTTTCAATAGGAAAACAAAAAAGATCCTAATATTTTCCAATCCCCTATACCGACTATCTCAAGATCTTGGTCTCCTCTGGATGAAAATATCTACAAGGTTAATTTTGACGGGGCTTGGTGCTTTCACAATGGGGCTGTTGGGGTTGGCGTTATTATACGTGATCATTTGGGTCGTGTGATAGGTGTAATGGCAAAAAAATTTAAATTTGTCTCTTCGGTTGATTATGTTGAAGCTATTGGGCTACAGGAAGCAGTTCATTTTATAGTGCATACGGGATTTCAAAGGATTGTTTTCGAAGGAGATTCTTCAAGGATTATTAATGGCGTCTCTAGGGCAGGCGACCTTTTTTTGAGCTCTCTACTTTATTTGACAATATCAATATCTTAGCTTGTAGTCTTTCTTCTTTCTCTTGGGCTCTTGTTAAAAGATCTGCAAATGATGTAACAAATGTGCTTGCTAAGATAGGCTTGAGTGATGGTTGTAATGAGGTTTGGTTAGAGGATATCCCTCCACAGATCTTTGACATTGTTAATTCTGATTTCCACATTTAATGATAAGCTATTTTTCCTCTAAAAAAAACAAAAAAAAAGATTCATGATATTTTTTTAGCTTTTCCTAGAAAAATTTATTTTCCTATATTATAAGTTTCACTTTTGTGGTTTAGAGGTGTATGTTGCCTTCAGTTTTTTGAGCTCAGAATCTAAGCCTTTTTTAGCATTTTGTATGAAAATAATAATATCGCTTTCACTCGGAAAAGCTCAGGAAACAAGGTTTTCCAAAAAAAAAATTAAACAAAAAAAGTCAGAAAGTGATGAAAAATGCATTTTTGTAGAAAATACTTAGATTTTGAGCTTTTCTCAACTCTTGAATGCCGTTTAAGGTTCACCACTGTTATCTATAGATAATCTAAAAGGGTGAAAATGATAGGTGAATTAATTTAATGTTTCATCGTTTAAGCTATTGACCAAAGTTAAAGTGAAGTGTAACGTTGTTTAATTTTTTTTCTTTTGAAAGATAATGGATAGACTTTTGATTGAAGGGGAATGGTCAGGTCCTACCAGGCAGAATCAGATTTCCAGTCTTACCCCATCTATCGCCCTTGGAAATTGGAGAATCTTGACTTTCTTGGTTTTCACTTTTTATAGCATGACGTGTAGTCAAAATTCTCCTATTTTCAAGGGTAGCAGATGGGATAGGACTGAAAATCCGATTCTACCTACTAGGACCTGACCATTGCCCTTGTTTGAATATGTTGTGTTTAGGAGCCACATGAGAATATGGGCAATAAATAGTCTTGGTACTAGCGGGGCACTCTACTCCGCAAGGATTAGTTCAAGTAGAAATTGAGATATCTTGTATATAAAAAAAAAATAATAATAAATTCAAATTTTCCTTTGGATGCTTTTATCTATAACCTAAGATTCTTCCTTATCAAGTGGGGTTTCACATGCTTAAACAATTGATTGCTTTGTATGAGAAGAAGGAGATCATTTTTCGTCCCAATCCTTGACAAAATAAATCTAGAGATTGTGTCTACAATCATTCAAATTTTAATTTCATATTGCACACATCCCAAAAAATGAATTTGATCATGGCATACATCAAACAAGGTTCTTAGATTACTTCTCCAGATGTGTGCTACATAGAATCAGAATTTAACCGTCTGATGGTAGGATCATGATCTCAAGATCTCTTGTGTTGAAAATTGGGACGAAAAGCAATATCTATCATCCTTTTCAAAGCAGTCAAAGTTTTAAGCATGTGATACCCGGGTTGAGAGAAGTTATAGATAGAAAATGAAGGTACTCTTTTCCTTTAACTAAGCTTTGGAAGGTTGAGCAGGGACTGGGCTTCCTGCTTAACGCAAACTGATTTTTTAGAAAATTGCAACATGGGTATTCTTGGCGATTTGGGCATGCTTCTGAGACTGGTGTCAAGTAAGGTGCATAAATTGTGAAATACTTGTGGCATGATGGTGGCTATGGAACCTTATGGGGATTATTAGTGCAAGTTTGGGACACCCTATGTTGTTAAACATGCCCTTAGAAAATGTATAGGAAAAATTTCTAAAGTCTCCCCTCCTTAAAGTTGCTTTTCTAAATCCTCCCTATATATTTCAAATATTTAATAATTCCTTATTCTTAAAAATTAGTTATCTAAGTGTCCCCTCAATAATAAATATCCACCTTAATATTAACATTTAAATACAGCTTTTAGTATTTTTTTCTTGAGATTAAAAAAAAAATATATTTTTAAAATATATTTTTTGAAAATTTTCAAAATTTAATATTTTTTCATAAAAAAAATGATCATTTTAAACTTTTTTTTAAAAATATTTACTGGCTTAATGGCCTAACCGATCAACTCATTTTCTAGAATCTTTTCCTTTAATAGTAATTTTGATATTAAGATGTATAATTATGAGTGAGGGGGCATTTAAATAACTAAGTTTTAATTATTGGTGTTTATTATATATTTAAGAAAAATATAGGGAGAATTTAGAAAAGTAATTTTAAAAAGAAAAATTTCGAAAATTCCCCAAATCATTAGTACCATAAGCTAGGCTAGGCCACAGATCCAATGGCCCCTGGCCCCCTCCCCTATAATATAAATTTGTGTTAGATGCGTTGGCCACTCTCATTTTGTCGGCATGGTAAATTAGCGCATCACTCAACAGAGTTCATGGATTCCTACACGGTAGTACATGGCCTATGGCCTATGTACCTAATACAAATTCTAAATATCACACGGTGCTCTTTGGCATCCAATGCCTCTAATTGGCCCAACCTAGTGGTGGACCCACTCTAGCGATAGGCTGAGGTCCTCTCCTCCCATTGGGCCATTGGCCACCCTAATTTTATTAGTTTTAACCCAATGGGGGTTGACATAGTGGCTAAGATCACCCTGCAAGAAGGGGAGGTTTTGAATTTAAGTACTCTTGTTAGCTACTTGCAGAGATTTATGATATAATATTATGTGCAGGTGTTCGACGTAGGGACTTAATTGGGTACTCTAAGAGTCTGAATACCCCGTTTATTAAAAAAAAAACCAGTTATATTGGTTTTGGGATTTTTGAGCTATTATAAGGTAATTGATTCGTAAATGATTATGGTTGATCGTGGATGCCATTTTTATACGCGTGGCACTATATATTTCATAATGCGGACCAGTGGATGTGAATTACACAATGATTCGATCAATATTACTGCATTTTTCATCGAAAAGGCATCCCTATCATGTAATCAGGAGCGGTCAAATACAATAAAAATAGGGTTGACTGGATTTTGATCAATCTTAATCACATGATAGAGATACATTTTCAATGAAATTAATTTTGGGCATGATTGATTTAACCGTCTGTCTCATTTGCAACCACCACCACTTGATAAAAATCAGAGTGGGCATGCATAAAATGGCGTCCATGCATAATCTAGATTATTCACGACTCAATTGGTCCATACCATTTCACGAATTTTTATGAAGGCTGCTACAGTGCTACGTGCACACTCCTTTTTTGCTTTGCACACACAAAAAGGAAATAAATTTGTCCGCTGTTAACCAAACTTAGAGTGCATCTAAAAAAGATTATTTTATTTAACCAAAAAATTAAAAACTGAACAAAGTTTGTGTGCACTCAAGATGCTGAACACGCTTTTTGACAAGTGATATATAGTTTGAAATTTATTAGCAAAGTTGGTAGCCATTATTTTTTTTTCATTAATTAGTGTGCAGATAGCAAAAACTTGGTGTCTTACTAGAAATGGTTTGTTGAAAGAAAAAAAGTATAGCAGCCCTGTTTTATAATTTTACCATGGAATTGACTGGGTCACGGAACTAAATAGATAGATGGATTTAAAAACTAGGAAGCAGGCACCATATTTGAATGCAGGATACATTTATTTTCAACCCAAGATTTATTTTTGTCAACTTGGGTTTTAATGCTTAAATTATTAATTGCTTAAATTCAAATGATGAAATTCATTTTTCTTTCCGATCTTTAATAAATAGATCTTGAGATCATGATTGAGATCATCATGCTACCATGAAATAGCCTGATTTTAATTCCACGTGTCATACATCTTAAAAAATGATCCGAGGACTATGTTTGATGTATGTCTAAGATCATGTTCATTGTTTGGGATGTATGCCATGTGGAATCAAAATCGACCGTATAATGTTAGACCCTTGATCTCAAGATCCAACATTGGGAAGAAAAGTGATCATAAGAATGATCTCTATCGCCAAGTTCAAAGCAGTCAACTGTTTAAGCACCTAAAACTTGGGTTGAAAAGGAAGAATCTTCAACCAAGGTACCCTTGATAGCCAAGTTCATTTTACGAGCATATATGTACACCTTTTAAAATTCAGATTCAGTATCAAAACATTTGGTGTATTCGCTGTTACACACAAAAAACTCCACATCAAATCTTGATTGAAGAGGAATTTCTGCCAGCTTTAGGGTTACTTTTGGGAAAGTCTGAAGAGTTTAAGCTCTGCTTTCTCTAGGTAAGTTACGGACAGTTTCGCCATTTCACAAATTGAAGTCGCTTTAATCAGTTCTGTCCTTCGGTGAAGGCAGAGGTATTTTTGTTATTTTGTCCCGAAATAAGTCCCATTTTAGCGATTTTCAAACAAAACAGAAGTTTTGTGGGTCCCGCTGCGAAAGGTATTTTTGGGAAAGAGAAATTATAAAAAGTAAAAAACCCACGCATGCGTTTTATAAACTGACGAGATTGCCCATGAGCAGACGGCTTTGCTCCCTCCCTGCCATGGGAAGGAATCCAAAGTAGGAAAACGGCGAAAAAACGGAGAGAGGCATTTTTAGCAAAGAGAAAAGTCACCCCAAATACACCCACTACTTAGATATACTCAATCTAACACGAAAGTTCCAAAAATTTGCTGCAACTTTGGGGTTTATATGGGTGTTTTTTGTTTTTATTTTTTTATTTTTAATAAAATTATTATTATTTTTTTATTTTATAAAGTAGTTGATAGTGACATGACCAGACCAAGGTTTTAAAAATGATACGTATCGGTCATATCCGGCAGCAGTTAGACCGACATATATATCGGCTGATACCAATAACTCAACTGTCTTGATCAATATTTTAAACCCTTTCTAAAACTTTTTTTTAATAAATTATTTTAATTGAGAAAAAATAAATAGATATTGATTAGAGATATTTTCATTATTTAACCTATACATATCAGCCAAATGGCTGAAGATAAAATATGCATGGCATACAACTTTGATCAATCTAATCAGTCTACCTAAAATCTCATCCTTGGCATGTTTCATGATAGAAAACCATCCTATCAAAGGATTAGAATCGCCTGTCCGAAACCGACATCTCAGCTGTATCGATCAATATTTTAAGCCCTTTTTAATTTATTTATTTTTAAATATTTTAATTGGGAAAAAATAAATAGATATTGATATTTTCAATATGATATATATCAGGATATGCATCAGTATCGATTGATGTTTAAACCCATGAATACGGCACGACATACAACTTTGATCAATCTAATCAGTCCACTTAGTATCTCATACTTGACAAGTTTCAGGAACGAAAACCATCCCTATCAAAGCATTAGAATCGGCCGATTGATGAACTAAACCATCGTATTAGAATGCCTAAACTAGAGAGTTTGAATCCCCCAATACATGAATTTTTATGCCTATATTTTCATTTTTAGGCTTATTGATGCAACCTATGGTTTCTATTTTTATTTATTTATTTGTTTAAATTTATTTTAATTAATAATCTTATTAAGAGCCTGACCCAATTAATGGTGGTTTAATGGATGGGGCAATAGTTGCTCGTTTACTAAGCCACGTGGTGCACATTGCACATCTTTGACATTCATATTAGGAAGCCATTACTTCCACTCGAAAACTTGACTCTTGCATCTAATTTAAAATAAAGACTTTTGAGTTTTCTGCTATATGAAAATACCATCTAAATCGTTTGATTTGAAGTCCATCATTTAGAGATATTAAGCGCAAAAGATTAACATGAAATATAATCTTTATCATGTGATTAAATATAGTTAAAGGCTATTATTTAATTCAACGATTGACAATAATAAATCATATGATAAATATCGTGTTTTGCTCTAATCTTATCCACCAAAAATCTATAGCTTATGAACTTAAATCAAACGGCCCAAATTGAATTTTCACATGTCACATGTCCATAAAATATAAAGTATTTCTTTAACTTCGGTGTAAGGGCCACATTTCGGAGTGTAAGCATTGGCTCCCTAGAATGGTGTAATTATATTTTTAAATATTAATCATTAAAAAAAAAGTGCAACTATTCGTATTAGAGGGCCATTTGATTGGATATCTCAAAGCTCTCTAACAATGGGACTATAGGCCTCCGGCATGGCATATAGACTATCACTTTGATTACTTTGGGAGAAGTGCCACTGTCCCACATTTCCTACAAATGAGGCATTTAAAGTCCAGTCTTTAAAATTTAGCTCTCATAATCAGTTAAGGGAGGGACTATTTACACTCGTTTTTCTTAAAAAAAAAATAAAAAATAAAAAAAAAAATAAAAATATCACAGAGTGGCTTCAATCAAAAGATGAAGATAGTTTTTCAGCACAATTCTCTACATAATAAATCTTGAGATCAAAACGTACTTATCAAATGATCAAATCATGATTCCACATAATACGCATCCTTGAAAGTGACTAATATCATAAATGTACCATCAAACAATTACTTTCGGGATGTGTGCCACATGGAATCAACATGTGACTGTCTGATAGGTGCGACATGATTTCAAGATGTATTTTTTAAAAAATTGAGACAAAAAACTATCTCTATTGTCTGATTCAAGACAATCAACAATTTTGGAAGGTGGAAACCGTGTGTTCTTAACAGGTTTAACGGGTGTAGATAAAGCCACCCTTCCAGTAATCATTTAAAAAATTGGACTAATCGAGTCAAAAGCTGAATCACACATATGTCATTGCCCTTGAAATCCTTGGAGGTCGCATTACTTCCGTGACGGTGGTTAAAAACGGTTTGTAACCTCAGTAGCCTTATAATGCCTTTAAAGACAATCAATATCGATTCAAACATCCTACCAGCGACACAGTACTGATCTCAGTCAAAGAAATCTACACCTTTGCTCGCAATCCAACGGTGTAAGATACTCTCTCATACACTATCTAATATTCAAAGGAGCCACGCAGTATACAAGCCAGTAAAATTAATACGAAAGAAAAAAAAAGAGCATTGATGGAGGGCATTTTGGGCATTGGAACTTTGGAAGAACAAAATACAGGTATGTTAACCAAATACTAGATTTTTAATTAAATATTAATTTTTATTTAGAGCCTTAATTAAGTGGCATTGTTTTGGAGCTTTTGCCTTTAAGTGAGACACCTAACGCGAATAATTTTCAGCACTCTTCTCTCTCCCTCTCTGCAACTGAAGAACCAAGCAAGAAGAAGAAGCAGTAGCTTTGATTTTTTTCGAATAAAAAAAGAAAAAATTTGAAAACTATGTAATATTCAATCGTTTATGTACCAGATCTGATATGATTTTTCAATTTTTCTTCCTGCATTGATACTATCAGGTAAGCCTGATTGATTCTAAGATAATATATACATTTTTTTCCTCTTTCGTTAGAGTTTTATTTTCTGCTGTTGTTCTTCTGTTTAATCATTTCGATTATTTGTTTCTTTGTTCACTGTCTAACGTTTAATTCGGTTTCACATTTGTTTTTTTCGGTTTGATTCAGTAGATGATGCATCGAGTATATACGATAGTCAATATGCGATGGGCTTTTATTTAGGAAAATTTCTAATTTAATTTAATTTTATTTAATCGTAATTTTGTATTTTAAGTGGTTAAATTGTTTGGATGGAGATTTTTCAAATTTAGCGAGTTCTATGAGTTTTCTAACTTGAGAATTAAGTATTCTATTCATGCATCTAATAAAAAATTGGATTCAGTATCGGTAGATAATAGTATTCAGATCGGGACTTATGATGATTCAAGAGCCTTTTATTATATTTTGAATTAGATATTAGGTTGATTGAGTTTTGGTCATCAATGGATCTATCTCCGTGAGTGACAGATTATCTTTAGTGATTATTGAATTTGAGGACGTTGAGGCTCTTTATCGTCATCGTCTCATTGATTCGATTTATAGCAGTTTCTCAATTTATCAGAGAGTACATTGTTCTTTTTTCGGTTAATTATTTAGATTATACTTAGAGTTATCTAAATCTGAGGTGCATGTTGTTTTAGATGACAATGCTGGCAGTTGATTTGCATGTCTCTATATGTTTCTTTCTAGAAATCATGTGCTCCCATTGCTGCACCGTGAAGGTTATTCTGTTTCTGAATCTGTTAATTCTTTGAAGTTGTCTTTGAATCCGTTCGCATTGTTGCGGAAGGTGTCTGTATTGCAAACTTGTACAGAGGTTGGATTTGCTTACTCTGTATTTGCACTGATCTCAGTGAACTGGTTTTGGTTTGGTTCGATTCGTTATCATGGTTCATATGTTGTAACTCATGGAATGGAATCAAGAGACAATAGTCTGATTTGGTAATGATTTGTTAATGGTTTTGTAATTTCAGTTCACCAGCTGGTCTCCTATTTTTTGAATCTTTGTATCTTAAGGGCATTTACCAATTAGGATGACCAACTGATTGCTCTAATAATAACCAGTAATTCACTCTCGACTTGTCATGTAAATTTCCGTGCCTGGCCCCAAAGCCCTTGAGAAAAAAAAATGTCTAGCCTGTTGTCTTTGTTGCTTTTTGTAATTTATGAATTATTAGGTTTCTTTTGGAAAAAACATTATTAATTATTATGAGGTTGTAATGGTATGTTATCCTTTTGTTTTTGTCCTAATTCCATGCCGTTTTATTTTTTAATTTTTCGATTGGTGCGTGTTTAATTTTTCAAAACACATGAATGTCTTTCTTTTTTTTCCTGCTCGCTGTTTTACACGTTCCCATTTTTCTCCTCCACCCAGATTTGACCACAGTTATTTCAACAATTACAAACTGTTCCTGTTGTAAGTAATTGGGCATTGTCACCTCCTTTACGATGAATGTTTATTGTACATGCAGCCAAAAGATTGGATGTTATTAGAGTACTAATCAGTCATTTTATTCTGAACTTCTATTGCTGCATACTTTTTTAACTTACTCTGCACATTTGCTTGATGGGAGTGCTTGTTATAGGCTTTTTATTCACAATTTCATTACCCTATTTCTCCTCGTATCTTGCTCAAGCTATTCATTATTTGGAAATTTTTTACTGTATCATTTTAGTCATACAGTTGAATATATACGTTTCTCACTTCCCCTTTCCAACTATTGTTTCACCTATGTGGGTAAATTATGGTTATAAATGTTGAAAAATATGACAACTCTTGCATCTTTCTCATATCCATTTCTGAATCTACTATGTTTGAAGCTATCTTGTATATGAATTCCAGTTTTACGCTTACCCACATTTGCAGGCTATATATTTCAAGATGGACCGCCGTAGTTGGCCTTGGAAGAAGAAATCATCTGAGAAAACGTTTACCGCAACAGAGTCCATTGGTGCATCTTTGGCTAGTTCAATTGGGAATCAAGTGGATCAGGTGTGTTCGTTATGTTTGATCTGTGATTGATGTTTTTATGTTTCAATATTTTGGTTAATTAAGTTGAAATTTTTTGTTGCATTATTCTTTTTTAAAATTTTGAGTAAGTGAGTTTATTTTCTTCCATTAATTGATGGGGGATGAATTTTTCTTTTTTTTTTTGTTTCCCTTCAAAAGTATTATTCTTCTAAGCATGTCATGCTCCATTAATGAAATGAACAATCTCCATCTCTATTCCCTTTGCATCCAATATTATTTCCACATGCAATCTTGTTTGGGATTTTTTTTATTTTTATGTCACTTGTACAGCTTGTCATTTAACAAGCATGCTTCAACTGTCCATGAAGTGGAAAATTTGAATGCATTTACAGTTGAAAAGTTTCTACGATGAACCTGCATTTTCTGTGTTTTTTAATGACTAGTTGGTCGATAGGGTTTTTGATGGCTAGTTGTTCAATAGGCATGGTTTTTTTTCTATTTCCCTAATGAAACAAAAATTATACAAATACCTGTGATGAATATAAATAGCGACTTGGGTGCAAAGCATGTAATAAAGTCTCAAAGGTGGAACTTTTGCAAGCTCCAGCCCTTCACTACATACTCATCCAGCAACATTAGTCTTGTAGATTCCAGGAAGTGTTTAATGAAACTGTTATCTGTCTTAGCAGTTTCAAATCAGGTGTCGCTGTAAATATTTCTAGCTGCAGGTAATCAACCCTTCCTGAAGAAGTGCCTGTATAAACAAGATGCAGTGTTGTTTTCTCTGATGCCATTTGATGATATTGAAAATAATATCTATCGTCAAGAGATCCCAGCATTTTTCTAAAAATGTCATTTAACAGTCTCCTATGCAGATTTGACACAATGGAATGATGCATTAATTTACACAATGTCGGCAGGTTTGTCTGCTAGTGTAGTAAGTGCTTCACATCCAAGGATCAAAATGCCGGTTTTCCGGTACGTATCGTCCGGGCCGAAAACCGGTACGTATCGGACGATACGTACCAGAACAGTATAATACCGGACGATACATTGAATGTATCGTCCGGTATTAGCCATATAAATGGGCGATACGGTACATTTAATGTACCGTATCGTCCACCTCCGATACCGATACGTATCGTCTGATACGTATCGGTATCGGACGATATTTTGATCCATGTTCCCATCTGTAAGTATTTGGTACCTGCTTTTGGCATGAAAGGCCCTCAGCTTTCTACATAGCTATATCGGGATGGTTCCTGATTTCTAGAAAATAAACCACTGACCCGTATGGCCTCTTATACTCAATCCAGTTAAATAATTCTTAGCTACAGTGCTGCTAAAGATTTCACAATTATATCTATCCAATTGGAGCTGGTAATGGCCATTTACTTTCAGGACAGTCATTAGATGGGTGGACAAATTCGAGCTCATTTGAGGATGGTTTAAATTCCTAACTACCAATATAATTTCGTGAAATGTGTTCTTATTGTTAAACATGGGGTCATATAAAATACCATCTTAAAAACGAACCATTAAGTCATAACCTAAGGATTGCTTGCATCTGCTTTCGCTTAGTAAGAGCCATCTACATTGTGCTGCTTCAATCCTTGTTTGCACAGCTTAGGATCTCAAATTAGAGGTGTATCTTTTAAAACAAAATCTATTTTCTCTTATCTATGCTGAGTGTATTAATCAATACGCTGTACCATCATATAAAACTAGTTGATATCTAGATTCTTACCCTTTTATATATGTTCTTAAGGAATGTGGTTCCTACCAACAAAGACTACTTTCCTTTTATCCTGCTCTGTTTTGATGCCAAAGAATCTTAAGTGGGGAAATCTGTTGATGCCCCATACGATGGGTATGCATGATGCTTGCAATCCAACTTCATACTGTTCTCTCAGTTTATGCCATTTATTTTTAGTATCACATTTGAACACTATTTTTTCCTGCTCTATTTTGCCACTAAATCTCTAATGGGGCAAGCTACTGACGAGCCCCTCATAAAATGGTCCACCTGATGCTTCACTATATAATTTTTTTTTCTTGTTTTACCAGTTAGCTCTCTTTAGTATTGCAAATCATGAACTGCCAATTTTTCCTCATGCCTGTCATTTTTTTCAACAATCCAATGATCTAATTTACTTATCTTTTGTTGATTCTATATCTTTTAATTGGATTAATCTTTCTTGCTTGGAATTGCTTCATTTCTTTTGACAGAATAATTCCAAGAATGAAACTTATGTCCAAATAACTGTGGAAACATATGCACATCTAAATGGTTTGGAGGAGCAAGTGAAAATATTGAACGAGAAGTTGGCCTTATCAGATGAGAAGCTGGTCTCAGCCCAAACAGAGATTACCACCAAGGAAAGTTTAGTAAAACAGCATACAAAAGTTGCTGAAGAAGCTGTCTCAGGTATAATTTTGCTATTTTTCTCAAGCTACAAAAGAAAAAAGTACAAGAAAGCTTTCCATATTTATATTCCTGTTCTTTATTTCAGATTCTGGTTTATTTATGGCATACGAATAATCCTTGGAATTGAGTCACCTTTTTAGGTTCTCCAGCTCCTTTATAGGATATTCATTCATGAAACTCATTTTATGATCTTTTGTTTTGACAAAGGGTTTTACTAATGCTGTGTATTTCAGGTTGGGAGAAGGTTGAAGCAGAAGCTTTGGCATTGAAGCATCAACTTGAATCCGTCACACTGCAAAGGCTAAGTGCTGAAGAGCGAGCATCCCATCTGGATGGTGCTCTGAAAGAATGCATGAGACAGATAAGAAGTGTGAAGGAAGAAAATGAGCAAAAGCTTCATGATGTTGTTTTTATGAAAACCAAGCAATGGGAAAAAGTCAAGTTTGAGCTTGAAGCAAAGATAGGTGATTTAGAGCAAGAGATCCTTAGGGCCTCGGCTGATAATGCTGCACTTTCAAGGTCACTACAAGAACGTTCCAACATGCTAATGAAGATCAGTGAAGAAAAATCTCTAGCTGATGCTGATATTGAAGTTTTGAAGAGCAACATCCAATCATGTGAAAAGAAGATAAATTCGTTTCAGTATGAGCTTCATATGGTTTCCAAGGAGCTTGAGATTCGTAACGAAGAAAAGAACATGAGTATGAGATCTGCAGAAGTAGCAAACAAACAGAATCTGGAGAGTGTCAAGAAAATAACCAAGCTAGAAGCTGAATGTCAGAGATTACGTGGTCTTGTTCGGAAGAAGTTGCCTGGGCCTGCTGCATTGGCTCAAATGAAACTAGAAGTTGAGAATCTTGGCCGGGATTATGGGGAACCTAGATTGCGGCGATCTCCTGCTAAGAGTTCTTCTCCACATGTGCCCCCTCCCACTGATTTTTCCCTTGATAATTCCCAGCAATACCACAAAGAAACTGAATTTCTCACAGCACGTTTGTTGGCGATGGAGGAAGAAACCAAGATGCTAAAAGAGGCCTTGTCAAAGCGTAATAGTGAACTGCAGGCTTCGAGAAACATGTGCGCTAAAACAGCAAGCAAGCTTCGCAGCATGGAAGCACAGATGTTTATGTCAAATCAACAGAAAAGCCCCCAAAAATCAAATGCTGAGATCCCAATTGAAGGTTCCTTGCATCAAATATCCAGTAATCCACCAAGCTTGACTTCCATGTCAGAGGATGGCATTGAAGATGAAGGAAGTTGTGCTGAGTCTTGGGCTACAGCATTGATCTCAGAGCTATCTCATTTCAAGAAAGAAAAGAATGCAGACAAAGGTATCAAGGCTGACAATTCTAGTCACTTAGAACTTATGGATGATTTTCTAGAAATGGAAAAGTTGGCATGCTTATCATCAGAATCAAATAGGTCAATTTCTATTTCAAACAGTGTGACTGACAAAAAACCTGTAAATGCTGATTCTAATGCATTGATTGATCATGCAACGGGTGGGGACCTCCAAACAGAAAAGCAGCTTGAATTGGGTTCATCTGCAAAAATGATTTCTTCAAATGAGGAATCATCTATAGTAGAGTTTGCTACTGATAAAACTCAAGTGACATTGCCGGAACTTCAATCACGGATAGCTTTGATCTTTGATTCTCAAGCTAATGACACTGATATTGGGAAGATATTACAGGATATCAAAAGTGTTCTACAGGATATAGAGGATGGTAGTTGTGAGCAGAACCCTTGCTCTCAAGACACTGGGGAAAGGTCAGAAAGTGGGGGTTCTTTAGTTGACAACAGTAAACCATGTATTGATTCTGAAAACGCTACAAGTGATGACTTGGAAAAAGCCATTTCTCAAATTCATGATTTTGTAGTGTCACTTGGTAAAGAAGCGATGGAAATCCAAGATCGGTGCTCAGGTGGTCATGCCTTAAGTCTGAAGATCGAAGAGTTCTCTGAATCTGTTAGTAAGGTTTTATGTAGAAAAATGAGTATGGTTGATTTTATTTTTGACCTTTCTCATGTTTTGGCTGATGCCAGTGACCTGAGCTTTAATGTGCCTGGTGATAAGGGCAATGAAGGAGAAAACAATAGTACTGATTACATAGACAAGGCAATACTTGAAAAGAAGGTAGATTCATCGAAAGAGAGATTTTCAGGTGAATGCACAATTCTTTCTCACTCGTCTTCTGATTCTGAAATTCTTCACCAAAGAGCAGGCTCCGGTTCTGAACTGAAGCCTACATTGTGCCAATGCTCACTGGAAGAGTTTGAACAAATGAAATTAGAGAAAGATAGCGTGGCAGTGGATCTTGCTAGATGTACTGAAAATTTGGAACACAAAACATTTCAGTTAATGGAAATGGAGCAGCTTTTGGGAGAACTTAAATCACAGTTGGCATCTTCTCAAAAATCAAACAGCTTAGCTGAGACACAGCTCAAATGTATGGCAGAATCTTATAAGTTACTTGAATCACATGTCCAGGAATTAGAAACTGAATTGAGTATTTTGCGAACAAAAGCTGAAACTTTAGATAATGAACTTCAAGAAGAAAGGCATAGTCATCAGGATGCATTGATGAAATGCAAGGACCTTCAAGAGCAGATTCAAAGGTTAGCACAAAACACCCTTGCTTTGCATTTATTTTTTTTAGTAAATTTATACCGGTTTACTTATTTTTAGTAGGAATTTTCTTCTAGCATTCCAGTAATATGAGATGTTGTGTTGTGTTTTAGTGAATTATTCTTTTGACTTCTTTGCATTTTTCTCATTTGCATATAGGAATGAGAAGTGCTCAACCTGCTCAATTTCTTCCACTGCTGATGTTGACATCAAGAACAAGCAGGTAACAAATATAAATATCCAATGCTTACAAAATCAAAGACTGTCCACTAACTTTCACTTCTTCCACCGAGATTGTCAGTCAGAAATTTAAAAATTTCAATCTCGTTTTTGTTTTCATTCTTAGTTCCTCTTAATCTTAGTTCAAATAACTTAAAATAATTGTTTACATAAGATTAAAAGCATGTGGACTTATGATTCATCTAATTACTAGGATTAATCTTGGCTTTCTATTGAAATATCTAGTGACTAGCGTTGTTAGAGGCGCGCCTAGGCAAAACGTCTAGGTACAAGGTGAACCTATTGTTCCTGCCCCTGAGCTTTTAGGTGCTGGTGTAGCCAAGCGGGTGCCTAGGCGCACATTTCAATGCTTGTAACTTGATTGTTTCTCGTTTGTTAAAATTGTGTGATGTTTATTTGTTTTTGTTTTTATGTGTTAATTGTTATTGTTCTTTATATACATTTTTATCATAACAAATTCTAATTTATAAACGTGTATAGAAATTTATTAGTCAATGATATCGTCTTTCCTTTAGGCGGGTCAAGAGATCAAAGATTGGTACTTCACATTCAAAAAACGATATAGATCATTTACACTAATATATAAATACTTAAATAAATGGATGCATTAGATAAGTGTATTATATATAAAAGATAAATAAGAATGTGCTTAGAAAAAATTCCGCTCGACTTAACACATAGGCCATGCCTAGGCCACGACCCCTGGCGCCTCAGGCATACCTTGTGCATTTGACTACACTGCTATTGATTCCACTTGTTATTTAAGTATGATTTTGTGTGCATATCTTCACACTACGTCTTATTTCTTCTTCATGTTGCTAGTTGCTACCGATGACTAGAATATCAGCAATGAAATGTGTATCCACCACTAAGGAAATTCAAAACATATTGTCAATACAAAATGAATTACACAATAGATTATGATTTTTTTTTCTTGATAAAAATTAAAAAGTCGAGAATTGTCGAAATTATTCTAGAAATAGAATTAACTGATAAATAATATGTTGTAATTCATTTTTCTTACATAATATGATGTTTATATATCAATACATATATAACACATGCATTAGGGCAACGTGGGTAATGGATGAGTAATCGTATCAACATGCTCCAAGGGGGAATACTTATTGGGTATTAGTATCATCTGGGGTGATACTTCAATCCATGATTACAGTGCATTATAATTCATTATGAGGAATGTAGTCTTTGTGCTTCAACCAGGTCATAGGATCAACCTGGAGAGATAATGAAGCTTAATGACTTGGCAATTGGCATAGGTTAGGTCAATGATATAAATGGAACATTGAAAGAAAAAAGAAGGAAGTTTGCACAGAATTTTGAATACAAACATATCCTTCACATCCATCTGGAACAAACTCGTTTTTCAATTGACCCAATGTCTAATGGTAGAAATCTTTACAGCTAGTGTAAAGGTTCTTATAGTCAATACCATTTTCTTTTGAATATCCCCTAGTCATCAGTCTACCTGTATAATGTTTGGTCAAACCATTGGCCTTCGTTTTATAATGTACACACATGTAAACATGACAACATGCATGCCAGGGTGCAGGTCAAAGTCAAACACCTTCCAACTCTGATTCTGATGTGTATGGCATCAATCTGTCTCTTCACTGTTTGCGATCAATTTGCTTAAGAAGAAACCCCAAAATAGAAGTTGGCATATCATGGTATTAACTGTCTCAAAGGCTTCTTGAAATGTTTGAGACTACCGTGAATATATTCACTGATTAAGAGGTTTATCTATTTTCACAATAATAGATATTCATTGCAGAGAAACATAAGATAGTTGGGTTGATTGTGTTTGCCAGTAAACTGATTAAGAACAGATGATGGACATGAACCTTTTCAGCCCAGCATTTATGAACTTGCAAATTGGCAGTAGGTAATGGAGATTCACCAAGTCATGTTACTAGAAGACGATGAGAAGTCCAGTGGAATTGTTATAAAGTGTAACCTTTCCTAGCATAGACTGACCACAAATTGATCCCTGAACAATATTTTTGTGATTTAATTGCTACATATTGAAAAGTTCTATTTCTCATTTATTTATTTTTTTCGCAACTTTGTATTATAGTTGGGACTTAATCTATTTGAAACACAGTTTTTTGCAATTACTCATTTTTTAAAAAGAAAGGACCAGTTAAAACTAAGAGTTGTTATCGGGTCACTGACCCATTCCAGATGGTGATTTGGAACGGGTCATTTTTTGGGGTGTGTGCCATGTGGAGTCAACAGGTGTGCCATTTGATGGTATGCCCATGATCTAAAGATCTTTGGTGCTGAAGATTGGGACTAAAAAACATGTCCATCAAAGCAGTCAACGCCCTTTAAATGAACAGATAAACTGATTTTAGAGATTTACATGGTTCCCCTTCATTTTAAAGGCTGTTAAGCTGTTGACTGCTTTGAATCACATGATAGTCATGTTTTTTTTTTTGTCCCAATCTTCAACACCTTAGATCTTTAGATCATGGGCGTACTTTCAAACGACCACCTGGTGATTTCACTGTCACACATCCCAAAAAGTTACCCATTCCAAATCAAAGTCTGGAACGGGTTGGTTACTATATACCTACTCTAAAAGTAAATATCCTTTTCTTGTTATCTTTTTTGAACTAAGTTAAAACAGAGACCTTTGTTTCTCATTTTGAAAAATCTAACCTAGAGCTTGAAAAATTAAAAAACCTGAGTTTAAACCCATTTTCGTCTGGGAAATTTTCCTTTGCCAAATTAGTCCCAAATTTCGACTTCATGACGATAGTTCTAAGTTTTGAATTTTTTTTTCTTTCTTGAGGGGTATGTAGGAATGTCAACAGGTGAGGCAAGCTTGTCGGGCTTGACTGGGTGTTTCTACGGGCTGGGTTGGGTTTGAATTTGGTTTGGTTGTCTGGGATCGTTCCTAAAATTTCAGGTCCAATTACTAATTTGGCCTGGCTTCAATCTAATATTTACTATTTTACATATAAGCCTGAAACACACATCAATCTTGGTCCGTTATACCGTTTCATGGTGGGCAGCCAAATCATTAAACGGGCCAGGTTCAGGCCAGGCCTTTATGCCTGATTTAAAATTGGGTCAGTTCATTCTTGGAATAAACACCGTCCGGCCTAGTAAATTGAAATCCCTAGTGAGAACTAAGAAGTTACAAGGATTTCTCTGAGTTTTCGACATTAAATATTTCCAACTGAAAATTCTGTATAATACTAAGGGGAAAACTTGATCACCGGGATCCAATGGTTTCTGGATTCTTTATTGTTGCTAAAACTATCATCTGATTGGTTGCTGGTCCGGTGGTTTTCAACATAGTCACAAAAATCGCCGAATTTTTGAAAAATTTGCAAATAATTCGCGAATTTAAGGTCCCCCGAATTATTCCCAAATTATTTGCGAATTTTTCGAAAATTCGCCAAATCACCGAACTTCGCGAATTATTCCCGAATAATTCCCGGATTTTTCAAAAAAATTGTGACAAACTAATTTTTTTAATATATATATATATATATAAAATTTTAAATCTTTTTATTTTTATTTTTAATTAAATTTTTCCTCCGAATATTTCCCCAAACTTCCCGATTTTGCCGGATTTTTCTGAATTTAAACCTTGCCGAACCCTGATTTTGTGACTATGGTTTTCAACATTGGCTGCTGTTGGAACAATCCCTCTCAGAAAAGCAGTATCGTTCTCATATAAACTTTCGTGTTCTCATTTCCTGGTTAGATTTTTGAATTTGTTTTTTGGAGTATCCTCATTAGATTCATGTGAACTTTACCATATACATACTAATGCACAGAGAAACAATATTGTTTTATTTTTTTAATTTTTAATTTTATTTTGATAACCTGGGAGTCCGGGCCTCTTAGAGCACCCGACTAATCCCCAGGGGCACGAGCGTGCCCCAAGCTTGCCCTTCCCGGGTGAGCACAGGACATAAATCCGTAACGTGGCCTCAAAGGGGGATTTGAACTCAGGTCTGCCGCTTCCTGAGGTACTTGGCCAGCAAACCAAACCCCTTGAGGTTAACAATATTGTTCATTCGTTGATCTCTGGAAGTCTTCTGCTGTGTAAAAATATATAGGTTATAGTGTTGTATGTTTCTACATTTTTTAGATTTAATAGTTTCAACACCCAGTTTATTCATGCGAATCTATGACATCCAGTTACGTTCATTTGTTATTATTATCCTCATTGTTTCATTCACTACATGAATTCTTATTTAGACATTTGGAAACTATGGAGAATTTCAAAAGCTTGACGCATTTTCACTTTGGTCTGCAGGAGAGAGAGATAACAGCTGCAGCAGAGAAGCTGGCAGAGTGCCAAGAGACTATATTTCTTCTCGGCCGGCAACTGAAAGCAATGCGTTCATCTCCGACAGAGGTCACTGGTTCGCCAAACAATGAGAGGCATCAAACTCTGGATGAGTTATCAGAAGATGAACCAAGTCCAAGTGGCTTGAATCCAAAAGACTTGGATCACTCTGAGGTGGATAGTACTTCCTCCAATACACGAACAATGGGGAGTGGGTCCCCTTTACGGACATACAGCAGCGCCCCCATGAGTCCATCCGATCCTGAACAGAGCCCAAATATGAGATCACCCAGTAACTCAAAGCGTCCGAAGCACAAGCCATCAAAGTCTAACTCTACCTCTTTGGTCCTGACTCCTGAGAAACACGGACATAGTTTTAGCAGGTTCTTCGCAAGGGGAAAGAGTGCTCACTAAGGTCCGGTTTAGAGCTGAATGCAATTGTTGGTTCCTAGATAAATTATCTGTTGGCGACTACGAAGCAGTTTCCTTTGGACTGACCAACTTCTGAATTCCCAAGAAATAAATCGGAAATGAAAAATGAGTTATACGACTCGGGTCCTTGGCGATGTTTGACGACCCCGGTGTCTGTTCATTGAAAAAGAGGATTTTCCAGGTGTAAGGGGGATGATGCAGTCATTATATCTTTGTTCTTTCATTCTCTCATGGTAGAATTTTGTACAGTTTTACATGCCTATAAAGTCATCCCATTTGAAATTTACAATGCAAAATCGAGCTATAATCTGATATTGTCCGATTGGATCTAGATCAATACCCTCTGATTAGATCAAGATCCATATTGTCTAATCGGATCAAGATCACTGTCAGATTGGATCAAGAGATAACGATTGACGACGAGGACTTTCAAACTATAAGATTTGGCAATTGAGCTAGTTGCTTTTCATGAGGGAGGATTCTACTGTTCAATTGGATGAATGGGGACTTCACACTTGGTTCTTTTGGCATTCTCTATGCTTGTTATCAAAGTTTTGTGCAGACTTACTGTCATTCTCCGAAATCTGGTACGTCACTCATTTCGGTGGGTGAACACGTTTAGTAAACAACGCTCAAATATAGGAAACAAAATGCGTTTGATAAATCCTCTCAAAAAAACAAAAAAAAAACTACACGTTTAATAAACAAACCTCAAATAAAAAAACATACGTCACTCATTTCCAGGCTGACCTCACTGCCTGCCAGGAGCATAACCATGCCTGCCATGAGTATAATCATGTGGGAGGAAATGCAATCCAAAATTTTAAATGAATACTTCCCTATTGGTAGGACGAATCAGATTTGCCGAACAATTCAGGATTTTAGGTAGCAGCCTGTCGAATTGTTTCATGAGAGTTGGCAATGCATGAAAGACCTATTGAGAAAGTGTCCTCATCATGGCTTGTCGAACTGATCAATAGTATAGAGTTTCTATCAAGGGTTGATTGAGACTAATCAGTTGATAGTTGACGCCATAAGTGGAGGAGCCTTTATGGCTCAAAACGGCTAGCAGTCTAGAAATTTATTCGAGAAACTGGCCGATAATTCAAAGCAAAAACAGGCCTTGCTAAGGTCTGATCCAGATGTCACTCGTTACACTCTGCTCATGAGGGGTGAACTTTACGATACCGATAAGGATAAAGTAAAGATAGAAGATGACATGGGTGCTAAAGTGTTGGCTCTTGAGTAGAAAATAGCAACGTTAATGAGTGCCAAATAAAACACTCCGGATGGACCCATGGCAAACTGTTCTCATTGCCAGACTCAAGCATACACTGAAAACCCTGCTGTACCATCGTACCAAGAGGTGGTGGAAATTGAACAAGTAATGACTTTTCAGAGGGGAGATTATAGGAATACCGACAATCCGTCGTGGATGAACCATCTAAGATTTAACTACAGATCCACAGTAGGGGCACAATTAGTCCCAACAGTTGTGCAGCCCCGATTTCTCCAGACCCAAGTTTTCCATCAGAGACCTCAAATGTTGATTGCTGAATTCTCAATTCTCTCAAAGGATTTACACCAGCTCGCTCAATTATCTCAAACACTTCACTCACACACACAATCCATTACGAAGTTGGAAAGCCAGATAGGCCAGCTAGCTTCGCAAGTGGCAAAGAGAGAAAGTGGCCAATTGCTGATGCAGCCAATCAATAATCCTAGAGGCCAAACATTCTTGGGGGAGACATCTGCTCCCCATAACCCAAATTAGAAACCCTCATGAATTGTCGAGCTACCAACTCATCCGTAGCACATTTGTAAAATATGTAAAGTTGTTTCTTTTTTTTTTTAGATTAGGCATTACATTATGAGCAAAATCGTTGAAAAATGATGGATCGTAATTTAATCCCTATTGTACACCTCTACGAACACTCGTATGGATTTACGATTGATCGTCTTATTGTTTCTTTTCGCCTATCCGTCGAAATGCAGCGATTGCGATTTCTCTTATACGAGAGTTCATAACTATCATTGCTGGAAGCTAGAATCGACCGATGACTCTAGGTTAAACACGTGTGACGACCGATCTAGCAGGTCCCATTATCGAACTCTCAATTTTTGCCCCCATTTTTCTCTCTATTTTTCAAAAATCCATCGACTAAGACTCAACCGTTTTTGTTCTTAAAAACTTCCCTTGTATCTCCTGGTTGACCTCAAAAACCCTATTCAAGTCCTAAGTAACATCCTAAAGCTAGGGTTTGTTGATCAGTCAAGATCAAGGTAATAATTTTCGAACAGAGAAGTCTTTGCAATTGATTTTCAATTGACATATGCGAGTTGCGATTTATTAAATAATACTCTCTATATCTTACAGATAAAAGGAATTGCAGAATGTCGGGATTAACAGAAAAGCGACCGAGAGAGGACGACGGTAACAATTTAGATAACTCCCCTCTTATCATCCATATAGCACGGTCTACTGCCATTAAAGCTAAATCAAAAGTAGCAGACCCGCCTAAAAAGAAAGCTAAGTCCTCAGGGGTGGTTATTAGAGAAACATCTGAAGAGGGATTAGGAACTGAACCAATTTCTACCCCTATAAAGGATAAAGGCAAAAAGCCGATGTCCTTTGAAAGGACATTGGATCAGATTACAACTTCCACAAAACACCATTTGGTGGGATCTGAGGTTGCGATGGAAGTTGCTTTTTGGGAAGATTTCGAAATTAGTGGGGAAGCTATTAAATATTTTAGGGATGTAGGGCTTCACTACTTTTTAGAGCCCGGAGTTACACAAGTCCATCCAAGATTGGTGAGACTGTCTTACAAAAATATGACTAATAGTAGCAAGGGTTTAACACCAATTCTGTCCACAACCATTGATGAATTCCTAATTCTAATAATAAAGGCAATGGTTGCTGGGGTGATGAATGCACCCTTGGGAAGAAATGAGGTGTCCCTTGACACTCCAGAGGCGAACATACTTAGAGAACCACCCGAGACCCTTCTGAATTTTTTATTCAAATGGATACATAATTGCTAGGCAAACCCCCAAGGGATAGATCATTTTTCTTGCGAAAGGATTTAGAAGAAAGGAGTTTGCTACTTCACTCCTTCGATATTTTAATTCATAAGACTATTCACCCCACGGGTCATGGTACACAAAGACGAGCACTTTTTGCAAGGCCATTGTACCTAATGGCTAATCACTATTGGTTTGATGTTCCTTCTTACTGTTTGGAGGTATGAATACCGTGAGGGAGAAATTGAGTTTGAAGAAGTATCAGACACATAAATTATATCTGTCCTTTGGAGGTCTAATTACAAATTTATTGATGAATGTGGGATATAACATTGATCCCAAAGAAATGACCTTGCCTAGAATTGAAAAGAGTCTCACAGCTAAGGTTTATAGGAGAACTCTAAGTGCCGCGAACAAAAAGAAAATCCCTATTTCGGCATAAACAGAGAATCCCTCTTCAATACCTGAAACCACCCAAGAACAAGATCGTACCATAAGTCTACCGGTAGAATCTTTGGCTCAAGAAGGAACCGTCGCAGAAGAAAGGGTGACTACTTCTACCCCAACTCAAGCACGATTAGAACATGAATCTCCGATACAGGAGAAGCTAATAGAGTCTGATGAAAGAAATTCACCAGCAGAAGAGCAAGTCCCCCTATATGACCTAGCATTGGAGTCACCAACTGTGCTTGTTTTACCCCCTTCTACCGAGGCAGACACACTACCAATCATTACAGAAATAGAGCCGGTGATTGCAATGATGACAACTGCAAAAGAAACACTTCCACCAAGAGAGGAGCAAATTGTTGAATTGGCTACTTCTAGCCATGCTCCTGCACATGTAGAGTCTGTCGTTTCACCAACAGTTCCAGTGGCTGCAGAGCATACTCCAATATTTCAAGCCCCAGAAGTAGGGCCAAGTTTTGAAACTCCAAGGGTCGGTTTCATCAAGTTAATGACCCAAGAAACATCTCTGCCAGTCACAATTATAACAACACCAACATCCTTCGAAGCATAGCATGACCTGGAGAGGAGACTGAGAGAAGTGGAACAACGGCAGAGTATAAATGCGCCCAACTTAATACCAGTACTAAGAGCCATGAGGAAATTAATGGAAGAATTCACAAGATTGAAAAATAGAGTCATCGAGGTTATGCCCATTGCTCAAGAAAGATAAGAAATAGTTGAAAATTTAAAGTGGGAAGCCGCAAGAGAACAACATGCACGCTGGACTGATGACAAAAATAGAAGAGTCCAGGAGGCTACTATAGCTCTCCAGGCACAAATAGCACAACTGCAAGCCCAAAACAGGATGATGCAAGAACACCAGTAAGCATGGGAGAATGAGAAAAAGGAATACGAGGATAAAATTGCTAGTTTGATTGAGCAATTCAGTGAATTGATGAAAGACCCAAGAGTAATAGAAAATAGAAGAGAAAAATTACATCAAGAATACCAGGAGACCCTCAACAATCTGCTGAGTGAGAAGACTCATGCATTCACTGCAACAGAAGGTAAATTGCAAAAAATGCAAGAAGCTAAAGATTTCCTAAGCCTGACATGTGAGGAACAAAAGAAATATATTGAGTCTGTCAGAAATAAAAGCTGGGTCGAAATAACAAGAGGAATAGAGGAGTTAGCGAGACTGAGGGATGAGTTAAAAGAAAAATCTGCTGATAATGATACCCTTAGAGCTACTCTACAGAAAAAGAAAAAAGAAGTAGAAAAGCTGCGACTTAAGGTCCAGTTGAAATCCTCTGTGATTATTAAGCTGCAAGAGGATACCACTGATGTTCATGACAAGGAGGCTGAGCCTGCAATTCAATGTGAACCACTTACAGTAGAAGAATCTGATTGCTCTATCGATTTTATGCTTGACTCGAAGGAGGAATAATCAGGCAGTCATTCTCTATTGCTAGCCCTACCAGCGCCAGCTCCACCTACATCAACCCTTGTACCATATCCATCATCTCCTAGTGAGTAAAATTTACAGAACATCGTAAACCTCACAGGTATGAAAATTTTGTTAATTTTGATTATCCCCTATTTTTTTTGTGCCAATGAGGGCTTTGTCCAGTGTAAGTTTGGGGGGATATAAAACGTGTATATAGAATAGTTGTAGTTAATAACACTTCATTTTTTTTTTACTAATATCATTTTTGCAGAAGAATTTTTTTTTTATTGTTACAGTTTGTTAGTTTTTAATAATTCTTAGTTTAAATATAGTTCTTAGTTTAGAATTAGTTTAAAATTTTATTTATTTTTTAGTTAATCATCATATGTGAATTATGATAGAAAAATTTACGATTCTAAAATTTTTATGATCCATCATAGAAAAGTTCAATAATCAACACAATAGAGCAGCACAATCCATGTTTAGTCTTTTTGAGCACTGTATCAGAACTGAATGTTTGAAACTATAAGTTGATCTAAATTATAATATTTAGATTATAGTTTCTAAATCGTATAATCAATGAGCTTTTAGGCTATATTTCCTTTCTTTGGAGAGAGACTGCTATCTATTCATGCTTAAATTTCATTGATTTTTTTTTTAGAAATTTCATATTGTTGAACTTAGGATAAAAAATATTCTGTGATTATGATTATTTGTTTACTTTAGAACTAACTATTAAATATATCAAAATAATAAGACATCCATGCTAGTAAATCATGAAAATGATTAAAGGCCATCTTTTGATAAGTCAAAGCTAAAAAGACAAAATCTCACAGAAAAAGTTTATCCTTTGAACCCATATAAGAATCCTAAACCAAAATTTTTTTGTACTAAAATTTTATAAACCTTTAACCTTATGTACTATCCGAAGCTTTCAACCTTTAACCCTTACAATTTCTGAGAATTTAGAATGTAAAAGAAGGGAGAAGAGGGAGTATGAGAAAAATAGATAAGGGGAATGCTGAGAAGTGTACAATTGAAGAAATTATGTGAAAAGAAATATGAGAAAATGAGTAAAAATTGTAAATACGATTCTGAAAAAAAAAAAAAAGAAGAGAAGCAAAAAGCTTCCAAAAGTTGAAAAATCCAAAGGATATATATATATATATATATAAAGAAAAAAAAGAATGAGATTTATAGAAAGAAAATGGGAAGAAGTTATCCAACTTTTTGGATACTTATTATAGTAGAAAAAAAGAAAAAGAAAGAAATGACTAAATTCTCAGAAATACTTTGAATCCTATCTACCATTCTTTTGAAACTTAAAATCAGAGCCTCATTACGAACGGAAGAAAAGACCTTTTTGATTTACGATTTGTAATAGGATGAGTCTAGTAGAGATATATGCTATAGATACTATGAATAAATGGAGAAGTCATATGAATAAAATTGATTATCCATTCTATGAGATTTATTTTCCAGTCAATTGCCTTTGAAATTATTATATATCATACATTGAGAGAACCCAAAATTTTTGATATATTTTTGAGAGTATGCCAACAGTGAGAGTTTGAATGAAAATATTTTTTAAATCTGCAGTTTAAAAATTTTTATGAAGAATAAACTGTTCACTGGTACATATACACACTCCATGCTTTACAGAGTTGAAAATGCTGAGTTCTGATAAAGGATAATTGATATGATGGAAACTGAAGATGAAAGATTTGTAAATTTGAAAAATCATAATAATCATATGATGATTGATTGATTTAGTAGTGTATAAAATTTGAATAGAATTTTAATTTTTTTTTACTTTTGTTTTGAAAAAATTGAAAAATCAAAAAAATATTTGAAGTTTGTAGGTAACTTCACTGAAAACCTTAAGGAGACTATAAGTCCTCCACTAGGGATCACCTAGGGGTTTAAAGGCTTGTTGCATCTGCTAAATGCAATCGCGCTCCCTACGAAAGTGGCAAATTAAAATTTTTAGAATAATATTTCTTTTCCTTGTTTGCTAGGGAATAACAAAGCTTAAGTTTTGGGGTGTGATCAGTCACATAATTTATCAATTTACCACTCTTAATTTAATGATGCTAGACTTTAATTTGCTACTAACGAGTTACTGATATACAAACATCAAGGAAAAAAAGTAAAACAGTAAAAGAGATCAAAAGTGTTAATCTTCATAAAAAAAACTTATAAAGCAATAAAAAGACGATTGAGCGTAAAAAGACGATTTGATGAGTATTGAAAGCCAAATAATCGTATTTTACGATTGAGCGGAAACAAAGAAATGAGAAATCATATTTTACGATTTTCCAAAAAGTGTTCAAAAGTAAAAGATGATATAGAAGAACGATCGATCGTTATCTGAAGAATCGTCATTGGAGAAATTCAAGTTAAACAGAGAAATCGTGATTTACGATTCTACGAATATAAAGCTTTTCCTTGTTACTGGCGAAGAGAAAGTCTACACTGCCATGAACCAAATTAGACGAACTTTTGAATTAGAAGTTTGGTGGATGTAGGACTCGAGAAGATTCCTAGAAGATCTTGATTACTGGAATAGAGAACAATCTAGAAGCATATCTACTACTCCAAGCAAGGAAGAATTGAGATTAGAAATTAGAGTTATATTAGGATACTTTAATTTTTAGAATTTTCTTTTATTAGAATTAGATCTCTGTAAATCGACCACTTATGATCTATAAATAAGAGGGCTCGATATAAGAATAATCATCGAAGAATTTCATAGCATCAATTGACAACAAAGCTCTATGATTTCTTTCGATTAATAGTTTAGAGTAGTGTAGATATCTGCAGTTTCTCAGAATTAATTGATGACTACTGCTGAGTAATGAAAGATATATTTTATTTTACTTTCTAGTATAGATTTATTTTTATGCAATTTACTGCTTTATAAACATCTTCAAATTTTGGTTTGATTTGACGACTCAGATTTAGGTTTGCAGATTAGTGTAACGGTTTTACTTTTCCATCTTTAATTTTCTAGAGTTTGATTGACACCCAAATTTCTGGTAGATTGTTGATTAGTATAAATCTATATTAAAAGATTTTAGTTTTTGATTGACGACCAAATTCTAGAAAACTGAAATATAGTGTAACAGTATTTGAAAATTGTAAACATCTGATAGCAGAAGATTGTGATTAACGACCTGTGAAATCGTGAGATTTTTGACGATCCCGTCACGACGATGCGTTCGCTTGCAAAAAATATAGAGTCGTCACCCGGAGCTTTTGGTGTCCCGGGAAACCTAGTTCATTTTTATGAGCACCGAAGTGCTAAAAATATAACTCTGAATCCGGTCCACACCAAAGGCTCTTGGGTAGGGGCTTCGGTTATTGATCGGGAAGGTGTTAGGCACCTGATCAACTTGCTTAACGCGGTCTCTACTAATGACCAACACAAAAATAAAGTAAAAGAAAAGAAAATGACTTCCTCTTACCCAAATGAGCCTTAAATCCTATTTGTGCCCCTCCATTCCTACAAAAAATTCGGCGGCGTAACGACACAAATGAGAGGATGGGAAGAGCTAAAGAAGAGATAGGAGAGCCGGAGCCCTTGGGACCTTGTAGCACCAAAGGAGAGCCTTGCATTGGATTGCTTTGATGAGCTTTTGAAGGCTTGAATGGTGGAAAAAGAGGTTCTAACTCCTAAAGCTTAAAGCTAAGAGGTAGAGAGGGAAGGCTAAGGGATTACACACACCTAACCTAAAGGCTTTTAGTGAAATGCTAAGGTCTAAGGGAGCTTTTTGAAATATGAAAGTTGTATGGGAAGTGTGCACCAAAGGGAGAAAGATCTTCTCACTTTAAGCTCTTTCTATCTTAGGCCAAAATTCTCAACCCCTAAATCAAAGGGAGGGGGGCTCTATTTATAGGAAATGGGTGGGTTAGGAGACCACTTAAGTGCTAATTGGGGTTAGCAATTAGGTATTCTCAAATCTAAGGTTTCCTAGGGTTTTTGAAGCCTTAAAATATGTGAGAAGGTCCTCCAATGGTGGATAATGGGGTGAGGCCTTAAGCCACTTAAGGGGTTGCAAATAGGTAGTGAGTGGGTGCAATAAAACTATCAAAACACACCCCAAAGGTCGAGGTGGTCAACAAGTCAAACTCTAATCACAAATTTCGAGATAAAAAACATGGTTACTGTTTATATGCCTGACGCAACTAATAGTTGCGTTAGGCAAATGTACAGTAAAATAGTGGTGAACAGTGTCTGGAAGTTGGCTCGCGAGGGTGGGGCCCACATTTAAAATTGGCGCAACTATTAGTTGCGCCAAGCTTAATTTCTGGGAGAAGTGGCCTGGCGCAACTAATAGTTGCGCCAAGTCCCTAGGGGGCCCCACTCGATTTTACTATTTTACCCTATGGGTTCGGACCGCTATATCTTTTGATGTACAACTCTGATTGGGGCAATTCTTGGACCGTTGGAAAGTTGACGTCCTCTACTTTTCAATGGTATGAGATTCGATCATAGTAGAAGGGCGTACCTAGTCCTGGTGCACCACACCCTTTTCTAAGGTTTTGAAAGGTTAGGTTTAGGTTCAGAACAGGTTCTAAGGGTTGGGATTGATTTTTAAAGGTTCAGGGTAGGTTTTTAAGGGATCTAGGGTGATTCCTAAGGGTTTGGAAGGGTTCTAGGGTGGTTCCTAAAGGTTCTATACATGCCATCAAAAGCTCGGAAGCACACCTTTCTCAAAATGTGTTTCGATCAGGCTTTGGGCCAAATTTGGGTGTTTACAGATGTCCCTCTTTGGTATCCGATCACTAATGATCGAATGCTAAAGAAAGAGACATTCGAAGAGGCCCATGACATTACTGACGGGTCCACTGTATTCAGAACGAACTTCAAACATCAGATGAGTAACATGCTAAGAAAACGAAAGCCCTGGATGTCAGGCTAAACATTCGTTTCTCAAGGTAATCGGTCCCCAAGCGCTTAGCGACATTACTGGGCATAACCAAGGTGGAACGAGTTGCGAAAGCCCTGTATGTCAGGCCAAACATTCGCTTCTCGAGATGATTTAAAGGTATTTGATATTTAAGATTCATTCTGAATGCAACAACTTCGTAAGTAAGAGGGGTGATCGACCCACATTCAAAGATAGGCGCAAAGTAAATATACGTAAGGCTCCACAGTTTGCATCCAATCCTACGAGGCATTTGATTGCCCCATCTGACTATTCACGAGTGCCCTTGCTGAAAGCAGGGTTTGAGATCTTTGGGCGAACCCATCGACCCTGAAGTTTATTTAGCATGACTGCCTGAGCAAAGTGAATAGATATCACAACGCTTTTTGGGAGGACGTGCAATTTTCGAAGATGTGCCCCAAATCAATATGACCTAGAGCATCTAGCTTCAACTACCTTGAACAGATCCAACCAAACATTGGGCATCTCATAAAAGGGACATCCAATCCAAGTTTTTGCCAATAATGATCATAAATATTATTTAACTATGCATTAACATGCAGTAATTAGGGGCAACAAGTAACAAAGGCGATGGAAGCCCCGACCCGGACCTGCCCAGGTATAATTTACGAGAACAAACGACTATCATACGGATACCCAGACGCATGGCGTACACTTTACAAGGATACCGCTGCCAATACAGGTTTTAAGCCTGCAGAAAATAAAGGGGAAATGAACCCTTCTGGATGCATGGTTGCACATAGTTTGATTGATACGTAATCTCATTCTCAACAAGTTGGTCTTAACCAACGATTGACCTTTTCCAATGGAGAATTTGAAGCTTGAGACAGTTAAGTTCCAAAACAGAGAGCTCATCACAAAGATTTAGCAGTGGAGTTAACTCGATCGAAATATTGATTGTTTGATCGGGACTGATGCCGTTGCTCCTACCTTAAAGTAGGATCCAAAGATCCAAGGCAAACCTTAGACTCAGGACTTTAATATGGCACAACTGCATTGCTGATAAAATATTGACATTTTATCACCTTATGCTTGTGCGTCTTTGCGGGGAAACACAAATAAGTTGTGATGATTTTTCTATCATTTTATGTGATTTTTTTTTTATTTTGAAACTATTATTTTATGTGATTTTTTGGATTTTTCAAGTTATTTTAAGCGATTTTCCTATTATTTTTTGTGAATACTTTCGGCTTCTCTATGGGGATTTTATTTATTTATTATCATTCACCATTTTTGTTAGATTTTTCTTCATATTTTCTTGTGTAGGACCGGGGTGCTTATTGATCTTGGTTTGCTTTTATTCTAGCACAGCTTCCTTGACAAATCGAAGGATGATCGAGATGCCATCTCGAGAGCGTGTGCATCTGTCGGGAGCGATAAGACAAACAAAAAGAGTGGGGGGACCGGCTTTCCTATCTGACCCGTACTAGGCCCAAGACCCGACCTAAGTGCCTGGCGTAACTATTCATTGCGCCAAGCCAATAGGGGCCTTGAATTTGCTTAGCGCAACTAATAGCTGATATCGTATCGTTCTGAACGTAGGACTTCAACTCGGCCATGGAGTATGCGGCGTATCATCGCCACATTGCAGAGCTCAGGGAGGTGGAGACGGTGAGTACCTTACTGCTCTACTTCTCCCATTTGTTTCATTGTTATTTGTCCCTTAACTGATCCTGACTTTTGATTTTGATTGTGCCTTGCAGCGTGCCTGTGCCAAGGAGTCGTGCTCTTTGCTTAGTAGGATTTTGCAGGCGTGGTCTCGGGTGGGGGACATGCGGACTTTCCAGAGCTCCTCTCGTCATCGGAAGAAGCCAAAGGGTGCGGGCAAGGAATAGACTTTAGTTTCTGCCTTTAAAACTCAGTACTCTTGGGATTGGATTTGGATTTTATTTTGTTTAGACATGTTTTTTTTTTGGGTGGATGATGTGGCACTTTGGATGATATTATTTTTTTTTGGAAGATATTTTTAGTGCTTTGGTTTTGATTTTATGCCATGGCTTCCTTGCACCATATCTATTTTTCTGCAGGACGTGTCTGCCAAATGCTCTTAGAAAGCGACTTTTTGGGTCGCATGCCTTGATGTAGGAGCAATCTTGCTCATAAAGAAACAAAGCAATTGCCAAACTGTTAGTGATAAAAGTTTTATCAAATAAAAAAAACAAAAGGGGTGAAAGGAAGTAAAAAGTCCCCCCCTCCCCCTTAGGTCCCGAGATGGCTAAAGAGGGAGGATCTTTAGTCTGGCACAACTATTAGTTGCGCCAGACTAAGTCCCAGGGAATTTGTACTGGCGCAACTAATAGTTGCGCCAGGCTAAGGTCCCGGGGAATTTGTACTGGCGCAACTAATAGTTGCGCTAGGCAAAAATGGGGACAAAATGCACTGGTGCAACTAATAGTTGCGCAAGGCTTAACCTGGGGAGCTGTGGGTCCTTATATACCCGAGTTAGCCCAAAAATTATTGTTTCTTTCTGTTTAACTTGGCCCCTTTGACCGATTCTTTTTGCTCTTGCTTTTCCAAGGCGGGTTCATCACCATACATCGATTTTTATCTTCTCAAAAAATATTTGTACGTCTATAGACTCGCCTTTTAACCCTCCCTTATGTGGAGGGCCCGGAGCCAATTTAACCCCTTCCTTGGGCTTGGGGCTCAAATTTCTAACAACTTGGGTTGGGAGTTTGAATGAGAGTGAGCTCGCTGAGTTGGAGTGCATTGGGCTATCTCACCTTCCTTCCTTTCTTGAGGTTCCTCCACGGTGGGACCTTCTTTACACTGCCGCTTCATTTTGGGATGTAAATTTCCATGTATTCCATTTTGGGAAGCGGGAGCTAACCCCAAGCCTTGAGGAGCTATCCAATCTGTCTGGCCTGAAGCTTCATAGGGGCCTTGTAAGAGTCACGCCTTAGCCGGGCTACTCCAAATCCATTCACCTTACTCTCGGTTTGAAGAAACTTGAGTATGAGAAAAGTTTCATTGGGGGGCCCACAAGGTGTTCGCTAAAATTCCTCAAAGAACTTTTCGGTGACGAAAATCTTCAAAAACTACCGGATAGGAACATTTTCAACGCAAAATCTTTATCCCTCGCTCTTATCTCAGAAATCCTCTTCTTTACCGGGGGGGGGAGCTTCTCCTTGGAAATTTGTGACATTCTGACCGAGTTGGAGGCGGGCCGATCTATGATGCATTTGGTGCTTGCCGAGCTATATCGATGCCTTGATGCGTTTACTTTTGGCAAGGTGGAGGGCCTTCGAGGGTCTTCCTTACTGCTTTAGGTTTGGTTGTGTGAGCATCTTGCTATCTTGGGGCCCGTGCCCCACTTTTATATTGCCCGAGGTGAGGTGGCTCAGTGCTTTTTGGGTAGGTGCCACTTGCTTCTGTAGGGTGACTTGTCAGTTTTGAAGCTTTGGTTGATCGACGCCGAGCTGACATGGAGGCTTCCTTGGTTGGACCGGACCTTCCCAATAGTTCGCTCTAGAGACCATGAGGGCATCACTCTCCTAGGATTGACTGGCAACACCTTCTACTTCCCATTCTGGGTGTTGCATCAGTTTGGTTGCTCTCAGTAGGTGCCTTATGAGGCCAAACCCCCTTTATGTGAATTGATCTTTTCTAGGGGGTCCTTTGAAGATATAGATAGGATTGCTGCTCTTTGGGAGACGTGTCAGTCGACACTGATGTGTGATATGGAGCAGAGAGATTCGATTCAGTCTTCTCCTGAGTACGAGGCCTAGCTATCAACCGAGCGGCCTGTTGCTGATGGTCCAGATTCAGCAGAGATTCTTGACACTGGAGGCCCCTGGCCAAAGAAGGAGACGGTACTCCGAGCCCGTATCGAGCTACTGGTGGACGTGAAGAGTCATGCAAGAACTTTTGTCACAAGAAAAAGTTAGAGCAGAAATAGCAGAGAGCGAGGTCCTCTGTTTGAGAGGGTCTTTGAGTGTCGCCTTTGGAGCCACGGATTCTTCTCGGAAGAGGTATAAGAGCCTGCATGGTCGCTGGTTGACCGAGCAGAATGTCTGGGAAGATGACCTTCATGCTGAGATTAGCGCATTGAAGCACGATCTGGGCCGCTAACTCCTTCCTGCGCACATAACTTTTTGCACATATCAGATATACAGAAAAAGGGGCGTAACAAAGCCCTTTTACAGATACACACACTTTTTTGGTAGATATATTTTCTTTATATTTTTTGTTTGTTGCTTTTTTTGTTTTTATAAAAAAAGGAAAGAAAGGAGGCTAGTCATCACATCGGCTATTTTTTGGGATGTGATGTAAGCGGTGCATTTGTAAAAGAAGGGAAATTATTGTATGCACAGACTCTTTTTTTTTTGTTTTGTGTATTTTCCCCTTCTTTTTTTTTTGGGTGTGGCGCCTCAATTACCGGGTGAGATCTCACGTCTTCTTTTGAGCATGGTTGAACCTATTTTCTATGGTTGGGCCTGAGTGAGTTTCAGCAGTTTCACCAAGGCTGGGGGGTCAATCCCTTTGGATTGGGTCAAACCTTTCTCCTTACCTTGGGTCATGCGTTTGACAAAGCAGTTTCACAAAAACAATTCTGGTCGAGACCCGATTTAAACTAGCATGAGCGGCCCAGAAAAGGGGATCAGGGAGAGTAACTAAGAGGGCTCCTTAAACATTAATCAATCATTTCAAACCCTTTTTTTTTTCTTTTTTCTTTTTATTTATCTCATTTTTTACCTGTAGCGCCTTTTCGGGTTTTCACTACGTCCATGGGTCTAGCTCTCTTACCCCAAGCGCCCTTTCGGGTTTTCACCTAGTCCACACAAACTCGCTGTTTTTATCCGTAGCGCCCTTTCGGGTTTTCACTGCGTCCATCTTGCTTTGGGCTTGTATTTTTATTTTATTTTATTTTTTTCTTTTTTATTTTTTATTTTTTCAAAAGCCACGACATTGATGTCGATTCCATCATAGCTGGCTAGATGGGATTCTGGTGTCGTTTCACAACTCGGCTTGTGTTGACTTAACAAATATTATGACTACTTGTAAACTTAAAAGAGGCTTTCTTTGGGGTGTAGCTTAGCTATGGGTTAGGTTAGGATTTGAAGGTATGCTAGGCTAAAAAGGATTTCCTTGACATGACTTCAGTTTTCTTGACATGCTTTCTTCCTTGGGGAACTTGCTATACATGCCCCACGATTTTTTATTCTTTTCGTTTTATTTCAGACAATCTTTTTTTGAGGTTTTGCTTTTATGATTTTTTTGGATTTTGATGGTGATTTCTGTTATGACATGAGTCTTTTTGAGACCTATCTAATGGTGATAGATGGGGTGGAGCACCAAGCTCAATAAGGGTGCTCCACACTCTAACACACCTTGTGTATTTAATTAGGGAGAGAACACAAGTCCTTTGGACTATTTCTTTCTTTATCTCACTCTTTTTTCTCTCTCTCTCTCTTTCTTTATTAAAGACCCAACTGGGTACTCTCTCTCTTTCTTTCTTTTAGCAGGTATTAGAGTCACATAGGACTCTTGGCTTCTTTTCTTTTACTCTTTTTTTTTTTAAATTATTGGCAATAGCCCAACCGTCCTCTTCTCTTTCTCTCTCTCACCATTAAACCCAAGCAACCCAAGCCATTAAAACCAACCGCCCATCCTCTCTCTCTCCCCTCTCTTGTTATATAAATATATACATATATATACCCATCTCCCTTCTTCTTAAGAAGAAACCAACGGTGATCTTGATGGAGTCGCCAACGGCCGAGCCGTTTGCTTCAACTCATATCGACGCGTCGAACCCGATGTACGCCGACCCGAGACCATCTGAATCAATCGAATCTTCGCGAAATCTTCGCAATCACGCTTCAAGAGGTGGGTTTCCTTCCGATTCCACTCCGATCTATTTTGTGGCCTCTATAATATTAATCGGCCCCGTTCGATTGACAAAAACCTTAAAAATCAGGTTTTATGGGTTTCGGGCACACTTCAAGAGGCCATAAAAGTCAAAGGGCTGACCCGATGGTCAAACCCTCTGACCCCGATGTAGGGTACCTAGTACCCTTCATTTTTCGTTTGAAAGTGCTTCGACAAATAAACCGATATGAGCCTCGAAACTGGGGTCAAAGACCCCCAGCCGCAGCAGTCCACAATACTACACACATACACCAACACACGTTTTGGACCAGGGTAAAGGTCATGATTTGACCTTCCCAATCTCAGACCCATGGACCTTTTCGGTAAAATATCAGTAGGGAGACCCTCCATACTCTCTGATGTACTACCTATCTAACGGTTCAAATAACCTTTTATCACGTTTAATATACTATTTTAGAGCCCCTAAAATCAGTGAAAATTTCTAACACTTGGCAGAAATTTTATTCCTGTTATTTGTTAATTACCTACATGTGATAAAGGGGGGTCACTTTGACCTCACAAATTACTTTAATGGAGATTGTTTTCGGATTCAGCTCAGTAGGATAACCCCTTCTAATTTTATGCCTACTTCACATCGGACGGTCATTTTTAATCATAAATTAATTGTCTGCCTTTTTTTACGTGTGGTATTACATCAAGAAAAGAAAAATTATAAACACTCAACTATTATCGGGTGATCACTTTGACCACTTTTACATCCAAACTATGGACCATTGGTTCAAGGCCATAAGCCAAATCTTGTACCATCTGACCATCTATAGAATGGATGGTCAGATTCTCTTGAAAATACATATACCCCGGCCTTAGTGTCTCTTCAAAAATAGAAAAAGCCTCATGACTATTGTATGTGTGTGCCACATGGAATTTTAAGTCAGGGTCATCTTTGACTCCTTAAAATTTTGAAAATCGGGGCGGATCAGCCAATGCACTCAAGTTTATAATGATCTCGACAAAAACTTAGTCAAGTATGTCAGATCAAAATAATCTCATCGTGTCTATTGGCATGCTTTCCAAAGCATGAAAATCTCGGGAAAATTAAGGGATTTGAGCCGTGTATAATTAGGATAAAGGGGTCAGTTGATTGACCCAATTTTTGGTCAAACTAATGTATTAGCTGAAATACGAACCCAGCCTAATGTTTAAAATTTTTTAATGTCTCTAAGCCTAATCGCTCTTGATGAAATCCGATGGCTTAAAAACAAAGTTGCCTAAATGCACATGTGAGCCCTTCTTATTATAGATCACTTTGGGCGCCATTTCATGTGGATTCTTCCACATTCGACAAAAGTTTAGTGGGCGAAAAAGTCTTCTTTTTCACTGATTTAGGTCCACCAAAAATTTTGGATTTAAAATCTTTATTGAATCTCAGGATTCACAAAATGCAAGATTCATGGTCATTAGGTACCGTCAATAAATTTTGAGTCTGACTTTCCTTAGAAAAATTGGGCCATCACCCATATACATAAGGTCTGGTCCACCGATAATATGGGTCATTCAAGACCCCCAATCATCACAAAGGATCATGGGTCTTGTGGGCCCGTCTAGTCTATGGACCCTTAATGAGGTCGTATATCCAATGTAGTTAAACGCGCGTTTTAATAAACCGCGAACCAATCTTCAATGAATGGCCTAAACCCAACTCCTAAACTTAGAATAACTTGTTAGGTATATATTTTGCTCACACCACGAGAGCGTAGACACCTTGATGATCGTATCTAACATGATCTTGACTCGAATCGATGACTTTCTAGATAAGGGTGGTCCAAATGACCAAATCAAGGGTCGAAACTTCGAGAGACCGAAATATCATATACTCTGAATATATCTATAAGTTTAGATCGATCTAAATTGGATTATATATACCATGAAAATCATGTAACAAAGATCTGACGGTCGAAACTTGTTTGAGTCATACAGGAGTCAATCCTTAGTCGAATTTCACAAATGACTAGTCCGTTTTCATCAGATCGATAAGATCTATCTGATGAGGTTAGTCTAGCATCACTTTGTAATACACTTTCTGGTACTCAGGTAGCTTCTTTTTTTTTTTGGTCGCCTTCTTCTCTCTCTTAATGATGAGTGAGGCATTTCGAATTACGAGTAATATTAGTTTCTCTTATGGTTAGATGCTTTCTTATTTTATATATTATATTTATATTGTGTGACATTCATCATTTAGAAGTACGTTAGGATATATGTATGTTAAGAAAAAAAAAGAATAAGATATGACACATGACTTATAAGCCTTCGTCACGGTGGGGTTTCTTTCACAGTCACGTGGAACTTGGAATGTAGGCATCCATGTGCAGATGCAACTCCTCTATGGTAGTATGGGATGCCACACGAAGTACATCCAGGTTACTACGGAATCCGTCCCTTGGAAAGCGTGATTTGTGTAGCCTATCGCACTGTGGCTCATCTAATTAAGTTAAGGAAAGATGAAATATTAATATATTAAGATACAAGATGTTAAGAAAGTGGGGACTTAAGCCCACACAAATATGAAATCGGGGCGGGGACCTAAGCCTATAATCAAATAATGTTATGATATGTTAAGATACGCTGTGAAGGCTAGCTGAATATGAAATTAAGTTTCTACACATGTCATGTCTTGCGTGCCACCGCAAGATCCAACGTCTGCAGCCAAGACGGGTCTTAAGGACAATATAATACGACAGTGTCTCGACTTAAGGGGACACTGATTTTTATGTGCGCATCCTCATCGGGCTGGATGGTGGTTTATGTTATGATATGGAGGTTAGGTGGTTATCTACACGTGGACCTCGCGTGATAGGCTCGAGTAGAGATTCTGGCACAGATCGTTTAAATAAGATAAGTAAGATACGAAGTACGTTGTGTAGGTGTATGGAGAAACAATAAGACTTTCGATATGCCACGTAAGTTAAGTTGACAAGACAAGTAAGAAAAGTATAAGCATTAGAAGCATCATCTGCATTGAAATATGTTATGTTACATCAGTTTATTAGTTTTATAGTTATATGATGATTATGAGAACTTTTATTATGCTGTTTATATGAATTTTTAAAGGTTTCACCTTCACTCACAAGGTTGCACCCACGATCACCTGGGTAGTTTGTGGTGGATCGGTTGTGCAACCCACTGAGTTTACATGATTGAGGAAACTCACCCCACCAAAAACTAACAGCTGCAGGTGAAGATATGGACTATATTGCCCAATGGACTTGATGCGTTGGAAGATGATACGGATTATAAGGGTGACGACTTGGATGATCAGCTAGACGACGTCAGGTATATATTAATTGTTTAGAAGGATCTTCCAGTAGTTGATCGAACCTCTATTTTTGGTCAGTTTGTTTATCGGACTCAAAATTCAATGTAAGCTTATTGAAAAGAATTTATAATGTAGAAGAATTTTTGGTTCACGATTTTTGGAAGCCCAATTTTATGTAAGATCTTAGAAGATATGTATGTCTGCTTATCGCCTTAACAAGCGTGCGGGGTCATTACACGGGATTCTAGGCCCTCGAGGTCGGGTAGGATTCTGGGTCGTGACAATTTCACTTCTCTTTTTTGTATGGACATCCACACACACATTTTTTGGGAAAGGGGTTATTGAAAGAAAGGCCTAGGCTTAAATAGGGTAGCAAAGGATATCATCATTTTTAGGGATGCTTTTTGGCCACTATGTTTAGAATGGTGACCTCTTTTGGGTGATTCTTAAGCAGTCATGTATCTGTTTCACCAATACTTACCTTATCGCAATAGACTAAGAGTAGAACCGTCGAACGTATCCAGCATTGATGGGCTCAGGAAGATGATCTCCGTCCATGGTGGCAAGGCGGATGGCGTGTCCTAGTAGCACTTCTCGGACGATGTAAGGTCCTTCCCAGTTCGGCTTGAACTTCCCTCTCAGATCGGTGTGGAGGGATGGGAAGATTTTCTTCAGTACAGTGTCTCCTACCTTCAGATCTTGACTGCGAACACGTTTATTGTAAGCCTATGTGATTCGCCCCTGGTAAACCTGAGTATGACACAAGGCTAGGAGTATCTTCTCGTCTAATAAGTTTAATTATTCAAAGCGGGATCTCTCTCTCTCTCTCTGCTTCGGGTAAGCCTGATTCCATGAGAATTTGGAGCGAGGTTACTTCAACCTCAATTGGTAGGACGACCTTAGTTCCATACACAAGGGGGAACGGTGTTGCCCCTGTAGCGGTACTAATCGATGTTCTGTAGGCCCACAAAGCAAACGTCAGCATTTTGCTCCAATCTTAGTAAGTGACGACCATTTTCTTGAGGATGCAGACGACTGTCTTGTTCGCAGCTTTCACGACTCCATTAGTTTAAGGCCGATAAGGTGACGAGCGATGGTGCTTGATTTTATATTGCTCGCAGAAGGCTCGGATGCGCTTATTCGCAAAGTTAGTGTCATTGTTCGTGGTAATATCCTTGGGTACTCTAAATCAGTACATAATATTATTTTTGAGAAACTTCTCGATGTGATTGGCCGTGATGTTGGCATATGATGCCGCTTCTACCCACTTGGTAAAGTATTCAATGGCGACGAGGATAAATCGATGCCCATTTGATGCTTTCAGATTAATCATTTCGACGACGTCAAGGACCCAAGTAGTAAATGGCCAAGGAGTGGTCATGCAGTGAAGATCGAAGGCAGGAGCATATATTAGACTGGAGTGTTCCTGACACTTATAGCATTTCTGAATATATTTGCAGCAATCTGATTCCATAGTGGTCCAAAAGTATCCCTGCCGTAAAATTTTCTTGGCGAGCATGTGACCGTTGACGTGGGCTCCACATCTCCCTCATGGATCTCCTTCATGATATTAATCGCTTCACTTTCTGTAAGGCATCTGAGCAAGAGGTTATTGTAGGATCATTTGTAAAGGCACTCTTCACAAATGATGTAGCCTGCTGTTAAATGTTGAATAGTTCGTTGGTTGGTCTTAGATGTACCCTCAGGGAAAGTTAAGGTCTCAAGGAAATTTTTGATATCTGAGAACCAAGGTGGCTCATCATCAGGCTTCATAGGTTCCTCAATCTGGAGGCAGAAGGCCGGCTCATTCCTTTGCTCGATCATGATTGGCTTTATTTCAGCACCATGTAGGAATTCCATCATTGATGCCAACGTCGCTAGTGCATCGACAGAATGATTCCTTATCCGGGGACATATGAGAATGTCACGTCTTGGAAGTAAGCTATCAAATCCTTGAGATGTTCATGATAGGGGATCAATTTCTCGTCTTTCATCTTTCAATCACCATTTGTCTGGCATATGATCAACTGCGAATCGCCAAACACTCAAAGGTGAGTTATATTCAGATCGAGGGCCGCCTGTAGACCAACGGCACAAGCTTCGTACTCAGCCATGTTGTTAGTGCAAGGAAAGTTGAGCTTGATAGAGACGGGTACATGGGATCCTTTCGGCGAAATTAGAATGCGCGAACTCCTTGACCCTCGACATTTGCTGCCCCATCAAAGTGCATTACCCATGACTCCTCTGCTTCTTCAATATCGTCTTCCGTCATGAATAGGATGTCCTCATCGGGGAACTTGGTTCTTAAAGGCTCATAATCTGGCAAAGGATTATCGACAAGATGATCGGCGAGTGCCTGCCCCTTAATCAACTTTTGAGTGACGTACGTGATGTCAAACTCAGACAATAAAATTTGCCATCGTGTGGTTCGCCCAGTGAGAGCCGGCTTCTCGAACAGGCATTTCAAAGGATCCATGAGGGCCAAAAGTAGAATGGCTTGGGATAGCAAGTGATGGTGGAGCCTATGAGTAGCCCATACAAGAGCCAGGCATGCCTTCTCTATATGAGAATAGCGCGTCTCATAATCAGTAAATTTCTTGCTGAGATAGTAGATGGTCTACTCTCTTATTCCTATCTCATCATGCTAACCTAAGACGCATCCCATCGAGACCTCCGTCGTGGAGAGATACATTAAGAGTGGTATCCCTGGCTCAAGTGGTACCAAAACAGGTGGGTTAAGGAGGTAGCTTTTGATTTTATCGAATGCTGCCTAACAGTCGTCGTTCCATTCAACGAGCGAGTTCTTCCTTAGTAGCTTGAAGATTGGCGTGCAAATTAGAGTTAGCTGTGCAACGAACCGACCGATATATTGTATTCTACCCAGGAACCCTCTGACTTCTTTCTCGGTAGATGGTGGAGGCATTTTAGTGATAGCTTTGACTTTAACTGGGTCGACCTCGATCCCTCTTATGCTGACGATGAACCCCAACAACTTTTCGGACATAGCACCAAACGCGCACTTTTGTGGGTTCAGACGTAGTCGATACTTTCTCAACCTCTCAAACAGCTTTTGAAGGTTTACCAAGTGATCGCCTCGCTTTGGTGACTTGGCTATCATGTCATCGACATATACTTTAATTTCTCGGTGCATTATGTCGTGAAATAGCGCAGTCATAGCTCTCTGGTATATTACGCCGGCATTCTTTAGCCCAAATGGCATGACTCTATAGAAAAAAGTTCTCCAAGGGGTAATGAACATTGTATTCTTGCGATCAACCTCTGCCATCTTTATTTGATTGTATCTTGAAAATCCATCCATGAAAGAAAGCATCTCGTGCTTAGCAGTATTATCGACCAAGATGTCGATGTGTGGCAGTGGGAAATCGTCCTTCGGGTTTACCTTGTTCAAATTTCAGAAGTCGATGCACATGCGGACGTTTCCATCCTTCTTCGGCACCGGCATAATATTGGCTAGCCACTGCGGGTACTTGGATACCATGAGAAACCCCGTATCATACTGCTTGATGACCTCATCTTTGACTTTTAGCATCCATTTGGGTCAGAGACGTCTTAGCTTCTGCTTGACCGACTTCATAGCGGGGTAAAGAGGCAACTCATGCTCAACCAAATTGGTGTCCAGACCAGGCATGTTCTCGTACGACCAGGCAAAAATGTCTTGGTATGACCGAAGGAAGTCGATCATGCTTTTTCTCTCCTCGGGAGACATCGACATTCTAATTTTGGTTATTCAGGGAATCTCCTCAGTCCCTAGGTTAACGTCTTCGGTCTCTTCGACAACGGGGGTGGGGCCATGCTCAAAGTTGGCAAACTGGTCAAGGAGCTCATTGGGGAGCTCCTCCAAAGGACTATCCTTGTCCAAACTCGCAAGACCTACCTCTTCTTGTATTTCTACAAGGAAGGGGGATTTTATATGGGATGAGTATTTCAATTAAGGCATCCTTTTGTGGAACTTTTTCTGGAATTTTAAATAACGATATTTTTGGACTTTGGATTTTTTCTATATTTTGGGGATTTTATATTTTTTCCATATTTTTGAGATTTTTTATTTTCTTTGGAGGTGGACCCTTGGCAAGGCGGGTTGCTATATATATACAAGGTATTGCCTGCCAAGGGCTTATCTCACTTTTTATAGGTTGTTTTTTTTTTGGGAAACAAATGTTAAACTTAGGCCACTCCCTGCTTCCAGAGTTTGGGGTAAAGATGCCCAGTTGCGTACCTGAGGGGCTGCTCCTTTACCTGTTTGGATGGAGGGTGCTGATTGATATGGCTCATTGGAGTCAACCTCCATCATATTGATCCCCAATTCGTCCGAGATGATGCCCTCAAACGTCAATACCATTTTGTGGTGATTTACCACAGGGGGTGTTTGTTTAGGTACCGGCAGTCATTCCTCGAAGAGGGACCACACAGCTAAATCTATTTTCAGGCTGAGAAGGGAGATCTGGGGATTGGTGGGATGTATTGGGGCTGTGGGTTTGTGTAAATCAATTACCCCATTTCGGTCAATCTTTACGACCCTAGCACTGACAAAGGATTCCCTAATGTGTGGCCTAGGGCGAGGTTTCTCTTCTATGTTGATTCCTCGATCTCTTACAACTGTGGTGACCCTGGCTTTCTCTTTAGCTTCTCGGACCTCTTCCTTTGTGGGCTTGTATCCCAGCCCGAATAGGACCTTTTACCCCTTAGCAATAACTGGCTCTTTTCTGCCTTGCAGCCTAGGCCCAAGCCCTCGATCTTTCTGATAGCCCCACTTTTGGAGCATAGCTACCGCTGCTATCATACCGCCTCCCATTTTAGGCATGATGCCCTCAATGGGCTCCGGGAGTATTGTTGATACCTCATATTCAAAACTGCGGAGGTCAACGTCCTCAGTAGTGTGCGACACATCCAGTACATTGGGCTTCTCCATGCTGTTGGTGGCCTTTTCTTTTTCACTATGCCCCTCACCGATGATCATGATAATCTTGTGCCCAGATGTAAACTTGAGTTTTTGGTGCAAAGTGAAAGGTATGACTCCAACCTCGTGCAGCCACGGGCGCCCCAACAATAGATTAAATGAGGATTTGATATCCATTACTTGACACAAGATGGAAAAGGTCATTGGCTCAATCAACAGCTCAAGATCAACTTCTCCCATTATTTCTCTCCTGGTATTGTCAAAACCTCTTGCGCTAGTCCTCGTGGGCCTCAACATGCAGGGGTCCACACCAATTTTGGTGGCAGTTCTCAACCGGCACACGTTCAAAGCCGACCCGCTATCAATTAGAACCAAGGGAATTATCATATTTCCAAATTCGACAGTAATATTGAGGGATTTAGCATGACTGTTTCCCTCCTCTGGTAGATCTGCGTCTGAAAATGAAATGGCATTGGGTGCCATTACTTGTTCGATTATTTACATGACTTCGTCTGGGCTAACTTGTTGGGACACATGTGCATTCTTTAACGCCCCCATTAGAGCTTGGAAATGGAGTGAGGACGTCATCAGAAGATCCCAGACAATGATATGGGATGACATCCTTCTTAACTAAGTCTCGAGAATGTGCTCCCGGCCCATCTTCTCAAACGAGTGGATTGCGCTGTCCTTCTTCCCCTCTGGCCATGTTGGTGCTATTGCTGTTGTTGCCTCGGGCTGTTTTGAGATTCTTCTCGATCTAGTAACGAAGTCTACTGCCCCCTCCCTGCTGCTGCTGCCGGTGTTAGCATTGGGTTGCTCATAGCTCAGCGGGACCTGATGTGGATCATAGGTTGGTCCTGAGAGCTAGAAAGGTATGGCCATCAGCACCTGAAGTGCATGTACTGATGGCTCTGGGAGGGTAGGTATGACCTGGCTTACCTCAGTGATGGATGGATGGGTGGCAAAATTGGGACAGGTAGGGGTGGTGAAGTTTACCGATAGTTTCACTGGGGGTAGTGGGGTGGGCGTAGGCCATTGGTAGTTGATGGGTGCGGGCGAAGGATTGGGGGTTTGATGGGCCACTAGGGAATTGCTGGGGGTGGTAGAGTTTGTGGGTGGTTGAAATGGGGATAATGGGGATAATGGGGTGAGTGTAGGCCACTGGTAATTGATGGGTGCGGGTGGGGAATTTAGGGTCGAATGGCTTATTGGGTAATTCAAGGGGTTGGTGGAGTATGGCTGATATGCATTTATTTGTACGTAATTTATGAGAGTGGATGGTGGAAAATATGCCTTAAGATCTAGGGGTTCAGCTTGTGGTGTAGGAGTGGGAAAGTAATCCGCTAGATTCAGGGGTTTAATCACCCTAATGGTTCTTTCATCTTGGTCTTACTGCCTGGGGATCACAAAATTTTCTCTGTTACTGGTAATCAGAGGGGTCAAATTCATACTCTTCCTCAATTTCCTCTACCATCCCTATGGTGGGTCTGGGACCTGCTATTCTGGTAGGGTGTGATGGTAAAGGCACCTGATGGATATTCACATACTAGTTTTCTTGGGTGGGTGCAGGGGGAATGATCTTCCCAGCATCGATTAAGTCTTGGATCGCATGCTTCAATGGGAAGTAGAGATCAGTCGGGTGACCCGGACTGATCTCTACTTCCCATTGGGAGGAGGTCGTAGTTGTGGTGTGGTGGTAAAGGCACTTGATGGAAATTGTAATGAGTATTGGGGTCAAAATTATATGGAATCAGATTGGGATGAGGTCGTAGTTGGAGAACAGTTATTAAACCCTTTTCAATTAATAATGGAAAAAGTACACTCAGGGATTGCCCCAAGGGCGTAAAGACTCGATCATAATAGGCACTCCTCTCTGGGGTCATATGCATTCCCTGCCCATTCTCGACTCTTTGTACTGACCTTGTCCTGACGGGAGCTGGTTGCGCTGCTTTAAATTGGAAGGGGGCTACATTGTTATTGTTGGGCCAAGTGTTTATAATATTCTGTACCTCTGCTCCTGTTCTTCTATCGTTTCTCTGTTCGACAAACCTCCTAACCTCACTCAATCCCTCGGATGCATTCTTGTTCAACCGCCCTTCTCTGATGGCGTCCTCATAACGGATGACATTCCTTACCAAGTCAGTAAAACTGGACTGTTACTAGTATACAAGAAAATCTGAGATCACTGGCACGATATTTTTTGAGATCATTTCTATCTGCTCGTCGTCAGGTATCCTGTTTCTGACTTGAGCCGCCAGTGCTCTCCAATGCCCTAAGTAATCACTGAAGGTTTCATTAGAGTTCTGCTTCAATCGGGCTAGATCTGACTTGCGGCTCAATGCCTATATTGTAGACATATTGCTCTTGGAATAGGTGGGTCAGATCCTTCCACATTTTAATCAATAATGGTTCAAGAGATGTGAACCATCTTAAAGTTGGGCCGGTTAAACTTTTCTGGAACACCTTGATGAGGAGTCGTTCGTCTCTGCCATATTGGCACATGCTCCCACAGTAGGACTTAAGGTCTGTAATAGGGTTGCCGGTGCCATTGTATTTGTCGAACGTCGACATTTTGAATTTTGAGGGTAGGGGGACCTCAGCAAATAGGCATAAATTCATGAAGTCTGTGGTGTGGATTTTAGCACCACCCATCTTTTGTAATTACTTATGGATTTTATCCAATTGTTCTTTCAGCTATTTCGACTCCTTTGACATGGGAGCCATCTAATTATTAGCCTGGACTCACTTTGAGCTGCCAAGGGTGGGGTAATTACAGGTAGAGGATTGGCATTGGTTGCTGCCCCGACATAGGCTCCACTATTTCTGATCTCTCCTCATACTGCTGGTCTATATAGGGTGCAGCGAGGGCGGGATTCTCTTGTTGTTGTTGCATGGGTTGGATGGGAATGACATGAGTGGGAGCTGGGTGAGCCCATTGGGGGTGAGGAAGGGTTTGCTGGGTGATGGGATAAATGAAAGTTTGGTTTTGGGGCGGGGCCTAATGGGGCCATTGGATATGGGGGAAGGTTGAGAGATGACCTTGTGGTGTGGGGCCATGAGAAAATTGGGTTTGGGGAATGGCATGGGTTTGACCTGGCTGTGAAGGTTGGGTGAAATGTTGGGGGTATTGTGGAAGGTATGAGTGTGGGGTTTGGGCTTGGGCCATGAAGCCTTGGTCATGATAAGTTTGGGCCATGGGCCATTGATAGGTTTGGGCCATGGGTCCTTGATAGGTTTGGGCTAGGGCCCTTGGTAGGTTTGACCCATGGGCCCTTGATGGGTCTGGGCCGTGGGCCCTTAGTGGGTCTGGGCCATGGGCCATTGGTGAGTCTGGACCATGGGCCATGGGTAGGTTTGGGTGGTGGGGTACTGGGCCATGGGGCCCTAGGATATGTGGGAAAAGGGGGTTTGGGCCAATGGGCCTTGGGGCATGTGGGAGGTTGGAGATTGGGCCATGGGGCCTTGGGGCAAGTGGGTAATGGGGGTTTGGGTGATGTGGATTATGGAGGGTTGATGGGGGTCATGGGAGAGTAAGGCATGGAGATTGGCTAGGGTATGGGATGGGTTCATGGGCATGGGGTGTGGAGGAGAGGTATTTTGGGAAGCCTTCTATGAGGAGTAGGCTTGGAACATCTCCTCCATCATGACCATGGAAGGGGGATCAAATGTGGATGGTGGATTTAAGGGATGATTGAGTATGGATGGGATAGAGGTGGAGGAAAAATTGGGCATGGCCCTGGTAAGATCGGGCATGGCCATGATAGGTGGTAGGATATGGGGTGGATTGGAGAGTTGAGGTGGGGCAAAGGGTGGGGAAGGATTAGGGATGAGGATTGGTGGGGTGTGGATGCTTGGAAAAAATCGGGCGTGGCCCCGGTAAAAACGGGCATGACCCGGATAGATGGGGGGATTTGTGGGGGGTTGGATAGGGTGGAAGTGGTGTATGTGAATGTGGGTAGATTGGGCATATAGGGGGGAGATGGGAAATGGGGCATAAATGTGGATTGGGAGTATGGGTGTGGGTTTTGTATAGATGTGGATGGAAAATGTGTTGGATTGGGCATGGATATGGGAGGGAGAATGGGCATGGTTTGAGCAAAAGATGGGGAATGGGGGGGGGGGGGGGGTTGATTTTGGATATTTTGGGGGGTAGTGGTTGGAAAAATGGAGGCACCAAATGGGCCGGTAACGGTAAAGGGGGGTTGGGTGAGGGGGATGGTGGAAAAAAATTCTCCCGAATGGGAGTGGGTTGGAGAATGGGGCGGGGATGAGTCGGGATCGGTGTAAGCCGGGTCCACGACCCACGACATTTTACGGGAATGGGTTGGGTAAGGGTGCCCTGGATAAGGCCCAAAAATACTCCTCCTTCTTTCCCTACAGGACGGCGGAGGGCAAGATGATATCGTTGTGCCGGCACCACAAACTATTTTTTTTTTAGGTTTTGATTTGCTTTTTTATTTTTTTGATTTTTGGAAAAGGTTTTTGAAAAAATAAAGGTTCCGAGGCCTTGGAATTCCCTTTTCGGGTGGCTCCCGTACCCTAATTCAAGACCCATAGCGACGACTCCGACTCACTTCGAAAGAATCGAAAGAGAACCTTCGATCTATTGAAGGCACAGAAATCGAGGTAAACAACCCGATCCCCCAGAATGAGCCAAACAGAAGTTGCTCTATTTTGATCGACGGGGGCGTATTGGGTGTCGAAGATGGTGGGGCCCAAACAAGGCACTAAGCGCATTGATTGGGGGACTTGGAAGGTGAAAAAGGCCACGGATTTGGGCTGGTATTGTGCAGAACAGACCTGGCGCAACTAATACACGAGCCCAGGTAGCAGGACCCTTTTTTTACACTGGCGCAACTATTAGTTGCACCAAGGTAAAAAGTGAGGATTTAAAGCTGGCGCAACTATTAGTTGCGCCAGTTATAAATTCTAGCTTTTTACACTGGCGCAACTAATACTTGCGCCAGGTAAAAAATGCTGCTTCAGAACTGATGATAGCAGGCACCAACACCCGGAATGAGTCTCTTTTTTTGGTTTTTGTGGAAGCTAGGCTTCCGAGAACTGAGCTATTTTTTTGTGATCGATTCTCTCCTCACTGCACCTAAAGGACTTGAGTCTGGTATAACTCGCTAGCGCTCTCCCCAAGGGTTTTAAGCTTTGGAATGGGAACCCACCCGATATACCTCCGGCACGAGCGCCTTCTCAGGTACTAGGTGGGCTAGAACTTTTTTGGATCATCACCACTAGGGGCTGCCACTAAACTAAGACCCGGGTGGTTGTGTGTTTGCCTAATCCCAACCCTTTTAAAATCTACCCCATAAAAGCAATTAATTAAGCTCCCTAACTTGGTTCAATTTTAATTTTTTTTCAAAGCTTTTCTTCTTTATGGAAGTTTTCTTTAGTTCAAAGACCGGGGGTGATGATCCCGTGCCGCCACTACGGGCTGGCGTCCACTGTTGTAATATGCTTGCACAAGTAGGCCCGCCAAACAATTAAGACACTTTAAATGATAAAAAATTAAAGAAATTGAAAGATCATTCTCAAGTAGGCCCACCAATCGGCTAAGGCACTAAAATGATGAAAAAGTAAAGAAAATTAAAAGACAATACGCATGTAGGCCCGCCAATCGGCTAAGGCTCATAAATGACGTAAAAGTAAGGGTGAGTAAAATGACTTAATCAGAGGGGTGAGTAAAAATAAAATAAAAAACAGTAATAAAAGGTTAGTAAAAATCAAAAATAAAAAAGTCAAGTTCAAGGAGAAGCTTTACAAAAAAATCTCCAGCAGAGTTGCCATCTGTGCAACCGTGGGATTTTTGACGATCCCATCACGGCGATGCGCTCGCTTGCAAAAAATATAGAGTCGCCACCCGAAGCTTTTAGTGTCCCGGAAAACCTAGTTTATTTTTATGAGCACCGAAGTGCTAAAAATATGACTCTGAATCCGTATCCCCACCAAAGGCTCTTGGGTAAGGGCTTCTGTTATCGATCAAGATGGTGTTAGGCACCCGATCAACCCGCTCAACGCGGTCTCTACTAATAGCCAATACAAAAATAAAGTAAAAGAAAAGAAAATGACTTTCTTTTGTCCAAATGGGCCTTAAATCCTATTTGTGCTCCTCCGTTCCTATCAAAAATTCGACGGCATAACGACACAAATGGGAGGATGGGAAGAGCTAAAGAAGAGATAGGAGAAGAAAGGGGAGAGACGGAGCCCTCGGGCCCTTGTAGCATCGTAGGAGAGCCTTGCGTTGGCTTGTTTTGATGAACTTTTGAAGGCTTGAATGGTGGAGAAAGGTATTCTAACTCCTAAGGCTTGAAGCTAAGGGGTAGAGAGGTAAGGCTAAGGGATTACACACACCTAACCTAAAGGCTTTTAGTGAAATGCTAAGGTCTAAGGGAGCTTTTAGAAATTTAAAATTTGTATGAGAAGTGTGCACCAAAGGGAGAAAGATCTTCTCACTTTAAGCTCTTTCTCTTTTAGGCCAAAATTCTCAACCCCTAAATCAAAGGGAGGGGGGCTCTATTTATAGGAAATGGGTGGGTTAGGAGATCACTTAAGTACTAATTGGGGTTAGCAATTAGGTAATCTCAAATCTAAAGTTTCCTAGGATTTTTAGAGCCTTGAAACATGTGAAAAGGTCCTCCAATGGTGGATGATGGAGTGAGGCCTTAAGCCACTTAAGGGGTTGCAAATAGGTAGTGAGTGGGTACAACAGAACTATTAAAACACACCCCAAAGGTTGAGGTGGTCAACAAGTTAAATCCCAATCATGAATTTCGGATCAAAAAGACATGGTTACTGTTCATATGTCTGGCACAACTAATAGTTGCGTCAGGCAAATGTACAATAAAACAGTGCTGAACAGTGCCTGGAAGTTGGCTCGCGAGGGTGGTGGGGTCTATATTTAAAATTGGCGCAACTATTAGATGTGTCAGGCTTAATTTCTGGGAGAAGTGGCCTGACGCAACTAATAGTTTGCGCTAGGTAAAATTATAACTGGCGCAACTATTAGTTGCGCCAAATCCCTAGGGGGCCCACCTGATTTTACTCTTTTACCCTTCGGGTTCGGACTGCCATATTGTTTGATGTACAACTTCTATTGAGGCGATTCTTAGACTGTTGGAAAGCTGATGTCCTCTACTTTTCAATGGTATGAGATTCAATTATAGTAGAAGGGCGTAGCTAGTCCCGGTGCACCACACCCTTTTCCAAGGTTTTGAAAGGTTAGGTTTAGGTTCAAAACGGGTTCTAAGGGTTGGGATTGATTTTTAAAGGTTCGGGGTAGGTTCCTAAGGGATCTAGGGTGATTCCTAAGGGTTTAAAAGGGTTCTAAAGTGGTTCCTAAAGGTTCCATACATGCCATCAAAAGCTCGGAAGCACACCTTTCTTGAAATGTGTTTTGATCGGGCCTTAGGCCAAATTTGGGTGTCTACACTACCACAGTCTGAAGTTTGAAGGATTAGGATTTATTTTCTTGCAAAAATGAGTTTAAGAATCATTCTTTTATTCATATTTCTCTAGTATTTTAGACCCTTAAAGATAGATATAAGTTTTCATAAAAACGACATATTAGATGAAATTCTATCTCCGTGGGAACGGTCCTATACTAGCTCTACAATTTCTATTGTGCGCTTGTAATAGGTTAAGACAACCTTAGTTAATGAAAGATACACATAAGATAGCAAGTCAGGAAGGATGTTCCTTTTAACCTTGATGCCAATTGTATGAAGGCCTTTTGAAATTGAGAGAGTTGCTTTCAAATGCTCCGGTGATCAAACCTTCGGATTACTCGCTCCCTCTTGAAATAATGTGTGACGCTTCGGACTATGCAATGGGAGCAGTCTTAGGACAAAGGGTAGGTAAATTACCCCATGCAATTTACTATGCTAGTAAAACACTGTTGGACGAATAGTTGAATTATACCATGATAGAAAAGGAGTTATCGTCTGTGGTATATGTGCTGGATAAATTTTGCTCATATTTGCTAGGTTAAAAAATAATGGTTTTTTCAAATCACTCGATGTTAAAATACTTGTTGGCGAAAAAGGATGTGAAACCGAGATTGATTCGATGGATTCTGCTTCTCTAAGAATTCAACTTTGAAATTCGTGATAAAAAAAGAATTGAGAATGTGGTCGCCGATCACCTGTCACGAATCTTACCTGAAGAATCATCCTCGTTAGAGACCATCCATAACACAATTTCGAGTAAACAATTAATGGCAATAGGTGCGGCAGCAAATAGAGCCCCTTTGTATTTGTGGACTATTTGGTCACTGGGAGAATCCCTTCGCAGTGGGATAAAAATGACAGAGATCTATTTTTCTCTCAAGTAAAATACTATTTCTGGGATGAACCACACTTGTTCAAGATTTGCTCAGACCAAGTGATTAGGAGATGCATGCCGGAAGAAGAGAAAACTAGCATTATGAACTTTTGTCATGCTAGGGCATGTGGAGGCCATTCCGGAGGACAAAAGATCGTGCATAAAATTCTTCAAAGCGGGTTTTATTGGCCCTCCATTTTTTGGGATACATCAAGGTACTGTAAAGAGTGAATAAGATGTCAAAGGCTGGGAAACATTTCAAGAAGAAATATGATGCCATTGCAGCCAATTTTAATCGTCGAAGTCTCCGACGTGTGGGGAATTGACTTCATGGGTCCCTTTCCTCCATCTTTTGATTTTCTTTACATCCTGGTTGCAGTGGATTATGCATCAAAATGGGTGGAAGCAATAGCCACCAGATCAAATGATCCCAAGGTTGTCGTCAAGTTCTTGAAGGAAAATATTTTCAATCGGTTTGGAGTACCGCGAGCCAATATTAGTGATGGTGGGTTTCATATTTGTAATCGCTACTTTGATTCACTAATGAAGAAATATGCTATTATGCATAAAGTAGCTACGTCATACCACCCCCGGACCAGTGGACATGTGGAGGTGTCAAACCAAGAGATAAAGAGAATCTTGGAAAAGACTGTGCGACCGGATAGGAAAGATTGGTCATTGCGCTTGTCTGACTCCTTATGGGCGTATCGAACAACATTCAAGATGCCAATAGGGATGTCGCCCTTTAGACTTGTGTTCAGGAAGGCTTGTTACCTCCCGGTTGAATTGGAACATAAGGTGTTATGGGTGATAAAGCATTTCAATTTCGATATGCAATTGGCTGGGTCGAATCCCAGTTTACAATTGAACGAACTAAAAGAACTGCTCTATGATGCATATGAAAATTTGAAACTTTACAAGGAGCGATCCAAGAAGCTACATGATCAATTAATCTCTCAGAAAGAATTCCACCCAGGACAAAAGGTGTGGTTATTCAATTCAAACTTGACGTTCCATCCAGGAAAATTGAGATCGAGGTGGGAAGGACCTTTTCAGGTCATATCACTTCCACCCATGGTGCCGTTGAAATTTGTGATTCAAAAGATAACCATGTGTTCAAAGTCAATGGTCAACGCCTCAAATTGATGTTTGAGCCGATGACCCAAATATCTATTAAATCGATTAATCTCATAGATCCCAAAGATTGAGAATTTAATGGTCGAGCTGTCGACAACTAAACTCAACGCCTACTAGGAGGCAACCCAGTTGATTTGTTTGTCATTCATAGTGTCTTCTAGTTCGACTTGTGTAGGGTCCATTATTAATCAATTGATTTTTATAAATCAATCGAGTGATGTAATGTCCCAAAAATTTTAACCTTTAAACAATACACCTCGGTGTGCGTGCTCGACTAGTCACGTACCCGACTGGTCATGTACCCAACTTTGTGAAAATAAATTGGCAAGTTATGTTAGGATATGTGTTAAGTGAAATAAGAATGATTGAGATTATGTATGAACCCTTGGATGAGTTCAGAGACACCTAGTTACGGCGTATGTGCCTAACACTTAAACCTATAGCTAGATATAAGAAATAGAACTGTTAATCTCTGAAAAGTACCACTTTTCACCCCTTAACCTGGCCTTTAATAGATCTTTGAGCTGATTAATAATGGTTTTTAAGTGTGTTTGTGTAAATAAAAGGAAATTATAGCTTAGTGCCACAATCCTTCATTTTCAAGCCAAGAAGAAAGAATTCTTTGTTAAGTTGTGGAGCTGACGAATTTATTAGGTGTGCACCATGATGGTTCATATCATTGGGGTGTTTTACATACATCTGGGTCCTAGAAAGCTTGCTGAGAGAGAGTGGCTAAACCCAAAGTTGATGGAGTGCCGCAGAGGAGTTAAATGGAGCAGCCATAGAGCACATCAATGAGTACAACAATTCAAGTGGCACATTACAACTATAGTTCTTCCATTTCAAGCTGCTTGAGAACCATATTGCTGAAATATAGCAGCTACAGATTTGAAGAATTAAAGGACTCGAGCAGCCACACTGCTAAAATCCAAAGCAGCATTGCTGATATCAAGCTGCAGCAGAGAAGCCCAACTTTACAAGCTGCAACATTCAAGTCAGGCCAAGCTGTATATCTGCTGCATCCACTTATAGAGCAGCTGCTGCAGAATTGAATCCCACATGATGAAGACCTGAAGACTTGAAACAAGAGCTGCATTGCCTGATTTAAACTTTGTTGCATTCAACCTGTGGAGAGGCATTGTTGAAGCCAACACCTAGATCGAGCAGTTCACAACCTCAAAGCTTCAATCACTCACCAGTTGAGCTGTTGTTGTAATCACTCAAGGAAGCTGCATCTACTGCACCTCATCTTCAAAAGCTGTTGCACCAATCAAACAACTGATGCACTCCACTTGCAAAGCTTCCGCTAAAATCACTCAAAATAGTTGCTGCAATCTTTGCACCTGTCGAATAGTTGCAGACTTGTGCCACTAATGAACTCGAGCAACTGCCTTGAACCTTTCGAGCAGATGGCTTGTGATGTTTTTGAGACACTAGAACAGCCCACACCCAATGGAGTGCAGCAACAGAAGCAACCCAAGTATTCGAGCAGCTGCACATAATGAAGCATACTTGAAGCTGTCAAGTATTCGAGCAGCTGAAGACAACTACTCGAGCTATCGAGTGCTGATGTATGGAAGTCTAGCAGTTAAGGCAGCCTCTCGAGCAGTTTGAAGAGCTGCACCTTTAAGAACCCGACAGGCTCCTTGCAGCTTACACATGAACTATGTGAGCTGTGCATGCTTAAAATGATCCACTCGATAGGTTCATGCATGCTTAAAATGATCCACTCGACAGGTTCATGAACCTTTCGAGCTGTTTAAATATTGCTGCATTAGAACCCCACGAGCAGCTGAATTGAACCTGTCGAGCTACAGCCTGGAGAGAATCAACCTGGCGAGCTATTGCTTTTAGGTAGATGAGCAGATCTTGAGTGGTTCAACTCCTTGCTGCCTTGAACCTGCTGAGCTGTGTACAGCTAAGAGCTGTAGCACACTAAGCTGTCGAGCAGCTGGAAAACATCTACTCGAGCTCACCATGCAGCAATAAGCTGTCGAGTTGCAAATACTTAAAGCGCATCCTCACGAGCTGCATGGAGAAGCAACCTATTGAGCTGGGTTAGGTGAGCTGGCCAGGTACCTGCTTCCAAAAGTAGGAGACCCGAGTTCGAATCCCCTCTCCCCCTTGAGGCCAACCTAGGGATTTATATCCTTTGCTGACCCGGCATATGCTGAATTTGGGGTGCGCATGTGCCCCTGGGATTAGGCGGGTGCTCTAAGAGGCCTGGATACCCAGGTTATCAAAAAAAAAAAAAAAAAAAAACATTGAAGCCCAGCATCTACTTGTGCAGTCTATAATTATTTTATACAACTTGTCGAGCAGCTGCAGTGCAACCATTGATGCACTCGAGCACTTAAAGTGCAGCTGTCATCCTCTTGAGTTGCTGGGCAGCCTATCGAACTGAAGTGCTGAAGGTTTTAATGCACTTGAGCAGTTCATTGTGCTGATTTTTATGGAGTAAAGCAGTTTAAAGGCTTGGTAAAGCAACCGCTCGACTGGTATTGCTGAACTCGAGCATTTTAGAGCTTAAAATCCAACCTCTCGAGTCATTGTTTGAACCCCATGAGCTGTGATGCTTCTGAGGCATTTTGTCGGGCAGTTGCAGTGCTGAAATATACTGCATTTGAACCTGGCGAGGCTGCATTTGAACTTGGCGAGGTTGCATTTGAACCTGATGAGGCTGAATTGAACCTAGCGAGCTGCTGCAGGCAACCTGTTGAGTTACAGTGCTGAAAAAAAGGCTTATTTTAGCCTGGCGAGAACCTAGCAAGGTGAAATTCTGAAGCTAGGAACGTAGCGAAAACCTAGCGAGGTGAAATTCTGAAGCTAGGAACGTAGCGAAAACCTAGCGAGGTGAAATTCTGAAGCTCTATCCTCGCGAGGCACGAATTCCAGCCACTTGTTTTCACACTCCAGGGATATTTTGGGGATTTCACAACTTCTAGGGCACACATCCCAATGTCCCACACATCCCAAAGCATCCAAGGGCTGCAAATAAGCCACGACGCCAACTCCAAACCTCCTCATTTCTGATTGGCTATTGCACATAGCTGCTGTAAGGATTGTATAAATTGAGTTATATTATATTTTCTAAAACATCCAAAATAGCTAGATCACTTTTAGGTTTTATTTTTCTAGGGTTTCGAGTCAGACTTGTTTCCCTTTTATTTTTCATTTCTTCCTCCTTTAGCCCAGCGGCAATGCTGAGTTAATGTTCTTTGTAGCAGCTAGGTATATTCTAGTTTTGCAATTGGTTTTGTAATAACATAGAGAGCTGTCTTGAGATTTTGCAAGGACTGCTGCCTTGAGGGCAATCATTGTAAGTTAATTTTAATCAATGAAATGCCATGTTTAAAGCTCCATTAGATTTGTATTTTTCTGTGTTTTTTCACACAAATTTTTATAGGTTTTGATGTTCCCATGGTTGCTTGAGCTTGTAGCTCTGCAACCATGGTGGCAGCAGTAGTTTTACTGTTTTATCTTCAATCTCAATGATCCGGATAACCTATGGGATAGCTTGTGGTCATTAAAGTGGGTAGGGTATAGTCCTAAGGCTGGTCCATATCACAGGGCTGAGATAGATTCTTTTTCTTTGCACTTAATCTTGCAGCCAAGTGAGAGATAGTTGCAGAGCAAAACTCTCCTCTGTTTTACATCTCCATTTTCAGTGAATAGACCTGATATTTTGTAGAGATTATAGACTTGTGAGCTACGTCACTGTAGGTCTTTTTGTAGCAATGACCAGCTGAGTCTAAAGCCCCATTCAACCCATTGATTTTTATGTTTTTCACCTGATTTTTAAGGGTTGTTTGTCCATATGGTTGCTTGAGCTTGTAGCCTTCCAACCATAGTGTCTGCAATAGGTTTTATGTTCTGATTTAATCCAATGATTGGATGAAATCCCTGGGGTATTTTGTGACCATTTAAGTGGACAAAATACAACCCTAAGATCAGTCTAGACCTCTTGGTTAGGTTAGATTTTTCTACCTAGCAGATGTACTTGTTGCCATCTAAAGGATTGCTGTAGATTCAGTTATAGATCTGATTTACATTGCTGATTTACCCACAACTGTCTATTTCTTCATCTTTTATCTTTATTTTACCATACCATTGCTGATTTACCCACAACTGTCTATTTCTTCATCTTTTATCTTTATTTTACCATACCATCATCACCCTTCTTTATCCCCTTTCTTTAGTTGTAGTTTATTTTTAGTATAGTTTAGCTTTGTGACACTTAAACACCCTCTCTTTACCTTTCTTTCTAGTTTAGGTTTAGAGTTATTAGATCTATAACTAGATCTGGAGAATTACTATGTCCTTATAGTTTAGATCATCACTCCCTGTGGCACAAACTCTTAATTGATTAAAACTTGTTACAACAGGCCCTGGATCTTACAGGACTGTGTATTTTAGAGTGTTGTTTATATGTTTTTTTCACCTCATTTCATCTCCCTTTGTTTTGTTTTACTTTTATCATTGTTTTCAATAAAATAACAGCAACACTTTAAAATACCAACAAGAACCTTAAGAGAATCTATTTCTCTTGTGAAATGGTTGTGAGAGAGTTATTTAGAGAGAGAGAAGAGGGAAGAACAATTAATACGGTTGTGTGAATGTGTGTATGAAGAAGTTTAGGTTGTGTATTAAGTGCGAGGTTGGATTGTGAGGAATCCGAAGCTCTAAGCTACAAAGCCCTTATTGTGTGCGAGAGCGTGGATCAAAGTATTGATCGACTTAAAGGTAAGAATTCTTAATGAATGAATTCTTAATGAATGAATATGCTCATTTAAGTTGTGCATATGGGTGAAAGATTAGAAGGAGAAAGATAAGATTTGAAGGAAAATGGGTTGGAGAAGTTCAAACCCAAGTTGGGCGAAATCTGATAAAACTGACCGGTCGATTTGGAAAATCGACCGATCAATTTTGTCAAAGCTATGAACCTAAGGTATAAGAACGAAACCGACCGATCCAAATAATTTCGGTCGATTTGGAAAATCGACTGATCGAAAGAAGATCTACCAGTTGATTTTCACAAAACAGGAAGTGTGTAAATTAAGTTCTTGGGAAATCGACCAGTCGATTTCGAATCGACCAGTCGATTTCGAATCGACCGATCGATTTTGAAAACCGACTGGTTGATTTTAAAACCGATCGATCGGTATCTGAGTACTAGAAGACTGATTTTCTGAAGGAAATCGACCGGTCGATTTGGGAATCGACTGATTGGTTTTAGCAGTTTCAGGACTTTGGTTTGTTTTAAAAGGAGGGCTTTGTGGAGACTTTGTATCTCCCTGTTTTGCGTCATATTTTTGACGTTTTGTTTATGTAATTGTATGTGTTAGGTATAAGCTTGAGCAATGGGATAGAAGGGCTAACATGAGCTAAGGAAATTAAGTGTGACTTCGTGTGAGGTAGGAAAAACTCTGCAACACGCATATTTGATTTTGTTAGCATGCTTTTATGATATGATAGGTGTGTGTATGAATGGTGGTTTTGTAAATCATTCAGCATGGGTTCGTTTAAGTATTTAAATGAGATAGATGTGAGTGAGTATGAAATGTGATAGGTGAGCATGTGACATTTGTAAGAATTAAGGATATGTGTGAGTGACACCAGGAATATGATATGTGCGTATGTGAACTTCAAAATCAAAACTAATATGAATTATCACAATATACGGTGAATAACTATATGTAGATTTTGCACGTTGATTTAAGGTTATGTATTGAACACCCTACCGAGGCGGTGGTATACCCGCAACCAGTACGGTGGGATATCCGTAATTATGCTCTGGTATGGCGGGATATCCGTTCTTTGGTTTCTAATATGTGGAAATACTTCGTTTGGCATAAGTCTCCTAATTCGAAGGGGCTTGGGCAATTTCATATGAATGGTTCATTGAATGACGATGTTTGGGGTGTTCCATCGGTATATATATGGCTTTCAATACTATATTTGCTCGATAGATTATTTAAGTGATTTGTTTAAGTATATGTGTGCGTTAAGAGAACAACTTGAGTAATCATGATAAGCATGTTTGAAGCTTTGCATCCGATATATATTTTAGTCAATTTAAATGCTTTTAAATTGTAACTCATTGTAAGAGAAGCATGTTTTTGATTGTGTCATGAAATATATGTTTGACATCATAATATGCATCTTGTTTAAGTTTTCCTATTGAGCTTAGATGTAGCCCTTCGACTATACGTCACAGGTTCAGAGGTAGCTGCGGGGACTAAGGACGTAGATTCTGAGGACTCGGAGTACATTCCTAAGGAGGAGACTGAGCCCCCTCTAGAGGAGTTCTTCTAGTAGATTGAGTTGCGCTTGTGTATTTTGAGAGCTATGTTGTAAGGCTTAGTACGTCCAGCCGGTTTAGTTTTGTAAGGATAATTGTATATGTCATGCAGTATATTGTTTTGCGAACCATACGTTGGTGACGATTGTTGTCACTCCTGGTTTGGTTCTTTCTGCCATGTGAGTACATGGGGTTAGAACTCTCTTTTGTGATCTTTTGAGTTGTCTTGTATAGAAATGGAAATTTCTTTCTTGTGATGACTCTATCTACTTGTTAGATGTGTACTTTGTTCCTCTTTGAGTGTGGATGTGCCAAGTGTTCAGTGAGTTATAATGGGTTTGGCCTTAAGGGCCTTACCGACGGCACCGATTTTCGGGGTGTGAAAATTTGGGCTATCACAATTGAATTGAAAATGTGGATACCACGTTTATGAAGTAAACTCTCAATCGATTGAGTTAAATCAATTGATTGAAGTCACTTCTTAGCATATGTCTTGGCTGCATCTTCTGCTCGTGCAAGTGATCAATTCAATCGATAGATTGCGTTGAACTCTTACGTACACTTTAATTCATTAATATCAACCATTGATTTAGTAAAATCAATCTATTGACATCAATGAATTTTGTAACCCAAGTGTCATTCTTCGCGTCTTTTCAAATGTCATTTGAAACGTCACTGCTTTTATGCCAATTGATTGAGTTTCCAAAATCAATCGATCGACATAATGAGTCGCCTGACGGTTTCCCAGTCCCAGAGCAACTTGACTCGCGTCTTTTCAAATATTCATTCGAAACGGCGTCGCATTAAATTCAACCGATTGATTTTCTCAAATCAAATTCAATCAATTGATTTTCTCAAATCAATCCATTGAATTCAAGAGGTCTACTACCGAACAGTCTTGCATTAAAATCAATCGATTGAAATTTTAAATTCAACCGATCAATTTTAGCATTCTCAACCGTCTCTAGCCGCGAGAAATTTTAGTTTAAGGGACACTCTTGGTCCCTTCTCCACCATTCTCTGAACATTCTCCTGAAGCCCTCTCCTTCCTAGTACTCTCTTGCACCTTTATCCCTGACTTTCTTCATGGCTGATGGTGCTAGTCCCGCGATTCAATTATCACCACTCCCCAACAATGTTCCAAGAAGCATGCAGTTAGAAGACTACACCGATCGGCAAATCTAAACCGAGAATTTCTTCGATCTTATCGAGTTTCACCGAATTCCTGAAGTAGTGCGCTCCATCGCTAACATCGAAGCGGCTCATCTCGAGATGCTACTCGCGCCTCCACCTATTGATGCATCCTTGGGCATAATCTGCCTATTCTATCAAAATATGGAATGGATACCGGCATTGCGTTCTTAGTTAGGATTCGATTACATCTGCATTAGGATTGATAACTGGGTCTATAGGGTTCAAGCTTTGGATCTTACCGAGGCATTCCATTTTTATGTGCACCGACCTTTGAACCATCAAATTGAGCGGGAAGTAGATCTTAGCCAAGAAGAAATGATTGCTAATATGGCTGGGAGTAGACATGGGTCGGGGCTCTCTACGCCTCGATCGGCCTTGCCCTGCGACATTTTGTTTTGGGATATTGTGATGTCTACCAATATCCTACCTCATGGGACCAAGAGCGAATAGACTGGAAATTGTGTGGCGGCACTTTACGTAGTTCACACAAACACATGGATTGATGATCCGATAATGATGCTTGATGAGATGTATCGATGCCACAACGACATCGCCACATTGATGCAACGTCGGGAAAGTTTGTTGCTTTACTTCCCTCATTTTGTCATGCACCTTCTGGATCATCTAGGGTGCCCGATATACAATGACGAGGCGTTGGGCGATATGCAGTTCTACCAGTACGGGCGAAATGTGTGGAACAAGAGCATGAAGGCTCTCTTCAGGAATGTGCCAGGAAATATTCAAGATGATGCACCACCTCTTCCCCAACCAAATCCTGAACAATGCCAATGTGGTAGATATCGAAGGCCTTGTTCCGAAGAGGCCCCTGATTTCAATGCCGAGGCGGCTATCTCACACCTCGAGGCGCGGATGGATGGATTTGCTATGAGGATTGGTGGTATGGATCGAAGATTACATTACCAGGGTTCCCTCATTACCCAGATCGCTAGGGAATCATTCCTAGGGCAGGCAGATGGGTTCATTGCACGAGCGCGAGCGACAATGGATAGAGAGGGTGATGACGAAGATGATGAAGATTGAGAATGATTGGGTTTAGAGAATGAATTTTGGTTTTCTGATGCTTTGACGTTTGGTGTTCTTGTGTGTTAGGATTTTTAGTTTGGTTAAACGTTTTGGTTGTTTTAGGTTTTTATGATTAGGGTAGTTTAATTTCGATGTTAGTGTGTGATTGAATGTAAAAAGTTTTCAACTTTTAATGGAAAAATCAACTGGATTGTGTTCTGTTCGAACTAATGTGAAGTTGCTCACTTTTTCAGTCGATCGATTGAAAATTGAAAATCAATCGATGGACTGATGCGTATTGAAAACATCTTCAATTGTTCAAAACACATATCAATTGATTGAAATGTCAATATGAATCTATCGATGTGGTGTAGGTTCGTATTTCCAGACTTTAAGAAACTTTCTCAATTTTAATGTTCTGCCCAAAATTGGCATTTTCTATAGAAATAAAGTTTCTTCTCACCAGCTGGTCATTCCTACAACATGACCACATCAATTGATTGATTTCCAAAAATCAATCGATCGACTTTCAAAAGTCCTAGATCCTATTCGGAAAATTGCAATTTTTATTATTTCCCCTTAGATTCTTCCTCTTTTAGGCTATTGCCCTTAGTTTTTCATAATTAGTTTCCTTAATTCTTAGTACTTCTCATCCCTCAAATTCGATTAATGAAGAGCATTAAGTACCACACCCGTGCTGCTGTGAAACGCTTGAATGAGCCGGCCTGAATAAAGGCTCGTAGGGATGCTCCACCAGAATCGTTGGATTTATCTAACATTGAAGTGATGGATCTGGATCCGGTTTTTCCACCCCCTCCATCCCCGCGTTCACCACTTGATCTCATGCATATCGATCCACCACTATCAACTTTTCCTCCGCGAAACCCCCACCCATTCACTCGTTCCTTGTCTGCGTTGAATTCTATGACGGAGCTGCCTAATGTCCTTGATTTAATTCCAACTTACCTTTGGGCAGAGCTGAATCTGCAACCCAAAAAACATCGATCCGTCACCACCACCATCCACCCCACCACGTGCTCCAATTTTCGCTCCTAGCCACGCTGGAATCACCAAAGAAATGTGGAATTTTATGTTCCCAAAACCAAAGCCAGGGATGACTAGTAATGAGGATTATGGATATAGATTTCGTTTGAGTTTTAGGATTTAGGATTTGTTTTAGGGTTGGTTTTATTTTTCATATTAGGTTAGTTTGCATTTTTTAATTCATTAGGCTTAGTTTTTATTTTAAATAAGTGTAATAAGCACATAGAATTAAATAAAAATTTAGTATATTTTATTAATTTTGCATTGTGTGTGTTTCGATTTGTTCTTTCATGATATTTATTGATTTTTAACCTGTAATATTAATTATGGGGCATGATATTTTGACACCTGATCTGCCTTATGGCTGTGATAAGTTTTTATCAGGTTTGGGGGTTCCCAGATTCACTTTCGCATAATGAGGACATTGAACCTGATAGGTTTGGGGTGATAAACATCATGCATTCGATACCAAGTTATTGCTTTTCAATAGAGCATAACGGCTCAAAAACAAGAAGAGTCGGTTCTCGGAATAGTTGAAATCGATTGAATTCTTGAAAATCAATCGATTGACTGACAATTATTGACCAAGAATTCTTTTGGAGCTGATACATCTCAATCGATTGACTTTCACAAATCAATCGATTGACGGACAACTATGGCCCGAGATTGTTTGTAATATGGTGCAAATCAATCAATTGATTTTCAAAAATCAATCGATCAATTGTGCACAGTAAAGCCTATTTTCAAATTTCAATGTGTTTTCAGGATTTTTAATTGCCGATACTCGTGAAGATTTTGTGAAAATTATCATGCCTTGTTAAGATTATAATTGCCTATGATCATTAGTTCAATGTGAAGTTTCAAAACATGATTCTGCAGTTCATGACTAGAACTTGTTGCACCATTACCATGCTTGAATGTCGAAGTCAAGGGACTAGTTTAAAACTTTGAATCCTAAGATTCTAGTGGAGACTAAAAACTCGTTAGCTTTAGATCCATCCATTTGTTCTTGATGAGTGCTCATACGAATGCGGAGTGTTTTTGAATACGTACCAATTTTATTTAATCTCATACGTTGTTTATTGGTTTGTTTACTTTACATATGTTGTATCATCGTACTAGAACACATTGCCCTTTTACTCAAAATAAATAGGCATGCTTACCATCTTGGGAGGAGGTGATTGAAGGCCATCTTTGGCTCGTTTGTGCTTAAAATATCCTACCTCATACAGTGTTTCTTTTAGCAACCCCTTTGAGTCGTATTGAAAAATTGCCCTATTATGTTTTTGATAAACCACGATAACTACACCATTACACTATTGCTGAAAATTAAGCCTTAATCTCTGAAAAATCGGGAAACAGAAATAAGAAATAAATGAAAAGAGAGTATGTGGAGATGTGTGATAGTGGTGACCATTGGGAGATAGGGCAGAAATTTTGAAGAAAAAGGGTGAAAAGAAGAAGAAAAAAAATATTTATGTGTGAAAGAGGTAGAAAAATAATATATATATATATATATATATATACGAGGTGATGTCGAAAAGAAAAAGAAAAAGAAGGAATGAAAGAAAAGAAAGTTGAGAAAAGAGAAAGAAAAATTCTGAAAAATTCAAAAAGGAAAGAGTGAAAATAAGAAAATCAAATGTGTTTCTTTTCCCGATTTCTCAGAGAAATTTGAATCAAATTTCCCTTTCTTCCATAACCTTCACCCGAGCCCCATTATAACCCTGAAAAAGACCGTCTTGATCCAATCTTGATTGGTAAATGCCTTGTGGAGAGTGAGAGTGTAATGTCTATGGTGTGTGATGTAGCGTGCTTCAGATACAAACATCTTTTTCAATATAAGATTCATTTTCATTCATTGATGCATCATGTTTCATTTTAACATGTGAGGTCCTTTTAGCTTTGTTGTAATACTGTCTCACATGTGTGCAAAAACTGAACCATTCATCAGAGCGATTCTATTTTGAGTGTATATCTCAGGTGAGGATTGAGTTGAGACATAGGATTCAAAGATTCCCTGTTTGAGCTTGTTCCCTGATGAAAGGATTTTTGCATTGGTAAAGCACACACGACACTCTACGCGTGAATGAAAGAATCATCTGAAGAGCAAAGCATTAAATTGATTTGAATGGGCATTGATAAGATTAGCATGGCGATGTGTTTGATATTAAAGATTCACTCGTTGCAAACAATCGATGGTTATGAAAACTATTGTTGAAATTTAAAGGCCTTGAAGGTTGTGGGTATATTCACTGAAAACTTTTAGGAGACACAACTCTTCCACTAGGGATCACCTAGGGGTTTAAAGGCTTATTGCATAAGCTAAATGCAATCGTGTTCCCTACAAAAGTGGCATTTATTTTCTTAGGATGTTAGTTTTACTTTGCTTTGACATATTTATCATTTTCTTTACTCAAGGACTAGCAAAGTGTAGGTTTGGGGGTGTGATCTGTGCCAAAATATAACTATATTTCATACCCTAATACCAACATTTGGTTGTCCAATGAAAGTAATCTAACGGCTGTTGTGTAGTTTTAGTGGTTTCAGGTGTTCTTGACTGTTGGATCTTGCATGAGTATAAAGGAGCATAATTAAAGACTACATGGGAGCATTAAACCATGAAGCCATCGGAAGCACCAAAATCTATGAAAAGAACCAATTGATCCATCCACTACTAAGAGAATTAAAAATGTCACAGGTCTAACTCAATCGATTGAGGTTATGACACCTATTTTACAACCCAAAATCAGAATTTAAAATCAATCGATTGAATTTCAAAAATCAATCAATTGAGTTTGTGACAACTATTTTTCCTCTCAAATTTGAATTTAAATTTAATCGATTGATTTCCTAAAATAAATCGATTGATTTCAAATTCAGATCAAAGTTCAGATTTTAAATTCAATCGATTGAATTTTGGAATTCAATCGATTGACCTGTATATGGAAGATTTTCTCTATGCACCTTATATAAACACAACATTGTTTAAGGCTTTGGGGACTTCTTCTTTTGCCGAATTTCTTAGTTTTTTTTTTTCTAATTTTTCTCCATTATTTTTAGTGCTTAGTTTAGCTTTTGATAAGTACTTTGTAAATAGGAATCAAAGCTTTGTAAGGTTCCGAATGTCTTCCTAAAAAGTTCCAAACATTTGATAAATAAAAGAATGATTTTGATGATTTTGAGTTCGTGTGTTGCATTCGGATCGAGGATGAGCGACTAAACACCGCGATCGAGGAGGACGTGAACCCTAGATGAGTAACTAATTTATTTTAAATTCCATCATTTCTTGTCATATTTATTGAATGGTACGGCTATAGTTTGAGCATACCGATACATCCTCGAATACTCATTTATAACAGTTGATCTTGTTGATCGACGACAATAAAAGATTTATTCCACCTAGATCAATCTAGGATGCCGTACGATTGATTATCCTTGTTATGGTTATGAGCTTGTGATATGCTATACCTTTCGCATAATTCATATCGTGATTGAATGCGTCATAGTATTAGGATAGTGTATGCTGATTATCGTAATCACATTTTTATCAAATCATTTTACTTATAGTAAAATGAGAGTTAATAAATTGTGATTGGAATGATTGGATTATTTGTAGAAAATTACACATCTAGGGGTAGCGGAATCGTTGATTATTCATCATAAGTTATTTTATTTGTCATTGTTCATCCTTGCATAAGTTTGTTTAGATCTTTTTAATTATGTTGTGTAGTTGTAATCTTTATTGTATCATAAATCTCGCCTTTAGTACTTCCTTAGATTTGTTACACTCTCTTGAGAATTAACGAAATAATGCGCTTCCCTGTGGGTATGACACTCGTATTCTTGCCTTGCTACAACAAATCTTGTGCGCTTGCAAGGGTATTATTTCTAAAACCATCAGGTGCTCCAATAGCCAATGATTAATCTTGAATGGCGACCACACATACACACACACACACCTATATATGTATATATATATGTTGAAAAGCATACACATAGGTGGGTACTCCAATGTGTCTTCTTCTTCTCAAGTGAGTTGTGACGATGCTGATGACGACGACTCAGACCCACATGCCACAATGTTGTTCGGTTCTGGGCTTATATCACTGCCCCGATTTTGTTTTTGGTATGGGCGTTACGTTTCACCTTTCCCACCCAAAACGCGTCATGACATGTAGTGTCTGCAATCACATATAGCCCAGGGTCAGGGCTTTTCCCTATCCGATGTGAGACTATTACAATATTTTATTCTTGACATGGGTGCTACGTATCGCTGTCCCCATATCATTTATTCAATGGGTGTTACGTATCACCGTCCCTATATAATTTACCCAATGGGCGTTACGTATCACTGTCCCTATTTTATATTTGCGTGGGCTTAAGTCTCTACTTTCTTAACATCTCATGTCTTAATATATTCATTTCTCATCTTTACTTAAAATTTAATTAGAATGGGCTACGGTGCACTAGACTTCACTAACCACGCTTTTCAAGGGACGGATTTCGTAGTAACCTGGATGTACTTCGTGTGGCTTCCCAGACTACCATAGAGGAGTTATATCCGTACATGGAGACCTATATTCTAAGTTTCATGTAATCATGAAAGAAGCCCTACCGTGGCGAAGGCTTATATTATGCGTCATACTTTATTCTTAACTTAACATGCGTATGCCCTAACGTAATCTTCTATATGATGAATGTCCTGTGATGATGGTGAAACATATAACTGAAAGAAACTACAACATGCACCCTAAATATTGCATATTCAATAAGAAATCAACAAGGATCATAAAATGTGAAGCATTGAGTAAAATCAGAAAATAAGAATTATTTAACTATGCTTATTCCATGTTTGAGTCCAATTACTCTTCATTGGAGGAAAAACGTGTCAGCATACACAATGGTTGATTGATATAGTGATCGGATATGTTTTGAACTCTAAAGTGGCACACGTGTCTATACAATATATAATGAATATAATGAAAAAGGGTACATACAATTGTGTGATATTCAATATCATATATACTTTAAGTATGTTTGGTGCATGTGCATATATAGTTTATCTTTTCCTGTAGAAAAGTAAATGGTTATTGGTTTTTGTTAGCATGGTCATGTGGAGTTATATGATGAATCAAGTTGGGCTAAGTACTGAAAAAGTTGGGCTAAGTACTCACACAACAAAGAGGAATAGATCAGTTGGGTTGCTGGCATGGGCACTATTCATGGGGTCAAAGGGTCTGAATTTTCTCTTCTTTACTCCAACTTACATCCTAAGGCCTTAGATCAAAGGTAAACTTTTCTATTGATTTGTGGTGTACGTGACCATGTGCACACCGTGATTTTTGGGTCAGATCCTAACATTTCAATCCGTTGGATTGAAAGTTTAGGCGATTCTAAGGGGAACTTTTTTTGAATGAGACCCATGAGACTCAGAATATTGATAATTTAAATTTTTTTCAAATCAAAGGCTGTCAGGGGTTTTGCTCTGAACTATTGGTGCAACACCTAGTATCCTATAAGCTCCCCAATGGATCTACTATAATATTCAGTGTTGAAGAACTCATTGGGACGGCCGGGCACCTACAACGTTTTGTCAGGTCGGTTGCCGGAGTTCATTCGATGTCGGTATAGTTTACCGGTCGATTACATTAGGCGGCAACAAATCGCCGAAGAAGTCACACACACACACACACACGCACACACACACACACACACACACACACACACACACACATATATATATATATATATATATATATATATATATATATATATATATATATATATATATATATATATATATATATATAACCAAAAGGGGAGGAAGCTCTTGTGAGTTTCTCTTTCTAAATCTCTCATATTCTCTCTCTCTAAAGCTCTAGTCTCTTTCTCTAAAGTGTGTGTGTGGGGTTGGGTCTAGTATAACTCTCATACATAAAATTATTTGTGTTTACATCTATATATTTATGTGTATATATAAATAATATATTTTAAATAATTTTTAATATGCTTAAGCTTATCTTCATCTAGTAGTGCACAGAGACGGAGAAAGAAAGAGGTTGAGGGAAAACTTTGGTTTCCCTCTCTCTTCACCAATTCTCAGGTTGGGTCTTCTCACTCTCTACATTTTGTTAGGGAAAATTATGGGTCTTGTCTCTAAATTCTGTTAGAGAAAATCATGGGTCTTCTCTCTAGTCTCTCTCTAAATTCTGTTGGAGAAAATCATGGGTCTTCTCTCTCAAGACTCTATTACAGATACGTGCAACAGAGGCGTGTGGGAGGGACTTCAGGGATGTGGAAAAGGAAGGAGAGTTGGGGAAGATGCTTGATGCTTGGCTGATCTACTCTCTCTCTCTCTATATATTAGAGTTGGGTCCTCTCTCTCTACAATTCAGTGTCCCCCTTTTTTTTTTGCTTTGCAGTACATGTACAGAGGTGGCTGGGGAAGAAGACGACCAAGAGGTTGGCTCTGGTGTAACCCACACACATATCTATATATGTGTTTGCATGTATATCATTATTATTATTATATTTGTTTAGATATATATTTATATATACATAAAATTGTCTTCTTCTTCTTTATGGCTAAGCAGCCATTAATGGAGCTCAATAAATAAGATTTTTATTTATTTATTTATTTTTAATAAGAAAAACTGAACACTTTTGTGACGACCCCGATTTTGTTTCTGACATAGGCGTAAGTCCCCACCCAAACACATCATGACATGTAGTGTCTGCAATCACATATAGCCAAGCGTCAGGACTTTTCTCTATCCAATGTGGGACTATTACAACCTCTCACCTAATAGAAAACCTGTCCTCGACTCTAATATCATTTTGTGATGACCCATACCCACATGTCACAATATTGTCCGATTCTGGGCTTAGGTCCCTACCCCGATTTTATTTTTGGCATGCGCTCATGTCTGAACCCAAAATGCGTTATGACATGTAATGTCCGCAATCACATATAGCCTAGGGTCAGGACTTTTCTCTCTCTAATGTGGGACTATTACAGAAAAAGAAGAGCGTTTCATGGGAGAGTTTCATTCTAGAGGAAGAGGAAGAAGAAGAGAAGCAGGTGGGCCGGACTTATACTATTCACCAGAGAAAAAGAAGAGCGTTTCATGAGAGAGTTTCATTCTAGAGGAAGAGGAAGAAGAAGAGAAGCAGGTGGGCCAAACTTATACTATTCACCGGAGATTTACCATATGTGAGAGGAAGAAGAAAAGTAGGTTGGCCGGAATTATGATATTCATTGGAGATTTGCCGAATGTGAGACAAAGAAGGCTTTGCTTTGTGGGTGCCCTCAAAGAAACATTGATGATTTTTTCTTTCCACAAAGTTTTGGGAAAATTTTTTATTTTTTATTTGCTCTTAAGAACATAGGTGTTAAGAACATAACTGTTTTTCAAGATTAAGCTAGCATAGTTAAATGTAGGGAAAATTAGAAGGACCCTGAAAACGAAACGTTTTAGCTCTATATACGAGCTTCAAACGTTTTAGAGGATCAGGCATTTGGTATTTTCAGAACATTGGATATCCGTGAGATCGCTCAAATGGTATCACGTGGGACGCATTACATCCTTAATAGTTTACTGAAATGCCCTTCTATAAAGGGCATTTCAGAAGCTTATGATGGGTTGCTTGGCTTCCATTTTCCTGCGCAGCTCCCTCTCCACTCTCCCCTGTTTCTCTATCGCCCTCCCTCCTCTGTCGCCTATTTTCCTGCACAGCCCCCTCTCCTCTATCACCCGTTTCTCTATCGCCCTGTTTCCTCTGTCGCTTGTTTTCACTTGTTCATCACAGCCTGGGGCGAGCAGAGCATCGATTAGCATAGCCTTTGGCGAGGGCAAGGCAAGCAGAACATCGATTAGGGCTCGGAAGGATATTTGAAGCAAGGCATCTCGTCGTTCCTTAAGGTAATTTTTACCCCTTGTTTGCAAGAAAAATAGTTTTTACTCTTATTACTAATATTTCTCTGTTTAGGATTTAGGGTAAATAGGTCGGTACACCTTCTTTTACACCGAGTAGAACTGAGTCATTCCGGCAGTAAATAATCTTAAAAGGTGTTACATTGTCTTCAATCAGTTTGGAACACCATTATTAATTTTTAAAGGCGTTACTTTGTAGGATTATTTATTTATTTATTGGATTATATTGTTATTATTTCTGAGATGGATATCTTTTGTGTGTAGAGTTTTGGGGATTATTTGAAAGTGTTCTAGAAATTATACTCGGGGGTTCTGATTTGTAGAATTGTTACTATTTACCAAACACAAACCCAAACAAAAGTGGAGTAGTATTTTATGCTTTGGTATTTGAGACTTTTAAGTTTTCTTATCAAGTATTCTTGATCTGGGATTGTGTAAACAATTTGATGTTGAAAATTTATAAAATTTTGGTGACATTGGTGAGGAATTTGTAGGAGTGTGTTAGGAATTTATAACCACATTCTTGTATTTAATTATCAAAATTCGGCTAGTCAGGCTATGATACGAAGTGGGTGCATGCCAATTTTTCCTAGTAAAACATCTTCAAATTATCTTTTTTGTATATGAGTTTAAGCATGTTAAAGGTGAGTTATTGATTTGAGAATTGGAGTCTCTCATCTTACCGTGCACCCTCACTCTTGCGGTGAGAATTCATTTTTTACTGCTAGGATGCTGATTTCTACTATTTCACTACCCTTCACCTTCAGGCTTTCCCTAGCAGAATTCACCTTTATTTATTTTATTTGAGTGTGTTCTTTTGTGAGCTCCCGAAAACCATGAAGGTCTCCAAAGTTGACTGTAATCATCAACAATTTGTAGCAACCCCTTTTTGTTAGTTTTAGGAGCCGAAATAAGCCGTTGAAGAAGCGGCATCTCCGTCGCATTACCGCATGGCACTAATAAAATTCAAGTTAAGACCAAAAAATTCAAGTTGGTAAGTGCTACCAATAAAAGGCAACACTTACCAACTCGACCAAGGCTTGGTATCTATGTCCACAATTTTTATTGTCCTGTTTCAATATCCTTGAAGTGCAAAACTCATGGAGGCAGGATTTGGCTTTTATGAGATGTGGTTTTATGGAGATATCTAGCTCTTCAAGATAGAGTTTCATTCTTCATTTTTCTCATTGGATTGAAGGTTTATCCTTAAATGTCATTCAAATATAAAAAAGAAATAGCAAAAATAGAACCACCAGGTTCTAGGATAATCCATGCAGTATATAAAAATAAGTACAAGCCCCAAAAAGGATCATAAAGAACATAACAACTCAAAGCTGAGCTAAAACTTCCCCGCAACAGTTGGACCGACCTGACCTGGTCACCATCCCCACCATCAGCAGCGTCGTCATCCGAACCGTCAACACCCTCATCCATAGGCATGCTGGGACCTGCACCAGATGTCGAAGGGTGGTCCATGGACGCCCGGATATCGGCCATGTACGTGGCATAGTCGGCGGGAAATGCATGCTGCATCAAGTATGTGAGCGCCCCCCTGTGTATCTACAACTCACGGCTCATAGAGGTGGTATGCTGAGTCAGCTCCTGAATCTGGTGACTCATAGAAGCCATCTGGCGAGTAAACTCCGAGAGTGTGAGTACGTCGGGCTGTGGGGGCTGATCGAGTGCAAGAGCGTCAGGCTCTGGTGCGACGTGCTCTGCATCCTCCTCCTCATCTTCATCCGGTACTACCGCACCCTTGGGAGCCTTGAGCAGCTGGTTGTAGGTCTGACCCCAACTGACGAGGTTATAAAGCTTGAGACAGCCCATGGATCGTGGCTCAGTAGGGGGAATCTCATCGCACGATAATTTTCAATAATAACCGAAATGAGACGAGCATATGGGATGCCCTTCTTTGGTTTCTTCACCTATTTGCCCATCTTCACCCTAGCCTTAATGATCCCCTTAAAAATAATTTCTGGGGCATTGAACCATCGGTCTTTAAACACAGCGAATAAAATTTACTGGATGGGAACGCGGCGCTTAGATTTATGGCCGAAAGGGTAAAGGGTTGCCTTGAAAATCATGTCGAGGATCCACATAGTATCAGGCATTTGTGATCGGGTGATAGCCTTACTAGACCCATAATGACCTTGGGTCATTTGCGCCATGACCTCATGGACTGGGACAGGTTTAGGGAAAGGAGGACCCAAACCCATGGTTGAAGAATGAGCGATCGGGCAGCGCATTGCCACCGCGATGTCCTCTAGGTCAAAGGCGTAATCGCGCCTGTCAATCGTGGTATATATTTTCTTCCCATCCTCTCCACGCATGCGCTGATAGAACAAGTGCACTAAACGAGGATAGAAATAATCATTAAAGGCAGAAAAGAGCGAGGTTAGTTGGGCTTTCTCCAAATAATTGGACGCCGACTGAGTGGTGGTCTGTTGATCAAACAATTCGGGATGAAAGACCCACTCAGTAGCAAAGCCCTTGATGCTCAAAAATTCATTGGGTTGCTCTCTAATTGGTGGAGACACAGGTTGCATAGGCTGGACAGGGGGTGGATTTGGCTGTGGTGGTGGCTGAGCCGATTGTTAAGGGTGGCTTGAAGAGCCAGCTCTAGAAGCTAGTCTTTTGGATGTAGTAACTCGGGTGGGGGTGGATTTCTTAGGCCCCATATTAAAAATCCAGAAAAACAACACAAAATGCAGAAATTTAAACTATAAATCCACAAAAGTGGAGGGGTTTTTTTTTTAACCTCTTGAAAAGCCCCCAAATTGGTTTCTTGAGCATGTAATCGAAGCCCCAATCTAAACCGAGCTAAAACCCTCTGGATTTTGGCCAAAAAAAACAAGAGAACACCAAGAACCCTAGGGCAGACCTCTGTGTGCAAAAACCCCTAAACCCTCAAGCATACCTGAAAATCCACATGTCTCCGCTTGAGATCGGCATAGCTTTTCTGACGACTCTGAGCTACATGTAGTCTCTCGCGAATCAACCGAACCGTCTTGGTCATACTCTCTACTATCTCAGGTCTGATAACTAGCTTCTCATCCACTTCTTCCCAGTTTAATGGCGACCTGCACCGCTGCCCATATAAAGCCTCGAACGGTGCCATACCGATGCTAGCTTGAAAGCTATTGTTATAAGCGAACTCGATCAGAGGTAAGCGTTGGTCCCATGACCCATAAAAATCCAACATGCAAGCTCTCAACATGTCCTCGATGATCTGATTCACTCGCTCAGTCTGGCCATCCTTCTGTGGGTGAAATGCTGAACTGAAGTCAAGATGAGAACCCATTCCTTCCTGAAACCGCTGCCAAAACTGTGAAGTAAATAATGAATCCCTGTCCAACACAATACTAGCCGGTATCCCATGCAGTTGAATGATCTCCTTAAGATATAACTCTGCAAGTCTACTGGCTGTATACGTAGTATTGTACGGTAGGAAATGAGCAGACTTGGTTAGCCGATCGACAATGACCCAGATGGCATTGTTCTTCCTCAGTGTTTTCGATAAACCTAGAATGAAGTCCATTAAAATGGCTTCCCATTTCCACTCACGTATAGGTAAAGGTTGTAATAAGCCAGCTAGATTCTGATGATCAACCTTAACCTGTTGACAAACCAAGCATTGCGATATGTACTGAGCGATGTCGCGCTTCAAACCTTGCCACCAAAAACTCTTCATCAAGTCCTGATACATCTTGGTGCTACCAAGATGTATGGCATACATAGATTTGTAAGCCTCTTCTAGAATGGTGTCCCGAAGCTTATTACTCGTTGGTACACATACTCGGTCGCGAAACAACAAGGTCCCATCTGCTCGAATGGAGAAATCCTTCTTGCTTCCACTCTTCACATCTCTTTTGATCGCCATCAGCTCATCATCGGTCATCTGAAGCTTCCTGATATTCTCGAAGAGCGTAGGGCACAGTACAAGTGTAGCCATCAATGCTCTCGAGCCTTTCACATTAAACCGAGAGCTGCCTAAGGCCATATCTTCCAAAAGCTTCCATCTCTGTATCCAGCTGACAAGATGTGACAACTGCGCTGAAGACTTTCTACTAAGAGCATCAGCAACGACGTTTTCCTTTCCCGGATGGTACTAAATCGAGCAATCATAATCCTTCAAAAACTCTATCCATCGTCGCTATCTCATAGTCAAGTCCTTCTGAGTGAATAGGTACTTGAGACTCTTGTGATCAGTGAATATATCGAATATCTCACCGTAGAGGTAATGTCTTCAGATCATCAAGGTGAATATAACTGCTGCTAACTTGAGATCATGCGTCGGATAATTTCTTTCATGGTCCTTAAGCACACAGCCTAATCCTCAATAAGAAGCATCACTGTACACTGCGAAGCCTCCACTGTCAGAAGGTATAGCAAGTACCGGTGCCGTAGTCCATCGATGCTTTAGCTCTCAAAGCTCGCCACACCGCTTCCCAAATAACGCCGCGCTTTTCTTGTAAGTCGTAAGGCAGATATCTTCAAGAAGCCCTCGACAAATCTCTGATAGTACCCTGCTAGACTAAGGAAACTTCAGACCTCTATAACTGTCGTAGGCTATTCCCAGTTCATCACAGAATCAATCTTTGTAGGATCCACGGATATACCTGCTTCAGAGACAACGTGGCCCAAGAAACTGACTTGATCAAGCCAAAACTCACACTTACTGAGTTTGGCATACAACTGATGGTCCCTGAGTGTTTGAAGAGCCATTCGTAGATGTTGCACATGCTCCTCTATGGTTTTTGAATAGATGAGGATGTCATCTACGAAAACTACCACAGATTTATCAAGATGTGGCTTGAACAAGCGATTCATCAGGTCCATAAAAGATGCAGGCACGTTTTTCAACCCAAATGACATCACTAAGAACTCATAGTGGCCATATTGTATACGAAACGTGGTCTTGGATATATCTCCCACCTTGATCTTGAGTTGGTGATAGCCTGACCTCAGATCAATCTTCGAGAAGAACTTTGCACCTTGTAATTGATCAAACAAGCCATCTATCTGAGGAAGTGGATAACAATTCTTGATCATCATCTTGTTGAGCTGACAATAATCAATGCACAGACGCATCGATCCATCGTTCTTTTTTACAAAGAGAATCGATGAGCCCCAAGGAGAAACACTCTGTCGAATGAAGCCTTTATCTAACAGCTCCTGAAGTTGTTTCTTGAGCACTTTCAATTTCGCAGGCGCCATCTGATATGGAGCTTTAGACAATGGTTCTATACCCGGCGCTAGCTCGATTGCGAACTCAATCTCTCGATCAGGTGGTAATCCAGGTAAGTCTTTTGGAAAGACATCAGGACACTCGCAGACCATCGTGATAAGAGCCAAGTCGTTCTTCTTTTCTGTAGAATCTTACAGGTAAGCAAGATATCCACTACAACCATTCCTCATCATGCGCTCAGCCTTAATAGCTTAAACAAGCAGTGTAACCTTTGATTTAACTCCATAGAATCGGAAGGATTTTTGCTTTGGTGGTCGGAAGGTCACGATCTTCCATAGACAGTCCACGCTCGTGTCACAAGCTGCCAACCAATCCATCCCGAGAATGACATTGAATCCTTCCATATTCAGCGTAATCATGTCGGTCACTGTCTCGTGCTCATCAATCATCATGATGACTGACTGACATATCGTATCTGTGCTCATCGAACTTCCCGTAGGGATCTTCACGTCTAAAATGAAAGCAAGGGGTTCCGATGTAATACCCAACTTCTCAGAGAAAAGAGGAGTAATAAACGAGTGTGTAGATCCGGGGTCTATCAAAACTCGTGCTTCAACTTTACTCAAATCGCCTCTACGACTCATCATAAGGGTACCTTTTATTAAGAATGCTTGTTAATTATATGCAATGATTCTCATTTTGTTCAAAATTTATTTTAATGAATTTAAACATCAAATAATATAACCAATGCAAGAATTGACATCTCAACTTTAATGATACCTTGGATCACATCATTCGACGTTTGGGCATCCTGTGCAATCACCGCATAGGCTCGACCTTGAACTGTAGGTTGCGTCGATTTCTGTGTGGAGATTGACGTAGTCCTTCCCTTGTTCGTTGTAGGACAATCCTTGATCATATGACCAATCTGTCCACACTTGAAGCATCCCCCAGTGTTCCGTCGGTAATCCTCTGTCTTATGTGGTTTCCCACATCGGGTACATGCTGGAGTATGAATAGGAGTAGCAGCTAGTCTCCCTGATGACCCCTAAGCCACAGAAGCTCCACTCGCCGTGGTGCTCCCAGCTCTGAAAGGTCGCACAGGTGAAGAACTCTGTGATCGCTGATAGGAAGACGATGCTGGTCCTGAAGCAACAGCCGGCCTGGAATACAATGGCTGAATAGGATAGTGAGGAGGTTTAGAGAACCTCGGCATTTTGTTCACCTGCTCAGACGCACTCAACTGTCCCTGGCCAAACCGGTTTCTATTTCCCTGCTCTCGCCTCAGATACTATTTCTGGATGTCTTCCTCTCCAATGAGAGCCTTTGCCATGACACTCGCATAAGTCTCCATCTCCCACATCGACACCCTCTCCTGAATATTCAGCCTCAAACCCCTCTGAAATTTCTGAGCCCTCATCAACTCAGTGGCCACGTGTAAGGGTGTAAATCGGGCAAGTCTATCAAACTCTGCGCCATACTCGCGCACCGACATCTCGTTCTGTTCCAGCTTTATAAACTGGACTTCCCACTAGTTACGCATGATCTTTAGAAAATATTGATCATTGAACGTATCCACAAACTCTGCCCAAGTCCATGGAGTATTGGGGTAGTCCTGCTCCCGTATCCTGGACACAGACTTCCACCAAGGACTGGCTACACCTAGTAGCTTGAAGGTTGCCCAGCATACCTTCTCAACATCAGTACACTATAACACCTCAAAACTTTTCTCCATTTCATCAAGCCACTCCTCGGCTTCCATTGAATCTGTCTGACCCATGAAGGCAGGAGGCCTCATCCTCCTGAACTCGGCGAACCCTCCTGGCTGATGTCTGGCTGCTAGTAACTTTGTCTGTCGATCTATCGCTGTAGTCTGTTGAGCCATGTTGTTGGCCAAGGCTGCCAACACCTAGTCAACATTTCCTCCCTCAGGCCTAGCAACTCCCAAGGGATCTGCATTAGGGCCAGACGCGAATCTCTCTCGGCCACGTGAGGTACCTACACCCTCATCAATCTCCTCAAGATGGGCCATGCGAGGTCCTTCTCTACCTCGGCCTCTGCCTCTGAACCGCGGAGGCATGCTGATCTGTCATTATCGGAAAATAATAACAATAGATCAGTACTGGTTGTTAAGACAATCTAACCCTTAGTCCTAAGACTCTGAACCTAGAGCCTTGCTCTGATACCAACTGTGACGACCCGACTTTTCCAATCCCTAAGGTATAGGAAAGGTCGGTTCATCAACTTATTGATTTCTCAATAAGCTATAAACAAATAGATGCTGACAGTATAACATAGGTCTAAGCAGAGGCAAAGCAAAACTAAGCAAGAACAGAAGCTTAATCAAAACCATATATCACCCTGAGGAGCCAGGAAGAACCACTGGTGATGGCCAATCCAACACCTAAAATAGTGATTCCTAATGATGGTTCCTCAAGTGATATCCAAAAAGACAAAACAATTGACCTAGGGCCCAATATTCAAAGAATAATTCTAACAAAAGTACCAAAAGACAATCTAGAAGCCAGGGGAAAAAATCCTCAGTAGTCGTCTCCAATTCCTCCTCAGGAATGTAGTCGGAGTCCTCCGAATCAAGATCGTCTGCTCCCATGTTAATCTCAGCACTTGTGATGTATAGTCGGGGTGAGCTAACATCGAAGCCCAATAGAGGAAACATGTCTATTTGCATTTTATCATCAGTAAAGGTTTTCAAAGACAGAAATCAGGTCATTTATGGTTTTCTAAATATGCATTGCAAGCTGAATCTCCAATTCTAAATAGAAAGCTAAAAGCTAAAATAATGTATCTGATGTTCTCAATTTTCTGAATTAGACATGCTTCTTGTCTTAAATTTATAACTTAAAATAATCTCTCAAATTACATACTAGCATGAGAGAGGAAAAAGTCACCGATGGGAAACCCTACTGACCATTGTCGTTCATGAACCCTTTTTCTGAACTGCAACAAGCCCCTACGTAATGAGGGAAACTTGCGCCAAATAGAATTACGGTCAACATGGTTGGTAGGATCTAGGGTTTTGTTAGTGTGTGCCTCAAATAAAATGCGAATGCTAAATATATCAAAGCTTGTATACATAATACATTCACGGATTTTTGGAGTTCTGATTCAAAGTTCAAAGTGTGAAAATTCAAATTTCTGAGTTCTTATTCATATCAAAGTTTCAAAGTTCTGATTTGTGTCACATTTCACAGTTCTTAATCATGCTATGTCAAACAAAATTTCAGAAATTCGTGCTTTATACAAAACAACCTAAACTTATAATAGAATGCAAATCAGGTTTTAGGATCCCCTACCTCAACAAAGAGCGATCCAAAAACAAGCAAGACAGTCCTCACAATGGACTTCCATTCAAACCCAACAAGGATTAACATTGCAAGTGTTAATAGTGGTCCAAAAGTCAAACCCGAAAGCTTACCGATAAAAATTTCTGACAAAAAATTCAAAGGCTAGAAACAGGGCAAAATTCGACCCTCGAATTCAAATTCGATGGTCGAATTTGAAATTCGATGATCGAATCAAAATTCGACCCTCGAATTTCCATCAGGTTGTAAAAGTCCAAATTCGACCCTCAATTTTCAATTCGATGGTCGAATTCCAAATTCGACCCTTGAATTTCTCCAGGTCTGTGGTTGTTAAAATTTGGATCTTCGGACCCTTTTGCTCATTCAACCACAGTTTGTTTATCTATATATAATTCACCATAAATCTACTCTAAGCAAAGCATAATTTATTTAACTCATGGAGGTTTAAAAGCCTACCTCTTGAAGTTTAGTTCGTCGATCCCGTTGCACCAATTTCAAGCATTGGAACTAATCTTCAAGGTTTAATAAGTCTGGACCTCCAAATTAGTCCATTCAAACCTTGCTTCAAGTGCACAGGTCTGACCCACACTACACACAAAACTTTCCACTCTCCCCTAGCCTTCCTTCCAATTACAACAAACTAATCTAAATCCATTTACAAAGCTTTTCAATGGCCAAGATGGGGAGAGGGATTCACAATCTCACAATATCTAAGATCAAGGGTAAGGGGCAAGGGTTGCAAGTTTAGATTCAAACGAGAGATAGAAGTGAAACTTCTCCTCAAAGCCTCTCTCTTTATAATACTAAAATAGCAACCAAATATCTAGATTTTTTGGTTTTTTTTTTTGATACGTAAGCTTGAGGTTGTAGGGTCCTTACCCAATTTATTAAAAGGAAGTAACATATTACAAAGAATCTAAAAAATCAAACAGTAAAGATCAACGAGAGTTTCGGCATCGCCATCACCCCCATTAATCCCCACAATCAACCTAATACAAATTCCATGTCTCCCTAATACCGGTATCATCCTCGGGAAGCTTTAGAGAATTCACCCGAAAAGTCACTTCTCTAATAATATTATGAAGAATCGTCCTCTTGTGTGTAACCACATCACTAAAGATTCGGTTATTTCTCTCTCTCCAAATAAAGGAAATGGCAGTGCAAAAGGCATTTCGAATCAGATAGTCCTTCCATTGCTTCCCCTTAGCCTTTTCCATACACCTCTTCAACTCTTCAACCAACGAAAGTTTATTTGTGCTGATTCCCATCCTGGACTTGAGGGATCTCCAAATCCATTGTGAATATCCACATCCAAAAAATAGATGCTCAGTGTTTTTTGAATCCGCCCAACATAAAACACACCTAGAAGGGATACTCAAACCCCTTTTGCAAAGATTATCAATGGTCATGAGTTTAAAATTTATTGCTTGCCATGCACAGAAAGAGTACTTTGGAATATTCCCGGCATTCCAAATGAAGCATTTCCAGTCAACCACCACTCCTTTTGTTCTAATAGCATGCCAAGCAGATCGAAGAGAAAATTTTCCATCCCTTGCAGGTTTCCAATTTCATTTATCATGTAGATCCGTATTTGGTGCAGCAATAGACCGAACATCCTTCCAAGCTTTTTCCAATCAAATTGTTGAGGGATGTGGTAAGATCCATTCTCCATCACGGATCACATCCTTGACCAATGTGTGTTCATCAAGACCGGAATGAAGTAGAAGTCTTCTACTATATGTAGGAATAAGAGATTTGCCATTAACCCAAGGATCAAACCAGAAGTTAGTAGTAGCCCCATTCCCCAACACTAATCGGCAGTTTCTTAAAACGACGTCTCTGGCAACCAAAATACCTCTCCAATCCCAAGAAGGATCATTTGGCCAAGAACAATTTCAAATGCTTTGTCGCCCTACATACTTAGCTCTAGCCCAAAGAGACTCATTTTGAACAATAGACCAAAAGAGTTTAGCCATACCAGCCCTATTCCAATCCCTAATATTACGGATACCAAGACCACCTTCCTCTTTTGATTTACAAATTCTCTTCCAACTGATGGGATGCATAGATTGGGCCAAGGACGGTCCTCTCCAAAGAAACCGACAAAAAATATTTTCAATTTCTTTAATAGTTCTCTTTGGAAGGATAAAGGCACCCGCCCAGTACACCTGAAAACTGTTCAAAACAGAAGGAATCAAAACAAGTCTGCCAGCATAAGATAGAAAGTGCCCATTCCAACTTTCCAATCTATTCTTGATTTTCTTCATGAGAGGACTGCACATAGAATGGGTCATTCTTGAAGAAAATAATGGAATTCCCAAATACCGAATGGGTAAAGAACCTTGCTTGAAGTTAAGCCCCTCAAGGATGTCATTTTTGGTTTGACACGCTTCACTAAATATAGCTGAGCTCTTGTTATCATTCACCATAAGTCCGGAGCAGTTATGGAAGAACTCAAGAGATTCCTTCACCACTTTTGCCGATCCAACGTCATCGTCCAAAAAGAGTAGGAGATCATCTACAAACATAAGATGAGAGATAGTAGGCCCACCTAGCAAGTTAGAAACACGAATCCTCCCTTCCTCAATCTATTGTTTAATAATACAAGAAAATGCCTCCATTACAAGAGTAAATAACAAAGGAGACAAAGGATCACCTTGTCTAATGCCACAAGTTCTACTAAAGAAACCATGAGGGGAGCCATTAACAAGGATGGAAAAAGTGGGGGTAGTAATACATTGGGTGATCCATGCAGCCCAGATTTCATTAAAGCCAATTTGTCTAAGGATATCAATGACGAAATCCCATCTCACTCGGTCATAAGCTTTTCGGATATCAATTTTTGCACACAAAGCTTTCAAACCACTAGTGAGGTGGAACTTTCTAACCATCTCATAAGCAAGTATAATATTTTCCGTTATACGCTTTCCCTTCACAAAGGCTAATTGATTCGGGCTCACCAGATCCGGAAGCACCAAAGCAAGTTTATTAGAGATAATTTTGTGATAACTTTATAGACAAAGTTGCAAAGGGCAATAAGCCTGAGCTTATCAACGGTATTCGCATCATTTTCTTTCGGTATAAGTCTAATAAAAGTAGAATTAATAGACTTTTAAAATTTTTTCTTATGAAAGAAATTTTTTACCGCACGAGAGAAGTCTTCCTTGACGATATCCCAATAGATCTTGAAAATTTCAGCAGGAAAGCCATCAAGTCCGGGCGCCTTCCCATTCGGTGAAGCAAACACCACCTTATTGATTTCATCAGTAGAAACTGGTCGCGATAGCTTTACAGCATCTGCCGGGAGAAGCCGTCTCTTAAAAGGAATGGCAGGAACGGGATCGTGATTGGAAGGAGTATAAATATTTTTATAGTGCTGAACAAGATAGTCCCCAATCTGACCTGGCTCAACAACTCTGTTTCCATCATCATCCACCATCTCATAAAGATTATTCACCACCCTTCTAGTATTGACAGTAGCATGATAAAATCTGGTATTGCGATCTCCATCATTGATGCGTTGATAGCAAGATTTTTGGAAATAGAATTCCACTTCAGAATTTAACTCCCTGTTAAGATCAATTAATGCACTATTCTCTTGTTGTGCTAGTTCCCCATTTAAAGGATCTCCTTGTATGGACTTCTGAATTGTTGTGACTATAGATCGCGCAACACGAACTCTAGACTGAATAGACCCAAAATCCGTTCTATTCCACTCCCGAATGGCTTCTTTTATGAATTTCAGTTTCTGTTATAGAACGAATATTTCCGTACCTTCCACTGATCGTCCCCAAGCCTTAGCAATGACCTCCCGAAATCCACTTTGAGAAGTCCAAACCTTAAAAAGTTGAATGGTTTCGGTCCCGATGGAACAGAGAACTGAAATCTTGTAATCAGAGCAGAGTGATCAGAGATTCCCGCAGGCAAGTACTCAACCAAAACGTTTGGCCATAAAGTTTTCCATTGCACATTAGTCAAAGCCCTATCTAGTCGACAAAGGATACGCCTACTTCCGAGAGATCTATTGGTCCAAGAAAGCGAATTTCCAATAGCTCGAAGATCCCCCAATTGACAAGTTTCAAGGCAACTGTTGAATTCACCCATAATTCGTCTTGGGACAACACATCCCCCAATCTTTTCCTCAGGAAATCTGATATAGTTAAAATCACCATTTAGAAGCCACGGTCCATTGATGTTAGCTGCAATGTTTATTAGAGAACTCCATAGCATTCTTCTATCAGAGGCAAGATTAGACGCATATATAGCAGACAGATAAAATTGCAAGCCATCATTTCTTGTGACATTTACATGAACCAATTGATCCGTCTCAACCAGCTTGTCAATCAAAAATTTGTCCAGATCCCACATGATCCACACCCGCCCAAACGTGTGACTGTTCTAATTCATGACACAATTCCAGTTTCTTTTTATTGATCACATTATCTTATCGCTTCTTGACTGAATAATTTTAGTTTCCATGAGGCAAAGAATACCTAGTCTTTCTTCCTTAATTAATTTTTTCAATTCATTTCTCGTAGTCCAGTTATTGAGACCCCGGATATTCCACGACTCACAATTCATCTAGACAGGTAAGATTGCTGGGCCAACCCAGCCTTGTTGCCTTTACCTTTTCCTTGTTGGTGAGGTTTAGTTTTGTACTGGTTAGATTCAGCATTATTTACTTGCACCCCCATAATTTGTGAAATAGAACCAATGCCAAACTTGCTGTTTTCAAGGATTCCAGATGTAGTTGAATCCATGCCATTCAATAATTCAAACTTATTGTGTGAATTTCGGTGTACCTCAAAGCAAGGCATCCGATCAACACTTTCCTTTTCCTTATTTGCACCAAAGGCATTCAATAATTTAAATTGAATATCTAAAGGTCGGTTTACCTCAAAGATTGGAGCTTCCTTATCTTTAGGCTTATACGTAGCTGATGGTGAGTCATCCACATCGGGGGCTATCAACTTTGCAGCCAAGAAGTCCATAGATTTAGGCGCAGAAGCAGAATTGCCCTTGTTGGGGCCTACCATATATGCAGTATCCTCCACGTTAACCCGATATGTAGCCGAACTTACCTCCACGCCCTTCAATCCCCCTCACTGAAAGTAAGGATTTTCAATCCTTTCCCTACTTGGAAGACTGTCTCCCAAGGTGTCCGAGCCAGCCGTACCACACCTATCTTTCATAAAATCCTCACGAGATTTTGAACCACCCGCTCCACTGCCCAGATAGGAAGGTGACTCTCCACGAATTTGGCGAGATTTAACCTCCTTGCATTCTCCACAATTTGGGGTATCCTCTACCGCCTGAATTTCAGCTTCTAAAACTCCAAATTCGCCCATTTGCCCCTCTGTAATTTCCTTATTTCCACAGTTTTCAAGGCTTCCCAATTTACGTATTTCAGCTGGTTCACGGACTCCAGTGTTCATTGCAATCTGGGAGGCCTCCAGATTTGCACTATTTGGATTATCGCTTTCTCTTTGCGAGCCAGGTCCACCATCATGCACCACCTTACTCACCGGCTGCCAAGTCTGCTTCGTTTGTTTGGCCGCAATACCGTCTTTTTTACTACAATCAGTATGTCGGAGGGATTTGCACGCTCGGCATGCGTGTGGTCTCCACTCGTATTCGATCTTCTGAATATGAGAAGAGCCATCAGATAGCTCTAGTTCAACACAATCGGGCAGGGTTTCGCCAATTTCCACTTCAACACAAATTCTCGCAAACGCGAGCCGGGACATGTTCGAGGTTTGTTTATCCATTCTCAATGGATTCCCAATGCAACTTCCAATGTTGTTAAGGGTACTTTGAGACCAGCAAATTAGCGGCAGCCCGGGCATTCTAATCCATACCGGAATCGAGGAAAATTTATCTTTTTCCATTCGGAGAGTGGGCTGCCATTCCTTCAAAATCAATGATCTTCCCCCAATAGACCAAATCCCGGCTTCCAAGATAAACTTCCAGTCTTCCTCTAGGCTAAAGTCAAAGATGAAAATACCTTCATCCATAGCAAGGATCTGAACCGTACCCTTAATCTTCCACATACGAGATACAGCCGCTTTAACCCCTTGATAATATAGTTTCCTACCGATGTAATACCCCACAAGGGCATTTTCCCAGCTAGAAGCTTCAGCCTGAATATCCCTATCATCACAGAGCACCTTAGAAGAAGTCTGCACAGAGTAGGACAACGCACATGATGGCTCGACAGAAGAGCCAAAAGAAAACAGAGAACTCCATTTGAGAGCCGGTCTAGATGGACCCGGATCAGGAGGCTTAGAAGAATCAACCATGAAAGAACGGCAAGAGAGATCTATGTTATCTAGTGCTTGTCCTGTTGCTAACTCTCCCTGTACAAAATCTTCAAAGTTAGTAAATATGATATTTATGGTTTACTAAAGTTTTTTTAATTGTTCAAGAGATGGAAAAAAAAAAAAAAAAAATTTATTTTCGTGTTTTTTTCACCTAATCTTCGTGTACTCTATCCACTTAAATTGCATTAGTTTCTGGTGTTAAACACAAACACCCAACTTAAAGTGTATGTCATCAAATGCATGACTTCCACAAGTCCAGAGACAAAATACTTTGGTCATCAATCTCGTCATACACTTAGCTAACCAAAAACCAAAAAAAAACTAGCAACTTTTCTCGGGCACACTTATCGAGGTAAACGAAAACAGGTCCAAAATATCAGGGATATTACACATTGTGTGCAAGCTTCTTGTTATGTGGATAGAGAAACATTTTTCCATTCAAATTAAAGATTTATTGGAGAAAATTAAAGGTTTATTGGAGTGTTTTTGTCAGTGTCATTTTTAAAATTTTCATGTGAAAGTGCCTTATCAGAGGGTGATTCACAAGACATACCCTTAACTTTTGGCTTGATTTTTATTTTTTTTCATTTCTAGCATTTATTCTATTTAAAGAGATTAGATTAAGGGTGAACTAAAAATGTCATAGGATCTAAATTTTGTATTTTGTTTCGATTTCAGGCAGGACCGAAACTGAATTTCTAGCCAATAATATGTATTTCAACCGAAATTTTACCCTCCATACAAATCTGACCGATTATTTGATTTTCGAGATCAATTCAGGCATGCCCAAAACTGATGTGTTTCGATCGAAATATGAAGATTTCGGCCAAAACTTTGATCCATGATATAGATACTACAAAGTATGACATACTTATGTTGGAATACGAAGGATGTCTATAAAAAATTATTCTACAAATACTTTATTTCCATATAATTTGATTGGTCTATCAATTCTCTAAGCCTTATAAATTATCTTTGAAATATTAGGCATAAAGTATAATAAAAAGTATGAGAATAAAGTTATTACGGACATATAATATAGTTCTCTGTTATGGTTGTAATGAGGTGGTCCATGTGGACGAAATATGTGAACGGAAAGTGCAGATATCTACGGAATTCACATTCTTTCAAGTTCGTATAAGTAATTAGGATTATTTTAAAACCAAAATTTAGTTGTATCTTTCTTTTTCCGCTTGAGGTGAGATCAAATTTCAATATTGGGTGACTTTTTTTCAAAATACATTTGGGATTTGGGATAGTTATAGCTGAAACTTAGGTTTCTTTTCATTTGTGTTTGTTTCTTGTTGGTTAACGATGTTAATTCAATTTATCATTCTCATTATTTTCATAATTATTTAATGTATGTTTTAATTGTAGTAATATTGGCATATAGGTTGCAATTTTATCTAATTTCAACTGTCAATCCATCCATAGATACCCTTGTGAAAACCCAAGAACCCATCCTCCTTCATGGAATGTCTATGCTCCTTATGTTGATTTTCCAATGCATTTTTGGGGGATGGGCATTGTTGATCGTTGTAATCATCCATTTTTGGAGTTCTAGAAGGAGAAGTTACACCATTACTCGATCTTCAAAATTGATGACAAGCACAAGGAAGGTTGTTGTGGAGAAGATTGGAGACCTTCTTTGAAAACTTAAGAAATAAAGAAAATTCTATGTATAACAACAAATTATCATGGTGTAGTATCAGCTGATTGTGGACATCAGTTGTTGTGAATGGCTCTGATTCAAAATATCTGAGCCATTCTTAAGATGGTAAAAAATATGAGATTGTTGACATCGACTATTTTAAATGGTTGTTACCCCTAAGAAATCTGAGTCATTCTCAACCAATTTGTAGAAAAGATGCGCCTAGAAGCCAAAAAGTAAAAAATTTGAGACCCATTCTAATGCCAAAAATCTGAGGTCATAAAAGAAAGAGATTTTTTTTTCTATGTACGACAACAAACCATTTTAAGATGGTAAAAAATCTGAGATTGTTGAAATCAGCTTAATTAAATGACTATGATTTAAGAAATCTAAGTGATTCCCTTTCCAATAAATTTGTATAAAAGGACGTATAAGCCAAAAATTAAATAAATTTCAATTGAATTGAAAATGCAAAATATGAGAGCTCCCAAAATTATTGAAATTTTGGTCTACTTTGGTTTCTTTGTTTTGGCTTTTTGTGATGGTTTCTGAAATATGATTGGGGGGTTTTTAGGCTAGTCTTCTGATTTCTTTATTTAATTTTAGTCCTTTGACTTGATCTTCAAATTAGTTCTTGGTATGTTTCATGTTTTGTTATGCTTGAATTGTTTGCTTGATGCTTTCGGTATGCTTGATTTTCTTTATTTGATGTTCTTTTGGTTCTATTGCTTACAATCGGTGTAGGAAAACTTCAAAGGAAATGAATAAGTTAGCACATTCATTCAACCTTTTGGAGTCATCTAACTCACATTCATTCAATCATTTTTTATGGTTAATCTTCTAATTTTAGTCCCGTGTCTCACATTTTCAAAGATAAAGAAATCTTTGAAGCGAGAAGAAACAACAAGAGAACTCCGAATAGAAGGGTCTCTATATAAATTTAGGAGAAACTCAGCTATTAATAGATGAGAATCAGATACTTATGAAATAGTTTAAACTTAGATATCATGAACAGAGTAGTAGGCCATTAAATTATTCGATGGAAATTGTTTTTGGTCCCAATGTTTTACACAATTGATCCGGAGATCATGTATTACAATGAGACGATGAGACATTGATTCCACGTGGCACATATCTCAAAAGAATCATACTTATTGTGGCGCACATCAAGTATCTTTCTTGGATCTCTTTTCATGTTGTGTGTCACGTGGAAAACAAAATTTGACCAAAACCATCGCAAGAGCATAATCTCAAGAAATATTATGTCGATGATTTGGACGTAAAATGATATCCGTTAGACAAAAAGAAAAAATGTTTGGTAAATTGCACGACACTAAAGTAGTTAACTTCAGTTAGGACATAGCTAATGAGTAACCCCGCTTATCGATATTTTTGATATATGAGCTTCTTTATTTGTGACATGTAATATGTAGGTACAATATAAATGATGAAAACTGATACAGTATCGATCATTTTTCGTTATGACGGGACACTCACTATTGATTAAGATGTGACGAACTATCATGAGGGGAAACAAAGAAAAAAATCTATGAGAAGGGACATCTCGTTTCGGGAATTCTTACAAGAGACGTGTGTCATGAGCAATTGGATGGGCTATAAGTCTCTTATGACCTCAAATATATATATTACAGTGTAGCTAAGTCATCACTAGTCTTCGACTTAGTCGATGAAGGAGATCTTCATGAGATGTTTACTAGTTTTAGAAAGGAATATGAATATATTATCATATATATAAATAAACCTGTAATCAACCTCCAATTTGGCTGTGGTGTAAACCACAAAGGTAGTTCATCAAAAGTATATTATAAACTGAAGGAGTGCGTCAGTACCGGTAATAGGTACGAATCTATTATTGTTGATTGTGTCTGTACTATCTTTGATAGGGCCTATACTAAAAATTGTAAGAAATTGATATGGCAATGGCACTAACTATGAGAATGATATTTTTAGGGGGGTAAACCGCCCTAGATTTGCACCAATAAACTCCAACTACAATAGCTATGATACAAATTATCCAGTTGACAGGTGATGTAAAAACTATGATAAACGCACAATCATTCTACTTATTCATATATCATAATAGCTAATGGGCGTATACTCAAAATCGTAGGGAACTGATATAGCAATGGTACTAACAACAAGAATGATGTTTACAGGAGGGTAAACCGCCCTAGATTTGCACCAATAAACTCTAGCTACAGTAGCTATGATACGAATCACCCAGTTGAGAGGTGATGTAAAAACTATGATAAACACATAATCATTCTACTTATTCATACATCATAATAGCTATTAGGCTTATACTCAAAACCGTAGAAAATTGATATGGCAATGGTACTAACAACGAGAATGATATTTGCTGGGGGGTAAATCGCCCTAGATTTGCACCAATAATCTTCGACTACAGTAGCTATGATACGAATCATCCAGTTGATAGGTTAGTGAAAAATGGATAAAATTTATAATCCCGAGATGTGTCTGTACTAGTGGACACATGTGTTCTTTAGTTTTACGATAAACACCAATTTGATGTAGGTTTACAATTTATTAAAGGTATTTAAGTTCAAATTGAAATGATGATTGAGAAATGTATTCTCTAATTTTATTCCCTAAAGTATATATCCGATTAAACTCGATATCACTTTAATGATTGTTCATCGCAAGGCAGAATTACCAAATTATGAATCAGATAATGTCTCTAGAGATGGTCAAAGTATTTCTTTCGACGAGGAGGAAACAAGCACAGATGGTGTTGATGATGTTATAGGGGTTGATGAGGTATTTGAAGAATGCAACTTTGAAAGATGTAAGGTGAAGGAAGGGGTGAAGTGGAATGAAGGGTTATATGAGAACCCATCATATAATTGGGCGGAGCCGGTGGAGGAGTGTAATGAAACGATATCCTCGAAACGTAAGAAGAATGAAAGGAAGGATGGGATAAAGCTGAACGAGGGTCTGAACGAAATGGTATCCCTAAAATGCACGAAGGGCAAATGTCCTAGCGGGGCGAAGCCGAATGAAAGAGTATCTCCAAAAGGCCAAAAGAATGGGCAGTTTAATCATGACCAAGGCTTCTTTTCTCGGTGGACTCCGCCCGATTTGATGGGTTCCCAAGATTCGGAGTCTCGATTCTTTTTCGATGACGAAAGTGAGGATGACTCTAATAACTTGAGCGTTGGGGCGATATTCCGTTCGAAAGAAGTATTTCATACTTTTCTGAGGGAGTACGCTATAAGAAAGAATTTTATGTTGAAGCCCATAAAGACATGTAATACACTTATTACAGCAGGGTGTGCAGGTCCCTCTTGCCCTTGGCGTATATATGCTTCGAAGCAACATGACGCTTTGGCATTCCAAGTTAGAAGTTATGTGCCACATCATACATGTTTATTTTCGGGGGTTGGTTCAGGTCATCAACAGGCATCAAGTAAATAGATTGCTAGTCAGATTACTAATCGGTTGTGCAAACATCCTAATATGAGACCCAATGAGATTGCATTCGATTTGAAGGAAAAATTTGGTGTAGAAGTCAACTACTTTAAAGCGTGGAAGGGAAAGGAAATCGCTTTTAAACATGCTTTTGGTGGATGGGATGAATCGTATAATTTACTACCATCTTATTGCATCGAGTTAAAGCGAGTAGATCCAGGAGTCGTGACTATTTTACTCTGGCATTCTGACAATGCTTTCTTCCAATTTTTCTGGGCATTTGGGCCATCGATCCGCAATTATCGGGAAAAAAATTATGACGAATTATTTCAATTGATGGGGCTCATCTTAGAGGCAAATATGCCGGTAAACTTTTAATTGCAACAGCAATTGATGGTAACAATGGATTATTCCCCTTGGCATTTGCAGCGGTTGAGGAAGAAACAAAGGAAGCATGGAGTTGGTTTTTAACTATACTACGTAAGCAAATCATTGTTGATGATGAAACTCCTCTTGTGCTCATTAGTGATCGTAATAAAGCTTTGATGGAAGTTTTGAATGTGATTTTTCCGCATGCATACCAAAGTTATTGTTTTAAGCACTTGTGTGATAACTTTGGTAAGAAATTCAAGCGCAAGTTTATCCAAAGCTGGTTATGGAAAATTGCCCGTAGCTTTACGATACCAGATTTTGAGGCAAAAATGGATGGGTTGAAGGAAAGCAACCTTGATTGCTGGGAATGGTTAAACGGTGTTGATAAACATCTATGGTTTAGAGCCTATTTTCCAAGAAAGCGATATCATTTATTGACAACAAATATATCTGAATCTTTGAACTCTGTGCTGAAGTTCGATAGAGCTTTGCCTATCACGTCCATCGTTGAAAAGACGCGTGAAAAGGTAACCGAATATTTCTACCGAAGGAAGCTTGATGGTGCAGCCTTGGGGACGGGTTTGACAGAGTACGCAGAAAAATATTTGTGCCGTCAATCCCATTATGCATCGCATATGTGACCTACTCCGTCCAGCTTGAATAAGTTTAGTGTTAGGACTACTACTCAAAAATTCAATGTTAACCTAGAGTTGAAGACATGTTCTTGCCGCCGATTTGACGTGTTGGGTCTCCCGCTCTCCCATGCATTGGCAATGATAAAATATTGGCGGGTTGCAGTGTTAGATTATTTTGAAGATTGGTTTAAGGCTGATAGATATCATGCTACGTATGAGGAAGTTATGCTCCCCACTGTCAATGTTAGTGAGTGGGGTGGTAAATATGAGGGCGCTAAAGTTCTACCGTCACATCCTAGAAACCCTTTCGGTCGCCCCAAAAAAAATTGGTATAGGTCAGCACACGAGACCGATAGGAAAGGTACTTGCAGTGTGTGTAACGTCAAAGGATACAATCGGAGGGGTTGCTTACAAAAAAAGAGTGGAGCTGCATAAGAGGAATGCTTTTAGAGGCTGGAGGTACCCCTAAAGTAGTATTTGTCACATCATTATTTAATTCTCACAGTTTATTTATAAATATATATGAAGAGATTTGCTTCCATGATTATTTATTTCTCTAAATTGTTTTTTTTTGCTTCCATGATTATTTAATTCTCTCATAGAAGAAAAACTAAATTAACTAACGCAAAGGTAGTAAGCCTTTGGGAGGATTCAATATCTATAAAAATTTAGATTTTTTTTTCCTTATCTGATAATTTCCTACAAATTTTAGCTTGTCTGATTTGACATTTCTACAAATTTTATCATTGGCATTACTGACCTCATTTCCAATGCATGGCCCATTTGATGACACATGAAATTGAGCAATAGTTTTCCTCCCTGTTTTGGGCCTTCGCACTAAAACAGTAAATTCAATAATCCAACAAAGGCAAAAGTCTTCACATGTCGAGAAATACTGTTTTCTATTAAAGAGGAAATAATAACACACAACTTCACAAGTAACTACACAACCAGGGGCGGAGCCAAGATTTCTTCATAGGGGGGTCATCTAATCAATTAATGTTAGAAAATTGTATAATTTTTTTTCTAATCAAATACTAAAAAAAAGAAAATATATACAAATGAAACTAGATACAAAATAAAAGAAAATCAGATACATATCGATTAGGCCGTTCCAACAAAATTGGTCTAATTCAAAATTCCATCGAAGAATGACTACGAGGTAGCATCATCCTCGTCGTCATCCTCCAAAGAGTAGGATGATGTGGTAGTACGTTGTAGGGAGCCTGTGTGACCATCGAAGCTGTTGAATATATCCCGATGATGAATGGGAAGACCTGACATTTTTTTATTTAATATTTTGATGCCTTCTTAAAAATTCTATATGTATTAAGTTTTTTTTTCTCTTTACATGTCTTAGTGAATTGCTCTAGTGGTAGACTTAGTGTTTTGTGAAGGTTAGGTTCTAGGTTCAAACCTTGTTATGTGTAATAAATACTTAAATTTTTTAAAGTAATTATACTAGGGCTTATACACCATAAATGTGAGTATGTAGCTCTACAACATAGTGGAGCCCCTTGTGAGAGAAATCTCTCCGAAAATAAGTCCAAGCACCTAAATAGATGAAGGGGAGCTAAAAAATAGGCCAAAATTATGGGATTTAGTTAAAAAAATAAAGAAAATATATTTGTTATGAAAACAAATACCATAAAAAAGTTTGTTTGAAGATTTTATATAATTTTGGGTGGTCAATATAATTTTGGATGGATGAGAATGCACTAATATAAATTAAGACACCTAAAGCTTAATAACAAATTTTTAGAAAGTTTGGGTGGTCAATTGACCACCCAAGTCATTACGTGGCTCCGCCCCTGTGCACAACTTATCAACAAATTGCAAATAGTACACATTCTATTGTTCTATTTCACTCCCGATATCCCATGCAGAAGTTTAGGAATTCGAATTATGCGGTTAAGATACTATTAACAAGTATTGAGTTGTTCGTCTTCCAATAAAAGCCATCGCTGTCAATCTCTTAAACTTTATCCTTAACAAATCCTTACATGTTATCATAATTCTTGCACATCCATACCTGACTTGAAAAATGTATCACATGCTACTCCTTCTGCTTTCCGCAAGTTCTTATGTCACAATCACCCAGTCAAACTCCCAAAAAACACCATCACATATTCTCATGTCCAATAAAAGCCTCAAACTTCTTTAACACTGTCCTCCAGAACTGAAGCAAATAGATCAGAATAGGAGAATTTTAGCTTATGATTGTTCTTAATATGTGCTTCATATATCTTCCAAACGTCCACCTTGAGCAGCAAGAGCTAACCAAAATGCTCAAATATAGCATGAGAGTTGTACAATAAGCATGCTAGTGGCAAGAGAAAAATTGTCTAGTTCAAGGATTAAAATCTCACCCAATCTATTGCCCCCTGAAGTTTCTATATGATTATATGAAGCCTGTTATGTACCTTTTCACATTGTATTGCCCAGTGTATACATATACAAGTTGCTAAAGTTACTTTATTCTTTTAACATACAGTTATACACGGCGGTTGATACTTAACAGCACCCCTGTAACAAGTGTGGTATACCATGAGCAAGTCAAGTCCAACCAGGTTGAACCAGATTTCAAGTTCAACCTAATCTACAGCCCTTGAAAATAGGAGAATCTCGACTGCACGTATCCTATAAAAAGTGATAGAAAGCTAAGATTCTCCTATTTTCAAGGGCAGCAGATGGGGTTGAACTTGAAATCTGATTCAACCTGGCTGGGCATGACCATTGCCCGGTATACCAATCTAGCTAGTTGGCTTCAGCCAAATGATCAAACTTTGGGAGACAAATATTTATGGGCTCTCAAATAAGGGCAGTGATCAGGTCCAATTGGTCAAACCTAATGTAGTGTTTAGGTTCAGCCTAGTTGGACTTGACCATTGCCCAATAAGGGCAGTGATCAGGTCAATTGGTTGAACCAATTATATTGTTCAACCATATACTTATGCTAGAACATTTGATTGTTTATAGTTTTACTCTTTAAAAGTGGATGCTTGATTTTTCCCTGATTTTTCGTAAAGGAAAGAATAGTACTGGAGCTCAGGTTGGTTTGTTTTTTTTTTATTACGTATTGAGGTATTGAAGATATGGGATTGTTCTTCAGTTTCCCAATATAGAGATACACCATTTCAGAAGCTTTATATATTCTCTTTTTCCCATGTTTGTGTCAGTTGGGATTACACAGATATTTATCAAGACCTTTCGTTAAACTATGTTATTGCCTGAAAATGACTTAATATGTGTCAAAGTATGGGGGCTACAACTTGATAAGGAGCCCAGGTAAATATGACCTTGAAAGGGATGAGATCTCGATCATGTGGAATTTTTCCTTGTGGTTCGATTATAGATACCATATTTATTGAACTTTCTTTTTTATGTTTTCCCCAAATTTGTTACCATGGGATACCCCTGAGAAGTCTATGACCCTGTTTGGAGTGGTTCCTCTAGACCTTGGAATTGCTTTTGATCCCTAAAAATCGATTCTAGGTCCACAACGGTGTTTGGTGCAAAATTAATTATAGCTTATTTTGATTCCTTAGAAGCAAAAAATAATCCATTTCATGTAAGCGGTTGAGAACTGCTTTTCATTTAGTCTTTAAATTTGAAAACAAAAAAGTGGACAAGTCATTTGTAGTCTGCCCTGAATTTCATCAATTTTAGGTAAATGTCTAAGTAGTATATAGACAGAAGAAGTCATATGAAAGACATTTTTTGGAAATAGATTGGTTTCTGTTGAATAAAATTTTGGTAATTGTCCAAACTTTGGTCTAACAGACCTGCCCTTCTATTGTGAATGAACAGGTTGAGGGTTGTGATAATACAAGTGATTCAACCCTAAGGTACTGAATTCTTTGTAGTTGCCCAAAACCTCAATTTTTTTTTTAATGCAATTCATTAGAAATTCCAAAACTCACATCAGGATGAAAATGCTAAGTGAGAAGCTTAGCATAGGAAAAACAGAAATAAAAAAGACACATCCAACCATATGCCAAGATCAGTACACTAAACTATCAATATTAAAAATAAAAATTGTGAGAGTCAAGATTTTCTCCTATCTAGTAGCATATGATTCAGCTTATGGAAGTGGTCCTGCTTTGCTATTTTTCAGGTAACTCATATGAGTTGGGCTTCTTTTGGACACCCATTTTTTAATTTAAATTTCTTACTATAATAAAATTATGTTTTCGATTTGTTGATTCTGCTGATTGCTATATGGCCAGATACTAGTGATCCATGCTCAAGTTCAAGAATTGGCTATTGATGAAGAAAGTCTTGCATATCTAGGAGTGATTGGGCAGCAAGCATCTTTAAGATAAATTAATGGTAGCAAGACAGGTGGGTTTGACCCGAAGTCAGGTAAGCTCATAAAGCTAAATATCTAATCTCCTTTTCTTTACATTAATGCTTAGATTCTCTTTTGGTTCAGGTCTAAAAGAACTATATAACCTGGAAGAGAGAATCTAATTTGTGAGCTAGAAAATGAAAATGAGAATAAAAATTGACTTCCGATCACACCAGTAATCTCAAATTGTGTTGAATAAAAAGTGACGAGCATGAGTCCAAACTTCACACACACACAAGATTGCTGTAATCTTTTTCTTGATGAAAGTATTTTGCCACACAAGACTCACAACACAAGCGATCAGCGGTTGATCACTTTTCCCAGGGACAACTACAACTCTTAGTGATTTGTAATCTAATACTAGGCGCAGTTGACTAGTACATTTTCTTGAAAGTGAAATTAGTTAAATCCTACTACATCTTCTACGCAAACTAGGCATACGTGACTATTTCAAACGAAACCTACTAAATAAATATTCCAACTAATATAAAAGAGGCCCAACACCTCTTTCAAATATCACCACTCCCAACAGAAGTATTGATTTCGTTCACATCATCTGAATCGTCACCGTCGACCTCTTCTGTGGAGGAGAAAACGATGATTGGCACAACTTCTGTCATACCAGGCGGCACCGGAAGAGCTAAATGCTCAGTCGAAGGCTCCTCTCTCTCGCTTTCATCTTCGACTTCAGCTACAACTGCATCAATCGATGGGTCTATGTCCATCGAGACAATTGGGTAATTTTCGTCGGAGCCCTCTGGTGGGAACTCCGCTTGAAGCTGGCGTGTGATGTAGGCACAACTACGCTTATAGCAGCTGTATGATGATCAACTATATCCCGGTGGTGGTTGAGAAGGTCGTGGCTTTTTGGGGTTTTCACGCAGGGGCGAATCAAACTCCATACGATGAGGGGATGGGATAGAGTTGGAGCTATTCTCAGAAGACATTAGTTTTATGCCAAGTAGTGATGCCCCAGTGGTGCTTACAAGAGTTATAGTCCCTTTATTTATAGCATATTATGTTGAAGTGCCTCTCTTTTCTTTACATTATAATAGTCGTGTGCATTGTCAAGACCCATTGTGCAATTCCAATCCGAAATAATGGCCAGTGTACATGATGGGACAGTATAGTGCTGCCCTAGATACGCCAACTCCAGTAGTATACATTTCGAGTCCCACCATCTAATTTGATGTGACTAGACGATGGTACTAGACTTGCTCCTATCAAGTCGCCTCTTCTAGAGTTGCTCCGGTCACATTGCCCTTAATATCGAGACAGTAACTGTACGATAGAGACTTTGACCGTGACATGCTATTCTAAAATTTTAGACTTGCTCATCGAAGATTACAGAGGTGCACTGTAGAGGGCTGAGATTGGAAGGTGGTTTTCTTATTGCGATTCGAGCCCCGCCATCTAACTTGACGTGACTAGACGATATGGATAATCGCCGATCTTGGACCATTGTGCTACAGGCTGAAGCCCATGACTAAAAGCAAGGTATTGGTCCATTGTGCTACAGGCCCAAGCCCATGACTAAAAGCAAGGTATTGGTCCATCTTGTTCCGATACTTATTGGGCGATATGGATAACCGCCGATTTGTGAATGAAAAAATTCAGGTAGCAGGAGAATTTTCTCATTTGTGTTTTGGGATGGAAATACTAATCATATGACCATTTCACTTGAATATTTGCAACCATCCAAACAGGCCAGCACCACTCACAAATGAGCCACAGAAAATTGTCTTAATTCTCATTTGTTTTAAAATAAATAATTTGTATAAAAAATAGTGATCAAAGAATGATCACAATTTATTTGGATAGCAATGTCGATAGGTTCTTATGTATATTCAGTGTGACAAAGGTCTGAAAAATTGGGTGTCCATGTTTCATGGGACAATATCAAGTATACAATATATGGAGTTTGGATCAATTTGTTACTCTTCCATTGATTTTATATGAATTTATCGAAATTACTTCATTATGAAAATGTATAATAAATAGACTAATTTACTTTGGAGAGCTTAGGATCACCAAATTGGAGAATCAGTTTCATTGAAGTGCTTTAATCATGTTTGGACGTGCTTTAATCAAGCCAAGATGAGTTGAAGAAAGCATATAGAAAAGCTGCAATAAAAAATCATCCGGACAAGGGTGGAGATCCTGAGAAGGTGAGCCTTTATTTCTTTTTTCAACTTTGGGTTGGATGCTTTGGTGGTTATAGAACTGTTGTTTTGCAGCTCTGTATATTTTGTCATGTAAGATCCATGGTTTCCTTTTTTATGATTGGCCTAGTGGGATGTAAATATGGAATTTGATCCATTGATTTGTGTCTTTATAGAGTACCTTGGTCAAGTATCAAGGATGATACTCAGTCTGATCTCCACTATAGTTTGGTATCTGGGGAAGCCACCATGAAAATGAACCACAAGCCAAAATGCACACTAAGAAACATTCTTGGTTGCTGATTAACAGCCTGAAAATCGACAATGAAACAAAATATGGACAATGGATTACATGTGGATTATTTTGGATTACATTTGGATTATTTTATGTTATATTTTGGATTGTGACTTATACATGTGGAGGATTGCTAACAGTCGAGATGTTTTGAGTGATGATCTTGTGTGTCATTTGTGCAGAGATGTCCTATGTACCATCCATGGTATTCACACTGAGTACACTCTGGCTCCTCATATTAAAGAATATTTAATCTATTGTTGAAGAATATATAATCTATTGTGGAATTATTGGAAATATATTTTGTTTGGTATCAAATCTAGCTGTTGGTCTTTATATTCCCTTTGAACTTTTGGAATGTCTTCCTTGTTGCACTATTTGCAACAAAAGATATTTGAATGTTTTTTTTATAACTTGTGTGTATGGGTCTCTTCGAGCACCCAACTAATCCTAAGGGCACATGTGTGCCCGAAGTTAACACGTTCCAGGTCAACACAGGATATGAATCCGTAGGGTGGCCCCAAGGCGGGATTCAAACTCAGGTCTCCTGCTTCCTAAGGCTGGTTCCCGACCACCACACCAAACTCCTTGAGGTTAATGCAAGAAGTTGGTAGTTATACTGAACTAAGCCAGTTTAGTGATTCAGAAAGGTTATCTATTCTCATTTTTAACATAACAATTTTATTTTCTGTGTGGATTTGGCATATAGCCCAATGGAAGGTTAAGAAAATTGCTATCTCTCTTTCGCAGGTTCAGTCCCAGCTTACCTATAAACACACACTGTTAGAGGATATGAAATTTCTGCTTTCTGATTTTAGTGGCTAGGCAATAATCAGTAGAGTCCCCAGCAATGGAGCTTCAATGGTTATATCATATCCTTGGAGGCTGGCTGATGTGACTATTTATGCGAGGCAAATCAAGCTGCAGATTGATTAGCTAAGAATTGCACATTAATATAGCTATTGAAATATACCTATATTACCGATACATGGCTGGCTGATGTGACTGTTTATATATATGCATTGCATATATATTGAAATATATTGGTATATATTGAAATATACCATTGACTATACGGCCGATATATATTGAAATATCCCTACCGATGTATCATCCAAAACCAATACATTTCGGTTTTGGAGCTGGCAGATACGTACCAGAAAATCGGGATTTTGAACTGGTGAAAATATTCATTCGAAAGAAATTGAAAGGAAACCAACAGAAGTTCATGATTTAACTGACAAATGGGAATTAAAAGGTAAACAGAGATCCCCACCATGCATCCATGTATTGTTTATGTTATTCTATAGGAGGTGACTAGTTTATGAACATGGTACTAGCCTTGTACACTAAAAAATCAGATTAATGGTAGCCCATTTATTTTACTTTTCACCTCCTATTACTGATCAACACTTAATTATTAACAAATATTTTGGATCATTTGCTATAGGTATGTATCTATGCATTTATTTAAGTGTTTATATGCATATTTCTATACCTTTCCACAATTTGTTCACATGTGTCTTGATTGTATGAAAATGACTCAAAAGTACAAATAAAAATGACCCATTATTTCTCTTTAATTGCAGACCACAACGAAACCGACGCAGATTCCCGTTGCCAAGTTAAACCCGAGACAAGTGAGCAAGAAAAATCTTTGATCTTTCATTAGTAGCTGATCAACTTGTGGATCACAAAACTACATTTAAGACCATAAAAGAAAATTGTTTAAAGAAGCTCTTATTGATTAGCCCATCATTTGTTAGCAGTGCAGAAGAGCTCTTTGACCACAACATACACCAACATATAGTTCTACAAACTGGTGGTGTACAAAAAATTGGAAAAAGCAATCCTAATATCTTTTTGGACTCTGCAAATGAGCTCATGGACCTCAAAATCCACCAAATGCGGGTTGGGATTCATCCAATATTGCAGACCGAAGTTTTGGGTCGGAAACTCAGGTTGTCCTTAAGTCAGTTGGTGGAGGAGTTGAGTGATGAGATTGAGAAGTTGAGTAGTTATAGTAAAATTGGTGATGGTGCTCTTGGTAGTACTAATAGTATTTACGAAATGCTGTAGAGAGATCTTAAAAGTAAGGGAATGGTGGTAGATGGTGTGTGGGATTTAGGTTGGGCTAATGGGGGTTTGTGTGGAAGAAATAGACCATGTTGTAGGTGAAGTGGAGAAGCATATTTTGACTGATCTGATGGAGGAAGTTATCTTGGACTTTGTGTTGTATTCATAATAAATTATTACCTATTTTGGGAGGACATATGGGCATTAGGATCTCAAGGGTATTTTGGTCATTTCATAACAAAGGGTATGCTGGTAAGATTGCAAACAGGTCGGATCGGGTTCAAATTGGACCTCGAAAGGCCCAATTTTTAATTTGGATTAAAAATTAGGCTTAGCCAGGTTATTAATTGGGCCGAAAAATCAAGACCAGGTCCATCCTGTTTATGCATAAATGGGCAGGGCTGGCGTTCAAGAACCAGAACAAAACTTCCTTCCTTCTTTTAACACCTTTGTAATAGCTGATCCTTCCACCGCATATTTTTATATAAAATCAAGAAAAGTAGGGGATATATTTAAGTAGGCTGAGTCTGGCATATATTCTTGACTCGTCGAGGCATATGCCACTTTTCCATTGGGCAGCCAAAATTTGGGCCATAACCAACCAGACCAGACCCGTTGACAGCCCAAATTTTAACCCGCTCACCATACGCCCATATTGGAGGCATGTGCACCAAGTGTTGTAATTATAAATGGGAAAATAGTTATTTGATTGGGCCCCTTTTCGTCCAAGAATCTATTGATCCAGCACTTGTGACCATTGAACATTAAATATTGTCCTTTTGTAAGATTAAATTGACTTTTTTCTATTGCAAATAGTGGGAAGAGTTGATATTCCAAAGGTGCATCTTCACTGCTTTGCATAGTCAATAAAAATACACGTTGCATTAAAAGAAAAACATAAGGGAAAACGGATTAACATCTGGGCGTATCCCTAGTCGTTGTCGTCATCGCTACCAGTGCCATTCTCTTCATCATCATTTTCCTCGGCGTCTTCGTTATTGTCGTTAATGTACTCATCATCTGCCCTGTGTGGCATAAGTTCTCTACCAAGGGCAATCATACCGGTCATTGCCTGCAACCATCAATAGTACGATTAGAAGTTGTATTTACAAATAAATATATGTAAAATCTAATAAAAAATGATAATTTATATGCTTACTATCCAATCACTATAATCGAATCGCAATACGAATGATGTATTTACGGCTTCACCGATACGATAGTCCTCCGCGGTCGGAGGTTCCGCGAGACTAACAGTCATGATGTTCCTCGCATTCACCGTCAACGCTGCTCAACCTTGATAAACTAGGCATGAAAGCGAGTGAACATTTTCGACTGTCTGCCCAAAAGAAAGCCGATTAAGAACTAAGACTTCAAATCTTACGACTCTCCTCTCCCTCAAAATGTCTACCATGATAGCCATGTGTGCGTCATTGTGTGGATCGACACTAGCCATCCGATCGATTATGAAAAAATTGAAGGATTTTCAACTAAATTACGGTTACAAATTTATTACAAGAAGTGGGCTTAACAACAAAATACACAACTTTGCTTGATTTTCCTTTGTTGCAAAGCCTGGGTATAAATAATGTAAGGATGTACTATTGAAGCACAACATTGCTCAATTTATGGTTTGATCTAACATGTAATAACCTTTGAAGAGACACACACATGTCAATGTGATAGGGGACTTCTATTGTTAGATTCAAAGCATTTAATTGGAACACCCGATTTTAGGGTATTTTTAATTGCATCTCTATAATGAATTTGTAAGAGTACCTCTAATTGCACCCCATGACTTTATTGTAACAGTCACATATCATACCTATTAAAATAATTGATTGCATTTGATCAAAAGATTGGGGTAGTGTTTCAACCCAATTTTCGAAAAATAGATCTTCAGATCATGGCACATCTATCGGATGGTCAATTTATGATTACACATGTTACGAATTCCAAAAAGAAGGCAATAAACTCACGTTTGAGCGTGAAACGTGTCATATGGCTGGAGGGGTATTTTTTAGGGATGTTTAACACATATAATATTAAATAATCGTCAGAATGGAAAACCAATCATATGATAGGTGCGACATTGTCTCATGATCGTGCCATTAGACTAATCGTAAGGGTATTTTTGTCTAAGCCATGTCATATTAGAGTAATTGGTCTCAGTTGACTCGTAAGAGTTTGCTTAATCGAAATTTAAGCAAACCAGGTTGCAGTTTGCAATGCACTACCTTATTAGACTAATTGGTAAGCGAAGCCTATCTGGTCCTTTCATCCACCGCCGCGCCCCGTACTGATAGGGCTGCTAGGCTACAATAGGTGGTCATAAATACGTTGTGGCGCAGTATTCCGATGTAATCAAATCTTATGGCAATCAAATTTGCTACGGTTCGTGTGATAGCCCAGATTTTGGCACCCCGAAACCCGTGCCATCAGCACGACTTTCAAGGCCGTGCCCTATAATTCTGTACGGAGCATTGGAATATACAAGCCAAAGACTACAAGTAAGGCACATGCATCTACTTTAAATAAGTTCTCATGCATTTAAAATAAAAAGAAACTCTAAAGATAGTTCTAGTCCCATGCCAATTCATGGGCATAAGAATTGACCCGAACTATCGGTGATAACTATTCACCCCAGACGGTTTGTCAAAAGAATCAAGGTATTTAATTACATTAAAAAAAAAAGAGGTTTGACATACCAAGCCGTACCTAATACTCTCAACTCACTCTCAAAGTATGCAATGGGTCTCCCAGAAGAATTCCTCAGGAGGAGGCTCTGGCTCTTCTGTGGGCACGTAATCCGAATCCTCCAGATCAATGTCTCCAGAAGTCTTTGATGCCGCTAGTCCTGGACCTGCGACGTATAGTCTAAGGGGTGAGCTACATCCTAGCTTAATAGGGAAACACAGTGAACATATAAATTAAGCTCTCACATATATGTTAAAACAGTTTAAAGATACAATTTATCTGATAGAACTGCTGAAAGACAATGAAATAATCGGAAATTAAATGATAGATATAACTGTTACTTTGCATGACTTTGTTTATTCTCATCTTACTAGTATAGTAACGGATTCGGCCTAATCACTTAAATCCTAACTTAAGTAGTCCCCGAGCAATATAACATCGAGCCCTGATGGAATACCCACCATCGTCGTCTAAATAGACACTTGTTATATGTTAAAATTCAATACCACCCAGGCCCCTTTCTCTTAGGCGGCGAGGTCTATTCTCAATTCAACATCCCTAGGATGTGCTATAGGTGTACGGTTTGGCCGCCGTACCGGTCACGAATATCCTGCTGAGTCAGTCGTGGGTATCTCGTCACGTTGGTGGGGTATTCTAATTAAACCTTAAATAACAAAATATCGAATGTGCACTACATATAGTTATTCACCGTGATTGTGCTAATTTTATTACATTAGGCCTTATCGCTCTTCTTTTATTTCACCATTTGGTTTCATCTGCATCCCTGGGATGCTACTGGTTTAATGCATCATTCAAATGCCCATTGTTATAATTCTACGTTCCTTGGGGACTTCATGGTTTTATTTAAATTCAACCACACACACACGTTTTGGAAACATATTTAATATGACTATTCTCTTGAGATACTCTACATGATTAAAATACTCAAAATACATGATTTTTACGAATTAAAGTATATGTTTCAAGATATTTCCTACCTTAAGCAAAATCCAACGCGCTCCTTTCTTGTAGAGGTTTACGCGTAAAAACTCATGTCACACCTACATCGCATGTGTTACGAATTTACTTAGGATGGTCTCTAGAACCCTTGGAAACACAGCTCTCATAATTTACACTAAAAGAAATGAGAAAACCGGATAATTCCTCGCGCGAGTGGTCACTTAGTATCGCTCCAGCGAGCACTTGACCTTGCTCAAGCGATCACAATTCATCGCTCGAGCGGTAATTATTCATCGCTCGAGTGATTATTATTCATTGCTTGAGCAAGCACTATTCATCGCTCGAGCGGTAATTATTTCTCGCTCGAGTGGTTATTATTTATCGCTCGAGCGGTTATAATCCATTGCTCGACCGAGCACTATTCATCGCTCGAGCGGTTATATATTGAGTTACCTGGAGCTCTATGCGATGCCTCGCTCAAGTGAGCTTCTCCTTCACTGTGGGTCTCGCTCGAGCGAGCCCAAAACGCAAATATGCTCAGAATATTCCTTCTGTCCTCGCTCGAGCGAGCCATTTAGACCGCTAGAGCGAGCCACGAAAAGATATAAGTCCTCTATCTGTTCGAGGACTATTACCTTCTTCATGAGAGGCTTATTAATGTTAAGGATCATTAGTCTAGTAGTTTATACTCTACTTAAAACATACGTAAGCATCTAAAACCATACCTTACTCGATAGATCTCCTATAGTTTGATCCAAGCTCCGACTAAATGCAAAATTTTTAAAAGTTCTCTACTGCTTAAGACCAACGAACCTCTCCTCCTCTTTTGCAAAACCTTCTCCTCTTTCTCTCTATTTTACCTTCTCTCTATCTATGCTAAATTTGGTTACGTAGGAGAGACTCTCCTCCCCACTTTTACTTATATAGTGAAAGCTAGAATGTTTCACATATACACACATAGTGTATATATATGTAGTTTTTAGTTTTCTTGTGAATCACAAATACACGTGCATGATATGTGACGTGCACGGTTCTAAAAAATCTGGGGTTATGACATTCACCCCACCTTATAAGATTTTCGTCCGCGAAAATCAACGATACCTTAGGAAGTCGAGTACGACTAGAAAAAAAAACGTCGAATAGGCTTATTTTTACATAGTCAGGTAATTAACATATGGGGTCCAATGACCCGATGTAAACCTGCATTAAGCAATTATAATCTCCACGTTATTATACAACCTAACCATACATTCCTGGTAGTCAACCTAAACAGTGAAGAAACTCAATGATAAAAATATATATATCATGAGGTGTTTCCACATCACAATATCAATAATATACTATGTGATCTAAAGTTAACCACATTATATCACACACGCAGATGCTATATAAAATGAACCACATAAATTTATGTGAAATTCATGTCATGATTGTATCCAAACCAAAATGGTAAATTATTACATCACAAAAAATCAAATGTTTCATTTCAAAACATAGTCACTTGATAGATGACGACCTAATCGTCATCCTGCTCATAATCATCATCATAATCATCGTCGTCGTCCTCGTTCCCATCATCATCATCATCGCCGTCATCCTCCCTGGCAGCAGTGGCACCAGTTGTAGTGGTCCTCGTAGCAGGGCCGGAGCTAGATGCGCCAAAAATAGCACCTCGCATAGCACCGATGCGCTCCCTGTATGTCTGCGGATACGCATGGCCCATGAGGTCTATGAGGAGCGACTCCTGGAACCGCTGATGTAATCTGATCTCCCGCCCCTGTAGGAGGATTTCTCACATCATATTGCTGTCGGTGGTAGGTAAGGGCTGTGAAGACGAAGTGGAGGGAGCAATCAGTCCCGTCGGTGTGTGTTGCGACGCTTGTCGGGAAATCTGATGATCTCTCTTCTTATTCACACTATTTTGGAGGCTCTTTAGATTTCTGCTTAGGTCTTGGGCAAGGAATGGAATGACATTATCGGTGAGCATGAGCTCGTCCGTCCTGATTTGAAATCCCTCCTTCCCATATCGTGAATTAAGGAGTCGGGAAATCAAACGTGCATAAGGTAGTCGGTTGATCGGTGGAGGAATAGCACCTCTTAGGTTTCTTTTATGGGCATGCGCCATACCCTTGATGACCACCATCGGAGCGCTAAACCACCTGTTGTGAAAAGCGAAGTGCAGAGCCCGCAAAATTGTCTCGCGGCGCTCTTGGACATGGCAGGTCGGGTGTAAATTCTTCTTAAACACAATGTCTAAAAACCACATGTGTGGCGGTAATTGGGATCGGGTGATCGATTGGCCTGATGCGGTGGCGCCGCTAGTAATATTGGTAGTGATGGCCGGGAAGCCTACGTTCCCAGAAAAAGGTGGTAGAGAAAGTGGGCTTGGTGTGTATGTATCGGGGCACTGCATGACAGTGGAGACATCGGCACTGCCGAAAACAAGTTCCTTCCCGTCAATGGTGACGAGGATAGTGTCCTCACTCACATTTGTTTTGAGTGTTTGGTAAAATAATTTTACAAGTCTCGGATAGTACCGAGCTCCAAAAGGTGTCAATAATGGTCGTAGGTGATTGTTCGTGAAAAAATCCGAAGTCCAATGGGTGGACGTCAGATCCCCAAAATAAGAGGGATGGATCTCCCATTCGGTCTAAATTTTTTTTTATCCCCACCATTCATTTAGTTGGATTGGGGTAGGAGGTGTGGATGGGGGTGGTTGTGGTGCCTGTGGCGCTTGGTTGCGCGATGATGGCGATCGAATCGCCACCGGTTTTCTAGGTTGGGGGTTAGGGCTTTGAGAAGCCATTGATATTCAAAGAAGAATTTATAAATGAAAAAGGTAGAAATAGTGAAGATTTCACCTTTTGGGATGCTTTTGACGGATCGGATAGTCCGAATCTGGCTTGAATCGGACGGAAGAGCTTGAAGATTGAAAAGGAAACCCTAAACTCTCGCTCGACAACTCTCTTCGCGTGAAGAAGAAATAAAAGAACAGTAATCCGCCCATTTATATACTCTGACCTCGCTTGAGCGGTTATAAATCCTCTCGAGTGAGCCAAGTTTATGATTTTATGTGGCTCGCTCGAGCGAGCATAAGCGGTCGCTTGAGCGAGCCAAGAAACATTTTTCTAGTGCTCTTAAGCTCGTTTCTGTCAATCGTTCTCACTACTAGTTTCCTATGTGGTGCATCTGGAATTTTTCACACAAAAAGTTGGTTCTATCATAATTTAGAGTTAATATGCTAAAATTTCAATAAAATTCAATCATTCATTTAAAAATAGAGACTTTTATACTGCCAACCATTACATATTGTTATTTTGAATAGAACTAATTAGTTAGGTTCCTGAACAAGTTGGGATATTGTTCTCTGACATCCGCCTCATGTTCCCACGTTGCTTCCTCGACCGGATGATTCTTCCATCGGACAAGCACTAAGGGAATAACTTTGGTGCGTAGCACTTGTTCCTTTCTATCCAATATATCCGCCGGTTCTTCTATCATGCTCATATCCTCGTGCATCTCTAATGGTTGACCTTCTAGAATGTGGGAAGGGTCACCCACATACTTTCTGAGCATAGAATTGTGGAAAACGTTATGTACTCGATCGAACACTGGTGGTAATCCAATGAGATATGCGGCTTCGCTCACCCAACCCAGAATCTCAAAGGGTCCGAGATAACGGGGAATTAGTTTTCCTCTCTTTCTGAATCTCATCACGCCTTTCATAGGCGACACCTTTACAAACACATGTTCACCCACCTTATAGTTCACACGGGTTAGCTTGATATCGGCGTAGCTTTTCTGCCTGCTTTAAGCCTTCTTTAGTCTTTCTCTGATCATGCGGACAACAACGGTGTTATCTTCAAGTAACTCGGGTCCCAAAACAAATTTTTTACCAGTTTCTTCCCAATTGATTGGCGATTTACATCGCCTTCCGTACAAGGCTTCATACGGTGCCATTCCAATGCTCATTTGGAAATTGTTGTTGTACGCAAACTCGATCAACGGTAGGTGCTGATCCCACGATCCTTGCAGCTCTAACATACACGCTTGGAGCATGTCTTCTATTATTTGATTTACTCGCTCTGTTTGCCCATCTGTTTGCGGATGGAAAGCTGAACTGAAGTCCAGTCGGGTTCCCATTCCTTCTTGAAATTTCTTCCAAAATTTTGACGTGTAAAGTGGATGACGATCAGAAATGATACTGCTTGGGATTCCGTGTAGGCATACTATCTCCTTCATATATAATTCTACAAGTTTTCCTGCCATGTACATCGTGTTGTAAGGTAGGAAGTGTGTTGACTTGGTCAGTTGGTCCACGATTATCCAAATGGCATTATATCTCTTTGCAGTGCGTGGTAGTCCAACGATGAAGTCCATAGAGATCGATTCCCATTTCCACTCTGGTATTGGCAGAGGTTGTAATAACCCTGCAGGGTGTCTATGATCAATCTTCACTTGCTGACACGTCAAGTACCGTGAGACGTACTCTGCCACGTCTTGCTTCAGACTTCTCCACTAGTAATTCCTTTTTAAATCTTGGTACATCTTTGTGCTGCCGGGGTGGATAGCATAATTTGATTTGTGAGTCTCATCGAGAATGGTTCGTCGCAAATTGACATTGTTCAGAATACAAAGTCGACCCTTGAACAATAAGGAACCATCCTCCCTGATTGAGAATTCTGATCTGATGCCTTCCGTTACGTCTTGAAGGATTTTGGTTAGTACCAGGTCTTCCATCTGTAGTTCGCGTATGTGTTCGAATATCACCGGTTTCACTGATATGTTAGCTAAAAAGGCTCCTGTAGCTTGCGACTTGATGTCCGCACCATATAGTGCCAGATCTTCAAGTAACTTCCATCGGTGCCTTCCCAAAATAAAACTAGCCAACTGCGCTGAATTCTTCCGACTCAAGGCATCAGCTACCACATTTGCCTTGCCTGGATGGTACTGTAAGGAACAGTCATAGTCCTTGAGAAACTCCATTCATCTGTGCTGCCTCATGTTAAGTTCCTTCTGCGTAAATAAATATCTGAGGCTCTTATGGTCGGTGAAGATTTCAAAAGTTTTCCCGTATAAATAATGTTGCCAAATCTTCAACGCAAATATGACCGCTGCTAGTTCTAGATCATGCGTCGGATAGTTCTTCTGATGCTCTTTCAACTGTCTTGACCCGTAAGCCATCATCTTTTTGCGTTGGTTGAGCACGCAACTCAAACCGTTATACGAAGCATCATTGTAGACCGCGAATCCTCCACTACCTGAAGGAATGGCTAAAACTGGAGCTGAAGTGAGTCTCTTCTTGAGTTCTTGAAAACCCTTCTCGCACGCTTCACTCCACTCAAATCTTGAATCCTTTCTTGTAAGCCTCGTAAGAGGTCCCGATATCTTTGAAAACCCCTCAACGAAACGTCGATAATAACCTACTAGTCCAAGGAAACTTCGGACATCGGTCATGGTCTTTGGTTGCTCCCAGTTCACTACTGCCTCGACCTTAGCAGGATCTAATGTGACACCATGCTTTGAGACGACGTGTCCTAAAAAGCTGACCTCTTCTAACCAAAATTCACATTTTCTGAGTTTGGTGTACAATTGGTGTTCACGCAAAGTTTGCAGAGCGACTCGTAAGTGTTCTTCATGCTCCGTCTTTGATTTAGAGTATATCAGGATGTCGTCAACGAACACGACGGCACAGGAGTCCAGGTGTGGTTTAAACACCCGATTCATTAAATCTATAAACGATGCCGGTGCATTTGTTAACCCAAACGGCATCACTAAAAATTCATAGTGTCCATACCGTGTTATGAATGCCGTTTTCTGAATGTCCTCGGCCTTGACTCTCAACTGATGGTATCCAGACCTCAAATCGATCTTGGAAAAGTACTTCGCCCCTTGCAACTGATCGAACAAGTCATCTATTCTTGGCAAAGGGTATCGATTCTTCACAATGAGTTTGTTCAATTGCCATAGTCAATGCACAACCGCATCGACCCATCTTTCTTTTTCACAAACAAAACCGGTGCTCCCCATGGAGACACGCTTGGTCTTACAAAACCTTTATCCATGAGCTCTTGCAACTGCTCTTTCAACTCCTTCAACTCAGCAGGAGCCATCCTGTATGGTGCTTTTGAAACAGGCTCCGTCCCTGGTGCTAAGTCGATAGCGAATTCTACTTCTCTCTCTGGAGGTAATCCCGACAATTCTTCTGGAAATACGTCTTTGAACTCTCGCACTACTGCTATCTCGAAAATAACATTCTTTTCTTCTTTATCTCCCTTCAGGAATGCCAAATAATTGCTACACCCCTTTTTGATCAAACGTTCAGCTCTGATTGCAGAGATGAGTGGCACCTGTGTCGATCTCTCTCCTCGAAATCAAAATGATCTCCTTGTGTTAGGTCGGAAAATGAAAACCTTGTTCTTGCAATCCACTGTCGCACAATGATGAGACAGCCAATCCATGCCAAGGATCACATCGAATCCTTGCATATCCAACCATATTAATTGCGCATCTAATTCATAGACATCGCCATCTCGAACACTCACTACTACTGATTTGCAGACTAACTCTGTGTCCACTAATTCTCCCGTTGGGATAGACACTGATAAAACAAAGTTCAGTGTGTCCGAAACAATCTTCATTTTCTTTGCAAATCTAGGAGTGATAAAGGAGTGGATAGAGCCTGGGTCTATCAACACTCGTGCACCACGTGCTACATAGCATCCTTTTTCATAGACTTATAAGGTACCTATAACACATACATATACATATATAGTCCATACTTTATTTAGAATTTCTAACGTACAAAAACGAGTCTACACGCTGATCTAACGAATGCACCTACTCTATCTAAAATTGTATTTAAATTGAAATTCTTAATTTAAAAGGAATCTCACCTTGGATGACATCATGTATGCTCCCTGCTTCTTGGGCGGTGACTGCATAGGCTCTCCCTTGAACAACTGGTTTCCGTGATTGAATAGGTCGTGGTATGGAAGTTGAGGCCGTCTTCTCCTTAATTGCCTCAGGGCAATCTCTAATCATGTGGTCCATCTTGCCACATTTAAAACAGCCTCGCATTCCTTGCCTGCAATCCGCCGTTTTGTGGGACTTGCCACACTTGGCACAAGTCTCTTTTGGTATTGAAGAAGCAGCTCGTGAAAAACCTTGTGTAACTATGGCTCTAGTGGAAATAGCAGGACTCTCGTACCTTATCGGTCTCCCTGATGCCAGCAATGGGAATCTTTGATGAGTGGTCTGTTGTGCGGCTCTCCCATACCCTGTTTGGAACGGTAGTCTCTGATTAAGTGCTACGAACCTCGACTTCTTATTCATCGGTTCATAACTCCTACTCTTGCCTTGATCTATGCTTCCTCTTCCTTGTTGTTCCCTTTGACGATATCGGTTATTGTTTTCTTCTTCAACCACTAATGCCTTACTCATGACCTCACCATAGGTCTTTAACTGAAATGGTGCAACTCCTCCTCGGATGTCCGGCCTTAAACCCTGTTGGAACCTCTTCGCTTTCATCACATCAGAAACTACGTAGTTTGGAACGAAACGAGTAAGTCTCATTAATTCTACTCCGTACTCTCTTACGGTCATCTTTCCTTGCATGAGTTGTAAAAATTAGGTCTCCATTTGATTCCTCACAACTTTCGAAAAGTACTGCTTGTTGAACTCTTTAATGAATTCATCCCATGTCCAAGGCATATCTGGAGTTTCTTGAGCCCTAGTCCGTGAAACAGATTTCCACCAAGGTCCAGCCTCCCCATCTAGCATGTAAACTGCCCAACGGACGCTCTCGTCTTCTGTGCATGTCAGTACACTAAATACCTTCTCCATTTCACTCAACCAATTTTCAACTGCCATGCTGTCTGCCTGCCTTGAAAAGCTAGGAGGTCTCATCCTCCCGAATTCGATAAATGCTGAAGCTACTGGTAGTGTAGGCCCTACTGGAGGCGTAGGTGCCTGATGTTGCTCTGAGGCGACATGAGTTGCCAAGGATGCTGCCTGTTATGCCATGGCAATTGCCATGGTTTTCATAGTATGCGTCATCCTCGACGCTCCTCTCTCTCTTCATTTCTTTCCCTCACTCTATCTTGTTATCTCTGATCTCGATCCTGACGGTCTCGATCCTAATTTTCTGCTTGATTTTGGTTCTCTTCTTGGCCACTGCCCTCGGGCACCTCCCTATTTTCCAATGGCACTTTGTTCGTAGGCGAGATGAACTCATCTCTACTGTGCAAATTCCTATCATGACCACCCCTGGGTCGGCCTCTTCCTCTAGGAAACATAATGGTCTGCATGAGAAACCACAGTTTCGTTAGCAGAAGTCCCTATGTTTTGACAAAAAGGAATGATTGCCAAAATTTTAAAAGAAAGGCTTTGATACCAACTGTGACAGCCTAGATTTCGACATCCCAAAACCTATGCCATCAGCACGACTTCCAAGGCCGTGCCCTGTGATTCTGTATGGAGCATTGGTATATACAAGCCAAATACTACAAGTAAGGCACATGCATCTACTCTAAACAAATTCTCATGCATTTAAAATAAAAAGAACCTCTAAAGACAGTTCTAGTCCCATGCCAATTCATGGGCATAAGAACTGACTCGAACCATCGGTGGTAACTGTTCACCCCAGATGGTTTGTCAAAAGAATCAAGGTATTTAATTACATTAAAAAAAAAGAGGCTTGACATACCAAGCCATACCTAATACTCTTAACTCACTCTCAAAGTACGCAATGGGTCTCCTAGAAGAATTCCTCAGGAGGAGGCTCTGACTCTTCTATGGGCACGTAATCTGAATCCCCCGGATCAACGTCTTCAGAAGTCTTTGCTGCTGCCAGTCCTGGACCTACGACGTATAGTCTAAGGGGTGAGCTACATCATAGCTCAATAGGGAAACATAGTGAACATATAAATTAAGCTCTCACATATATGTTAAAACAGTTTAAAGACACAATTTATCTGATAGAACTGTTGAAAGACAATGAAATAATCGAAAATAAAATGATAGATACAACTGTTACTTTGCATGACTTTGTTTATTCTCATCTTACTAGTATAGTAACGGATTCGGCCTAATCACTTAAATCCTAACTTAAGTAATCCCCGAGCAATATAGCATCGAGCCCCGATGGAATACCCACTATCGCCGTCTAAATAGACACTTGTTATATGTTAAAATTCAATACCACCCATGCCCCTTTCTCTTAGGCGGCGGGGTCTATTCTCAATTCAACATCTTTGGGATGTGCTATAGGTGTACGGTTTGGCGCCGTACCGGTTACGGATATCCTGCCGAGTCAGTCGTGGGTATCCCATCACGTCGGTGGGGTATTCTAATTAAACCTTAAATAACAAAATATCGAATGTGATCTACATAAAGTTATTCACCGTAATTGTGCTAATTTTATTATATTAGGCCTTATCACTCTTCTTTTGTTTCACCATTTGATTTCATCTGCATCCCTGGGATGCTACTGGTTTAATGCATCATTCAGATGCCCATTGTTACAATTCTACGTCCCCTAGGGACTTCATGGTTCCATTTAAATTTACACACACACACACATTTTGGAAACATATTTAATATGACTATTCTCTTGAGATACTCTACATACATAGTTTTGACGAATTAAAGTACATGTTTCAAGATATTCCCTACTTCAAGTAAAATCCAACGCGCTCCTTTCTCATAGAGGTTTACGCGTAACAACTCACGTCACACCTACATCGCATGTGTTACGAATTTACTTAGGATGGTCTCTAGAACCCTTGGAAACACAGCTCTCATATTTTACACTAAAAGAAATGAGAAAATCGGGTAATTCCTCGCGCGAGCGGGAACTATTCCTCGCGTGAGCGGTCACTTAGCATCGCTCGAGCGGTAATTATTCCTCGCTCGAGTGGTTATTATTTATTGCTCGAGTGATTATAATCCATCGCTCGAGCGAGCACTATTCATCGCTCGAGCAGTTATATATTGAGGAACCTGGAGCTCTATGCGATGCCTCGCTCGAGCGAGCTTCTCCTTCACTGTGGGTCTCGCTCGAGCGAGCCTATAACGCAAATATGCTCAAAATATTTCTTCTGTTCTCGCTCGAGCGAGCCATTTAGACCGCTCGAGCGAGCCACGAAAAGATATAATTCCTCTATCTGTTCGAGGACTATTACCTTCTTCATGAGAGACTTATTAATGTCAAGGATCATTAGTCTAGTAGTTTATACTCTACTTAAAATATACGTAAGCATCTAAAATCATACCTTACTCGATAGATCTCCTATAGTTTGATCCAAGCTCCGACTAAATGAAATTTTTTCCAAAGTTCTCTACTGCTTAAGACCAACGAACCTCTCCTCCTCTTTTGCAAAACCTTCTCCTCTTTCTCTCTATTTTACCTTCTCTCTATCTATGCTAAATTAGATTACGTAGGAGTGACTCTGCTCCCCACTTTCACTTATATAGTGAAAGCTAGAATGTTTCACATATACATACATAGTGTATATATGTAGTTTTCGGTTTCCTTGTGAATCACAAATACACGTGCATGATATGTGACGTGCACTGTTCCTAAAAATCTGGGGTTATGACAGTTCGACATGTGTACGGTCTAAACACAGCAGAAGCCGCTCCACGTGATTGAACGGTACTTGAGCTCGGTTCCCATGCTCTCTGTAACCACCACAATCTCATGGTTGTAAATCTCTCACCCTCCAGGACAACATTTTTATTTCTTTTCTATTGAATCCATCCTAAGCAATACCTACATTTACAATATTTATGGGCGAATTAAAAAAATAATAATAAATTAATATGACGCATATCTTTTTTTTTTTTGAGAAAAAAATATGAGGCATATCATACGGGAGAATCGATATTTATTAGTTTTAAAACTAACGTTGGTATGAATTGAATCAATGTAACAAAAGTAATGGTAAGATTGCTTTAAATTGAATGGTTATTGTAAGATTGCATTAAATTTGGTATTACATTGAGAGCGAGCTAACCTGCATGTCGTCCTCTTTTGCACTTTCCAAATAAATTAGCCTACAAATGGTTAATATTTAGTGTTGGAATTTGTGGATGATCTGAATGAAACATGATCTGGGCTCATCCAATCCGATGCTTTCGGGGAGTACAAAAAAATATTAAATATAAATTATATTTAAACTTCATAAAAATTCTATTTATTATTTAAAAGATTTATTAATTGGAAAATATTTATTAATTTTGGTGAAAATTTGACAAAATTTTGTTAATTTCACCGAAATTAATGGAATTTCAGCGATTTCGGAGAAATCATCAAATGTTCGCCGAAAGATTCGCACAACCCCTATTTCGGTTAATTTGGAAGAAATTTTGGAGAATTTCGGAGAAATTTGTCATTATGACGGAGAATGATATAAACTTAAATCCAAACATACTATCAATGCATCATTGGTTAGCTTATCATAGAACTATAACTATGAGTTTATGACTATCAACGGGTTGGGTCGGCCAACCATCTTCTTAAAGTCTCTCGATTACGGAGGTGGGGTGATATAACTATGAGTTTACGACTCTCAACGGGTTGGGTCGGCCCACCATCTTCTTAAAGTCGCTCGATTACGGAGGTGGGGTGAGAAAATACATTGACTCCATTAAATTTGATGATGGAGATCGTTTATCAACACAACCTTTCACACGATGGATCCTGATATCATGGGCCTACCATCAGACGGTCGATGTTTTGTTTCTTGTGGCACACATCCAAGAAAAATGACCTTAAAAATAATTTTGAGATTTCACATCATGAGGTTAAGTCGTTCGTGTCGCTAGTAGTCATATGATTAACGATCACTCTTGGGAGATGTGTCCTATGTATACTAGAAAAATGACCCTACGATGACACGAGCATGATCTACAGATCAATTGTCAGAAATATGGGGACGAAAAATGATCTCTACCATCTTCTAAAAGTAGGTTGATTCACACTGAGGTGGGGTGAATCGACAACATTGACTCCATTAAATTTGATGATGGAGATCGTTTATCAACACAACCTTTCACACGATGGATCCTGAGATCATGGGCCAACCATCAGATGGTCGATGTTTGGTTTCTTGTGGCACACATCCAAGAAAAATGACCTTAAAAGCAATTTTAAGCTTTCACATCATTATGTTAAGCCGTTCGTGTCGCTAGCAGTCATATGATTTACGATCACTCTTGGGGGATGTGTCCTATGTATACTAGAAAAATGACCCTACGATGACACGAGCATGATCTATAGATCAATTGTCAGAAATATGGGGATGAAAAACGATCTCTACCATCTTCTTAAAGTCGGTCGATTCACACCGAGGTGGGGTGAATTGACAACATTGACTCCATTAACCTTAATGATGGAGATCGTTTATCAACACAACCTTTCACACGATGGATCTCGAGATCAAGGGCCTACCATCAGACGGTCGATGTTTTGTTTCTCGTGACACACATTTAGGAAAAATGACCTTAAAAACAATTTCGAGCTTTCACATCATGATGTTAAGCCGTTCGTGTTGCTAGCAGTCATATGATTTACGATCACTCTTGGGGGATGTGTCTTATGTATACTAGAAAAATGACCCCACGATGACACGAGCATGATCTATAGATCAATTGTTAGAAATATGAGAACGAAAAACGATTTCTACCATCTTCTTAGAGTCGATCAATTCACACCGAGGTGGGGTGAATCGACAACATTGACTCCATTAACTTTGATGATGGAGATCGTTTATGAACACAACCTTTCACACGATGGATCCTGAGATCATGGGCCTACCATTAGACGGTCGATGTTTTGTTTCTTGTGGCACACATCCAAGAAAAATGATCTTAAAAATAATTTTGACCATTCACATCATGATGTTAAGCCGTTCGCGTCACTAGCAGTCATATGATTTACGATCACTCTTGGGGGATGAGTCCTATGTATACTAGAAAAATGACCCTACGATGATATGAGCATGATCTATAGATCAATTGTTAGAAATATGGTGATGAAAAATGATCTCTACCATCTTCTTAAAGTCGGTCGATTCACACCGAGGTGGGGTGAATCGACAACATTGATTCCATAAACCTTGATGATGGAGATCGTTTATCACCACAACCTTTCACACGATGGATCTCGAGATCATGAGCCTACCATCAGATGGTCGATATTTTGTTTCTCGCGGCACACATCCAAGAAAAATGACCTTAAAAATAATTTTGAGCTTTCACATCACGATGTTAAGCCGTTCGTGTCGCTAGCAGTCATATGATTTACAATCACTCTTGGGGATTTCTCTTATGTATACTAGAAAAATGACCCTACGATAATACGAGCATGATCTATAGATCAATTGTCAGAAATATGGGGACGAAAAATGATGTCTACCATCTTCTTAAAGTAGGTCGATTCACACCGAGGTGGGGTGAATCGACAACATTCACTCCATTTTCTTTGATGATAGAGATCGTTTATCAACACAACCTTTCACACGATGGATCTTGAGATCATGGGCCTTCCATTAGGCGGTCGATGCTTTGTTTCTAGTGGCACACATAAAAAAAATAACCTTAAAAACAATTTTGAGCTTTCACATCATGATGTTAAGCCGTTCGTGTTGCAAGCAGTCATATAATTTACGATCACTCTTGGAGGATGTGTCCTATCTATACTAGAAAAATGACCCTACGATGACACAAGCATGATCTATAGATCAACTGTCAGAAATATGGGGACGAAAAACGATATCTACCATCTTCTTAAAGTCGGCCGATTCACACCGAAGTGGGTTGAATCGACAACATTGACTCCATTTACTTTGATGATAGAGATCGTTTAACAACACAACCTTTGACACGATGGTTCCTGAGATCATGGACCTTCCATTAGGTGGTCGATGTTTTGTTTCTCGTGGCACACATCCAAGAAAAATGACCTTAAAAACAATTTTGAGCTTTCACATCAATACTGCCCCAATACCGACTTTGGAGGCGTCGGAGTGTAACTCGAATGGTTGAGAAAAGTCTGGCAATACGAGGACTGGTGCCGATGTAATGAACTGCTTGATTTTGTGAAAAGCTTTTGTGGCCACTTCGGTCCATGAAATTTTTTTTGTCTTCATGCAATCCGAAATTGGTGCCATGATCGTGCTAAAATTTGGGATGAATCACCTATAAAAGGACATGAGGCAATGAAAGCTGCGTACTTCGAACAAATTAGTAGGTATAGGTCATTATTTGATGGCTTCCACCTTCGATTCATCTACTGAAATACCGTCTTTGCCCACCACGTAGCCCAGATGAGGACACTATCCGTCATAAATGCATACTTGCTAGCAGCAGCAAAGAATTTATTCCTGCGCATCACCAAAAGAACCTCTCGCAAGTGTTGCAAGTGCAAATCTGGGTTAGCACTATAAATCAAAATATCATCAAAATAAACTACAACAAATTTTCCAATGAAAGGGCGAAAGGCTTGGTTCATCACTCGCATAAAAGTGTTCGGGGCATTGGAAAGTCCAAACGGCATAACCATCCATTCGAATAAGCCCTCACGAGTTTTGAAGGCAGTTTTCCACTCGTCTCCTTCTCGGATTCTGATATGGTGGTATCCACTCTTCAAGTCGAGCTTACTAAAGATAGTAGCTCCTCCTAACTGATCCAACAGGTCATCCAATCGCGGGATGGGAAAGCGGTAGCGCACGGTAATTTTATTTATAGCCCTGCTATCGACACACATACGCCATGACCCATCCTTTTTCGGTGTAAGTAATGCTGGTACTGCACAAGGACTGAGGCTCTCCCTGATGTGCCCCTTATCAAGCAATTCTTCTACTTGTCTTCGCAACTCATCATGCTCCTTTGGACTCATACGATAGTGAGGTCTATTCGGTAGAGAAGATCCTGGGACAAGGTCAATTTGGTGTTGAGTGTCCCGTAGGGGTGGTAATCCAGGGGGCAGATCTATAGGGAACACATCCTGAAATTCATCTATAATTTTTTTTATTGGGTCAGGGATCTCACCACCCACACGATTATCTTTTCCGATCAACACATATATCGTCCTGATTTCTGCTGCGGCCTTGATAAATCGATTCATAGATAAGAGGTTAGATCCCTCCCCAACTAGTGGTTTGGGTACCAACTCTTTCTTGGGTATTAACACAATTTTGATATTATGGAACATATAATTATGTGTTCGATCGACCATCATGTGAAACACTCCTATCATACTGCCATGGTCTCCCTAGCATGATATGGCATGCATCCATCCGAACGATGTCACACCATATCTTATCTTTATAATTACACCCAAGAGAAAACGAAACCAAACACCGTTTAGAAACTGTTACCTCGTTTCCTGCCTTAAGCCATGATAATTTGTAAGGATTGGGATGTGTTTCTGTAGGTAGCCCCAACTTCTGTACCGCTTCTTCTGTAATCACATTCTCGCAACTGCCCGAATCGATAATGAATTGACACACTTTTCCTTCGACTGTGCACATTGATTGAATTATGTTATTTCGCAGCCACCCATTCCCATCGGCCACTCTAGGAGTTAAGCAAGTCCTGCGCACCACAAGCAATCGCCCTTCATCCCCCTCAACACGTTCCTCTTCCGTAGTGTCGAAGATGGGGTTTATTTCGGGTTCGTCGTCTTCCTGATCTGGATCTTCCATATGGTCTTTAAAAAGACCTTTTCCGGCGCGATCCCCTTTCCGACAATCTGCAATTCGGTGTCCGACCTCCTTGCATTTAAAACATCGGGGACCACCAGTAGGGGCTCGGGTAGGCTGCCCACTGATTGGTGGTTTCTCGCCTCCCCTCGGTGTATTGGTTTGGTGTTCAGCAGCACCCGCGATACTACTCCATGTCGGGCCATACGATCTACGACCGAGTTGTTTCTCGAACTGCAAGGCTCTCTGATGTGCCTCTGCGACATTTAAAGGGTCAAACAAATTAAGAGTGTCCTGAAATTGAATTCGCATACCCCCAATATATCAAGAGACTAGTTGGTCGTCGGACTCCTTCAGGTCGTTGCGTGCCAGCAATCGGTAAAACTCCGTTGTGTACTCATCAACACTTTTCGCCCCCTGCCGCAAGTTCTGCAACTGTTGATATAACACTCTGGTAAAGTTATGAGGTAGAAATGCCGCTCGCAGAAGTTTCTTTAGTTTCTCCCATGTATCTGCCTTTCTCTTTCCTTGTCGGGCGCGTATGACCTTAACTTGTTGCCACCATGCGGCGGCTCGCCTCGAAATCTAGTTGCAACCAAAGGGACTCGCTTGTTTTCAGGTACCTCCTTGAACTCCAAGATCTCCTCGATGGAATAAAGCCAATCGAGAAACTCTTCGGGTTGCACGCTGCCTTGGAATTCAGGCAGATCTATCCGTAACCCGGCATCCCATCGTCGTGGATTCCCCTCTCTGGGTCGTCGTGGCGGCTCTGGATCACCAAATACGTTGTCGAACTCAAGTTCTTCATCATCCGCATACTCTGAACAATCTGGGGTTGGATTCGTTCGTCCCTGGCCATGAGGGCAGCCACTTGGGTCGTGAGTGCCTCTATCTGCCGTGTCAATCGGGCGACGTCATCGCGCTCGTGAACATCTTGAATAGGCACTTCCCGGCTACCACCACGTCTCGGCGGCAGGCTGTATAAATGATCCCTGGATCTTAGAGCTTTGATACCAACTGATGCAGCGCTAAACTGCAACCTTCCACTAGAACTGTTGATTTCTAAGAAGAAATACCAGAAATCTAGTGGGCATCCACCTTTCTTGTTGATTCACACGAATACCAAGAGAAACGGGAAACAAAGATCTTGAAGACCTCAAACTTTCAATATATTCAATAATGATTTTCGTTTGGTTTACATCCATTAAATAGAAAAGAAAGCAAAATTTACTAAAAATAGCAAAAACGAGATAAGCATATAGACGGAAAGATATTGTTGTTAGAATCAATCCAGAATCAAAACAGATTGATTCTGAGTTGTAAATCTCCGGGAATTGTGAAAGAGATTATTTCCTAAAATAGCAAAATTACTATTTTCGGGCCTTGAACGAAGGAATTTCCCTAAAAAATGCAGACCTCACAGCATAGCTGTGACTATTGACCGTTTGGGCATTTCCGTTCCAAAATGGGCCTTCACGGGATTTTCTGACGTTTGGGTCCATGATTTCTACTAGTGCCTGACCCAAAATTGTAACAAGTGGTCAAAATTTTAGCGAGTGGACCTACGCCGATCCAGGGCCTCCATGTAATCATCAGCGGTGATTTGTACTGCATCAGTAGTAAATGGAGATTTTTAGTGATCTTGTTTAATATTTATTGTACAACTTATTATAGTAGCTGTTGCATCAAAAAAGTAAATATATATAGTAGCCGTTTTATAGTTTCATCTATATGTATCCAATTTTGAGTTCACATTTTCATCCCCATTTAGTGCAAAACTTCAAAATGTCTCGAGATTTTTCTTCCTCCTCTTCCTCTTCCAACGAGCTTTGGTATAAGTGTAGCTTTCGAGTCCGACGATGAATCGAAATTAGAGATTTTAGCAAGGGCAATCGTACAAAAAAAATGAGATAATACAAAGAAAAGGATGAGAAGACATCGTGGGTCTATTCCAGGTCATGCATTTATACACAGAGGACGCAACGAAGGTCATTATCAAGGTGTCAAACTCGGTATCAGTCCATGGAGACCGATACGATTCGGCCGATAGTTATACGTACAGGTGCTTTTACAAAAAATGAGGAAGAGGATTTTGTCATGGGATCTTCTTATGCGATGGTCCGATTTTGCCTTCCTATTTTTGTCCATAAAAAAATAAATCATTTAAATGGCTATGCAGATCTCTTTGTTAGAAGTTTCTATTTTGGTGGCCATCACTATGGTCAACCCGTTGACTATTGAATGGTGTAAGATCAATATTGAGATGTGTAGTTGCTAATTCGATGAGTTTGAAGAGAATAAACAACTAATAGGTAAGTCTTTTAGTTATAGTATGATTGTGATTTCTAATCACAATATAATTAGTAATTTAAGTCCTTAATGGGAAAGGACTCTTTGGCTATAAACATAAGGGGTGCTTGGTCCCAACGATTGCTCGACACAATTTAATCCTCCCTATTAGCAAAAGCATCCCTATTGTGAAAGGAGAAATCGAGGGCGAGAAGATCGTTGAAGACCGGCAACTAACCATTAATGGCTCACACTCAAGGTGCGCACATATATTTAATTTATGGATAATTGGTTTATTGTTTTTGATTGATCATGCGCCTAGATCTTAGGGTTTATTTTGGATGGTCGGATCCATAGATCCATATAGATTCCATCAATTGGTATCAGAGCAATATCGGTGCATGGCCGATTGAAACATCGAGTCAAGTATTCGTATGGTGACCTCTTTAGCAATTTAAGTGGGATTGCAATTGGGTGTGAAGATGGAACCGTGAGAGAGAGATCCACATCATGCTGCCTTTACAAAAAAAAAAAAAAAAAAATTAAAATTTTTTGAACCGACGGTCGGCGCCGGGACCGACCGAATGGGACACCGGACTGTCGGGTCCCGTGACCATAGAGGGGTGGAAATTACACCCTTTGGGACTTAAATTGCTTCCTGCAATTTAAAAAAAAAAAAAAAAAAATTCAGGCCGACTGTTCGGCACCGGTCGATGGCCGGCGCCGGGGCCGACCGGACGGCACACCGGACCGTCGGGTTTGGTGACCGGTGCCGGTTTTGGGTTAAGCCCTTTGGGGCTGCCTGTTGCCTCTGCAACTTTTGAATAAAAGAAAAAAATGATGAAGAAGAAGAAGAGGGATTAGGGTTAGGGCTTCTCGGACCAGGTTGGGTCCGTTGTCAGCCCACCTGACCCGGGTACCCCGGTCTACTGACCGAGGTGTACCTGGCCCTTTTGGCCCTCACCCACTTTTGGTAATCGACCCGTGGACCTGGCCCGATTCGGTCCAGTACTCGGCCCATAGCCCACTCGGCCACTCGGTCCGTGGCCCCGACCCACAGCTCGATCCATGCGGCCCATAGCTCACTCGACCACTCGGCCCATGGCCCTGGCCCATAGCTCACTTGGCCACTTGGCCCATGGCCCAGCCCATAGCATAACCCATGTGGCCCAGTTCACTCGACACATGACCTGAACCACTAAGGCCCATGGCCCGGCCCGATACTTGACCCAATTGTGACCCATCCTATTTCTTATTCTTTTCAGGCCATTTCTGAGCTATTTATAGGTCCAATTTTCGGACATTATATATGAATTTTGACTTTCTCGGGCATTTCGAATATGTTTTTGAGGTCTATTTTTGATAATGAGCTCTCTATTGTGATGTATTCATGACCTGATGTTATTTTTATAATTTTTAATTGGATAATTATTGGTTTTTTGAGTACTATTAATTAGAGTTGGGTATTGGAGGTTGTGCTCCATCACCAAGGCTGGTACTTACACATTATTACACTCAATTATTGTTAATTTTGACACTTATTCATAACACGAGTTGGACTTGGCTTATTTTTTTTTAATATCACTTTTGTGATCATCTAAAATATTATCAAACCTAAATTGAAAGCATGGCTTAGAAAGATTCTTCTGCCCAACGGTGATGATCCTTCCTAGTGTGGTGGTTTTCATAGTGAGGTTTAATTTTGTCCAAGACCGTGTTACAAATTCAGTGAAAGTCTGTAATGAACGTTGGCGTCACAACATAAGGGATTCTTCTGCCCAACGGTGATGAATCACTTAATGTTGTATGATGGTTGTATTTTACTATTTATTATTTCGTGTGTGGGTACTGCTAGCGTGTTGTGACTCGACCCAACGGAGGGTCATAACGATGCAATTAGTACCACAATCATTAATATAGATTGAGGAAGCGGCTAATATGTTATGACTCAACCCAACGGAGGGTCATAATGACACAAATTATTTTTCAATAAAACCACATTGGTTTTAATTTCTATTACATTCTTTGACATATTTTAACTCTTGCGTAACATACTATAATTATAACCTTGTGGACATAATAAAACCCTTAATTATTGTGCAACATTGAACCCGTCTTCTATAACTAATATGATTGGTAGAATTGAACTTCGGAGTGGCTCAAATTATGGTAAATGGAAGGAACAAGTTGCTATTGTTCTAGGCTGTATGGATCTTGACTATGCTATACGATATGATAAACCCAAGGTGCTCAACGCTGATGCCTCAGCTAAGGATCTGGCAGTGAGTAATACGAATTTGAAAAAATGGGATAGATCAAATCATATAAGCCTCATGATCATAAAGAGTTTCATTACTGATGCGATCCGGGGAGGTATTCTTGACTCGCACAATGCAAAGGAATACATGCAAGCCATTCAGGAATAATTTCAGGGGACTTCTAAAGCACTTGCCAGTAGTCTAATTGTTAAAATGGGAACCCCGAAATATGATGGTCATAGTGGCATACGAGAGCACATTATGAGAATGAGTGGCATGACAACTCAATTGAAAGAAATGGACATGAGTTTTTCTGAGAGTTATCTTATTCACTTCATTATGACTTCTCTTCCTGCACAATTTGGCCCGTTCAAGATTAATTATAACACACAAAAAGAGAAATGGAAGATGAACGAGCTAATCGCTCACTATGTCCAAGAAGAAGAAAGACTTCGGGCTGAAAAATCTGAAAGTGCCCATTACACCGCTCTTGGACCATCGAAAGGAAATTTCAAATGAAAAAAGGGACCATATAAAGGAAAGAACGTAAAAGCTCCTCCACCAGAAACTAAACAAGGAGAAGCTAGTGGATCTACTTCTGGCATCAAGTGTCACTTCTGTAAGAAGAAGGGACATATTAAGAAGAATTGTTAGAAATACAGAGATTGGCTAGTTAAGAAAGGTAATGACCTAGTCTTTATGTGTTTTGAATCACTTTATGTTTATGCTCTACGCAATACTTGGTGGATATATTCTGGTGCAACTATTTAATTTAATGCAGGAATTTCGATCCAGCAGGAAGCTAAGTAAAGGCGAACGTATCATCAAACTCGAAAATGGAGTAGAAGTAGAAGTGGAGGCCATTGGGACTCTCCGTCTCATTTTAGATAGTGGTTTCATTTTGAATTTAGATGATACTCTTTACGTTCCAAGTATCACTAGAAACCCTATCTCAATTTCTAAATTGGATTCATTAGGTTTTGAATTTAAATTTGGACATAATATTTTTACTCTGTTATTTGATTCCGATATTATCGGTGGTGACTCATTAGTGGGCAATCTTTATCAGTTGAACTTGGATTCATCTTACGCCCAATCTTTAGTTTCTATACATGTGAATGATAAAATTAGTAAGAAACGAAAACGAGCAATCGACAACTCCTCCATTTTATGATATAAACATTTAGGTCATATATCTAAGGATAGAATAGAGAGATTAATTAAAGATGATATAATCGATGCGCTCGATTTCTCTGATTTCAATACTTATGTTGATTGCGTTAAAGGGAAACTCACAAAAGCTAATAAGAAAGGAGCTATCAGGAGCACAAGTTTGCTAGAAATAGTCCATATAGCTATTTGTCGACCATTTCCAACTCCTGTTATTGGTGGTCAAAAGTATTTTATTACCTTCACTGATGATTATTCTCGTTTTGATTATATATTTCTCATTCCTGAGAAATCTGAGGCCATGGATATGTTTAAAATCTATAAAGCTGAAGTTGAGTTACAACTCAATTCGAAGATTAAAATTGTGAGATCTGATAGAGGCGGAGAGTACTATGGTAGATACTCTGAAACAGGTCGCAATCCAGGACCATTTGTCCGGTATCTACAAGAGCATGACATTGTCGCTCAATACACCATGTCGGGAACACCTGAACAGAACGGTATAGCTGAGCGACGAAATCGTACTCTTATAGATATGGTAAGAAGCATGTGATGTAACTCTAAGTTGCCCATGTTCTTATAGGGAGAAGCCTTGAAAATAGCGGTGCATATCCTGAATCGAGTTTCTAGTAAGGCGGTTCCCAAAACTCCTTATGAGCTATGGGTAGGAAGAAAACCGACTTTAGGATATTTACACATGTGGGGCTTTTTAGCTGAAGCAAAGGTGTACAACCCATAATTAGAAAAATTGGATCCTAAAACTATAAGTTGTCATTTCATTGGTTACCCTGATAGGTCAAAAGGCTACCGATTTTATTGTCTCACTCATAGTACCCGGATTGTTGAGACTAGATATGCAAAATTCTTTGAGGATCGTGAGAACAGTGGGAGTATTGAGCCTAGGAATATCACTTTCGAGGGAAATCGGGTTATAATTTCTATCCCTTTTATCCAAGAAAATATGGCACCAACACCAGTTATTCAAGCAAATATTGATACACCTATGACTATGCCTAATGAAACACCCCACATTGAGGAGATTCTTGCTCCCATGGCGGCTGCCAATGATCAATCATTGCGTAGATCAGAGAGAGCAAAGAAGCCAGCCATTTCTGATGACTATATAGTTTACCTCAATGAGAGTGAGTTTGATCTTGGAAAGGAATCAGATCCTGTTTCCTTTAGCCAAGCCATGAAGAGCGACAAATCCACTCAATGGCTCGAAGCCATGAATGATGAGTTGGACTCAATAAAATATAATTCGGTCTGGGATCTTTGTGAGTTACCAGAAGGAGTTAAGCCTGTAGGCTGTAAATGGGTATATAAAACTAAACAAGACTCCAAAGGTAATGTAGAAAGATACAAGGCCAGATTAATCGCTAAAGGTTTCACTCAAAAAAAGGGAATAGACTATAAAGAGACATTTTTCTCTGTCTCTAGAAAGGAATCCTTTTGGATAGTCACGACATTGGTAGCTCATTTTGACTTAGAATTGCATCAAATGGATGTTAAAATTGCTTTTCTGAATGACGACTTGCATGAAGATGCCTTTATGATACAACCTGAACGTTTTCAGGTTGAGGGGGAGAGTCATTTGGTTTGTAGACTCAAAAGGTCTATATATGGTTTAAAGCAGGCATCTCGACAATGGTACTTAAAATTTCACTCATTTCAAATTTTGGTTTTAAAGAAAATATTGTGAATCAATACATATATCTTAAAATTAGTGGGAGTAAGTTTATCATCCTTGTTTTATATGTTGATGATTATTGCTTGCAAGTAGTCATTTAAGCATGTGACATGAGACAAAGAACTTTTTATCAAAGAGTTTTGATATAAAAGATCTTGGTGAAGCTTCCTACATGATAGGAATTGAGATTCATCGAGATAGAGCTCGCGGCATATTGGGATTGTCTCAAAGAACTTATATTGATAAAGTTCTTAAAAGGTTTAACATGCACAATTGTTCTGCTACTGTTGCCCCTGTCATTAAGGGTGATAAATTTAGTCTACTTCAAAATCCCAAGATCGATCTGGAGAGAAAGCAGATAGAGACAATTCCCTATGCATCGACAGTTGGGAGTCTCATGTATGCACAAGTTTGTACTCGTCTGGATATAGCGTATATAGTTGGCATGCTTGGTAGGTACCAATGTAATCCTTATTTGAATCATTGGAAAGCAGCCAAGAAGGTTTTTCGCTATTTATAAGGAACTAAAGGACATATGCTCACATACAAAAGGACGAATAACCTTGAAGTTATTGGTTATTCAGATGCTGGTTATGCTGAGTGCCAAGACGCTCGTAGGTCCACATTTGTGACAGCCCGAATTTTGGCATCCCGAAATCCGTGCCATCAGCACGACCTTCAAGGCCGTGCCCTGGGTCCTTTACAACACATTGATATATACAAGCCAAAACTGAAATTGAAGCACACGTAGCTACCCTAAATCGAAATCTCAAAACAATATATTTGGTCTCGCAAGGCTGTCCTTGTCCCATGCCAATTCATGGACATAAGGACATACCCAAAAGTTAAATGATAATTATTCATCCTAGATGTTTTATCAAGAGACAGAAAATAAAGCATTCGAAATAAAGAGGCTCGATATACCAAGCCATACATAGTACTCTCTCAACTCACTCTCAGAGTATGCAGCGGGTTTCCTAGAAGAATTCCTCAGGAGGAGGTTCTGACTCTTCTGTGGCCACGAACACCGAGGCCCTTGGATTAACTTCTCCCGAAGTCTTTGCTGCCGCTAGTCCTGGACCTGCGACGTATAGTCTAAGGGGTGAGCTACATCCTAGCTCCGTAGGGAAAACAAAAGAACATATAGATCAACCTTCACACATATGTCAGCAACTTAAAAAGCATAGAATTTTCAAGAAGTCACTTATGGACAATAATTTGAGTAACAGGAATAACCCAATAATTTCCGACCACTACTTAGCATAGTTTTGTTTAATCTCCTTATTAGTTTGGTTGTGAATTTGGCCTAATCACTTAAATCTTAACTTAAGTAGTCCTCGAGCAATATAGCATCGAGCCCCGATGGAATACCCGCCATCGTCGTCTAACTAGACAGTTGTTATATGTATTCCCTGGGAATACTGTCCGAGCCCCTTTCTCATAGGCGGCGGGGTCTATTCTCAATCTACATCCCTGGGATGTGCTATAAATGTACGGATTGGCCGCCGTACCGGTCACGGGTATCCTGCCGTGTCAGTCGTGGGTATCCCGCCACGTCGGTGGGGTATTCTAATCAACCTTAAATAATAAAAATATCAATGTGCTTTACATATAGTTATTCACCGTGATTGTGCTAAATATATTACATTAGGCCTTATCACGTTATCTTTGTTTCTCTGTTAGTTTTCTTACGCATCCCTGGGATGCCCCATGCTTCTATTTCACCCTTCTTAGATTTAACCACTTGATTTTTCGTCCCCTGGGGACCTCAGGATTTTTCGCATTGCAACACACACACACACCCTTATCATGAGGGTTCATGGAATATATAACTATTTAAATAGACTATACTACGCATATGAGTTCACGGAATAATGCACATGTTTCAAGAATATTCCCTACCTCGACGAATCTCAAGGCACGCCTGCTCGTAGAGGGTTATAATGCATCAACCTACATTTTAAAAAAATAGTTTTAGAACGATCTAAAGTCATTGGGGTGTGTGACTCCCAAGTTTCTTACATTCGAAAACCAAGATCTGAGTGGTCACCAGACCTCGCTCGCGCGGCCATTTATACTCGCTCGAGCGGTCACTTGACCTCGCTCGAGCGGTCTCTTGACCTCGCTCGAGCGGTTAAATCGAGGTCGCTCGAGCGGTTAAATCGAGCTTTCGAATTATACTGCGGACCCTCGCTCGAGCGAGCTCCCCTTTAGTTTTAGGGACCGCTCGAGCGAGCCCAGAGTCATATTTTTCTCTGTCCATCCTCGCTCGAGCGAGCCTTTTTGGACCGCTCGAGCGAGGAACACTGATTTGTCCCTCGATCAGATCGAGAACAGATTTCCATCCATCCTTTAACCTTAATCTCATACAAAGCAACATTTATCCAACATTCTTCCTACTATTCAAAACATTCCTAGGCATATATCATGTTTTTAACGTACCTCCGACGATGAGTCACGCACAGGTTCGATTTATAATTCGAAACTCCACTAGACTAACTGGCCTCCCTGGTTCTTCCTCCAGTCCTTTCCTCTAATCTCCTTTGCCGACCTAAGTCTCGACGAACCCTAGTTCTCTACTAGGCTCTTTTCTTCTTTCTCTTTATATTCTCCTTCTCTCTATTTAGGTTAGAATAGAATTACGTAAGGGCTCCTCTCTCTCCTTCACTTTTATATCTATAATTTTAGGGATATACTAGTGTGTTTCCCACGTACACACTTAATGTATTTGGGTCGTTTTGGTCTCCTTGTGAAACACATATACTTATGTGTGTATGCGTGCCGTGTACTCATCTCAAAAATCTGCGGTTGTGACAATCACCCCAACTTATAAGATTTTTGCCCTAGAAAATCGATATTATTCTCTTAACCAGGTACCACTTCTGTCATACGACTCGCATATCCAAACAGTAATTTAAACATTTTGCCGCATTTTGCGAACCAAAGGTTGGTCATGCCAACAAATTTCCACACAACAAAAAAACAAAACAAACAAACAAAACATTATCGGTATCTCATTCCATACATATTTATCATTTACACAAACAAAACTTCGTGACATTCATGTCACGATAGTTTGAAGAAAATTTTGACCTCCATACAAAATGTTTCAAAATATTACATGTAAAGTGTTCAAAGTTTTTGTTACTATCTAATCCTCATCCTCTTCATAGTAAATGCCGCCGCCGTAGTCCTCGCCATCCTCATTGTGGCGCTCCCGTGGTATCCGGGCCGGAGCTAGATGCTCCAAAATAGCGTCCCTCATGGCACCTACTGTGCATGTAAGATCATGGTATACCGCCCATGAGGTCGATAAGTAGCGCCTCCTGGAACCTCTGATGCAACCTGATCTCCCGCCCTTGCTGAAGGATCTCCCTCATCATGCCCGCGTCGGTAGTGGGTATGGGCTGTGGAACTGAGGTAGAGGGAGTAGTCGGTCCTACCGGTGCTTGATGGGTGGCTGATCGGGAGACCTGTCGGTCTCTCTTCTTGTTGACACTAGTTTGCAGGCTTTTAAGGTTTCGGCTCCAGTCTTGGGCGAGGTATGGGACGACATTATCGGTGAGGAACAACTTGTCCTCCCGGATCTTAAATCCTCCCTTCCCATTCCGTGAGTCCAAGAGTCGGGAAATCAACCGAGCATATGGTAATCGGTTGATTGGTGGAGGGACAGCACCCCTTACATTTCTTTTGTAGGCATGCGCCATGCCTTTTATGATGACCATAGGTGCGTTGATCCACCTATTGTGAAAAGCGGTGTAGGGCTGTAAACGCATCTCGGCGTGCTTGATCATGGCCGCTTGGGTGTAGCTTCTTTTTAATGATAATATCTACAAGCCACATGCGCGGCGGCAATTGTGATCGGGTAATGATGTCGAAAAATGATCGTTGGGAAATCTATGTTCCCGTTAAAAGGTGGTAGGATGAGTGGGCTAGGGTGTAGATGTGGGGACATTTCATGATTGAGGAAATGAGGGCACATCTGAAAATTAGCTCATTACCATCGATGGTAACGAGTATGGCGTCCTCATCGACGTTCATGTTTAGGGTTTGGTAAAACAATTTCACTAGCCTCGGGTAATACCGATCCCCGAACGGCGTAAGCAAGGTCTTGGGATGGTTGTTGGTGAGAAAGTCCGGTGTCCACTGGGTGGACGCCGGATCTCAAACATGAGGGTGTATTTCCCATTCGGCTTCAAAATTTTTGCTCCCCACCAATCATCCGGTGATTGGAGCAGGCAGTTTGATGATGGTTGGGAGGTTTGGGCGCTTTGTTGCGCTCCGGTGGCGAATCGCCATCCGTTTCTTGGGTTGGGGGTTTGGGCTCGAGGCCATTTAGTATAAATAAGGCTAAAAAAGAAAGAAAGACTTTAGGAAAAGGTAGATTTTACCTAGAAGAGTCGTCCTAACGGATCGGATTGCTCCAATCCGGTTGAAAACGGAAGGAAAATGTCTGAAATTGTTTGCCCTAACCCTTCCCCCGCTCGTCTCTTCTTTCTTTCGCTTGAAGATGAACAGACGCTCTGGCCTCTGCCATATTTATAGTTCCGCCTCGCTCGAGCGGTCATTAGTTCTCGCTCGAGCGAGAGCAGAAATCGTATTGTCATATACTGTAACCTCGTTCGAGCGGTTATAATGCATCGCTCGAGCGGTCAAAATGCCTCGCTCGAGCGAGGATTTGTTATCGCTCGAGCGAGAGGAAGTATGATTTTATGCAGTTCGCTCGAGCGGTCATTAGTGGTCGCTCGAGCGAGACCAGAAACATTTCTCTGGTACCATTTTGCTCGTTTTTGGTTTCAATTCTCATCCTAGTTTCATTAAATAAGAGTTCAACGAAAAGTGGTTCAATCATTGTTTGGTGTCAATATATCTTTAAAAGAAATTTATATATATAGCCTTCATAGTACCCGCAATCACATATTCTCAAAAGAATAAAACCATTCAGTTGGTAATTTCGAACAATTTGGGATATTGTTCTCTAACATCCGCCTCACGTTCCCATGTTGCCTCTTCGGCCGGATGGTTCTTCCATCGGACAAGCACTAAGGGAATTACTTTTGTTCGCAACACCTGTTCTTTTTGATCTAAAATTTCTATCGGCTCTTCAATCATGGTCATATCTTCATGCATTTCGAATGATTGGCCGCTCAGCACGTGATCAGGGTCATTGAGATATTTTCTAAGCATTGACACGTGGAATACATTGTGTACCTGATCAAACAATGGTGGCAAACCAATGCGATAGGCTACTTCTCCCACTCGACCCAAAACTTCAAACGGTCCAAGATAGCGGGGACTTAGTTTCCCTCTCTTCCCAAATCTCATCACTCCCTTCATCGGTGATACTTTCACGAACACATGTTCACCCACTTTAAAGTCTACACTAGTCCGCTTGATATCAGCATAACTTTTCTGTCTGCTCTGAGCCGCCTTTAGTCTTTCCCTGATCATGCGGACAATAGCAGCGTTATCTTCAAGTAGCTCGGGTCCCAAAACAAATTTCTCGCCAATTTCCTCCCAATTGATTGGCGACTTACATCGTCTTCCGTACAAGGCTTCATACGGTGCCATCCCGATGCTCGTCTGAAAACTATTATTATAAGCGAACTCAATCAATGGTAGATGTTGATCCCATGATCCTTGCAATTCTAACATACATGCCCTAAGCATGTCTTCAATGACTTGGTTGACCCTCTCAGTCTGTCCGTCTGTTTGTGGGTGAAACGCCGTACTAAAATCCAACCTAGTTCCCATTCCTTCTTGGAATTTCCTCCAAAACTTTGATGTATATAATGGGTCTCGGTCTGAAACAATGCTACTTAGAATCTCATGTAACCGGACGATCTCCTTCATGTAAAGTTCTGCTAATCTTCCCGCTGTGTACATTGTATTGTACGGCAAGAAATGTGCCGACTTAGTCAATCGATCAACTACTACCCAAATGGCGTTATGCCTCCTTGCAGTTCGCGGTAAACCGACTATGAAATCCATGGAGATAGACTCCCATTTCCAATCCGGTATGGGCAAGGGTAGAAGAATAGGCGGGGTGTCTATGATCGATTTTCACTTGTTGGCACGTCAAACATCGTGACACGTACTCTGCCACATCTTGTTTCAAACCTCTCCACCAGTAGTTCTTTTTCAGATCCTGATACATCTTCGTGCTTCCCGGGTGGATCGCATAGCTTGACCTGTGAGATTCATCAAGAATCGTTCGCCGTAATTCGGCATTGTCCGGAATGCAAAGTCGCCCCTTGAATATTAAGGAACCGTCTTCCTTGATTGAAAACTCAGAGGTAGTACCTTCAGTTACATTTTGATGTATCCTTGTTAGAATCGGGTCTTTCATCTGTAGTTCTCGTATGTGTTCGAATATCACTGGCTTCACTGATATGTTGGCTAAGAAGGCTCCTGTGGCTTGTGGTTGTATGTCTGCGCCACACAACGCTAGATCTTCCAACAACTTCCATCGATGTATACCCGAAATTAGTCTAGCCAGTTGGGCCGAACTCTTTCGACTCAAGGCGTCGGCCACTACGTTAGCTTTGCCTGGATGGTCTTGATATAGAGACGTAATCCTTGAGGAATTCCATCCACCTTCGCTGCCTCATATTCAGTTCCTTCTGTGTAAACAGGTATCTGAGGCTTTTATGGTCAGTGAAAATTTCAAATGTTTCTCCGTATAAATAATGTCGCCATATCTTTAATGCGAATATGACTGCTGCTAGTTCCAGATCGTGTGTTGGGTAGTTCCTTTCGTGCTCTTTCAAGCTATGCAGAGTTGGCTATCACCTTTTATATTGATTTAGTACACAACCCAACTCGTTATCTGAAGCATCACTATAAGCTGCGAATCCTCCTTCGATGGAATGGCTAACATCGAGCCGAGGTGAGTCTCTTCTTGAGTTCTTGAAAACTCTTCTCACACGCCTCACTCCACTCAAATCTTGAGTCCTTTCTTGTAAGCCTCGTAAGAGGTCCTGATATTTTTGAAAACCCCTCTATGAAACGTCGGTAATAACCTGCCAGTCCGAGGAAACTTCGGATGTCTGTCACGGTTTTTGGTTGTTCCCAGTTCACTACTGCCTCGATCTTAGCGGGATCTACTGGTGGACGCCATGCTTGGATACGACATGTCCCAAAAAGCTAACCTCTTCTAGCCAAAACTCACATTTGCTGAGCTTGGCGTACAGTTGGTGTTCACGCAAGGTTCGTAGAGCGACACGTAAGTGTTCTTCATGCTCCGATTTAGATTTTGAGTAGATTAGGATGTCATCAACAAACACTACCACGCAGGAGTCTAGGTGTGGTTTAAACACTCGATTCATCAAGTCCATAAACGATGCTGGTGCATTTGTCAGTCCAAACGGCATCACTAAAAATTCATAGTGTCCATACCGTGTTCTAAAAGCCGTTTTCTGAATGTCCTCGGCCCTGACTCTTAACTGATGGTAACCAGATCTTAGATCGATCTTGGAAAAATGTTTTGCACCCTGCAATTGGTCGAATAAGTCATCTATTCTTGGCAACGGATATCGATTCTTCACCGTGACTTTGTTCAATTGGCGGTAGTCGATGCACAACCGCATCGACCCATCTTTCTTTTTAACGAACAACACTGGTGCTCCCCACGGAGACACGCTTGGTCGTATGAATCCCTTGTCCATGAGCTCTTGCAGTTGTTCTTTCAACTCTTTCAACTCTGCAGGGGCCATTCTATAAGGTGCTTTTGAAACAGGTTCCGTTCCTGGTGCTAAGTCGATCGCAAATTCTACTTCTCTTTCTGGAGGTAATCCTGGCAATTCTTCTGGGAATACATCTGGGAATTCTCGCACCACTGCTATCTCAGAGATAATATTCTTTTCTTCTTTATCTTCTTTCAAAATGCCAAATAACCACTACACCCCTTTCGCTCATTGCGAGATATGAGTGGTACCTGAGTCGACCTCTCCCCTTGAAATCGAAACGATCTCCTCGTGTTAGGATGGAAAACAACAACTTTATCCTTGGTCCTTTGTTGCAATGATGGGACAGCCAATCCATACCAAGGATTACATCGAATCCTTGCATGTCCAACCATATTAAATTTGCGTCTAATTCGTGGACAGCGTGATCCCGAATGCTTACTACTACCGATTTGCAGACTAACTCCGTGTCCACTAATTCTCCTGTTGGGATGGACACTGATAACACAAAGTCCAGTGTCTCCGGAACAATCTTCATCTTCTTTGCAAATCTAGGGGTAATGAAGGAGTGGGTAGACCCTGGGTCTATCAGCACTCGTGCGTCATGTGCGACGTAACACCCTTTCTCATAAATCTGTAACGTACCTATAATGCATGCATATACGTACATAACATATACATAAAACAAAAATTTCACTCTTAAGTTAAATAACGGTTATATAGATATTTATCCTAATGGAATTCCATTCTTTATCCAGAGTTGTATTGCAACCGAAATTCTTTATTTTAAAGGAGATCTCACCTTGGATAACGTCGTGTACACTCCCTGCTTCCTGGGCGGTAACTGCGTAGGCTCTCCCTCGAATAACAGGCTTTCGAGATTGAATAGGTTGTGGCATGGAAGTTGGAGCCGTCTTTTCTTTGACTGTCTCAGGGCAATCTCTAATCATGTGGCCTATCTTGCCACACTTGAAACAGCCTCGCATTCCCTGTCTACAATCTGTTGTTTTGTGGGACTTGCCACATTTAGCACAAGTTTCCCTTGGTGATGAAGTAGCAGCTCTCGAAAAACCTTGTGTAGTTGTAGCCCTGCTGGAAAAAGCAGGACCTTGATACCTCATCGGTCTCCCTGATGCCAGCAACGGATAATTTTGATGAGTAGGTTGTTGTGCAGCTCTCCCATACCCTGTCTGGAACGACTGTTTCTGATTTGGTGCTACAAACCTCGGTTTCTTATATACCGATTCATAACTCCCCGTCCTACTCGGATCAATGCTTTCTCTACCTTGATGTTCCCCGTGACGGTATCGGTTATTGTTTTCTTCCTCAACTACCAATGCCTTACACATTACTTCTCCATAAGTTTTCACCGGAAGGGCTTAACCCTCCTCGGATGTCCGACCTTAAGCCTGTTGGAACCTCTTCGCTTTCATCATGTCGAGATTACGTGATGCAGGTGACGAGCCAGTCTCATGAATTCCACTCCATACTCTCTCACGGTCATTCTTCCCTGTGCTAGTTGTAAAAATTGGGTCTCCATCTGATTTCTCACAACTTCAGGGAAATATTGTTTATTGAATTCTTCTACAAATTCGTCCCAAGTCCACGGCACATCTGGAGTTTCTTGTGCTCTCGTTCGCGAAACTGATTTCCACCACGGTCCAGCTTCTCCATCTAACATATATCTTTGCCCATGACGCTCTCATCCTCCGTGCATGTCAAGACGCTAAACACCTTCTCCATTTCCCCAACCATCGTGTCTCACGTCTCCGAAAAGTTGGGAGTCTCATTCTTCTGAACTCGGTGAATGCTAAAGCCACTGAAGGTGTAAGTCCTGCTGGGGGGGTAGGTGTTCGTTGTGGTTCTGGTACTGTATGCGCTGCCAAGGACGCTGCTTGTTGTGCTATGGCAGTTTCCATGGTCTCCATTGTGTGCATCATTCTCTGACGCTCTTCTCTTTCTTCATTTCTTTTTCTCACCCTATCTTGTTCCCTCTGATCTCGATCCTGTCTATCTAGATCTTGCTCCTCTGCTTGATTTTGGTTTCCTCCCTGGCCACTGCTCTCGGGAATCTCCCTGTTTCCCAATGGCACTCTGTTTGTAGGTGAGACGAACCCATCTCTATTGCGCAAATTCCTATCATGACCACCCCTGGGTCAGCCTCTCCCTCTAGGAAACATAACGGTCTGCATGAGAATCCATAATCTCGTTAGCAGAAGTCCCTATATTCTGACGATATGATAGTCAGAACCCTGGAAAGAAAGGCTTTGATACCAACTGTGACAGCCCGAATTTCGGCATCCCGAAATCCGTGCCATCAGCACGACCTTCAAGGCCGTGCCCTGGGTCCTTTACAACACATTGATATATACAAGCCAAAACTGAAATTGAAGCACACGTAGCTACCCTAAATCGAAATCTCAAAACAATATATTTGGTCTCGCAAGGCTGTCCTTGTCCCATGCCAATTCATGGACATAAGGACATACCCAAAAGTTAAATGATAATTATTCATCCTAGATGTTTTATCAAGAGACAGAAATTAAAGCATTCGAAATAAAGAGGCTCGATATACCAAGCCATACATAGTACTCTCTCAACTCACTCTCAGAGTATGCAGCGGGTTTCCTAGAAGAATTCCTCAGGAGGAGGTTCTGACTCTTCTGTGGCCACGAACACCGAGGCCCTTGGATTAACTTCTCCCGAAGTCTTTGCTGCCGCTAGTCCTGGACCTGCGACGTATAGTCTAAGGGGTGAGCTACATCCTAGCTCTGTAGGGAAAACAAAAGAACATATAGATCAACCTTCACACATATGTCGAACTTCAAAAGCATAGAATTTCCAAGAAGTCACTTATGGACAATAATTTGAGTAACAGGAATAACCCAATAATTTCCGACCACTACTTAGCATAGTTTTGTTTAATCTCCTTATTAGTTTGGTTGTGAATTTGGCCTAATCACTTAAATCTTAACTTAAGTAGTCCTTGAGCAATATAGGAGCCCCGATGGAATACCCGCCATCGTGCGTCTAACTAGACTTGTTATATGTATTCCTGAAATATCTCTGAGCCCCTTTCTCATAGGCGGCGGGTCTATTCTCAATCTACATCCTGTGGATGTGCTATAAATGTACGGATTGGCACGTCTGCAGTCACGGGTATCCCTGCCGTGTCGGGTCATTGTGGGTATCCCGCCACGTCGGTGGGGTATTCTAATCAACCTTAAATAATAAAAATATCAATGTGCTTTACATATAGTTATTCACCGTGATTGTGCTAAATATATTACATTAGGCCTTATCACGTTACCTTTGTTTCTCTGTTAGTTTTCTTACGCATCCCTGGGATGCCCCATGCTTCTATTTCACCCTTCTTAGATTTAACCACTTGATTTTTCGTCCCCTGGGGACCTCAGGATTTTTCGCATTGCAACACACACACACACCCTTATCATGAGGGTTCATGGAATATATAACTATTTAAATAGACTATACTATGCATATGAGTTCACGGAATAATGCACATGTTTCAAGAATATTCCCTACCTCGACGAATCTCAAGGCACGCCTGCTCGTAGAGGGTTATAATGCATCAACCTACATTTTTAAAAAAATAGTTTTAGAACGATCTAAAGTCATTGGGGTGTGTGACTCCCAAGTTTCTTACATTCGAAAACCAAGATCTGAGTGGTCACTTTACTCGCCATGACCATTTATACTCGCTCGAGCGGTCACTTGACCTCGCTCGAGCGGTCACTTGACCTCACTCGAGCGGTCTCTTGACCTCGCTCGAGCGATTAAATCGAGGTCGCTCGAGCGGTTAAATCGAGCTTTCGAATTATACTGCGGACCCTCGCTCGAGCGAGCTCCCCTTTAGTTTTAGGGACCGCTCGAGCGAGCCCAGAGTCATATTTTTCTCTGTTCATCCTCGCTCGAGCGAGCCTTTTTGGACCGCTCGAGCGAGGAACACTGATTTGTCCCTCGATCAGATTGAGAACAGATTTCCATCCATCCTTTAACCTTAATCTCATACAAAGCAACATTTATCCAACATTCTTCCTACTATTCAAAACATTCCTAGGCATATATCATGTTTTTAACGTACCTCCGACGATGAGTCACGCACAGGTTCGATTTATAATTCGAAACTCTACTAGACTAACTGGCCTCCCTAGTTCTTCCTCTAGTCCTTTCCTCTAATCTCCTTTGCCGACCTAAGTCTCGACGAACCCTAGTTCTCTACTAGGCTCTTTTCTTCTTTCTCTTTATATTCTCCTTCTCTCTATTTAGGTTAGAATAGAGTTACGTAAGGGCTCCTCTCTCTCCTTCACTTTTATATCTATAATTTTAGGGATATACTAGTGTGTTTCCCACGTACACACTTAATGTATTTGGGTCGTTTTGGTCTCCTTGTGAAACACATATACCTATGTGTGTATGCGTGCCGTGTACTCATCTCAAAAATCTGCGGTTGTGACAACATTGGGTTATATTTTTATGCTTGCAGGTAGACCTATATCTTGAAAGAGCGTTAAACAAACACTGACTATTTCGTCTACTATGGAAGTAGAATTTGTTGTATGTTTTGAGGCAACATGTGAGGCGATATGGTTGAGAAATTTTATCTCAGGGCTTCGAGTTGTTGATAGTATTTTAAGGCCACTGAGAATCTGATGTGACAATTTCGCTGCGATAGCTATCTCCAATAACAACAAGACCAGTGGGGGTTCCAAATATATTGATATAAAATATCTTGTTGTGAGGGAGAAAGTTCAGAATCAAATTGTATTTGTTGAAAAGATTAGTATGACACTAATGTTGGCTGACCCTCTCACTAAAGGCTTACTTTCCAAGCTCTTTTTGGAGCATGTTGTGCGCATGAGATTAACAGATAATTTTGATAGCCTTTGAGAGTGGGTATATGAGAGTGAATACATTTGTTTAATTGATTCAGAAATGAAGTTTATTTATTTGCTTTTCCATTTTTATGTAAATAAAAATTTGGAACATATGGTGCTAGTAGATGGCAATAAAGTAGGACCAATAATAGATTGAGTTTCATGTAATCACCATTCAGTTTGTAAACTTGCAATCTATGTAAAATCATACTAGTTGGAACCCATGTTGGTGATGACTTCCAATACGGTAAGTAATGAACGGTCATGTATCGATGACATGATATATTGACTATATTGATTATGTGTTAAAATTCTCACTGGACCGGACTGAATATAAAGACTTTGATTGAGATTGATTAGGACTTACCATTCAAAGAAAGTTAGCTAACATTTGGTAATCAGAGTTTATTGATATAGTTTGGTCAAGTGGGAGACTGTTAGAAGTTTTTATTTTGGTGGCCATCACTATGGTCAACCCATTGACCGTTGAATGGTGTAAGATCAATCTTGAGATGTGTAGTTGCTAATTTTGTGAGTTTGAAGAGAATAAGCAACTAATAGGTAAGTCTTTTAGTTGTGGTATGATTATGATTTCTAATCACAATATAATTAATAATTTAAGTCCTTAATGGGAAAGGACTCTTTGACTATAAATATAAGGGGTGCCTGGTCCCAACGATTGCTCGACACAATTCAATCCTCCCTATTAGCAAAAGCATCCCCATTGTGCTAGGAGATATCGAGGGCGAGAAGATCGTTGAAGACCGGCAACCAATCATTAATGGCTCACACTCAAAGTGCGCACATATATTTAATTTATGGATAATTGATTTATTATTTTTGATTGATCATGCGCCTAGATCTTAGGGTTTATTTTGGATGGTCGGATCGATAGATCTATATAGATTCCATCACTCTTCTAATACCATATCGTCTGAAGGATTTCATCGAAGACCAAACCCTGACTTTATTTAAGAGATTTGACTATACCTAAGCCACCATCATAAATACATAAGCAGCAATGAGGATAAGCCATTGTCAAGTGCGTGCGTATTCCATCAATTCCTTTTCAGAAAACAACCCATAAAAAAGGGGAGTATTAATAAAACAACTTTTCAGAACGAAACCCTAACTTTATTTATAAGATGTGACTATACCCTATCATTATAATACAACTCTGATAAAACGGTAAAACCATTCTTTGATCAGTTTCCTTCTTCATCTATTTGTTTTCTTCCTCCGGATCATCTCATAGACCCATCTCATCATCCTTCTCATTCCCTTCAATGAAAGCAACATTTAAGAAACACATAAGAAACTCGAGTTCATCGTCATATATTAATACTCTGTTTTTCTCTTTTATTTTTATTTATTTATTATAGTGATTAATGCTCAACGTCAGATCACCAGAGATTTTGAGAAAGAAGTCGAGAAATGTATCTTCAAACCCTATTTTCTTGTGAGATCTGTACTAAAATCAATTTGAGAGACAATATTCTAAAAGATATCAATTGGGAGTACATGTTTGGCCTTTTCAAACATGCAGATTCTTTTAAGGCGATAAAGAATTGAATCATTTTGTTTCACCAATTCAATGATATTAAGAAAATAGGAAATTTTCTCAATAGAAAAGGTTTCTTCTTCCCAATTGAAGTTCTTGAGCAATGAGGTTAGGCCTTCATAAAGTTGTTGAGTGTGGGCTTCTTGAGCCTGAATTTTGGATGCCAGAATGCTCAAATGTTGTCTGACTTTTCTTTTATTATTGACAATATGATTTTTCTAGACTCCATTTATCTCTTGGTACATGGATGGATCAACGCGTGGGCTGATAAAATTAGGTATATGGCTAATGTTAAAAATTTCGGATTTGGAGTATTCTTTAACTTCCATAATGGGAGATTGGGCTAGAAGGTGCATGGTTTGATAGGTTTGAAAAGCAGATTTGCCTTCTCTTATGGAATTATACATTTGGTATAATGGGCTAGGAAAATTATAAATTTGGCTGTGGCAAGATTGCCATGAAGTGTAAAGTCCTGGTTGGTAGCCTTTGAGGACAACATAAACTTTTCTTTATGGTGAAAAATTGTCTTCTGTTGAATTGGCTGCATTGGCAGAAGAGTTTCCTGTAAGGCTAGTCATTCTCTGCACAAAAAGTAGTGGTGAGCTAGTGATTTCCCATTGTAGGATCACCGCATAAATATAAGACCACTGGATTGGTGATATGCAAATGCTGATGCAAATGCGCATGCAAATGGGAATAAACAATTCGATTATTGTGAGTAATGTGATGACAGTGATGATCCCCCCAGAATTGGTTATTATCTAGAAAGGAAACACAACAAAGGTGAGGAAGGGAGGCCTCAGAATGAGAGGAGAGAAAAATGAAATCGAAGGGGATGGCCCTGAAATTGGGCAGAAATGCTGTGAGAATCAACCCGGGTAAAGGGAAAGATGGAAGAAATAAAAGGAACCCCTAAGATAAGGGTCTGAGTGATATTTGGGAGAATCACAAAAGAAGTGGGAATAGAAATATTATGATGCTGGACAGCAGCATGGTTAAGTTTGTGGTTGATAGGTATGGGATATCCACTAGCATTAGTCATCTGGTTAGAAGAATTATGGGATTCTAGCCGATGAAAGAGTTCTCTAATAAAGTAAGGATTTTCTACTATTAGAGACTTTTTAGTTTCTTTTTGAGCTGTAGATATACAGGCTTCAATTAATTTGGATTTCATTACTGGATCTTCAGTTTTGTCAACTAAGTCTAATAACGATTGTTGGGATTCAGTAAGAACATTGATACTGAGATTGTTCATGGCAGCAAATGCTTGCCAATAATCATTTGAAGTATGAATATGATTACATTTGCAATTTGCAGGGTTGTCATCAGCAGAGGAGGAAGATGACGAAGTGGAATGAATTTCATTATCAGACTCAGAAATTTCTGAATAATCAGGACTAGAATCTAAACAAAATTTTGAAAAGGTTAATTTCAAACCTTCATCATGAATTTGATTTATTCTTTGTTCAGTTGTGTATTTATTGTCATAATGACCAAATCGATGACACTTGTAACATTTAATCTCTCTTTGGGGTCGATTTGTTGATTTTCTTCTTTTCTCACGATATTTGCGTGAAAAAGAAGGATCTCTGGTTTCTCGATGTTGTTGAATAGAATTTCTATTTTCGCGATGTTGTTGATAAGAAGAAGGATTGTTGGTTTGTTTGAAAATACGACGACGTCGTTCAGAGGGACGATGATAATTAGAGATTTCTCTATTATCTCGTCCTTTTGAAGGATAATTGATTTTTGTGTCATAAGCAAATTGGTCACAAAATTCTCCCAATTCCTTACGACCAGTAAGTTGTTGCTATTTTAATTGTTAATGTAATTTTAAGTCATTACACAATGTTAATCCTTCACGCACAATGATACTTTGGAGTTGTCCATAAGTATATTGATTGTAAGTGATACTTTGATCATAAGGATTCTGGAGTTTATTGCGGACCTTCTCAGCAAATAGGCTGGAAAGTCCATAAATGAATTTGGCTTTCTAATATTCAGTATTGGCATCACTTCGTTGTATGACTTTTGTCATAAACACATCTTTATACCATCTGAAATGGGTTAAAGATGGGTAACGAAGATTTTGAAGTAGTTATCTACTTCTTTCATATTGAAGATTCCAAGAACCAACAAAATGAAAAATGATGGTTTGGGTCAATGTATAAACTGCATCTTCCCTAGTTTTCATTAGGCCAGTAAGTTGATTTTTGACTGGTTTAGTTGAAGTTAGGATTTCTTCACGTTGAGTGGCTGTGAGAACATTATCCCACCATCCTTTCAACATACCAGAAAATCCAGTAGTAATATATTGAGCAATTGTTTGATCAGAATTTTGGTGTTGTTTTAAGATGGTGCTGTACATAAAAATTTTATGTAGAACAGCAAAAATCCCATATTCGGATTTACCATCAATGTTCCATTCATAAATGGATCGATAATCATAGGAATTTTGAATATCGATATAGTCTTCTTCATAAAGAAGATCCTGAGGTGTAGGTCTATGGTAGTAATATCGAGTATTACCACCATCCCAATTATACTGGAGTTTATTAAGCTCCATGCTATTTTGTAAGGATTCGAAATTATTTTGAATTTCTTGTATTTCTGCTAAATTGGCATTTTCTCTATCAGTCAATACATTGATTTGAAAATTATTATTTTTCTTTTTAGGGTTAAGTGACAAAGTGTGTAATCTGGAGGTTAGTTTATCAATAAATTCCTCTTGTTTTATCATATAAGATTTTGATGACAAATTTAGTCCAGAAATTTCTAGGGGAGATTTTATGTTTGGTTGTTCGACCTTTAAGATTCATGTTTTGTTTATTGGTGAGGAAGAAAGAATATTTTCAATCCTATTTAATTGCATACTAATTGTTTGTAAATTCAAATTAGTAAAATTTTTTTGTTTATACAGATGTGATAAATCAACTTTTGTTGAATGAGGAATAGGTTCAACAGGTTTTATGAAAGCAGTGGCTTCCAAAGTAGCTGTTGAATTAGGTTGAGTAAGTTTGAGGGCTTCAACAGGAGGATGAATCGACTAAACGATTGAACCATCAAGTTTCTGCCATTCCTTTTGAAAATCCTCAAGGAGAAATATTCTCCTTTCTTCTTGATTCATTTCAAGATATTTTGTTGCTTTAGACCAAGTAACAAAAGGAATTACTAGATAAAAAGTGTCAATATATTGATAAAATTGTTCTTTGAATTCTTACAATTTTGATGCAGAATTTTTTTTAAAATACCATTCACGGAATGGTGCATATTTATCTTACTGAAATTCAGCATTAATTTCTTGTCTATTAATAATAAAGTTTTCTGATTTTATAAAAGCCATAAAAACTTTATTAATGGATTGAAAAATTCATCTCGCTAGCAGTAGGAGATTCCCTATGCTGTTGGGTATATATCCCATGAGGAATCTGTTGTTCAGAAACTTGGATTCCTTCAAGATTAGGTTGATTAAATTCAGAAGGAACAAATGAGTTAACTTCTGAATAAGATGATCCAGCAGTCGAGGGTATAGAAACTCTATAAGGACCTCGAGACCTCGAATCAGAATAAGAACTCCTATAAGAAGTTCTGTGAGATGTAGATCTATCAAATTTTAAGATTACATCTCCCTGGGTATTTTGAACAATTTGTTCAATTTCTTGGTTTAAAATTGGTTTAGGAGAGACAGCTTGAGGTATACGCCAAGCATCAGGAAAAGTAATATTTTTCCATTCGCATAGTTTTTGTGTAGCAACATTAGTGGTTGCACTATTAGTCTCAATTAAGACTGTTCTTCCTGGTTCATTTTGATAATTAATTTTAGGAACCAGAGAAGTCATCACCTTATAATGAAGGCGATAGATCAGAGCAACGGTCTCTGATCCAGGCATAAAGTCGTATCCCTCAGTTTGGAGATTAAGGGTACAAGCATGTAAGATATTTTTATCTGTTAAAGATAAAGTTAGATTTGGGAAAACATTATAGTATACTGGACCAAGGCATAAACTGGTCTCAATAGCGGCCATCAGAGAGGATTGCCAATCAAGGCATCTAGCATCTCTGAGAGTGCTAAGTATACTAGTATTTTCCAGACCCAATAAGGTCAATGGTTTGAAGGCAACCTGAATACATCCTAGATGTAGGAAGTTGAATTTGTGAACGTCATATAAAAAATCTTCATTTGAAAGCAATTGAAAACCTTCATTTTGACTTTCTTCATTTATACTGAGAGTTTGCTCAGTAGTTTTGATTGACATGTCGGTGGTCCAATCTTTCCATCCATATTGATAGATTGTTTTAGGATTGATGGAAAGAATTATCCATCGAATTAATTGACTTTGTTGGTCATCGATTTTAGACCATTTATCTAATTGTTTATTTTTAATTGATTTTTTGAGTGGAAAATTGAAAAGAGACATTTACAAAAACTTTTTTTTTTTTTTTTTTTCAAACAGTAAAAACAAGAAAGGGTAAAAGAGCTTTTGGTAAAACCAATAAGACTGTAATTACATATGGGAATAGTAATGTTGGAATAGTTTTACTATAGTGAATAGTGATTCGGAATACTATTCATCAATATAGTAAATTACCATTTACCTTCTTTTCCATAAATTTCTATAAACTTCTTACAGAAATTCATTTAGATTTACTACTAGATTGCTGTTGCAAAACTGCGTCCGTCTACGATAACTTTTACGGGAAATCAACCGGCAACAACGCAATCCCTGCTACAATGCCATCAAGTCATCCCAACGCGACTTCCCACGCTACCACAGTATAGTAGTAAATCTAAACAGACCATTATAGGTCATCCATAAAAACCGCTGAAGAAGATGATGAACAGTAGTTCATACGCCCATGATTAGCCACCCTAATCACGACTCACTACCTCTCAAGATTCCAACACTAGTCACCCGCCATATGTAATTACCACGGGCTTAGCCGGACATGGCTCTGATACCAAACTCAGAGTAGGAAGACGTGGTTGCGGAAGAGAAGAGGAGCTAAATAAAGATAACTTTTATTACATGAACAAAAGCCTAATAAAACAAGATACAATTATAAGCTTTAAAACATATGGAATCTAATTCCTATACACACACTATGCAGCTACTATGCATGCATTAAACTAATATAAACAAAGCTAAGAGAAGGCTTACCGATATGGAGAGCTTCTCCGATACATACTGATACAAATTAAAAAGGAAGAACAAACTAGAAAAGAAAGAAGAGAATTGTTCGGTGAGAATTTTTCGGTGTCCTGGACAATCCCCAACCCTTTTATAGATGAGTGCGGATTTGAAGTGGTTTGAAATCCGCTACTGATTGATGAATGCGGACTTGAGATGAATTGAAATCCGCCGCTGAGTGGGACACGTGTGCTAGGTGGATTGGTTGCAGTCGCTTCGTCCCTTGATAATTGTGTCCTGACGTAAGGGTATGCATCAGTGCTTCATAATTGGAATGATAACTTCATGGGTTGCGTCAGGGACAGCTTGTGAGGCTATTACCAAGGCAATATTGGCCGACAATAATCAGTAAGATTCTTGGATGTTTCGAGATTGGCAGCTGCTTTATTGACTGGTTTGGCTTTTGTAGCTAAGCCTCATGGTTCTCTGCGATTGTCAAGATTCTGGTAAAATATTGAATCGCCAGATAGGGAGCTATCCGAATCAGATAAGTTGTGAAGCTGGTCTTCTTCTTGGATAGATGCTTCAATTTCTAAATTAGCAGGCAGATGGAGATTATTCCTGCTAATCATCTGTTGGAGAAATTTTTCTGCCTCTTCTTCTTGTTGAGGAGTCACCATATAGTCCATCGGGAGATCAGTGATGAAAAGTCGTCGATCATCAGTAATTTTGAAGCAAAAATGGTCTTTTGAAATTTCTCTAGCTTTTTGAGAAAAATACACCAGGGAGTTAATCCAATAGGATTTAGACGAAATTGAGTTAGCATTGAATAAGCAAAAGGATCAGTTTTGTTGACATATGAGAATTCATACATCCTGACTTTTTTAAGAACCCAGATTTGGTAAGGTTGGAAGAATTATTCCCGAGATCGCCAACCAACAGTGCTAGTGATCCAAAAAGTGAGATAGATGCCTTTGAGCAAACATTTGGAGGCATGAAAGACCATGGATTTAATTATGCAAGGAAAATTTGGAATATTAGACAGGGGAAAAATGATTTGGTTGATCAGACCCCAATCAAGACCTTGTGAAAGATTATTAGGATATTCTGAAGAAAGCAAAGAGATTTTAGGGAGATAATAATCCCGAAGATGAGTGAGAAATGGATGATTCTGTACTAAAATGCTTTGATTTCAAAGCGTAGTTTTCAATTTGAGAGACAATATTCTGAAAGATATCAATTGGGAGTACATGTTTGGCCTTTTCAAACATGCAGATTCTTTTAAGGCGATAAAGAATTGGATCATTTTGTTTCTCCAATTCAATGATATTAAGAAAATAGGAAATTTTCTCAATAGAAAAGGTTTCTTCTTCCCAATTGAAGTTCTTGAGCAATGAGGTTAGGCCTTTATAAAGTTGTTGAGTGTGGGCTTCTTGAGCCTGAATTTTGGATGCCAGAATGCTCAAATGTTGTCTGACTTTTCTTTTATTATTGACAATATGATTTTTCCAGACTCCATTCATCTCTTGGTACATGGATGGATCAACGCGTGGGCTGATAAAATTAGGTATATGGCTAATGTTAAAAATTTCAAATTTAGAGTATTCTTTAACTTCCATAATGGGAGATTGGGCTAAAAGGTGCATGGTTTGATTGGTTTGAAAAACAGATTTGCCTTCTCTTATGGAATTATACATTTGGTATAATGGGCTAGAAAAATTATAAATTTGGCTATGGCAAGATTGCCATGAAGTGTAAAGTCCTGGTTGGTAGCCTTTGAGGACAACATAAACTTTTCTTTGTGGTGAAAATTTGTCTTCTGTTGAATTGGCTGCATTGGCAGAAGAGTTTCCTGCAAGGCTAGTCATTCTCTGTACAAAAAGTAGTGGTGAGCTGGTGATTTCCCATTGTAGGATCACCGCATAAATATAAGACCACTGGATTGGTGGTATACAAATGCTGATGCAAATGCGCATGCAAATGGGAATAAACAATTCGATTATTGTGAGTAATGTGATGACAGTGAAACTAATATAAACAATTTTGTAAAAACAATCAGTTTCCTTCTTCATCTATTTGTTTTCTTCCTCCGGATCATCTCATAGACCCATCTCATCATCCTTCTCATTCCCTTCAACGAAAGCAACATTTAAGAAACACATAAGAAACTCGAGTTCATCGTCATATATTAATACTCTGTTTTTCTCTTTTATTTTTATTTATTTATTATAGTGATTAATGCTCAACGTCAGATCACCAGAGATTTTGAGAAGGAAGTCGAGAAATGTATCTTCAAACCCTATTTTCTTGTGAGACCAATACTGTATCGGGACCGATATGTATCAGTTGACTCCAAAATCGAAATGTATCATCGATAAAAACCGATATGTATCGGTATTGGCAGATTCTTGATACCTTGGTCATTATATAATATATAATGATTATTTTGTTGAAAAAATCGGGTGTACACTCCTACTCAATTTCGGAGGAGGTTTCCTATGCGACCATCTCTATTCCTTCCAATTCTAAACAAAGTGGAAGCTGGTGACCCATACTTTGTCCAAATAAGAGATGGTATTGATCGTGTTGGATTATCATCACTTTAGAAGGTCACTGCTGCAATGAGGATGCTTGCTTATGGTCTTGCGGCAGATGCTCTGGTCTTGCGTGAGGATCTGTAAAAGTATTGCAACTGAATCACTAAAAAAGTTTGTTAAAGCGATCATTGATGTTTTCAAAGATGAGTACTTGAGATAATCGGACAAAACCGACATCCATAAATTGCTATCAGACGGTGAGCGCCGTGTCTTTCTTTGAGATGTTGGGTAGCATCGACTGTAAGTGGAAGAATTGTTCAATTGTGTGGAAAGGTATGTATGCTCGTGGAGACCATCACGGGCCATCATTGCTTCTTGTAGCCGATATGACATGCTTTTTTTGGACTATTGGGATAGCAAATTGATATCAATGTGTTGAGTCGATCTCGATTATTTTCCGCCTTTGTTGAAGGTCGAGTTCTTTCCACAACTTACTCAATTAGCGGTCGTCAGTATATAATGGGACACTATCTAGCCAATGACATACGTCCTTCATGAGCAACATTTGTCAAAACAATTTCATGTCCACGAGCGCTAAAGGCAATTAATTTTGCCGCACTCAAGAGTCAGCAAGGAAGGGCGTTGAGCGAGCATTTGGAGGGTCACAAGCACGTGTTACAATTGTATATGGCCCTGCTCGTTATTGGAATCGCCAAACACTTGTAACATATCACGAAGGCATGCATTATAATACACTATGATTATTGAAGATGAAAGCGATACAAATCTTTCACTTAGTCATGAAGTTGCAATGTCACATAAACAAATAACACTATTCAATGATTTTATTTGAAGTCACTTCCATCCTTGTGATAGAGGAACGCATTCAAAACTCTAAGCTGATTTGGTTGAAGCCTGTCGAATTTTCAGGGGTAGTGTAGTATCATATAATTTTCTGTGACCTGTATTCCTATGCTATGAAAAACTCTATAATTTTTAATATAGTTATTATGTATTTATGCAGATATTTAGTTTAGCAATATTTTAAATATTTATTAAGTATTTTATTTATTAAATATTATTATTTATTTTAATTTAATTTAAAGTATTATTTTATGAGGCCGGGGACCGTTTGTTGGGTGTAGAGAAATTTCTACACTACTGTCACTTGGCCATCATGTGGCGTCCATCATGAGGATCGGATTTCACGGCAACTTAGGGAAGTTTGATTAGATCCCATTCAAAAAAAAAAAAACAAAATCGATTACTTTTATCACTTTTCCACCATTAAAAATATGGTAAAATTAGGGGAAAATCAATGTATCAAAGTTGGGGAAAATCAATATTCCCTCCCCTTTGCCATATTTTATTATTAATAATAGTTAAAAAAAATACTATAACGTATGTGGTCAGAAGTACCACATAAATTATTTCTCTAAGGGCATTATGGATGACGCCACTACAAAAAATATGACTATTAACGGCAGTTTTTGGGCTATTAACCAAAGAACTATTAAGACTATTAACGGTAAGAGTATTAGCGGTTATTTTTTGTTAATAGCGGCAGTTTATGCTTGTGGCTTATAGTCTTATTTTTTGTAGTGCGTTATAAATGCCACCTTAGCATCTCCAACGACTATATTTAATATAGCCCGTTGGAGATGCTCTAAAGGCTATATGAGCACGTGAAAACTAAAGAGTTGTGATCGGGTCAATCTCCCTCCAATTTTAGAAAATTCACGGATATTTTATTAGCGTTGGATGAGTGAAACGTCAAAAGTGTACAATCATTGATTTATGTGCTGATAAATAGCTATGTTCTTCTCAAGGTGTGACTATTTTTCGCATGAGATGTCACTACAAAAAATAAGACTATTAGCGGCAGTTTTTTTAACAAAAAACTGCTGCAATTAGTACTGTCACTACCAAAAACTGCCGCTATTAATTCTGTCGCAACCAAAAAATGCCTTAATAGCAAGTGCCGCTAAAACCCCTTATTTTTGTAGTGTGTGCTCAATTGTATTTATTACAAGCAAAAACAGAAATTAAGGCCAAAGTTTCTCTAAAAGGATGACTATTCGGTTGCGTACCTTTATTTTCAATCTAAGATTCTTTCTTCTCAATTTGGATTTTACATGCTTAAACCGTTCAGTGGTTTGAATCGGGGGATGGAGATTATTTTTCGTTCCAATCTTTTATATGATGGATCTTGAGCTCATGGGCATTGTGTTGAATAAAACAATTAAAGCCAATTAATTTCAATCAAAACAATTTAATACTAGGCTAGATCATACCTTGTGGGATGAGAATTGTCAATGAGAGAATTCTAATGTTCCGATAAGCCACCTGCGCAAGGACAATACTATCTCGCTTCTATCTTTCTCTATACGATGGACACAATTATATTGAGTGAAGATGAAGAGGGGACGTTGTCCTCTTTATAGCATGCCCTTGAATCCTAACCCATCAAGGCTTCAAGGGAGAGGTGCATCACTAAAAGATAGGGATTGGCTTACCACAAACCAATCATGCCGAAATCGACTCCTAAAGTTGTGTAGAGTGGAATCTCATTACCAACGAAAGTCCCGAAGCCTTTAGTCAATCAAGTTTTAACTAAACTAGGGAAAAAGTAAAGTTATTGTGTGGGTCACAAATACCCAACATTCTCTCACTTGAACTACACATTAACTTTAATAATAGATATATATTTTTAATAAAACAAAAATAGAAAATAAAGAAAACATCATGATTGACTTAGTTCAAAAACGGATGACCATCCTTTAAAGTTTTGTAAAAACATTGACTTTCAAGACTTCAATATAACATACATTCTCTCAAGTTTATTAACAATCTTAATGTCTGATCATAAATGTCTATAATGTATCATTTCTTCAAATTTCATTATGATAATTCCATAGTCAAAACACTAATATCATTAATAAACTGAAGAGTTCACTGTGGTTTTAGTGATATTAGGAAATATACACTTTAATATAACTTCTTGTGTATATCTCCTCATTCGTCTTGCTTCATACCCTAAGGTATGTTGTCTTGATATATTATAACATGCGCCATGTGAAAACCATCAGTCACCTATCAGGGCAAAAGCTATACAAACCATAGTGTCTAATCATGATAGCTCAACCAACCTTATTTGAGCACTTATGCTCCCAGACAATAACATTGCATAATGCATAAATAATAATAATGATAATGGTACCAAAATAAATGCATCAATTTAATAAAGCATAATGTTTGCAATAAAAGTTTCATAAAAGAAAATAATACATTGTTGAAACAGAAACTCCCACTCAAATAAAGTTATCAAAAAATACATTTTGTGATAACTCCCACTCAAACAGAGTCCTCAAAAGACTCTAGTATTCCCAATCTGGTCACCTCAATTTAAATGAATATGCTGATCATTAGTGAATTAGATGTTGTACTTTATTCCTGACTCCTACTAATTATCTCATTTTTAAGAAAGTTGATATAACTAGTCTCAACAGTTTAATTAAAATAAATTATTTACTACAGAATCATATTCAACACTTATAGAATGTAAAGTAATAGTCAAACTATCACCTAGAGGAGTAAAAAATATAAACAACTCTAATCAGTCTAACATTAGTAATAAAACTTTGCCTGACGGACAAAACAAAAGTCCTCAATAAATAGAATTTGTCCAGAATTCCTTCTCATTGCTAAAGAATATCTTTTCATTCAACGTGAGGCTCCTCCTACTGATCCCTCCTTGTTGCTTATTTTTCATAATATTTTTTCATAAGTAGCAATCTTTTTTTATATAACCTTTCTTCTTGCAGAAGTGACAACCATCATCATCGTCAGTCTTTACAACATTCAACTTAGAATCTTTATTTATTCTCTTACTATTGTGGTAGTTTTACTTCTGACTTTTCTTTTTGAAATTTTTCTTATGAGCTAGCTTATAGGCCGGATTGTAGCCAAAATTAGCAGACTCGACTTAGTTTCCTCGAAGCCTCTCTTCTTCAATCACGCACATCGAGATCAATTGACTCAAATCCTATTTGTCCTTTTGAGCGTCATAATTCACTTTAAAAGTATCAAATTATATAGGGAGGAAAGCAACAGCTAAGTGCACTACGATATTTTCTTCGATGGTAATTCCTTGTTCTTTAAGCTTCATAGCCAATATAAATATTTTAAGAATAAATTCTTGAACACTCCCATTGCCATCATATCGCATGTTGACTAATTGCACTAAATAGTCGTATTGTAAGGATTTTATTATTTCAACGAACTGGTCTTGGATGATTTTTAATAATTCTTTGGCTGTTTCAGTAATTTTAATATCACCTCTAATGGGTTCAGTAATAGAAGCGCATATGATCATCATTGTCATACGATTTGCCTTATCCCATCGAGCGTATTGGGCCTTTTGAGTTTCAGTGGCGTTGGATGATAAAGTTGGCTTGTTCTCCGTGAGAACAAAGTCATAGTCCATATATCCAAGGGTCAAATCAAGACCCATCCGCCAGAAGTTATAATTGGTGTCATTAAGTTTTTCAATACTGGTCATCTGTTGGTGTAAGACTGATTCGTCTATAGCTGATATGAAAAAGAATGACTATCAGCACATTGTTCAATTAGAACTTCATAAAATAAAATTCATACCCAGGGTTGAGGTTGGATTAATCAGAGTGTAAACAAACATGTATAAAAGAACATTCACTCTGAGGGACAGACATTACTTATTGTCTCAGTATCACCTTAGGGCAGAAGCTTTGACTTATAGTAAGTCTCCCTAAGTTGTGTTTAGGTACACACATAGACCTAGTCAGATATGTTTTTGGTTTGATCGAAACTATCCATTTGTTTAGGCCAGATGTGTCGCTCTTTTCTCAACTAGACACACATGACTATTCTACTACTCATTCCATCTATATGAATTTTCTAAATTAGCTTTGGCTAGAAATAGTAGTTCACACAGACGAATGCATATGCAATCTTAATGAAATTGGATTTTAAAATTTAAGGATAATGTGTCCTCTATAGATCGGTCACTTTTGGACAGACTACAAACCTACTTTGGCTACGCATCCCAAACGATTGCTTTACCGTTCTACCTAAACCCCTTTATAGATAGAACTAAAACTCCTAGGTATTCTATCATATCAAATGTTCATATTTCTATTCTAAAAGAATGTCACATACTAATTTTGATTAAATTTAATTTCATAAGGAAAGTTCATGATAATAAATATTGTATGTGTTCTACTTTTGTATAATAGGTTCATTAAAAAAAAAGAAGAGAAAATTGCACATAATTTTATTATGAACAATGACATGATAGTATAAGAGCAGCAATTAGAAAAGATTCAATAATTCCTGTAAAATATGATGAAAATATGTATAATTGCATAGAATAAATTTAATGAACTTTGACTGGAATTTTCAGGTCCAAAACAGTCCCAGACAGTCCAAATAAAGAGTCCAACATGTAGAACTCGTTGAGTAGACAAAAAAATGATAGGAAATTTGCATAAATCATAACTGTATATCTCCAGATATTGCGTTCCAAAGATTGAGCCTGAATTAGGTTAGTGTGGTGGTGAAAACAAATGTACAAAATTAAATTGATATTGACAATCGGCAGAAACAAAATAAAAGTTAGGTTGTAATAAATTGGTCTGCAAATTAACTCGGGAAGCACCAACTTTGGTGCTTTAACTTCATAGGACAGCCACCCATTAAAATAAAATATTTTTTTAAAAATCTATTACCTTTACTTTTGGGTATATGATAGTATTATATATTGATATGATACAAAATATGTACTTTGAAGTACACATTTTGAAGTGTATAGCAGCAACCTAATATTGTACACGTGGAACACAATAGTGACAACAGCCTACAATTATATATTATATTAATATAATATATATATATATAATTTTAAAAGGAAACAGGTACAACATTGACAGGACAGTGGCTATATATATAAATATATTATATATATAGACAATTGGGGCAGCAATATATATATATATTATATACACAATTTGGAGAGAAGCAACAGGGCAGCATTTCCTTGCACTACAAAAAAATATGACTATTAGCGGCAGTTTTTGCCGCTATTAATCCTGTCGCTACAAAAAACTGCCGTTATAAAAATAATAGCGGCAGTTTTTTATAGCGACAGGATTAATAGCGGCAGTTTTTTATTAAAAAATCCTGTCGCTAATAGTCTTATTTTTTGTAGTGTTGGACACGTCTCCACAAGATAGGCGCCTTGAGATGATGGTAAGACCTAATTTTAACAGGATAAGCGTCACCAAAGTGACGGTCCAAAACACCGGCCAAAAGCACCGAACACCAGGAATCGTCTAGTACTGGTTTGGTAGCCGTCTAGCGAGCCAAAGAGCCGTACCGGCGATAGTAAGGTAAGATAAACTCACTGTCATCTTCTCTGATCTGTTTTTCCTGCATTTTTTTTTTTTTGTATATATCCTTTTGCCAAATAGTGGGTAGAGGGTTGGATTAAATAACTGGCAGCAGTAAAACTAATCGGCGAACACACCAGGATCGCCGACAAACTCACAGCCTGGGCGAACCAACCGATGTTTATTTTATTTTAGTTTGATTGAAATAAATTAGCCTTTAAATCTGGCTCTGATACCAATTGTTGAATAAAACAATTAAAGCTAATTAATTTCAATCAAAATAATTTAATATTACGCTAGATCATACCTTGTAGGATGAGAATTGCCAATGAGAGAATTCCAATATTCCGATAAGCCGCTTGCACGAGGACAACACTACCTTGCTTCTATCTCTCTCTATACGATGGACACGATTACATTGAGTGGAGATGAAGATGGGACATTGCCATTGAGTGGAGATGAAGAGGGGACATTGTCCACTTTATAGCATGCCCTTGAATCCTAACCCATCAAGGATTGAAGGGAGAGGTGTATCACTAAAAGATAGAAATTGGCTTATCACAAACTAATCATGTCGAAACCGACTTCTAAAGTTGCGTGGAGTGGAATCTCGTTACCAACGAAAGTCCCGAAGCCTTTAATCAATCATGTTTTAAGTAAACTAGGAAAAAAGTAAAGTTATTGTGTGGGTCACAAATACCCAACAAACTGCCATTGAATTTGTATCCAACGGGAAAAAAATGGTAAGCTCATTTTCTGGTTCCACCTAGTCATTGTCAGACCACATTGCGTCAGTTGCGGGATCGATGTCATCATATTATGGTTGATGTTAGCCGATATGAGAAGATATTGATCGACATTTGACCAATTTGACCCGATATTTGTATTGGAGAGACCATAACCCAATACATGTTGGCTAATATGTATCGGATATGACCAATATTTAAAATCATCACCATAACAAACCAAAACACAAAATTTTCTTTTTACAACATTAGAATTGGAAAGACTGAGCTACTAACTCTGGTCGTATAATCAAAGGGTGGTTATTAAGAATTTTGTATGACCAAAAGATCTATCGATTGCTTTGAATATTTGCCTCTTAAACTACATATCAAACTATTAAGTACTAGGGTATGATGTAAATATGGTACTCACTCAACTACTTGGACCTTGTCAATGTTGGGAGTGCTTTGATTATGAGAATTGGTTAAAGAACTCTGATGGGGGGAAGATTCTGTGAAGAAAACTATGTTCATGGGATTTTCTGCAATAACTAAGAAGGGACCGCAGAATCAGAGGCATATTCACGTCTAAATTCCCTCCAAAATTTGAGCAACAAGTCCCATTGGCGGCCGATGCACCAACAAGCTACCCTATAGGGTCTAGTGAGTTCTTCCAAGTCAGAGCAGCATTACCCTCCAATTTGGAATCTAACACACTGAGGATTTCGCCTTTAGCTATCTTCATTGCCGCCCAAGATGGGAAGAAACCAACTTTCCCTTCCTCAGCTTGCTCTCTGTTTCTTTTGCCAGATATGATCTCAAAGAACATCATTCCATAAGTTTAAACATCTGCTTTCGATGTTATAGTCACACCAGAGATTCATTCGGGCAAGACTTACCCTGTTGTTCCTCTAATTGTTGTCAAAACGCGGATGAATTCCAGGCCAAAATTCGACGACAACTTCGGGTAAAAGCCATCATCTAGAAGTATATTTTCGGGCTTGATATCACAATGTATAATGCAATCTCTACATTTCCTGTGGAGATAATCTAGTCCTCTAGTAGTCCCAAGCGCAATATTGTTTCTTGTTTTCCAATCTAGAACTGTTGTATAAGGTTTATTCCCCAACAATTATAGTTTGACTTTTAACTTAGAAATTGGCTCTAACTTGAAGAGTTTGAATTGTAGTTGGACTCTAACTACATGGTGAAGCTTAGAGGCAGGTGTTAAATTGTAGTTTGACTCTAACTGGCTATGGCCCAGTTACATTCTAACTCTATATAAGGTTAGATTAGAAGTAGGATTTGTGACTTTTATATAAAGGGCCTTTGAAAGAGAGCTTAGAGAACTTTTAAGAGATTTTTCAAGAGAGAAAATTGTAGTGAATACTTTGAGAGGCAACGTGTTGAAGAATTGCTTGGGGATTGAAGATCCGATTGAAGCTGTTTTTGTGTCAGAATCATTACTATATTCTGGAAGATCTCTTCTCTTTTCTTTGAAGGACAACGTCCTTGGTTTAACAATGGTTTTACTGTTGAAGATCGTATTTGATCTTGTTTGAAAGTGCACTAGAGAGAAGAGAGTGTGTGCGCTGTAAATGTTCATAAATAGTGCATATACTCCCGTGGACGTAGCCCTCGATTGGGTGAATCATGTAAATCTTTTGTGTTGTGTATGATTGTTCTTTGCGCCTTCTTATCTTCCTGCATTCATCGCGATCGGGAGTTCAATAGAGTGGGTAGAATTCCTAACAAGAACTCCGGATACTGTTTCAAAGAGATTGTAGTCTAGAGAACCTTTTGGCATGTAATCGTAAACCAGCAATCTTTTTGCACCTTCAGAGCAGAACCCGAGTAGCCAAACTAGAATAACATGTTGAATCGTCCTGATAGTGCTCACTTCAGATCGGAACTGCGTCTCTCCTTGTGTAAGCCCTTCGAGTTTCTTCACAGCTATGGCAGTTGAATCAGGTAGCATCCCTTTGAAAACAGAACCAAAGCCTCCCCCACCTAACTTCTCAGCAAAGTTCTTGGTCACTATTTGCAAATCTCTGTACATAAACGGAACCAAACCACTTTGCAGAGCCTTTGAAGTTACGATGGGGCTTCTTTGGCATCTCCAAATCAGCACAAGAACAACAATCAACAATACTACAATCCCCACAGCCGCACCTACAATATCACCCATTAGTGCTTGCTTGTGCTTAGATTCCTTGAGCACGGTAGCCGCAAGAAGTAGAGAACACCCATTACTGTAAGCATAAGCATTACAGCTACAACTCTTTAAGCAAGCCGATACTGCCAGCTGTCAGAGAAATCAAATCATTGGGTAATTCCATATCAGGAATTGCAAAAAACTAGTCTTTTTCGTGGCTAACAGAATTAATACTACCACACTGAAATTGGGTTTTCCTCACACATCCATCAGGCCAATCTTTGGATGACTTTGGCTCGAAACCTCGGAGACAAGAACAAAAGGGCAAGCTACTTTCATTACAGTATCCAAAAGTCCCACAAAGAGAATAAACTTCACTGTTGTCCAGGCTGAGACCAGAGCAAGTTTCACTGTTGTGTGTTGTCCAACTTGCTTGAGTTGCCCAGATAAGTTCATCACAGTTCTAGTAAGAATAGGTGTATTATAAAGGTTGTAAGTAAAATATGTCTGATCCTTATTATCAATAAATCTGTAATTAAATTCATAAGTTGCTCTCATTTCAGGCATAGAGCTAAAAATCTGCCCATTCCAAAGGCCACTACTCCAATACTTAACAGATCTATTCCACATTATAAAGTACTGCTTGGTTCCATTTCCATCAATCTCAAAAGTAAAGGAACCAGGAGAAGAGTCTTCAGAATTTCTCCATGAGCAAAGGGCCTGAATTCTTTCGGTAACTTTGTTCATACCAATCGGCCCACCAGGGAGCCATGTGTCAGTTGGGTGATCAAAACTCTCCCAATATGTATTAGAGGAGTTTGACCCATCTCTGAAAACAAGATTCCTAGTGTCAAGAAGCTCTGAAATAGTTGAATTGGAGGCTGTGGAGTGGAATCTGTAGACCATATCTGCACATTTGACTGGTTTACAGGGACAAGATTGCCATCTTGTGAGGTTTTTAGTGCAGATGAAGTGTCAGGGAGGGGTGTTTCTCTGTTTGCAACCCATTCGATTGTTTTTTGGGAGACTACTTTATACTAGATTCCTAGGTAATAGTTGTTGGAATTACCTGGTGTGAAGAAAGCAAGTTCAAAGATTAAAAGTTTTTGAAACTTGTTTTCCTCTTCAAAGTTTGTGTTTTCAAAAGAAGTACCCAAAGTGGTGTCTTTTCTAAAGGCACCCTTTGGAAAAGACACACCACTTTGAATATGCCAGTAACACTTTTTCATAAGAAAATGGTGTATTAATAGATCACTTGATTTTTTTATGTAAAGAATCTAAAATTATTATTTTCTAAATTGAGTCTCCCTTCTTCTCTCTAGTTCTATCTTTAAAGGTCTTGATTAGAGCGTTCTAGCAATATTTGGTGTTCGGATAGCGTGATCGAAGTCGGTAAATTCATCACAAGAATACATGGCCGATTCGTTGTATCATGAAACTAGTTTGCCAATAATTTATTGGTGATCACTTTGTCGAAGTGGTGGGAGAAAATATTGGTTTAAAATTGTTGGAAAAAATTGTGAAATGTTGACAGCAATATTTCTTGTGTCTCGGATCGGTTCCCTGTATTATTTTGGGTCAACATTTCACAATTTTTTCCAACAATAGTGAGAGGCTATGGTTTGGTTCCCGGTGAGAGATTGGTCTGGAGATACGGAGTTGTAAGATGCTTTGCAAAGATGGATTTGAAAAGAGAAGAAGAGCATAAAAATAATGGGAAAAGAGTAGGTTGGTTTGCAGATGACCCCATTTCTAAGCATCCACAAGTAGAAGAAAGAACAAGAACTCAGAGGGACTAAGATGGCTAACTGAATTGTAATTTTCTATGTAGAGCTTGAGGTTGGTGCACTGCACTGCTCATTTCGCTTAGAAAGCATTCTAAAAAGTGCACCAAGTACGAAGATCTCCTAATACCAACTCTCTTTATTTTCGATGATCACGATAAAGAGGTTTAATGGTAAAAATGAAAAGTAAAGCCAGTCAAATGATTCGAGGAACATTTTCTAGTTTCGAGCGGAGGAGCTGACTGACTTCTTCCGCCAATCGTCGAACTTTTGAAAGTGTACTGCTATTTATAGGCATGCATATGGACAGTGTTACAGGGCAGGCAGTTTTTAATAGAGAATTTTAGAGGCAGCTTATATGGCACACGTGACCAACCATGTGAGCAGTGGGAGCCAAGCAATGCATCGTTATGTGACGGAACATAAGCAGCCTGAAAAATTGTCTTTAAAATCTTTTTTATCGTTAATAATATTCCAGAGCGTACCACACGAGATTTGTAACGTGGAACATGGGTTGAAAATAAAGACTAATTATTTTTGGGGCACTGCCACGTGGAACATAATCTAAGCTGTCTGATTTAAAGGACATGATGTAAAGATCTTTGATTGCAAAGATCGGCCTGAAACCCGATGTCTATAATCTGATTTCGTACAATCAACCACTAAATTAGATGACAGGTTTTGACTATGTTGAATCGGATGATAGAGATCATGTTTCGTGCCAATCTTCAACATCAAGGATCTTTACATCATGACCATCAAATCACACTACAAAAAATAAGACTACTAGCGGTAGCCAAAAACTGCCGCTAATAGTCTTAATAGGTTTTTTTATTAATAGTGACAGTTTTTCGCTCCAAAAAATTGCTGCTAATAGTCTTAGTTTTTGTAGTGTCGGACGACTTAGATGGTGTTCCCATATGACACAAATCCCAAAAATACTCAAGTCTTTCTTTTAACCCGTGTGCTATGATGCAATTCTCGTGTGCAAGTTGTAGCTCCCGTGAAAGGAAATCAGACTTTACAGCTGAAGAGGAGTTTCCACCATTAGAACTATTGGCTATGTTGAATTAGATGATGGATATCATTCTTCGTCTCAATCTTCCATAAAATAGATCTTGAGATCATGGCCCACCTATCAGACGGTCATATGTTGATTCCCCAAAAGTAACCTGAGAACCATTCTCATGGTACGCTCATCACGATCACTTTTGTAGATGTGTTTCATGTGGAATCAACATTTGACTGTTTCATAGGAGGGCTACGATTTCAAGATCTATTGTGTGAAAGATTGAGATAAAAAATAATTCCCCTTGTCCAATTTAAGGTCAAAGAAAATTAACAGTCGGAACCCTGGTTGCGGAGGCTGAACTTAATTTGGCTGCAAACAACCAGTATTCATAAGTGAAGGTACAATTTTAGCCTTTCATTGACTTGAAACCAAAAATATTTAGGGTGGTGTTATTCACACCCATTTTTCCTTTGAAGAATACTCGATTTTCCACCATGAAAATTAGGGTGGTGTTATTCACACCCATTTTTCCTTTGGAGAATACTCGATTTTCCACCATAAAACATGGTTGAAGCTTTTTTTGTCCCATTCTTTTACACAATAGATCTTGAGATCATGTCAAACCTATGAGAAAGACACCTGTTGTTCCATGTGGCACACATCCCCAAAAGTATCACTTATCATAGGTGTAACATGTCTCAAGTCATTTTTAGGGATTGTGCCACATATAATCAAGATCTAATCGTTGATAGGTGTACCATGACCTCAAAATCTATTTTGTGGACGATTGGGATAAAAAACTATCTCAATCGTTGTTGTCTGATTCAAGGCAGTCAAACAGTTTTTAAGGTATAAAATATGCTTTCTTTACAAGAAAAACAGGTGGTAATTACGCCACCCAAATATTTATTCCGACTCTCAAGGTCGGTAGAAGAAGATTGACCAATGCACCACCCTTGGTAAGCATGTCAAGTACGTAATATACACTTGAAAATTAAGGCCTTTTAGTGTTTTAGGATTGTAAGATTCACATTTTATTACATTGGGGTCATACTTTATATTATTGTCAATTCATGGTTTGGCAGTGCCAAGTCATAAAAAAAATATAAGAGAGGATCTAAAATACCTTACAAAGTGGCGAATATATATATATGAAATATTTAATGGTATTATTCACACTCCATAAGACTGTTCTCTCACCCCCAATGTCGAAAAAAGTCCACTAAAAGAAGACTATTTTAAAACTCACACCCCAATTTTTTTTTTATTGGAATGAGAAAACAGTCTCGTGGAGTGTGCATAATGGTACCCAATACTTAATTTCATTACCAAATATCATAGATTAGTTGGGTTGGAACATCTTCCATCCATACTTTCATTTCATTTACATTGACTCCGAGTTTTGCTAGGCTGTCCGCTGTCATTTTTGCTTACCTTCGAATATGGTGACAACATATGAAATCAAAGCCGTTCATTTCCTGATGAATGATAGGTATCAGGCCACTCATAGTAGATTTATTTTCAGAGTGCGATCATTTCCTGTTGAATGATAGTTGCCAGGCCACCCATAGTAGATATTTTCAGAGTGATCACTGATAGCAGAGATGATGAAACTCGCGTCTCCTTCCAAAATTATATTATTGATTCCACACTCTTTTACCCGCCAAAAAATCACCGTGCCCCCACATTTAAAGCTTTCTCAACACAGCAGGCCATATATGCCATTGGTTTGCCTGGATGATCCCGAACTATCGCCCCCAATCCTGCTTTGTTAGATTGTTTGTGCCAGGCCCCATCCACATTAAGTTTATACCTTCCCTGCGGAGGTGGACTCCATTTAACTTCCCCGATATGATGTTGTACTTCTGGACTAGCAACACTGCTGTTGTTTTCATATAAAAATTCTTAAAGGTATGTCGCTGCAAAAGCGTTGTATCAATAGGATTTTCCACTTTATCTGTGTATAACTTTGTTTATGTGATTCCATATTCTCATGCCATGGTGAACAAAAGCTCTACACTATAGAAAAAGGTATCTACGCCGATGGCTGGCAGCCATCAGCGTAGTCTACACTAGCTGTCGGTAAAATGAATCGCTGACGGCTGAAAACTCTACGCCGAAGGCTGAAAGCCGTCGACGATATTCTCGTCGGCGAATACATATGTTGACGGTTAGCAGCCGTTAGCATAATTCAAAGATTTTACGCCGATGGCTGCAACCGTCGACGTAGGTGTTTTTCATAAATGATCCCTACGCCGACGGTTGGAGCTGTCGGCATAGGCTTTTTTTTTTTTATTGCCCCACGTCCCATTTTTTTTTCGTTACAAATTTATTAGTTATCCAAATGAAGGCAATTGATCAGACTGACCACAATTTCATCCTAAACACATTTAAGTTAAATGAGTAAACACCTTTCAACGAATGTGCTAACGGTAACCCACTGTAATAACCCGAAAAAGCACGTTAAACGAAGACCTCGAGATCCGTGCCCGATTCGTCTTAGGTTTGACCATGAGATAGTTCATTGATGAACTTATGGTGAGATGAGCAAATGTGATGTGTGAACCAGTGTAGAAGAGTGGAGAGATAGAGGAGTGTGTAGAGTGGCATACACTGATGGGTGTGTATGTGCTCCACACCGAGAAAAGAGATAAGATAAAAAGGGTTGAAAACCCTAACTTTCATGTTTTGGTGGTTGAGAGAAGTAAAGAAGAGAGAGAAAGAGAGAGGAGTAAGAGAGGAGTTATTGTGGGTGATTGGAAGAAGGATTCAAGCATTAAAGAGGCCGGATTTGACGCAAGGAATCCGTTAGAAACCAAAGCTGGAACCCTAGCCTTCCAACCCTAGATTTGAAATCAACTTGAGATCTATTCAAGGTAAAATTTTTGTAAATAAGATGCATAGATTATAGGGGTTAAGTTGCAGTAAAATGTGGGTTAAATCATAGGATAATGGCTTAGAAAAATAGAAGAAAAAGTATGGAAAAAGATTGGGAAGAACAGCGGGAAAGGGGCTGAATCTGACAATTTCGAGTAATGGAAATTGGGTGTCGATTAAGCGACATTGGCCAGGAAGTTGAAGAGTCGAGAGGACCCGATTTGATTAATCAATTGGATTTCGATTAATCGACTTTGATTCGATTAATCGATTTGGGAATCGATTAATCAATCGAGAACTCCATGGACCCCGGGGTTAAAGGAAATGATTGAGGAAAATCGACTAATCGAAATGGGATTTGATTAATCTATTTAGGTGTTAGATTAATCGATTTGGAATCGATTAATTAACTTGTGAAACTCAACTGTTCGAACTGAGGGTATACTTTGCGAAAAGAAGGATTTCGATTAAACGAAATTGGATTCGATTAATCGAATGAAAACTCATTTCGAACAGTGAATTTGCTTTGAAAAGAAGAATTTCGATTAATCGAAATTGGATTCGATTAATCGAATGAAAACTCGACTGTTCGAACTGAGAATGGACTTTGCGAAAAGGAGAATTACGATTAATCGAAATTGCTTCGATTAATCGATATTGACTTTCGATTAATCGATTTTGGAAAACGAATAATCGAATCGATTCGATTAATCGATTTTGGAATCGATTAATCGTAGTAAACTATGTTGACTTTTGGTTTGACTTTAAGATTCTTGGGGGATCTTATACCTTCTTTATTGCATCCTTTGTGATGTGTTTCACCTGTGATATGGTACCATAGGTGATACGTGTGGACTAGTGCACAAGGAGTCACGTGGGACCTTGATGCATTGATCAAGTGAAGACTGAGGTAGGGAACACCTTGAACATGTACTTTATTTTACAAGAGCATGTATGTAGTGATATAGATTTCAATTCAATCATTTTTACTGCTTAAAGAATTGTGAAAAGCGTGTGTGCGTGATATTCATAAGAGTAAACGAATGAGCCATCCCCAGGGGATGAAGAAGTAAAGAGACAAGAGCATCGTGTGATGTAGTAAATGGATACATCCCAGGGATGTATCCAAAGATTGAATCATGTTTGATAGGGCCTAACTGATATAAGATAGCACACTTACACGGTGAATAACTATATGTAAGGCACCGATATTTTTGTTATTTGAGGTTTGATAGGTTACCCCACCGACGTGGCGGGATATCCACGACTGACACGGCAGGATATCCGTGACCGATACGGCGGCGAAACCGTAGGCCAGGGCGGAGGCTTATCCGTACATAGTAAGCACACCCCAGGGGTGTTGGTTGAGACAAGTGAAACCCCGCCACCAATCCCCAGGGGAAAGGGGCTTGGGTACTATATGGTATTCCCAGGGAATACATTAAAACTGTCTATATAGATGACGATGAAGGGTATCTCATCGGGGCTCGATGCTATATTGGTCGGGGATTATTTAAGTTGAAAGTTTAAGTTTTGCTTTAGGCCTTTTCAGCATTATTCATGAGCAAATGAAAATATAAGAAATCAACAGTAAAACGAAATGCTTTTTAACTGTTTCATCAACAACTGCATAGATACATCGTGCATGACATATCATAGAATATATGTGAGTTATAATCTATATGTTCAGGTTGTTTGTTCCTATTGAGCTAGGATGTAGCTCACCCTATAGACTATCGTCGCAGGTCCACTATTAGCAATGCGCGCTTGGAGACGCTGATCCGTGAGTCGGATCTTGCGGCCGGTGAGAGTTGGAGCCACCTCGGAGGACTTCTTCTAGAGGACTCATTGTGCCACTTTGAGGATTTTACAAAGAGTTTTGTACGGCTTGGTATGTCAAGCCTTGAATTTGTGAAAACCATGTATATAAGGTTTTGGATTATTCCTTTGGGACGAACCATCCGTGATGATTTCTATCATCGATGGTTCGGATCGGTTCTCCATTCATGTAGGGGCATGAGGGTAGAACTGTCTTTTGGAAAGTTAATTAATATAGATTTAAATTCCGCAAATTCATTTATAGTACTTTTGATGCTTGATATACCAGTGTTCCGTGCTTAGCTAAGGGCATGGTCAAGATGATCGTCGATGGCACGGGTTTGAAGTGCCAAATCCGGCCGCCATTAAGCTTGGTATCGAGCCATTTTCTTTTAGCAATTCGACAAGGGTTCTTTCGGAACATAGGGCTTCACGACTAAAACTTTAGTTTCAAATGCAGCCGCAAATGTTGTCTAGAGGAAGAGGCCGACCAAGGGGAGGCAATCAAAGAAGTCTACGTAGTGGAGATGATTTCATCTCTCCTACAAATAGAGTGCCTTTAGGAGGTACTGAGGCCCCAGGGGGCAGTAGTAGTAGACAACGGGATGAAGAAGATCGAGATCAGCAAGATCAAGATCTAAGAGAGCAAGAAAGATTGAGAGAAAGACAAGAAGATAGGGAGGGCGACAAAGGATGATGCACACTATGGAGACTATGGCATTGCCATGGCACAACAGCGCATCCTTTGCGACTCATGCATCAAGAAAACGTGACCACCTACACCACTTGGGACTGCGTTGCACTGTGCCCTCATCATTCTGAGTTTAGGAGGATGAGACCTCACACAATGGCGGCACGAGAATTGGTTGATGGAGATGGAGAAAGTCTTTAGCGTGCTAACTTGCGGAAGACGAGAGTGTAAGATGGGCGCTTACATGTTGGATGGGGAGGCTGGGCCTTGGTGGAAGTCCGTGATACGGACTCGGGCTCAGGAGACCCCAGAGTTGCCATGGACTTGGGAGGAGTTTGTTGAGGAGTTCAACAAACAATATTTTCCTGAAGTGGTGAGGAATCAACTTGAGATACAATTTTGCGATTAGTACAAGGGAGAATGGGTGAGAGAATCTGGGTAGAGTTTCTACGACTTGCCGTTTTGCTCCGGATTACGTTATACAAGTGATGAAGTCCAAGAGGTTTGAAGGTTTGAAGCACGAGGTTAGGGAGGCGTAGCTCCATTTCAAGCGAGGACCTATGAAGAGGTCATGAGCAAGGCGTTGGTTGTAGAGGAGGAGAACAATAATAGATATAGAGCGGAGGGAGCAGTGAGAGGAGGAAATGAGCAAGGAAGAACGGGGCACTATGAACCGGTGAACAAAAAGCCGAGGTTCATGGGCCAGAATCAGAGACCACAGTTTCAAGGGGGTTTCGGAAGACCGGCACAACAGCAACAACAACAATACCAACCGAGGTTTCCATTACTTGCGTCGGGAGACCTATTCGCTATGAGAGCCACCGCCATGTCTCATCGGCGCCATTACTCGGGTTCTCGTCTTTCTTCCTTTTCCGCACCTCGGAGACTTGCAAAGTGTGGCAAGCCTCATAGGACGGTGGATAGATTGGGAACTAGGGGCTGTTTCCGATGTGGCAAGGTGGGCCACTTGATCAAGGATTGCCCCGAGACAGATAAAAGAAAGACGGTTTCAGTTGCAGCACCACGACCAATTCAAGCAAGGAAACCGATCGTTCAGGGGAGAGCCTATGCAGTCACTGCTCAGGAAGCAGGGAACGTGCATGATGTCATCCAAGGTGAGATTCCTTTTAAAATTAAAGAAAATTTTCTTTTCGTTAAAACTTTAGATAGAGAAGAAGCATGCATTAGGAAATTATATAGATTCTTTCTCAATACCAAAAGCTGTATGTAAATTGAGGGTGTAAATTAATGTGTAAATTATTGTATGTGTGTATGTATACTATAGGTACTCTAAATATATATGAAAAAGGATGCTTCGGGGGATATGACGCTCGAGTGTTGATAGACCCCGGGTCTACCCACTCATTCGTTACTCCACGTTTCGCTAAGAAGATGAAGATTGTTCCAGAGACGTTGGATTTCGTCCTATCTGTGTCTATTCCGACTTGAGAGTTAGTAGACACGGAGTTAGCTTGCAAATCCATCATTGTAGAAGTTCGAGACCTAGAAGTGCATGAATTGGAAGCAAAGTTGATACTGTTAGACATGCAAGGGTTTGATGTGATCCTTGCATGACATTGTGCAACCGTCGATTGCAAGAACAAGGTAGTTATTTTCAGACCCAACACAAGAAGATCATTTCGGTTTCAAGGAGTAAGGTCGCTATCAAGATTAATCGATCTCAGCAAGAAGAAGTCGAGAAGATGATCAGAAAGGGTTGCAGTGGATACTTAGCTTTCTTAAAGGAGGACAAGGAAGAAAAGAACGTCATTTCTGAGATCGCAGTTGTGCGAAACTTCGCTGACGTGTTTCCAGAAGAGTTGCCTGGATTACCTCCAGAGAGAGAAGTAGAATTCGCCATTGACTTAGCACCGAGAACAGCCTATTTCAAAAGCACCTTATAGAATGGCTCACCGAAGTTAAAGGAGTTGAAGGAACAACTACAAGAACTAATGGACAAGGGGTTTGTTAGACCGAGCGTGTCTCCATGGGGAGCACCGGTCTTGTTTGTCAAGAAGAAAGATGGGTCAATGCGGCTATGCATTGACTATCGACAATTGAACAAACTCACTGTGAAGAACCGCTACCCTTTGCCTAGAATAGACGATCTATTCGACCAACTGCAAGGAGCAAGGTATTTTTCTAAGATCGACCTGAGATCTGGGTATCATCAGTTGCGAGTTAAAGCTGAGGACATACAGAAGACAGCTTTCCGGACACGGTATGGACACTATGAATTCCTTGTGATGCCGTTTGGATTAACGAATGCTCCAGCGTCGTTTATGGATCTGATGAACCGAGTGTTTAAACCACACTTGGACTCCTGCGTCGTAGTATTTGTTGATGATATATTGATATATTCCAAATCCAAGACAGAACACGAAGAACATTTGAGGATTGCTCTACAGACGCTACGTGAACACCAATTATACGCCAAACTCAGCAAATGTGAGTTTTGGTTGGAAGAAGTTAGCTTTTTGGGACATGTCGTCTCAAAGCATGGTGTCACTGTAGATCCAGCAAAGATAGAAGCAGTAGTTAGATGGGAGCAACCAAAGACAGTGACCGATGTCCGAAGTTTTCTGGGCTTAGCAGGCTATTATCGACGTTTCGTTGAGGGGTTTTCAAAGATATCGGGACCTCTCACAAAGCTGACACGAAAAGATTCAAGGTTTGAGTGGAGTGAGGCATGCGAGAAGAGTTTTCAAGAACTCAAAACGAGACTCACTTCGGCTCCAGTGTTAGCAATTCCTTCGGGCAGTGGAGGATACGCCGTGTACAGCGACGCGTCATACAATGGCCTTGGTTGTGTGCTCAACCAACACAAGAAGGTGATAGCTTACGGATCAAGACAGCTGAAAGAACACGAGAAAAATTACCCGACTCATGACTTAGAACTAGCAGCAGTCATTTTTGCGCTGAAGATTTGGAGACATTACTTGTATGGTGAGACATTTGAAATTTTCACCGATCATAAGAGCCTCCGATACTTGTTTACACAGAAAGAGCTCAACATGAGACAGCGCAGATGGATGGAATTCCTCAAGGATTACGATTGCTCTATACAATACCATCCAGGCAAGGCGAATGTAGTAGCCGATGCATTGAGTCGAAAAGGTTCAGCTCAGTTAGCTTCTTTGATTTTGGGTATGCACCGATGGAAATTATTGGAAGACTTGGCAACCTATGATGCGAACATTGAGTCAAAGGACACTGGATCCTTTTTGGCTAACATATCAGTAAAGCCAGTGATATTTGAGCATATCCACGATCTACAGATGAAAGATCCAGCGTTAGCAAAGATTCATCAAGACGTGAGTGAAGGCATTAGGTCGGACTTCTCAGTAAAAGAAGATGGTTCTTTATTGTTCAAGGGCCGTCTCTGCATTCCGGACAATGCCGACCTAAGACGAACAATTCTTGATGAGGCTCATAAGTCAAATTATGCTATCCACCCTGGTAGCACCAGAATGTACCAAGATTTGAAAAAGAACTACTGGTGGAGAGGACTGAAACAAGACGTGGCCGAGTACGTGTCACGGTGTTTGACTTGTCAGCAAGTGAAGGTTGATCACAGACATCTTGCTGGACTATTGCAACCTTTACCAATACCGGAATGGAAGTGGGAATCGATCTCGATGGATTTCATTGTTGGATTACCCCGTACTGCCAAGAGACACAATGCCATTTGGGTCGTCGTGGACCGATTGACCAAATCAGCACACTTTTTGCCGTACAACACTACGTATACAGCGGGAAGATTGGCAGATTTATACATGAAGGAAATTGTAAGATTACATGGTATTTCAAGCAGCATAGTTTCGGATCGTGATCCACTATATACGTCCAAGTTTTGGAAGAAATTTCAAGAAGGAATGGGAACACGACTAGACTTTAGTTTTTCCATCCTCAAACCGATGGGCGAGAGCGATTGAACCAAGAAATAGAAGACATGCACAGAGCGAGCATGCTTGATATGCAAGGATACTGGGAGGAGTATCTAGCGATGCTCAAGTTCGCATATAACAACAGTTTTCAAACGAGCATTGGCATGGCACCGTATGAAGCTCAGTATGGACGATTTATGCAAGTCACCTCTCAATTGGGAGGAATGAGAAATTTGTATTAGGACCAAAATTACTTGAAGATAACGCTATGCGTCAATTTATCAGAGAAAGGTTGAAGACAGCACAGAGTAGACAGAAAAGTTACGCCGATATGAAGCGGACTAGTGTTGACTACAAAGTGGGCGAGCACGTGTTTGTAAAGGTGTCACCTATGAAAGGAGTAATGAGATTTGGCAAGAGAGGGAAGTTAAGTCCACGTTATGTTGGACCATTTGAAATTTTGGGACGAGTAGGTGAAGTTGCATATCGCATTGGTTTACCACCGCTATTTGATCGAGTACATAATGTTTTCCACATATCGATGCTCAGAAAGTACGTGAATGATCCGTCTCATGTGTTAGGAAAGTAACCTATAGAGATGTGTGAGGACATGAGCATGATAGAGGAACCAGTGGAGATTCTGGATCGAAAAGAGCAAGTACTGCGCACTAAAGTGATTCCCTTAGTGCTTGTTCGGTGGAACAATCATCCAAAAGAAGAGGCTACTTGGGAACGAGAGGTCGATGTGAAGGAACAATATCCAGCCTTGTTTCCAACGACGTGAAATTTCAATGTAAATCACAAACATGTTTGTGAAATCTCCACTATGCTTGAAATTCAATGGAAATTTTGATCCAATCTGTCATAAATTGTCAAAAAAATAGTAAAAGAAAGAAAGAGATTGAAATTTTGTAGAAATAGGGCAAAACCGATTAATCGAATTTCAAATCGATTAATCGATTTGGAATTTCGATTAATCGATTTTGTTCGATTAGTCGACAGGCATGTGCCAAAGGATCGGAAATGTGAAAGAGAGTTAGAATATACATAGAAGATTAAATTCATTAATCGAATTGACATTTCGATTAATCGATTTGGAATCAACAAGTCGATTTGGACATTTCGATTAATCAATTATATTTCATTAATCGATTTACTTAAGAGATTTGAAGAAATTGAATACACATAGATAATTTCATTAATCAAGATAGTTTCGATTAATCGATTTTGAAGTTTCATTAATCGAAATGAGTTTCATTAATCGATTATTTAAAGAATTCTGGAAATTGAGAAGTTACCACACGATTTCGATTAATCGAAGTGAAACTCGATTAATCGATTTTGGAAATTCGATTAATCGAAATGGATTTCGATTAATCGGTCGGCTCAAGGCCTGAGCTTAAATATTTAAAATTTTAATTAGATACGATTTCGATTAATCGAAATGATTTCGATTAATCGAATTTGACTTTCGATTAATCGATTTTGGAAATCGATTAATCGATTTTACGCGGCTTAACCTAGTTTTGAATCTCGATTAATCGATTCTGAATTTCGATTAATCGAGCCGCGGGCTATATATATAAGATTGGGGATTTTATTCCCCATTCGAAAAATTTTCTTGCTTTGGGGTTTTGGCGCTTCACCTTCTTCCTTCTTCTCCAACCAACCGAGCACTCTAGGGTTTGCGTTTTCAGTGGTTTCGGATCGGATTCAACTACCATCGCATCCAAAACCCACGGTAAACCCTAAATTCGTGTTTTCCTTTCAATTTGAGTTAGAAAACCCTAGATTTTTCCCAATATGCCGCCCAAAACCCGATTGTCTTGAAGAAGCGACTTCTAAGTTCTTAGGTTAGAAGAAACGCCGCACCACCACCACCTACCCCATCGCGGTGAGGACTCCATCACCGTCAGAATCGGAGACCACCTCGGTTCGAGCGTCTCTGTGAGTCTTCCCAATCCACCCCATGCCACCACCACCCACCAACGTGAGCAACCAAGCGAGTGGTGGGCTGCCAAGACCTTTGAGGTCGAATATACCATCGACCCTACCCTTTTCACCGATCCCGATGTATGGGCGAGACCCAATGGGCTCAAAACTACATAAACAATGCGGTCTCGGCAATCTTCTCAAACCAATCCGGGTTCCTACTACCCTAGATTGGTGAGATTATTCTACCAAGGGTTAACCAATGGCCCTACGGCGACTCTATCATAACCAAGATCGAGGGTCGCTCTATACGATCACTGTCGTCACATTCACGAGGTGCTCGAGTGCTACCTCGAAGTTCACCCCGAGACCACCCTATTCCCACCCTTTGTGGAAGACCCCGATTTGAGGAAGTCATGCCCTCATGACAAATGGCAAGAAGGGTGGGCACTTCCATCAAGAGGTTGATCTTCCACCCCTACATGTGGATGCTCGACTCCATAATCAAATGCAACCTTTACCGATGCGCCACGACACGAGCGTGGACAAAGTGCAACATGCACTTTACGCCTTCAGTGGCCGATGGTTTGATGCTACCAAGGTCATCCTAGAAGGGATGAGGTACATCAAGGCAAGTTGATGAAGGGCAACATGAGGCCCAAGGAAAAGATGCCCTATGCTCGGCTCATCTCGAGCATGTTGGAGTGCTACTCCAACGAGCCATCCTACACCATCTCACCTCACGAGGTGAGGGCTACGGATCGCGTGAAGACGTTCACAAGGTCTTCATGGACCCGTAGCTACAACCTGCTAAAGCGGACCCTACCAGCCCGGGTCCCTCTCCCACAGCCCAGCAGAAGCAGAGAGCACCGCCACCACCCCACCACCTCGGGACCCACTTGAGGGTGGGCCACACCGCACAGAGCCATCCGTGGAGAGGGTTCCCTCCCACACCACAGCCTCACCGCCACCACCTGCCCACTCCGCGTCCGCGACACCAACCTCAACTCATCGCTGGGCCGCCTCCATCCGGCCCCTACCATAGAGGACGGTTGGCCGTAATGGAAGCGAATAACGAGAGGATGAACAGAGAATTGATTTCTCATGTTTCACACCTCAAGTTCATCTACCTCACACCTATGATATGTCTGGCCTGAAGAAGAATGGACCGCCGGCACCACAGCCTTTCATCAGGGCCCGGTCTTTAGGACGCAATTACATGATGCCGGTGCTTCTACTTCCACCGCACCCCCACCACCATCGTCGACGACGCAGCCACCATCTTCTTCCACTAGCGATTCCATGATCGTGAGACTTTCATCCGCTACCGCCACTACCATCCACCACCCGTGGCAGATCCGCCACTGGCCGAACCTCGCTTTCAGACTTCAGATCCACCACCATGGGTCAGGCCGACCGTCAGAGTTTTGTTTTGTTTTTGTGCATTGTACATCTTTTTGTATAGGGGTGAACCATTTTTGCTTTTTCTGTTGTGGTCCCCATTTCAGTAACTATTGTAACTTTTGATTTTTTTCATATATACAATTTTTGTTACTGTTATATATGGTTCATTGATTGCCTATGTCCATGTACTCGCGTGTGTGCTAAGTGATCGACCACCTCACCTCCGAAAAAGGGGAGATCGAGACCACCACACCTTTGGGTGATTTTCGAGGACGAAAATTCCCAAGGTGGGGAGGATGTAATAACCCGAAAAAGCACGTCAAACAAGGACCTTGGGATCCGTGCCCGATTGGTCTTAGGTTTGACCATGAGATAGTTCATTGATGAACTTATGGTGAGATGAGCAAATGTGATGTGTGAACCAGTGTAGAAGAGTGGAGAGATAGAGGAGTGTGTAGAGTGGCATACACTGATGGGTGTGTATGTGCTCCACACCGAGAAAAGAGATAAGATAAAAGGGTTGAAAACCCTAACTTTCATGTTTTGGTGGTTGAGAGAAGTAAAGAAGAGAGAAAGAGAGAGAGTAAGAGAGTTATTGTGGGTGATTGGAAGAAGGATTCAAGCATTAAAGAGGCCGGATTTGACGCAAGGAATCCGTTAGAAACCAAAGCTGGAACCCTAGCCTTCCAACCCTAGATTTGAAATCAACTTGAGATCTATTCAAGGTAAAATTTTTGTAAATAAGATGCATAGATTATAGGGGTTAAGTTGCAGTAAAATGTGGGTTAAATCATAGGATAATGGCTTAGAAAAATAGAAGAAAAAGTATGGAAAAAGATTGGGAAGAACATTAGAAAGAAGGTTGACCGACAATTCGATTAATCGAAATTGGGTTTCGATTAATCGAAATTGGCCAGGAAGTTGAAGAGTCAGAGGACCCCGATTTCGATTAATCGAATTGGATTTCGATTAATCGACTTTGGATTTCGATTAATCGATTTGGGAATCGATTAATCGACTGAGAACCTCCAGTGGACCCCAGGGGTTAAAGGAAATGACTTGAGGAAAAATCGACTAATCGAAATGGGATTTCGATTAATCGATTTTGGTGTTCGATTAATCGATTTGGAATCGATTAATCAACTTGTGAAACTCAACTGTTCGAACTGAGGGTCTACTTTGCGAAAAGAAGGATTTCGATTAATCGAAATTGGATTCGATTAATCGAATGAAAACTTCAATCGCTAACAAAGTGAATTTGCTTATGAAAAGAAGAATTTCGATTAATCGAAATTGGATTGATTAATCGAATGAAAACTCATCGTTGAATCGAGAATGGACTTTGCGAAAGGAGAATTTGATTAATCGAAATTGCTTCGATTAATCGATATTGACTTTCGATTAATCGATTTTGAAATCGATTAATCGAATCAGATTCGATTAATCGATTTTGGAATTCGATTATTCAACTTTAGTAAACTATGTTGACTTTTGGTTTGACTTTAAGATTCTTGGGGGATCTTATACCTTCTTTATTGCATCCTTTGTGATGTGTTTCACCTGTGATATGGTACCATAGGTGATACGTGTGGACTAGTGCACAAGGAGTCACGTGGGACCTTGATGCATTGATCAAGTGAAGACTTGAGGTAGGGAACACCTTGAACATGTACTTTATTTTACAAGAGCATGTATGTAGTGATATAGATTTCAATTCAATCATTTTTACTGCTAAAGAATTGTGAAAAGCGTAAAAGCGTGATATTCATAAGAGTAACGAATGAGCCATCCCTGTGGGGATGAAGAAGTAAGAGACAGGAGCATCGTGTGATGTAGTAAATGGATACATCCTGTGGATGTATCCAAAGATTGAATCATGTTTGATAGGGCCTAATCGATATAAGATAGCACACTTACGGTGAATAACTATATGTAAGGCAAATATATTTTGTTATTTGAGGTTTGATAGGTTACCCCACCGACGTGGCGGGATATCCACGATCGACACGGGATATCCGTGACCGATACGGGCTAAACCGTAGGCCGGTCAAGGAGGCTTATCCGTACATAGTAAGCACACCCCAGGGGTGTTGATTGAGACAAGTGAAACCCCGCCACCAATCCCCAGGGGAAAGGGGCTTGGGTACTATATGGTATTCCCAGGGAATACATTAAAACTGTCTATATAGATGACGATGAAGGGTATCTCATCGGGGCTCGATGCTATATTGGTCGGGGATTATTTAAGTTGAAAGTTTAAGTTTTGCTTTAGGCCTTTTCAGCATTATTCATGAGCAAATGAAAATATAAGAAATCAACAGTAAAACGAAATGCTTTTTAACTGTTTCATCAACAACTGCATAGATACATCGTGCATGACATATCATAGAATATATGTGAGTTATAATCTATATGTTCAACAGTGTTTGTTCCCTATTGAGCTAGGATGTAGCTCACCCTATAGACTATACGTCGCAGGTCCACTATTAGCAACTGCCGCGGCTTCAGGAGACGCTGATCCCGGCGAGTCGGATCTTGCGGCCGGTGACGAGTTGGAGCCACCTCCAGAGGACTTCTTCTAGAGGACTCCGCTGTGCCACTTTGAGGGATTTTACAAAGAGTTTTGTACGGCTTGGTATGTCAAGCCTTGAATTTGTGAAAACCATGTATATAAGGTTTTGGATTATTCCTTTGGGACGAACCATCCGTGATGATTTCTATCATCGATGGTTCGGATCGGTTCTCCATTCATGTAGGGGCATGAGGGTAGAACTGTCTTTTGGAAAGTTAATTAATATAGATTTAAATTCCGCAAATTCATTTATAGTACTTTTGATGCTTGATATACCAGTGTTCCGTGCTTAGCTAAGGGCATGGTCAAGATGATCGTGCTGATGGCACGGGTTTTGGGGTGCCGAAATCCGGGCTGTCACACCCACCCTTCAATGAATGTAGATGGGACTTGAAAAACCTACTGTAGTGGCTTAATTATAGCACCTGGTGAGGGCTGCGGCAATGGAGAACCCAATAAATGCACTGTTATAGGAAGCCATCAGTGTAGGATCCTTTTTTGGTAGTGTCCTAGGAAACCCCTGCCGAAATTCTTAACTTAGCGCCAATTAGGTCCCTAACCTTTCCCAATATTTACAAAACTACCATTGCCTCAACTGATTTGCCCAAGGGAGGGTACCCGGGAATAGGGCCAATCCTCCTGAGTATAACAGGCCACACCCCCCTTTTTTTAGATAGACCCAATTAGGATTAGGAAACCAAGCTAGATAACCTTATATATGAAACCCATAGCTGCTAAAGTCGGCAGACCGACGTTTAGTATAGGAGTCCAAACCCGTAATCTCTCACTTATCCTTGCGATCGATCAATGATGTTCTACAGCGTCGATAAATCTATAAATGGTGATCACAACAAGTATATTTAGATTCGGTTGCAACTAACGATTTTTCTACAGGTGCATCTAAAAATACCTCTCTTTTATTGCATTATTATTTACCGCCCACCTTTACAAACAAAGTTCGTAGTGAGTGATTTGGGCCACTTATTTCGGTAATCGAAAGAGACCTAGAGAAAACGCTTACCAAAAGACTGGCGATCACGGTGGGACTCTTTTTGCTAGGGTTGCCCCAATTTAATTAGTTTGATTTTATTTTTCTGCTTTATTTTCCACTATTCACACACACTCACACAATTAGGCATTCTAGCAACCATTCTCTACTACCCTCTTCTGTCATGTAAGGGCCCGTGTGATCATCTCTTAGGGGATTCGATCAGGGGATCTTTCTACACTTTGGACCTTCCAACAGGCCTTGATTAGGCACAGATTGTACCCACCCTCCTAACCCGAAGAAGAACACCAGCATACGTGGTGAGAAACCTGAAGCGGAAGTGACTTCTATCTCCCTAGTTCCAGAATCCCTGAGGGTTTTTGAGAGCACATGAATATTTTTCAAAAGCTTGAAATGTCAGGAATTTGTAAATTAAACCTCACTAATAATAACGACCCACCATTATGGGGCTACCATGATAACCCTACATATGACAGTGGACCGTCTCATGACTTCGTCCAAAGTCATCTCAAGATTAACATGGCAAGCGAAGATGTACCCCTCACTCCTCCGAGCACCAGTAATAATAATAGGAGAGACAGCGGAGTTGGACAAAACTATACTGTCGAGCATATCGTGAACCTTAATCTCCACACATTGAATAAAGTAGGAAGAAAGTTGATGATCTACTTCAAGGCTTGGCCACTTTATACCAAGCTATCACAGATCAACAAAATACAGATGAGTAAGAGTGCCAAGATGAGAAGCGTCAACGAGAGGAGAAGCCACCATCCCCTCCGAGCACTATCTCAACTCATATATCACCACGTGAGCGGGTTACTATCACCTTCTTCAGCAATAACAACTGCGGTCGGGTCCACCCTCAAACTACAAGGAAGGATGCCAGTGTAAATATGGAGGACCTTATTCAGGTTCTAGTAGACTATATGGCTAAGAGAGAGCCCTGGATTCTCATTCGGATTTGATAAATTTTGCTAGGATCTTAAGTTTACCGTACTTGTAAGCTTTAAGCCTCCGAAATTCAACAAATACAATGGTATGGGAAACCCAAATCATCATCTAACACAATTTTATAACGATTGCCGACCTATACACGACCATCACGGGTTTCTTCATCCACTATTTTCAAAGGTCATTGGAAGGAGAGGCTCTTGATTGGCTCACTAGTCTACCACTCCACAAGATCGACACGTTCGATGATCTAGCCAATCAGTTTCTGGACCAATACAAGCATTTGATTCAAGAAATGGTTAGTTTCAGTGACTTGATGACCACTAAAAAAGAGGCCGAGGAAGACTTTGCGATCTTTGTTGGTCGTTGGAGAAGGCTCGCAGCCCGAGCGGAGATCCAGAAGAAAGAGAAAGACGCAATTGACATCATCATCAATAACGTCCGAGTGCCTCTTCGGAATGCCCTCATCATAAGCAATTTATCAGACTTCGCTACTCCTCACTTGCGTGTTTCACGTATACAACAATACAGTAAGAATGAAGATCTCTCCTTCTCAATGGTAGCATATGAGGGAACCCCAAAAAACAAAAAGAAAATTGCGAGCTTCGAGAAAGTTAACACAGTTACCAACCAAGGAAAGAATTTCGAAAGTGGAAATTTCCAGCCAAGATACCAGAATCATGGCGGACAAGCCCAATACACAAATCAAACTCAATACCCAAACCATACCCAATACCAAAACCAAAACCGATATTCCAACCAAAACTGGTACCAAAACCGCAACCAATATCCCAACTGAAACAACTACCCTAATCAATACCAAAATCAGAACTAAAACACAACCCAAAATCAGACAACTAATCACCCCAATTACACCAATGTACCACCTCCACAGAATCTCAATCAACCACCCAAGATTGGCTACCAGCCTAAACGTGAGCACTATCCTCCTCTACCCGACACCCTACTGAACATCTTACGCACCCTTAGTGACTAAAACTTGAATAGGTTCCCATCAAAGAGACCACGCCCATGGCCGGCGCTCCTGGATTACATCAAGTTCTACGCCTTTCATCGATTCGCAAGACATAATTTAGAGGATTGTTGGGTCTTACGAGACGTGATCTACAACATGAATGATCGAAACCAGATCGACTGGAAAGCTTACTGAAATAATAATCAGAACAACAACCATGCTCCACCTAATATAGAAATCATCAACAACCCTATGCCCAACCATAACAATCAAGCACTCGTTTCCCACATCGCCACTGTAGACCTCCCTAGATGACTCATAGCTCACCTGTCAACCCTGATCACTCGCATCAACCCTTTGAACACTCACCTGTCAACCCTGATCACTCGCATCAACCCTTCGAACACTCTAGTCAATCTAGTTGAACCCCAAAGACCTTCGACCATCTGACCACATCCATCCACCCTGATAAACTGAATCGAACCACCAAACCCACCACCATAGACAAACTTCCCTCAAAGACGAATCTAGTCATTTAGAGCTAGGATACCCAGAATCCATGGACAACCACTAGGACCCTCAACTCCCCCAAATCATCAACCAACCTACCACTTCCCCTATCTGATTCTGAACGTGAGGGAGAAGGGCCCACTGCTCAAATTTTGTCCGAGGTTGGTGGCTCATCTGGGCCCGCTTTTGGTAAAGAAGATGAGACAAAAACTGAGCATGAACCAAGTGTTGGTATGAACCAAGAAACCAAAGAATCGAGTAAGGTGGATACCTTAATTTCTACCTTTTTGGAGGAGGAGGATTACACGTAGTAACTCCCTCCATGGAACGGTGTGAACCCAATCCACATCCCCTCCTCCAATTTTACTCCTTTTATTTTAAATGTTTCAGGGGGTTCATCAAAATAGGTTGCAACGTGGCTAAGGGGTCAGCAACCCACATGCCCTATACTCAAGTCGGGAACAAATTATCTGCCATCACCTTTCCCTTGTTACTCGAAAGCTTTCTCATCCTTCAAAGCGAGAGAAGGTATGAGCACTCAACAACCAGAAAGGATAGTAAGGGACAGAGAAGCAAATCCCGTTCCCCCGCCACATGTAATCCCTCTGCCCCGAAATATAGTTTCTCAGCCCCCTCCGTTGGTCATCAACAAAGCTCATAGACCTAGAAAAGAGTTGACTTTGGAATCAGGAAAAGAGTATGACCTTTTGCAGCACCTCGAGAAGGTCCCAACTCAGATCTCGATTCCTGAACTTATCAAGAAATCCTCAGAGCACTACCGATTACTAATGAAGGTGCTCGCTGAGACTTAGATTGTCGAGGATACAACTCCCAGAGGATTACACGAAATTACTTCAGTTATGGTACAACCTCCAGCGCTTACATTTATAGATGCCGATATGCCAAAAGAAGCGCTACATGGAAGCTACACCACCATACACCTGACAATAATAATCAGAGGATTCTCAATCCCTCATGCATTGGATGATACAGGATCAGGTTTGAACATTTGTCCATTCACGACACTTAAAACCCTCGAGAACATAGAGCAGGATATACGACCTTCGTCATTATCTCTTATAGCATACGATGGTACACAACGCTTTGTCAAAGGGACCATCAAACTCCAAGTTCATCTCAGACTAGTAACAATGGATACCACGTTCAATGTGTTGGATTCGGCCATCACCTATAACTTGATCCTAAGTTGGAAGCGGTTAAAATCGATGAAAGCCGTAGCATCCACCTACCATTAGCGTGTTAAGTTCCCTCACGAAGAAACCATAATTAGGGTATACACGGATGCTTCTTGTGAAGGCATGGACATTGACTACATCGCAAGTATCCTGATAGTGCACAACTCAGTGTTATCCACCGACTGCATCAGGAAGACAAGGACTCCTGTTGATGCGTCAATAGCATAACTTAACCACCTATGGCCTTTCCTAGTGCACACCCACATAAACTAACAAAGAGAACAACCGATTATGACTTGTCGCGTATGTATGATACAGTCCTGACCACGACAAAAGGCTAGGACCTCATGTACCAACTGGGGTATGTCCAGTACATAGGACTCGGCAAAAGTAAACAAGGGCGGATAGGACCCGTATTACTGATCAAGGTCCGCAAGCTTATTGGCGTAGTCTATAAACCATACGATAAAGAAACCGACACCTCAGCCACCTCACCTAAGTGGTTATTATATGATCATTTTGTATACAGAACTATCGAGAAAGCCAACATGCCAAGGAAAGAAGGAATCTTCACCGAACCACAACTAACGGAGGTCGAGAAAATGGTTGAAGCCTTCGCTGATTTAATAAACTTGGATCAGAATGAGGATATAGACAGAGCACTTGACTAGGTCAGCCCACTATTCAAAATTGAAGAACCTCCCGATATGGAGATCGTTAAATACCTACAACACTTATCGCTCAGAGAATCTGAACCGCTTATAGAAGATTGAGAATCTACAGATGAAGAAGACTTCCATATCGCTGTCATAAAAATCGAGGAAGAACTAGAACTGGATGCTCCCCAACCTCCGAGTTCGCCGCAAATTCAGATCTTTGGAAATCATTCGAAGAAGAATGGCAGTAACCTCCTAGCGATGACGAAGACTATTGGCTAAATCTTCCTGCACTTGAATTAGAAGAACAATTAGGGTCAGATCTCCAATAGCTGTTCTGAGAGGAAGGGGACCAAGAACTTGAATTAGAATTAATCACCCTGGAGCCAGTCTTAGAACCTCTACCTAACTGGGAATTCCCATGGGAAGTGTAGTGCATCTCGCATCAGGGTAACTCTCCTTGTATAGTTTGTGTCTTCCTATAAGGTTACTGGAATCCAAGAGAGGAAGAACCCTCACTATTGTTGGAAGAAATTCAGCCAAATTTACTCGAGCCCAAGGAAGAAAAGCTAAAAAATTTCCACAAGAGTTGTTTAAAAATCAAAATGATCTCGAAGATAAAACAATACACATGATAGAGGAAGCCGGTTCATCATTGCCTACTCCCTTCGTCGCTCATCCGGAGGGTTACATTAGATGAAGGTTCTAAAATGAAAATGCCAAATCTCGAAAGGATCCAAACGATTAGAAGACTCGTACGAACGGCTCCAACAATTGTCCCTCTCTCTCGACTACGAGAACCACCTTCGCCGACTCATCCCCAGGAAGTCGACCCTGCATCCTACTTAATGTCAAAATAAAAAAAGAATAGAAAACTTTGAAATGCCTAAAAATATAAAAAATGAAAGCCTACAAAAATTAGAAAATTTTGAAAAAGAGAAGGAACCCTTCATCCCCGACATATTTTTCGACTGATACATGAATCTAAGAAATTTTCTCTTAAGGCTATGGGTAACGATCATGTTGCGGAATCGAGGAAGTAACTAATGATGAACCCAGGCTGAGTCGTATCGCTACCTTTGACTCCACAAGGTCACCTCCTGATCTCCTTCAACATAACCTTACTGCCACCCACTCAAGAAAGCATAGAGCGTCTGGACGAAAGTACAACCACCGGTAATCATACCAGATGAGATACTCTATGATTTTGAGAAAAGGATGAATAACATCGAACTCCACCTTACCTAGGATGTCGTAGTCATTGACAGCACCAATGAAGGGTTATCTCTCGAAAAACTAATGCTCCAATGTGATGAAATGCAGTGTATGAATTTATGGAGGATGAAGAAGGACAAGTTATCAGGGAAATGAAAGAATTCTAACAGATCATCAAACGCTTTGACGAGAAACTCAGGCCACCGCTGAGCCTACAGAAGAAATCAACTTTGACATTGAGGAAAAGCCGAAGAAGTTGTTGATCAGTGTAACACTTAATCCCAAAGAAAGAAAATAGATAATGCAAGTCCTCCAAGAGTACCTCGATTCCTTTGCATGGTCCTATAAAGATATGCCTGGTTTGGACCCAAGTTTGGTAGAACACCGTTTAGTCCTGGAACCTGATGCTAAACCTGTCAAGCAAAAAATAAGAAGAATGCACCCTCAAACCGTGTTACAAGTAAAAGAAGAGGTCAACAAGTTATACAAAGCTAAATTCATCCGAGTTGTCCTCTATCTGATATGGGTTGCTAACATAGTGTTAGTTGCTAAGAAAGATGGCATAGTACGAATATGCATCGACTTTCAGAATCTTAACCAAGCATGTCCAAAAGATGACTTTTCACTCCCTCATATCGATAATTTGGTCAATGATACCGCAGAACACAAGATCCTATCCTTCTTGGACGGTTTTTAAGGCTACAATTAGATTTGGTTAGCAGAACCCGATCACAAAAGACCTCGTTCACCATGCCATGGGGGACCTATTGCTACGTCGTCATGCCATTCGGCTTGAAAAATGCAAGCGCCACTTATCAGCGTGTCTTGATGGCTATATTTCACCACATGATGCACAAATGTGTCAAGGTCTATGTCGATGATATATTAGTGAAGTCACACACTCGGGCTGGCCATGCAGAAGCACTCTGGCTCGTACTTGAGCGATCCTAGAAGTACCAACTAAAGATAAATTTGAAGAAATGTGTATTTGGGGTGTCCTCTAGCAAATTACTGGGCTTTATGGTCAGCAAGCGAGGCATCAAAGTCGATCCGGTAAAAGTCAAAGCCATTCTCGAAATGCCACCTCACAGTAACGTCAAAGAACTACGCGACCAGATAGGAAGATTATAGTTCATTAGGAGATTTTTCTCCCAACACTCAGACCAATGTGATCTTTTCTATAGACTACTGAAAGGAGGAGCCGAGTATGTATGAGATGATTAGTGCCAGCAAGTCTTCGATAATATCAAGAAGTACCTTCTTAACCCTCCAATATCATTGCCACCAATCCCTGGAAAACCCTTGATCTTATATGTCTTAGCCAATGATATATCAATGGGAGTAATCCTGGGTCAACACGACGAAGATGGGAAGAAGGAAAAAGCCATCTACTACCTCAGTAAGGCAATGGTCGAATACGAACATAAATATACAATAGTGGAGAAGACTTGCCTGACATTGGTATAGGCTTCAACAAAACTACGACATTACTTTTGAGCTCACAAAATAATGGCACTACCCCATATGGACCCTCTAAAGTACATATTCGAAAAGCCAATAACATCCGTAAAGATCGCCTGATGGCACATGCTACTGCAAGAGTTCAACATCACTTATGTCACTCAAAAGTCAATAAAAGGAAAAGCAATCGCCAATCATCTCGCTAATCTTTCAATTTCGGGTAACGAACTAGTGCACACCGACTTCCTCGATGAAGATCTACTTTCAATACAAGAAGAACTCGGCAAGACATCATGGACGCTATACTTTGACGGGGCTCTTAATAAAAAATGAAAGGGCATCGGGATAGTCTTACTAAGCCTAGAAGGTGTAAAGACTCATATTTTTGAACCCGAATTAGACTGACCCTGTGTTCATGTTCCACTCGGTGACCAGTGTCATCATTTGCCTTTGATTATTATTTTGATGTGATTGTGCAGATGAATTTTTATTTAGAGCACGTTTGGACCCTTGTGTGAAAGCGGTGCACCAACCTTCGGTGTTGTAGACACCCCTATTTTGCCTTCTCGGGATATACTTTTTGTTCAGTCAACCTTTGACCTCATAACCCTGATATGGGAACTATGCACTAAAACAATAGTACATGACTGAACACAGGCTGAAACAATAGCTCTGTGGCTCAGATCCCGACATGGGGAGACTATATACTGAAACAATGGTATATAGTCGGAATGCAGACTGAAATAATAGTCTTGCATTTCAGTGTAGAGACTAGACCCGGACAACCTCGAATTAAGCGCATGAAACCCCACGCGTAATTCGATTGCATGCCACACCACAAGCGCACAATCAGTCCCCCATTCAGACAAAACTTCCTTCCTTAGACCTATTCGAGAGTCGATCACGTGCCTGAAATCAGACATGTGATCGGATTGAGCGCCACTCAACTAATGCGCAATTGGCCTATGCCTGACCTAGTCTCACTACCCTTGACCCTTATGTTTCCTTGATTAAGCGCTTATGACTAAATGCTTAATCAGATTGCACACCTCCCATCACGCGCGCAATTAGCCCTAATTTCATCGAAAGTTAGTGACCTCATTAAAGCGATTTATTAAGCGCCAATCAATAGGCGCAAAATTTGGTTAAACGCCGGAAACTGGGCGCGTAATTGAGGAAAAACCTATAAAATATTTTCTTCAATTCGACCCAGGGGTGGGACTTTTTTTGGACTTTTTTCAGAATTTGAGCGATTGAAAACTCTGAGAATAGAACGAACACAGAGAGAGACCAAGCCATGATCCTGAGATTCAAATTTCGAGCTTTGGATGATTCTCCTCTACAGCCCCAACCCTAGGTAAGAATTTTTTTTATTTACGACCATAGCTTCTAGTCTCAAGATCTAGGAATTTGATTAATTTTTATTTCCAGTCTTAGACCGTAGCATCCTTTTCAAACTGAAACTCTATATATCTGGTTCCAGTTCTCTGTTTCTAGAACCAGTCCTTAATCTGTCGGTCCGATACATCGATCCTAGACTTTAATTTACTTCTAAAATCTCAATCTACAGTCCTATCATTAATTTTTGGTTATAATCTTTCGATTCAGAACCAGCCTTAATCATACGACCTGATTTTCTGATTTCGGACTCGAATTCAGTCTTCAAAATTTAAATTATAATTTTAATTCCCTATTTTAATACTTTTAAAAATCCTAAATATTAATTCTAGTTTTATAGTTCTAGTTTATAATTTAATTCATAATTATTATTCTGAAATTAACTCTGAAAAGCCCAAAATACTATTTCATGGTCCAAAATTCAATTTATCTTTAATTTCAGCCACCCGATTTGCCCATGGGAGCTTACAGAGGGTACTCGGGAATGAGGCCAATCCTCCTTAGCATAGCGGGCCCAAACCCTTTTTGTTTAAAAATTTTAGAATTAATTAATTACTTTAATTTTATACTTTTAGTATAATTGATTAGTAGGTTTATTTTATTTCAGCATGCTTAATTAATTGTTTTAAATCTTAGTATAACTGATTAATCTCTTTAAATATGAATTTAATTGATCAATTCATTGCTTTAATTAGAATTTAATGGAATTAATTTCATTGCTTCAATTAGATTTTTTTAGCATAGTTAATTCACTGCTTCAATTGGAGATTTTTTTATAAAATTAGGTTATCTATTTTAATCGGATTTGGTAAAAATTAGTTTATTCATTTTAATTGGATTTCAATAGCATTAATTCCTTTGCTAAATTAGAGTTTCAGTAAAATCAGTCTTTTATCTCAATTAGAATTCTAACAGGACTGTTATAATTGCTTTAGTTAGAACTTCAATAGAATTGTTATACCTGATTTAATCAGAATCTAAATACAATTAGTATGCTCGAACTAATTAGAATTTCACTAGAACTATTACACATGAATTCTTTGTACCAATAGGAGACTGAAACTAACTGGACTTCTAGTAGTATTGGGAAACTAATATTAATTAGACTTCTAATAGCGTTAGGAAATTAACATTAACTGAACTCCTAACCGGATTGGAATAAAACTATATAATCAAATTCATAACAGAATTAGGGAAGTCTAAACTGACCAGAATTATAACCATAAAGGGAAATAAAAAGGAAATTAAATTATCTAACCCAAGAAAAAGAATGCTGCTGCCGTTCCAAGGCGGACGATTCAGTATAGAAGTAACCCATACCCGCTCTTAAGCATGATCATTGACGTGTTGCAGTGTCGATAAATATCTGCAGCTGATGATTGCAATAAATTAGAAACCTCCCTAAAATATACCTTTATTCTTAACATTCCGAACGCTGCATCGCTAGAGTCCACCAGGACATAATTGAAAGCCACTGATTCAACCGAAATCGAGAGGAACCCAGAAAAAGTGCGCACCAACAGACTGGCGATCGCGATGGAACACTTTTGCAAACTCCTTTTTTAGATAGTTAGCTTCCATCCTATTTCCCTTTTGTTCTTCCCATTGTGTCGTTTAGTTTCCCTTTTACATATATATGTATATATATATGAGTCTTCGCCAAATACTCGAGATGTCTGGTATACGAAGAGTAAGTTTAGGAGACCCACCACTGTAGGGGTATCATGACAACCCCATATACGGAGAAGAACCGTTTCATAATTCTAGCCCCCGACAACCTGAAATTAATATGGCTGGTGAGCAAGAGAACTCCTTCTCTACCCCATACACCGAGAACAATCATGATGGGAGAGATGGTGGCATCGGACAAAACCTTACTGCTTAACAAATCGTAAAACTCAGTATCCAAAGAATACAAAGAGGAGATGGCGACTCTGAAGAATTGCTTCGAGGGTTGGTCGTCGCATACGAAACCATTAGGTCACGACAATTTTCAGAGGAACAAGAGCGACAAGAGAGGCCACCGCCCACCCCGAGCATGGTGTCAGCCCGTGCCACCTCACTGAAACAACCTACCCACACATTATTCAATGATGACCCTCTAGACAAGGTTTGCTCACGGGCCGTTCCAAAAGACCGCACCATTAAAATCGAAGATCTCCCTAAATTGCTCGATGAGTATATGGCCAAGAGAGAGCGTCCCGGTCATTCATTCAGATTCGATAAATTTTGCCGGGATATCAAATTCAATTTACCGATAGGATTTAAGCCACCAAAGTTTACTAAATATAACGGCACCAGAAATCTGAACCATCACTTGGCCCTCTTTTCTAATGATTGTCGACCCATACGTGATAATCAAGGAGTTCTCATTCACTATTTCCAACGTTCGTTAGAAGGAGAAGCTTTAGATTGGTTTGCGGGACTCCCGCTTTATAAGATAGAAACTTTCGACCAATTAGTCGGTCAATTCTTAGACCAATATAAACACTTGATCCAAGAGACAGTTAGTGTAGCGATCCGAGATCTCACAATTTCTTGATTGTAAGATCTTAGACCGTACCTTCGTATTGCGAACCATAGAAACATAATAAGGCGATAAAAATACCTTAAACAGCGGAAGATAAAATTTCTTTAAAATATTAATTAATCAAAATAAAACCCATGATAATGTTCTTATTCCAATAACAAGTCCAACATGATTAAAGCTTAAACAGTTTTGATAAAATACTAACTGATCAATGTCTCATTTATTTAAAACCACTAATAATAATTAGAAAGGAAAATAGTTGATTAGGGCACGAAGCCATCATCGCCATTCAGTCCAATTTCTTGAGCACCAAGTGTCGTCTCATCGCCATAGACTCATACATTGTCATCGGCGATACCTGTCTCATCTAGTCACCCACATCCACAAGGGGTGTAAGTTTACACTTGTATGAACCAGACATGCAATCTATTGAAGCATAATATATCAGTCATAGCCATATAAACATTTCAGTATATTGCATGTGTGTGTGCATGTGGCATGTATAATCTCAATGAGCTGAAATGTACCGAACATAAACATATATACCAATATTACATGAATGTATCATTTTTTTTAATTTAATCTTTTTTGTCATTTAATGCACGCTAGACTCTATCCCACTCAAGACGTTGGGTCTTAATCATATTTATCACTTGTTTAGTTAGACTCCATCATGCTCAAGACGTTGGGTCTAATGAATCATATCATTTATTACATGTCAAACTTCATCCCGCTCAAGACGTTAGGTTTAATCATGCTCATCATACTCTTGTTCAGTTAGACTCCATCTTACACAAGATGTTGGGTCTAATACCTTCTTAGACTCCATCATATATAAGATATTGGGTCTAATGCTTCTTAATCATATTTAGTTAGACTCCATCAAACACAAGATGTTGGGCTTAATACCTTCTTAAACTCCATCATGTATAAGATGTTGGGTCTAATGTTCATTAACTATGGCTTGACATTTCCTCATGCTTCACTATCATGATTGCACATTCATAGATCATCATGGAATGTGTAAAGTACATATGAATAAGATCATCATTCATGAGTATTTAAGTGTATTCAGATATGGTGCATAAACAATGGTACATAAACATTGGATTGTACACAATCCTGGTGTATGAACAATGAAGTGCATAAAATATGATTATGGTACATAAACATTGATATTTTAATCACACTGTTAAGAGAAGAACTGATTAGAGAACTTAACTATTCAAACACAATCCATTGATTCAAGTTCAGGCTCAATCGATTGATTTCCCATAATCAATCGATTGACTGGCATCCATGCATTTCCCAAAACATTCAGGCTCAATCGATTGATCCCTCAGAATCAATCGATTGACTCAAATCTGTGTATTTTCCCAAAACAATATTATTTATCAGTATTTGTTTATGCTCAATCGATCGATTTCCCAGAATCAATCGATTGAATCAAATCCATACATTTTCTAAAAAAGAATGTCCTTTATCAGTGTCTGTCAGGCTCAATCGATTGACTTCTCTAAATTAATCGATTGAATCAGATCCGTGCATTTTCTCAAAATAATATCATTTATTAGTTTCTATCAGGCTCAATCGATTGACTCCTCTGAATCAATCGATTGATATAATTCTGGGTATTTTTCTAAAATAATATATTTTATCAGTTTCTATCAGGCTCAATCGATTGACTCCTCTGAATCAATCGATTGACATAATTCTGTACATTTTCTTTCAAAGCAATATCATTTAATCCCCAATCGATTGACATCCAATCATCAATCGATTGATATTTTATACTTTTGATACACCTAAAATATGTGTATGTGTTTAATACTGTATTCCCCGCATACCTTGAGTTTTCAAAATGTTTTATCTAAAAATGCATGTTTTGGTTTTTCAAGCTTTTATATTTATTTTCGTCGTTAATGAACACAAGTTATGTGGTAGCCTATTGGTTAAAGGCTTTAAATTTTAGATAAGAGGTCTAGGGATCAAACCTTGTTATGTGTGCTTTAAATCAGAGACCCTAGAGACCTTAGAGAAGAAATTCTAGATCTATCTTCCTAGAACCCTTCGTTTGGAAGTGCGGTGAGACGTTGGCGTATATTCTCAAGCGGCCTTCACCTTCTTCTAAAATCATTATCATTGTTAGGATCTAAATCTAATCATAGTGGTACGATCGATCTAGGTATGGAGAAATCATGCTTTTCATTGATCTTAAAATATTATTTTTTATTAATAGATTTTTATATAAATTAGTGATTTTATTTCATAGATAATGATAGAATGATTAAATGAATGCATGCTATGATTAATAGATTTTTAATGTTAATGATGTTGGGTTAAAAAGAAGTCTGATTAAATTCCACCATGTGATTTGATGTATTTTGAGGCGTGCTCACGGATTAAAATCAATCGATTGATATCTAAAAGTAATTTCCGTGAATTCCCGCCAAACTTTGCATCAGATATTACCTCGGTATTATGGCCTTAACTTTCTGTCCCGAACTCCGATTGAGGTGATTCTTATGGCGTTGGAAAGCTGGCGACAGGCTCTACAACTTTTGTGTTTTAGCCCATTTCTGAATCAGACGTATTGAAGGTCCAAATTCAGCTGCAAGTAGCACTAAGTTCCCGATGACCCAAAGTTGCAGTATTTTGATATTATTTTCGAAATTCTTGGGCTGTTTTACGCCCCATGATCGTATGATATGCACTGTAATATTTATGCACCATGATTGTGTATCCTTTGATATTTACATACCATGATTAAATACACTTAAATGCATATGTAATATGATATCACTCTCATGCACTTTATATGTCCCATGATGATCTATATAATTCACAATCAAGATACGTAAAATACGATGAAATGTCAAGCCATGATTAATGAGCATTAGACCCAACATCTTGTACCCGATGGAGTCTAAGAAGGTATTAGACCCAACATCTTGTGTAAGATGGAGTCTAACTGAACAAGAGTATGATGAGCATGATTCAGCCCAACGTCTTGAGTGGGACAGAGTTTGATATGCAATAAATAACATGATTCATTAGACCCAACGTCTCGAGCATGACGAAGTCTAACTAACAAGTGATAAGCATGATTAAGACCCAACGTCTTGAGCAGGACGGAGTCTAACGTGCATTAAATGACAAGAAAGATGAAATTGAAAGATATGATGCATTCATGTAATATTAATATACACGTATATGATCTTTGCATTTCAGCTTAGTGAGATTATACATGCCACATGCACACATACATGAAATATATTAAAATATTATATGGCTAGGATTGATATTTTATGCTTCAATAGATTGCATGTCTGGTCCATACAAGTGTAAACTTACACCCCTTGTTTATGTGGGTGACCAGATGAGATAGGTGTTGCCAATGACAATGTATGGGTCTATGGCGATGAGACGGCACGTGGTGCTCAAGAAACTGGACTGAATGGCGTTGATGGCTTCGTGGCCTAATTAGCTATTTTCCTTTCTAGTTATTGGTAATTTTAAATAAATGGGACATTGATCAGTTAGTATTTTATCTAAACTGTTTAAGCGTTAATTATGTTGAACTTGTTATTGGAATAAGAACATTATCATGGGTTTTATTTAGATTAATTAATATTTTAAAGAAATTTTATCTTCCATTGTTTAAGGTGTTTTTATCGCCTTATTATGTTTCTATGGTTTTCGATACGAAGGTACGGTCTAAGATCTTACGATTAAGAGGTTGTGAGATCTCGGGTCGCCACAGTTGGTATCAGAGCCTAAGGTTGGTTCTTACGTCAGGAATATGTGTAATTGGAGTTTAACGTGAGATTGATCGGTTGCAGATGACGAACAAGCATATTGATGAGTTGACCGAGGCAATTGTGAGTGCCATCAATGCAACCAGAACTCCAAATACCCAACCTACTCCTGCTCCTAGGTCAGAATTGGACGAATTCAGGAAGAACCGACCACGATACTTCAATGGGACGGGAGATAGGGCGGAGGCTATGAAATGGGTGCAATAGATGGAAAAGATCTTCGATCTGATGGAGTGTAATGAAACAACTAAAGTGAGATTGGCAACCTACAAACTGGAGGGGGATGCCGAGAACTGGTGGAGACAATTGAAAGAAGCGACTCGTGTCGAAGAGCCTGGTTATGTATGGGACTGGGATGAATTCGTAAAAGTGTTTTATGATAAGTACTACCCCCAGAGCGTCCAAGAAGCAAAGATTGAGGAACTCCTGAACCTCGAATAGGGAGAGATGACTGTTGACGCTTATGCTAAGCTTTTTACAGAACTGAGCCAGTTTGTTCCGACCCTGGTTTCTGACGAGAACTTTTGACTTAGGAGATTTGAGAAGGGTTTGAGGCCCCAGATTAGGACCTTGGTGGTTGGACACCGATGCGACTCATACAAGGACCTGATTGATAGATGTTACACCATCGAGAGAGAATTAAAGGTGCCTTCGCCGACTAGTAATGTGGGTCAGAGCTCGGCTAGAAACTTTCAATATGGCCGCCAAGATTGTGTGTTTTCTAAATCCAACATGAGATCGGAGAGTAGGGGTACTCCTTACTCAAGACCAGCCTTCTCGCAGCAGAGCAAGACTAATTCTATAGTGGCGTCGACTGCAAAGACTACTCCGACCTGTACCACTTGCGGCAAGAATCATTACGGCACCTGCCTTAGGGGAACGGGTGCTTGTTTCAACTTTGGACAGCTTGGGCATAAAGCAGCTGAGTGCAAGATGCCTAAGAAGTCATCTGGATCGAGGGCTATGCCTCCTGCGACGATTACGACTAATGGTCGCGTGTATACCCTATCTGATGCTGACGCTAGAGCTTCAGACGATGTCATCCAGGGTATGTTTATTTATTTAAAAATCATGATTAAGTTCTTTCATACATGTTTACATAGTAATGTCATAAATATTAATTTGCGTAGAATGACTACTTTTCGAAAATGTTTTCAAAAATGAATTAAATAAATTTGTTAAGAATTAACGAAGATCTAGTAGACATTAAGCTTTTAAATTGAATGATACCCTTACGTTGAATAATTTAAGTCGTAGCATGTCTTGAGTGCTCAGGTTCGATGTTGATCGATGGCCTTTTTACTCATGTGCCTTTGGATTCGGGTGCTTCCCATTCATTCGTCACCTTAAACTTCGCTAAGCGTCTTGATAAGGATTCATCTCCTATTAGCATTCCTTTGACCGTAGCAACTCCTTTGGGAAAAAGTGTGCTTGCTGACAGAGTCTATCCTCGATGTTCTGTCCAGATTGGAACCCATGCATTGGTTGTCGATCTAATTAAATTAGACTTCAAAGATTTCGATGTGATCCTAGGGATGGATTGGCTCGCTGAATCTCATGCGACCCTTGATTGTTTCGCCAAGATCGTGATTTTTACCCCTTTGGATGGACCGACTTTTAAATTCAAGGGCGCATGGAAGGGTGCCATTCTGAAACTCTTTGCTTTATTAGAAGTCGAGGAAAAGCGGGGAGATATATCATCGATTCCTGTTGTAAATGAATTTGCTGGAGTTTTTCCTAATGAGGTGACGGGTTTGCCGTCGAGTAGGAAAGTCGAATTTCAGATTGAGCTTGTACCTGGCACTGCACCGATAGCCAAGACTCCTTACAAGATGGCACCTGCAGAACTATCAGAATTGAAGAAAGCGATTCTGGGAACTACAAGATAAGGGCTTCATTAGAAGAAGTCAGTCACCCTGGGATGCTCCTGTTTTATTTGTTAAGAAGAAGGACGGTTCTCAGAGGCTATGCATTGATTACCGACAGTTGAACCAAGCGACGATTAAGAACAAGTATCCATTGCCATGGATCGATGTTCTATTTGATCAACTGCAAGGCGCACGATATTTCTCTAAGGTCGATCTGAGATCTGGATATCACTAGTTGAGAGTGAGAGAGTCCAATATAGCTAAGACGGCATTCAATACGAGGTATGGGCAGTTTGAATTTTTGGTAATACCTTTCGGATTGACTAATGCTCCTGCAATCTTTATGGACTTGATGAATCGTATTTTCAAGCCCTACTTGGATCAGTTTGTGGTGGTTTTTGTTGATGACATCCTGATCTACTCCAAGTCCGAAGAAGAGCATGTCGAACACTTAAGGATCGTCTTACAAACCCTATTGGACCACCAGTTGTATTCTAAGACGAGTAAATGCGAATTCTGGATGCCTGAAGTGACATTTCTGGGCCACAGGATTTCTGAGGCAGGGATTACTGTTGATCCTGCAAAAATTGAAGCCATTGTAAATTGGGCGAGTCCCAAAAGTGTTACTGAAGTACGAAGTTTCCTTGGCTTAGCTGGTTACTATAGAAGGTTCGTGGACGGTTTCTCAAAGATCTCAGGACCTCTTACCGGGCTGATCAAGAAAAATGTGAAATTCATTTAGACCGATGAGTGCGAGAAGAGCTTTCTCGAGCTGAAGAAAAGATTGACTACTGCTCCCATTCTAGTGATACCTTCTAGCAGTGGTGGCTTTACCGTTAATACCGATGCGTCGTATAAAGGACTAGGTGGTGTCCTGATGCAGAATGAGAGAGTTGTAGCTTACGGATCCAGGCAGCTAAAGGAGCATGAAAAGAATTACCCTATGCACGATCTAGAACTGGCCGCTATCATGTTCGCGTTGAAGATCTGGAGACACTACCTATATGGAGAGAAATTCATCATCTCCACGGATCGTCAAAGTCTTAAATACCTTTTTACGCAGAAAGACTTGAATATGAGGCAGAGAAGATGGTTGGAATTCCTGATCGATTATGATTGTGAGATCAAGTATCATCCGAGAAAGGCTAATGTTGTTGCCGATGCCCTCAGCAGATTTGTTCCAGAATAGGTAATTCGACCAAGAGCATTGCTTTCGCACATTGTTATCACCTCTTCATTACTTGATCGAATCAGGGGATTACAGCTTGAAGATCCTATCCTCTTGAAATTGAAGGACGGTGGGAAGTCTGAGATTACTGTCAGGGATGATGGGATGATGCTGTTTAAGGGACGCAATGTACCTGATAATATAGAATTGAAATGGGAGATCTTAGACGAAGCCCATAAGTCTAAGTTCTCTATTCACCCCGGGAACAATAAAATGTGCAAGGGATTGAAGAAAAATTATTGGTGGAATGATATGAAGAGAGAGATCGCTGACTACGTGGCAAGGTGTCTCACATGCCAGCAAGTTAAAGCTAAACATCAGAAACCACCTGGGTTACTTCAGCCACTACTGATTCCGGGTTGGAAATGGGAGAGTATCGGCATGGATTTCATCACCGATTTGCCGAGAACCCTGAAGAGGAACGATGCTATTTGGGTTGTGGTCGATAGAGTGACTAAATCGGCTCATGTTATTCCGTACCGCATGACCTATTCAGCCTCCCAGTTGGCGGATATTTATATTCGTGAGATTGTCAGATTGCATGGTGTGCCTGCTGATATCGTATCTGATAGAGACCCTCGTTTCACGTCAAGATTTTGGCAGAAATTTCAAGATGGGATGGGGTCTAAGTTGAAATTTAGCTCCGCTTTTCATCCTCAAACGGATGGGCAGACCGAAAGATTGAATGAAGTGTTAGAGGACATGCTTTGTGCTTGTGTACTGAACTTTGGAGGAAATTGGGACGAGCATCTACCTCTTGCGGAGTTCGCGTATAATAATAGTTACCAGTTCACTATAAAGATGGCCCCGTATGAAGCCTTATATGGGAGAAGTTGCAAAACTCCTCTGTGTTGGGATGAGGTCGGCGTGAGAAGTTTGTTGAGACCTCAAATTGTTGAAGACAAGTCCAAACAAGTTCAATTGATCCGAGAACGAATGCGATCAAGCGAAGCAGACGTGTAAGAGTTACGCTGATTTGAAGCGTAGGAATTGGGATCTGATTGAAGGGGATCAAGTCTTTGTAAAAATCTCTCCTATGAAAGGAGTGATGAGATTCGGGCGAAAAGGAAAACTTAGTCCGAGATTTGTGGGACTGTTCGAAATTTTTAAGAGAATCGGAGAAACGGCATATCGAGTCAAGCTACCACCAAAGTTTGTCGATGTGCACAACGTTTTTCACATATTCATGTTAAAGAAATACGTGGCAGACCCTATTCACGTTATCGATTGGGAACCCTTGGAGGTTTATAAGGATATGTCCATGGTGGAGGTGCCTGTTCAGATTGTTGATCGGAAAGAGCAGACCCTGAGGAATAAAGTTATACCGCTGGTCCTTGTGATTTGGCAGCACCACTCTCGCGAGGAAGCCACTTGGGAGTGCGAGGATGTTATGAGGATGGACTACCCCCATCTCTTCTAGTAAGGTATGACTCAATTTCGAGGACGAAATTTTTATAAGTAGGGAAGAATGTCATGATCTGAATTTTATACCTTTGATACACCTAAAATATGTGTATGTGTTTAATACCGTATTCCCCGCATACCTTGAGTTTTCAAAACATTTTATCTAAAAATGCATGTTTTGGTTTTTCAAGCTTTTATATTTATTTTCGTTATTAATGAACATAAGTTATATGGTAGCCTATTGGTTAAAGGCTTTAAATTCTAGATAAGAGGTCTAGGGATCAAACCTTGTTATGTGATAAATAAGTGTCTTACGGAGAACCCTAAATTATAAGCTCATTTAGAGTCCTTCTTAAGAATAGAGCCGTCAGAGACCCTAGAGACCTTAGAGAATAAATTCTAGATCTATCTTCCTAGAACCCTTCGTTTGGAAGTGCGGTGAGACGTTGGCGTATATTCTCAAGCGACCTTCACCTTCTTCTAAAATCATCATCATTGTTGGGATCTGAATCTAATTGTAGTGGTATGATCGATCTAGGTATGGAGAAATCATGCTTTCCATTGATCTTAAAATATTATTTTTTATTAATAGATTTTTATATAAATTAGTGATTTTATTTCATAGATAATGATAGAATGATTAAATGAATGCATGCTATGATTAATAGATTTTTAATGTTAATGATGTTGGGTTAAAAAGAAGTCCGATTAAATTCCACCATGTGATTTGATGTATTTTGAGGCGTGCTCACGGATTGAAATCAATCGATTGACACCTAAAAGCAATTTTCGTGAATTCCCGCCAAACTTTGCATCAGATATTACTTCGGTATTTTGGCCTTAACGTTCTGTCTCGAACTCAGACTGAGGTGATTCTTATGGCGTTGGAAAGCTGACGACGAGCTCTACAACTTTTGTGTTTTAGCCCATTTCTGAATCGAACGTCTTGAAGGTCCAAATTGAGCTGCCAGTAGCACTAAGTTCCCGATGACCCAAAGTTGCAGTATTTTGATATTATTTTCGAAATTCTTGGGCTGTTTTACGCACTATGATCGTATGATATGTACTGTAATATTTATGCACCATGATTGTGTACACTTTGATATTTACGTACCATGATTAAATGCACTTAAATACATATGTAGTATGATATCACTCTCATGCACTTTATATGTCCCATGATGATCTATATAATTCACAATCAAGATACGTAAAATACGATGAAATGTCAAGCCATGATTAATGAGCATTAGACCCAAGATCTTGTACCCGATGGAGTCTAAGAAGGTATTAGACCCAACATCTTGTGTAAGATGGAGTCTAACTGAACAAGAGTATGATGAGCATGATTCAGCCCAACGTCTTGAGCGGGACGGAGTTTGACATGCAATAAATAACATGATTCATTAGACCTAACGTCTCGAGCATGATGGAGTCTAACTAACAAGTGATAAGCATGATTAAGACCCAACATCTTGAGCCGGACGGAGTCTAATGTGTATTAAATGACAAGAAAGATGAAATTAAAAGATATGATGCATTCATATAATATTAATATATATGTTTACGTTCAGTTCATTTCAGCTTAGTGAGATTATACATGCCACATGCACACATACATGAAATATATCGAAATATTATATGGCTAGGATTGATATTTTATGCTTCAATGGATTGCATGTCTGGTCCATACAAGTGTAAACTTATACCCCTTGTTTATGTGGGTGACCAGATGAGACAGGTGTTGCCAATGACAATGTATGGGTCTATGGCGATGAGACGGCACGTGGTGCTCAAGAAACTGGACTGAATGGCGTTGATAGCTTCGTGGCCTAATTAGCTATTTTTCTTACTAGTTATTGGTAATTTTAAATAAATGGGACATTGATCACTTAGTATTTTATCTAAACTGTTTAAGCTTTAATTATGTTGGACTTGTTATTGGAATAAGAATATTATCATGGGTTTTATTTAGATTAATTAATGTTTTAAAGAATTTTATCTTCCGTTGTTTAAGGTGCTTTTATCGCCTTATTATGTTTCTATGGTTCTCGATACGAAGGTATGGTCTAAGATCTTACGATTAAGAGGTTGTGAGATCTCGGGTCGCCACACCATACATTTTCTAAAAAGAATGTCCTTTATTAGTGTCTGTCAGGCTCAATCGATTGACTTCTCTAAATTAATCGATTGAATCAAATCCGTGCATTTTCTCAAAATAATATCATTTATCAGTTTCTATTAGGCTCAATCGATTGATATAATTTGTGTATTTTTCCAAAATAATATATTTTATCAGTTTCTATCAGGCTCAATCGATTGACTCCTCTGAATCAATCGATTGACATAATTCTGTACATTTTCTTTCAAAGCAATATCATTTAATCCCCAATCGATTGACATCCAATCGTCAATCGATTGACATAATTATGTGTATTTTTCTAAAATAAAATCATTTATTAGTATCTACTTTAATATTCATCCTCAATCGATTGACATCTAATCGTCAATCGATTGACATAATTATGTGCACAGTCTCAATCTATTGAGTCCGGCTTAATCTATTAATTTTCTCAATCGATTGAATTCTCAATCTCAATCGATTGAATTCTCAATCTCAATCGATTGACCCAAATCCGTGAGCACACATCAAAACACATCAAATCACATGGTGGGATTTCAACCGTCTTCTTCTTAATTAAAATTATCAACATTAAGAATCACCAATCATAGCATGTATTCATTTAATCATCCATTCATTATTTATGAAATAAACTTACTAATTTACATAAAAATCTATTTAAAAAATCAATATTTTAAGTTCAATGAAAAATATGATTTCTCCATTCCTAGATCGATCGTACCACCACGATTAGATTAAGATCCCAATAATGATGATGATTTTGGAAGGAGGCGAAGGCCGCTTGAGAATATACGTCAACGTCTCGCCGCTCTTCCAAAAGAAGGGTTCTAGGAAGATAGATTTAGAATTTCTTCTCTAAGGTCTCTAGGGTTTCTGACGGCTCTATTCTTAAGAAGAACTCTGAATAAGATTATAATTTAGGGTTCTCCGTAAAACGCTTACTATAATATTTTGGGAATTACTCGGTGTTAAGCTAACACACCAAGGAAGAATGTATAGGCTTTTACCTCAAAGTCTAAAATAGAACTTAAGAAGAACTCTGAATAAGATTATAATTTAGGGTTCTCCGTAAGACGCTTACTATAATATTTTGGGAATTACCCGATGTTAAGCTAACACACCAAGGAAGAATGTATAGGCTTTGACCTCAAAGTCTAAAATAGAAGTTTAGAGCACACATAACAAGGTTTGATCCCTAAACCTTTTATCTAGAATTTAAATTCTTTAACCAATAGGCTACCACATAACTTGTGTCCATTAATGACGAAAATAAATATAAGAGCTTTAAAAACTAAAACATGTATTTTTAGTTAAAATGTTTTGAAAAGTAAACACATACACATATTTTAGGTGTATCAAAGACATAAAATTTAGATCATAATAGTTAGTCTCAGCGATCTAATGGCAGCCAAGCAAGGACCTAATGAAGAATTCAATGACTTTGTCTCAAGATGGAGAAAACTCGTTGCTAGGACTGACACTTCAATGAAAGAGAAGGACTCGATTGATATTATTATTGACAACACTAGGGAGCCGTTAAAGAGCGCATTCATCATAAGTGAATGCCCCGACTTCACTACACTCTACTCTCAGGCATCCCGATTAGCGCGACATATTAAAGGTGGAGATCTCCCGTTATCCATAGTCACGTCAAAAATAGGCTCTTCCAACGAATCGAAATCGAAAAATAATAAGAAAGCCTTAGAAACTGAGCAAGTTAACACCGTTGTCAACCAAGGGCAAAACTCTAATAACAAAAACTTCCAACCGTAATATTTCAGACATAACTAAAATCAACAATGGTATACCAACCAAAATCAAGGTGCTAGTCAACATAGATACGTGAACCAAAACCAAGGCCATAATCAAAATCAAGGCCAATACCAAAATAGGAACCAATACCCTAACACCTATCAAAACCAAAATGTGACACAGAACCGACTGGCCCACGCACCGAATTATAAAAACGTACCCCTACCATAGGACTTCAACCTAGCCAGAGGCCCTTACCAACCGAGGCGGGAACACTATCCCCCTTTACCAGATATAATTCCTAATATTTTTCGTCTTCTTAACACTCAGAATCTCCTCCGATTCTCGCAAGAAAAACCTCGCCCATGGCCTGCAAACTTAGACTATAGTAAATATTGTGCCTTCTATCAATATGTGGGGCACAATTTAGAAGACTGTTGGGTCCTCAGGGACATGATCTATGATATGAACGACCAAAATCAAATTGATTGGGAAGCACTTAGAAATCCCAATCCTAATAATAACCAACCCCAATAGAGTTTAGGGATCATAAACAACCTTATGCCCAACCACAACCAAGCAACACCGGCCCAGGTCACTATGGTGGATCTCCCCGACCAACGTACCTTCCAACCCTCTGCTTTAATCACTCACATCCAACCCTCTACCACTTCTGCCACACCAATAGGAACTTCCTCACCCCTACATCCCTCGGCCCTGATCACTCGAATCGCCCCGTCGAGCCCGCCTCCATACCCAAGATTCACTCATATACGAGTTCATTCCTTTAGGGTCACGAGACCATTCCTCCATCGCCACCCACCAAAACCTTTAACCCCTCCAAATCCTGAACCAACACCCTTACCACTCCCTTCGTCTGATTCTGAATCCGAGTGCGGAGAGCATGTTCTCCAGGCTGCAGCCCAAATCGCTGCATGGGTAGAAAGTGTCACCTGTGAGGCTCCAAGCCGAGATAGTGAAACAAAGATTGAGAGTTTACTGAACGCAGTAGAAAGTGAGCAAGAAGAATACCTCGACCCGTGCGAGACACTGGTCTTTGGTTTCATAGAAGAGGAAGATTACACGCAGTATCTCTCACCTTGGAACGGTGCTGTGTCAGCACCCGCTCCAACCTCTAATTTTGCTTGCTCCAAAAATACGTCAACGTCAAGTCATGTCGGGTTTGGTCAACAGCTGACTTGCCCGATTCTCAAGTCAGGAACTAATTACCCACCTCCTCTTTTCCCTCGGAGTAAAGATTTCACAAACGCACAACCACCAGAGGGGAATGTAAGGGAAAGAGAGGTCTACTTGCCTCTCCTGGCTCATATCATCCCTCCACTAATCCCTCACCTCAATCACTCCAACAACCTACACCCAAGACTCACCGGCTAGGCAAAGAAGTGACACTCGAGCCAAGACAAGAATATGACCTTCTGCGACACCTCCAGAAGATTCCAGCCTAGATATCCATATTAGAACTCATCAAAAAATCGTTTGACCATCACCGACTGTTGATAAAAATACTTGAAGACACACAAGTAGATGGGGATACGACTCTAGATGAGCTTCATCAAATCGCTTTGGTCATGACGCAACCTCCGGCATTCACTTTCACAGACGCAGACATGCCTAAAGAGTCGAATGCATGCGAGTCCATCAAACTGGATATACAAGAACCATTATCAATTGAATTGAATACTCCAGAGTCTTTGGTTTTGGTTGAAGCGAGTTAATCGAGTCGAGTGTACATGAGCCATTAGTGCCCTTTGCATTATTCACACAAGAGTCATTAGTGTCAGTAGTGTCACTTACACATGAGCCTATAGAGTTTGTAGATGCATGTACACCTTTTTTAGGCCTAGCAAAAAAACCTTCAGACCCATTCCTTGATGGCCATCCACCTGAGCCCAATCTTATTTACTCATTAATTTCCAAATACCCATCTGAACAATATGTGAAGAGGTTAGATGGAAAATTTTGGGGAGATCCATATTTTGTTACTAAGGTAAAGACACACCATATCGAGAGTATCTTTTTAAGTCGAAAGGTAAACCTAAAATTGACAAAACTTGGACTGCAAGGAGAACACAATCTGAGAAACATCAGGCATACCTCATCCAGTGGAAGGGTAAGCCGAATACTAGAACACACATAAATTTTCTCCCAATGTCCATTCATCAAAGGTCATCATAGTCTGCATCTACTTTTACATGTTACATTCATGAGTTGTATGCTGAAATTAAGAAAATAATTAATTTAAAGAATGAGAAATATAAGTTCTCTGTAGATTTTCACAGACGGTTCAAAGAATTTCAAGAGGGTAATTTTGTGATGGTTCGGCATAGACCCAAGCGATTCCCGCAAGGAGTTGCAAAGAAGTTACAAACTTGCGGTGCTGGACCCTATCAAATCTTGAAGCGTACTGGTTCTAATGCTTACATCTTAGGTTTTTTGCAGGATTTGAGGATTAGCACAACTTTCAACATGGAGGACCTTATTCCATTCCATGGCTCTTCAACCATCACTGCCAACCCCTTTGAGCCTTCTACATCTGATGAAGCAATAATTCCCCTACCCACACCACTACCCCCACCTACTTGGAAAACTCGTGAGATCATCGAAGATGTACTGAAAGATCAGATTGTGTCCACCAACCAAGGGGGACTTCAAAATTTTTTGGTCAAGTGGATGAACAAGAGTGATTCAGAGAACACGTGGATTACACAAGAGTTTCAGCAGATTGACCAGGATCTCTTGGAGCTCTATCACAACCAGTATTTATTGGGAATGCATCATTCTAAATCGAAGAGAGTTGATGGGGACGTCCGATTCAAGCCACTTCCGATCGAGGTTCCGTATATATTGTCTGTGATCGTGACCATGAAAATTCATGCTAACCAAAGTTCGAGGTCGAACTTTTTCAAAGTAAAGGGGATTGATGCGTATTTTAGATCCGCCTGTTTGAATCGTGGTCGGATAAAGAAGAGACGTAAAAAGAGAAAGTGGACCCATGAATGAGTTTTTTCTTTTAAAAAGGCCCGTTAAAGACCCATCTGATCAGAAAGAAGAAAATCTAAAACTTATTAGGGTCTTCAACTTTCAATCCCGTCACTTTTATATTTGGCCTATTTTGAAGTATCAAACGAAGTTGGATTGATATGAAATTGGTCATATTTGAAAGCTTATCGAAGTAGCTTTCCAACGAGGCAAAATTTGAACAATTCCGACAAGTATTGAAAAAGTTATGATAAGTTTTCGGAGGATGCACATAAAGTGACGAATTTCACGAATCCTAATTGAATTAGGATTAGTTTATTTTATTATTTTATTTGAGGAAGTAAGAGTTATTTCTTTTATTAGAAATAGGATTAGTTTCCTTATTGTTTAGGACTTTATTGTTTAGAAGAATTAAGATATTTCTTTTATTTGAATTAAGAATTAGAGTTATACTAGGATTTCTAATTTTATGCATTGGTTAGCCTATTTAAAGGCTTGTAAACACTTTTATTATAAGTTTTTGGTTAATGAAAATTGTTTATGCAAAACTGAGAGTTTTAAACTTTTTTGAGGGTGTGATTATCTCAAAACGGAGAGCGATTTTTCGATTCCCGCTTGCGATTTGGTGCGAGGCCAACTCTTCTTCCATCTCTATCTTCTTTAGATCTACGATTTGCGTAAGTAGCGTAATTCTAATTATTTTATTGATCTCATAAAAGTCCTAAATCAATATTTTATTCATCATTAATTTTATTAGTCATTTATTTTCATTTGGTATCGAGAGAACCCGCTTGCGAGTTCGTTCGACGCCCTAAAACTATCGGAGATCTAACCGTTCATAAAAATCATAGTCTTTTAGATCCGCGATAGGGAGCGTACACGAAAGGAACGTTATTTTTGGCCGAAATTTAATCACCTAATTGAATTTCTAAAATTTTTCGTGATAATTTGTCATGAGAAATTGTTATTTTAATTGATTAAATTAATTTTAATTATAATCTCAGCACTAACATTGCATTTAGTAAGTTCCCGCATCGGAACCTTAGGAAAACGATCTTTTGGATCTCTTTCCTTTGTTTGAATAATTCCTCTATATGGTACACTTTTCTTGTTCCTGATATTGACCATTGTTGAATTTTTGAAGTCTTTATTGAATTCTATGAACACGCATTGGTTATGGATTGATGGATATGCAGTGATGGCCCTAATTAGGCTTCTATGTGTCTGGCTGCATCAGTTTGTGATAATGAGTTATTTAGCGATGATACTTTCCTATAGGTTGATTATTAAAAAAATGATTAACTATAGATACTAAATCAGTGTTACTATTTACAAATTCCATTGAGGTGGGAGGGAAGACCCTAAGGCAAGATCTTTTGGTGTTTTAAGATTATCAATTGTTGATGTTTGATTGCAACTTTTTGGACGTAATCGCTGAAGAGGGATGGGAAACCTCCTTCAATGGATTGATTTTAGTTTTCTTGCATTTTTAAATAACTAATAATGTTTTTATTGAGAAAATTTTTCAAAAAGAAGAAGAAACAAGCAGGGAACATAGCGAGATGCTTGTGTCAAGAATTTTAAACAGAAATAAAAGAAAGATGTGGACCGAATGCTGGTTTTATTGACTAAATGTGGCGTTTCTTCTCCTTCAAAAAATGTGTGTTTCATATCTGTTTCTGTCATTTCTCTCTGATTTGGGAAACTATCTACACCATGCTTACATAATTCACTCAAACCCGTGCGATGCGAACTGATACATAGCGAACCAGTTTCCAGTTTGGGTTAGTCTGGTTAGGCCTGGCCAGGTTGGCCGCTAGTTCAGTTTAGGTCACCATGTTTTCATTATTGAAAATCTTTTAAAACATGAGAGTATAAGGGATTGCGAACCGAGAACCTGGTAACATTGGCACTCAATTGAAGATGCACGAGTTCTTGTTTTTTAATCCATGTGAAGCTTTTATATATATATATCTATATATATATATATATATATATATATATATATAGGGAGCCGGTTAGGTCCTCCAATGGAGGACGGTGACCGTCCTCCAAGATACACATGGAGCTCCACGTGGCACCCAAAACACTATTTGGGTGCCATGTGGAGCACAGGTGGAAATTATATATCAATATTAAAAAAAAATTCGAAAAAAAACTTTTTAAACCGACAAGTCAAAGTTTGACGGATTTTATTAGTTCACATTTCACAGTTCAAAAAACACACGGTGGAGATGAGTTTTCAATTTTTTTTTTTCAAAGATGATTTAAGCAATGCACCCGAGCTTCACATGGCTTCGAAACAATATTTTGGGTGCCACGTGGAGCTCCACGTGGAAGCTTGGAGGATGGTGACTGCCCTCCCATGGAAGACAGACATCTTTTCTGTATATATATATATATATATATATATATATATATATATATATATATATATATATATATATATAATTCCAAGGCAAGTTATTTTAGTGTGCCTATTTATTAAAGAGTTGCAATTAGCTTCAAAGTTTGCAAGTTATCAGCCTAATTTTTTTCTTCTTGATGAATATGGGCCCAACCATAAGATAAGTTATTCTTAGCCTTCTAAAATAAATTATTGAACCTCCCTCGACCATAGTTTCACTTGTGGTTGATGCACAAGACCTTAATCCTGTTCATAATGAGAATACTTGGCCTTATCATGCTGACACTTGTAAATTTGGCCCGTACTTAGCTAGTTATCATGACTTCATAGCAGTATTAGTGTTTATATGTCTAGTAATTTGCAGTTTGCAGGGTTCTATACATGATCTGAATCTAATTTTTAGTTGTTTCTTTTTCATTTGATTGGATTATTACTATATATTTTATATTCCTTTTCCAATTTTAAGCTCCTAATATAATTAGGAGCTCCCATGCCAAAGCGATTGTGCTCGAGAAAATGTAGGAGAATTTCTGCTTGAGTTTTTTTCTTTTGCCTCTTAATAACATTGCCTCTTTCTTTTTCTCTGTTCCCATTGGGACAACAATTGTTGATCTCCTGTTGTCTCGTACAGAGGTATTGAAGCTAAACAACCCAACTCTGTCGTTCGAAAGTGTGTGAGGGTTCAACTGATAAAGAATGGAAAGAAAATTGTTGCATTCGTCTCCAACGATTGTTGCCTAAACTAAATTGAGGAAAATATTAGATTCAATGAAGCTTCTTCTTCTTCCTCTTCCTTTTGTGAAACCTTCTCATAGATTTCCATAGATTTTCAATGCATTTATGTTTTTTCTTATACGAAGTTTTAATTGTTGGATTTAGCCGTAAGGGTCATGTAGTGAGAGATATTCCCGGAGTAAGGTTCAAAGTGCTGAAGGTTTCCGGTGTGTCATTCCTGGCTCTTTTCAAGGAGAAGAAAGAGAAGCCTAGGTCTTAAGTTTCTCTTTTTCATATGGGTAAGTTTTAGGCCTATTAGCGTGAATTTTATGTAATAGTCTCTATTTTCCTAATTAAGAGATTGTCTCTAGGGGCCCGTTGATTTTGCTATTCCGCATTTGGAAATTAGGAATGAAGAAGGATCATGGATTTGAGCAATTTTGCTATAATTTTATGCTTTATAATCAACATCATCATCATCATCTTCTTCTTTTTCATCTATAATTCTCTCATCTATTTGGGCATGATACTTATATACTGAATTATTCTTGATTATATTCCCTAATTACAGTTTCCATTTGAGTTACAAAAATCATCTGAAAGTTTTAATGGAAATTATGATTCATTAGTGACTTGTTGTTCTGTTGAATAGGGAACACAACCATCATGCCTTCCCCAGCCGTTGGCGATAGGCTCCCCAGTCGCCGACGTAGGATCCTTTTTTCTAGTGCGTCTTCTCTCTTCTAGTCTCTATCTCTTGTGTCAACACGTTATAGTTTTGCATAGCTGATGGATCCCATGCTCTATTTATTGGGAAAGAAATTTCTCATGCTAGTCTTCTATCTTTCAAATCCACATTACGTGTTCCAAAGATGCTAATTAAACCCCCTTTCAGCTAGTTGTATCACTAAACATCTTAATTGCAGTGTGATGTTCTTTTCTTCTTATTGTGTGTTTGAGGACTTGTCATCAGAGAAGGTGGTTGATGACCGATGAGCACAGGTGGAGAATGATCATGAAGATCCAGCCTCTACGAGACTAAAGCATGGCTGGATATATGTCAAACAAGAGGAGAAATTTTTGAAGGCGCTAAACACCTTTGACAATATTAGGAACTTCTAAAGGAGTTGAGGATATATTTATTGTTGCTCTGGAAGATATGGGTAAGTGAAAGAATGGACTGTTGAAACAAAAAAATTGCTAGAATTTTTATGTATAGATTGAGTTTAGTTTATTTTTTCCTAAATATAAATGAAAAATATTATTAAGATATTGATTTAAATTTTGGTTTGGTGTAGAAATTACAATTAAGATTAATTGAGGCTACATTTGGTTCGACCCCCTAAATTGTAAGTTAATATGATTTTTTTTTAACATTAAATACCGATTATATTTTTAAGGGGCTGCTACTAAACCTCACCAAATACTGAATATCCCCACTAAGTACAACTGAAATATTGACAGCTTTGAATTGGATGATGGAGATCATTTTTCATTCCAATCTTCCACACAACTGATCTTGAGATCATGAGTATATCATCAAACGGTCCATTTTTGTATTCCATGTGACACACATCTCCAAAAAGTGTACCAAAAACTACATGACACACATACAAGTCACTTTTTGGAATGTTTGCCACATAGAATTAAAAATTGACTGCATGATGATATTCTCAAGATCTCAAGACCAATTGTGTAGAAGATTGGAATGAAGAACGATATCCATCGTCTAATTCAAAGCGTCAACACTTTTCAGTAGTACAGAATTGGAGATATTCAGTATTTGGTGCGGGATTAGTAGCAACCTCTTTTTTAAAAAGTGCCATACATTTAGCAGTGATTTTGCAAAAATTGCCAGTAAAAGTCAATAGTTGTGGCTAATAACCGCCGCTAAAATGGTTCCACATTTAGCGGCGGTGTATCTCTAGCTGCCACTAAGAATTTCCCCGACGGCGATAAGCACGGTGGTTGAGTTAACCACCGCTAAATCCTTTAGCGGAGGTTAGAGTTTCTTTAACGGCGGTTGCGGTTAGTGCTTCTTTAGCGGCGGTTTAAAACCGACACTAAAAACACAATATTTTGTAGTATATCTCAAACTAAATATATATATTTTTTTAATGAATGATCTCAAACTAAAATTCATTGAACTTTAAAAATGGAGCTAGGTCTAGAACTCTACTATGCTAATAAAACTCCAAGCTTAAGCTTGACAGTTGCTTCTGATGTTGAATTGAAGCTTACACGCCAAGATTGTGATCGGATAAAAAGGAGACATCGAAAGAGAAAGTGGATCCGCGAATAAATTTTTAAAAAGCCTGTTAAAGACCCGTAAGCATGTTATTTTAGCCTTTTATATCTAAGTTTAGTTTCATTTTTTATTAGGATTTTTTTAATAAGTGAGTTTTTTTAGGATTAGTTTCCTTATTTGAATTACGTAAGGTCAGTCATATATATGTGATATGTGACTGTTAATTTCGTCACTTTCAGCGCAATTATTGGAAAAGTTATCATAACTCTATCAATATATGTCAGAATTGCGTGATTCTTATTTTGTTGGAAACCTACTTCGATAAGTTTTAAATAAGACCAATTTCATGTCAGACATCGTTTGATCCTTCAAAAGTGGTCGCGTAATGAAAAAAAATTGATGGTGAAATTAATTATGACCGTTAGATTAGAAAGTTTTAATGGTTGATTAGGAGTTTGATTTTATGTAGCATTCCTAGGGTTTCTTTTGTTTATAAATACACATTATAATCTCTTATAAGGATATTGAATGGATGATTAATAAAATTTATGAGTTTTGTGATGTGCAGTGAAATATGATGATATTTCACTCCTAAAGACCTATATTTAGCTATCCGATGAAAGCTATTTAATATATCTTATATAGTTTTAGTGATTTACAAGTCTGGAGATGTGTTGAGCATAAAATAACCCAAAAGTTCAGAATATAACGTCAAATTTGTACTACCTTGGATGATCCAGAACTTATCCTAACTTGAAGCTTAATTTTTATCATTAAAACATTGGATTCATGAAATGGTTAAAACACCAAAGTTGAAGAGCTCGTCGTCTTCTTTCCAACGCCGCAAGAATCGCCTCAATCTGACTTCGGGATAGAAAGTTATGGCCAAAATACCAAGGCAGTGTCTGATACAAAGTGTAGCGGGAGTTCACAAAAATTTGGGAGGTCGATCGATCGACCAGAAATGGGAGGTCGATTGATCGACCCTTTCTGGTCGATCGATCAACCTAATCTGGAAGATTTTAAATTTCAAAAACAAAATCTAATATGGTCGATTGATCGACCATCTTCAGTCGATCAATCGACCAAGTTTGAATTTGAGTTCGAAATTGTGTTTGGCCGCGAAAATCTCGGTACTCTTTTTAAGGAATAAAATCTTGGATTCAAGGAGGATAAAGCGGCTTCCGTTGTGAAAATAATAGAGAAATATATTCTTGGAGTTATATTCATTCGGGGATCCCTTCGGTTTTAGAGAGTTTTTATTATTCTGCATTCTTCTATCTTCTTTCTGTTTTAGTTTTCTGCGTTTCAAAGTGTAAGGGCATTGAGTCCCAGTTTATTGAACTATCTTTTTAATATTCATTTTGAGAGGAAGATAAGTCTTAGTTTTTCTGATTTGGATCCACTTTGAAGAAGGAGGTGTACGTACTTTGGAGTAAAGCTTTTTGTGGATAATATTAAAGCTCTTTACGGTATTTTAAATATTGATGTTAATGCCTATTTACATTTCAATCATGTTATTTACTTTTACTATGTGTGACTAGTTTCATTAAGGATGAGGATCTAATAAACCCCATCTGAGGTATTCATTTATATTAATATAAATCTGTGTGATTGAGATGTCAGATACTTTTTAAGACCCTAATATTCATTGAAAATGGTGAAATCATTATTTCAGTCTGAGATCTAGGAGCTAATCATGCCCTATGATTTCAGATCTGTAATAATGATTTTATCATAATTATACCCATCTCGGGGTAAAGTTTTACTACTATCTGAGGTGTAAGTGTTAATCACACACTCATGGGGTGTTAATCGTACATCTCCTTGATTTCGGATTGATAGAGTGACTTTATCCCAGTGGTGAGTTCCAATCACTATCTGAGGTGTAAGTGTTAATCATATACTCATGGGGTGTTAATCATACAGTTCCTTGATCTTAGATCGTACTTTGGAAATTACCCTAGAGATTGGGTTCTAAATGTTGTCCGAGGTGTAAGTGTTAATCATACACTCATGGGATGTTAATCATCTATCTCTGTGATTTCAGATCTGTATTTTAAAACTCACATGTGTATGGGGCAGTGCTTCTTTTGAGAAATCTGTTAAAGATCTCACATCTCAATTCACAGATTGGTATTCTGTAAATGATAAACCTACGATGGGAGGATTTAGCATCCCAATCCTCATCTTTCATTAATTGTTTAATTCTTAGATTCCGTTAGTATTTATCTTATTTATCAGAAGTTCTCAAAATTCTAGGTTGTTGGTTACTGTGATAGATCTGTGAAAATTCTTTTAATTAATTACTATTTCTGATTTTAAATTTTCTAACAAATCCTCGTGGGAACGATCTCGTACTTTGCACCCACTGACTACATCACGATTCGTGCACTTGCGAGTACAAATTAAATGACACATCATTTTGGTATGTGCAAATTTTAGAAAACTTGAGATGAGTTTTCATTAGAAAAATAATTCTTCTCCCGCGTGTGGTTTAGTGTGAGGTCAAATTTAGAGAAAATTGGGGTTGAATGTAATCTATCCAGCGAATCTTTTTTATTAGGAATATGATATTGAATCTATTATAAACAATCATTTAATAGTTTGTAATTGATAACGAGGCGAGGGGTTCCTTGTTCCCGTTTAGTTTCTTTTTTTATTGGATTATTTTAATAAGTGGATTTTTTTAGGATTAGTTTCCTTATTTGAATTACTTAGGGTCAGTCATATATATATATATATATATATATATATATATATATATATATATATATGCGTGATATGAGGCTATTAATTTCGTCACTTTCGGTGCAATTATTGAAAAAGTTGTCATAAGTCTATTAATATATGTCGGAATTGTGTGATTCTTATCTTGTTGGAAACCTACTTCGATAAGTTTTAAATATGATTATTTTCATGTCAATTGGACATCGTTTGATCCTTTAAAAGTGGTTGCGTAATAAAAAAATATTGATGGTAAAATTAATTATGACCGTTAGATGAAAAAGTTTTAATGGTTGATTAGGAGTTTTATTTTAAGCAGCATTCTTAGGGTTTCTTTTCTTTATAAATACACATTGTAGTCTCTTATAAGGATATTGAATGGATGATTAATAAAATTTATGAGTTTTTCTATGTGCGAATTCTAAAGAACTTGAGATGAGTTTTCGTTAGAAAAGTGATTCTTCTCATGCGTGCGGATTTGTGTAAGATCAACTATCTTCCTTGGAGCGATTTCTTGGATCTTCTTTCCCTTTTTATTTTGTCTTTTGATTATTCTCAGGTAATTTATCTAATTTGCTTCTATTTGAGCCTTGAATTTTAGAGAACTATAATCTTCTTATTGATTAATTTCGCAACGATTCGAAATTGTCACTTGGCGTTCTAAGCTAGATTGGAAAGTTTATATGCTATCAGACGCTAAATCGAATCAATTAAATTGCCCTAATAAATTTATTAAATATTTTATGTGTTTTGGGATAAATTTCTATATCTCCGCTGCTCAATTAAATCTCAAATTGATTTTAAAATTACATAACTTGGAATTTAGTGTTTATCCTGCATTAGCTTCATTCTTCACTTCTTGTCAAAACAAAACAAATCCCAGTAGTCTCTTGATGTTATCTACGAAAATATGCAATGGGAGATTTGAACCACCTGTTTTTTCAATGCCATCTTGCAGAAAAGTTATTGACATATTTCACCTCAACTTTTGAAATTCTTCTTAGATTTAGGAACTTTCTTCAATTTTCTTAGGGAGCTATTACTTGCACACGAGAGTGGCCCTTGCACGTAGTTTAAAAGAAAAACTTGGTATTTGACGATTTCAACCTCATTGCTAAAAAAAAATATGCAGTGTATGATTCAAGGCAATCAACTATCCTAACAGATGAAGCCGTCAACTACAAGTACCAAATCTTTGGTTGCAAATATGCTCACCCAAGATTTAGAAATTTTAGGAGAATTCTACGGAGAGGTGCAGGTAAAATACAAAGAGTTCCACCAACTGCCATTTGTTTACTTTCTTTTTCGTCACTTTTAGCACAACTATCAAAAAGTTGACATTGGAGCTGAATGTAATCTATCCAGCAAATCTTTTTTAGAATATGATATCAAATCCATTGTAAACAATCATTTAATAATTGTAATTGATAATGAGGCGAGGGGTTCCTCGTTCCCGTTTAGTTTCCTTTTTTATTAGAATTCTTTTAATAAGTGAGTTTTTTTAGAATTAGTTTTCCTATTTGAATTACTTATGGTCAGTCATATATATGTGATATATGACTGTTAATTTCGTCACTTTTATTACAACTGTCGGAAAGTTGACGTAAGTTTATCAATATATGTCAAAATTGCGTGATTCTTGTCTTGTTGAAAACCTACTTTGATAAGTTTTCAAAGAATATCAATTTCATGTCAATTGGATATCGTTTGACCCTTCAAAAGTGGTCGCATAATAAAAAAAGAATTAATAGTGAAATTAATTATGACCGTTAGATTATAAAGTTTTAATGGTTGATTAGGAATTTTATTTTAAGTAGTATTCTTAGGATTTTTTTCTTTATAAATACACATTGTAATCTCTTATAAGGATATTGAATGGATGATTAATATAATTTATAAGTTTTTCTATATATGAATTCTAGAGAACTTGAGATGAGTTTTCGTTAGAAAAATGATTCTTCTCCCACATGCGATTTAGTGTGAGGCCAATTATCTTCCTTGGAGCGATTATTTGGATCTTCTATCCCTTTTCTATTTTGTCTTTTGATTATTGTTAGGTAATTTATCTAGTTTATTTCTATTTGAGCCTTGAATTTTAAAGACCTATAATCTTCTTATTGATTAATTTTGCAATGATTCAAAATTGTCGCTTGATGCCTTAAGCTAGATTGAAACTACAGTCTATCTTTAGATCTATTTTCTAGATCGAAAAGTTTATATGCTAACAGACGTGAAATCGAATTAATTAAATTGCCCTAATAAATTTATTAAATATCTTATGTGTTATGGGATAGATTTCTATATCTCCTTTGCTCAATTAAATCTCAAACTGATTTTAAAATTGCATAACTTGGGATTTAGCATTTTTCTTGCTTTAGCTTCATTCTCCACTTTTTGTCAAAACAGAACAAATCCCATCAGTCTCTTGATGTTGCTTGGACACGAGAAGTTGGCCGTTGCATATAGTTTAAAAGAAAACCTTGGTATTTTGACGATTTCAACCTCATTGATAAAAAAAATAGATGTAGAGTATGATTCAAGGCAGTCAACTATCCTAATAGATGAAGCCGTCAGCTACAAATACCAAATCTTTGGTTGCAAATCTACTTACCCAAGATTTAGAAATTTTAGAAGAATTCTGCGGAGAGGTGCGGGTAAAATGCAAAGAGTTCCACCAACTGACGTTAGTTTGTTGGATTACACCAACTAGGATTGGAAGAAGATGGCACTCTAAAGAGAAGAAAGTTGTTCTCTTGTGTAGAAAAACACCAAAAATGAAGACTAAAGTGATATACTACTTAGAACCTTGCAAATTTCATTCATATGACTTGTAAAATGAAAATACATGAGTGATTAAAATAGCCCACAATACAAAGCCGGGAATAAATAAACATACACTTCCAAAGCAACTACCTAGCCTAGAAGAAGATAGAAAATTATATTCTCAAAGTATATTCCATATTCTCAAGACACTACATTAAATACACCAATTTCCTATGACAAAAAAAGAGTTCTAAGATTGACCAATATAATTCCAAATGGGCCAATGACCCAAAAGACAAAATGGACCAAATGAGCCGGTCTAGCTTATAATTCTAACATAGTTTACTTATTTTTTATATTTATATTTTTTAAATTCAATATTTAAGACTTCAAGAGAAAAAGCATAAAAAATCTTGGTAATGCCACATCAGCACTCTTCGCTTCACTTTAATAGATATAGATATAAATCAAGATACGATGAAGAAGATAGAACTATTAATATTACTCAAATCCCTGAATCCAGTTAACATGCCTGATAATTTTGAACCTTGCTTTACTCATTAACAGCAAAAAAAAAAAAAAAAAAAAAACAACACTAGGCTTCCTGGCATATGCAAATGTTTCATAGTAGGGATACGAAGACTCCCCCTAGATGTCAAGTTTGACAGTAATTATAACATGGAACCACTATCCACTGTAACCAGATCACACTGCCATTGTATTTGTAACCTAGAGTGAAAAATGGTACACCCATTGCAACCTTGTCCTTATTAGAACAAGTTGCATCAGTAGTTTTACCACTTTTCAGACACTAATCCAATGGCCATACGGGACCGATATGGCCATATTATGGTGATAGAGGTACCATTGTTGGTACCATAACAACCAAAATACACTTCTTTTTTTTCTTAACCAAAGCAAATACTATAAGGCTTTATACTAAGTGGTAGGCCATGATGTAAATATGGATACTCACATTGCTACTTGGAACTTGTCGTTGACGAGGTGCTTTGATTCTGAGAACCTCTTGATGAACTCCAATTTGAGGAAGACTCCTTGAAGAAAACTGCATTCTCTGGATTTTCTAAAATAATTTGCATGGACCGCGGAATTGGAGGTATATTCACGTTGGAAACTCCCTCCAAAATTTGAACCACAAGTCCCATTGGAGGCCGGCAGTTTTCATCGTCTTGAATGCACCAACAAGCTACTCTACAGACTATTGTGAGCTCTTCCAAATCAGCATTACCCTCCAATTTGTAATCTAATACGCTGAGGATTTCGCCTTTAGATATCTTACTCGCCGCCCAAGAAGGGAAGAACCCAACTTTCCCTTCCTGAGTTTGCTCTGTGTTTCTTCTGCCCGATATGATCTCAAAGAGTGTCATTCCGTAGCTATAAACATCTGCTTTCGGTGTTATAGCCCCACCAGAGATCCATTCTGGAGCGAGATAGCCTCTTGTTCCTCTAAATGTTGTCAGAACGCGGCTGAATTCCCGGCCAACGAGCTTTGCCAGGCCAAAATCTGACACCTTGGGGCAAAAGCCATCATCTAGAAGTATATTTCCCGGCTTGATATCACAATGTATAATGCAATCTCTGCATTTATCGTGGAGATATTCTAGTCCTCTAGCAGTCCCAAGCGCAATATTGTACCTTGTCTTCCAATCTAGAACCCCGGATACCGTTTGAAAGAGATGGTACTCTAAAGACCCTTTGGGCATGTAATCATAAACCAACAATCTTTTTGCACCTTCGGAGCAGAACCCGAGAAGCCGAACTAGATTAACATGTTGAATTATCCCAATCGTGCTCACTTCAGTTCGGAACTGCTTCTCTCCTTGTGTAAGCCCTTCGAGTTTCTTCACAGCTATGGCAGTTGAATCAGGTAACATCCCCTTGAAAACAGAACCAAAACCTCCTCCCCCTAACTTCTCCGCGAAGTTCTTGGTTACTATCTGTAAATCTCTGTATCTAAATGGAACCAAACCTCCTTGCAGAGCGTTCAATGTTATATTTAGCCTTCTTCGGCATCTCCAAATCAGCACAAGCACAACAATCAACAATAAAATGCCCGCAGCAACCGCACCCACAATAAAACCAGTTGGTATTTGCTTGTGCTTCGAATCCCGGAGTTCCAAAGCTGCAAGACGTAGATATAGAACTCTCCCCTCATTACCACCTTCCCCTTCCGATATTTGTTCCAAATCTCTCAAATCACCATTCCATACAGAGCACCCATTACTATAAGCATAAGCATTACAAGTACAATTGTTCAAGCAAGCCAATTCGCATTCCCTGATACTCTCAACTGTTAGAGGCATCGAACCATTGGGTAAATTCATATCAGGCAATGCGAAAAACTTATCTTTTTCACCGTTAACTGAATTTTCACTAGCGCACTGCAATTGGGTCCTCCGGACACACCCATCAGACCAATCGCTCAAGTTCCAATTTTTGGACGAATTCTGATCAAAACCTCGGAGACAAGAACAGAAAGGCAAGCTCCTTGCATTACAGTATCCAAAAGACCCACAAAGAGAATAAACTTCACACTGTTGTCTAGGCTGTGCCCAAAACAAATTCCACTGTTGTGATTTGTCCAACCATGTTAATTGCTTGAGTTGACCAGATAAATCCAGCACAGTTCTCGTAAGAATGGAAGTATTATAAACAGTATAAGAGAAGTAACTTTGATTCTGGCTGTCAACATAGGTGAAATTATAGATATAGGTTGTTCTCATTTCAGGCACAGAGCTAAAAATATGCCCATTCCAAGGGCCACTTGTCCAATACTGCACAGATCTTTTCCACATTATGTAGTACTGATTGGTGCCACTTGTGTCAATTTCAAGAGAAAATGAACCAGGAGATGGGTCTTCAGAATTTCTCCATGAGGAAAGGATCTGAGTCTTTTTTGATACTTTATTCATACCAAGCCGCTCACCTGGGAGCCATGTGTCAGTTGGGTGATCAAAGCTCTCCCAAGTTGTATGAGAGGAGTTTGACCCATCTCTCAAAACAAGATTCCCAGTGTCAAGAAGCTCTACAACAATTGAATTTGAGGATGTAGAGGTGGAATTTGTAGACCATATCAGCACATTTGACTGGCTTATGAGGACAAGGTTGCCATCTTGTGAGATTTTTAGTGCAGATGAAGCGTCAGGGAGGGGTGTTTCTCTGTTTGCAACCCACACTATTGTTTTTTGTGGGACTACATAATACCAGATTCCTATGTAATAGTTTTTGGAATTACCTGGTGTGAAGAAACCCAGTTCAAAGACGCCACCCTTAGAGACTATGGTGTGGTTCCCATTGAGAGATTGGCCTGGAGATAAGATGGAATTGTAAGCTGCTTGGCAAAAATGGGTTTCAAAATGGTAGAAGAGGATGAGAATAATGGGAAAAATAAAGCTTGGGTTCTTGTTGACACTCATATTTGCAGCAACTGTCATATACTGGCAGAGAACATAAGTATAGGAATGCCGAATTTATAGGCACTAGGAAGAAAAGTATAGGACTAAGGAAAAGTATGGTAAAAAACTGAGGTGACTTTTCTAGTGAGAGTCAGCTGACTTTTGTACTGAGAGCTCTGAGATTGATATGTTGTGTATTTTTAATTTATGGGTGGAGTACTCCACAGTGTCCACAACTTTTACTTTTTAGGTGATAGCGTCCAACGTTTTGCTTATTACCAAATGGGGTCTGAAACTTTGTTTTTGTTTTTCAAACCTAAGAAATCAAGATCTAAATATTTAACTTGTTCTGAAATTTAACTTAAACGAAAAAATAGGTTAGACGAAAATTCCCTTAGGTCCCATATGAGACCGATCAATCCACTATGAGACTGATTGCTTGATCTCATAGAGGACCGATCAGTCTTATAGTGGAACTGATTAGTGCATAATAGATTGATCGGTACATGGAACTAATCGGTCCCATTTGAGACCGATGGATGTGTCACATATGAGACCGATCGATTAGTCTTACAAACTGTATGCCTTTTATTTGTAGACTATGATCCAAAGATTTCTCGCACTCATCATTATCATAGCCTTATCCCATCTATTTGGGGTCGGAACTTGATGTGATGGCAAGTGTTATATGCCCAAAACTAATGGGTTTGAGTCTTGCAATCAGCCTCTCGCCCTGCTGAAAGTGAGAACCCTGTGCCACTGGGATATATATATATATCTATATATATATATATATATATATATATATATATATATATATATATATATATATATTGTTATTTGCAATTGAATTAAAATTCGGTCCCAGACCTAGAGTTTTCAGACATGAAAAGTATTGACTACCTTGAAACAAATGATAGAGATAGTTTTTCAATGCAATCTTTCAAACTATTAATCTTTAGATCATGACTCATGTATCAAATGATTAGAGGTTGATTCCATATAGCACACATCTCGAAAAATGACTTTGATCATGGGCATACTGTGAGAAAGTTTTTATTTTATACATAGGTAAGCATGAGTTTAAACCTTTGGCCTCAACGTTACACACTTGACGGCATCACCCCTATGGCATGGTTCCAATCCTTGAGAAGGAATTCTCATGTCACTTTTAGGGATGTGTGTCACATGAAATCAACATATGACCGTTGATAGGTGAGTCATGATTTGATATCAACTTACGCGAAAGCTTGAGTTGAAAATTGATCTCCATTGTTTGATACAAGTCAGTTAACAATTACCACGTGCATAAACTTTAGTTGAAGAGGCCAAGGCAAATGGGACAATGGATTTGAACCATACTGGCAGCGGGTGAGAAGCTCAGATCACATGTCATGGTGGAACAGCATTTCAATATAACACCCGTTCTATAACAAAAATTCAAGAAAAAAGGGTTTTTAGTAGTCAAAGTTTGGGTACCTCACACATATTTTGGTGCATTGAATTTTTTCTCCTTTGACCACAATTTAGACGATATATATGCATCGATCATGACCACGATATATATGCAACTTATATATATTGCAAATAAATAAGTTTAAAAGAGGATTCATAATATAATTTAAAATTTAGAAAAAAAATATCTACTAAAGTCTATAATTACTTAATTCTCTTAATCTCCAATCTCTTCATCTATTTTATTTATTTAATTTTTTTTTTTTGAAATGAAAAGATAAATTTCATTGAATTAACTCGGCGGTTACAATATTATGAATAAAAGAAGGATAATCCTCAACCCATACAAATTCAAATTCACACTAAAGACCACATTTTGAGAGAGCATCTGCTGCTTTGTTTGTACATCTTTTGATATAATTGTACTCCCAAAACTCGAAATGTTGTAGTCCTTTTATATCTTCAATAATAGCCATATTTGTCGAGCGACCAGTCACTACATTTGTAACCGCATTTATAATATTGATCGAGTCGCTTTGGAAAGTAACATGGTTGATCCGGGTTGGACAGTCCGGTCAGGTCCAATTTTCAACTTAGAGAAGAAAACGTTTTGGCAATTCTTTGGGTATGGTTTTTTGCAAGGGTAGCTGTAATAGTGGCTTCGGAAACTTTATGGGCAACTACGTTCAAAATCATTGATTGCTTCGGATCGGATGATAGAGGTCGTATTTCACCCGGATCTTTCAGACAAGGGATCTTGAGATCATGGAACACCTATCAAACAGTCACGTTTAGATTCCACATGGGACATATTCCAAAAATGTAGCGCTAAAATCACGTCACACATCACACTCAAATGTGACTTTAGGGCTATGTTTTTGGGATCTGTGTCACATAGAATCAAACATTGACCGTCTGATATGTATGTCATCGTGTGGCTGCTTTTAAGGTACCTTTTTGTAAATTGCAACCCACGATTGGATCTCCGCATGTGTTTCCACCATAACACCACTGTTGACCTCTTTGAATCAGACACTGGAGATTGTTTTCTTCCCAATCTTTCATAAAATATATCTTGAGGTTATGGCTCACTTATCAGAGAGTCAAATTTTGATTCCACGCAAAACATAGCCCAAAAGTGGAGATTGTACTCTTCTCATGATACGCTATGATCACGACCACTTTGATAATTTGTGCCATCGTGGAATCATACATCTGACCATCTGATTTGTGGGCAAAATAATATCTATTTTGTGAATGATTGGGGAGAAAAAAAATCTCCATCGTCTGATAGAAGGCAGCCAATGGGGTTAACAATGAAACCATCAATAGTGGAGACTAATCTTTGGTTGCAAAATACCGTACCGTTCGCGTGTTTTATGACTTTTCTAGAAAAGCTTTGATTCCTAACAAGTCAATTTCCTGCAAATTCCTGGCCAACTCAGTTTCTTGATTTTTCCAAAGTGTGTTCTTTTAGGCCTCAGAAATGCTATGACTCCTGACTTGTCTAAGAAATGAAGGATTTCCTATGTTTTTTCAATTTTTTCAGAAAAGCATAAAATCAGTCTTGTTTAGGGACATTATATAACCGTAGGAATGACCGTAGTGCATCCAATACCGTGCCTTATATATTCGAAGGCCATTTTTGGCCGATGCAAGATCAAGACGCTTGTACATATAAGGGAAGTACATTCTTCATTAGCCCATGTCATTCAAATGCAGCTTAATTGAAAAGCCAATTATAAAATTAAAAACGAAAATAACACACAGTAAAAGCGACATGTAACTCCAAAGATGACTACGAGGTTGTGTCGTCGCCACCCCTCTCCTCGGAAGAGTATGAGGCCGTCATTATATGTATGTGGGAGCTACTCTCATCGTTCGAGCTATCATTGCGATGCTGCTACATGGGAGGTACCCAATCAGGGTCCTGCTAATCCTCTAACTCCATCGAGCGCTTTAGAGTAGCATCCTCTAAGTCTGAACTTAGAAGCATTAGCTTATTTGCAATGCCCAGTAGTCGAATAATCTGAGGCACAGGCCACACAAGTAGTGCCTGATAGGGTGATCGAGCTAGTTGCTTGGCGAGCAGGTTGGATGCACGTACATCAAACATAATTCTTGGATCACTTTTTAGGAGGTGTGCCACATGTAACCCCATACCATCAAGAACAATGGTTTCAAGGGTCATGCATCCCAAATAGTAGGGGTCTTTGTGCAAGCATATGCCGTGAGAATCGTACGACATACTCGACGGATGATTGAGAAAGCTTTGTGTGCCCATCTTTGGCACCAAAGATCTATACGTCATTACCTTCAAATCAGATGGCTTAGATGATATTCAATGTGCCACAAATCCTAAAAATATAAAGTCTTTATTTTCAAATAATGTCAAAGTATAAATCTCGTGTGCAAATTGGAGCTCCCTTTCATAAATAATAAGGATATTTTTAAATTTTTAATTAAACAAGTGCAATTTTTATAAATAAATAAATGAGATGGTATTTATTTGAAGTGCATGTAATAAGCCAAACATGATACATTAGTACTCACTGTTCTCTACGAAAACTCAATTTGTTTTCGCAAGGAAAACAGCTGGAAACGTGGCAACAGTATTTAATTCCAACCATAAGTGCAATGGAGGATGTAAATGCAATTTTTTAAATGAAGAAACAAGGAGGAGATGAAGGTTTTGTAACTGTTGCTACACGTGTCTGAGACAATTATCTCCTGCATATTCTTTTAATGGCAGCATGTTGCAACTTGTAGCCACATTGAAGGTTGTGGGGACTAAAGTCCCCATTTAAATCTAGAGTTTCTATATAGTATGTGTCTTATACAATCTTCATTTGTATATAAGCCCCCAAATCTATAATATAGAAGTCCTCTATGATGTAGAAGCCCCCCAAATTAATGGTAAAATAATTACTGACATTATATTTATCATTTATAGCCTCCACCAACAAAAATTTCTAGTTATGCCGGAAACCAAAAAGTGGGCCTGACTCAGAAAAAGGCAGAATTTGTGTGGGTCCTACTAATATTATCGAACGGCAAAATTGATCAGAAATGACTCAAAATCGTCACTTTCTAAGCACCAGACTCCGATTCCACCAGAAAACAAACACCCTTTAGTCCACAGCGCATGTTAGCATGGTTTGTAATCTCTCCCGAGACGAGACATCCAAAGTGAGACATCTCGCGTTTCAGGCCTCAGTGAGACAAGATTCAGCTGTCATTAGTTCTGAGATGCAATATCAAAAAATTTATTTTTATATTTTAATTTATATAGGGTGTTAGGGTTGTAGATTATTAAAAGTGTACTACTCATATTCTCTGTGTAAACGACACTATTTTATCTTATTGTATCTTATTATATCTTATCTAGCTATGTGATGATTTCATGAATGATTATTAGGGTGTAAACAAAATTGTACATAATAATATTGCTATTATTCTTATTTTTTAACAACCAATATTGAATATTTTTACCGTATCCAATTGACTTATAGGTGTGATTCTTTAACTAAGATATGTTCTAATTTTGAACACACTTGGACTCTTTAGATTGATCCCAAATATATGCCACATGAAATATTATTTGATAGTATAAGAAGAAACGCCTATTTTAGTGATGGAATATCACTCAAAAAGGATAATTTTCGTTTTACACCGTCGCGCGTCTTGATAATTTTCGTTTTACACCGTCGCGCAAAGACGCGTCCCTCTTGGTCTCAACTGCTTGGAAATCCGACATGTCAAACCATGCATATTAGTGTAGCTGCATATTCAAGTTGGGTGGGAGAGTCGACGTATTTAAGAAGTCTTTAGTTAATGAATGGTCACTTAACAAGCGTCAAGTAAACAACAATGAATGGCCATTTAAGAAGCGTCAAGTCCACATGCGAATGGTAGGCATGATGTTCAACAGGAAGGTTCAAACGTCTAATCACAGCTAGGGGTGTAGAATCGTTTAACTAAAACCCGAATTTTTGGTTATCGATTCGGTTCAGCCTAAATCGAAATGATTCAGTTTCAGTTTCGGTTTACCTTTTTCTCAAAAGATCGGAACCATATCGAAGTGAAACTGAAAAAAATTCAACATGTTTCGGCATGGTTTCGGTTTATATTTTTATTTTTTTTATTGTTTGGTTTTTCGGGTGTTTAGATTTCAGTTTTTCCTGATTTTGGGTCAGATTTCTAAACCTATCTAACCGATTTTTGCTACCTAAAATTGAAACTGAACTGACTAGAATCGTTTAAGTTTTTATTTTTGTTTTTGGAAGGGTTTCAATTTTTCGATTGATTTTGATTTTCGGTTCAAAACTTCCACTCATAATCATAGCGTACCCATAAAAATGAAAAGCTTAAATAAAAATAAATAAATAAATAAAACTATGGCTACATTCAACAAAAAAGAATACACAAAAATGGCCCAATAATTGAAAATTTTATGAATAAGTTCAGATTTTCAGGTTAAGTGAAATAAGCACAAATAATTCATAGATTTTAAAAAAATTTGTGCATTTTCACAAAATTTATGTAATATGCATAATTTTTTCAATAAATTACAATTTTTTAATACTTTTGAAAATTTTCATAGTTTTTAATCTTATTTCTATTTTTAATTTTTTTTTCGAAATTTCCTCTAATTTTTCTCGTCAAACTTGTCGAATTTCTTTTAAATTTAGCCTCCCGTAATTATTGCTTTCAAATTTAGCCTCCCCTAACTATTGCTGAAACCCTAACTTGATCTTGACCGTTGACTGGGCTGACTAGACTTTGTAAATCATGAGGTGTCTCATTGGAGGAGACTATAGACTTCTATTATTACCTAGAGGAGCTTTATTCACGCCCATGCGAATCTTGAAAAAAGCCTTAAGCCCATCTAAAAAATCATTAATTACTTTAAATCAGAAGATGAAAAATATTTTTCGCTCTAATATTCCACATGAGGGATCATGAAATCATGACACACCTATCAAAATGGACCTAAGCTTATTTTAATAACAAGGATTAAATTTGGAACAAGATAAGTGCAAGGTTATATGAGTAGTTGTAGTTGTTAGATTTATATAGTCACATGACTCACATCCATGCTAAAGACAATGTAAATATTCCCGCCATTTGTAGGTACAAATGAAGGTGAGTGATGGTTCAATACTCAAAGATCAACCAGACGATAAACTTCAGATCTAAAGTAATCAAAATCATTTTTCACCGATTCTTGAGTTCCTAACTAAAAGTTAGGTTCAATCCGACCTTGGACTTGTTGACAGGATGAATCGTGGTTGAGAATTTTACTAAAGTTAGAAGTTTGAATGTTTCTCAAACTTTCTTGTAAATTCACTATTTTGAAAATTAGGTTAGAAGGATTCTTCCAAGCAAAAACTTAAACCTATTTTAACCACCCTTTTGACTCTTTGATTCAGATCTTTCATTTTAGAAACTAAAAGAGAATTTTTTATATGTTTTTCTCCATAAATTCTTTTTTGATCTTTATGATTCTATGCTTTGAGTTTTCAAACAAAAAGGGTAGTTTTTCTATCTATCTTTTTATTGAGTGGTCATAAATAATTTGCGTGATTGGTGGTGTGCTTGTGGATTCAAGTACATTGTGTGCTCGTGGATGCGAGTGGATTGCCATGAGTTGATTAGTGATTGGTGGAACAAATTGGAAGTGCTATGAACTGATGGCGGACTTGGATAGATTTTTTGTTTACGGAGGTGTGACAGAAAATTTATTCGAGAAAAATTAAAAGGAAAAATTTTAAGTTAAAAAATTGTAAATTATCTGAGAAATTTGTAAATGTTTGTAAATTTCTCAAGCTTTTCGAAAAAATTGCGAATAATTTAACTTTTTTTAAGAAAGAAACCGGAGTCTTCACTACTTTTTTTCATAAAGTCCATCCAATTTGGCCACTAAAGCTGCAACTTGAAAGGATCAGTGTCGCAATTAGAAGATAGGGGGGATTCATGAATCTTATCTAAGTTGTGGAAAAAAGAGGAGCCATGGTAATGACTGCCTATTGGGCCACGCTAGTTATAGACTTTCGGCCTCATATATATATGTGAACAACGATTTTTGTGCTATCCTTATCATATAAGCTTAGGGCACGCATGCGTTTGCTCGCAAGTCAACCCAAACCTGACCCAATTATGGGATCTGGCATGAACCACTTTGGATTTTTTATCTGACCAAATGGGTGCGTAGGGACTTAGACTAGAGATTTAACCTGATCCATTTGTAGCCTTAGATGGGCATAACTAATATTCTAAGACTAAACCCAATCTGTAGTTGGGATGACAAACGGGTTTGTCATACGCCCCAGCTGGAGAATAAAAAGCCTGCTTTTTTATTTTTGTTTTGGAAAAAATATGCTAAAATTCTGACTTAAGGGTGTCCCATATTTTCTTGAATATATTTAATACATTGATATGGTTATATGAATTATGTAAATATAGCTGCTTATTGCATCAAATACCTTAAAGCTTATTTTATTTATTTTTTAAAAACATTATTTGTAATGTGAAGCATATATATTACAACATATTTTTATATATTTTATTTTTATTTTCTCAACTTTTATGAATTTTCTCAAATTTGGAGGAATTTTCCCAAATTGAACCCTTGCCAAATTATTGTTATATCCTAATTTTGTGACTATGGTGGCAACCATTGCTTGAACAATTTAAGGCCCTGTTTGGCTTGTTGCTCGGTTTCTGGTCCATTAAGGGAAGAAGCCCAAAACAAAGCTCTTGAGGATCTGTTTTACCTTATTGGGCTTCCTATTGGAAGGTTCAATGTATTGGAGAACAACCAACCTTGGAGACCACGGCGCATGACTAATGGAACCAAGTTATCAATGTTAGAGGGAGTGGCAATAGATGGGTCATTGGGCGAGAGTGGAGTCTCTTCTACTCTTAACAATGACCACTCATTCTCTTTGATAAAGTGAAATGCTATGGACGTCAACACCAGTTGATCGGATGCCTGCGTGTCTAACCTGTTAGGAAATTTTAAAAAATAATTTTTGGTTTCTTGCTTTGTCGTGAGTAGCCTTACATCGTGTGAACAATTTTTTGAATTTTTAAATATATTTTGAAAGTTTGGCTCAAGGCTATATTTTTAAAGTTTGGCTCAAGCCTTATTGCCTTTACCTTGGGGCACCGAATTTTGTGGTTTTTGCCGCCGTACATTTTATCAGTCACACACACACATACGCGCCGAGCCCGGTCAAGTCGGGCACGAGTACGTGTGCGTGGTGATGCGGTGTGATACATTTAGTTAATTTTTTGAACAAAAGTGTAACCGTTTTTTACAGTTTTATTATTTGAATTTAAATCGCTCTTTTGTAAATGAACATGCCCGTTTAGTTTCTTAAATGGATATGTCCGTTCAGTTTCTTTTAACGGATGTATTCGTTCGGTTACACCCCTTGTTTTCTATAAAAGGAACCCGAGACCCTGCTTTTCACTCACTGCATTTTTTATTCTAATTTCCCGAGTTAAAGCTTTCTTTCAGAGTTCCTTATCTTGCGCTGTTTGGTGTTCTGGTTGCGTGATCAGATTTACCAAATCTGATCACACGAATACGCTGTCGGTTCGTTGTATCCTAGAGTCGATTTGCCGGCAACCTATTGGTGACCACTAAATCATAATGGTAGGGGCAAATATCGATTTAAGGACAACGATATTCAACGTGCTTCTGCGTATTTCTTCATTCCAATCTTTATCCTTTCTTGCAACCTGAACCAATTTTACCAACAATTTTAAACTGAGATGGCCCATATCTAGTCCTCAACTTCTTCTGTACTGACCGACAAAATTCATCCCGCGTTGCCCAACAACATCCACAAGTTAGACAGTTTCGATGGTTCGAACTTCAAAAGGTGGCAACAGAAATTACACTTTTTGTTGACTGCGTTGAAAGTTGTGTATGTTATCACAAATCCGTATCCAATTGTTACCGAATCATCAACATTCAATGAAGGTCGGAAAAAATAGAAATGGGAAGAAGACGACTACACGTACAAGGGCTACATTCTAAATGCATTGTTGGATTCATTGTTCGACGCCTACCGTGCCTACTATACTTCAAGGAACTCTGGGATGCACTCGAGAAGAAATATAAAACTGAAGGCGCAGGGTATAATTCTTACATTATCAGTCAGTTTTTTAATTTTAAGATGGTCGATGATAAACCTATTCTTAGCCAACTGCAAGATTTTCAAGTATTTATAAATTATATGATTGCTAATGGTTCTCATTTATATGAAGATTTTCTGATTGGTGCGATAATCGTCAAGTTGCCTCCATCTTGGCGTAATAATGAAAAAATTTCTATAAAAAATATTCTCCTTCATTTATGTATTGAGGAAGAATTTCGAGTTAGAGACAAAATCGAAGATCACATTAATATGACATTAAATGTACACTTGATTGAGTTTAAGGTTGTCAGTGGACCATCATAGAAGGGGAAGACCAGATATTCTCATTCCAAGGAGAATAAGAACTTCGCTAAGGAGAATAAGACCATGATACCGAAGAATGGTGGATACTACTATTGTGGGAAACTCAAACATGTCAAACCGAATTGTCACATCTTCAAGTAGTTGAAGAATCAAGCGAATGCAGTAAAAGAAAAAAGTAACTTTATAGCCTTTTTTCAGAAGTAAATCTGACTGGTGATATCAATGAATGGTGGATCGACACTGGTGTCACAAAACATGTCTGTAATTATCGTGCCATGCTTGTAACGTATGACAAAGCTAACGATGATCAAGATCTCTTCATGGGGAACTCATCTATGACAAAGATCATATAGCATGAAAAAGTGAAATTAAATTTCACATCCAAAAAAATCGTGACGCTTATTGATGTGTTCCATGTACTTGACATTCGCAAGAATCTTGTATCGGATAGTTTACTAATAAAACATGATTTTAAACTAATATTTGAATTAGATAAGTTTATCTTATCTAAAATTGTGAATTTATTGGAAAATGATATGCCATGGGAGGCATGTTCAAATTTAATGTACTTGATCAAATCAATAAAATCTCTTATTCTTCGTACTCGGTCTCTCTTTCTAATTTATGACATGATCGATTAGGGCATATTAATTATACATCTATGAAATGCATGACTAGTTTAGATCTAATTCCCAAACATGGATATTTTGATAGCAGTTCTTGTAGTGTATGTGCTAAGACTAAGATTACTAGACAGCCTTTTCCTAGTGTTTTGAGAAATTCATGTTTATTATATTTAATACACAGTGACATTTGTGATTTAAATAATGTTTCTACTAGAGGAGGAAAACGATATTTTATTATTTTTATAGGCGATTTTTTAAAATATGCTCATATATATTTATTAAATACTAAAAATAAGGCTTTTGAAAATTTTAATATTTATAAAGCTTTAACAGAAAATCAATTAAATAACAGAATTAAAGTCATTAGATCGGATAGGGGTAGAGAATATATGTCAAATGAATTCTTCGATTTCTGTGAAGTTCATGGAATTCATCATGAGGTGACGGCCCCTTATTCGTCGCAACAAAACGGAGTTGCAGAAAGAAAAAATAGAACATTAGTAGAAATGATTAATGTAATGTTGGTCAACGCTAATTCCGATAAAAATTTATGAGGTCAAACTTTGTTAACTGCAACTCGTATTTTGAATAGAATTTCACATAAGCAAACTTTAACTACACCTTATGAACTTTAGAAGAATAGAAAACCTAGTCTAACCTATTTTAAAGTGTGGGGGTGTAGGAAACTTGTTAGATTAGTTATCCTGAAAGACCTAAGATAGGCCTTCGAACTATTGAGTGTGCGTTTATTAGCTATACACAAAATAGTAAGGCTTACAGATTTCTAGTTATAAAATCTAATGATAATATAGATAAAACTATAATAGAATCTAGAGATATTATATTCTATGAATCTCAGTTTAGTACCCTGACTAATAAATTAAATATTGAAAGTCAAACTTATGAAGATAAAGAATCTTTTAAATTTAAAGAAATTATTGAATCTTCAAGTAATGGAGAAGTCATTATTTAATATAGAAGAAGTAAACGTCAACGATTTAAAACTAGTCTTTCAAAAGACTATTATATCTATCTTATTGAAGGAAACATGACAAAAAGTACTAAGAAATATTTGTCTAAATGTAGACGATGATCCTATCACTTTTAACGATGTCATGAAATCTAGGGATGGTGCCTTTTGAAAATAAGTTATCAATGATGAAATGGATTCTACAATGAAAAATAAAACGTGAAAATTAGTAGACTTATCAGAAGGATCAAAACCCATAGGATGCAGATGGATATTTAAAAGAAAACTTAGAACAGATGAAACTATAAAAAAATTTAAGACAAGATTGGTTGTCAAAGGGTATAGACAAAAAGAATGTGTATGTTGACTATTCTGACACCTACACACTTGTTGCTAGAATTTTCACAATAAGACTTCTAATTGTATTAACATCTATACACAAGTTAAAAATTCATCAAATGGATTTTAAAATCGCTTTCTTAAATGGTGATTTAAAAGAAAAGGTCTATATGGAACAACCAGGGGACGTAGAATTGTAACAATGGACATCTGAATGATGCATTAAACCAGTAGCATCCCAGGGATGTAGATGAAACCAAATGGTGAAACAAAAGAAGAACGAGTGGCCTAATGTAATACAATTAGCACAATCACGGTGAATAACTATATGTAGAGTACATTCGATATTCTGTTATTTAAGGTTTAATTAGAATAACCCACCGACATAGCGGGATACCCACGACTGACTCGGTAGGATATCCGTGACCGGTACGGCGGCCAAACCGTACACAATAACACATCTCAGGGATGTTGAATTGAGAATAGACCCCGCCGCCTAAGAGAAAGGGGCCTGGGTAGTATTGAATTTTTAACATATAACAAGTGTCTATTTAGACGACGATGGTGGGTATTCCATCGGGGCTCGATGCTATATTGTTCGGGGACTATTTAAGTTAAGATTTAAGTGATTAGGCCGAATCCATTACTATACCAGTAAGACAAGAATAAACAAAGTCATGCAAAGTAACAGTTGTGTCTATCATTTTATTTCCAATTATTCTATTGTTTTTCAGCAGTTCTATCAAATAAATTGTATCTTTAAACTGTTTTAACATACATGTGAGAGCTTAATTTATATGTTCACTGTGTTTCCCTATTGAGCTAGGATGTAGCTCACCCCTTAGACTATACGTTGCAGGTCCAGGACTAGTGGCAGCAGAGACTTCTGGAGACGTTGATCCGAGGGATTCGGATTATGTGCCCACAGAAGAGTCAGAGCCTCCTCCTGAAGAATTCTTCTAGGAGACCTATTGTGTACTTTGAGAGTGAGTTGAGAGTATTAGGTACGGCTTGGTATGTCAAGCCTCTTTAATTTGAATGTAATTAAATACCTTTATTCTTTGACAAACTGTCTGGGGTGAATAGTTATCACCAATGGTTTGGGTCAGTTCTTATGCCCATGAATTGGCATGGGACAAGAACTGTCTCTAGAGTTTCTTTTATTTTAAACGCATGAGAACTTGTTAGAGTAGATGCTCGTGCCTTACTTGTAGTCTTTGGCTTGTATATACCAATGCTCTGTATAGAATCACAGGGCACGACCTTGAAGGTCGTGTTGACGGCACGGGTTTCAAAGTGCCAAAATCCGGGCTGTCAAAGTTGGTATCAAAGCCTTTCTTTTAAAAAAAAAAATTCTGACAATCATTCTTTTGTCAGAACATAGGGACTTCTGCTAACGAAACTGTGGTTTCTTATGCAGACCGTTATGTTTCCTAGAGGAAGAGGCCGACCCAGGGGTGGTCATGATAGAAATCTGCGCAGTAGAGATGAGTTCATCTCGCCCATGAATAGAGTGCCATTGGGAAATAGGGAGGTTCCCGAGGGTAGTGGTGGCCAAGAAAACCAAAATTAGGCAGAAAATCAGGATCGAGACCGTCAAGATCGAAATCAGAGAGAACAAGATAGAGTGAGGGAAAGAAATGAAGAAAGAGAGGAGCGTCAGAGGATGATGCATACTATGAAAACCATGGCAATTGCCATGGCACAACAGGCAGCATCCTTGGCAGCTCATGTCGCCCCAGAGCACCATCAGACACCTACGCCCCCAGTAGGGCCTACACTACCAGTAACTTCAGCATTTACCAAATTCAGGAGGATGAGACCTCCTAGCTTTTCAGGGCAGGCAGATACCATGGCAGCCGAAAATTGGCTGAGTGAAATGGAGAAGGTATTTAGTGTACTGACATGCACAGAGGACAAGAGCGTCCGTTGGACAACTTACATGCTAGATGGGGAGGCTGGGCCTTGGTGGAAATTTATTTCGCGGACTAGGGCTCAAGAAACTCCAGATAAGCCTTGGACATTGGATGAATTCATTGAAGAGTTCAACAAGCAATATTTTTCAAAAGTTGTGAGAAATCAAATGGAGACCCAATTTATGAGAGTACGAAGTAGAATTTATGAGACTTGCTCGTTTCGCTCCAGACTACGTAGTTTCTGATGTGATAAAAGCGAAGAGGTTCCAACAGGGTTTAAGGCCAGACATCCGAGGAGGAGTTGCACCATTCTAGCTAAAGACCTATGGAGAAGTCATGAGTAAGGCATTAGTGGTTGAAGAAGAAAACAATAACCGATACCGTCAAAGGGAACAGCAGGGAAGAGGAATCATAGATCAAGGTAGGATTGAGAGTTATGAACTGATGAAAAAGAAGCCAAGGTTTGTAGCACCAAATCAGAGGCAACCATTCCAGACAGGGTATGGGAGAGCCGCACAATAGACCACTCATCAAAGATTCTCATTGCTGGCGTTAGGGAGACCGATGAGGTATGAGAGTCCTGCTATTTCCACTGGAGCCACAATCACACAAGGTTTTTCATGAGCTGCTTCTTCAACACCAAGAGAGACTTGTGCCAAGTGTGGCAAGTCCCACAAAATGACGGATTCTAGGCAAGGAATGCGGGGCTGTTTTAAATGTGGCAAGATGGGCCACGTGATTAGAGATTGCCCTGAGGCAATTAGGGAGAGGATGGCCTCAGCTTCCATGCCACGACCTATTCAATCACAGAAACCAGTTGTTCAAGAGAGAACCTATGCAGTCACCGCCTAAGAAGTAGGGAGTGCACATGATGTCATCCAAGGTGATATTCCTTTTAAATAAGAATTTCAAGTTTAATACCATTTTAGATAGAAAGTATATGTATGTGTTATAGGTACGTTACATGTCTATGAAAAAGGATGCTATGTTGCACGTGACGCACGAGTGTTGATAGACCCAGGGTCTACCCACTCCTTTATCACTCTTAGATTTGCAAAGAAAATGAAGATTATTCCGGAGACACTGAACTTTGTTTAATCAATGTCTATCCCAACGGGAGAGTTAGTGGACACAGAGTTATTCTGCCAACCAGTAGTAGTGAGCATTCGGGATGACGACGTCTATGAATAAGACGCGCAATTAATATTGTTGGACATGCAAGGATTCGATGTGATCCTTGGCATGGATTGGCTGTCCCATCATTGTGCGACAGTGGACTGCAAGAACAAGGTTGTCGTTTTCTGACCTAACACAGGGAGATCATTTCAATTTCGAGGAGAGAGATCGACACAGGTGCCACTCATCTCTGCGGTCAGGGCCGAACGTTTAATCAAAAAGGGGTGTAGCGGTTATTTGGCCTTTCTGAAGGCAGATAAAGAAGAAAAGAATGTTATTTCCTAGAGAGCAGTAGTGCGAGAGTTCGAAGATGTATTTTCAGAAGAATTGCCAGGTTTACCTCCAGAGAGAGAAGTGAAATTCGCTATCGACTTAGCACCAGGAACGGAGCCTGTTTCAAAAGCACCATACAGGATGGCTTCAACTAGTTGAAGGAGTTGAAAGAGCAGTTACAAGAGCTCATGGATAAAGAGTTTGTAAGACCAAGCGTGTCTCCATGGGGAGCACCGGTTTTGTTTATGAAAAAGAAAGATGGGTCGATGCGGTTGTTGTTAAGACCTGAAAAGTACCACTTTTCACCCCTTAACTTAGCCTTTGATTAGACCCTTAGCCATCTAATAAATGCTTGTTAAGTATTTTCTGTAGGTAATAAACAGCAGGGCAATAAGGCCATGAATCCTGCTAAGGAGCCTGCTTTGTCACCAGAAGTCCCTAAGAAGAATGAACCATGAATCCAGACCATAGAAGAGCCTCGCGCAGCTGACAAAGCTCCAGAGGATTCAGAAAAATACACTTCGCGCAGTCCTCGCGAAGTCTCAAGATTTCACAAACAAGTTCTCGCGCAGTAGAGTAACGGAAGAGCTTTAGAAGCCTTAAGTCGCGTAGCTCTCGTGAAGTTTAGAAGTTAAAGGTCATGCAGCTCTCGCGCAGTTCAAGAAGACCCCTCTCACCCTCGCGCGGTTAAAGCCGAATAGGCGAGAGAGAGCTTGAATCTTGCCTCATGCATGCGGAGTAGTCATGGATGCAAATATCAAGAGAACACATCGCGATTAAAAGCCTCAACGCCTCGTGAGGATCCTCGCGAAGTTCCATTAAGAAGTGAACTTCTCGCGTAGTTCTCGCGCTGTTCAGAAAGAAAGCAGTCTCGCGAAAGCCAGAATTAGCCTGGCGAAGTGAAATGGAATGCTCGTGCAGTTCCCACGCTATTAACAAGTATTAATCCAACTGCGCGAAGCCCAATCCAGCGAGAGCTTAACTGTCTACCTCGCGACTGCTCAAAGCATCAAGAAGCTGCAGCTACGCGACGTCTGAAGCTTTAATGTTAAAATCAACCACGCGAAGACTAGAGCTACCACGCGACAAGTCTGGGAATCGACTGCAACCTGGCGAAGCTCTGAACTCTAACTTCCATCATTCAGCAGAGGACTATTTAGGGATTTCCAAGGATTAGGGCACGCACTCCCACGCTCAAATCTCTGTGCACGCGCCCCGAGGCATCCAAGGATTATTATTCGGCCACGTGGCATCGTTAAAATTAGGGTTTCCTAACCCTAATGCGCCGCCACACCACTGCTATATAAACCTAAGCCTGGTTTAGGTTTAAAGGGTTAGACTTTGAGTTAGAATTTAGAAGAGGAACTCCTATCTCAGACTTTGTCATTTTTCTTTTCCGTTCTTTTTTTTCCTATAATTGTAAGTAGTTTTCTTCTTTTTCTTCTCTCCATGGCCCAGCAATTGCTGGCCATGCCTATGTATATTTATTGAGGTTAGATTAATGGAGATTTTGTGATAGGATTTATACTCTTATGGGATGTGTATTTGTGAGTTGTTCTGTGCAAGGCTGCTGCCTTGTGATCCGCCATTGCTTTGGCTGTGTTTCAAAGCAATGGAAGACTGATTCTAAGGATCCACTCAGATCTAAGTGACCTGTGTGCCTGGGCTATCATGATCCTATACAGCCTTAGCCCCAACGCAGGGCCCACTAGATATGAAATTCCCATGGGAGCCTGAGCTGGTAGCCTTGTGACCATGGTGGTAGCAGCAATTAACTTGTTTTGTCTTGGGCTCCGTGAGGAGGATAGCCTCTGAGATAGTTTGTGACCATTCAAGTGGACAGGCTATAGCCTTAGGGTGAATCCAATCCGCCGATCCAAGATGGATCCTTCTTCCCCGAGCCTAAGCTGTTAAGCCTAGTAGGAGATTGTGCAGAGGCAAACTCCCCATATATTTGTATAGACCCGCCATTAGATGTTAGATCTGATCTGGTTATGGAGATTGTAGGCTTGTGACTGGACCATTGCAGTCTCACTCAAGCAATGGACAACTAGATCTAAGGTGGTACTCAACCTCTTACTGGTTCTATGTGTCTGGGCTATCATGGTCCTATACAGCCTTAGCCCCACACATAGAGCTTTAGAGGTTTAGGTTCCCTATGGATTCCCTGAGCTTGTAGCCTGGATGAAGTAGTGCCTACAATGACTAATTTGTTTTGGCCCATCTCTGGACTGTGGTTCCCCTATGGGATAATCTGTGACCATTCAAGTGGACAGGTTATAACCTTAAGAGATTGGATCATGGCACAGGGATGAGTTGGATTCCTTCTCTTCTTTGGTGATAATGTAGCCATTGGACAGGATTTCTATAACATCAGATCTGAATCTGAGTTACAAAACTCCTCTGATCTGGACTCAATAACATACTTCTCACCCTTTTATATTTATTTTTCACACTCTATCCATCTTCTCAACCCTTTCTGTAGTTAATTCATTAGGCTACCTTAGGATACTTAGAATAAGTGACCTTAAACTCCCCTCCTTTTAGGATTGCCAGATCTGTAGTCAGATCTGGAGGGACTACTAGAAATGGCTCCCTTGGAGTTGTAGATCACCTTTCCCTATGGGACAAACTCTTACTTATCAAAACTTGCTACAAATGGACCCTGTATCTTGCAGGTCTAGGATTTCTCAGTTGTGCTAATTTCATCCCCTGTTTTACTCTTTCTTTGATTTTAAATTGTTTTTACCACCAATTAATAAAGCAAGCACACTGAGATCAATAACAGTTGTGCATTGACTATCGACAATTGAACAAACTCACTGTGAAGAATCGATACCCTTTGCCAAGAATAGATGACTTGTTCGATCAGTTGCAAGGGGCGAAGTACTTTTCTAAGATTGATCTAAGATATGGATACCATCAATTGAGAGTCAAGGCCGAGGACATTCAGAAAACGGCATTCAGAACACGATATGGACACTGAATTTTTAGTGATGCCGTTCGGGTTGACAAACGCACCGGCGTCGTTTATGGATTTAATGAATTGGGTGTTTAAACCACACCTGGACTCCTGCGTCGTCGTGTTTGTTGACGACATCCTGATATACTCTAAATCAAAGACGGATAATGAAGAACACTTACGAGTCGCGCTGCAAACTTTACGTGGACATCAATTGTATGCCAAACTCAGCAAATGTGAATTTTGGTTAGAAGAGGTTAGCTTTTTGGGACACGTCGTCTCGAAGCATGGTGTCACCGTAGATCCCGCTAAGATCTAGGCAGTAGTGAACTGGGAGCAACCAAAGACCGTGACCAATGTCCGAAGTTTCCTTGGACTAGCAGGTTATTATCGACGCTTCGTTGAAGGGTTGATATCGAAACTTCTTACGAGGCTTACAAGAAAGGATTCAAGATTTGAGTAGAGTGACGTGTGCGAGAAGAGTTTTCAAGAACTCAAGAAGAGACTCACTTTAGCTCTAGTATTAGCCATTCCTTCAGGCAGTGGAGGATTCACGGTCTACAGTGATGCTTCGTATAACGGTTTGGGTTGCATGCTCAACCAACACAAAAAGGTGATAGCTTACGGGTCAAGACAGTTGAAAGAGCATGAGAAGAACTATCCGACGCATGATCTGGAACTAGCAGCGGTCATATTTGCATTGAAGATTTGGTGATATTATTTATACAGGGCAACGTTTGAAATCTTCACCGACCATAAGAGCCTCAGATACTTATTTATGCAAAAGAAACTTAACATGAGGCAGCGCAGATGGATGGAATTCCTCAAAGACTATGACTGTTCCATACAGTACCATCCAGGCAAGGCCAATGTGGTGGCCGATGCCTTGAGTCAGAAAAATTCAGCGCAGTTGGCTAGTTTGATTTTTGGAAGGCACCGATGGAAGTTACTTGAAGATCTGGCACTATATGGTGCGGACATTAAGTCGCAAGCTACATGAGCCTTTTTAGCTAACATATTAGTGAAATCGGTGATATTCGAACACATACGCGAACTACAGATGGAAGACCCGGTACTAACCAAGATCCGTCAAGATGTAAAGGAAGGCATTAGATCAGAATTCTCAATCAGGGAGGATGGTTCCTTATTGTTCATGGGTCGACTTTGCATTCTTAACAATGTCGATCTGCGACGAACCATTCTCGATGAGACTCACAAATCAAATTACGCTATCCACCCCGGCAACACAAAGATGTACCAAGATTTAAAAAGGAATTACCGGTGGAGAGGTCTGCAGCAAGACATGGTAGAGTACGTCTCACGGTGTTTGACGTGTCAGCAAGTGAAGATTGATCATAGAAAACCTGCGGGATTATTACAACCTCTGCCAATACCAGAGTGGAAATGGGAATCGATCTCTATGAACTTCATCGTTGGACTACCGTGCACTTCAAAAAAATATAATGCCATTTGGGTAATTGTGGACTGACTAACAAAGTCAGCACAATTCCTACCTTACAACACGATGTACACGGTAGGAAAACTCGCAGAATTATATATGAAGGAGATAGTACGCCTACACGGAATCCCAAGCAGTATCATTTCGGATCGTGATCCACTATACACGACAAAATTTTGGAAGAAATTTCAGGAAGGAATGGGAACCCAACTAGACTTCAATTCAGCTTTCCATCCACAAACAGATGGGCAAACAGAGCGAGTAAATCAAGTAATAGAAGACATGCTCAGAGCGTGTATGTTAGAGCTGCAAGGATCATGGGATCAGCACCTACCGTTGATCGAGTTTGCGTACAACAACAGTTTCCAGACAAGCATTAAAATGGCACCATATGAAGCCTTGTACGGAAGGCGATGTAAATCACCAATCAATTGGGAGGAAATTGGTGAAAAATTTGTTTTGAGACCCGAGTTGCTTGAAGATAACGCCGCTATTGTCCGCATGATCAGAGAAAGACTAAAGGCGGCTCAGAGCAGACAGAAAAGCTACGCCAATATCAAGTGAACCAGTGTGAATTATAAGGTGGGTGAACACGTGTTTGTGAAGGTGTTGCCTATAAAAGGCGTGATGAGGTTTGGAAAGGGAGGGAAACTAAGTCCCCGTTATCTCAGACCCTTCGAGATTCTGGGTCGGGTGGGCAAAGTCGCATATCGCATTAGATTACCACCAGTGTTCGATCGAGTAGATAACGTTTTCCACATTTCTATGCTCAGAAAGTATGTGGGTGACCCTTCCCACGTTCTAGAAGGTCAACCATTGGAGATGCACGAGGATATAAGCATGATAGAAGAACCGGCGGATATATTGGATAGAAAGGAACAAGTGCTACGCACCAAAGTTATTCCCTTAGTGCTTGTCCGATGGAAGAATCATCTGGTCGAGGAAGCAATGTGGGAATGTGAGGCGAATGTCAGAGAACAATATCCCAACTTGTTCGAAATTGCCAACTAATTAGTTCTATTCAAAATAATAATATGTAATGATTGGTAGTATGAAAGTCTCTATTTTTTTTAATGAATGATTGAATTTTATTGAAATTTTAGTATATTAACTCCAAATTATGATAGAACCAACTTTTGTGTGAAAAATTCCAGATACACAACATATGAAACTAGTGGTGAGGACTATTGACAGAAAACGAGCAAATGAGCACCAAAAAAACGTTTCTGGGCTCGCTCGAGCGAGCCACATAAAATCATAAACTTCGCTCGCTCGAGTGATGACTATTGCTCGCTCGAGCGAGGTATTTTGACCGCTTGAGCGAGAATTTATAACCGCTCGAGTGAGGTCAGAGTATATATATGGGCGGAATTCTGTTCCTTTATTTCATCTTCACGCGAAAGACTCCCGAGTGAGAGTTGGGGCTTCCTTTTTCAATCTCCAAGCCTTTCCACCCGATTCAAGCCGGATTTGGACAATCCGATCTGTCAAAAGCGTTCTAAAAGGTGAAATCTTCACTATTTCTACCTTATTTTTATTTATAAATTCTTCTTGAATATCAATGGCTTCCCAAAGCCCTAACCCCCAACCTAGGAAATGGGTGGCGATTCGATCGCCATCATCGCGCAACCAAGTGCCACAGACACCACAACCACCCCCATCCACACCTCCTACCCCAATCCAATTAAATGAATGGTGGGGATCGAAAATTTTTGAGAATGAATGGGAGATCCATCCCTCTTGTTTTGGGGATCCGACGTCCATCCAATGGACTTCAGATTTCCTTTCAAACAACCACCTACGAGCACTGTTGATACCTTTTGGAGCTCGGTACTATCCGAGGCTCGTAAAATTATTCTACCAAACACTCAAGACAAACGTGAGTGAGGACTCTATTCTCGTCACCATTGACGGGAAAGAACTTATTTTCGGCATTGCCGATGTCTCCTCCGTTATGCAGTGCCTCGACACATACATACCCCCTTACTCTACCACATTTTTATGGGAACATAGGCTTCTCGACCATTATTGCCGACATTACTGGCGGCGCAACCGCATCAGGCCAATCAATCACCCGATCCCAATTACCACCACACATGTGGTTTCTAGATATTATATTTAAGAAAAATTTGCACCCGACCGGTCATGACCAAGAGCACCGTGAGACGATTTTGCGAGCTCTGCACTCTGCTTTCCACAATAGGTGGTTTAGCGCTTCGATGGTCGTCATAAAGGGCATGGAGCATGCCCATAAAAGAAACCTAAGGGGTGTTATTCCTCCGCCGCTCAACCGAATACCCTATGCACGTTTGATTTCCCGACTCCTCCATTCACGAAATGGGAAGGAGGGATTTCAAATCCGGACGGACAAACTCATGCTCACCAATAACGTCATTCCATTCCTCGCCCAAGACCTAAGCCAAAATCTAAAGAGCCTCTAAAATAGTGTGAATAAGAAGAGAGATCATCAGATTTCCCGACAGGTGACGCAGCAAACACCGGCGGGACCGACTGCTCCCTCCACTTCGTCTTCACAGCCCTTACCTACCACCGACAGCAGTATGATGCGAGAGATCCTCCTACAGGGGCGGGAGATCAGATTACATCAGCGGTTCTAGGAGTCGCTCCTCATAGACCTCATGGGCCATGCGTACTCGCAGACATAGAGGGAGCGCATCGGTGCTATGCAGGGTGTTATTTTTGGCGCATCTACCTCCGGCCCTGCTACGAGGAGAGCTACAGCGGGTGCCACTACCGCCAGGGAGGTTGTGGATGATGATGATGATGATGATGGGGACGACGATGATGAGGACGATGACGAGGAGTATGAGCAGAGTGACGACTAGGCTGTCAGCTATCATTTGAAAATTTTGGGATTTGAAATGTAATATTTAGTATTATGAGGTGAAAATTGTTGTTTAAAACAATCGTGACATGATTGTCACAAAATCTAGGGCGGACATAGTAGTGACTTGATATAGATATGCATAAATTTTGATTAAATGAGTCTATTTGGTACAATGTGCGTCTGTATAATCGAGTGTGTAGTTGTATGTAAATCCTTGTGTGGGTTCTCATAAATTGGAGTAGAATGAATGTCATTCTGCTTATAGCCGTTGAGAGAGTTCTAGAATAATTAGGTTGCTTGATACGACTGCCTTCTTATTTTTTATAGATTAAAAATAATTCTCCATGCAGGTATGATCTCGGGTCATTGGACCATATATTCAATTATCTGATTATAATTGTTTGAGTGTGTTGCTACGAATGTCTGTTCGAAAGCTTTTTAATAGCCGTATTTGATTCCTAGTGTCGTCAATTTTCGAGGATGAAAATTTTATAAGGTGGAGTGAATGTCATAACCCCAGATTTTTGAGAACCGTGCACATCACATACGATGCACTTGTACCACATATCATGCACATGTAATTGTGATTCACAAGGAAACCAAAAACTATATATACACACTATGTGTGTATATGTGAAACTTTCACTATATAAGTGAAAGTGGGGAGGAGAGTCTCTCCTACGTAACCTAAATTAGCATAGATAGAGAGAATGTAAAATAGAGAGAAAGAGAAGAAGGTTTGCAATAGAGAGAAAGAAGAGAAGGTTTGCAAAAGAGGAGGAGAGGTTCGTTGGTTTTTTTAAGCAATAGAGAACCTTGAAAATCTTCACGATTAGACGAAGCTTGAATCAAACTATAGGAGATCTATCGAGTAAGGTATGATTTTAAATGTTTATGTATGCTTTAAGTAGAGTTTAAACTATTGGACAAATGATCCTTGACACTATTAGGTCTCTCATGAAAAAGGTGATAGTTTTTGAACAGATAGAGAACATACATCTTTTCGTGGCTTGCTCAAGCGGTCTAAATGGCTCGCTCAAGCGAGGACAGAGAGAATATTCTAAGCATATTCGCATTTTGGACTCGCTCAAGCGAGACCCACAGTGAAGGAGAAGCCTGCTCGAGCAAGGCATCGCTTAGAGCTCCAGATACCTTAAATTATAATCGCTCAAGCGATGAATAGTGCTCACTCGAGCGATGAATCATTATCGCTCGAGCGATGAATAATGACCGTTCAAGCGAGAATTTATAACCGCTCGAGCGAGGTCAAGTGCTCGCTCGAGCGATGCTAAATGACCGCTCGCGTAAGGAATTACCCAGTTTTCTCATTTCTTTTAGTGTAAATTATGAGAGCTGTGTTTCAAGGGTTCTAGAAACTTTTCTGAGTAAATTCATATCACATGCGATGTAGGTGTAACGTGAGTTATTACGCGTAAACCTCTACGAGAAGGGAGCGATTTAGATTTTGCTTGAGTTAGGGAATATCTTGAAACATGTACTTTAATTCGTCAAAACCATGTATGTAGAGTATTTCAATCATGTAGAGTATCTCAAGAGAATAGTCTTATTAAATATGTTTCCAACATGTGTGTGTGCGTGTGTGAATTTAAATGGAAATCATGAAGTCCCCAAGGGACGTAGAATTGTAACAATGGGCATCTGAATGATGCATTAAACCAGTAACATCTCAGGGATGCAGATGAAACCAAATGGTGAAACCAAAGAAGAACGATAAGGCCTAATATAATAAAATTAGCACAATCACGGTGAATAACTATATGTAGAGCACATTCGATATTCTGTTATTTAAGGTTTAATTAGAATACCCCACCGACGTGGCGGGATACCCACGATTGACTCGACAGGATATTTGTGACCGGTACGACGACCAAACCGTACACAATAGCACATCCCAAGGACGTTGAATTGAGAATAGACCCCGCCGCCTAAGAGAAAGGGGCCTGGGTAGTATTGAATTTTTAACATATAACAAGTGTCTATTTAGACGACGATGGTGGGTATTCCATCGGGCTCGATGCTATATTGCTCGGGGACTATTTAAGTTAAGATTTAAGTGATTAGGCAGAATCCATTACTATACCAGTAAGACAAGAATAAACCAAGTCATGCAAAGTAATGGTTGTATCTATCATTTTATTTCCAATTATTTTATTATCTTTCAGCAGTTCTATCAAATAAATTATATCTTTAAACTGTTTTAACATACATGTGAGAGCTTAATTTATATGTTCACTGTGTTTCCCTATTGAGCTAGGATGTAGCTCACCCCTTATACTATATGTCGCAGGTCCAGGACTAGTGGTAGCAGAGACTTCTGGAGACGTTGATCCGGGGGATTCGAATTACGTGCCCACAGAAGAGTCAGAGTCTCCTCCTGAAGAATTCTTCTAGGAGACCCATTGCGTACTTTGAGAATGAGTTGAGAGTATTAGGTCTGGGTTGGTATGTCAAGCCTCTTTAATTTGAATGTAATTAAATACCTTTATTCTTTGACAAACCGTCTGGGGTGAATAGTTATCACCAATGGTTTGGGTCAGTTCTTATGCCCATGAATTGGCATGGGACAAGAACTGTATCTAGAGTTTCTTTTATTTAAAATGCATGAGAACTTGTTAGAGTAGATGCTTGTGCCTTACTTGTAGTCTTTGGCTTGTATATACCAATGCTCCGTACAGAATCACAAGGCACGACCTTGAAGGTGGTACTGATGGCACGGGTTTCAGAGTGTTGAAATCCAGGCTGTCACAAAATATGTGTGCAACAGTTAGAATATTCAAGAGTTATTGATAGCCTTATGTATGCAATGCACTGTATAAGGTTGGACATTGCATTTGCGGTAAGTAAATTAAGTAGATTTACAAGTAATCCTAGTTATGCTCATTGGAATGCCATATCTCATGTTTTTAGATATTTAAAAGATACTATTAATTATGGTTTGTATTTTTCTAGATATCCTCAAGTTTTAGAAGGATATAGCAGTGCAAGTTGGATATCTGATTTAAAAGAATCAAAGTTTACAAGTGGATGAATATTCACTTTTAGAGGTGCTGCGATCTCATGAGGATTAAAGAAGCAAACTTGCATCACACATTCTACTATGGAATCAAAATTTATTGCATTAGCGGCAAGTGGAAAAGAAGCAGAATGGTTTAGGAATTTACTAATCGAAATTTCAATTATGATTAAACCATTTCCACCTATTTCTATACATTGTGATAGTGAAGCATCACTATCAAATACTTATAGTCAAACGTATAATGAAAAAAATAAACACATTGGGTCTAAGTGTGACGACCCGACTTTTCCAATCCCTAAGGTATAGGAAAGGCTGGTTCATCAACTTATTGATTTCTCAATAAGCCGTAACAAACAGATGCCGGCAACATAACAAAGATCTAAAGACAGAGGCAAAACATATATTAATCCAAAATCAAAAGCTTTCTATAACAGAAATTATCCATCACTGTGAGGAACCAAAAAGAACCACCGGTGATGGCCAATCCAACACCTAAAATAGTGGTTCACAATAATGGTTCCTCGAGTGATATCAAAAGAACCAAAACAAAGGCCTAGGGCCCAATATTCAAAATAATATTCTGACAAAAGTACCAAAAATAAGGGATCTAGGATCAAGGGAAAAACTCCTCAGCTGGTATGTCCAATTCCTCCTCGAAAATGTAATGGAGTCCTTCAGATCCTCTGACCCAAGGTCAGTCTTAGCACCTGTGACGTATAGTCGAGGGTGAGCTAACAACCAAGCCTAATAGAGTAAACAAATCTATTTGCATTTCATTATAAATAAAGGTTTTCAAAAGACAGAAATCGGATCAAATATGGTTTTCAAATGATGCTTTGCAAACTAAATCTCCAGTTCTAATCATGAGTCAAAACACTAGAATATTCATCTAATGTGTTCAAAATCTTCTGAATTAGCATGCTTCTTGTCTTAAATTTATAACTTAATTTTATCTCTCAAATTTTCTATAGCATGAGAGCAGACTACGTGACCGATGGGAAACCCTACTGACCATCGTCGTTCATGAACCCATTTTCTGAAGTGCAACAAGCCCCTACGCTATGAGGGAAACTTGCGCCAAAGTAAGACCGTCAACACGGTTGGTTGAATCTAGGGCATCGTTCGTATGAACCCCAAATCGAATGCAAATGCTAACATATATCAAGGCTTATTATTCATAATAGAATACTGATTTTTCAAAGTTCTGATTCAAAAATTTACTGAGGTTTTGAGGTTCAAATTACTAAGTTCTTAGTCATAACAACGTTTCCAATTTTCGAATTTGTGTCATATATTCAGAGTTTTATTCATGCTGTGCAACAGAATTTCCAAAATTTATGCTTCTTAAATGAAACAATCAAACAATCTTTACTTATAATTCAATGCAAATCAAATATAAGGTTCCCCTACCTCAACAAAGAAGGTTCTAAAGCAAGCATAAGCAGTCCTCACCAAGGACTCCCATTATTCAAAACCTACATATATTAACACTCTCAGTGTTAATATAGAACCAAAGAAATCAAACCAAAAGCTTGCGGAGAAAAAAAATCCGACAAAAATTTCAAATGCCAGAAACATGGCAGCCCTCGAATTTCAAAAAAATCTCATCAGTCACAAAAATCAGAAGATCGACCTCGATTTTCAAATCGATGGTCGATTTCCAAATTTGACCCTCGAATTGGAAATCGACCCTCGAATTCAAAAAATTTGCATCAGGCACAAAATTTGGGAAATCGACCCTCGATTTTCAAATCGATGGTCGAATTCCAAATTCAACCCTCGAATTGGAATTCGACCCTAGAATTTCCCCAGGTCTGTGGCTGTCAAAATTTCCATGTCCGGACTCTTTCTTTCATGTTCAACCACAACCATCTGATTTATAATGAACACACCTAATTCAAATCTAAACAAAATATAAATTAAAATGACACAAGGAGGTTCAAGGACCTACCTCTTGTAGTTTAAATCGTTGCTTCCGTTGCACCAATTAACGCACCGGAACTCATCTCCAAAGCTTAACGATTTAGATCTTCAAATCAGTTCATCATTCTAATGAGGTGGCCACTCAAACCTCTCCTTAGTGCACAGGACAGATCCCCTTTTTCTCAATATCCACTCCCCTATCCTTCTCTTCCAATAACCCAAACAGATCCGAATTTCAATACGGAGCTTATCAACGGTAGGGATGGGGAGAGTAATTCTCAAGCTTTCTAGATCTAGGATCAAAATGAGGCAAAGTCTTAGAGGCTTGTAAAATTTCCCACGAAAGAGAGAAGTTAAACTTCTCTTTCAATCTTTCTTATAACCAAAAGCCAAGCAATACAAATATCTATATTTTATTATTTTACAACTTATTGTTAAGTAGTGAAAAATACCATTTTTCACCCCTAAACATGAGCCTTGAAAGACCCTTGAGAAGACTAAATAAGTGCTTTAGTGTGCATTTTATAGCTAACCAATCAGACAGGTCCAAATCCGAAAAGCATCTCAAAAGTGCCAAAAAGATGACAATCCATGTCAGTCCAAAGGAAGGAAGTGAAGAAACAGCCTCAGCAATGGCTAAAGAGGGTCTAAAAGAGCAGACAAAGACCTGAAGCAAGAAAGAGAGCCATTCGCAAAGAAAAAATCAAGTTAAAAGTCAATTCGCAAAGAAGAATGGGAGCCTAGAGTTCAATTCGCAAAGAACTTCTACTATTCGCAAAGAACTTTGAACTTTGCGAAAAGAAGAAAACACTCTGCGAAAAGAAGAGAAGTCCTTTGCGAAAAGATCTCCTGAAGCCAAAATGCTTTGCGAAGAGAGCTTCTGGAGCCAAACTACTTTGCGAAAAAGCCCTTAAACTATGCGAAATGGCATTACGGGGATTCTGCTCGTCAGAAGGTATTTCAGGAAACTTTGCACGCGCCCCAATGCGTTTTAAAACCCAAGGACATTCTGAAAGATTCTGAGCACGAACCAAAGGCATATTCCACCCCATGTGAACACCCAAAGATGAAATTACTTGGCGGGAACTTCTAGAAGCTCAAACAGATTTTTGAATTACATAACAGAATTGATGCCTCTATTTCCTGATTGGCTGAACCAGATCAAGCATTTCTGATTGGCGAGCAGATCCGATCCCGGTGCTCGACTCCTATTGGTTGATACAGATCTATCCAATTCGATTGGTTGATACACATCCGAGCTTAGGAAAACTATAAATAGATCAACCATTTACCCAATTTGGGTATCCAGATTTTAGAGTTTTCATCTCTGTTTCCCTCATTCCGGTCAGATAGCTTATCCCGAACCCCTGTAATCCCTTCTTGTAGTTTACCTTTGAGAGCCATTGTGAGTGATTTGTACTTCCAAGTTCGGATTCAAGGATCAGAATCGAGGGCTCTCGAGAAGCTCGTAGAAGTCCGAGGGCTCTCTAAGAAGCCGTGCTCTGTAATTGTAACGTTGGATTTTAAAAGGTTGTAATTTGTGTCTTCTCCATTGGAGTCATGTCGAGGGTTCGAATGATCACCTTAGTGCATTAGACTTCTTTAGATTCACTTATCCGCATCCAACTTCCTTAATTCATCATCCACAATGCGAATTAGCGTTGGTAACCTAATTCAAGCGGCATTTACGATGATGTTCATGTTACGAACTAAAGAATAGGCCACAACTATTGGATGATGTGACCATTGGATGATCATAGCCATAAGTCTAAACCTATTCCTTAATTCGGATTTATTTCTCTTACATCCTGTCTTTGGTAGCCAGATGAAGATTGAATCTGCTGTTGAACTCGACTCTCCATTAAAATTCAGAGGCTAAAGTACATGAAGCTATTATTTCTGCATTTGTCTTATTTTAAACATCTCCCCAACTCGGATCTGGATCATGTAGTTAGTTCTTTTCTTTATTTGCTTATAGTTAAATGTGACACAATCCAACACTCTCTTTTATCTATTCTTTTTTTTAGATAATTATAGAGCCAGATCTGGTAGCACAGATCTAGAGGTTTATCTCTCAGTTTAGACAAACTTCTCTGTGGACGATCTTGAAATACTTACTTTTAAAACTTGCTACAATTGGCCCTGATCTTGCAGGCCAGTGTTAGCCCCAATGTGCCGATATCCCTTTCATAAGTTAACATCCATATAACCTAGCATTCTTTAATTCTTTAATTTTTGATTCATAATGCACACAATTATGGCACACTTGGAGCGACAACACTTATCCACTTAAGTTGAAAAATGTGTCCCATGCTAAACACAAACACCTACGTTATTGTGTGAATCATCAATTACATGACTTGCACACCTCTCGAGACAAATTCCTTCGGTCATTTATCTTATTATAGCCTTAGCTTATCAAAAATCTAAAAATATTCTACAATAATTTCTGGACATGCTTACCAAGGTAAACAAAAAATAAGCCAAAAATATCAGGGATATTACACTAAGACATAGCTATGTAAAATAATTACTTAGAGATGGAGTCATCTCAATAATTGGGGTCAGGTCTGCAGAAAACCTGACGGATCCGTTTACTAAAAGTCTTAGCAGAGATGGGACTTACAAGACATTAATCGGGATGGGTTTAAAACCATTAAACCTAAACAGTCACTTATGATGGGAACCCTACCTAATATTTGTTTAATCAATGTTTAAGTTCAAAGGAAAAATAAGTCATAAATATGTGGTGGCTAAAGGGTACTACATTGTTGAGAAATAAATCTCATATAAATCCTAGGAATGGTAGTATTTTTACCTATAATAGATAAGGAGAGGTTGAACATTGTTCTTAATAGTCCTATAACACTATGTGTAGAGATGTTAACGTTACAAGGACATCTCTTATAGGTCTACTAATATAAGTGTGAAGGTGGAGCTGCTTTCAATGAGACTTGGCTTTATCTCTTATAGGTCTACCAATATAAGGGGGAGCTGCATAGGGCCTAAATGTGTTAACCTATTTATTGAACACCAAATATATGAAATATATGTGTGAAATAATTTCGATTTGTCTTATAAGATCGTTAGTTCAAGACTTAGTTTTACTAAAGACCTTGGCAAGCCTTGAATTATTTTCACTAAAGTGAAAATTCAATTCTGTAAGACATTTTCATCTATGCATATATTTCTGGCATTACTCTATTTTTAATCTTTAAAATAGTGGGGGATTATTAGATATTTTAAAATTTGTGGTGGATTGTTGGAAATTTTAAAATATAATTTTTGGTTTCTTGCTTTGTGGTGAATAGTCCCACATCGTATGAACAATTTTTTGGGTTTTTAAATATATTTTGAAAGTTTGGCTCAAGGCTTGTAGCCTTCACCGAGGGGGTACCGAATTTTTTGATTTTTGCCCCCATGCACTTTATCAGTCACACACACACGCGTGTGTGCGCCGAGCCGAGCTGAGTCTGATCGGGCACGGGCACGAGCACGAGTACCTGGCATGGCGATGCGGTGCGGTGTATTTAGTTAATTTTTTGAACAAAAGTGTAACTATTTTTTATAGTTTTATTTATTAGAATTGAAACCGCTCTTTTGTAAACGAATATGTCTGTTCAATTTCTTAAATTGATATGTCCGTTCAGTTTCTTTTAACGGATATGCCCGTTTAATTACACTCCTTGTTTTCTATAAAAGGAACCTGAGACCCTGTTTTTCGCTCACTGCGTTTTCTATTTTGATTTCCTGATTTAAAGATTTCTTTCAGAGTTCCTTATCTTGCGTTGTTTGGTGTTCTGGTTGCGTGATCAGATTCACCAAATCTAATCACACGAACACGATGCTGGTTCGTTGTATCTTGGAATCGATTTGCCAGTAACCTATTGGTGACCACTAGATCATAGTGGTAGGGGGCAAATCTCGATTTAAAGATAACGATATTTAATGTAATATCCCTGATATTTTTGGACCTATATTTATTTACCTCGATAAGCATGCCCAAAAGGGCAAATCTCGGTTTAAAGACAACGATATTTAATGTAATATCTCTGATTTTTTTGGACCTATTTTCGTTTACCTCGGTAAGCGTGCCCAAAAAATTTACTGGACGAGTCCGATTTATTTAGGTAGGATAAGGTATGAGATGGAAGGTGTTCAAAGGATATTGATTTTGGACTTGTGGAAGCTATATGGTTGGAAACATATACACTAAGATATATGTTAGTGCTTAATACCGAAAACTAATTCAATTTAAGTCGATAGAATTTTTGGCATGAATGTCATGATATTTATGAGAAATATCATGATATTTTGAGGTGGGAAATTTAGTTATAAAGGGAGAGGATTGAAGGAGAAGTTGATCTCTTCTTCACGTGAGAACCTAAATCCTTGCACTCCCTACAACCTTTGCAACCTTGCTTTGATCTTAGATCCCTTGTGATTGGAAATCCCTCTCTCCATCTTAGCCATACAAAAAACTCTTGTGCTTTGCTTCGGAATTGTTGGTTATATTTGGAAGGCTATGGGAGAGTGGAGGAATTAATATGGGCAACCATTGCTGTAGCTGAAATGGTTAGAGGTGGACTGATTTTGGAGTCCAACTGACTAAAGCTCGCGGGTTGATCTGGTGCGTAGACTTAGATCAACGGGAATCAAAGGAGTTAGCTTCAAGTGGTTGGCTTTAAAATTTCTTTTGATTAAGTTAATTATGCCTAATTTACTTTAGATAGATGGTGTGACAGCCCAGATTTTGGCACCCCGAAACCCGTGCCATCAGCACGATCCTCCAGACCGTGCCCCAAAGCTTAGCACGGAACATTGGTATAATAAGCACAATTAAATAAATAAAGCAATTAATCTCCCCACCTTGGGAATTTTCGTCCTCGAAAATAACCTAAAGGTGCGGCGGTCTAGGTCTCCCCCCCCACACTCTCGGTGAGGTAGCCCAGTGAAGTTACACGAATTATAACAAAAACACATACGTGGTATAAAAGATAACAGTCGTAGGAGTAACAAAAGATATATATTAATCAACAGAAAATTTATACAACTGGTTACATTAATTTAAATGACAGTACAACAAATGTTTTCTATACAATCAAAATAGAAAGTAAAGTATGGCTCATGCCATCCCCTCGCCAGGCTGGTCTGGTGCTGGAGCGGGCTGCTCCCTCTGAGCTGGCGGAACTATGGGTGCTGGCAGGTCTGCAGGAGCGGGCTGTGGCTGTGGTGGTAGCGGCGGCTGTGGTGGAAGCGTCTCAGTCGGCGGAGCGGATGTGGATGTGGAAGGAGCCGCGTCTGTAGTGGCTGTGGTAGGATGGAAGACGGGTCCTCGGTGGAAAGTCAGCGTCTCCGCTCCACCTCCCGGGCGAGGTAGCGGTATGCAGTGGGGTAGATGTGGCGGAGGGTGTGGAATAGAAGGAAGTCCATCCTCCGGTTCATCCTTTCGTTGTTGGCCTCCATACGGGCCAACACCTCCTCTATGGTCGGCCCTGATGAAGCGGCGCGCCGGCGGTAGGATGAGGTGGGTGTCGTGGGCGCGGAGTGGGCTGGCGGTGTCAGTGAGGCTGTTGTGTGAGGTAGCCCTCTCCACCAAAGGTTCGGCTGCGGCAGGGTGTGCCCCACCCACGGGTGGGTCCTGCTGTGGTGGTGGGGGTGGCGGTGGTGCTACTGCTGCTGCTGTTGCTGCGGCGACTGGAGCGGGACCCGGAGCCGGTAGGGTCCGCTTGAGCAGATTGTAGCTACGGGTCTATGAAGACTTGGAGAACGTCTTCACGCAATCCGTAGCCCTCACCTCGTGAGGTGAGATGATGTAAGAGGGATCGTTGGAGTAGCATTCCAACATGCTCGAGATGAGGCGAGCATAGGGCATCTTCTCCTTGGGCCGGAGGTTGCCCTTCATCAATTTGCCCTTGATGTACCCCATCCCCTCAAGGATGACCATGGTGGCGTCGAACCACTGGCCACAGAAGGCCGCGTAGAGTGCGTGTTGCACTCGATCCACGCGCTCGGTGTCGTGGCGCATAGGGTATAGGTTGCACTTGACCACCGAGTCAAGCATCCACATATAGTGGGGAAGGTCAACCCTCTTTATGGAGGAGCCCGACCCCTTTTACCATTGGTCATGCGGATCATGACATCCTCAAAGCGGGGGTCCTCCTCGAAGGGTGGGAATAGGGTGGTCTCTAGGGTAAAATCGAGGTAGCATTCAAGCACCTCGTGTATGTGATGACGAGTGATCGTGTAGTCTCGACCCTCTATGGTGGTCTTGATCACATCGTCGGTCGGGCCGTCCACAAGCCCTTGGTAGAATAATCTCACCAATCTAGGGCAGTAAGAACCCCGGATTGGTTTGAGAAGGTTGCCGAGACCGGCGTTGTTGAGGTAGTTTCGAGCCCATTGGGTCTCGCCCGGTAAATCGGGATTTGTGAATAGGGTGTTGGGTCAATGATGTATTCGACCTTGAAGGTCTTGGCCGCCCACCATTCATTTGGTTGTACCACATTAGTGGGTGGTGTGGCATGGGTGTGGACTCGCGGGAAGACTCGCGCGTAGACGCACTCGTCGAACCGGAGGTGGTCTCCGATGTCGACGGTGACGGAGTCCTCACCGGCGATGGGGTAGGTGGTGGTGGCGCGGCGTTCTTACGCCGGACCGGTAGTTTGGAGGTGGCCTTCTTCGAAGACAACCGAGTTTTGGGCGGCATGGTTGGTGAAATAAGCTTAAACTAGGTTTTACCTAATTCAAATTGAAAGAAGAGTATGAAATTAGGGTTTACCGTGGGTTTGAAGGCGATACCACTCGAATACAAGCCGAAAAACTAACGGAGAAGGGAACCCTAGGGCGCCGGATGGTCGGAGAAGAAGAAACCGAAACGCCTAAAAATCTCTAGGTGAAATGATTTCGAATGGGGAATGAAATCCCTAAATTTATTTATATAGGCCCCAGCTCGATTAATCAAAATCCAGAATCGATTAATCGAGATTCAAAACTAGATTAAGCTGCGTAAAATCGATTAATCGATTTCCCAAATCGATTAATTGAAAGTCAAATTCGATTAATCGAAACCATTTCGATTAATCGAAATCGTATCTGTTTCAAATTTTAAGTTTTTGAGCTCACTGGCGCGAGCCAGTCGATTAATCGAAATCCATTTCGATTAATCGAAATTTCAAAATCGATTAATCGAAATTCACTTCGATTAATCGAAATCGTGCAGTAACTTCCAAAATTTTCAGGATTCTTTAAGTTATTCGATTAATCGAATTCCACTTCGATTAATCGAATTTCACTTCGATTAATCGAAATCGTTCCTCTGACTTCATATTTCTTCCAAGTCCCTTTAGTAATTCGATCAATCGAACTTCCAGTTCAATTAATCGAAATCCCAAATCGATTAATCGAATTTCCAAAATCGATTAATCGATCCCAAATCGATTAATTGAAATTATAACTCGATCACTCAAAATTTCATCCTATGTCTGTTCTAACTCTTTTTCAAATTTCCAGTCACTGGCAGGTGCCAGTCGACCAATCGAATAAAATCGATTAATCAAAATTCCAAATCGATTAATCGATTTGAAATTCGATTAATCGGTTTTACCCAATTTCTGTAGATTTTCAATTTCCTTGGTTCTTTAATTTCTTTTGGTAGTTTATGTCATCAAGTGGTTCATAGTTCCATAAAAACACATACACTTGGTCATGTGCATAAAAATCTGGTCGTTAAATCATACTTTGATCAAAACTTCCATTGAATTACAAGTATCGTGGAGATTCCACAAACATGTTTGTGGTTTACATTGGATTCTCACGTCGTTGGAAACAAGGCTGGATATTTTTCCTTCACATCGGCCTCTCGTTCCCAAGTAGCCTCTTCTTTTGGATGATTGTTCCACTGAACAAGCACTAAGGGAATCACTTTAGTCTTGGATACTTGTTCCTTTCGATCCAAGATTTCCACAGGTTCCTCTATCGTGCTCATGTCCTCACACATCTCCATAGGTTGTTTTCCTAACACATGAGACGGATCATTCACATACTTTCTGAGCATCGATATGTGAAAAACGTTATGTACTCGATCAAACAATGTGGTAAACCAATGCGACATAACCTCACCTATGCGTCCCAAAATTTCAAATGGTCCAACATAACGTGGGCTTAACTTCCCTCTCTTGCCAAATCTCATTACGCCTTTTATAGGTGACACTTTCACAAACACGTGCTCCCCCACTTTATAGTCGACACTAGTCCGCTTCATGTCGGCATAACTTTTCTGTCTACTCTGTCGACTTGACCTTTCTCGATGATTCAACAACAAGTGGCGTTGTCTTCAAGTAGTTTTGGCCCAAACACAAATTTTCACTGTTTCCTCCCAATTGAGGGTGATTTGCATCGTCGTCCATCTGAGCTTCATACGGTGCCATGCCAATGCTCGTTTAGGCCGTTGTTGTATAATTCGAGCAACGGTAGATACTCATCCCAGTATCCTTGCATATCTAGCATGCACGCTCTGAGCATGTCTTCTATTATTTGGTTCACTCGCTCTGTCTGCCTATCAGTTTGAGGATGGAAAGCTGAACTAAAGTCTAGTCGTGTTCCCATTCATTGAAATTTCTTCCAAAACTTGGATGTATATAGTGGATCACAATCTGAAACTATGCTGCTTAGAATCCCATTTAATCTTACAATCTCCTTCATGTATAAGTCTGCCAGTTTTCCTGCTGTATACGTAGTATTGTATGGCAAAAAGTGCGCTGATTTGGTCAATTGGTCTACGACGACCCAAATGGCATTGTGTCTCTTAGCGATGCACGGGCAATCCAACAATGAAATCCATCAAGATTGATTCCCATTTCCATTCTGGGATTGGTAAAGGTTGCAATAGTCCAGCAAGATGTCTATGATCAACCTTCACTTGCTGACAAGTCAGACACCGTGACACGTATTCGGCCACGTCTTGCTTCAGTCCTCTCCACCAGTAGTTCTTTTTCAAGTCTTGGTACATTTTGGTGCTACCAGGGTGGATAGCATAATTTGACTTATGGGCCTCATCAAGAATCGTTCGCCTTAGATCGGCATTGTCCGGAATGCATAGACGGCCCTTAAACAATAAAGAACCATCTTCTTTAACCGAGAAGTCCGACCTGATGCCTTCACTCACGTCTTGATGAATCTTTGTCAATTCCGGATCTTTCATCTGTAGATCGTGGATATGTTCAAATATCACTGGCTTTACTAATATGTTAGCCAAAAAGGATCCGGTGGCTTTTGACTCAATGTTCACATCGTAGAATGCCAGGTCTTCCAATAATTTCCATCGGTGCATACCCAAAACCAAACAAGCTAACTGAGCTGAACCTTTTTGACTCAACGCGTCGGCTACTACATTCGCCTTGCCTGGATGGTATTGTATGGAGCAATCATAATCCTTGAGGAATTCCATCCACCTGCGCTGTCTCATGTTGAGCTCTTTCTATGTAAACAGGTATCGGAGGCTCTTATGATCGGTGAAAATCTCAAAAGTCTCACCATACAAGTAATGTCTCCAAATCTTCAGCGTAAAAATGACTGCTGCTAGTTCCAAGTCATGAGTCGGATAATTTTTCTCGTGTACTTTCAGCTGTCTTGATCCATAGGCTATCACCTTCTTGTGTTGGTTGAGTACACAACCAAGGCCATTGTATGACGCGTCATTTGTACACGGTATCCTCCATCAAGGAATCGCTAACACCGAGCCGGCTCGTTTTGAGTTCTTGAAAACTCTTCTCGCATGCCTCACTCCACTCAAACCTTGAATCTTTTCGTGTCAGCTTTGTGAGAGGTCCCGATATCTTTGAAAACCTCTCGACGAAACTTCGATAATAGCCTGCTAAGCCCAGAAAACTTCGGACATCGGTCACTGTCTTTGGTTGCTCCCATTTAACCACTGCTTCTATCTTTGCTGGATCTACAGTGACACCATGCTTTGAAACGACATGTCCCAAAAAGTTAACCTCTTCCAACCAAAACTCACATTTGCTGAGTTTGGCATTCAATTGGTGTTCTCGTTGCGTCTGTAGAGCAATCCTCAAATGTTCTTCGTGTTCCATCTTGGATTTGGAGTACATCAATATATCATCAACGAATACTACGACGCAGGAGTCCAAGTGTGGTTTAAACACTCGGTTCATCAGATCCATAAACGACGCCGGAGCATTCGTCAATCCAAACGGCATCACAAGGAATTCATAGTGTCCATACCGTGTCCGAAAAGCTGTCTTCTGGATGTCCTCTGCCTTGACTCGCAACTGATGATATCCAGATCTCAGGTCGATCTTGGAAAAATACCTTGCTCCTTGCAGTTGGTCGAATAGATCGTCAATTCTAGGCAAAGGGTAGCGGTTCTTCACAGTGAGTTTGTTCAATTGTCGATAGTCAATGCATAGTCGCATTGACCCATCCTTCTTCTTGACAAACAAGACCGGTGCTCCCCATGGAGACACGCTCGGTCTAACAAACCCCTTGTCCATAAGTTCTTGCAGTTGTTCCTTCAACTCCTTTAACTCAGCAGGAGCCATTCTATAAGGCGCTTTCGAAATAGGCTCCGTTCCTGGTGCTAAGTCAATGGCGAATTCTACTTCTCTTTCTGGAGGTAATCCGTGGCAATTCTTACGAAACACGTCGGCGAAGTCTCGCACAACTGCTATCTCAGAAATGACATTCTTTTCTTCCTTGCCCTCCTTTAAGAAAGCCAAGTATCCACTGCAGCCCTTTCTGATCATTTTCTCAGCCCTTACTGCTGAGATCAGTGGCACAGATGACGACCTCACTCCTTGAAATCGAAATGATCTTCTTGTGTTGCGTCTAAAAATGACTACCTTGTTCTTGCAATCGACGGTTGCAGTTTAGCATCTTGCGCGGATCACATCAAACCCTTGCATGTCTAACAGTATCAACTTTGCTTCCAATTCATGGACCTCTAGGTCTCGAACTGCTATAATGATGGATTTGCAAGCTAGCTCCGTGTCTACTAACTCTCCAGTCGGAATAGACACAGATAGGACGAAGTCCAATGCCTCTGGAACAATCTTCATCTTCTTGGCGAAACGTGGAGTGACGAATGAGTGGGTAGACCCTGGGTCTATCAACACTCTAGCGTCATATCCAACAAAGCATCCTTTTTCATATATAGTTAAAGTACCTATAGTATACATACATACATACAATAATTTACACATCAAAATACACCCTTAATTCACATATAGATTTAGTATTGAGAAAAAGAATCTATACAATTTCTAATGCATGCTCCTTCTCTATCTAAAATTTTTATAAAATGAAGATTTTCTTTAATTTAAAAGGGTCTCACCTTGGATGACGTCATGCACGTTCCCTGCTTCCTGAGCAGTGACTGCATAAGCTCTCCCCTGAACGATCGGCTTCCTTGCTTGAATGGGTCGTGGTGCTGCAACTGAAACCGTCTTTCTTTTATCCGTCTCGGGGCAATCCTTGATCAAGTGGCCCACCTTGCCACATCGAAAACAACCCCTAGTTCCCGCTCTGCAATCCACTGTTCTATGAGGCTTGCCACACTTGGCACAAGTCTCTCGAGGCGCGGAAGAAACAGTACGAGAACCCTGTGTGATAGTGGCGCCAGTAGACATGGCAGGGCTCTCATAGCGTAAAGGTCACCCCGACGCAAGTAATGGAAACCTCTGTTGGTGTTGTTGCTGCGCCGGCCTTTCGAAACCTCCCTGAAACTGTGGTCTCTGATTTTGGGCCATGAACCTCGGCTTTTTGTTCACCGGTTCATAGGTCCCCGTCCTTCCTTGTTCATTTCCTCCCCGCTGCTGCCCTCTCTCTCTATATCTATTTGTATTTTCTTCTTCCACAACCAATGCCTTACTCATGACCTCTTCATAGGTCCTCAGCTGAAATGGAGCTACGCCTCCCCTAACCTCAGGCTTCAAACCTTACTGAAACCTCTTGGATTTCATCACGTCGGTAGCGACATAATCCGGAGCAAAATGGGCAAGTCGTAGAAACTCCACCCCATACTCTCTCACTGTCATCCTCCCTTGTACTAACTGTAGGAATTGTATCTCAAGTTGGTTCCTCACAACTTCTAGAAAATATTGTTTGTTGAACTCCTCAACAAACTCCTCCCAAGTCCAAGGCAACTCTGGGGTCTCCTGAGCCCGAGTCCGTATCACGAACTTCCACCAAGGCCCAGCCTCCCCATCTAACATATAAGCTGCCCATCTCACACTCTCATCTTCCGTGCATGTCAGCACGCTAAAGACTTTCTCCATCTCCATCAGCCAGTTCTCAGCGGCCATTGTATGCCGAAAATGAAGGAGGTCTCATCCTCCTAAACTCTGTAAAGGATGAGGGCACGGCGCGGAGTCCTGAGTGGCGTGGGTGGTCTTTGTTCTCTTGTGCGTGTTGCAAAGGATCTGACTTGTTGTGCCATGGCAGCTGCCATAGTCTTCATAGTGTGCATCATCCTTTGTCGCTCCTCTCTATCTTCTTGTCTTTCTCTCACTCTCTCTTATTCTCTTAGATCTTGATCCTGCCGATCTCGATCCTCTTCATCATGCTGTCTACTACTACTGCCCCCTGGGGCCTCAGTACCTCCTAAAGGCACTCTATTAGTAGGAGAGATGTAATCATCTCCACTACGTAGACTCCTCTGTTGGCCTCCCCTTGGTCGGCCTCTTCCTCTAGATGACATTTGCGGCTGCATTTGAAACTAAAGTTTCGTTAGCAGAAGCCCCTATGTTCTGACCAAAAGGACGATTGTCAGAATTGCTAAAAGAAAATGGCTTTGATACCAACTGTGACAGCCCAGATTTCGGCACTCCGAAACCCGTGCCATCAACACGATCATCTTGACCGTGCCCCTTAGCTTAGCACGGATCATTGGCATATCAAGCATAAAATGAAATAATAATAAAACTGCGAAATTTAAATCTATATTAAAGCAATTCTCCAAAAGACAGTTCTACCCTCATGCCTCTGCATGAATGGAGAACCGATCCGAACCATCGATGATAGCAATCATCACGGATGGTTCGTCCCAAAAGAATAATCCCAAACTCAATATATACATGGTTTAACCAAAACAAGGCTTGACATACCAAGCCATACCAATCTCTCTCAAAAAGCCCTCAAAGCGGCACAACGGAGTCCTCTAGAAGAAGTCCTCAGGAGGTGGCTCCAACTCTTCGCCGGCCGCAAGGTCCGACTCACCGGGGTCAGCGTCCCCCGAAGCCTCGGCAGCTGCTAGTAGTGGACCTGCGACGTATAGTCTATAGGGTGAGCTACATCCTAGCTCAATAGGGAACAAAACACAGTTGAACATAAAAATTATTACTCACATATATTCCATGATATGACATGCATGATGTGTCTATACAATTACTGATAAAACAGTTAAAAAGTATTACATTTTACTGATAGTTTACTCGTGTCTTTTATTTACTCATGAATAATGCTGAAAAGGCCTAAAGCAAAACTTAAACTTTCAACTTAAGTAATTCCCAAGCAATATAGCATCGAGCCCCAATGAGATACCCATCATCGTCATCTATATAGGCACTTTTAACGTATTCCCTGGGAATACAATATAGTACCCAAACCCCTTTCCCCTGGGGATTGGTGGCGGGGTTTCACTTGTCTCAAATCAACACCCCTGGGGTGTGCTTACTATGTACGGATAAGCCTCCGCACTGGCCTACGGTTTCGCCGCCGTATCAGTCACGGATATCCTGCCGTGTCAGTCGTGGATATCCTGCCACGTCGGTGGGGTACCCTATCAAACCTCAAATAACAAAAATATCGGTGCCTTACATATAGTTATTCACCATGTAAGTGTGCTATCTTATATCAGTTAGGCCCTATCAAACATGATTCAATCTTGGATACATCCCTGAGATGTATCCATTCACTTGCATCACACCTGATGCTCTTATCTCTTTACTTCTTCATCCCCTGGGGATGGCTCATTATAATTACTCTTATGGATGTCACACACACACACTTTTCATAATTCTTAAGCAATAAAACATTTTGAATTTAATTCTATATCACTACATACATGCTCTTGTAAAATAAAGTACATGTTCAAGGTGTTCCCTACCTCAAGTCTTTGTTTGCTCAACGCATCAAGGTCCCACGTGGCTCCTTGTGCACTAGCTCACACGTACCACCTATGGTACCACATAACAGGTGAAACACATCACTAAAGATGCAATAAAGGAGGTCCAAGACCCTCCATGAAGCTTAAAGTCAGACTCAAAAGTCAACAAAATTTAGCACAGTCGATTAATCGTACTCCAAAATCGATTAATCGAATCTGATTCGATTAATCGATTTCCAAAATCGATTAATCGAAAGTCAATATCGATCAATCAATTCTTAAATCGATTAATCGAGATTCCCATTCGATTAATCGAAACCCAATTCGATTAATCGAAATTCTCCACTCTATCTATCGATTCTCAATTCGAGTAATCGAATTTCCAAAATCGATTAATCGATCCCAAATCGATTAATCGAATTTCTAAATCGATTAATCGAATTTCTATTTCGATTACTCGATTTCTCCAATCTATTTTCTTTCCTCCACTGGAGTTCACTGTAGGCTCCTAGTCGATCAATCGATTTCCAATTTTATTAATCGAAATCTAAAGTCGATTAATCGAAATTCAATTCGATTAATCGAGATCGGGGTCCTCTGACTTTTCAACTTCCTGGCCAATTTCGATTAATCGAAATTTCCAGATTCAGCCCCTTTCAGGCTGTTCTTCCCAATCTTTTTCCACTCTTTTTCCTCTACTTTTCTAAACCATTATCCTATGATTCAAACCATTTTTAACTACAATTTAACCTCTACAACCTATGCATTTTATTCGTAAAGTTTTACCTTGAATCAATCTCAAATTGATTAAGTTGAGCGGTTGGAAAGGCTAGGGTTTCCAGCTTTGCTTCGAGCGGATCCCTCGCGTCGAATCCGACGTTTATTGCTCGAATCCCCCCCCCTTCAACTAGCATTTACTCCTTGCATTAACTATGGTCTCCTTCTCTCTCTCTCTTCTTTGCTCTCTCTCAATCAACCAATTGAAAGAGAAACTAGGGCTATTAAACCCTTTTATCTCCCCCTTAGCTTGTGTGTTGAGCACATGCACCTCGATAGGTGTATGTGACCTTAGATTTACAACACACACCACATAGCCACACAATTTATCACATCTCATATGTTCATCACACCCCATGCTAACTATTAGACTTCTATTTGGTCAAACCTATGACCGATCGGGCACGGATCCCAAGGTCATAGTTTAACGTAATTTTTCGACTATTACAAGAAGAGAGTGAGTGCATTGTAAACGTTCATAAATAGTGCATATACTCTGTAGATGTAGCCCTAGATTAGGTGAATCACGTAAAGCTCTTTGTGTTGTGTGTGATTGCTTTTACGTCTTCTTTATTTTTCCATAGTCACCACTATAGGGAGTTTGATAGTGTGATTGAATTCCTAACACTCGCAAGACATCTGACTTGCAAAAGTCGAGTAAATCATTCACATAAGTCTGGTCTTAGACTCGCAAAAGACAAGTGAAAAGTATCTCGGAGTTTCGCCGTGGGAATTTCACAAGAGTTTTCGCCGCTTTGAAACAATAAGTTTCAAAATAATGGGTGCCATGTAAGGTTTGCAAATTGTGAAGTGCTTAGTGGCATGGTGGGACGATGGCATACCCTAGGGATTATCCAAGCCGAAGGCTGGGACACCTTATGTTATAAAAATAAAGAAATCAAACTCGAGGCACGTTCGATATGATTATTTACAACATTATCCAGACCCCTATTTAAGTTTAGGCTCATCTTTGCAACATGGAATTTGACAAGTCCTCTCTATGATATAATAAGCTCACTTGTAAAAATAGGGATGGCCTAGATAAGTTTAATATATGCATTTTTTGTTGCACCAAAATAGATAAATTTGTATTTAATAATGTCATGATTCTATATTTTATGTATGGTGGTTTTAGACTATGGATCTTCCTTAATAGACCTACGAATGAATTTTCTAGAATTACCTCTTAAATCATTTTTGATATATCATAATATATAGCTTGGATTAGTAGACATTGACGACCAACCACAAAGATGAATGTCCTAGTTTGTTCACTACAAAAAATAAGACTATTAGTGGCAATTTTTGGCGGCCAAAAGTAGCCACTATTAATAAAAAGCTTGTTGTTTCAGTAGCGATAGAACTAGTAGTGGCAATTATTTTATTAATAGCGGCAGCTTTTGGCTGCCGCTAAAACACCTTATTTTTGTAGTGGTTGCTTACCTTGATTGTATGTCATTGCTCTTTATTTGTTGTGTGGCTTTCACGTAATAACTTGAATTTTCAGCATTTATTTAAATATAACAAATGCTTCTTTGTCACTTCGATTTTCAATGACCCTTTTTATCACATATGAGATAGAACAAAATTTTGATCGACCACTCTGCTTGTACTTATGGGTTGGAAGATATAATTTATATTTATAAATAATTATAGGAGAATATTCATTGTTGTGACCATATAATAGTTTTGTAATGGCTCAATGGTAGGTAGTTTATATCCTCAAATTGGAGGTCTTAGGTTCAAAATCCACAATCTTTTAATATATTATTTTAAGTAATAACATCTTTTGAATACATAGTCAATAGAAAATATACATTATTGTTTGCTAACAATTTCATATGTTATAGATTAGCCTAGTGGTTTCAAGCTTTGGAGTTTATCCTTTAGGTTGATGGACCAAACTTTCCAAAATCCAATAATTAGTATTTTTGTATTAACTCTTTTAGAATCTAAATACCAAATTATATGTGTCTAACAAATTAGATGAACTCAAAAGAAAAGATTGTGAAAAGTTGTGTACGCACAAATTGTAGGAGCTCTCCCATTTTTTCTCTCTTATATTCTCTCGTTAGAATGATCAAATTCTCCTTTTTCTCATGATAAATTAGGGATAGATGCAAATTTAAATGAGAAGTTTGAGAGAAACCAACTTCAATTAGATTCTCTCCAAATCACCTTCCATTCATAACGAAGTCAACATTAGGCTTTCCCTATGTGGCAAATCCTAAGCAAAACAACTCCTAAAAATATTAAGTACAAAAGCCTTAAATTCTTCCCAGCATTTTAAATCCACATCTCAAATTCATGTGGCATATAAGCCGACCCCTCAATTCACCTCCTTGCACTTTCATTCTAGCATCACATGACATATATGCAAAAACATACTTCATGGGGCACTAAACAGATTTCAAAATCTTTCTTATCTATCGCACAACAAAGGAAAGCCCTATGATTTAGGTCCTAATTCAACATCACCATCCTCTTTCTTCCCACAAGATCTCCTCAAAGAGTCCGGTTGAGCACACTCAAATCTCTACAAATCTCTCAACACTAATTGACTATGGTTCGTAAAGCCACCTCAACCACTTAAATGCCTTCCTAGTGATATATGCACATACCCCATCTCATGTTTCCATGAGAACAACTATCATCATCATTGAACTCTCCATTGACGAATCAATCTTGTGCATCACCACAACCATACATGTGATGCATATAAATCATCTGACTCTTTAGGTTTATAATTGAAATTATTAATCTATTAGGGATTTTAGGCATTGTGTCCTATATAATGATTTTTTTACTAGTAAAATGATATATATATATATATATCATTTTACAGGCATTTCGATTTGAATGATAATTGTGAAAAAAAGAATGAAATCACCCATCAATTCGAAATGCAGACCCGCCCGATCAAACAACGGAAATCGTCGATTCAATCCATTGCGACCTAAGGACCCAAGGTAGGGGTTTTAATTATTTTCGGTTCTTGATTCATTTAGTTGTTTAGTTAAATGCATGAAACATATGTTTTGATATATTCGATCCGACCTAATATTCATTTTGTATAGTTTATGCCTGATATTTATATTATAATGATCGAATGTGGCCTTTATGTCGAAGACTTATATGAAGATGGGTACGCATGCTTAATATTCATATGTCATTGGTTAAAATATTACATAATATGATTGTTAAAAAATATATAAAACATTTAACAAAATATGATAACAAGATAAAATATGTCTTCGTCATGATTCGATATTATTGAGAATCACATCGGACTCATATCATGGGCCCAATGTGAGTTGTCAAAGCCATGGTGGTATGGAATGTCATTGGCGGCGGTTTAATTTCTTCGCGATAGTCTCACAACACTGAGATCAATGAGGTTGGTAATCCTATCACATCATGACTGCCCACAAATGATGATTAAGCAAGAAATACGAGTCACTCTAATTTAAATAGTCTAAAAAATTTCATGACATGTATAAATATACATGGAATAACAAGAATTTTAGTTAAATTTAAGTCATGCTAGAATTTCAAGACATGTGACACTAAGATAAGATAGTTTTTCGTATGCATGTTTCATTGAATATACAAGATTCAAGCCTTGAATATAATGAATAGAACAATAGGAATATAATTTCTCATAAATATTTAGTCCATAATCATTAATTGACAAGTTTCACAAGAATAATTATATTTTACCTAAGCAATCTCTATCTCAAGATCGTTGTTATGTTAGATGAGTAATAATTATATTTTACCTAAGCAATCTCTATCTCAAGATTGTTGTTATGTTAGATGAGTAATAATTATTGTATGCATATTTAATGGTTAAATGTTTCAAGGTATGGAGGGTAATTACCGACTCCCTACTAGGCACCGTGAATATTTTGTACTTACCCTGACACTTTGTACTGTAGATTCTAATGATATCTTTCGAAAGATGAAGTATCGAGAAGGATCAACAATATTTTTCTAAAGCTAATGAAACTCATCTAAAAGATTACTACTCATAGAATTAACATCCTTTGTACTCATGGATATATTATGGGATGGTAGACTTTAATGGATCTATTATATTCTCTTTATTTTATGGATTTATGGCTCATGGGTGTTAAGGAAATGGAACTTGTTTAACCTCGTGATAGATTAATTGTTGATCAATTTAAAAATAGAAAAAAGTGTTCTTATTTTCATAAACACTACGTGAAAACAAAGAAAAAATAACACCACTTACTTTTAAAATACCATAGACATCGGCCGTTGTAGAAGCAATTCACGTATACAACGGCCCATATCCGTGGTTAAACCAATACAACGGCCCACTTAAATGTACTATTTGTAAGTTAGTTGAGTTCGAACTTGCAACCTTGATCTCTAAAATAATTATGGCGCCCAAGTTAAACCAATACAATGACCCACTTAAAATAATTTCTGTGGAGAATCACAACGGCCCACTTAAAATAATTCCTGCGGAGACCCTTCCTCTTCTTTGCCCAAATCAATCACAATGACCCACTTAAAATAATTCCTACGGAGACCCTTCCTCTTCTTTGCCCAGAGACCCTTCCTCTTCTTTCCCCAAATCAATCACTTTCCTGCGTAAACCCTAACAGCAGCTTCTCGGTGGGGATATCATCCACAAGTTGTCGATCATGAACCGGAGATATACAATACACGATAGAAGATTAGAGCACAAATATCCAGCAAAGGCCCTTCTTCTTCGTCTTCTTTTCCCAGTGGAAACCTAGTAGCCGACTTCTTCATCTTCTTTTCCCAGCGGAAACCCTAGCAGTAGAAGCCCTTCTTCTTCTTCGCCTTCTTTTTCCAGCGGAAACCCTAGCAGCAGAAGCCCTTCTTTTTCGTCACCCTATTCTTTGTTCGCCCAAATACTTAGACATCGGAGGAGTGTCTCGTAGATCATTTGATCCGCATTGTGGATCATCGAATTGGTGGATCTCTGGTATTCAACATTTATCTTCTATCTCTCAAATCATTCGCCATCGAATTATAAATGACCATTTTTTACGGTTCCGATTGAACCTGGCCTGTTAGGCTCATCCACCTGTTTATGATAATTAGTGGATCATCAATGTTGACTATACGATCATGGATTATGCAACAGAAATCATGCAAGTCTTTTTACTTGATTCGTTAATGATTCTTCGCCATTTCTATCTGTGATTCCTCTTGGCTGCCATCAACTAGCTTCGACATGTCGATGCCGGGTATGTGCATGGAAGAGGGAGTTTTAGCTAGTTTAGACTTCTCTCCCACATCACGAATGTATGGGTGTGGGATCTCCATCGGTCGAGCACTGCTTAGCTCTAGGATGTCGTCGACATGGTCGATATTGACTGTTGGAGTTGCAGAGCATGGAACTGGAGGCATGGAAAATGGACTGCAACGGTACAAAAATTGCTTGTTATTTCCTATTGTTGATGTCAAAATAAATATTAACTATCAAACTTCTTTTCTTTTCTTTCTTTTTGAGAAGTTTGGGGCAATGTTTCAAGAAATGCTCACTTTCTTGACAGTAAAACTGTTTTTTTACATCAGTTTTTGATGTTGTCGGTACCTGATAATTGTCAAATTTTTGGACAAACCTTTAGTTTGGACAACAATTTTGGCAATTATTCTTAAAATGGCCATTTCTAATAGGTGCACTGATGATCATATCTACACTTTCAACCCTTTCACCACGAAGAACGTTCTTCTTCATAGAAAATTAGTGAAATCAATTTGTTCATATATATTCCATGTTTCTTTCTCCACATTATACGTTAGCTTCAACTAAGAAAATTATGCAGGAAGAAAATTAAGTGCAATATAAACCAAATAGTTATCTAGAAGATTCATACAATACGCCTTAATCTAAGACCCTAAATTAGTCATTCTCACAATATGTTCACGCACATTGCCCTGACCATTATAACACATGTATATAAGTTTATGCAAAAGATTCGAAAGTTTAACCTTCTGTGACTGAATCAATTGCTTACTAATAGCTCTCTGAATACTTTAGCGTTCAATTTTACATGAATCTATCTTTTGATGGCCTCAAAGATAGAATGTTTCATAATCATTATACACATACGATTTGACTATTCCCATTTATCGAGTTTTATATGATATTTCACTATCTCCCCAAGGTAAACTCATATCAAGATCTATACGGCCAAGGATAAACTCTATATCATCCTTTCACTTTTTAAATTTTGATTCATTTCTGTAACGTCCCGAAAATTTCGAGCTTATATAATGTACCTCGGGAAGCGGACCGACTAGTCACATCTTTGACCGGGTCAACATTGACTTGGTTGACTTAGTAGATCATAGGTGAGATGAGGTGTCTCGTAGAAACCATGTAGTTGGACTATGTATCCATAGATATATACACACACACACACACACACACTAGTTAGCTATATGCGTTTAACACCTAATATAAAATATAGGTTATAAGAGAAGGGGGAGGAATTTATTTCTCCTTCATTGGTTGTTGAGAAGAGTAAAGAGAGAGAGTGAACGAGAGAGAGAAGTGTTGTGAAATCTAGGATGGGTATATTAAACGTGAGGGATTGATTTATGATCGGAGATCTAGCAACTTGAGCTCGGTATCGAAGGACGATTTGAGATTTCTACCGGTTGGATCAAGGGATCCAACCGGTAGAAATGGTAAGCCCTACTATTTTAAGCTAATTTTAGTTGCTAAATGATAAAATCTAAGAGATTAGCTATGGGAAGAGATGATAAATGGATGAATGATGATAAAATGGGTTCTAAAGGATAGAACACGTTTCAAATATGAGAACGGAAAAAATCGTTCGATAAATTTGAGAACCGTGTGAACAATTTAAAAATCGTTCAATCGGTTTGCCAGGGGACAGAAATGAGATAAATTGGATTTATGAGGAAATCGATTGAACGAAATAAATTCGTTTGATCGATTTTGGATTTCGTTCGATCGATTTTAAAATCGTTTGATCGATTTTCCAAATTGTTCGATCGATTTAAAAATTATTCGATCGATTTGGACAAATACAGGTTTTTGTTAGATTTTTAATACGGGTTGTGCTTTGGTTGGGATTAGGCTTCTAACCCCAATGTCTTATACATGTAATGATGTGTTATGGGTGTTTGACCAGGCATAGTCTATGCCGAACCTAAGGATGATTAAGCCCTAGCTAGGATTGGAGAATCCTTGGACTCGCTTTGCGTGTGAGGTAGGGGAATATCTGAACTTGTACCCTCAATTATGAGAACGTGTATGTAGTGATATTAAAGATGCATGTTCATTAAAGCTTAGTGTAAATCTTTGTGCTTTGTAATGCTATGAGTAAAAACATGAAGGTACGGCATGTGTGCATACACGGTTAAGAAAAAAGGGTAGAAATAAGGAGTGTAATATATGAGACATCCCAGGGATGCATACGTACATTAGACATCTGAAGGATGCATCGGAATGTGCGACATCCCAGGGATGTATAGTGAATAGAAAGATCCAAGTTATGAGATGGATCTTTAACGGGATTGAACAGGCTGTGAATTTATATGTTTTTAACACAATTACACGGTGAATAACTATATGTAAAGGAGAATCGATTTAAGGTTTGTAGAATACCGATGCGACGATATACCCGTGGCCTCAATGAGGATATCCAATCGATGATCGTCTGGCTGACCAATCCATTACGAGGCATCCCAGGGATGTATAGTAATGTGCCCGTCGCCTATGAGAAAGGGACATAGGTCAGGATACTTGAAAAATAGTCTGATTAAACGACGATGCAGGGTATTCCATCAGGGCTCAATGCTATATTGCTCGGAGATTATTTAAGTTAAACATTTAAGTCATCAGATCAGCCTGTTTGCAATCACAAGAACTAATTACGTCTGATGTCATGAGTAGAGTAATAAAAGCAGTCTATTTATTTTCTTGCGTCTCAAACTATTTAAAATAAATTACTTTGATGAATCCATTCTTTATTTCTGTCAAGATATATATATATATATATATATATATATATATATATATATATATATATATATGTGAGTAAGAAAGATGCACTCGTTCAGATATTATCCCTATTGAGCTAGGATGTAGCTCACCCTTTTGACTATATGTCACAAGTGCGATATTAGGAGCTGCTTCTAGAGAGGTCGATCTTGAGGACTCAGATTATATCCCAGGGGAGGAGTCTGAGCCCCCTCCTGAGAGGTTCTTCTAGAAGACCCTCTGCGTGCTTTGACGTTATTTTGAGAGAGAGACATTTTTGGCTTGGTACGTCCAGCCATGTTTTGTAAGGATAATGGTTCATGTAATATTCTTTTGCCGAACCATCTAGGGTGATCGTAGTTACGGAACTGATGGTTTGGGTTGGTTCTTTTGCTCTTGCAGGAGTATGGGATTAGAACGATCTTTTGAGTATTTGTTTTGGTGTTAAATAGTAGAACTGGAGATTTGTTCTACTTTAGTTTGGTTTATGTTTTGACTATGGTTGTGGGATTGTACCAAGTGTTCCGCTTACTATTTGGGGCACGACCGCGAGGGTCGTGATGATGGCATAGGTTTCGGGGTAGCAAAATCCGGGCTGCTACAATTGGTATCATAGTGTTTTCTTTAGAATTTCTGACAAGTTATAGATGTTGTCAGAGTGAAGGGACCTACTACTAATGAAACTCTGGTTTCATGTGCAGAATGTGATGTCTTCAGGGAGGATGGGTCAACGTAGAGGTTGTTAGAATAGAAGTAAGAGAGGTGGAGAGGGGTTTTAGGTAGGGTCTAGTAGAGACCAAGAAAATCCTCATGACAGGGAGGATCGAAGAGGTGATCCGACGGATCGTATCGTATTAGCCATGGAGGCTATGGCTGCTGCGATGGCCCAACTGACGCAGCAGACCACGTTACTGGCCGAGCAGACGGCATTGATGGCGGCTAATAATGTCGCTAGTCATCAACCACCACCACCACCTCCTCCGACATTGTTGCCCTCTTCATTCATAGATTTTAGGAGATTGAGACCTCTTAGCTTCTACGGGCAGACGGACCCATTGGAAGCCGAAAAGTAGTTAAACCAGATGGAAAAGCTTCTAGATAGGTTGTAGAGTACAGAGAACGAGATGGTAGGCTGGGCTTCCTTCCAGCTCGAGGGAGATGCCGATCCCTGGTGGAAATCGGTATTGAGGAGAAGAGAAGTTGAGCACCCTCACCGCCAATGGACTTGGGCAAATTTTGTTAGGGAGTTCAACCGGGAGTATTTTCCTAAACAAGTAAGAGTGCAGATGAGAAGAGACTTTGCAAATCTGCAGCAAGGAAGCATGTCGGTGCGAGAATATGGTGTGGAGTTTATACGCTTATCACGATTCGTACCAGAGTTTGTATCCACAGAAAACATGAAGGCAGCCAAATTTGAGGAAGGTTTAAGGCCCAACGTCCAGGAGCGAGTGTCGATTTTTAACCTTGAAAGCTATGCAGATGTGATGGGGAAAGCTATAGTGGCCAAAAGGGATATATATGGCATATACAAACAAAGGGATCAGCAGGATGGAGGAAGAACCTTCCAAGGGAATGTGGGTGACTATGACTCGGGGAATAAAAAGCTGAGGTTTATAGCACCAGCTCCACTCCCTAGACAGATTACATATACAAACTTTTCAAAGCCACCTATATCTACATTTGCGAGATCGATCCGATATGAGAACCCTACTGGCACCACTGGAGTGTCCAATACTCAAGGCTTCTCACAAGCAGCCTCTTCTATATCGAATGAGACTTGTGCCAAGTGTGGCCAGTCTCACAGAACAATTGGCTGTAGACAGGGAATGAAGGGTGCTACAAATGTGGAAAGATCGGCAATGTGATTCGGGATTGTCTGGAGATGAATAAGGGAAGAACGGCTTCTGTTTTTGCACCCAGACCGATTCAAGCGAAGAAGTAGGTCGTAAAAGGAAGGGCCTATGTAGTTACGGCTCAGGACGCCCAGAATTCCAATGATGTTATATAAGGTGAGCTTTACTTGGATTAAATTTTTCATTGTCTTACGGGTGTTGGAAAATTTTGTTTTAGATAGCGAAGGTACTTTTATTTAGATTGTATTGTGAAAATAATTGATCTTACTTACCGTATCGCTATGTTGCATGAAATAAATGCTGAAATGCGTGTACCTTATAGGTACCTTAGATGTATATGGGAAAGCAAGTGAGGTAGCGTACGTGGCCAGAGTGTTGGTAGACTCAGGGTCTACTCATTCCTTTGTCACTCTTCGATTTGCAAGAAAGATGAAAGTTAAGCCAGAGACTTTGGATTTTATCTTGGCAGTGTCTATCTCGATGGAAAAATCGGTTGATACAGACTTAGTTTGTAAGTCAATGATAGCAGCCATTAGAGATGGGGATGTCTTTGAGTTACCCGCAAATTTGATTCTATTAGACATGCAAGGATTTGACGTGATCCTTGGCATGGACTGGTTGTCACAACACTGCGCAACAGTCGATTGTAAGAATAAGATTGTCATATTTAGGCTGAATACAAGAAGATCATTCCGATTCATAGGAGTGAGAACCAAGTTTTTGCCACTTGTGTCCGCCATCAAGGCTGAGCGTCGGATTAGAAGTGGATGTAGTGGGTACTTGGCATTCTTGAAAAAGGACAAAGAAGGGAAGAACATTGTTTCTGAGATCGCAGTGGTAAGCAAATTCAATGACGTCTTTCTAGAAGAACTACCAGGACTACCTCCGGATAGAGAGGTGGAGTTCGCCATCGACTTGGCAGCTGGAACGGAGCCGATTTTGAAAGCACCATACAGGATGACTCTTGCCAAGTTGAAGGAGTAAAAAGAATAGTTGCAAGAGCTCTTAGATAAGGGGTTTGTAAGACCGAGTGTGTCTCCTTGGGGAGCACTAGTCTTGTTTGTAAAGAAAAAGGACGGGTCAATGAGGTTGTGCATTGACTACCGCCAGTTAAACAAACTCACTATAAAGAATAGATATCAGTTGTCAAGAATAGATGATTTGTTTGACCAGGTACAAGGGGCAAGATATTTTTGTAAGATTGATCTTTGTTCTGGATATCATCAACTGAGAGTCAAGGGAGAGGACGTCTAAAAGACTGCTTTTAGGACGAGATACAGACACTACGAGTTTTTAGTGATGTCATTTAGATTGACGAATGTGCCATCATCATTTATGAATTTGATGAATCGGGTGTTTAAGCCACATTTAGATTCTCGCGTTGTAGTATTCGTAGACGATATCCTGATCTACTCCAAATCAAAGAAAAATCATGAAGAACACTTGAGAACAGCTCTGCAAACTTTGCGTGAACATCAGCTGTATGCCAAGCTCAGTAAGTACGAGTTTTGGTTGGAAAAGGTTAGCTTTTTGGGACATGTCGTCTCAAAAAAGGGTGTCACGGTGGATCTAGCTAAGATCGAGGCCATAGTGCAGTGGGAACAACCCAAGACGGTGACCAACATTTGCAGTTTCCTTGGTCTGGCTGGGTATTATAGGCATTTTATAGAGGGATTTTCAAATATATCGGGGCCGCTAACGATACTCACACGGAAGGATGTGAGGTTCGAGTGGAATGATGCGTACGAAGCAAGCTTCCAAGAACTCAAGAAGCAGCTTACTTCAGCTCCAGTACTTGCCATTCCTTCAGGCAGTGGGGGTTTTGCAGTTTATAGCGATTCTTCCCATAATGGGTTAGGCTGTGTGCTCAACCAATACAAGAAGGTCATTGCATATGGGTCGAGGCAACTGAACGATCACAAGAAGAATTACCCGACCCATGACCTCGAACTAGCAGCGATTATATTCGCATTGAAGATCTGGAGACACTATTTATATGGGGAGACCTTTGAGATCTTTACTGACCATAAGAGCCTCCGATACGTATTCACGTAGAACGAACTAAATATGAGGCAGCGAAGGTGGATGGAGTTCCTCAAAGATTATGATTGCTCCATTCAATATCACCCAGGCAAGGCTAATGTAGTAGTAGATGCTTTGAGTCGTAAGGGTTCAGCTCAGTTAGCTAGCCTTGTGATGGGAGTGTATAGGTGGAAATTATTTGAAGACCTGCCATTGTATGATGCAAACATTGAAGTGCAAGCTTTCAGGGATCTTTTGGCCAATATTTCAGTGAGGCCAACAATTTCTGAATACATTCACGAGGTACAAATGAAAGACTCCGAGTTGGTCAAGATTCGACAAGAGGTGATTGAAGGAACCAGACCGGATTTCTCTATAAGGGAGGATGGTTCCTTGTTATTCAAGGGCCGCCTCTGTATTCCAGTTGATGCCGGTTTGAGACAAACTATTTTAGATGAAGCTCATAGTCTAAATACACGATTCATCCTAGTAGCACCAAGATGTATCAAGATATGAGGAAGAGCTATTGGTGGAGAGGTCTGCAACGCGATATCGCTGAGTACGTGTCACGATGTTTGACATGTCAGCAGGTGAAGGTCGATCATAGACACCCTGCTGGATTATTGCGAACTCTACCTATCCCGGAATGGAAGTAGGAGTCAATCTCAATGGATTTCATCATGGGGTTGTCGTGAACAGCGAAAAGGAACAACACTATATGGGTTGTCATAGATAGACTAACGAAGTCAGCTCACTTCTTGCCCTACAACACTATGTATACGGTAGGAAGATTCGCGGAACTTTATATGAAGGAGATTGTGAGGTTGCATGGCATTCCTAGTAGTATTGTATCTGATCGTGACCCATTATATACTTCAAAGTTTTGATAGAAATTTCAGGAAGGTATGGGCACTCATTTGGATTTTAGTTCGGCGTTCCATCCACAGACCGATGGGCAGACGGAGCGAGTAAATCAAGTGATCGAAGATATGCTCAGGGCGTGTATGCTAGAGTTATAAGGATTGTGGGATCAACATCTACCACTGATCAAGTTTGCATACAACAACAATTTTCAAGCGAGCATTGGGATGGCACCGTATGAATCTCTCTACGGAAGGCAATGCAGATCACCTATCAACAACGAAGAAATCGGGGAGAAATTTGTGTTAGGACCGAAAGTTCTTAAAGATAATGCCATGGTCGTACGTATGATTCGAGAGAGGCTTAAATAAGCTTAGAGTCGATAGAAGAGCTATGCCGATGTCAAATCGACTAGCCTCGACTTTACTATTGGCGATCATGTTTTTGTGAAAATATCACCCATGAGGGGTGTGATGAGGTTCGGAAGGAAGGAAAAGTTGAGTCCCCGTTACATAGGACCCTTTGAAGTCTTGGGTCGAGTCGGTGAAGTGGCTTATCGTATCAGGTTGCCTCCGTTATTTGATCGCGTGTACAATGTCTTTCATGTCTCTATGCTCCGAAAGTACGTGAAGGACACTACACACATCTTGGGAGATCAGCCGATTGAGATGCATGAAGACATGACTATGGTTGAAGAAGTGACTCAAATTCTAGATCGAAAGGAACAGACGCTACGCACTAAGATCATTTCTTTAGTACTTGTCAAGTGGGGAAATCATCCTGTCGAGGAAGCGAGTTGGGAAAGAGAGGCTGAAATTAGGGAACTGTATCCCCATTTGTTTGAGTAACAGTAGATGAGCACAAGACCGAACCTTGTTTTATAGTTATAAGTTGAAATTTACATGTATGAGAGAAAATGTGTACTAATGTATTGAGATTTGTTTTATAGTTAAAAGTGTCTTGAAAATTTATTTGTTGTACTTGTGGGTCAGACTCAACGACGTATAATCGGAGAGCTACTACCAACTTGGTGGAGCTACCACTTAGTTCATGGATTGGCAAACCATGCAACTGATCTAGGCATAACGTGATCAAACACGCTGTGGACGGTCATTTTTATTTTATAACTAGAGGATAATTATTAAAGAGTTAAGGGACATGTACACACAACTTCCCCGCAATTTCTGAGAATTTTGTTCGATCGAAATCGAATTTCGTTCGATCAAATTTCTGTAGGATTAAGGCTTCATAGTTGCCAGAGAATCGTTTGATCGATTCTCAAATCGTTCGAACGAAATACACAGACCAGTAAGAAGTTTAGGCAGTTGCCAGAAACCGTTCGATCAATTTTTCAAATCGTTCGAACGAAATGCTTGGGCCAGTGGAGTGCAAAATAGCATAAGACTCAACTTCAGAATTGAGTCTAATGCGATTCATTCGATCGAATTGCACATCCGTTCGAACAAATTTTTGGGACTTGCATTAATGACTGAAAATCGATTGAACGAATTGGAAAATCGTTCGGTCGATTTTGCAAACTAGATATGTTTGGGTTCGATTTTTTCCTTTCATTCGAACTCCATCCACTTTTCTTCTTTTCTTTCTCCTTGAGAGAGTTCTAGGGTTTGTGGGCGTTGCCGGCTTTGTGTTGTTTCCGGCCATTTCAAGCTACTAGCCGCACACGACAGTTATTCGAGGCATCAAGAGGTACCTATTAACCTCTATTTTGATCTTTAGATTCTCCATTTCCTTCTTATTGTTGGATTTGTGGAATCAGGGTTTAAACCCTTGACCATAAACCGTAAGTTTCTCGTTAATTTACAATGCCCCCCAAGACTCGCCAAGCCACTGGGAGTTTAGCACCGAAGAAACCCACTTCGGGTTCATCTTCGCAACTGCCACCGAAGAAACCACCTAAGGGTTCTTCATCGGCACCACCTACACAAGCACCACCTCCACCACTACCACGTGAACAACTACATGAATGGTGGTCTGACAAAGAATTTGAACCTGAGTGGATAATTGTGCCTAAAACTTTCGCCAAGCGCACTGAGACAAAATGGGCTTTTGACTATATTTCCACCGCGAGTTTGACGGGAATCCTTCGCCCATGCAAGGACAGTTATTACCCTAGAATAGTCCGACTATTTTATCAGAACATGGAACTGCTCAAGGACCCGACCATTCTTCAGACCAAAACTGATAATCGGCCCTACACGTTCACTTTCGATGATGTAGCCGATGCCTTAGTGTTTCCACACTTATAACCATGAGGATATTGCCCTCACTGAGCCTTTTCCAGACACTCTCGATTACAAATATTTTGCGGCTGAGATGACCCATGGAAGAACGGGTTCGGGTTGCTCGATTAAATGTGTCGACTTACCACGCGAGCTTTGGATGCTCGATTCCATCATTCACTGCAACTTGTACCCATTACGCCATAGAACAGAAAGGGTGGGTGAAGTCCAAATGGCACTTTTTGCAGCTTTCAGTGGCCGGTGGTTTAATGCGCCTAAGATGGTACTTTAAGGGCTGAAGTATGCCTGTAAAAAGATGCTTGAACACGCCAAGAAGCCCGTCGATGACATGCCTTATGCTCGACTGATCTCATTGATGGTTGAGGATTATGCGGGCGGCGATACGTACACACCCTATCTCCGAACCAACCACGGCTAACGGGTAATGTCCAACCTTTCACTATGGTTGACTGGAATTGAACCTATGTCAAGTTGATTAAGAAGCCACTCGTCGAAGAACCACCTCAACCGGAACCACAAGCTCCAGACCAGCCAGCTAATGACCCCACGATGCACGATGAGCCTGCTGCTCCTTTTCCATTGCAACAACCTGTTTGACGCCGTGCTCAGACGCCCGTACCACCACCTGAAGGTGTTCCTACGCTGACTGTTGCTGATCTTTATGCCTTGTTGGAGGCCAACACACGGCAAATGGCCGAGAATAATCGCCTTCTCAATCGATGTTTGGACTACTATGATGCATTGCATGCTGAGGAGATGCATTTTATGTATCCGGCTGATTTTCGCCAGCATATGGTAGCAACACAGGCCTGGGTCCCGGGGGCATCGACTTCGGGTGCGGGACAACATGGTGATGGCAGCGATCCGTCGGGCGACGAGGAGTCTTGATGGCTGTTTTCTATGGAGTCCTATATATTTTTTTTCTGGTGTAAAATTTGTTTTTGGATCCTTACTATTTTTTTGGTCAATAGTTGTAAATTTTAAAACAGGTACCCGGGGACATGGGTCCTTTTGAACAATCGTGGCATGGTTGCCACTCTGAACTATGTGCATAACTTTTTGGATGATTTCATATATAAATATGGTTATATTTTGATATGGGCCATTTTTGGTCGTTTACTTTGTGGGGTGTACACTATAGTATGGATGTGGGGTGTACACTATAGTATGGCTGTTTGTAAAATGCATGTGTTTCTTATAGTGGGGTGTACCCTATGGTATGGGGTGTACACTATATTATGTGTTATCTTTTTCTTCTTCCAGCTGTATGGTTTTGTTATGCAAAACTCTATTTTTCTGGATGCACTATGCACTTTGTGTGGGCTCCCATGCCAGGGTGTGGGGGGGGGCCTTGTGTATCATTTTCGCGGACGAAAATTCCCAAGGAGGGGTGAATGTAGCGTCCCAAAAATTTCTAGCTTAAATAGTGCACCTCGGGAAGCGGACCGACTAGTCACATCTTTAACCGGGTCAACATTGACTTGATTGACTTAATAGATCATAGGTGAGATGAGGCGTATCGTAGAAACCACGTAGTTGGGCTATGTATATATACACACACACACACACTAGTTAGCTATATGCGTTTAACACATAATATAAAATATACGTTATAAGAGAAGGTGGGGGAAATTTATTTCTCCTTGATTGGTTGTTGAGAAGAGTAAAGAGAGAGTGAATGAGAGAGAGAAGTGTTGTGAAATCTAAGATGGGTATATTAAATTTGAGGGATTAATTTATGATCGGAGATCTAGCAACTCGAGCTCGGTATCGAAGGACAATTTGAGATTTGGGGGTTTGAGAAACCCTAGTGAGCTAAAGCTTTGGATCAAGAGATCCAAATGGTAGAAATGGTAAGCCCTACTATTTTAAGCTAATTTTAGTTGCTAAATGATAAAATCTAAGAGATTAGCTATGGGAAGAGATGATAAATGGATGAATGATGATGAAATGGGTTCTAGAGGATAGAACACATTTCAAGTCTGAGAATGGGAAAAATCGATAGAACGAAATTTGAATTCATTCAATCGATTTTGACCAATGAGAAATAAAGTGAAAAATGAGTTCTGAAGAAATCGTTCGAACGATTTTAGAAATTGGTCGATCGATTTGAGAACCATGTGAGCAATTTAAAAATCGTTCACTCGGTTTGCCAGGGGACAGAAATGAGATAGATTGGATTTCTGAGGAAATCGATTGAACGAAATAAATTCGTTCGATCGATTTGTACAAATACAGGTTTTTGTTGGGTTTTTAATACGGGCTATGCTTTGGTTGGGATTAGGCTTCTAACCCCATTGCCTTATACATCTAATGATGTGTTATGGGTGTTTGACCAGGCCTAGTCTATGCCGAACCTAAGGATGATTAAGCCCTAGCTAGGATTGGAGAATCCTTAAACTCGCTTTGCGTGTGAGGTAGGGGAATATCTGAACTTGTACCCTCAATTACGAGAACATGTATGTAGTGATATTAAAGATGCATGTTGATTAAAGCTTAGTGTAAATTTGTGTTCTTTGTAATGCTATGAGTAAAAACATGAAGGTACGACATGTGTGCATACACGGTTAAGAAAAAATGGGTAAAAACAATGAGTGTAATATATGAGTCACCCAGGGATGCATATGTACATTAGGCATCTGAAGGATGCATTGGAATGTGCGACATCCCAGGGATGTATAGTGAATAGAAAGATCTAAGTTATGAGATGGATCTTTAACGGGATTGAACAGGCTATGAATTTATATGTTTTTAACACAATTACACAGTGAATAACTATATGTAAAGCACAATCAATTTAAGGTTCGTAGAATACCCAATCAACGCGGCGGTATACCCGTGACTGACTAGGCAGGATATTCGTGACCGGTACGGCGGCCAATCCGTACACCAGTAGGAATCCCAAGGATGTATAGTAATGTGCCCATCGCCTATGAGAAAGGGATGTGGGTCAGGATACTTGAAAAAAAGTCTGATTAGATGATGATGGAGGGTATTCCATCGGGGATCGATGATACATTGCTCAGGGATTATTTAAGTTAATCATTTAAGTTATCAGATCAGCCTGTTTGCAATCACAAGAACTAATTACGTCTGATGTCATGAGTAGAGTAATAAAAGCAGTCTATTTATTTTCTTGCATCTCAAACTGTTTTAGATAAATTACTTTGATGAATTCATTCTTTATTTCTGTCATGATATATATATGAGTAAGAAGCATGCACTCGTTCAGATATTGTCCCTATTGAGCTAGGATGTAGCTCACCCTTTTGACTATACATCACAGGTGCGATATTAGGAGCTGCTTCTAGAGAGGTCGATCTTGACGACTCAGATTATATCCCAGGGGAGGAGTCTGATCCCCTCCTGACAGGTTCTTCTAGAAGACCCTCTGCGTGCTTTGACATTATTTTGAGAGAGACATTTTTGGCTTGGTACGTCCAGCCATGTTTTGTAAGGATAATGGTTCATATAATATTCTTTTGCCGAACCATCTAGGGTGACCGTAGTTACGACACTGATGGTTCGGGTTGGTTATTCTGCTCATGCAGGAGTATGGGATTAGAACGATCTTTTGAGTATTTATTTTCGTGTTAAATAGTAGAACTGGAGATTTATTCTACTTTAGTTTAGTTTATGTTTTGACTATGGTTGTGGGATTGTACCAAGTATTTCGCTTACTATTTGGGGCACGGCCTCAAGGGTTGTGATGATGGCATGGGTTTCGAGGTGTCAAAATTCGGGCTGTTATAGTTGGTATTAGAGCATTTTCTTTAGAATTTTTGAAAAGTTATAGATCTTGTCAGAGTGAAGGGACCTACTGCTAATGAAACTTTGGTTTCATGTGCAGAACGTGATGTCTTCTGGGAGGAGGAGTCGACCTAGAGGTTGTTAGAATAGAAGTAAGAGAGGTGGAGAGGAGTTTTAGGCAGGGTCTAATAGAGACCAAGAAAATCCTCATGAGAGGGAGGATCGGAGAGGTGATGCGACGGATTGTATCGCATTAGCCATGGAAGCTATAGCACTGCGATGGCCCAACAGACGCAGCAGACCGCGTTACTAGCCGAGCAGACTGCATTGATTGCGGCTAATAATGTCGCTAGTCATCATCCACCACCACCACCTCCTCCGACATTGTTACCCTCTTCATTCATAGATTTTAGGAGATTGAGACCTCTTAGCTTCTACGGGCAGACAGACCCATTGGAAGCCGAAAAGTGGTTAAACCAGATGGAAAAGCTTTTGGATAGGTTGTAGAGTACAAAGAACGAGAAGGTAGGCTGGGCTTCCTTCCAGCTTGAGGGAGATGGCGATCCCTGGTGGAAATCGGTATTGAGGAGAAGAGAAGTTGAGCACCCTCATCGCCTATGGACTTGGGCGGATTTCGTTAGGGAGTTCAACCGGGAGTATTTCCCCAAACAAGTAAGAGTGCAGATGAGAAGAGACTTTTCAAATCTGCAGCAAGAAAGCATGTCTGTGCTAGAATATGGTGTGGAGTTTACACGCTTGTCACGATTCGCACCAGAGTTAGTATCCACAGAAAACATGAAGGCAGCCAAATTTGAGGAAGATTTAAGGCCGAACGTCCGTGAGCGAGTGTCAATTTTTCAACTTGAAAGCTATGCGAATGTGATGGGGAAAGCTATAGTGGTCGAAAGGGATATACACGACATATAAAATTGAAGGGATCAGCAGGATGGTGGAAGAACCTTGCAAGGGAGAGTGGGTGACTATGACTCGGGGAATAAAAAGCCGAGGTTTACAGCACCAGCTCCACTCCCTAGATAGATTACATATACAAATTTTTTAAAACCACCTGTATCTACATTTGCGAGACCGATCTGATATGAGAACCCTACTGACACCACAAGAGTGTCCAATACTCAAGGCTTCTCACTAGCAGCCTCTTCTATACCGAATGAGACTTGTGCCAAGTGTGGCAAGTCTCACAGAACAGTTGACTGTAGACGGGGAATGAAGGGGTGCTACAAATATGGAAAGATCGGCCATGTGATTCGAGATTGTTCGGAGATGAATAAGGGAAGAACGACTTCTGTTTCTGCACCCAGACCGATTCAAACGAAGAAGCCGGTCGTACAAGGAAGGGCCTATGCAGTTACGGCTCAGGATGCCCAGAATTCCAATGATGTTATACAAGGTGAGCTTTACTTGCATTAAATTTTTTATTGTCTTACGGGTGTTGGAAAATTCTGTTGTAGATAGCGAAGGTACTTTTATTTAGATTGTATTGTGAAAATAAATGATCTTACTTACCGTATCGCTATGCTGCATGAAACAAATGCTGAAATGTGTGTACCTTATAGGTACCTTAGATGTATATGGGAAAGCGAGTGAGGTAGCGTATGTGGCCAGAGTGTTGGTAGACCCGGGGTCTACTCATTCCTTTGTCACTCCTCGATTTGCAAGAAAGATGAAAGTTAAGCCAGAAACTTTGGATTTTGTCTTGTAGTGTCTATCCCGACGGGAAAATTGGTTGATACAGACTTAGTCTGTAAGTCAATGATAGTAGCCATTAGAGATGGGGATGTCTTTGAGTTACCCGTAAATTTGATTCTATTAGACATGCAAGGATTTGACATGATCCTTGGCATGGACTTGTTGTCACAACACTGTGCAACAGTTGATTGTAAGAATAAGATTGTCATATTTAGGCCGAATACAAGAAGATCATTCCGATTCATAGGGGTTAGAACCAAGTTTCTGCCACTTGTGTCCACCATCAAGGCCGAGCGTCTGATCATAATTGGATGCAGTGGGTACTTGGCATTATTGAAAGAGGACAAAGAAGGAAAGAACATTATTTCTGAGATCGCTGTGGTATGCGAATTCGATGATGTCTTTCCAGAAGAACTACCTTCGGATAGAGAGGTGGAATTCGCCATCGACTTGGTACCTGAAATGGAGCCGATTTCGAAAGCACCATACAGGTTGGCTCTGATCGAGTTGAAAGAGTTAAAAGAACAGTTGCAAGAGCTCTTAGACAAGGGGTTTATAAGACTGAGTGTGTCTCCTTAGGGATCACTGGTCTTGTTTGTAAAGAAAAAGGACGGGTCAATGAGGTTGTGCATTGACTACCGCTAGTTTTTAGTGATGCCGTTTGGATTGACGAATGCGCCAGCATCATTTATGGATTTGATGAATCGGATGTTTAAACCACACCTAGATTCTTACGTTGTAGTATTCGTCGATGATATCCTGATCTACTCCAAATCAAAGAAGGATCATGAAGAACACTTAAGAACAGCTCTACAAACTATGCGTGAGCATCAACTGTATGGCAAGCTCAGTAAGTGCAAGTTTTGGTTAGAGAAGGTTAGCTTTTAAGGACATGTCTTCTCAAAAGAGGGTGTCACGGTGGATCCAGCTAAGATCGAGGCCATAGTGCAGTGGGAACAACCCAAGACAGTGACCGACATCTGTAGTTTCCTTGGTCTGGCTGGGTAGTATAGGCATTTTATAGAGGGATTTTCAAAGATATCGTGGCCGCTAACGAGACTCACACGGAAGGATGTGAGGTTCGAGTGGAATGATGCATGCGAAGCAAGCATCCAAGAACTCAATAAGCGGCTTACTTCAGCTCCAGTACTTGCCATTCCTTTAAGCAGTGGGGGTTTTGTGGTTTATAGCGATACTTCTCATAACGGGTTAGGCTGTGTGCTCAACCAATACAAGAAGGTCATTGCATATGGGTCGAGGCAGCTGAAAGATCACAAGAAGAATTACTCGACCCATGACCTCGAACTAGCGGCGGTTATATTCACATTGAAGATCTGGAGATACTATTTATATGAGGAGACCTTTGAGATCTTCACTGACCATAAGAGCCTCTGATACTTATTCACACAGAAAGAACTGAATATGAGGCAGCGAAGGTGGATGGAGTTCCTCAAAGATTACGATTGCTCCATTCAATATCACCCAGGCAAGGCTAATGTAGTAGCAGATGCATTGAGTCGTAAGGGTTCGACTCAGTTAGCTAGCCTTGTGAAGGGAATGTACAGGTTGAAATTATTTGAAGACCTGTCATTGTATGATGCGAACATTGAAGTATAAGCTTTCGGGGCTCTTTTGGCAAATATTTCAGTGAGGCCAACAATTTTTGAACACATTCACGAGTTACAAATGAAAGACTCCGAGTTGGTCAAGATTCGACAAGAGGTGATTGAAGGAACCAGATCGGATTTCTCTATAAGGGAGGATGGTTCCTTGTTATTCAAGGGCCGCCTTTATATTCCAGTTGATGCTGGTTTGAGACAAACTATTTTAGATGAAACTCATAGTCTAAATACACGATTCATCCTGGTAGCACCAAGATGTATCAAGATATGAGGAAGAGCTATTGGTGGAGAGGTCTGAGACATGATATCGCTGAGTACGTGTCACGATGTTTGGCATGTCAGCACGTGAAGGTCGATCATAGACACCCTGCTGGATTATTGCAACCTCTACCTATCCCGGATTAGAAGTGGGAGTCAATCTCAATGGATTTCATCGTGGGGTTGCCGCGAATAGCGAAGAGGAACAACGCTATATGGGTTGTCGTAGATAGACTAACAAAGTCAGCTCACTTCTTGCCCTACAACACTATGTATACAGCAGGAAGACTCGCGAAACTTTATATGAAGGAGATTGTGAGGTTGCATGGCATTCCCAGTAGTATTATATCTGATCGTGACCCATTATATACTTTAAAGTTTTGGCAGAAATTTTAGGAAGGTATGGGCACTCGTTTGGATTTTAGTTCGCCATTCCATCCACAGACCGATGGGCAGACGAAGCGAGTAAATCAAGTGATCGAAGATATTCTCAAGGCGTGTATGCTAGAGTTACAAAGATCGTGAGATCAACATCTACCACATATCGAGTTTGCATACAACAACAGTTTTCAATTGAGCATTGGGATGACACCGTATGAAGCTCTCTACGGAAGGCAATGCAGATCGCCTATCAACTGGGAAGAAATCGGGGTGAAATCTGTGTTAGGACCAGAAGTTCTTGAAGATAATGCCATGGTCGTACGTATGATTCAAGAGAGGCTTAAATCAGCTCAGATTCCATAGAAGAGATATGCCGATGTCAAACGGACTAGCCTCGACGTCACCACAGGTTAACTATTCATATAATTCTAGGATATGGGACATGCGCACCCCTTGGTATCTTTATCAATGGGGAGGAAGCTAGAGTTTTGCAACTAGCAAATTGTTATAACTTATAACTTTGAAGACCAGGCTGCTTTCCAATTGTGTACACTCCATTCAATACAACTCATGCCTCCCTTGTGTGACCCTCTTGTCCAACTAATCATTCAATGTTCCTTTCATTATTGGTATCTATATAATTTTTTATATTAGTTGCTATGCACATTGAACTAAATATTTGCGTAGTTATTTTATTAATTATTTCGTCTCTGTAAATTTAACTCATGCCTAAAACATTTATGCTTAAATGGGTTAGACCTGGTGGTCTTGGGTAGGGCTTGAATTAGGGCAACAAGCATATGTTGATTTAGTTTTTCAAGTCATCTTCAACTGAAATTGCAGGTTAACTAGCTTCTGAGAGTGACGCCATCGAACCTTGTTCTAACAGAAATGATGTTTCAATAGAAAAGGTGGAGGATTGGTTTGCAACTTTATTATTTAGTAATGTTAGTAACTTAGTTTTACTTAAATAAGAGGGTGTTTTGGTCATTCTTTTGTAGTAAAAATTAATAAGATTAATTCGTAGTCTTTAGTAACTTTTTTTTAAAAAACTGGAAATTATGTCCATTCATAGTTTATAAGCTTTAGAATAGCTACATCTGCCAAGGTGAAATTTCAGAATTTACCCAAACGATTAAGTACCAAACTGAAAATTCAGGATTTAAATCTCAAGGGGTTGGGGCTGACCCGCGTCGTGCCTCAAGAAGTCGGAGACACGAGTTGAATCCCCTTGAGGCCACCCTAGGGTTTATATCCCATCCTTACCCGACACGTGCTAACTTGGGGGGGGGGGGGACTAGAGGCTTCAGGCACTGAGGTTATATAAAAGGAAACAGGGTTTAATATGAAGAAATTAACTAGATATTTCAATATTAAACTAAAACTCAAACCTTTGTTATATGATCATTTTAAAGAGTTCATTAACACACTTTAGGTTTAAGTTCATTAACACACTAAAACTTAAACCTATGAATTTTTGAATATTGAAAGGTCAAATCTGGAAACCTCTATAATAGAGGCAGCCCACTTTAGGTTTAAGTTTTGACCTCCAAGCCTCAAAACCTGCGGATGGTTGAATCACCTCAGTTAACCCACTCAACATTAAAACAAGCAGTTGCCCATTAATTTGGATGAAGAAAATAGTCGATTGTGCTTCTCTTTATTCACTGAGCTCCTCAAATAGCATGTATGTTATTTCATCCATTATATCATTAGCTATATAATTGAGTTTGCTTGGAAATTAAACTGAACTACTAAAGTTCTTTTTCGTTGATCTTTAGTTATATTATTATTTTTTTTATTTATTTTTCAATTCATTTAGTTTTGTAGAATATGTCTTCAACAATTCCAAGTAAAGAGTGGATGATGGCGAATCATGCAACTGTGGAATATTTCGAAGGTCTTCATTCATTTATCAAATTCGCAAAAGAAAATGTAGAAGATCTTGATTGGTGTTGTTATCCTTGTGTCAACTGTCGAAATCTTAAAAAGCATAGCCTCGTGATTATTATGGAACATTTATTTTGTGATGGTATAGATAAGTCTTACACGATATGGAAGCACTATGGAGAATCATTTTCTAATAGTCATGCCAATTTGGGGACTAGTACTACATCGACTTCTAACCCAAACGAAGATAGGTTTCCAAGAATGGAAGATATGTTGAATAACACATTCGGAGGTGTTCGTACTGAAGATTTAGATGCTTGCTTAAATGATGCTTATGATGAAGATGACGAGCAACGTCCACATGATTTACATGATGATGTAGGGTATAGTAACTTGATCGAATATGCATTAGAGCTTTTATATCCGTCATGTAAAAATGAGCACAAAAAATTGTCAGTCACTATTGAGTTGTTGTGTGACAGCCCGGATTTTGGCACCTTGAAACCCGTGCCATCAGCACGGCCCATCTAGACCGTGCCCCATATAATAAGTGGAACACGTGGTACATCCCTACCACTAATAGAAAAACATACACGAAAAGCTAATGTAGAACTAAATCTCCAATTCTACAGTATATCACCAAAATAATTAATCCCAAAAGATCGTGCTAATCCCATGCCTCTGCATAGACAAAAGAACCAACTCGAACCATCAGTGTCATAACTACGGTCACCCCAGATGATTAGACAAAACAATATTACATATGACGTTACTCTTATAAAAACATGGCTGGACGTACCAAGCCGTAATTCTCTCTCTCAAAATAATTTCAAAGTATGCAGCGGGTCTTCTAAAAGAACCTCTCAGGAGGAGGCTTAGACTCCTCCCTTGCAATGTAATCTAAGTCCTTGAGACCAACCTCACCAGAAGTAGCTCCTAACTCTGCACCTGTGACGTATAGTCAATGGGTGAGCTACATCCTAGCTCAATAGGGGCAATATCTGAACAAGTGCATCTTTCTTACTCACATACATTTCATGAAAAAAATAAAGCATGAACTCATCAATATATATTAATTGGAAAACAGTTTGAGATGTAATAAAAATAAAAAAAATGCTTTAGTTACTCTACTCATGACATCTCATAATTGCAACAAGGTTGGACTTTTGACTTAAATCAGTTAACTTAAATAATCCCCAAGCAATATAGCATCTAACCCCGATGGAATACCCTTCATCGTCGTCTAATCAGACTATTTTTCATGTAACACTGCCCTCGTCCCTTTCTCATAGGCGACGGGGTACACAATTCATCTATATCCCTGGGATGTCTATTGTTGTACGGATTGGCCGCCGTACCGGTCACGGATATCCTGCCGAGTCAGTCATGGTTATACCGCCGCGTCAGTGGGGCATTCTACCAACCGTAAATCAATTGTACACTAAATATAGTTATTCACCATGTAATTGTGCTAATACATAATAATTCACAGCCTATGCAATCACATTTGTGGTCCATTTCATAACGTGGATCTTTACATCTACCATACACCCCTGGGATTTCCCACCATCTGATGCATCACTCAGACGCCCAATGTATAGATATGCATCCCTGGGATGACTTCACTCTTTTACTAGTAAATTTCCTCTTTTATTCGCGTACGCACACACACCATTACTTCCAATTACTATTTTTAGCATTTCTAAATTTCAATAAGCTTTTAGAAGAACTTTAGAAGAACATGCACTAATATAATATCACTACATACATGGTCTTGTAATTAAGCGCACAAGTTTAGATATTCCCCTACCTTACATGCAATGAGATTCCAAGGATCCTCTAATCCTTTCTAGAGCTTAACCATCTTTAGGCTCGGCTTAAACTAGGCTTGGCCAAACATATATAACTCATCATTATAAGTGTAAAAACATCGGGTTAGAAGCCTAACCCCAACATAAAATAAGCTCGGATGAAAAACCTCACAAAAGCCTTAATTTGCCCAAATTGATTGAACGATTTAAAATCGATTAAATGATTTAAAATCGATCGAACGAAATCCAAAATCGATCGAATGATTTATATTTTGTTCGATCAATTTCGTCAGAAATCAATTTACCTTATTTTAGCTTCCTTGTAATTCGATTGAACGATTTCAAATTGTTCACACAGGTTCATAAATCGATCAAATGATTTCTAAAATCGTTCAAACGATTTCTTCAGAACACATTTTTCACCTTATCCTCTCATTGGACAAAATCGATTGAACGAATTCAAATTTCATTCGATCGATTTTTCCCATTCTCATATTTGAAACGTGTTCTATCCTCTAGAACCCATTTCATCATCATCCATCCAGTCATCATCTCTTCCCATAGCTAATCTCGTAGATTTTATCATTTAGCAACTAAAATTAGCTTAAAATAGTAGGGCTTACCATTTCTACCGGTTGGATCCCTTGATCCAAAGCTTTAGCTCACTAGGGTTTCTCAAACCCCCAAATCTCAAATCGTCCTTCGATACTGAGCTCGAGTTGCTAGATCTCTGATCATAAATCAATCCCTCACATTTAATATACCCATCCTAGATTTCACGATACTTCTCTCTCATTCACTCTCTCTCTCTTTACTCTTCTCAACAACCAATCAAGGAGAAATAAATTCCTCCCCCTTTTCTTATAACCTATATTTTATATTAGGTGGTAAACGCATATAGCTAACTAGTGTGTGTGTATATATATCTATGGATACATAGTCCAACTACGCGGTTTCTATGATACACCTCATCTCACCTATGATCTACTAAGTCAACCAAGTCAATGTTGACCCGATCAAAGATGTGACTAGTCGGTCCGCTTCCCGAGGTGCACTATTTAAGCTCAAAATTTTTGGGACGTTACATGCACCCCTCCTTGGGAATTTTCGTTCGCGAAAATTATACACAAGGCCCACTCCCCCCACACCCTGGCATGGGAGCCCACACACAGCGCATAGTCCATCCATAACAATAGAGGTTTACATAACAAAGCATAGAGTGGGAAGAAGAAAAAAACCATAGCACATAATGGACCGGTGCAACACCCATCCGGGAAGAAACACATGCATTCTACAAAGTAAACGACTACAAATGGCCCATATCAAAAGATAACCATATTTAAAGATGAAACTATCGAAAAAGTTATGCACATAGGGCAAAGTGGCAACCATGCAACGATTGTTCAAGAGGACCCATGTCTCCGGGTACCTATGTTAAAAATTACAACTTTTTGCCAAAATATTACAGATCCAAAACAAGTTGTACACCAAAGATATATATAGGACGCCAATAGGAAAACAGCCATCAAGACCCGGATCGCGATCACCATCGCTCGCAAGACCAAGTCGACGCCCGAAAACCCAGCTCGCTGATATCGCTAGAGATAATCAACCGAATACATGAAGCGCATCTCCTCAGCATGCAATGCATTGTAGTAGTCGAGGCGTCGATTGAGAAGGCGGTTATTCTTTGCCATTTGCTGCGTATTGGCTTCCAACAAGGCATGAATATCGGCAACAGTCGGCGCAGGAACGCCTTCAGGTGGTGGTGGTACGGGCGTCTGAGCACGTCGTCTAGCAGGCTGCTGCATGTTGAGCATGAAAGCTAGGCATCCAGTGTTCTGATAAAAGCTTCACAGAGCTATTGAAAACGATAAAAAACATACTTCCTGAAGAAAATACTTTGCCAGATACCACATACAATACGAAAAAGTTGATCAAGTCTTTACGCATGAAATATGAGATTATTCATCCATGCCTCAATAATTCCATATTATATTGGAGAGATCATGCGAATAAGGATGCTTCTCCTACGTGTGGTATGAGCAGATGGAAGCCAAAAAATGCTTTAAAGCTGAGGGCTAAGCCGTTACCATGGAAGAAGTTAAGATACTTTCCATTAACTCTGATGCTACAAAGAATGTACAGTGTACCATGGATTGCAGAGAAAATGACATGGCATGCAAGCTCAGTTGCAAATGACAGTCACATGCATCATCCCGTAGATTCTTCTTGTTGGAAATCAATTAATGTTCAGTGAAAAGAGTTTGCTTTAGAGAAACATAATGTTCGTCTAGGACTTGCCACAACTGAATTCAATCCTTTTGGCAATAAGAATAACTCTTATAGTTGTTGGCCTATTCTAATTGTTTCCTATAATCTCCCTCCATCATTATGCATGCGCAAGGAGTTTACAAGGTTGACAATATTGATTTTCGGGCCCAATGGTCTTGAACATGACATTGATGTTTACTTGTAGCCATTGCTTGTAGAATTAAATGAATTGTGGTCCACTGGAGCAATAACATATGATTCCTATACAAAAGCTAGGTTTAACATGAAAAGAATTTTATTATGGGCTATACATAATTTTCCAACATATGGTCATCTTTCGGGTTGTAGGACAGCAAGAAGATATAGTTGTCCTATTTGTAGTGAAGAGGTTGACTCCGTATGGTTATATCATGAAAGAAAATTTTCTTACATGGGCCACCGAAAGTTCCTTACATATTTAAATTATCCTTTCAGAACTCAAAAATCCCAATTTAGTAGTAAGAAAGAATTTGGAAATATTCACGTCGTATGAGCGGTTCAGAAGTTTTAAACAAAATGAAAACAATTCAGACCAAGTTTGGAACGGCAGTAGGAAAGAAGAGGAAAAAGCCTACAAATGAAGAGGGTTGTGCATAGTTAAAGCGATCAATCCTATTTGACTTACCATATTGGAAGGTGATAAAATTTTTCTTTCATTTTATTATGTGATCTCCAATAAATTTTATTTGAATACTAATTTTTTACTTTATAAATATATGATCTTCCCGTTTGTCATAATTTGGATGTAATGCACGTAGAAAAGAATGTTGCAAAAAATTTAATTGCAAAGATTATGGATACAAAGGGGAAAAGTGAGGATGGAATTGAGGCCCGATATAATCTTAAAGATATGAAGATAAAGAAAAATTTGTGAATTATACAGAAAAATGACAAGATATATTGCCCTAACGCTCCATTTGCCTTATCTCAAGATGAAAAAAAATAATTTGTGAAACCTTGTATAATTTGAAAGTTCCCATTAGATACAGTGCAAATTGAAAGTATAATGTAAGTTTGGAGGATTCTCAACTGAAAGGCCTGAAGTCACATGACTATCATATCCTCATGCAATAACAACTACCCGTGTTGTTGATGCATGCATTCAAGAAAGAAAAGCCATTCAGAGCAGCTATCCGACAAATGTCAATATTTTTTAATGTCCTATGTTTTAAAGTTATAAATCGGGTTGAGCTTATAAATATGAGGAGACGCATGGTCAAAACACTATGCATATTTGAAAAGTACTTCCCGCCTTCATTTTTTATTTTTATGATACACCTTGTTGATCACTTGGTGGATTAGGTGCTAACATGTGGTCCTGTTCGATATCGATGGATGTATCCATTTGAAAAGTAAACCTTCATAGTAGGACTTTTAAAGTATTTTTTTTACTAGTATTATTGATATCTAATTAAAGAAAATTATGTAGGATGATGAAGACTTACAAGCATTATGTAAAAAATCAGACTTATCTAGAGGGGTCTATAACAGAGCAACATCTAATGAAAGAATGCATGAGGTATTGTATGGAGTATATGCCAAATGATAATGAAGGAAGGCATAAGAAAGGAGAGACAATATTCATGGATTATGAAGTTACACGTGGCTATCCTCTTGATCAAAAAGGAAAAGTCTATTACCTTCAAAACTTGCAATACCAGCAAGCGCGTAAATGGGTTCTCAAGCATTTTCCAGAAAATGTTGAATGGGAAATGTAAGTAATATTTTTAAATATCATCATTATTTTTCCTCAATTAATATTGAAATACTTGATCTAATTAACACTTAACATTTATAGGAAGTACCAATCTAACCTCCAAGGCCACAAGTCATGTGATAAACATCTGAGGGACAACTACATTCCTTGATTAAGACAACAATTAGAAAAAAAAGAGTCTTCTACATTGAAGAGTCTTGCTGATGGTCCAGACTTCAAAGCCATATCGTATAATTCTTACATGGTTAATGGATATCTTTTTTATACAGCGGTGTCAAAAATGAGTACAACCACGTAAAATAGTGGAGTCTCTATGAAGGCTTTAAATAATTTCAGGGCTAGTGTCAAAGATAAGAACCTTGTGGAAGAAGAAGTCACTTATTATGACATCCTTAAACAAATACTTGAACTGAATTATGGTAACTTTATAAAAGCAATCTTTTATTGTGATTGGGTACGTATAAAAGATAAAACGAATGGATGTGTTGTTGATCCAGAAACAGGCGTAATTATTGTTAATCTTGGGAGGCATATGAGGAGTTCACATGAAGATGACAAGCCATTTATTCTTGCCTCCCAAGCCACCCAAGTCTTCTATTGCAAAGATCAAATCAAAGCTGATTGGTATGTAGTCTTAGATGCTCCAAAGAGATTGACTCGGGATGTAGATACTTATGAAGATCCATAAGTATTTGAGGCAAGAACTAATGCAGATACTTTAGCATTACCATTGGTTGCTGATGTTGTGGAAGATGATGAACACTAAAATACATTTCTCATTTTTTTTGTAATTACCATTGGAAGATGATGAATACTAAAATACAATTATCTTTTTTTTATAATTTTGTTCCCTCTATATGCTTTTGAAAAACTCATGTGGTCCACTCTATGTTCTCTCTACATGCTTTTGTAATTACCATTGGAAGACGTACTCTATTTTTACTAATAAACATGGTTTTGACATGTCTTAATAAATTACATGGTTTTGGCAACTACTATTTACTTATTTTCAGCAACGAATTGAGCATGAAAATATATGAACCTCAATCAAGTGGTTTAGAACAAAGCGAGATTGCTAAGAAAAGTTTGTTCAATCTTTTTTTTTAATCTATTCTTTTTTTAATAATCGTTGTTTAGATGTATTGCTAATAACATATATTTTGTCTAGGCATACGGAAACAAGTTAAATTTAATAAACATGGGTAGCCAATTGGAACATATTCATCAAGTTTATTGACGTTAACAGGTCAGGTGGTAAGGACACATTGTCCACCTACATACGTGACATGACATGATGTGTCAAAAAATGTGAAGGATAAGATATGGAGCACTATCTTGGTGAGTACATATATTATTTACTTATACTATTTTCGAGCTGATTTCCTCCATGATTTTAACTTATCTTTATATTATTACAGGATGAATATGATATTGAAATTCAACACAAAGTTATAGTATTATCAAAAGCTAACGGATGTTGGAAGCAACGGAAGCATAAGCTTCGAAAAAAATATGATGAATATGAGACAAATGCAGAGCGGGAAAAACATCATCAAAATGTGTGAAGTAGGAAGATTGAAAGATGTTTATTCGCATATGTTCGACCATAGAATATGCCACACGTCAAGAAAAGGGGAGGTGTTCTAGAGAAAAGATGATAAGTCCACACACCATTGGAGAGCAACTAAGATGGCTGAGGAGTTGGTAATATCACTAAAATATTACTTTAGTATAATTTTCTAAAGAAATAATGTTTACTTGTGATCATTGAATTATACAGAAAATGCAGAATCCTACTGGTATAGTTACCAAGACAGAATTTTTTATAGCCACACATACTAAGAAAGACGGGGCATGCCCTTCACAATTTATAACTGAAAAATTGGCATGCTTCTATATGTTATAGTTCATTTCATAAACTTCAATAATTACAAAAGAGTGCGAGAATTTATCGTTATAATATTTTATCATTATTTATTTTTTGCAGGGTGAAATTAAGAAAATGGTTGAAGATAATCCGGTTGAAGGAGAAGCAATTTTAGATGATGACCCTATTGCACATGTAAATGCCTTCCTCTCAAATTAGATGATGGAACTATTGTTCTTTGAATAAATATCATAATTATAAATAAAATTGTATCCTAGGTTTTTGGTCGTGATAGAAGAGGATATGTACGAGGTATGGGTAGAGGTATATCAAAGACAACTTTTTCCTCATTAACTCCTTCTAGGGAGATAGCTTCACGAGAGAAGAAAGCATGTGAAAGTGTGGAGTCAAACTATGAAGCAATTATGCGACGACTTGATGAGGAGTCTAAGGCACGTAAGGTTCTTGAGGAGAAATTCAATACATTACCAAGATATGATAGTTCTCATGGAACACATATGACTCGTTCGAGTGATCAATTGAGTTCTTCTTATCAGGTAAAAAGTTATTTGTCCAATCAAAATTTATAATTTACCTCATATCATTATTGAATATCAATCATTTCATTTATTTTTCCTATATTTCTGTAGGAAAGGAGACAATCAACGGTTCATCTTGACAGTCCCATAGAACAACTACCCTCTCAGTGCATATTAAAGAACTTCAAGAGTAAGAATATTGCCATGGAACGTGTCGATAGAAATGCGAGTCAATCAAATTTATCATATACAATCATAGTAGATGATATATATGATATCACTGCAGAGTTGTATGCTCGTGATAGAACCTTGGGAGATATTACACCGGGTGATATAATTACGTGGCCCAAAAGTCTTGTTCATTTTAGTTGATTGTCCTTAGAAGTATATGATACTTTTTTTATATGTGGTCTTTTATTCAAATGCATCTATAGAATTATAGACTATTTGTATGGTTCTTAGAGGTATATGGTTCCACATTTTGGTGGTTCTGATTTATCTGTAAAATTATGGACTATTTGTATGTTTGTCCTTTTCAATAGAAGAGTTTATAATGTTAATAGTACCATTAGTTAATCCGATTGTGAAAGTTAGGGCTAAGCATGCATATATATTGACATTTGTGGAAGAGTATGCTTGAGGAATTTTTAGCTTTTAAATGGTCTTATTTGAATCGGGTGTCATATATTTTGTGGTCGGATGAAGGTGAGGCCCCATAAATGTCTTTGGTTCTGAAAGCTGTCAATCCTTTGGGTATTGCTTACCTTCATAATAGTTGATCTTGCTGCTTGGTGCTACTGTGTAGATTGATGTGGGTGTTAGAGATTTATGTTGGTTTGTTTTGTAGCATGTTATTATGCACTCGACTATGTTTTTGTTTTTGATCCATTAGATAACCATTGTAGTTGTCGTATATATGTGCGCATGTGTGGTTGCGCACATATATACGACAACTACAATGGTTAACATTAGTTTATTGATGGAGTTGTTGCGCATGTGTGGTTGCGCACATATGTACGACAACCATTGTAGTTGTCGTATATATGGAGTTGTTGATGGAGACACTAGCTAAGTTTAATAGGGTAATTAACATTAGTTTTTTAACTTTGAACTCCAGAAATTAAAGTATGAAACTGATATGTGAATTTATTTTTTCTACACAGCTGACTGTACCTGTACAACTGGCTTCTTGTGTAGATTTCAAAAGGTATTTTGGAGAAGTATGGCCCTGAAAGTACCATCTTTTGATTGATTCAGTTTATTCTCCTTTCTTATAATTTTTTTTGTTGAATAAACTGCATTTGACACAGTACACTTTTGCCTATAATTTTTCATGTAGAGCGTGTTATGCTAACTAGCAGCTTTTATGGTGTATAATTTTTTATTTGATTTGATTTTCTGAATTTGGTGTATATAGGTATAAGAGTGTTATGACAGAGGATGTCCCTCACATATTTGAAGCCGTTTTTGAATGCACACTTGAGGTGAGGATTTTAGGCTTTTGACTGATTGAACCATGACTGTATATCCTTGTGCACTGGTTTTCTAGTAGACATACGAAATCATCCTTTTTTGCAGATGATAACAAAAAATTTTGAAGACTACCCAGAACATCGCCTCAAATTTTTTTCTTTACTACGTGCAATTGCTACACATTGTTTCCATGCTCTATTTCACTTGTCGAGCCGGGTCAGTTTAGTACTTTAAAGCAATACTTTATCTTTAGCATAATCATGTGTGTATGTATATACCTTGGAGAATATTTTCATCTTGATTGCGTTCGTATTTTAAACTTTTTTTATTTGGTATTTTTGTTTCAAACAAGCAATTAAAGCTTGTTATGGATTCTATAATCTGGGCATTTCGGCACAGGGAGAGGAATATTGCCGAAACTGGTCTCAACCTTTTATTGGAGATGTTGAATTTTCAGGTACGGTTTGATTTATAATCCTGTACATAATTGTGCCTCGGTGGTTCTCTTATATTAGATATGATCTTTGGACAGGTTTCCGAGTTCTGTAATCAATTCCATCGGTCTTACTTTCTGACAATTGAGCAAGAGATTTTTTCTGTCTTGACGAACACATTTCACAAGCCTGGGTTCTAGCTACATGTTTTAGTGTTGCAACACTTGTTTTGCTTGGTAAAAAATCATGTTCAACTTTTGTTTGTTTTTTCTTAATGATGTGCATGTGCTGGGACGAGTATAAAGAATCTAATATAGGTGAGAGCACATGCTGCACACTCAGCTAACTTGAGGAAGAAATTATTCCTGAATTCAGTAGTAGATGTAAATTAATTAAAATATAATATATATAATCAAAGGGGTCTAATGGATACAATATGGGAGATATTATAGTTCATAGATCCTAGCAAATAGATGTTATGCCATTTTCACCAAGAAAATTAGTATTAGTAAATCGGAAGTATACATTAAATATGTGGGAATCTGACATGTGTTCACACTAGTACTTCAACCATTTTGAAGCACCTATGTCACATTGCATATATCTTGTAATTCTAGAGCTCGATATCTTTGCTTCTTTTACATTTTCAGGTCGACTCCAGTGCATTGATAGAGCCTTTGTGGGATGCCTCTACGGTTCCTTATCCATATCCAAATAACCCAATGTTTGTTCGTGAGTACACCATAAAACTTTTAGGGACATCATTTCCAAACATGACAACAGCCGAGGTAAGAGATTGTTATTCAAACCTCCTGCCATTACATGCTCTTTTCCCTTTTGTAAATTAGTTTGAATGTTGCGACTTCTGCAGGTGACCCAATTTGTAAATGGGCTTTGAATAAAAAAATGACCTCTCCTCGTTCAAGAACCACATCCGTGACTTTCTTGTTCAGTCTAAAGAATTTTCAGCTCAGGTAACATGATCAGATGAACAAATTGTATGTTTGCTTTGATTGTTTTTGTTTCATTCATGGCAAAGTTTTAAAAAAATGAACCAATGGAAAGGTAGCCAATGCATGAACAGAATATGAAATCAATTTCTTTCCTCAATGTTGGAATTATATATGCCTTGAATCTAGTTCCTGAAAGCCATTGAATTGACACTGAAAAGTGCTTCAGAGGTTCAAATACTGGATCATCAGGATATTCTCTCATGCATGTGTTTAAAGATCTGGGTGCACCCATAATTCATTTTTTATTATGCTGTTGGGTAATCATTTCTGCCCATGTGATTGGTGTTAGAAACCCTTAGACATTAGTGTGGTTCATGAAATGATAAAAAAATAATCTAATCAAGATTCACTTCTATGGATTTGTGTATGTACCAAGTATTTTTTATCTTAATTTTTCGTAGTTTTCATTTTTTTGTAAACATTTTTTACTGTGGCGTATGAGCATTATACACTGAAATGTCCACCTGTAGGACAATAAAGACCTCTATGCAGAGGAGGCAGCAGCTCAGAGGGAACGGGAGAGCCAGCGGATGCTTACTATACCAGGGCTTATTGCCCCTAGTGAGTTACACGACGAGATGGTAGACTCGTAACTGATGATTTTGCAAAGCTAATTTCAGATCTTTTTCGCTCCTCTTATGGAATCCCAAGGACATGCATTGATGATGGATTCTCTAAGGAGGTAACAAGATGGACGCCAATTTTTATTTTATTCTTTTTCTTTTCTTCCTCATTTTTCTGTCTTGGGATTGGAGTATAGCGAAGGAGCCACTCTAGTATAACCATATAAGAGGTGTATGTGTAGGTTGAAGTAGTACATTAATCCCTATGTTTTTGTAGGAGGACATGTGGCCCTACACGCCGTTCAACAAAGGGGCATTGGACACCAGATGAGGTAGAATTCAATTATGGTGGAATGTGCTTAAAATGATCAAAGCTATCACAAATATAGAAACACTATTCCATATTTTATCTTTCTTTTGGAAAGAAAGTGTGATTCTTTTCATGCAAATTCCACTCTTGCTAACAGATTATCTTTCTTAAGATTTTGGATTTCGGGATTTTGTAATTTTTTTATGGATGAGAAGGGTATTCTCGGGGTTCAAGCTTCCATAATACATATGTTTCTCCAACAGTTATTGCTCTTAATGCTTCCATAATACATGCTTTAATAAGTGTTGTATGCGATTTGTTGTAGACAGAGAATGGAGATATCATTGATTGCGTGGATATCAACAAGCAACTTGCTTTGGATCATCCTTTGCTTAAGGATTACAAAATTCAGGTAATTTTTTTTTCTCTTCATTGTTGAAGTAATAAGGACTAGTTGTTTTGCTAGGAACTAATAAGTTGAGACGAAAGTTTGATTAGCCTTTGTTTATAATATTCATCTTTTGTGATACATTTCATATGTTTAATATTATAGATCATGGGAGGATTAGATACTGTTAGGAAGAAGGCTCATATGTTTCTCCAACAGTTAGTGTACTCTTAATATAATACAAGAAGTAGCAGTGAATCTAGCTGGACCATATTTATTGGCTCCTGGATGCATGGTGCCGATATTACTGTTGAAGATGGAAGTGTTTGCTTGCTCAAATCGGCTGCATGTTTCCGAAGCTGTTTACCAAGTTTAATAGCTATAAAAAAGAATTAGCTTACATTTGTTCTGTAAAATAATTTAGGAAAGTGTTGATGCTTTAACTGTCTGAATTTCTAAGGAACTGTAAATCACTATATGTTTTTGTGCATTTACATTTCCCATTACACCAACTGCAAGCAATATTGGCCCCATAGTTTTTTTATTTTAAATTAATTTTATTTTTGGCTTATTATTTTTTTATTCAGTTGAATGAATTATGCTTTTTTTCCTTGTAGGGTGATACGTGATTGATACGATAGTTATAACAGGTTTCAATTACAGAAACAAAAATGGAAGCTATACATTTAAAAAAAAAAAAAAAAATTTAAAAACAACGGTCCATAACCGTTGTTTTTAGAGTAAATTAACAATGACTCACAACTGTTGTACTTTTGTAATGGATATATACCGCTGACTTAGACCGTAGTTTCGGTAGAAAAATAACAACCTTTTTCCGTAATGAACAACGCTTACAAACCGTTGTACCTTTGCAATGGACATATACCACTAACGCAAGTCGTGGTTTCGACAAAAAAATAACAACTCTTTTCTGCAAGGAACAATGGCTCACAACCGTTGTACATTTGCAACGGACATATACCACTGATTTAGATCGTAGTTTACGCAAAAAAATAACAACCCTTTTCTATAAGGAACAACGGCTCACAACCGTTGTAATTGTAATATCCCTGAGTTCTGACCTATGAACTGTATGTCTTGATATGCGTGCCTGACAGTTCGTACGTTGAGAATCGTGCCGATGGACTATGTAATATCTATAGATTAAATCTGATGGAATGGATTTTGTATACATAGGTTAGGTTACAGGTTATTGAACCTGCATACACCCAACTTTGGTGTAGCTGTTTGGTACCTAAGCTTATGGCTTGGTTATAAAAGAGAAATAAAGACCCTTAATAGCTTGTATTTATTTGCCTTTGTTGCATATGATTAGAAGTTAAGAGGAGAGAGGTTGAATCGATGGCATTGATTGCTTATGAATGAGAGAACGATTCGCTCGTAATGGGTGAAGCGAAGGATTGATCGAATCAGAACAAACCTCTGTTCACTCGGTGAAACCCTAGTCCAGTCCGATCTAGAAACAAGAATTGGGGATTCAAATGGAATCAAGGTATGAAATCTAAGGCTAGATCTTGAAATTGTGTTAGTTATTATTTTTATTCAATTTGGGAACAAGGAATCATAAGGAATGGGGTTTGATTTCGGAAAGAGAAGAGAAAGAAAGCGAAAAACCCCAAAACAGAAGAAATCTGTTCATTTTGACTGATCGAAATTTAATTCGATCGATCGAAATGGACTTAAGAAGGAAGAATTTGAAGTTTGAGGAAATTCTTTCGATCGAAATAAACTTCGATCGAATGAAGTGTGTTTCGATCGATCAAATCTCACACTCAATCGATCGAAACGTATAGAACAGAGATTTTGAAAATGCCTGCTGTGAGGATTCGACCGATCGAATCAAAATTTATTTGATCGAATTGTGTGGATTGTTATTTTAGTTTCTGAGGGATTCGACCAATCGAAATATTTTTGATCGATCGAATTAGGATTCGATTGAACTGTGTTGTGGTCATTTGGCTTCTGTGAGGATTCGACCAATTGAAATTATTTTCGATCGATCGAATTTGTGTTCGCTCGATCAAAATGGAGGAATTGTTCGATCGAACTAAGAAGTGATATGTGTTATGAGGAGTTCGACCAATCGAAATGAGTTTGATTGATTGAAACCAGGTTTCGATCGATCGAAATAGGGATTCAATTGATCGAAATTATCAGATTCAGAATTTTGTTAAGCTTTGACTGTGAGATTTTGAGGGGAGTTGTCATAGTATGTTTGGCATTGTTCAAATGGGTGAATCATGAATTTAGGTTAGGTGACTTGGTGTTGTGTGATGAAAAACTAACCCAAATGGCGGATTGAGCACGTGCGGGTTGAGGTCTCGAGGTAGGGAAAACTTAATACCATGTGTATTTACTATATTAGCATGTGTGTTATGTTATGATACTCTCTTGATTCAATCATGTGAATTTAGCTTATGACTCTAATTTGAAAAGGCATGTGTATCAGTATGTTTCCGAATTGTGTAAGAGTTATGGAATCTTTCAATATTCAATCCAATATGTGTGTGTATGATCTTCACACTTCATTCCGACTTTTGAGCTAAACTATAATTATCACTTTACACTGCGATAAACTATATGTATGCACTTCGATTTAAGATTCTATGTGAATACCCGACCGACGCGGCGGTATAACCGTGACTGACATGGCAGGATATCCGTGACTAGTACGGCGGCCAATCCTTACACCCTTTGTGCTATGTGATTTGTGACTCCTACCGTATAACGGTAATTATGTTCAACCAAATGTCCAACTTTATGGGACCTTGGATATATGTGAAAATGATTCATATGAGTGACGATGGTGGGTATTCCATTGGGGGCTTGAGGCTATAGTTCCTCATTCAATACTTTAAGTAAAACACTTTTAAATTTTCTTTTCATATGTGGGAATAAAGATTGAATATGTTTTATGAATTCCAAACAAGCATCGCATGTGTATTTCATACCATGACAATCACACTGTGCATATGTTCTGACCAATTTGATTTCATTATGCCATAAGATATATGTTGATGTTTATAATAAGCATGCTATGAGTTTTTCCCTACTGAGCTTGGATGAAGCTCATTCCCCGACTAAATGTCACAGGTTCAGGATAAGACATTGGAGCTGAGATTTTAGAGCGGGAGGATCTTGATTTTTCACCTAGTGAGGATTTGGAAGAAATCCCTCCTTAGGGTTGTTTTCTGTGTACGATGCCAAATATATCTAGCCTTAGGTTGAGAGACTAGAGTTTTGAGATAATGTAAAGGATATTTATTTTGGATGATGATTGTAACTTAATTCTTTTTTGTGAACCATGTTTCGGTAAGGAATGGTCCTTACCGGTGGTTCTAGTCGGCTCCTTTTTCATAGGCATTCATATGGAATTAGAGCTGTCATTTTGAGCTTTTGGTGGAACGTATACGTACCTTCTCTTTATTCTGTTTATGTTGGTTAGTTAGTATGGTTCTACTTTATTTCCACTGTGCAAATGATATGCCAAGTACTTTGTTCGGGGTACGGCCTTAGCGCCAGCCCACTGACGGCGCGAGTTTCGGGGTGTCGAAATCTGAGTTGTCACAGTAATTTTGCAAGGGACATGGGCCGTTGTTTATGAGGTAAATAAACAGCGATTTTAGGCCGTTGTTTAGCGAAATCACTGCTCTATAAACAACGGTCGTTACCACGGCTCAAAACCGTTGTTTAGGAAATTTACAACGGTTTTGGGCCGTTGTTTTTTCCCGATTTTCACGTAATGAAACAAAATTGTCAACAAACTTGAGATTTATTGTCTTGCAAGCTCAAGCCATGAATTTAATGACACGAAATTCTAAATTTTTTTGTATGAAATTTTGGGTCGTTACATTCCAACACGCTCTATGCTTCCTAAACCTCTAGCGCAATGGGAATTTCACGACGATGAGGAAGACTTAGAATATGCAAGTGACCGTTTGAACTTGCACCCCTATTTGTTACAATTGACAAATTAAGGACTTGCTATTCAGTATCTAATCCGGAAAGCTATTATGGTTCATGGTTAGGAACAGAGATATTGAGATTGACCACACAAAGGTCAAGGCAATATGTACAGGGAGGGGGTTATTGACACTTGTTTTTCCTGTGAAGAGCACACACTCTTTATACGAAAAAAAAATGTTAATTGCCTTGAATCAGACGATGGAGACCATTTTTCATCTCAATCTTCCACAATCTTGAGATCACACTACAAAAAATGTGTTTATTGGAGACGGCTTTTGGCCATCTCTAAAGGTGTCTAAGTCGTCTCCAATAGTATTGGAGACGGCTTCCATGTAGTCTCAAATAGTCCCGTCTCCATTGTCTTTGGAGACCAAATGGAAGTCGTCCCTAATAGTCAAGGTTATTGGAGATGACATATGGCCGTCTCCAAAGATATGTTAGAGATATCTCTAATAAGTCATCTAGCCATTTCCAATACTTATTGGAGACGACTTTAAGCCATCTCCAATAAGTGACCTCCTATTATTGGAAACGGCTTTTAGCCGTCTCCAATAAGTGACCTCCTATTATTGGAACGACTTTTAGCCGTCTCCAATATTTTTTTTTTTCTTTAAACGTATTTTAAAAAAATATATATTTGACAGTGGTTTTTTTATGAAAATTAAAAAAAAATAATAATTTACGTCGACAATTTTTATGCAAAATTTTTTTTTAAAGATTATTTTTTTTTTAACGCAATTGCTTTAATGCAATTTTTTTTAATGCATTTTTTTAATACTTTTTTTTAAGCAATTTTTTATATTCCAAGAACAAGATAATGGTGTAGACATCATATAATAATACCTCCAGCTATTAAAATAGAAAGAATGCACAATTGAGTGATCCTTCTCTGGATTGAACTCCTTTAATTGATTGGAACCATTTTTATTTTCAGATTACAGAAAAACCTGTATATACAGAAGTTGTATACAACCTGTATACACAGAAGTTGTATACAAGTTGGCCATTGCTTCTCAAAATAACAAAGTCTCCTAATGTATTGCTTCAATCATAGTTTTTTCTTTTTCTACTTCTTTTAAACAGTAGTAGTTCATTTATTTCTCCATGTTCATTGGAGGCGAATATAGAGCACCATTCAAAAATGAATCAGACGATCCATTCCTAGAGCTGTTACTGAATGGCCGTCTCCCGTCAGCGGGACAAGAAACAGACAACTATGCAAGTAATGCTATCTAAACTGCCTCGTTCACTAGCTTCCTCAATCAGCCTCCTGGCTGCCTGTTCTGGGTCCTCGATAGATTTAACCATGGAAACGGCCTCCTGCGAAACGAAGGCAATATAAACATTAACCATAACCATAAAGAAACGAAGGCAAGATAACTGAAATAACTAAAAACTGAATAATGTATCACAAGGGTATAAGGCTCATACAAAAAGAACAAAGATATACAAAAGAAAAAATTCAGCCTTACCTCCACCACCATTCATGGTCTTCAGCAGTAAGCTGAAAGTACATCAATGCCACAGTAATAAAGGTAGTAAAGCTCAACATAGATAGCACTAAATGGCAAAAATCCTGCCATTGCCCTCTGAGGAACAGTCCCTCGGTACTAGGGCAATGGTGGAATCTCTCTAGGATACTTAGAGGTGCGGCAAGGAGCTTGAAACTCAGCTTTGCTGTTTTTCCCAGCAATCCCACCCAAAACAAGCAAAGGAGCTATAACAAGTGTCCATATGAGAACAATCACTATAATGGTGCCAAATGGCAGTGCTGCTGTGGCAATATATGCAATAGCAACGGTATTAAGGAAGCAAAAGGTCAGGAATAGAGGTCCACAGAAAAGACAACCCGTCAACAATAGATTCCTTACCTGCAAAATCATACAATGGAAAACTAATTAATTCGTCAAAGATGAAAAAGATTAATGTCAATAGAAAAAACCCTCACAACAAAAATGAGTGAATGAATACCCAGTAGGGCAATGTCAGAAGCACTTGTGCCACCTACAAAAACCATATTATAAATATAATAACAATAACAAATAAATAAAAAATACCCACTAATTCTTCTTAATAAATTCAATCAACAATAGGCACTATTTTAAAAAAACTTCCTAAAATATTAATAAAATCTTAACCTTGCCTAAAACACTAGAGGCTACCATTTGACAATTGCAGCAGGGAGATGACCTACCTTCGTGAGGTATAACTGAGCAAAATACGCTTCATGTACTCTTTTGGTGACTCGAACAAGTTGTGCCTGAAAGGAGAAAAGCATCTCAATTCACATTACAAATTAAAATATCACAATCAGAATTTTAGCAACCAAAAAATTTACATATTCAGAAGTTTTGAGACTCGAGAGATGGACTAAAGTAACAGAAACTTACTGAATATCCCATCTTCTCAATCATCTCCTTCATGATTTGATATATATCTTGTGTGAAAGCTTTAGCTCCCTTTTTTTATTACGTATTGCATAGTATTTGAATCGGATTACCTGACCAGACTGGACCCAGTTTTTGGTTCAAGTCAGATCAGGTCAGGCATACACAGCTTGTTGGAGTCAGGTTAGGTAGGGTCGGGTGCACATCCAAATAAAAGTGCCCAAAGGGTTGGGCAGACCTATATTTTGACCAGACCAAACCTGGCCTGTTGACAGCCCTGCCAAAGCATGTATACATGCGTATATTGATGGTGCATGTACTTATGTATGTTACATCTTGTATTGTGTGAATGTAGTAATGTTCTATATGAAACAGAAAAATCACCAAATGAACTTATAAAATCATATTGTACTGTGTGAACGTAGTAATGTAGCCAGTTATAAATTTAATGTCCAAATTCATGCATCATTGCATATATGTTTGTACATTGAGATGAGGAAATAATCCCCATGGAGAAGCATACTCACTTCATCTTTGTCCGTGTCTATTCCAGTGCACAAAGCCAGGTAAAAGTATGAATTGGGAGAATTTGACAACATGGATCAGTATCCGATCCTTTGGTTCGCAACCGCGGAATTCCGGTGTCCCAACGCAAGTGGAAGCAAGCGGAGAGTAAAAACCTGTGATTCCTAGGGGATATGCAAACGATGTCATAAAGATTTGTGTCTAAGCCTTTAAGAAACCGACAACCAGCCCATCCGATTGCCAGCGACTACCCTCGGCTTCGCATCCGGCTTCGTCGGCTCCAGTCCCGGTAACTTTTTGGGGTCCAACTCCGAATCAGAATCCTCAACAACACGCTCCACCACAGGGAATTGATTTTGTGGGGATGTACTTATTCCCCTTCTTGCAATACTAAATTGATGGATAGTTCTAATCGTAGAGGGGTACTTTAAGTTGCTACACTCTGTAATATTTCTAAGGGTTGAGAAGCAGCATTCACTTTCTGATAGGATACCCTTTTGATTTATGTTTTTTCCAAGTCTTATTCTTTGGTGCATCGTGACCAATGAGCCTCAAATTTTTACAATCTTTGGCCATGCCAGTTATAATAGAACTTCAAGACAAGACCCAAAACCTTTATGCTTGATATTGGTGAACTTTACGAACCTAGGTGCAAAAGAAAGGAGAAAGTAATTGAAGCGTTTCAAGAGCCAAGAGAAACTGAAGAGCATGGTTTAAATTTTAAGTATTCACTGTCCAATATTGAAACGTATCATCTCGGTTCTTGCCAATACAAAGATTGTATCAGTGATAAAATAAAGAAAACAGAGATTATATTAGTTTGCATAATCCGATATAAACCAATATCGACTCGAATTTGTACACTCCAATATATGTATTGGCATTGTTTGAGTTTTTTAACTGTAAAAGTGTTATATAAAAAAACAACACCAATAAAAATATAATTAAAAAATCAATTTTTTTTTTGTGTTTCCATTATGCATGGAAAGTGCAGAAGAGTAGAAATGAAGGTACAATGGCTGGACCTATTTTACTGGCCAAATTAGGAAGTTTATTTGTGCATGACAAACTGTGCTTTCCAAGTGGCCAGGAGAAAAGTCAGGATAGAAAGTAGCTCCTCAATCAACAGATGGGAGCTAAAAAGAACACAGTATCTTCTAAAAGAATCTAAAACAATGAAGGCTAAACCCTGGATATTAAAGGTGATCACATAATTAAATTAGCCTCAGCATAAAAACCCGATATGATATATAAATAAAAGGATTGCCGACTTTAAGGCCATACTTGTTAACACACTTAAGAAAACACAAACATTGCATAGATAAACGGGTGGCTAACATCGCAAGGGTTGTTATATCAAAGAATGATTGTATCCAAAATGCAATCATATAGAAGAACTTATATAACACAAAGGAATGATAATCTGTAGCGAAAAAAATGCACGGTGGCGGTTGGATCGTAGTTGAAAAAAATATCTTAAAAAAAATATTTTTAAAGAAAATAATTTGGCACTCAGATTGAATGGGATTCCTAATAGGAAATGAAAATTTTGGATATTTAAGTTTCTTATTTATAAAGTGCTGGCTAGATCATGGCATGACCTCAAATCAGCCACCATAGAGATTAGCCAAAACCTTGCTTCAAATTTTAAATTGAAAGAACCCATTTCGTAAATGATTATAATGACCTCAAATTAATCATCATTTCTTCACCACGAAGTTGATATGGCTTTTGCAGGAAATGTTGGCAAGTTCTAGAACTGAGTTCATTCCTATTTCTACACTGACAAGCTTTATAAAAAGCTAGGGGGACAGATGTTTGTTTGAAGGCATATGTTGTTCTGTTATTGTTAGACTTCATGATACATTCGTCATAGTCCATATATAAATGTTATGTTTGGAACTCAAAAGGAAAAATAGAAAAGGATATCACTTGCAAACAGAAACATTACTTCAACTCTCATCATGGTTCAAAATCTTGGACAATCTTGAGGCGTGTCGGACCATATGTCTCATTATCGAGCCCACCGATTACAAGATATCTTTGGTATGTATCAAACAATACAAACAAGCATAACCCATTTTTTCTGTTGTATGTATCTCTGTTATTGGTGGGGACCGATACATATATGAGAACTGAGATTTAGAGCAATCAATCTCATTTTAAAAGGAAAATTACAAAGATCAAATTCAAGCTTCTGAGGTTTTTTCCAAATATAGCACCTCCAAAGAGCACTTTTGGATAGGGTTTATTTAGAATATAAGGAATTCAGATGGAAAAAAAGGTACTCTATAATTTATATATATTAATAAACTTATAAGGAATTCATATGTCTCACCCTATTTCCACCCACATATTCTTTCCATCCACCAACTTATGAGGGTGGAAGGAAGGAATATGTGGGTGGAAATAAAGGTACTCTATAATTTATATATATTAATAAACTTATGGGTTTTCAATCCTTGATGCCATGTGGTCAGTACATCACAGATTCACAGCGCTGTTGTTGCAATGAGGTAACCAGCCTTGTACAATTTGAATAACATCAAGTGATTCAACTCTGTCGGACAGAACTTATGAATAGTCTAAAATTTTCAAAAGTAAATCATATAAATAAAGAGTAAATATATGATTAGGTATTCAAGTGAAGTGACCATTATCTCTATCATAATATTCCCTGAATTAATCAAAATTTAGGCAAAATTCTCCGAATAGGTGGTCTGTGGAATGTTTTGCCAAATATTTGATTGATTCTTCGTTCTCCCAATTTTTCTCAAAATTTTGCAAATTTAATGAATTAAATTTTTATTTGTTTAATCAGTGTGATACAGGTACATGATTTAATCATACGTAGTATTAGTATTTTTATTTTTTGATTGTAAATTGCGTTAATGCATGCGGATCATGTAACTTCTTATTATTCAAATTAAAAATAAATATGAACAAAGCATTTGTACGGAGTGTCAAAGTTACATTGTGATGATAAAAATTTTTGTAATGTATTGCTAGGGTAGTGATGCCTTTCACAGGAAATTTACAATAGTGGAACTAGAATGTAATTTACAAGGGTGGGTATACCTTTCCATCAAGGCAATGAGCTCATGATCCCTTGGCTTCATACCCCACTTGGTGTCTACAAGAAGGCATACTCTTTTCAGACCAATTCGGGAGGACACATACTCCTTTACCTACAACATTCGAAACTGTTATGATATTTCAGAGTCTGAATTGAAGGAAGTCAAAAGCCTACCTTGAATAGCAGTTGCAGAACTAACCCACTGATCCACCATATCCTTCCACCCACTGCAATTCGTAACAAAAAAGTTCAAAAACTGAGATTTGAATGAAATGCATCTAACCACACAAATGATACAGTTTGCTAATTTACATATAAATAAATAAATTAAAAAAAAACTGATTATTCAATCACTTATCACAAAGGAGATCATGTCTCAATGCTCATGCAATTCATTGTAGCTATTTAATGTGGAATAAACTTTGTAAAACTACTCATTGAATAACAAATGGGGCAAAAGGCAAACAATGTGAAGCCAATCTTTTACTATTAATTTGTTATATAACCTGTTAGCTTTAGCAGTTGTGCTTTGATTGAACTAAAGTTGAAACCCCATGTGAAACCCATTACCCATAAGAAGAAACTACAAGGAAACATCAGAGGAGTTAGCTTTGCACCAAGGTTTCATCCTTATGGGTCCCATTTGCATGGCATAAGTGCCCACAAAATTAGATACAGAAAGCTCTCAAATCTATGTATTGAAAAGAAATGGAGATATTGGCTCATAGGTGGAATTATTACCCCATCATATAGCTTCATATTGCACCTGATCTTGAACAGAAAACAAAGCAATAGTACCATCTTTAATACTTTTTTTAATCACTTGCATGCTCAATCATATTGTGGATAGCAGGCAGTGATGCTTGGTAAATGTGTTGTTTTTTCTCTAATTTGATTCTTTCAAGGAAGCACAACCAATATCTCAGGAGACTTTTTGACTATTGAGTTATATTTTTTTGTTTTATTCTTCTTAAGAGTAATGATTTGGTAATGCTGCAATGACATAATCATGGTGCTTTGAGATTTAACAACGATATATGGGCATATCCATGGATCCAGGCGTCGTGTCCCATACATCTTGGCCAAACTAGCTGCTATGAAAGACATATGTTTTAAAATAGTTAAATTTTTTTATCTAAAGGGCATTTTTAGTATTTTATCCGATTCATATAGGATATATATCGGCCCATACAGGCGATATTGACCAATATTTGACCCATTTTACCTGATAATTGATCCATATCAAATCAGGGTGTATATCATATCAATGGGGCCTAACCTGATAAAATGTTGGCCGATATGTATCAGAAATGGCTGATATTTAAAACCATGGGTGCTTCTTCTTTCTATGAAAAAGGTTACTGCAGCTTAACGTCTACTAAATTTGCCTTATTTTGGGTACTGCACCACCCATTTCTCATTACGACAATAGTGAAGCACCACAATCTAAGGCTTTTTGGTGGAACTATGAATAAACACTCCTATGGATTGCAATAATACACTTACGTCCGGTGATCAACAATGGTGACATCAGATTTATTAAAATGTGCAGCGAGGTGCTTTTCCGTTAGAGCAAGACCAACAACATTTGCAACACCTTGACCAAGAGGGCCTGTCATGAGCAACTAAAGTTAATATAAACAGAAAATAAGTGCCGGATCTATTACTGGAACAAATTATTCACTATCTATGAAACCTAGTACCAGATGTAACTTCAATGCCTTCAGTCACAACATTCTCTGGGTGTCCAGGGGTCCGACTCCCTAGCTTATATAGCCATTTTAAGTCTTCCACCTGGAAGAAAGCATGTTCTCTTAATGAATCAATAAAGATACACTGTAATAACTGGTAACATTGTCAGTTAAATTCAGAAAATAAAATATAATTATAATAACAACCAAGCAGGTCATAGAATATATATTTAAAAATAAAAAAACCTCAAGAATATTTTTGGTCATATCAAGGGCAGGTAAGAAATTTCAAGAATCTGGGTGGTTTAGGTCATTAAACAACATATATGCTTCTAAAATTCATCTAAATTTACAAACAAAAAATATATCAAACAAACTTACTTATTGCATCCCGGCACATTCGAATAATATCCTCTTTGACAGAGCTCAAGCCATGACCAATATAATAACTGTTTCGCATCCTATCTTCAATTTCTCCAACCTGATAGGTTAATTCAATAAGAACACAAAGGAGAAAACAGAAAATTATAGGCAAGCAGAGAGTCATACAGTTTTCTTAACCAAAAGAAGAATCAACGAGTAAATCCTCAAATGAATAATCATTCATCTTGTGTAAATTAATGGCAATTGATTTCAAGACAGGAAAATAGAAATGTTAGTGATTGAAACTTGAAAGAATGGGATTATTAAAAATCAAGATCTATGTTTCCCCAGAAAGTGTATCCAATACTACTTGGTTTTTTATCTAATTATTGAAATGCATTCATGATTTTGTTAACTATTATCAGTATATAGTATTGGACACTTGTTAAAATGTATTCATGATTTAGATGAAAATCTAGAGTGATGCTAGATGCTCGGGCCCGAGCACCAAGGATGGTGTTCATTTGAGTCATCTATAACATGCGTAGATATAGCAATCTAGATTGTCCACTTATAAGTCAACCATGTGAATTTGCAACAGCTGCAGATTTTTTATTTGTCATCTAAATTTAAGTTTAAAATTCATCCCATCCCAAAGTAAACCGGGTTCGTAGGAAACTGATGAACTGCAAAGCTGAATCCAAACCCATCGAAACAGGTGACATTGGATCAAAGAATCATAACCATTTGATCAATGCATTATCTCATTTACCTATCAAAGTCATTTCTAGCTAATTTTATGTTTATGTGATCAAGGCACTGATAATTTTGCCACTGTGGTGGCCAAGAGAGGCTCCTACTTTGGACTCACTTTAACTCTGCCAAACACTAGCTCAAATTTGACCTTAGATATGCCATGATCATCGCTAACCCTCACACCGCACCACCACCACACACACACACACATACACCCAAGAAAAGGCTCACCATAACCAATGAAGCAGCCAACAAAATTTAGCTCTACACTAGCTAAGGGAGGCTCCGATGTACATTTTGGTCTTACTTTGACTCTGCTGCACTTGACTAAGATCATCCACCTTGGAGAACTTGAACTCATTGAGTGTAAGAGCCAAATGAATAATTTTGTTTTGGATATTTGAGAGCAGTGAATAATGGAACGGTTATACGAAAAAACTTCAAATTGTAAAGCAAGAAATGCTATAGTCAACTAAATACAATGATGGTCAGGAATAGGATGTATCTACACAATCTGTAGTTCAGATTTAAGCTAAGATAAAATAAAATTGAAGTTCTATGTAAGTTGGCTTCCATTTATCCTGCTCTATGGACATATCCCTCCTTTATACCCAGACAAGATCCAATTGTGGGAAGTAAAAGTTATGCAATTGTGACAAAAACAGGGTGCAGGTAAGGAACCTATGAACTCCCACAATGCGAATATTATTCAAATTTCACTAAATTTCTGAGTATTAGGGTGGACAAAGCCTAGGAACTCCGTAATGTTGGACTTACCCACACTTACACTAAGAATTGTACAAAAAAGTGCATAATGGATATATTAGACTTAAACAATGGAGCTAAACCATGATAAATATGTAAATTTGACAAAATAAAAATATTTAGCCACTAAAAGTGGTGAATAAATTAATTTAATGACCAATGAAAAATAAAATACTACAACATAATGGTAAAATGCACAAAGATCTTCAGGTGAGATTCGTGTAGAATCTTGATCTCAAACAGAGAATGTTGAAGGAGTTTCGGTTTCATGAATTTTTTGACATTGGAGAATTGAGTGATGGCATTTTCTCTTCAAATCCATAAAACAAGCAATAAAACACCAAAATAATATGAAAATTGGGGAGTCTGATCCCCCAGCCATCGCGTTTTCTTGGTTGAGCAATTAACATAAAAAATTAAAATATAATTACTGAATTGAGTTAAAGTCGGAGATTTGAACCTGGAGGGAGGAGGTAGAATGGAAATCCAGGTCAAATCAGAGATCTGAACCAATCGAGCTCAAATCGGAGCTCAAATCTGGAGTGAGGAGTTCAAATTTGAGCTCAAATCCAAACTGATAGGCTTCATTGAAATCGGAGCTCAAACCCTAACCTAGCTGATGATTGAATCATGGATCAAATCCCAGATCGGATGCGATCGAATCTAAACCAAAATCGGAGCTCAAATCTGGAGTGAGGAGTTCAAATTGGAGCCCAAATCGTCTTTGAAATCGGAGCCCAAACCCTAAATGGTGTCTTCTACTACCTCCGCACGAATCGGCTTTGATGAGCAGCTGCTGATAGGAGAAATCGAATAGGAAGGATGCAAGGGAGTGAGGAGTTCAAATTGAAGCCCAAATCGTCTTTGAAATCGGAGCCCAAACCCTAAATGGTGTCTTCTTCTACCTCGCACTAATCGGCTTTGATGAGCAGCAGATGATAGGAGAAAGGGAATCGATAGCTGATAAATGGAGAAATGGGATAGCAATGGTCGTGGGGAGTTCGTTTTATAGGGGAAGAGTTTTTATTAAGTGCCTCGTGGAAGTATGAAGGCCTGTGCACTAAAATAATGTTCGAGACGGCTGAGGCCGTATCTATTGGTGTTAATGAGACTTTTAGAGACGGTTTTCCATGTAGTCTCTAAAGTTTTCACCTACTTATATATATGAAGTAAACCTTATGGAGACGATTATGACCATCTCTATATGTTATTTTATTTAGGTAGACGGCTTTAGCCGTCTCTAATAAAAGCATCTGAGACGGCTTTTTAATGGCTGTCTTTAATAAATAGTTATTGGAGACGGCTTTAAAAAACTATCTCTAATAACCGTCTCCAAAAGTCCTTTTTTTTGTAGTGTCATGATGCACCTAACAAACTGCCAGATATTGATTCCATGTTGCACACATCACCAAAAGTGACCGTATCTATCAGACGGTCTCTTTTGGGGATGTGTGCCACGTGGAATCAACATATGATTGTTCGGTAGGTGTGCCATGATCTCAAGATCTATTTTGTGGAAGATTGAGACAAAAAATGATCTCTTTCATCTGAATCAAGGCAGTCTGATTTTTCATGGTGGGAAACTATGTGTTCTACAGGTTTAACAGGTGCAAATAACGCCGCCCATTTGTATATTGTTCTTTAATTGATTCAACACATTCAACTTAGATAATGAAATTGGAGCTGATCTAACCTCCAAAGTACCATCGAATGAATGTTTTTTTGTTTTTGAAAGCAATGATCTAATGGTAAGAGCCGACAATACTTCATACCTGATATGCTTTGGTTACCAATCAAACATCGGATGCTAGAGATCAGACCTCTTCAGAGGTTAAAGATCAGATGCATGATATTGGACTCTACGAAAGCTAGAAAGCAATTTGATTTGAGTCGATTTTTGAATGACTATCCATCTTTTAGATCCTCAAGAAAGCCCTCCAACATCAAGTAAAAAAAAAATAAAAAAATTACAATTAATATTAAGAAAGCCCCTCCTAGAGTGGGAATATTTTGTTTAGCAAATGCCACAGTTTAGGATTTGTATTTCACCTAGGATTTTTTTGTTTAGCATATGCCACAGTTTGTTATTCTCTTTACATGAAAAATTAATTGCCAACTATTTCTTAAGAAAAGTCAAAGCATAAAACAATGCATATTTCTACCAATTTCTGTAATATATTTTAGTTGACATACTAATATTCTTTCTTGTAACTTAGCATATTCTAATTAGAAAATATACGCCACTTTTTTTCATTTTTCGCATTAAACCATGTGTTCAAGTAATCCTAATGAAAAGTTCACTACGTGAAAAAGTCCAAAAAACCACTGCCTCAAACAGTGGTTTTTTCAAAAAACTACTGTCTTTGACAGTGGTTTTTTTTCAAAAAACCACTGCCCTAAACAATTGTAAAAAAAGGAGTGGTTTTTTTTTACCACTATACAAGACAGTGGTTTATGAAGTTCATAAACCACTGTCTTGTATAGTGGTAAAAAAAAATCACTCCTTTTTTTACAACTGTTTAGGGCAGTGGCTTTTTTATGCTAAATTTTTTTTTAAAAAAAATTGCGTCGACAATTTTTTATGCAAATTTTTTTAAAATAATATTTTTTTTATGCTTTTTTTTTAATGCAATATTTTTTATGCTTTTTGTAATACTTTTTTTTAATGTAATTTTTTAATGCTTTAAAAAAAATTATATAAAGAAAAAAAGCTATTAATCTCATATTCAGGCACATCTATAAATAAAATAGATGCCAAATTCTTTTATTCAAACAAAATATTGCATTTCAACCTATGATCCAACCTTTCAAATCAACCAAATATTTTAAACTTTACATGCTCAATCCTTTTATTCCAAAAAAAAAAAAAAGAGTTAACAATCTAAGGACCCAATGACCTAGTTTCATAATTAAAAAAATATATATATATGCTTCGCCTCTCCTGCCAAATATCCCCGTCCCCTAGTGATCCGTTTGAGGTGGGCTTCAAATTCGAAAAGCTTTGCCTGAAATCAAAAGGAGAACGTAATTAAATATTTATGATATTAAGCAATTAAATTGAGATATTGATGACTTCTCACTACAAAAAAAGGGACCTACATACATGCTCAAATCGCTTTAAAAGCAACTGCTTTAAACGAGTTTATTTTATAAAGCTATTTGATGACTGCACGACAATAACGCTCCCACATGCTCCGAATTCTGGGTTGACCTCCAAGATCCCACAACTTTATTGTAACATTTCCTTTAGTTACCTTACGCATATTGAATCCAACATGTAGAACACATTACATGCAAAAGCATGGTTGTTCATGTTCTGTACGAAACTATACGAAAAATGGCATGATTATTCCTGTTCTAATATCTAGTGCTAAAACACAAATATCAATATAATTGAAAAGAACACTTACATCATCAAAGTCCATTGAGATGTGGGAGTACTCACCCATGAACCACAGCTAGGCATAACATGAAAATAAAAAAGTTGCATTAGCAAGTGGGGACCATGAGTCACTTCACAAAGAAAGAGAAGCTAAAAATAGTGCCAGTTGCTAACATTAGAATAAAATTTTACGATAATTTATAAATGATAACAAATAAGTGAGCTATAAAGTGCTAGAGACGACATAATATTGGAAAAAGTTCTCTATTAACACAATTTTCAAATATAATGAAGGTACATCAAATTAGATGGCGAAGAATTTGCTTATAAAGACTCAGTTATAAACCGAGAGAATTAAGGTAACAATGGTGGCCAAAAGAATCTATGGAAAGGAAATCCCACTTAACAGTTCGAATCACTTCACACCACACACTTGTTGTCCAATTAAACACACTAGTCTACACCTCTTGCTCATGCTGTTGACACTGTCGACTTCACACCTCCAAATAAACCCACAATTGTTGTGTGGTTAAATTTGCACAATGTAGTGTTATTCGAATGTGGCAATGTTATCTCTAACAATATGAAGGAATTAGGGCTCAGATTGTATTATTAGAGCTCACTTCAAAGGAATTGAGTCACTAGAGCTTGTGCCACTTGCCTCATACTAACTCATTTGCCCTATTAATCATATCCTTCCCTTCTTTGAAGAAAATCACAGCTCTGCCAATAGATAAACAGCAAAATGATAACCCCACCATTGATTCAATCATCTGAGGCGACAATCTAAATGCATGATTCAAAAAGAAATCGCCAATGTAAACTTACCATTTCTAAAAGCCAAATATTATACTCAAAGGTGAGATCCAAAAATCAAAACTGCGGGGCCCATGGTCAACCATACGGCACTGAGGGCACTTTCGTAAGCCAAGTGTCCACGGCCGCCACGGTTGTTGCAGATGACAATGCCAACGCAGTCTCGGCTGATGTGGCTGCTGGTTGCACATGCGGCACACAACGTCACGGAAGGGTCCATGACAATCTCGATGCAGACCAAATCCAATGCCGGATGAAGTCTTGGGGCCTTTGGCGGGCCACGTGGCTGAGACATTGCATATGTTGCAGCAGGATCATTAGGGCGATCATGGGCAATGTGGCGATCTTCTTGTTGCATGCCTGTCATTGGTGCGCCGGCTGCGATGTGGCCTTGCTTTGTAGCGATTGTTGCAGTCGGTGTCACACGAATCGAGCACTCACGGGCGGTGACTGTCTTGCCACAGGTGTGGCAAATGGGATCATTAGTAGTACATTGACTAGCCATATGCCGGGCTCCTTGCAGTTCGAAGAGAGGGTCTTTGCGGTGCACTCACCGCAATGTCACGAAAGTAAAAGATTCAAACAGTCAACAAAGAGTATGCAGTTTGACTTGAGTGAGAAGTTCACCTATAGTTCATTTAACTGAAATTTTAATCAAATGGTGGAATTGATTCAAATTTTTGAATAATATTGTTTATAGCTGTATCCCACAACCATCGAGTACTGTTTGCTATTTCCAAACGCTAGAATAAGTGTTCACTAAGAATACAGCATTTACAGCATCCTACATCTTTGTGCGCTACCTACATCTTTGTTCCACTCTAAATTGAAATCTAGCTCTCTATCACCCATTAAAGTAGGCTGCCAATTATTCAAGCTAACACCAATCGTTATATTGATAAAGGCGACCAAGAATACAGCATTTACAGAATCAGATCAGTAACAAAATAAATAATATTTTTATCTATATTAAATGTAATTTCTAATATATATTAAATGGAGATCATTTCTCATGTCAATTTTCCATACAATGGATTGAGACCATGAACTTAATATTGAAGGTTAAATTTTTTATTTTGCGCGACACATATCTCAAATCAAGGCCCTAGATTGAGTGTGATGTTGCCATGTGATTTTAGAGACACATATTGGGGATCGGCGTCACATGGAAAAAAAAATTGGTTGTATGATGGTATGGTCACGGTCTCAAGATCAATTGGGTGGTTTAAAAAAAATACGGTGGAGATGAGTTTTCAATTATTGGGATCGAACCACGTAAACCCTTTACGCTCGTGTCTATGAGCTTCTTCTCGTTGTGCTGGCTCCACTCATCTCCTGCATCATCAATCGCCTAAAAAATAAAATAAAAAATCATGTCTAATTCAAGAAACTTGATAATAATTGGCACAAAACTCTGCAAATTAAAATGTCTCCAAAAATTAACAAACCACGAAATAAATGCCTAAACAAAATGGTCAAAAAAATCCTATTATAAACATGATAGGGTTGGGCTGGAAAATCATAAAATGTTAAAGCCCACACCAAACCAATCGTTATATTGATAAAGACCAAGAATACGGCATTTACTGAGAATCGATCAAGATATCTCGAGGCTTTGAGCTACATAAGTCAATTATTACAATCCAATGCAAAAATATGGCGTGGAATACAAAGACTTTATCGCTCGTGCTCTTTCAAAAGAAAAAGAGATCCCAACAACCAACGGTCCTTTTCAGGCATCTCTAACTAAAACACATTGTAACTTGTAACACAAAAGATGAAGTTTCACCCACCTCATTCCTGCTAGTCAAGAATTAAAGCCACTTGATTTTAGTTTATTATACCAAACTACGAAAGCCATATAGCATCCTGGTAATTATATTCCCATCATGCGACACAGGGATTTCAATCATGCAAATAACTTAATGCAAAAGATACCTCGCCTTCCCTATCGCAATATTTATCCCTACTTAAATTCTCCAATGAGAGAATTCCAATTCCCTCAATGAGTAAATCGCAACTTTAGGTTTGGATTGACCATGCATTACGGTAAAGGATTCTTCATAGGCACGTCCAAGGTTAGCAACCCTTCAACTTTGGATAACATTCATCTCCCTATAAACTTTACAATAATAGGAATTCATTCTAGTAAGAAGATACAGGAGGCTACACTTCTTAGAAGATCTCATGGGCCTCTTGAGTCTCATACTGAAGCATTTTTTTTCCTAAAGGATCTGAACTATTAAAGGAAGATTGTTAAACTTTACAAATTTCAAAGCAATGAAGTAATGATCATTATTAGACTTATTTTATTTCACATAAAAATGATAATTTAGAGTACTTAGAAATCAGAAAATTCTTTAAGATATTCGTAAATATCAAAGGCGAAAATGATGGTTTTAGTTGGGAAATATATGATGATATAAGCCTTACACAGATTTTACAACCATTTTCTAAATATGAGCTTCCATTCTCCTTATGCTGTTAAAAATTAAGCCTAAGGCCCGGTCTCCTTATGATTTGGCCAAAGTTGAAAATCATTTAGTGTCCTAATGTCATAAATTTTAGTATTTGGACACTATTATATAATGTGAACCACAGCCAACAAGACTCAAATAGATAAATATTAATGGCGCAGGAAATTAATATGGCTAGGCAGCTGAATTAGCGTTGGTAGAGTCCTGCCATCAACTCTGAAATGTGTTAAAACACAACAAGACAGCAGTGATATTACTTGCTGATTCTGCTCCAAGTTTCTTAGCGAAAATACTGCTCACTTGTTCTATATTACCGCTATTGTTTGATATATAACTGCTTTAAAATAAAATTTACGAATAATAACACTCCTCATACCGGAGATAGATAGCGACAGAGATAAATAGAATATAAAGAAGATCGACAACATAAAACAATATGGCGGCTGACAATTTTCCACTGAGAGAACTAGGGGTTGAATCCGGAGAGACCCGAGGGCTTCAATGGGTGAGATTGATATCTCATGTCCCAGCTAAGGAGCAGCATGTCACAACTAAGGAGCAGCAAGAGAGAGAAAATAAACTTCTATATTCCTGTAAAAAAATTGAACTGGTTTTTCAAACATAAAATTCAAACCACATAAACTGTCTCGGCAGCTGTTAATCCTAAATAGAATAAGTTCTAAAAAGAGTCATAGTGTAACATAGACTCCAAGTAACAAAATAAATGATGATTGGTTGATACTTCTTTTGTGACGAAGAAAACTATACATAACTAAATAAATGGCGGTATTGGTTGATCTGCCCGCCAATACTAGTGTCGATATGGTATCGATGTCGGTATTGATTTGGCAAGAAACTAATATGTATCGCCGATACATAGCGGTATCGAACGATTACTTGATACCATGTTCCACACTCGCCCTTTAAAAAAAGGGCAACATCCAGAAGCTGCAATACCTACTTCAGCCTTCAGGATTCGGCTATTGCAGGAATCAAAATTCTTGGACGGAAACATCACTATTAATTCTTAAAATAATTATTGTTTCTTCAATTGTAAGTAGTTTACATCACTATTAATTCTTAATATAATAATGTGTAAACTCCCTTTCTACAGAACCAAGAGCAACCTGAAGAATAATCTGCTAGGTAAATAATAAATGATTGCTTCCTCAAAAAAGACTCAAATGCTCACCTTTGTAGCTTTGCCTTCTTTTTAGCAATATCAGATTTCTCAGTAGTTTGTCTTCCTGCCACATTAAAAGTAACATAAGTACTAAAGCAATTTTAAAAATGAAAACTACAGAAAAACTTACGAGCACCCGATGCAATTTTGTCAAACCTTCCATTGTGCTACAAAGCCCTCCTCAATCTGAATCATAGCCTTCCTGATAAAGCAGACAAAGTAAGCCACTTTCAGAAGAAAACAAGCTGGAAGCATATCATGGGTAGGCTGGTGAAGGAGGGGAAGCTAGCAATACCTGGAAACATATATATATATATATATATATATATATATATATATATATAAATTAAACTATCAAATCACAAAATGACGATTTCAACATTACAGAGGAATCTGATCAACATAATATTCGTCCAAAAGTTCAATAGATTAGCTATTAGATCCGAAAGTTTTTCCAAAATTTTAATTAAGTTTGGAGAATTTTGTGACAGAGTATATATTCTAATCCTGTCCCTTATATTTAGAAGCTTCGGTGGGTGGATTTAAAGATACTCAAGGCATTTTCATCTCAGATGGAGATTCTTAATAAATGTAAGTACCTTTAAATCCACCCCACACCCACCAAATCAGTCAATGAGTTTCAGTGTGGGTGAACTTAAAGATTCGGTGGGTGAAATTAAATGTACTCTCTATAAAAAGGCCGTACAAATGCACAATGCTTGTTGATAATTAACAATCATCCTGCATCCCACTTAGGGGTGTAGATTCCGTTAACTGAACCAAATAGAAATCGGAATTGTCAGTTCGGTTAAGCCTAAACTGAAATCGAACTGAAATGATTCGATTTCAGTATCAATTAACCTTGTTCTCAAAAGAACCAAAACCCAAAAAACGAACCAAAATGATTCAGTTTCAATTAACCATTTCTCAAAGAATCGAAACCCAAATAGATCAGTTCACTTTTGGTTTTGAGGTTTTTCTTCTATTTTACGGGTTTTCGCTTTTGGGTCGATTTTCCAAGCCTATTTAACGTTTTCGGTTTGGCCACTCAAACCGAAACCAAACCAATTGGAATCGGTTTCACCCGATTCAATTTGGTTGATTAGGCCAATTTTTTGGTCGATATCAATTTTCGGTTCAAAACTTACACGCCTAATCACACTTGATTTGTTTTCATGTAATTAGTTCTCATTATTACAATAAGAAAATGACTTGTTGAGTTGTTGCTGCTATAAAGAAGGCTGAACACGTGAGAAAGATGGATGAACAATAGTAATTTTTATAATGAGATCTTGTTAAACACAATGAGAAGGATAAAAAGTAACAAAACAATGCAATATTTTATCTATACTACTAACTAAAAGAAGATTAAGCTGGGAAACATGTAAGATATGTGATAAAGAATGTGAGAAAGACACATGAATAATCCCCACCCCGACAGCAGAGGTAGAAGAGCCATTAACTAAGCGAATCTGCGTAGAAGAGGATGGTGGAGTATACAATGAATAAACCTGAAGTTATCATATGATTTGTAGACCCTAAATCAATAACAACGTCAAGGAGGTGGTGATGCTCTAGTAGCACAAGCAGACATAACAGTAGAAGGCAGTACTAGACATCTTTGCAATCAATGCTCTCAAAAAACTGTTCCACCAAACTAATATAGCACAAATTCTGATTCCAACACAATGATTCTCGCTTTATCAAACAACACACATAACTAAAAAAATTTGCACCAAAAATCTCTCACTACGGCCACCAGATATTGGCATAACCAGCCAAAGATCACAAACAATATGTAGCCCAAGCATATTGGCGCATGGTCACTATGTCGCCCCGACAAATTCACAAACAGCTGCTATGCATTCCAGTAACAGATGGCTAACATGCAGCCACAGGATAGGCTCGATAAGGTTCCAAATAAACTAGAAAAAACACAAAAAAACTTTAAAAAATAAATCTATAATTGCCTCGAACAGTCCTCCATAGGCTAAATCCATGAGTCAAATCATTTACGTCATCATATTTTAATCAAAACTCAGCCAAGAAATAGAAATAAACCTCTATTCAATCACCAACACAAACACAATTTCAGAAACATCAGTTTAGACAATTCCACAAACATTTACAGCACAATGTCATGAGCAGTTCAGACAATTCTAATTTAAACAAAACAAATCGAGTTCTATATTTAAAAAAAAAAACAGAACGAAATCAGAAATGAACAAATCTGAAGGATTTTAGAGCTACTGATCACCGATTCAACATCAAATAATTAGGGTTTCATAGACCTTACCTTTGAAACCGAAGAACCCTCCACGGATCAATGAGGAGAGGGATCGAACCAGAGATCGAATTGTACGATGGATCGATCTCTTGGAGGTTGGTTAGGTTACCGATCGTCGCAGGGATTTCTCCGGTGAGCTGATTGTGAGACAGAAATATCCCCTGCAAGCTGTTCAGATCCGTGATCCCTATCGAAACTTCGCCAGAGAATCGATTGTGAGAGATCTAGAAGAACTAGTCCCAATTTGGCATCGATCGTGCTCGTGAGAGGACCAGAGAGATCGTCGAGGGAGAGGAAGAGGAGAGGAAGGGTGGGTTTCAGAGAGAAAATGATAGAGCTGAGAGAGAGGTGTTTTGTTAGGAGATAAAAACAAAATAGGGAGGCCCGATCGATTTCAAGGGAGGCCCGATGGTTTTGCACGTGATGATGGCATCACACACACGTGACGACTGATTTAACTTAAGAAACCATTATTTTAAACAGTGGTATGTTGCACCACTATATTAAGCAGTGGCTTATTTTATGCTGCTATAATAGTTTTTTCCTCATTTTGACGTAGTGGTTGAACCCTTCACCCATCCCAAAACAAAGTAAAAATCTTAAATGATAAGAAGTCAAGTACAACTCTTGAACTTTGTCATACTCTCTACGATATGGAAGGCACATCACTACAAAAATAAGGGGTTTCAACAGCACTTGCTATTAAGGCATTTTTTGGTAGTGGCAAGTCTAACAACGGCAGTTGTTTGTAGTGACAAGACTAATAGCAGCAGTTTTTTGTTAAAAAAACTGCCGCTAATAGTCTTATTTTTTGTAGTGCCACTACGTCAGAATGGTCGAAATAAGACGGTCCAAAGCCGTCTTATTTTAAAAAAAAAGATGGCTCAAAACCGTCCTTATGTCCGTTCTTTTCAATGGCGTCTTAAATATTCAAGACGGTTCTAAACCATCTTTTATGCCATAAATAAGACGGTAGAAAATGACTGTTTTGCACAGTCTTAATATAAGACGGTCCGAAGCCATTTCATAATAACCAATAAATGATGGTCACCGACCCTTTAATAATTTAAAAAAAAAAAAACTAAAGGATGGTTGAAAACCGTATTTTATCGAACACTCTATTAAAGACGGTCATGAGCTGTCTTATTTATTATATCAGACAGTCTCTTATAAACCTGAATAATAATCGAAATAAGACGGCCTTAGGTGGTCCTCTTTAAAAATCGTAATAAAAAAAATATTAATAATTCTGGGAAGAGCCTGTACCCCAGAATACCTTGCTCATCCATCAAAAAATTATAAATAGACAAAAAAATATACTTCACAGTAAAATAACAAATTTACCCTGCTTATCCAACAAAAAGTCGCAAATGAGTATAATAAATTTTTTAAACTAAACCACAAATTTACCTTGCTTTTCCAATATAAAAAAAATTGAGACTAATATAATAGCATATTGGTTTGAGTACATGAAAAATATGTGAGAAAAGTGCAAACTATCCCTTTATAAACCATTTCCAAATTTAGTATGGGAGACCTGTGATTTTTTCTGAGTAATATGATTTCTAATCTCTTCTAGCAATTAAGAAATGAGAAGCTTTCCCATTTTTCTAGTCAACTGAGTGGATGTCGTCATCATCCAATGCAACAAGCAACCTCTGTCGACGGGGGAAGATATCCGAATGTTTATCATGCGGGTGCTTCTTTTGTGATTTCGGATTGTCATTGTTTTCAGAGTAGCTTCTACTGTCCTCCAAATTAAAATGAGGTTTGCAGTCATGTGATCTTCTCTAGGACTCACTATAGTGATAACCTTCCTCCAAACCATCACCATGAAAGGAATATTCCCTAACAAAACCTGAAAACACTAATAAATTTTTTGCACTTCTATATCACTAAGTACCTTTTAAAAACAAAATAAAAACTGTGTATCTGTTGATTAAATCCTAGTTGCAACATTACCACAACCAGGCATAGGTACAATTTTCGTGAGGCATTCAATACATGGAGGAAAACTAAATAATTGAATATACAAATAAAATATACCTTCAAGAAGAATTGATACTCTTTTGTACTCAGCAGATCCATAGTAGGACCACATGTAAGTAGATCCGAGCTATAATATCCCTAAAAATTGAGCGATAAATAATGACCTCGGGATCCGTGCCTGATTGGTTGTAGGTTGACTAAGTGATGGTCAAACAGTAGACTTGAGAATGGAAGTGTTTTGTGATATAGTATGACCTTAAGCATAGTGTGTGGTGTTAGTTGGAGTCATGTACACCTATCTGTGGTGCATGTGCTCAACACCTAAGAAGGAGGGTTATAAGGGTTTTAATACCTAAAAGAAGTTATTTCTCTTGTTTGGTTGGTGAGAGAAGTTAAGAAGAGAGAGTTTGTGACAACCCGAATTTTCCCAACCTGAATTTTGAGACATATTTTTTTTTTTTTTTTTTTCAAACACGAATGGGAAAACCCGGACCGTCGGGTCGTAGAACACGTTCCGAACACAGAATGCTTGGTACAAAACCTAGCATGCAGAAATCAAAGCAGATAATATATATGACATGAATAAATCTCTAATTCTAACATCTAATATTACAATAACTAACAATGGCCACCAGTGATGTACCAACGTCACCAAACAGTGGTGTCTAAAATTATATACGAGTTCAAAGGGTACCAAGTCTGAACTCACCAATCTCCACAAAGTACTCAATCTACGACCCCGAATATCATAGCCCTCCTCAATTCCTCAATCTGCAAGTCTGGTGTCCACGTAGAAGCTATACCTGTGACGTATAGTCGAAGGGGTGAGCTACATCCTAGCTCAGTAGAGGAAATTTCAATACTCATTCACATCTTATCATAAGGAAACATGGATTCAATGTCACAATCAAACCTTTTCTTATTTAAAACTAAAACTCGTTTCAAAGGTACTTTTTCTTATCAACAAAGACTGATTTCAAATCATGTTTCTTATCATGATGTGATTTCAAACGACTTCATTTTTCACATAAACTGATTCAAAAGCTGATTTCCTTATCATACAAAAACTGATTTCAAAACTGATTTCCTTTTACACAAAAGTGATTTCAAAACATTTATTTATCCTTAAAACTGATTTCAAATCCGGAGGCCCATATGGTACTTGCACTCCGCCCATAGCGGTCCACGACAAGCATAATCCGCCCACAGCGGTCCACATACATATAATCCGCCCATAGCGGTCCACATACACAATATCCGCCCATAGCGGTCCACTTTAATCTCACGACTTATGGTTTGATTTACGAAGTGTAATCCAAAGAGTACATAAAATGCCGCAAAAGCGGTCCAAGGGCGTACATGATTACATCGAAATCCAAGGGTGTACGTAAATCCCGTAAAAACGGTTCAAGGGCGTACATGACTCACAACAGTGTCCAAAGGAGTACGTAAGATCGCGCGAAAGCGGTCCAAGGGCGTACATGAGCACAACGAGTCCGAGGGTGTACGTAAAAACGGTCCAAAGGCGTACATGAGCACAACAAGTCCAAAGGTGTACGTAAAATCCCGTAAAAACAGTCCAAGGGCGTACATGAGCACAACAAGTCCAAGGTTGTACTTAAAATCCCGTAAAAACGGTCCAAGGGCGTACATAAGCACAACAAGTCCAAGGGTGTATGTAAAATCCCGTAAAAACGGTCCAAGGGCGTACATAAATCCTGCCACAGCGGTCCAAGGGTATACACAAATCCACCCACAAATGGTCCAAGGGTGTACCTTCTCACAAATCTACAAGACTCAAAGATTTCGAGTTCACATTCTAGTTCAGATTTCTAAATCACGATCCAAAGCTCACATTCTTGCTTAAAAGGTTTTAAAACTCACCATTTAAAAATCAAGTTTAAAAATCGAATACCATAGTACAAATTCTAGGTTAATTTCACAGTTCAAAATTAGCGTTTTAGGACTCACAGTTTTAAATTTCTATTTTGCAAGGAGTTCAAGTTATAATTCAAATATCTATCAAACTAACATCAAAATACATCAAGAAAACTTATCATTTTTTTCATATGAATACCTCAAAGAAACAATGAATCAAAGTTAAACATGCAGGTTTGTGTTGAAGTTCCCCTACACGTCCAATTAGATTCAAGCATCGATTTTAAATAACAAAACTTCAAATCACACTTATCATTTTCATTTGATTAAATCAAGGCATCTATGAATCAATTTCAAAAATATAATCAAATATTAAATTTCCCCTACCTTAACCTCGAAGCAAGCAAGGTCCTATCGATGGCCGTCCACCCTTAATATACATCACAAGCACACAATGATGCATCAAGGATTAACCCCAACCACTAATAACTTAGACTATTTAAGTGTTTTCTAAAAAAATCGAGTTGGAAAGCAAGTTCAAGGCCAACACGTAAATTGATGTAACCTTTCTCCTAAATTTTTACCTTTAAAAATTTAGATTTATAAGTTTGTAAAAACACAAACATTGTAGATCTCTTTGTTATCTTTCCAACGCCTTAAGAATCGCATCAATCGGAGGTCGGAGTAGAAAGTTATGGTCAAAATACTAAAGCAGTACTGGCAAACTCAAACAAAATCAACTAATCGATTTCAAAATCGATTAATCGATTTTCCAAAGTCGATTGATCGATTTTCTCTAGATTGATCGATTTTCAAAGAGCCAAAAAAATCTTATTCAATATTTGAGGCCAGTCGATTAATCGACCCAATTTCGATTAATCGAAATTCAAAAATCAATTAATCGATTTTACTCGATTAATCGGTTTCGTTTCTCGACAAAAATCAGAAATTTACCTAACGTATTACTAAATTTTGACCTTTAAAACGATTGATTCACAAGTTGGTCAATTCATGAAAGTTGTAGGGCTTGATGTCTTCTTTCCAACGCAACAAGAATCACGTCAATCAGAATTTGGCACAAAACGTTATGGCCAAAATACTATGGTAGTGTCAGTAAGCCTAGGCAAACTCGATTAATCGATTTTCAAAATCGATCAATCGAATTTCAAAATCGATTAATCGAAATTCTCTTCGATTAATCGATTTCGTGGAGTTCTTCTTGAATTTATCTCTTGTCAAAAATCGATTAATCGAGTTTCAAAATCGATTAATCGATTTTGGCAGTTTCTGAGCACTTCTCGGGTTTGAACCTTGAAACCCATTTTTTTTTCATCAAAATTCAATCCTTTTGATCCTAATCTTTTGCACACATCTAAGCAACATATATTTAATTAAATACATGGAAGAATTGCATTATTTATCTCTTTAAATCGGCGATCTACTCATAGATCAGACCGTTTTCTTCGTTAAACAAAAAGGGTTTCTAAACCCACCTCGATCATCTCCGTGCTCCAAGATCACAACCAAACCCACGAAATTAACAGCAATCCTTCCACACACACTTTACGCAAACTCACGCTACGATTTGCGGATCAAAACCCACGATCTCTTGGCAAGGAGAGGGTTTCAAAACCCCCAAACGGCTCCAAAACCCATAAAACCACAACCAAACGTCGAAATCGACGACGATCTTCCCCTTAGACGATCTCACAAATGTTTTTCGCGCAAATCTAAGGCTCGGCACTCATGGATTCAACACGTTCATTTCATCTCCTCCTCTTTCTCTCTTCCTTCTCTCCTCAAAAACCCAAAACCTAAAAAAACCTTGTGCAAACCGGGTGTTAGCTCCCAAAAGAAGGAATTGCCTTCTTTACACTAAATGGGATCGGTTCCCATACAAAACACATATACTTGTCTTTGGGCGTATTAGTTCTCATCTAAGGATCTAGCTCCCGTGTGAAACGAACGTACCTATTTAGGTGTTATCTCATAACAAAATAGTTTTCTTTGATTAGGTGTGGGCCTACACACCCAAACCATCCACTAATCGGACCCGGTGTTGAGCCCATACACCAAAGCTTGGTGCATAAGAAACCACCTAATGCTCAACACACAATCTAAATCGGTCTTTTTCCACTCAAGACCAACCCAATTTAACTTACGTAAGTAATTTCATAAAATCGAGCACGTGACCAGTTGGGCATGCACACCGAGGTACACTGTTTAAAGTCGGGCATACATCCCGGGATACACTATTCAAAGTCAAACTTTTCAGGCTGTTACAGAGTTAATGATAAAGAGAGTTATTGTGGCTTGATTGAAGGAAGGGTTTGAGCATTGAATGCCGGATTCGACGTGTGAAGGACCGTTGAAGCAAGAGCTGGAACCCTAGCTATTTAAACCAACCATTCAATCAATTAGGAGATTGATTTGAGGTAAGTTTTAGCTAGATTTAATTGAGTACATTGTTGTTCATTAACTCTAGGGGAGATGGGTTAAATTATCAAATTTAAATGATAGAAAAGAAAGAAAAATAGCAAGAAAAAGATTTGGAAGAATAGCCCGAAAAGGGGCTGTATTCTGACCAAATCGATTAATCGATTTGGAGAATCGATTAATCGATTTTGGTCCGAAAGTTGAAAAAGCAAAAATGCTCGAGTTCGATTAATCGATTAGAAATCGACTAATCGACTGAGTACCTCCAGTGGCTGGAGAGCTAAGGCTTGGGAAAAACCGATTAGTCGATTTGAGAATCAATTAATTGATTGTGGATTTCGATTAGTCGATTTGAGAATCGATTAATCGATTGAGGACTTTCGATTAATCGATTTGGGATCGATTAATCGATTTTGAATTTCGATTAATCGATTTGGGAATCGATTAATCGATTTAGGGTTTCGATTAATCAATTTTGGAGATCGATTAATTGATTTTGGCAGTTTGAGTTGATTTCTTAGTTGAACATTGAGGTTCATGGAGGGTCTTGAACCTTCTCTATTGCATCTTTATTGATGTTGTGCATATGTTATGATGTACCATAGGTGGTACGAGCTATGGCAAGCATGAGGAGCCGTGTGGGACCTTGATGCTTGGACAGTCAAACACTAGGGAACACCTTGAATATGTACTTGTATTACAAGAGCATGTATGTAGTGATATAGAAATGAAATGAATCATATAATCTCTGTGTGTGTGTGTGTGATACACTAATGAAATGAATATGCTTAATCATATAATCCTTTCAGTATGTGTGTGTGTGTGACACCAAGTAAGCATATGAAAATGAGACATCCCCAGGGGATGAGAAAGTGATAAAGGCATTAGTGTGATGCGAGTAATTTAGACATCCCAGGGATGTAAGTGAGATTGTAAAATAAGATTGAATAAAGACTGATAAGGCCTAATTGATATAAAGTAGCACATTTATACGGTGAATAACTATATATAAAGCACATGACATTTTTGTTATTTAAGGTTTGAACATAATACCCCACCGACGTGGCGGGATACCCACGACTGACTTGACAGGATATCCGTGACCGGTACGGCAGCCAATCCGTACACCGGTACGGCGGTCTATCCGTACACAGTAGCACATCCCAGGGATATTGAGATAAGATTAAATCCCATCGCCTATGAGAAAGGGACCTGGGTAGTATTCAAAGTGATATATTCATAACAACTGTCTATTTAGACGACGATGGAGGGTATTCCATTGGGGCTCGATGCTATATTGCTCGGGGACTACTTAAGTTGAAGATTTAAGTTTCTTTAGGCCTATTCAGTGAGGTTCATGAATAGTTAATAATAAATATAATATGTAAACCACCAGTAAACTTTAATGCATATTATAATCATTTAAACTATTTTCCAATAAGTTCATAAATACATCATGCTAAGAATATCATGGAATATATGTGAGAATTTGACTTATATGTTCATTGTGTTGTTCCCTATTGAGCTAGGATGTAGCTCACCCTTTAGACTATATATCGCAGGTCCTTTGGTTGCAGCAGTAGAGGATTCGGAAGACGCTAATCCGGGGGATTCGGACTACGTGCCCGGAGACAAGTTAGAGCCTCCTCCCGAGGACTTCTTCTAGGAGACTCCGCTGTGTGCCTTGATAGAGAGAGTTTTGAGAGCATATTGTGCGGCTTGGTATGTCAAGCCTTATTTTTGGGAAATGTAATTAAATATATATATTCTTTTAGCGAACCATCTAGGGTGACTAAGTGATGTCACTGATGGTTCGGGTGGGTTCCTTTACTTATGCAGAGGCATGAGTTTAGAACCATCTTTTGGATTATAGATTTTGGAGTATACATATGTATAGAACTGGAGATTTATTTCAGTATTAGTTCTTATGCGTTTCATTCTCTTATTTGTGCTTGTTATGTCAATGTTACGTACGTATCCATGGGGCACGGTCTGGAGGATCGTGTTGATAGCACGGGTTTCGGGGTACCGAAATCCAAGCTGTCATAGTTGGTATCAAAGCAGTTTTATTTAGAAATTCTGAAAATTATTATTTTTTCCAGAGCATAGGGACTTCTGCTAACGAAGCTTTGGTTTTACGTGCAGACCGTTATGTCTTCTAGAGGAAGGGGCTGACCCAAGGGCGGTCATAGTAGAAGTTTGCATAGTAGAGATAATTTTATCTCGGATACAAATTGAGTGCCTATGGGAGATAGAGGGGCTTCAGGCAGTGGTGGCCAAGGGAGCCAAGATCAGGCAGAGAATTAGGATCGAGATCGTCAGGATCGAGATCAGATGGAACAAGAGAGAATCAGAGAAAGAAATGAAGACAGAGAGGAGCGTCAGAGGATGATGCACACTATGGAAACCATGGTGACTGCCATGGCACAACAGGCAGCATCCTTGGCAGCTCATACTGCCCACGAGTAGCATCAGCCACCTACACCTCCAGTGGCTCCGACACCGCCAGTGTCTTCTACGTTTACTGCGTTTAGGAGGATGAGACCTCCTAGCTTTTTGAGGCAGGCAGAGCCCATAGCAGCTGAGAACTAGCTGAGTGAGATGGAGAAAGTGTTTAGTATGCTCACGCGCACAGAGGACAAGAGCGTCCGTTGGGCAGCCTACATGTTAGATGGGGAGGTTGGGCCTTGGTGGAAGTCCGTTTCACGGACTAGGGCTCAGGAGACCCCAGATTTGCCTTGGACGTGGGATGAATTTGTTGAAGAGTTCAACAAACAGTATTTTCCAGAAGTGGTGAGAAATCAAATGGAACTACAGTTTTTACAACTCGTGCAAGGGAAGATGACTATTAGAGAGTATGGAGTGGAGTTCATGGGACTCTCTCGCTTCGCGCATGACTATGCTATCACGGAGATGATGAGAGCAAAGAGGTTTCAGCAAGGGTTGAGACTGGATGTGAGGGGAGGAGTAGCACATTCCATATGAGGACCTATGGAGAGGTCATGAGCAAGGCATTAGTGGTTGAAGAAGAAAATAATGACCGCTACCGCCAGAGGGAACAACAAAGAAGATGGAGTGTGGATCAGAGTAGAATGGGAAAGTACGAGCCGGTGAATAAAAAGTCGATATTCGTAGCCCACAATCAGAGACCACCATTCCAAGGAGAGTATCAAAGACCGGCGCAGCAGAGCAACCAACAGAGATTTCCATTGCTCGCGTCAGGGAGATCGATACGATATGAGAGCCCTGCTGTCACTACTGGAGCTACAGTTACACAGGGTTTCTCACGAGCTACATCTTTCACACCGCGGGAAACTTGTGCCAAGTATGGCAAGTCTCACAAGATGGCGAACTGTAGGCAGGGAACTAGGGGTTGTTTCAAATGTGGCAAGGTGGGCCACTTGATCAAAGATTGCTTTGAGGTAAACAAGTGGAAGACAACTTCAGCTTCTATGTCACGACCTATACAAGCAAGGAAGCCGATCGTCCAAGAGAGAGCCTACGCAGTCACAACTTAAGAGGCCCAAAATACAAACGTTGTGATCCAAGGTGAGAATCTCTTTTAAATAAATAATTTTAATTCTTAAAAATTTTTAGATAGAAAAGGTACATCCATATAGAAAATAGAAAAGAACCTGTATGTAATAATTTTGGTATGATGGTATACATTATATATATATATGTGTATGTATGACAATGTACGTTCCAAATCTATGAGAAAGGAAGCGATGTTACATATGAAGCTCGAGTGTTGATAGACCCGGGTCTACCCACTCATTTATTACCCCTCGCTTCGCAAAGAAGATGAAAGTCAATCCAGGGGAGTTGGACTTTGTGTTAACTGTGGCTATTCCGACTGGGAAATCGATTGATACATAAAAGGTTTGCAAATTCGTGATCGTGAGAATCATGGATGGAGATGTCTTTGAACTACCGGCAAATTTAATTATGTTAGACATACAAGGATTCGATGTGATCCTTGGCATGGATTGGTTGTCAAGTCATTGTGTAACCGTGGATTGCAAGAACAAGGTCGTCATCTTCAGACCTAACACAAGGAGATTGTTTCGATTTTGATGAGAGAGATTGACGTATATGCCACTTATCTCGGCAGTCAGGGCCGAGCGCTTGATCAAAAAATGGTGTAGTAGATACCTGGCATTCTTAAAGGAGGATAAGGAAGAGAAGAATATTATTTTGTGCGAGACTTCGCTAACGTGTTTCCGATAGAATTACCTGGATTACCACCAGATAGAGAAGTTGAGTTCGCCATCAACTTAGCACCAAGAACGGAGCCTATTTTTAAAGCACCATACATAATGGCTCCTGCTGAGTTGAAGGAGTTGAAAGAGCAGTTACAAGAGCTCATGGACAAGGGGTTTATTAGACCGAGCGTGTCTCCATGGGGAGCACCGGTCTTATTTGTAAAAAAGAAAGATGGGTCAATGCGTCTATGCATTGACTATCGGCAATTAAACAAACTCACTATAAAGAATAGGTATCATTTACCTAGGATAGATGACTTATTCGACCATCTCCAAGATCAATCTGAGATCTGGAAACCATAAGTTGAGAGTCAAGGCAGAGGACATCCAGAAGATTGCATTCGAGACACGGTATGGACACTATGAATTCTTAGTGATGCTGTTTGGGTTGACGAACGCATCGGCGTCGTTTATGGACTTGATGAATCAGGTGTTTAAACCACACCTGAACTCCTGCGTCGTCATGTTCGCCGACAATATCCTAATATACTCCAAGTCAAAAGCGGAACACGAAGAACACTTGAGAATTGCTCTACAAATTTTACGTGAACACCAACTATACGCCAAGCTCAGCAAGTGCGAGTTTTGGTTAGAGGAAGTCAGCTTTTTGGGACATGTCGTCTCAAAGCATGGTGTCATAGTTGACCCGACTAAGATAGAAGCAGTAGTCAATTGGGAGCAACCAAAGATCGTGACAAACGTTTGTAGTTTCCTCGGACTAGTTGGCTATTATTAGCATTTCGTTGAGGGTTTTTCAAAAATATCAGGACCACTCATGAGACTTACACGGAAGGATGCAAGGTTTGAATGGAGTGAGACATGTGAGAAGAATTTTCAAAAACTCAAGAAGAGACTCACTTCAACTCCAGTAGTGGCGATTCCATTAGGCAGTGGAGGATTCGCAGTCTATAGTGATGCTTCATATAATGGTTTGGGTTGCGTGCTCAACCAACACAGAAAGGTGATAGCTTATGGGTCGAGACAGCTAAAAGAACATGAGAAAAATTATCCGATACATAACCTGAAACTGGCAACGGTCATATATGCGCTGAAGATTTGGCGACATTACTTGTACGGTCAGACCTTTGAGATTTTTACCGACTACAAGAGCCTCAGATATCTGTTTACACAAAAAGAACTAAATATGAGGCAGCACAGATGGATGGAGTTCCTCAAGGACTATGACTATTCCATACAGTACCATTCAGGCAAGGCTAATGTAGTGGCAGATACCTTGAGTCGGAAGAGTTCAGCATAGTTGGCTAGTTTGATTTTGGGTATGCACTGATGGAAATTATTTGAAGATCTGGCACTATATGATGCGAACATTGAGTCGCAAGCCACAGGAGACTTTTTGGCAAACATTTCAGTAAGGCTAGTGATATTTGAGCATATCCACGAGCTACAGATGAAAGACTCGGTGCTAACCAAGATTCGTCAAGATGTGATTGAAGGCATTAAACCGGACTTCTCAGTGAAAGAAGATGGTTCCTTATTGTTCAAGGGTCGCCTCTGCATTCCGGACAATGCCGATATATGGCAAACTATTCTTGATGAATCTCACAAGTCAAACTATGCGATCCACCCTGACAGCACGAAGATGTACCAAGATTTGAAAAAGAATTACTGGTAGAAAGGTTTGAAGCAAGACGTGGCAGAGTACGTGTCACGATGTTTGACATGTCAGCAAGTGTAGGTTGATCATAGACATCCTGCTAGATTATTACAGCCTCGACCCATACCAGAGTGGAAGTGGGAATCGATCTCTATTGACTTCATAGTAGGACTACCGCGTACAGCGAAGAGATATAATGCCATTTGGGTAGTTGTAGACCGTTTAACTAAGTCAGCACACTTCTTGCCCTATAACACGATGTATATGATGGGAAGACTCGCAGAGCTATATATGAAAAAGATCGTCCGTTTGCATGGGATTCCAAGTAGCATTGTTTTTTACCGTGACCCATTGTATACATCAAAGTTTTAAAAGAAATTTCAAGAAGGAATGAGAACGCGATTGGATTTCAGTTCAGCATTCCATCCGCAAACTGATGGGCAAACAGAGCGGGTAAATCAGATCATTGAGGACATTCTTACGGCCTGTATGCTAGAGTTACAAGGATCATGGGATCAACACCTGCCATTGATTGAGTTCGCATACAATAACAGTTTTCAGACGAGCATTGGGATGGCACCATATGAAGCTCCTTATGGACGGTGATGTAGATCGCCTATCAATTGGGAAGAAACCAGTGAGAAATTTGTTTTGGGACCCGAAATGCTTGAAGATAATGCCGCCTATGTTTGGATGATAAGGGCAAAACTCAAAGCGGCTCAGAGTAGGCATAAAAACTACGCCGATATCAAGTGGACCAGTGTAGAGTATAAGGTGGGTGAACACGTGTTTGCCAAAGTGTCGCCTATAAAGGGCGTGATGAGAATTGAAAAGAGGGGAAAGTTAAGTCCCCGCTACCTTGGACCATTCGAGGTTCTAGGTCGAGTAGGTGAAGTTGCTAACCGCATTGGATTACCATAGCTATTTGATCGGGTGCACAATGTGTTTCACGTATCTATGCTCAGGAAGTATATATAGTCCTGATCACGTTTTGGGCAGTCAACCTTTGAAAATTCATGAAGACATGAGCATGATAGAGGAACCGACAGAGATTTTAGATCGAAAGGAACAAGTATTACAGATAAAAGTAATTCTATTAGTGCTTGTTTGATGGAAAAATCATCCGGCCGAAGAAGCTGCGTGGGAACGAAAGGCTGATGTGAAAAAACAATATCCGGACTTGTTTGCGACGAGTTGAGAGTCAAAATTGTATCACCGCAAGCATGTTTGCGGATTTAAACCTTTTATTGTAATCCAATGTTGACCATTTGGCCAATTTATCCAAAGGAGAGAATGTCAAATAGAAAAAAAAATTGTGCTGTGATGCGATGTAGAATGCAAGGTTAGGATTCATCATACAACGCAATGGCTATGAAGACATGCTTCACAAAACCAATGACCCACTGGTCATGTATTACCAAGAAAACAAGAGACATAAACCAAGAAAATTTTTGAATTTTTGATGAAAATCGATTAATCGATTAATCGATTTGGAAATTTGATTAATCGATTTTGGTCGACTGATCGATTGGCATATGCCAGTGAGTGGAGATTCAGAAAATTAATAAAGTGGAATTTCGATTAATCGAGGGAATTCAATTAATCGATTTGTAAATTTGATTAATCGATCTGGGGATTCAATTACTCGACTAGCACACACCAGTGAGCTGGGAATTTTGAAAAAATTTAAGGGTATAACGATTTCGATTAATCGAGGTGAAATTCGATTAATCGACTTGCACATGCCAGTGAACTAACAAACCTTGAATGTAAAATGACCTAAAAATTTTGATTAATCGAAATGAATTTGATTAATCGATTTTGAATTTCGATTAATCAATTTTGGAAATTGATTAATCGATATCGCGTGGTTGGAGAAATTTTTTTAAAACCGATTAATCGATTTTAAAAATCGATTAATCGATTTCGGCCTATATATATGAAAAAGGGGGATTTTTTTTTCCGTTCGAAATTTTTTTTGATTTTTCTTTCGCGCGCTACTTCGTCTTCCTCCTCGAGCCAACTTGCGACCTAGGGTTTTTGGGGATTTTGAGCTGATTTCAAATCGAAATCCTCGCGCATTTGGATTAAACTCCTAAGGTAAACCCTAGATTCCAATCTTTTCTTGAAATTTCAATCTTTACAGCCCTACATTTTGATTTTTTTGATTCAAAATGCCTCCGAGAACTCGCTTGACCACGAAGCAAGCGGCTTCGAAGCTTCCGGTATGGCATAAGAATGCCGCACCGCCACCACCATCACCGTCACCTCTACAAACCCCATCCCCATCGTCATTGGATACCAAATCCGGTTCGACTAGCGCATCTTCACGCGAATCTACACCGACCCTACCACCACCACCCGTAACTTTTCCCCAACCAAACGAGTAGTGGGCGGCGAAGAGTTTTGAAAATGAATACATTATCGACGAGGCTTTGTTTACCGACCCCGATGTCTAGGGTGAGACCCAATGGGCTAAGAACTATCTTGTCAACACGGGCCTCGGTAACCTATTGAAGCCGCTACACGGGTTTTACTACCCTAGGCTAGTTCGCCTCTTTTACCAGAAATTGGAAAAGGGCCGCGTTGATGGCACCGTAGTGACCGAAATTGATGGTCGCCATTACCTTTTCACCAGAGCCCACATACATCAATCCCTTGAATGCTACCTCGACCACGTACCAGAGACCAACCTTTTTCCCCCCTTTGAGCAAGAAATCCCAATTATGGAGATTCGGACCGAGATGACCAAGGGGCTCGGCGAATCCGAATCGTCCATTAGGAGGGTAGACTTACCCCACTACATGTGGATGCTTGATTCTATAATCAAGTGTAACCTCTATCAGATGGGCCATGATACAGAGAGGGTGGAGTTGGTCCAATAGGCCTTATACGAGCATTCCGTTGGCGTTGGTTCGACGCCACCAAGATCGTCTTAGAGGGGATGACCTATATAAAAGGGAAGTTGATGAACGGTCCTTTGAGACCAAAGGAGAAGATGTCATACGCTCGCCTCATTTCGAGCATGCTGGAGTGCTATTCCGACGCTTCAGGGTACGCCATCTCACCCCATGAGGAGAAGGCTACAGACCACGTGAAGCACTACTCGATCGCTTCATGGGGTCGTAGCTACCGATTGTTGAAATGGACCCTGCCAGTTGAGGGCCCAGCAACAGCAGCAGCAGAAGTAGCACCACCACCACCCCCACCACCACATCAGGATCTGCCAGTAGGGGGAGCACACCCCGTTATTCCACCAGTTGAGGGGGCACCCTCTCATACTACCGCATCCCCTATGCCACCTTCGCAGTCAGCGGCTGCCACACCTACATCATCCTACAGTCGATGAGCGGCTCGCCCTGCGCCTACGATCGAGGATGTGTTGGCTCGGATGGAGGCCAACAACCAGCAAATGAGCAGGCGTATGGACTTTTTGATGTACCACACCATGCAGTACATCTATCCTTTGGACTACCAACAGTGCCTCACGTAAGAGCAGGCTTGGACTGTGGGCGCAACCAGTTTCCATACGGGTGCAGCAGATGTCGGCACATCTAGCTCGGCGCCACAGCGACCTGGGGAGGCGAGTCACCTAGCACCAAATCAGTCGGGTGAGGGGACGGCCTGAGCTTGTGACGATGCTGTTCTTTTGTGATCATTTTTTTGGATTTTTGTGGTGTTGTACTTAAATTGTCCATTGTAATTATTGAGAAAAGTGAAAACTGTAAATTTTTGGGAAATAAATAATGAAATATAAATCATCTTTTTGGCAATTTGCTTGCATTACGTTACTTCTTGCATTGTGTGTGGCTATGTTAGTTAAGTTTTTGTGATCGAGTACGTCACATCACCTATGTGTGGGGTACCCAATCGACACACCTTTTGGGTTCATTTTCGAGGATGAAAATTCCCAAGGTGGGGAGAGTGTAATATCCCTAAAAATTGAGCGATAAACAATAACCTCAGGATCCGTGCCCGATTGGTCGTAGGTTGACCAAGTGATGGCAAACAGTAGACTTGAGAATGGAAGTGTTTTGTCATATAGTTTGACCTTAAGCATAGTGTATGGTGTTAGTTGGAGTCACGTACACCTATCTGTGGTGTATGTGCTCAACACCAAAGAAGGAGGGTTATAACGGTTTTAATACCTAAAAGAAGTTATTTCTCTTGTTTGGTTGGTGAGAGAAGTTAAGGAGAGAGAGAGAGAGAGAGAGAGAGAGAGTAAAGAGAGAGTTAATGATAAGGAGAGTTATTGTGGCTTGATTGAAGGAAGGGTTTGAGCATTGAATGTCGGATTCGACGCGTGAAGGACCATTGAAGCAAGAGCTGGAACCCTAGCCATTTAAACCAACCATTCAATCAATTAGGAGATTGATTTGAGGTAAGTTTTAGCTAGATTTTATTGAGTACATTGTTGTTCATTAACTCTAGGGGAGATGGGTTAAATTATCAAATTTAAATGATAGAAAAGAAAGAAAAATAGAAAGAAAAGGATTTGAAAGAGCAACCCAAAAAGGGGCTAGTTCTGACCAAATCGATTAATCGATTTTGGTCCCGAAGTTAGAAAAGCAAAAATACCTGAGTTTGATTAATCGATCTTGAAATCGATTAATCGATTTTGAAATTCAATTAATCGATTAGAAATTGACTGAGTACCTCCAATGGCTAGAGAGCTAAGGCTTGGAAAAAACCGATTAATCGATTTGAGAATCGATTAATCGATTGTGGATTTCGATTAATCGATTTGGGAATCGATTAATCAATTGAGGACTTTCGATTAATCGATTTGGGATCGATTAATCTATTTTGAATTTCGATTAATTGATTTGAGAATCGATTAATCGATTTAGGGTTTCGATTAATCGATTTTAGAGATCGATTAATCAATTTTGGCAATTTGAGTTGATTTCTTAGTTGAACATTGAGGTTCATGGAGGGTCTTGGACCTTCTCTATTGCATCCTTATTGATGTTGTGTAAATGTTATGATGTACCATAGGTGGTACGAGCTATGGCAAGCATGAGGAGCCGTGTGGGACCTTGATGCTTAGACAGTCAAACACCTGAGGTAGGGAACACCTTGAACATGCATTTTGATTACAAGAGCATGTATGTAGTGATATAGAAATAAAATGAATCATATAATCTCCATGTGTGTGTGTGTGTGATACACCAATGAAATGAACATGCTTAATCATATAATTCTTTCAGTATGTGTGTGTGACACCAAGTAAGCATATGAAAATAAGACATCCCCAGGGGATAAGAAAGTGATAAAGGCATCAATGTGATGCGAGTAATTTAGACATCCCAGGGATGTAAGTGAGATTGTAAAGTAAGATTGAACAAAGACTGATAAGGCCTAATTGATATAAAGTAGCACATTTACACGGTGAATAACTATATGTAAAGCACATGATATTTTTGTTATTTAAGGTTTGAACAGAATACCCCACTGACGTGGCGGGATACCCACGACTGACTCGGCAGGATATTCGTGACTAGTACGACGGCCAAGCCGTACACCGGTACGACAGTCTATCCGTACACAGTAGCACATCCCAGGAATGTTGAGATGAGATTAAACCCTGTCGCCTATGAGAAAGGAACCTGGGTAGTATTCAAAGTGATATATTCATAACAACTGTCTATTTAGATGACGATGGAGGGTATTCCATCAGGGCTCGATGCTATATTGATCGGGGACTACTTAAGTTGAAGATTTAAGTTTCTTTAGACCTATTCAGTGAGGTTCATGAACAGTTGATAATAAATATAATATGTAAACCACCAGTAAACTTCAATGCATATTGTAATCATTTAAACTGTTTTCCAACAAGTTCATAAGTACATCATGCTAAGAATATCATGGAATATATATGAGGATTTGACTTATATGTTCATTGTGTTGTTCCCTATTGAGCTAGGATGTAGCTCACCCTTTAGACTATACGCCGCAGGTCCTTCATTTGCAGCCGTAGAGGCTTCGGGAGATGCTGATTCTGGGGATTCGGACTATGTGCCCGGAGACGAGTTAGAGCCTCCTCCCGAGGACTTCTTCTAGGAGACTTCGTTGTGTGCCTTGGTAGAGAGAGTTTTGAGAGCATATTGTGCGACTTGGTATGTCAAGCCTTATTTTTGGGAAATATAATTAAATATATATATATTCTTTTGGCGAACCATCTAGGGTGACTAAGTGATATCACTGATGGTTCGGGTGGGTTCTTTTACTCATGCAGAGGCATGAGTTTAGAACCATCGTTTGGATTATAGATTTTGGAGTATACATATGTATAGAACTGAAAATTTATTTCAGTATTAGTGCTTATGCGTTTCATTCTCTTTATTCGTGCTTGCTATGCTAATGTTCCGTATGTATCTATGGGGCACGGTCTGGAGGATCGTGCTGATGGCATGGGTTTTGGGGTTCCAAAATCTGGGTTATCACACAAGCATAACTCATAATGAAGTTATATGAAGAAAACAGACATAATTATTTAACATGAACGTCAGCAAAAAAATAGCAGCTAGCCCATTAAAACCTCAAATTCCACCTAACCTGAAAGCCAAATTCATGCAGCAAAGCATTTATCTCGTATTTAAAATGAGATCATTCTGCGTACGGCTGGTGGTACCTGACCCGTATACCAAAAAATTGCATGGATCAAATTTTTAACTGCTAAGACCAATCATCTACTTTTGCACAATCAACAATATTTTTTTTTCGGATACCATATCTTAACCTATTTAAAGTAAAAAATGATGTTTTAAAACAATAAATAGGTACATTATATAATCCACATGTATCAACACTTGATAATCATAATAAAACAACTCAAAATATTATTAAAAGCATGTATTTCTATCATAAAAAATAAAATAAAAAATCGTTAAATGCAAAAAGTTTGAAGAATATTCAAAGATTGACAAATCAACCGAATATTATGCAACAATTTTGGCGGACCACCTTTTCGGAGAATTTTTCCCTAAATTTGACTAATTTGGAGCATCCAAGACGTATTCGAAACATTAGTGGGGTCTGGATAAACAGAAATCCTGCAATCTATGCAAAAAATCAGCTCGAGAAAAATCTGAAATTTTTTGGAAAAATTCAGGAAATGTGAGAAAAAGGGTAAAATTCGAAAAAATTATAGACATATTTTGATAAAAATTATAAAAATGTTTAACACTAAAAAAATAGGAAGAGCCTATAAATTCACTATGATGGTATCCTACGTGACACACATCCCAAAAATAACAAAGTTTTTCTTTTTAACCATGTGACATCATATAAATCTCCCGTACAAGTTTTAGCTCCCATTCATAAATTATTGGTGACATTTTGAGTGACTTTGGTGGCAAGGTTGCAACTTTGAAAATATCAGTGTCGCTGTTAGAAGGGAGTTGATTCAAGGATTCATAAGTCTTATTGTGGAAAAAAGAGGTGCCATGGAAATATATGCCCATTGGCCACTAGCTCTCAGTGGAGACTTTCGGCATTGCAGGACTTGTAATCATGGTATCAAATATCGGCCAATATCGATACGTATCGGCGATATGTATCGGTTGTCGACAAAACCGATACGTATAGGTTTTCGGCAAAACCGATACGTATCGGTCCCTTATCGGCCGATACGTCTCGGTTTCAACCGAATTTTTGTTTTTGTTTTCGTTTTTTTTTTTTCTAATTGGCCGATACGTATCAGCCAATTCATATCGGTCCTCCATGGACCAATACCCGATTCCCGTATCCGATTTGACACCTTGCTTGTAATATCGTTATCCTAATCCTAGGGCTGAATTGGGTCGATTGTCACGGGTCAGCCAAAACCGGGCCCAATTATGGTGTCCGGCATGAACCACATTACATTTTTTCAGATGGGTTAATTGTTCCTGCGTTGGCCTAGACACCTAACCTGACCAAATTATAGCGATGTTCTCGAATTTTACCAAATTTAATACATCTACATGAATGTAATGACCCAGAATTTTTGACTTTCTTTTATTGGTATTAGATGGTGCTTTGTACCTTGCATGGTGTTAGTTCTCCACACCAGAACCTACCCTAGTTGAGAAAGTACATATTTTGATTTTTCAAAAGGTTTTATATTTAAAATTGTCTTTATTTAACACAAGTTGTGTGGTGGCCTAATGGTTGAAAGGCTTTGGTTATAGACAAGAGGTTTAAGGATCAAACCTTACTAGTTCGATTGCATATTGACGGGTTAAATAAAAGGAATCTAAATTTCTTTTCTAGATAATAATCTTTTAAGAGTAAATAAATGGCTAAACGTTAATTGTGGTTGATTTGTTTTATTTGCTTTTATTTTGGTATTAAAAATCCTATTTTGGAACTCGGATCCGCTCAAAATATCGACGGGCGAATTTGCGTTGTAGTCATAGACGGAATGGTTTCTGGCACAAGATACCCAATTGCCTGTGATGTTGAAATTGATTGTGGACGGAGTATAATTATACTAACATACTGCTTAACTATATTATTAAATTACAAGCAATAGTTATTTTGATTTTATATTATAAACATAAAAGGCTATAATGCATTATTTAATTCCAAGTAATGATTGTCATCTGTTTTGTATTATAAAATATAAAAGGCACCTTTAGCTATTGAGCAAGGGGTGTACACGTGCATCCCAAGGACGATTTATCTCAATCTCCTTTATTTCTATTTCTTTTATTATCTCTAGGCTACTATTATGGCACAAAGATTCTTTAGAATAAAATTACCAAGATGTCCCTCATCATCAGGAAAAGTCTCTGGCATTCCACTGTAAGTCCTATTCAACCAACTTCCCCCTACACAGCCCACGAGTATAAAAATATCATTTAATTTTGAAAACGTGAAATGACATCAGATGCCCTTGCTCACTGCCTACCGAAACTGTGTAAATAATACTACTTTAAAACAAATGAAAATTAAGAAATTGTTAACAACTCTTTATTTCTTTTTAGAAATAAATATCTCCATAAATGTAAGTCAACGCTTCGGGTCAAACATCTTGCTTACAACCACCACTTTTATATTATAATCATTACCTTTATATTATGTTATAATAAAGGCGCATGTATCTTATTATTTTAATATATAATTAATATATGTGCTCTTTAAAATTATATTATATACTTAATAATATATTATATAATGAAGGATGCATGCTTTTTTTTATATTCTACACAAACAAAGGTACTTAAGAACCTTATTACTTTAATAACACAAGAAAGGCATATAAGGCCTTGTTTCAAAATCTCTAATTGTGATGCATCGATCGGTCAACACTTTAATATCAATCCATCGATTTTGTACAAAATCAAACCACTATACTATAAATTATTTTAAATTCAACCGATTGTGTGACAGCCCGGATTTTGGCACCCAGAAACCCGTGCCATCAGCATGATCCTCCAGACCGTGCCCCAAAACTATGCACGAAATATTGGTATAACAAGCAAAGATAAATAAATAAAGCAAATAATTTCATAGAGCGAAAAAGTAACATGCCCATCTGGCACAAACAAAAGACAGTTCTACTTTCATGCCACTGCATGAACAAAGAACCGATCCGAACCATCGGTGATAAACAGGTCACCCCAGATGGTTCACCAAAAGAAATAATCAATTTAATTACATTGTTCGTCAAAATAAAGGCTTGACATACCAAGCCATACAATCTGCTCTCCAAAATTACTCTCTGTCAAAGTACACAGCAGAATCTCCTAGAAGAAGTCCTCGGGAGGAGGCTCCAACTTGTCTCCAGGCACGCAATCCCGAAGCCTCAGCTGCTACTAACAATGGACCTGCGACGTATAGTCTAAAGGGGTGAGCTACATCCTAGCTCAATAGGGAACAACACAATGAATATATAAATCAAAATCTCACATATATTTCATGATATTCTAAGCATGATGTGTCTATGCATTTGCTAGAAAAACAGTTTAAAAGATGACGATTAACATTCAAGTTTACTGGTAATTTGCACGTCTTACTTTACTGTTGATTTATCATGAATGACACTGAACAGGCCTAAAGCAAAACTTAAATCTTCAACTTAAGTAATCCCCGAGCAATATAGCATCGAGCCCCGATGGAATACCCACCATCATCGCCTAAATAGACAGTTGTTAAATGTATTCCCTGGGAATACTACCCAAGCCCCTTTCTCAATAGGCGGTGGGGTTAAACCTCATCTTAACATCCCTGGGATGTGCTTACTGTGTATGGATAGACCTCCGCACTGGTGTACGGATTGGCCGCCGTAACGGTCACGGATATCCTGCCGCGTCAGTCGTGGGTATCTCGCCACGTCGGTGGGGTATTCTAAACAAACCTCAAATAACAAAATAATATGTGCTTTACATATAGTTGTTCACCGTGTAAAGTGCTATCTTATATCAGTTATGCCTCAACAGTAATTATTCAATCATATATACATCCCTGGGATGTCTAATTTACTCGCATCACACTGATGCCTTCATTACTTTCTCATCTCCTAGGGATGTCTCATTTTCATTCGTTCTCTTAGTCTCAGTTACTCGCATCACACAGATGCCTTTATCACATTCTTGGTGTCACACACACACCCATTTTCACAAAGCTTTTTAAAGTTAAAACATTTCCAATTCTGATAAATATATCACTACATACATGCTCTTGCAATTAAAGTACATGTTCAAGGTGTTCCCTACCTCAATTCTCTGAAAGGTTCAAGCATCAAGGTCCCACGCGGCTCCTTGTGCTCGCTTTCACTCGTACCACTTATGGTACATCACAACACATGCAATACATCACTAAAGATGTAATAAAGAAGGTCCTAGACCTTTCATGAATCTCAAAGTAAAACTAGAAAGTTTAGTAAAACTGCCAAATTCGATTAATCGATTCCTAAAATCGATTAATCGAAACCCAAATCAATTAATCGATTAATCAAAATCTCTAACATAGTGAGGTCGATTCTCAAATCGAGTGGTAAAAAATCTGAAATCGATTAGTCGATCCCAAATCGATTAATCGAAATCCAAAATCGATTAATCGATTTCCCAACTCGATTAGTCGATTTCCCCAGGTCTTGTTTCTCCAGCCACTAGAGGTACCCAGTCGATTAGTCAATTTCCCCAGGTCTTGTTTCTCCAGCCACTGGAGGTACCCAGTCGATTAGTCAATTTCCAAATCGATTAATTGACCTTCCAAATCAATTAATCGAAATCCAATTCGATTAATCAAAATCGGGCATCCTTGACTTTTCAACTTCCAGACTAAAATCGATTAATCGAATCCCAATTTCGATTAATCGATTTGGCCAGATTCAGCCCCCTTTCGGGCTGTTCTTCCAAACCTATTCCTTTTCTTTTTCCTTCTTTTTCTAGGTCTTTAATCTATGATATTAACTATGCTAGACTGAATTTAACTCATCAATTCTCTAGGTATTGAAATTTAATACAACATACCTTAATAAATCCTTTAAAGGGTTGATTTGTTGGTTTTGATGGCTAGGGTTCCATGTTTCCGCTTCAACGGCTCCTCAAGCGTTGAATCAACATTCAATGCTCTAATCTCCTCTTGATTTGCATTAACTCCAAGCTTTCATAACTCCTCTTTACTCTCTCTCTCTCTCTTCTTAACTCTCTCTTCAACAACCAACAAAAGGAATTTTAGGGTTATTAAACCCTTATATCTTCCTGTTTCGGTGTTAAGCGCATACACCAGAGATAGGTGTATGTAGCTCTAAACCAATACCATCCACTAAACTTAGTCACATTTACATCACATCAGTTCATCACTTTATGAGTTTACTGTTTGACCATCACTTGGTCAAACCTACGACCAGTCGGGCATGGATCCCGAGGTCAAAGTTCAACGCTTAATTTTTCAGGATATTACATTCTCTCCACCTTGGGAATTTTCGTCCTCGAAAATAACCCAAGGATGCTCTGGTGTGGCATCCCACACCCAGCGGTGTCATGTAGCTGATCCCAAAAATTAACTATATATGATACAATGCAGGAATAACACAATGCACTCGAATTTAAAAAGAAACACATAATGCACTCGAATTTAAAAAGATGTATATTTCACTATTCAATTCCTAAAATGTACAATTTGTTGATTTACATCCTTTTAATTACAATCAAAACTCCCAAAATCAGCGATACTAAAAGCATCCTCGTCTCAGTCTCACGCCGTTCCCTCTCCTGGCTGATCTGATGCAGGGGCAGGTTGCTCTGACGGAACTAGCAGCTCTAGTGGTAGCTCGGTCGTCTCCGTAGGCTGCTCGGGCTGCTGGGGCGCCGAGCCAGATGCATCGGCAGCAGAGGTACTCGCGTGAAAAGCGGCACCCGTGTGAAACACTGTCCGGCCCGCAGTCCATGCCTCCTCCTACGTGAGGCGCTGCTGATAGTCCAACGGATAGATGTACCATAGAGTGTGGTACATCAAAAAGTCCATCCGCCGGTTCATCCTTTCATTGTTGGCCTCCATCCGAGCCAACACATCCTTTATCGTGGGCACCGGGCGAGCCACTCGCCGACGGTAAGAAGACGTCGGTGTGGCAGCTGCTGATTGCCATGGCGGCGTAGGTGAAGCGATGCCATGCGAAAGTGCCCCCTCAACTGGTGGCTCGACGGGGTGTGCATCCCCCACAGGTGGGTCCTGATGTGGTGGTGGGGGTGGTGGTGGTGCTACTGCTGCTGGGCCCTGAGCCGGTAGAGTCTACTTGAGCAAGTTGTAGCTACGGCTCCATGAAGCAATGGAGAAATGCTTCACGCGATCCGTAGCCCTCTCCTCGTGGGGCGAAATGACGTACTCTGGAGTGTCTGAGTAACACTCCAGCATGCTCGAAATGAGGCGTGCATACGGCATTTTTTCTTTGGGCCTCAAATTGCCCTTCATCAACTTTCCTTTAATATACCTCATCCCCTCCAAGATGATCATGGTGGCGTCGAACCAATGGCCGCAGAATGCCGCATACAAGGCTCGTTGGACCAACTCCACCCTCTCTTTGTCATGACGCATCGGGTAGAGGTTGCACTTGATTATGGAATCAAGCATCCATATGTAGTGGGGAAGATCGACCCTCCGAATGGACGATCCGGTTCCTGTTGGTCATCCTAGTCATAATCTCCTCAAATTTCACCATCTCCGCAAAGGGTGGAAAGAGGGTGGTCTAGGGCATGAAGTCCAAATAGCACTCTAGGACCTCGCGGATGTGGCGACGAGTGAAGGTGTAGTAACGGCCCTCGATCTTGGTCGTAACTACGTCGTCAGTCGGCCCATCCTCCAAGCCTTGGTAAAATAGACGGACCAATCTAGGGTAGTAGGACTCGCGGATTGGTTTCAAAAGGTTGCCGAGGCCGGCCTTCACTAGGTAGTTTCGAGTCCATTGGGTCTCGCCTGCCACATCGGGGTTAGTAAACAATTCCATGTCAATAATATACTCAGTTTCGAAGGTCTTTGCCGCCCACCATTCGTTTGGTTGGAGTACATTGACGGGCGGTGGTGGCATTGGTGAAGACTCGCACGAAGACGCGCTCGTCGAACCGGATGTGGTATCCAATGCCGACGGTGATGGAGTCCTCACAGATGATGGGGTAGGTGGTGGCGGTGCGGCATTCTTACGCTGAACCGGGAGCTTAGACATTGCCTTCTTAGAAGTCAAACGTGTTTTAGGCGGCATTTTGTGACAAATATTGCAAAAACTAGGGTTTCTGTAGCTTGAAACGAAAAGAAGAACAAAAACTAGGGTTTTACCTTAGGTTTTTTATCCGAATGTACATGGTTTCAATCCAAAATTGATTCGAAACATCGAAAACCCTCTCTCTCCAAGTCGCTCGAGGGAGAGATAGCAAGGCGCTCAAAAGCCAAAAACAGATTTGATTTCGAATGGGGAGAAATCCCCCTCGATTTATATATATAGGCCCCGGTTCGATTAATCGATTTCCAAAGTCGATTAATCGAGTTTCAAAACTAGGTTCAGCCGCGCGAAATCGATTAATCGAAACTCAAAATCGATTAATCGAAATCGTGGTCATTTAAATTTTTAACTTTTCGAGCTCACTCGCGTGAGCCAGTCGATTAATCGAAATTCACTTCGATTAATCGAAATTCCAAAATTGATTAATCGAAATTGTGAAGTCCTTCAAATTTTCCTTAAACTTTCAAGTGGCTCGATTAATCGAACCTCCAAATCGATTAATCGAAATCCAAATCGATTAATCGAATTTTACTCCGATTAATCGAAATTGAAAAAAATTCTTTAATTTTTTTCTAAAATTCTTAAGTTACCCGATTAATCGAATCTCCAGATCGATTAATCAAAATCCAAAATCGATTAATCGAAACCCAATTCGATTAATCAAAATTTCACTTCTTTCATTTCTTGAATCCTCATTAAATTTCCACTCACTGGCGCATGCCAGTCGACTAATCGACCAAAATCGATTAATCGAATTCCCAAATCGATTAATCGGTTTTGATCAGATTCTTCAGATTTTAAAATTTTCCTGTCTCCTTTGGTTCCTTGGTAAAACATGACCAGTTGGTCATTGGTTCCTAAAAGTACGTCATCACGGCATTTAACATTGCATTAGGAACGATATGTGGATAAAATTGTTTCTCTTGAATGAATTGAATCAAAAGATCGACATTGAATTACAACATACAATTTAAATCCACAACCATGCTTGCGGTGATACAATTTTTGACTCTCAAGCTGTCGTAAACAAGTCCGGATATTATTCTTTCACGTCGGCCTCTCGTTCCCATGTAGCTTCTTTGGTCGGATGATACTTCCATTGAACAAGCACTAACGGAATCACTTTTGTTCGCAACACTTGTTCTTTTCGATCCAAAATCTCTGTCGGCTCTTTGATCATAGTCATATCCTCATGCATCTCAAATGATTGACCGCTCAACACGTGATCAGGGTCATTAAGGTACTTCCTGAGCATAGATACGTGGAATACATTGTGTACTTGATCAAATAACAGTGGTAATCCGATGCGGTAAGCAACTTCCCCTACTCGACCCAAAACTTCAAATGGTCCAAGATAGCGGGGACTTAGCTTCCCTCTCTTTCCAAACTTCATCACGCCCTTCATAGGTGATACTTTTACGAATACCTATTCACCCACCTTGAAGTCTACACTCGTCCGCTTGATATTAGCGTAGCTTTTTTGTCTGCTCTAAGCCGCTTTGAGTTTGACCCTTATCATCTGAACATAGGTGTCATTATCTTCAAGTACCTCGGGTCCTAAAACAAAATTTTCACCCGTTTCCTCCCAATTGATGGGCGATCTACATCACCGTCCATAAAGTGCTTCATATGGTGCCATCCCAATGCTTGTCTGAAAACTGTTGTTATATGCAAACTCAATCAACAGTAGGTGTTGATCCCACGATCCTTGTAATTCTAACATACATGCCCTCAGCATGTCCTCAATTATCTGATTGACCCTCTCAGTCTGTCCATCGATTTGCGGATGGAATGTCGTACTGAAATCTAGTCGCGCTCCCATTCCTTCTTGAAATTTCTTCCAAAACTTTGATGTATACAATGGGTTATTGTCTGAAACGATGCTACTCGGAATCCCATGCAAACGGACAATCTCTTTCATATACAGCTCTACGAGTCTTCCCGCCGTGTGCATCGTGTTGTAAGGCAAGAAGTGCGCTGACTTGGTCAATCGATCGACCACTACCCAAATGGCATTGTACTTCCTTGTAGTACGTGGTAGCCCAATGATGAAGTCCATAGAGATCGATTCCCACTTCCATTTCGGTATAGGTAGAGGCTGTAATAGACCTGCGGGGTGTCTATGATCGATCTTGACTTGCTGACACATCAAACATCGCGACACGTACTCTACCACATCTTGTTTTAAGCCTCTCCACCAGTAATTCTTTTTCAAATCTTGATACATCTTTGCGCTTCCCGGGTGGATAGCATAGCTTGACTTGTGAGATTCATCAAGAATTGTTCGCCGTAAATCGGCATTGTCCGGAATATAGAGACGGCCCTTGAACAATAAGGAACCATCCTCCTTGATCGAAAACTCAGATCTAATGCCTTCAGTCACATCTTGACGAATCTTGGCTAGCACCGGGTCTTTCATCTGTAGTTCACGGATATGCTCAAATATCACCGGATTCACTGAGATATTAGCCAAGAAGGCTCCTGTAGTTTGCGACTCGGTGTTCGCATTATATAGTGCCAGATCTTCAAATAACTTCCATCGGTGCATATCGAAAATTAGACTAGCCAACTGAGTTGAACTCTTCCGACTCAAGGCATCGACCACTACATTAGCCTTGCCTGGATGGTACTATATAGAACAGTTATAGTCCTTGAGGAACTCCATCCATCTGCGCTGCCTCATATTTAGTTCTTTATGTGTAAACAGATATCTGAGGCTCTTATGATCAGTGAAAATCTCAAAGGTCTCACCGTATAGGTAATGTCTCCAAATCTTCAGCGTAAAAATGACTGCTGTTAATTCCAGGTCCTGTGTCGGATAATTCTTCTCATGCTCCTTCAACTGTCTCGATCCGTATGCTATCACCTTTTTGTGTTGATTAAGCACGCAGCCCAAACCACTATACAAAGTATCACTATATACTGCAAACCCTCCACTGCCTGAAGGAATCGCTAATACTGGAGCTGAAGTGAGTCTCTTCTTGAGTTCTTGAAAACTCTTCTCGCATGCCTCACTCCATTCAAACCTTGCGTCTTTCCGTGTAAGTCTCGTGAGTGGTCCTGATATCTTTGAAAAACCCTCAACGAAATGCCGATTGTAACCTGCTAACCCAAGGAAACTACGGATGTCGGTCACGGTCTTTGGTTGCTCCCAATTCACTACTGCTTCGATCTTTGCTAGATCTACAGTGACAGACGACATGTCCCAAAAAGCTAACTTCTTCTAACCAAAATTCGCACTTGCTGAGCTTGGCGTATAATTGGTGTTCACATAGGGTCTGTAGGGCTATTCTCAAGTGCTTCTCATGCTCTTCCTCTGATTTTGAATAGATCAGGATGTCGTCAAAAAATACTACGACATAAGAGTCTAGGTGTGGTTTAAACACCCTATTCATTAGATCCATGAATGACGCCGGGGCATTTGTCAACCCAAACGGCATCACCAAAAATTCATAGTGTCAGTATCGAGTTCATAATGCAGTCTTCTGAATATCCTCTGCCTTGACTCTCAACTGATGGTATCCAGTTCTCAGATCGATCTTGGAAAAATACTTCGCTCCTTGCAGTTGATCAAACATGTCATCTATCCTAGGCAAAGGGTATCGATTCTTGATTGTAAGTTTATTCAATTGTCAATAGTCAATGTACAGACGCATTGACCCATCCTTCTTCTTTACAAACAAGACCGGTGCTCCCCATGGAGACACGCTCAGTCTAACAAACCCCTTGTCCATTAGTTCTTGTAACTGCTCCTTCAATTCCTTCAACTCAGCAGGAGCCATTCTATATGGTGCTTTAGAAACAGGCTCCGGTCCTAGTGCTAAGTCGATGGCGAACTCCACTTCCCTTTCTAGAGGTAATCCGGGTAACTCCTCCGGAAACACATCGGCGAAGTCTCGTACCACGGCTATTTCAGAGATATCATTCTTCTCCTCCTTATCTTCCTTCAAGAACGCCAAGTATCCACTGCACCCCTTTCTGATCAAGCGCTTGGCCCTGACTACCGAGATAAGTGGCATGTGTGTCGACCTCTCTCCTCGAAATCTAAACAATCTCCTCGTGTTGGGTCTGAAGATGACGACCTTATTCTTACAATCTACCGTCGCACAGTGAGTCGACAGCCAATCCATGCCAAGGATCACGTCGAATCCTTGCATGTCTAACAGAATTAGGTTCGCCGATAGCTTAAAGACATCTCCATCCATGACCCTCACGATCACGGAGTTACAACCCTTTTCAGTATCAACCGATTTTCGAGTAGGAATAGCCACGGTTAAAACGAAGTCTAAGTCCTCTGGGTCGACTTTCATCCTCTTGGTGAAGTGAGGGGTAACAAATGAGTGGGTAGACCCCGGGTCTATCAACACTCGAGCTTCGTATGTCACGTCGCTTCCCTTCTTATATATTTGTAATGCTCCTAATCATACACACATATATATAATGTATATCATAACACTAGAATTTATTACAAGCAAGTTCTTTTCTTATATTTTCCATATGGATGCACCTTCTCTATCTAAAATTTTCAAGAATTGAAGTTCTTTATTTTAAAAAAAACTCACCTTGGATCACATCATTTGTATTCTAAGCCTCTTGAGCTGTGACTGCGTAGGCTCTCCCTTGGACGATCGGCTTCCTTGCTTGTATCGGTCGTGGAATAGGAGCTGAAGTCGTCTTCCCTTTGTTCACCTCGGGGCAATCTTTGATCAGGTGGCCCACCTTGTCACATCGAAAGCAAACCCGAGTTCCTTTCCTACAGTCAGCTGTTCTATGAGACTTGCCACACTTGGCACAAGTCTCACGAGGTGTGGAAGAAGCTGCTCGCGAGAACCCCTGAGTAACTGTCGCTCCAATAGTGATAGCAGGGCTCTCATATCTCATCGGCCTCCCCGACACAAGCAATGGAAATTTCTGTTGGTTGGTCTGCTGCACCGGTCTCCCACAACCTCCTTGAAACAGTGGTTTCTGATTGTTTGGTACGAACCTCAGCTTTTTGTTCACCGGTTCGTAGTTCCCTGTTCTGCTCTGGTTTGTATTCCACCTTCCTTGCTGCTCTCTCTGGTGGTACTTGTTATTATTTTCTTCCTCTACTACCAAAGCCTTGCTCATGACCTCTCCATAGGTCCTCAACTGGAATGGTGCTACTCCTCCCCTCACGTCCGACTTCAATCTTTACTAAAACCTCTTTGCTCTCATCATCTCTGTGATGACGTAGTTGGGCGCGAAGCGAGCGAGTCGCATGAACTCCACTCCATATTCTCCCACAGTCATCTTCCCTTGAGTAAGCTGTAGAAATTGGATCTCCATTTGGTTCCTCACCACTTCTGGGAAATACTACTTGTTAAATTCCTTGACGAACTTGTCCCAAGTCCAGAGCATATCTGGGGTCTCTTGAGCCCTAGTCCTAGGAACGGACTTCCACCAAGACCTAGCCTCCCCATCTAACATGTAGGCTGCCCAACGGACGCTCTCGTCCTCAGTGCACGTGAGTACACTAAAAACCTTCTCCATCTCACTTAACCAGTTTTCTGCTGCCATGGAGTTTGCCTGTCCTGAAAAGCTAGGAGATCTCATCCTCCTAAACTCAATAAAAGCTGAAGATACTGGCGGTGTCGGAGCCACTTGAGGTGTCGGTGGCTGATGCTGCTCGTGGGCAGTATGAGCTGCCAAGGATGCTGCCTGCTGAGCCATAGCAGCCGCCATGGTCTCCATGGTGTGCATCATCCTCTGACACTCCTCTCTATCCTCATTCCTCTCTCTAACTCTCTCCTATTCTCTTTGATCTTGATCCTGACGATCGCGATCCTGAGTCTCTGCCCGATCTTGGCTCCCTTGGCCACCACTACCAGAAGCCCCTCTATCTCTTATAGGCACTCTATTTGCATCCGAGATAAACTCATCTCGACTACGCAAGCTTCTACTATGGCCGCCCCTGGGTCGGCCCCTTCCTCTAGAAGACATAACGGTCTGTACGTGAAAACAAAGTTTTCATTAGTAGAAGTCCCTATGCTCTGACAAAAGAATGATTGTCAAAATTTCTAAAAGAAAATGTTTTGATACCAACTGTGAAAGCCCAGATTTCGGCACTCCGAAACTCGTGCCATCAGCACGATCCTCCAGACCGTGCCCCAAAACTATGCACGAAACATTCGTATAACAAGCAAAGATAAATAAATAAAGCAAATAATTTCATAAAGCGAAAAAGTAACATGCCCATCTGGCACAAACAAAAGACAGTTCTACTTTCATGCCACTGCATGAACAGAGAACCGATCCGAACCATCGGTGATAAACAGATCACCCCAGATGGTTCGCCAAAAGAAATAATCAATTTAATTACATTGTTCGTCAAAATAAAGGTTTGACATACCAAGCCGTACAATCTGCTCTCAAAAACTACTCTCTGTCAAAGTACACAGCAGAGTCTCCTAGAAGAAGTCCTCAGGATGAGGCTCCAACTCGTCTCCAGGCACGTAATCCTAATCACCTGGATCTACGTCTCCCGAAGCCTCAGCTGCTGCTAATAATGAACCTGCGACGTATAGTCTAAAGGGGTGAGCTACATCATAGCTCAATAGGAACAACAAAATGAACATATAAATCAAAATCTCACATATATTCCATGATATTCTAAGCATGATGTGTCTATGCATTTGCTAGAAAAATAGTTTAAAAGATGATGATTTACATTCAAGTTTATTGGTAATTTGCATGTCTTACTTTACTGTTGATTTATCATGAATGACACTGAACAAGCCTAAAATAAAACTTAAATCTTCAACTTAAGTAATCCCCGAGCAATATAGCATCGACCCCCGATGGCATACCCACCATCGTCACCTAAATAGACAGTTGTTAAATGTATTCTCTGGGAATACTACCCAAGCCCCTTTCTCAATAGGCGGCGGGGTTAAATCTCATCTCAACATCCCTGGGATGTGCTTACTATGTACGGATAGACCTCTGCACTGGTATACTAATTGGCCGCCGTACCGGTCACGGATATCCTGCCGCGTCAGTCGTGGGTATCCCGCCATGTCGGTGGGGTATTCTAAATAAAGCTCAAATAATAAAAATAACATGTTCTTTACATATAATTGTTCACCGTGTAAAGTGCTATCTTATATCAGTTAGGCCTCAACAGTAATTATTCAATCATATATATATCCCTGGGATGTCTAATTTACTCGCATCACACTGTTGCCTTTATTACTTTCTCATCCCCTGGGGATGTCTCATTTTCATTCGTTCTCTTAGTCTCAGTTACTCGCATCACACAAATGCCTTTATCACATTCTTGGTGTTACACACACACCCATTTTTGCAAAGCTTTTCATAGTTAAAACATTTCAAATTCTGATAAATATATCACTACATACATGCTCTTGCAATTAAAGTACATGTTCAAGGTGTTCCCTACCTCAATTCTCTGAAGGTCCAAGCATCAAGGTCCCACGCGGCTCCTTATGCTCGCTTTCACACGTACCACCTATGGTACATCACAACACATGCAATACATCACTAAAGATGTAATAAAGAAGGTCCTAGACCCTCCATGAATCTCAAAGTAAAATTAGAAAGTTAAGTAAAACTGCAAAAGTCGATTAATCGATTCCCAAAATTGATTAATCGAAACCCAAATCAATTAATCGATTTCCAAAATTGATTAATCGAAACTCAAATCGATTAATTGATTCCCAAAATTGATTAATCGAGATTCAAATTCGATTAATCGATCCCAAATCGATTAATCGAAATCTCTAACATAGTGAGGTTGATTCTCAAATCGAGTGGTCGAAAATTCGAAATCGATTAGTCGATCCCAAATCGATTAATCGAAATCCAAAATCGATTAATCGATTTCCCAACTCGATTAGTCGATTTCCCAAGGTCTTGTTTCTCCAGCCACTGGAGGTACCCAGTCGAATAGTCGATTTCTAAATCTATTAATTGACCTTCCAAATCGATTAATTGAAATCCAATTCGATTAATCGAAATCGGGCATCCTTGACTTTTCAACTTCCGGACCAAAATTGATTAATCGAATCCCAATTTTGATTAATCGATTTGGCCAGATTCAGCCCCCTTTCAGGCTGTTCTTTCAAAACCCATTCCTTTTCTTTTTCCTTCTTTTTTTAGGTCTTTAATCTATGATATTAACTATGCTAGACTGAATTTAACTCATCAATTCTCTAGGTATTGAAATCTAGTACAACATACCTCAATAAATCCTTTAAAGGGTTGATTTGTTGGTTTTGATGGCTAGGGTTCCATGTTTCCACTTCAATGGCTCCTCAAGCGTTGAATCAGCATTCAATGCTCTAATCTCCTCTTGATTTGCATTAACTCCAAGCTTCCATAACTTCTATTTACTCCCTCTCTCTCTCTTCTTAACTCTCTCTTCGACAACCAACAAAAGGAATTTTAGGGTTATTAAACCCTTATATCTTCCTTCTTGTTTCGGTGTTAAGCGTATACACCAGAGATAGGTGTATGTAGCTCTAAACCCATACCATTCACTACACTTAGTCACATTTTCATCACATCAGTTCATCACTTTATGAGTTTACTGTTTGACCATCACTTGGTCAAACCTATGACCAGTCGGGCACGAATCTCGAGGTCAAAGTTTAACGCTCAATTTTTCAGGATATTATAGATTGACACCAAAAAATCGGGCGATTGATCTGTATCTAAGTTAAGTAATTTATATAATACAATTAAGACTAATTTATCAATTTCAAAACTAATCAATCAATTCACGTCCGATCAGACGACCTTAATTACACTATAAATTCTATATTTACTCAACCAAAACTTAGTGCACATTAATCACTTGCACTTTTCGATCGATGGTCGTGATGCACTTCACTTTAAATTATATCATCTTTCTGATTGAGCACTTAATTATAATAACCTATATATATATATATATATGTCATATCATCGTTTCAATACGACCACTTGGATAATACAAAGTGTTAGAACTTCGATGCCTTTATGGAACCGAACTCTGACCTTTACAATTATCGAAATCACACTTATAACCTTATTCTATAATTATATTGGTGTAGTATGTAAATAAATATAATAGAAATATAACCAAAATCTAAGTGTAAACCATTCTGTATGTGTGGTGCTTTTGTATTTATAACTTAATCAATTTATACGAGTTAGGATATTTTAGATCATGAGTACGAGAGTGTATGAGATCATGCCTACGCTTGGGCATGGTGATTCTCTGAGATGGTATCGAAGCGAGAAATACACCGTATTCACATGCCTTACAACTCATGGTGGAATGGGACCCATGACGAGTCGAGTGAGTGTGAATTCAGTGTAACCTCGTATACGATGGCATATACGGCGACCCGATCACCCCGAGTTCAAATATGATAGTATAAATTATGAGTTAAGTTATGAGGTTTGACCATAGGCATTAGCTGTAGTGAGGTTCTTCTACGGTCACGTGAAACTCAGAATATTGGCGTCCATGTACGAATGCAACACCTCTATGGTAGTATGGGCTGCCACACGAAGTACATCCAGGTTACTACGGAACCTTTTCTTGGGAAGTGTGAATTAGCAAAGTTGCCTCACTATAGTTTGTCCTAGAATTAAATATAAGAGTATGATAAGATATGAGTATGAGATAAGATAAGTTATGATATGAATACAATAATAAGACATCGCTGTGTAGGCCAGCAAAAGATAAAGAACTTAAGCCTCAGTACGTGTCGTTCTTTGCGTAGCCACCGTAAGGGCAACAACGTCTTTCAGCTAAGACGGATCTCTAAGAGAGATTATGAGTATGATTATGTTATGAGTGACTTTCGCCATTATGTATCCCCATTGGCTGGATGGTGGAGTATGAGTATGACATGAGGGCATTATGATATGGTGGTATGATACTATGTTGACCCTCCCATGGTAGCTGGAGCAGTGACTCTGGCACAGGTCGTTTAGGATTTCACGAGTATGTTAGTTACACTCATGCGATGTACAGACATATGTGCGAGAATGATAATAAGACATGGTATGATATGTTATGAGATATGGTAAGGTACGTTAGGATATGAGTATTTAGATCATGGTCTTGCATTTATGATATGATATGAGTTTCATGATATGCATATGATTTTATCTTTTTCTGATATTTGCTTTGAAATATTATGCTTATCACTCATAAGATGCACCCACAATGCACATGAGTAGTATGAGGTGGATTGGTTGTGACGTCCCAAAAATTTCGTATTTTAAATGGTTCATCTCGGGATGCGGACCAACTGGTCACGTGTTTGACTGGGTCAACCTTAACTTGATTTAACTTAAGATTGGTAAATTTGAGTTGAATAATTCATGTTAATGGAGGGTTGTGAAAATAAGTGAATGTATTGCACACACGTACACTAGATGGTTATAGAGCTTAACACCCAATCTAAGGATAAGACTATAAGAAAGAAAGAAAAGGGAAATAAATTATTTGAATGGAGTAGTTGAGAAGGGAGTTAAGAGAAAGAGAGAGAGAGTGAGAGAGTAAATGTGAGCAATCACACGAAGGCATTGAATACAGTTCTTTGATCTTAGCTCGCAAAGTCTAACGGATCGAGCTCAGGATCGAGGAGATGTTTTAATTATGAGATTTAGAAACCCTAGCAAGATCAGGCTTTGGATCAGGAAGCCCAACCGATTGAAGGTGAGCAAAAGCTTTGTAATTATTTTCTTATATTAATGTAAATTAGAAAGCTAAGATAGGAGAAATCAATGATGAATCTATATGAAGGAGTTAAGATGATTGCTAGGGATAACAAATTCGATCCATAGCTAAGGAGAGACAAATTCGTTCAATCGAAATGAGAATCCGATCGAACAAATTTGACCTGAGAAGAAGATATGAAAAGAGAGAAGGGTTTCTGAGTAAATCGATTGAACAATTTGAAATTCATTCGTTCGATTTTGGAAACTGTTCAATCAAAATAAAAATCGATTGAACGGTTTGCTCAGAAGATAAAGAAGTAAAAAGGGGAATTCGTTCGAACGAAATAAAATTCGTTCGAACGATTTTTGTTTGCTCAGAAGATAAAGAAGTAAAAGGAGAATTTGTTCGAACGAAATAAAATTCGTTCGAACGATATGAAATTCGTTCGAACGATTTAGAAACCGTTCGAATGATTTTGTGAATCGTTCGAACGATTTGGAAATCGTTCGATCGATTTGGTTAAAGTTAGGCTTTGATGCCTAATTTAGCTTGTCAATGAATTGTAAGAGAACTTAAACTTTTTGAAACACTGTTTAAACATAGTAGTAATGTTTATCATGCATTGATCATGCCTAGGTTAAGCCGAACCGTTGAGTACTCATAGAAAGATCGGGTTTGAGGATTCAAAGGTTCGAGACGCGTATAAGGTAGGGGAATATCTAACTAATATACTGTGTTGCGAGCACATATGTAATGATAGTGTATGATGCATGCTTCTTTAAATTTTGTTTTCGAATTATAGTTAATGTAAAGAGTAAAGAGTAAAGTAGATGGCAATAGTGCATATGTTTACACAAGTAAAAGAGGAATTGGTTAAGTAAAGAAAGATCATCCCAGGGATGTAGGAATACACAGGCATCGCAGAGATGTAATAGACAAGTGGCATCCCAGGGATGTGAGGTGGGTGAAAGATCCATGTTAAAGAAATAAACAGTAAGCATGAATGTACGGGCTGAGTGTTATTAACTATTAGCACAAATTCACGGTGAATAACTATATTTATTGCACAATTCGATTTAAGGTTCAGAGAATACCCAGCTGACGCGGCGGGATAACCGTGACTGATGCAGTAGGCTATCCGTGACCGGTATGGTGGCTAATCCGTACAACAGCAGACATCCCAAGGATGTATAGTAGTATTAAGCCCGTCACCTAAAAGACAGGGACGAGAACAATTCCATGAAAAATAGTTTGATTAGACGACGATGGAGGGTATTCCATCGGGGCTCGATGCTATATTGCTCGTGGATTATTTAAGTTAAGATTTAAGTCATGATCTCAGCCTGGTTGCAACTAAGGAAACTAGTAGTCATTGAAAGAAATGTATGATCAAAATGATAAAAGTAGTCATATCGTCTTGTCACATCTTAAAGTTATTTTTCAAGAAATGATTTAATTATGAATGCATATCTATTCTTTTCATGAAATATATGTTTGTAAAATGGATATATTTGCTGTGATATTGCCCTATTGAGCTAGGATGTAGCTCACCCTTTGACTTTATATCACAGGTGACGGTTTAGAATTTGATGAGAATGTAGGAATTGCTACAGACGAGGGTGATCCCGGTGATTCGGAGTACTTTCCTAGGGAGGAGACTGAGCCTCCTCCGAAGAGATTCTTCTAGAAGATCTTCGCTGCGTATTTTGATTAGTCTTGATAGTTTGAGAAAGAGAATTACGGCTTGATATGTCCAGCCTTATTTTGAGAGTAAACAAAAATGTAATATTCTTTTGCCGAACCATTGATAGTGACCGTAGTTACGGCACTAAGGGTTCGGGTTGGTTCTTTTATTCATGCGGAGTCATGAAATTAGAACTATCTTTTGGGCATGTGTTTTTGGATTAACGTACTGTAGAAATGGAGAGTTATTTTGCATTATTTTCTTTTGTTTAATATTATGAATGGGATGTACCAAGTGTTCCGCACTTACATTATGGGGCACGGCCTCGAGGGCTGTGCCGATGGGACGGGTTTCGGGGTGCCGAAATCCGGGCTGTCACATTGGTGGTGTATCCCACTGAGTTTACGTGACTGAGTAAACTCTTCCCACGATAATCTAATAGTTGCAGGTGATTATGCTGGTGGAGTAGATGTCGGCCATCTAGATCTCGTCGACGCTGATTTCATTGATCCCGCGGGCGTTGAGTACCATGAGCCTTTGGAGGGCAACGCTGCCGATTATTAGGAGGACTACGGTGCTGACCTTGATTCGAGTGCCGGTTATTGATCATTGTGGACTTGGTATTGAGTTTTATTGATACTAGTATTGCGGATTTTATAGTTTATTTTATCGGATTTGTCTCCGATTGGATTTACATTTTATCGGTGGATTGTGGTTTTATCACACTTATTCAGTATTTGTGATTGCATTTATATTCCACCCTATTTATCGAATTTCACGGATTTCGTGGAACCATTATTGCGCGAGAACTCTGATTAGGTGTATGTCCGCTTAGCATATCCGGGATATGTGCTGGTCATAACTCGAAATTCTAGGCCCTCGGGATAGGGTAGAAGTTCGGGTCGTGACAATGAATCATGTAATTATGGATGTTTATTGCATCAATTACCTTACAACTTATTTGTTTAGTAAAAACATTATTTCTAACTTGAAACATACTATAATATATATTTTTTTTATTTCACCAATATTACTTTTTTTTTTTTATAAGTTTTGTAAATTTGTCCGAATTTTTTGGAATTGTTGCTGTTACCCTACTTTGTAACTATGGTGACAGCCATCAAGGGAAGAAAAAACAAAACCAAAGCTCCATGGGCATTGGGAGTTCGTGGCGCCCATGGGCCATGATTAGTGGAACCGTGTTATCAAGGTTAGCGAACCAAGTTGATCCTGGTTTGGACATTGGAAGTCAAGACAATAGGTGGGTTATTGGGCAAGGCTGGAGACTCTTGGTCGGCATTGGGCAAGGCCCATTAGGAGGCCCGCTATTCTTGTAATTGTTTATGAACTATTAGTTAATATAATTTTCAATGTACTAAGGTACTAAATTGATTCAATGGGTTAGTTGGTTAAGTTGTATTGTTTTACTTTTTTACCCAATAGGTTATGGGTTCAATTCTTCGTAGGCCCCATATTTGCATGATTTTTATGGGTCGGATCGGGTAGAGCGGGCCTCTGCCGGATTAGTGTTGGTCATGGGTTGGATCACCTCACTGGGCCAAGCCGGCCTTATATATTGATCAAGTGGATTCTCTGGCTCCATTTTAATTTGTCCGGATTTCTTTGATCGGATCATTTATATATATACAAATTTTTTCTTACTAAATGACTTAGCTTAAAATAATGATCGTATGCTCATTAGAGCTCAATTTTTTGCAAATGACCTATCATTTGAATCTACTTGACGAGAGTTATCCAATGAACAAATTTCTAGAACCTTCTGTGTGACAGTCCGAATTTTGGCACCTCGAAACCCGTACCATCAACATGACTCTTAAGGCCGTGCCCTGTGATTCTTTACGAAACATTGGTATATACAAGCCAAAAACTGCAATTAAGGCACATGTATCTACTCTAACAAGTACTCATATGTTTAAAATTAATAGGGTCTCTAAAGGCAGTTCTTGTCCCATGCCAATTCATGGGCATAAGAACTTACCCAAACCGTTGGTGATAAGAATAACGGTATTTAATTACATTCAAATAAAGAGGCTTGACATACCAAGCCGTACCTAATACTCTCAACTCACTCTCAAAGTACGCAATGGATCTCTTAGAAGAATTCCTCCGGAGGAGGCTCTGACTCCTCTGTGGGCACATAATCTGAATCCCCTGGATCAAAGTCTCCAGAAGTCTTCGCTGCCGCTAGTCCTGGACCTGCGACGTATAGTCTAGGGGTGATCTACATCCTAGCTCAATAGGGAAACAAAATGAGCATATAGATTAAATCTCATATATATGTGTTAGCGATTTTTAAAAGTACCATTTATCTGATATCACTTTTGAGAAAGACGATTGAAATAACTGAAATAAAATGATGGGTACATCTGTTACTTTGCATGGTTGTTATTTGTTCTCACTGGTTTAGTTGTGAATTCGGCCTAATCACTTAAATCTTAACTTAAGTAGTCCCCGAGCAATATAGCATCGAACCCCGATGGAATACCCACTATCGTCGTCTAACTAGACAGTTATTATGTGTATTCCCTGGGAATACCGTCCAAGCCCCTTTCTCATAGGTGACGGGGTCTATTCTCAAATCTACATCCCTGAGATGTGCTATGAATGTAAGGATTGGCCGCCGTACCGGTCACGGATATCCTGCCGAGTCAGTCATGGATATCCCGCCACGTCGGTGGGGTATTCTAATCAAACCTTAAATAATAAAAATATCGAACGTGCTCTACATATAGTTATTCATCGTGATTGTGCTAATTTTATTACATTAGGCCTTATCACTAGCTTCCGTTTCACTGTTAGTTTTCATTTGCATCCCTGGGATGCCACTGGTTCAATACATCATCTAGATGTCCACTTTACAATTTTTACGTCCCCTGGGGACCTCATGACTATCACCTTTGAAACTCACTCACACACCCTTTTTTATAATGATCATATAATACTTGACTATTTAATTGAAATACACCACATATATGAGTTGACGAAGTAATGCACATGTTTCAAGAATATTCCCTACCTCAACGCAAATCCAATGCACACTTTTCTCGTAGAGGGTTACACGTCACGATCACACGTCAGACCTATATTTTCATGTGTTTAGAATATGTTTAGAAATGTCACTAGAATCATTGGAGTACATAGCCTCCATGGATTTACACTAAACTATTAATATCTGCGTGGTGCCTCGCGCGAGCGAGTATAATTCCTCGCTCGAGCGAGCATTTGACATCGCGCAAGCAGTTCAAACGAGATCGCTCGAGCGGTTAAAGCGAGCCATCTGAAGCAAAATAGGAAGCCTCGCTCTAGCGAGCTTCCCCTTTATTTTGGGTCTCGCTCGAGCGAGCCCAGAACGAAATCCGTTCTCAGGTTGTATCTTCTGTCCTCACTCGAGCGAACCATTTAGACCGCTCGAGCGAGGAGCGGTAAAATTTAACTCTTCGATCTATTCGAGAACCCTTTTTCCTATTTCATTCAAGCCTTATTATCATTGACAGCCATTCAACCAATACCTTATACATTATTTAAGGACACACCTAAGCATTTATTATGCATTTAACATACCTCAATCGATAGGTCTCGTATAAGTTCGATCCACGATTCAAAACTCTACTAGACGAAGAGATCTCCAAAGTTCCTCTCCAAAGCTCCTCATTCAACCTTTTCTCTTTCTAAGATAATTAGGTTACGTATTGGGGAACCCCTCTCCCCTTCATTCACTTATATATTTTTTTGTGAAAGCTAGTGTGTTTTACACACACACACATAGTGTATACTTGTTAGTTTTGGTTCCCTTGTGAACCACACATACATGTGCATGGTATATGACGTGCACGGTTGCACGGTTCCTAAAAATCTAGGGTTATGACATTCTGAGACTGTTAAAATACTAAAAAATGACAGGAAAGATTCAATGGTAGTTAAAATGCTAAAAAATGTCACAATATTATTAGTTGGGTTACTCGATCCGTGGGATACGTGCTACTATTTAGGTTTTCTCTTTTTGTGTTTTATTTTGCTTTAATATATATTTTCGTTAACTTATTAGTTATATTTTCAAATTATAAATAATAGAATGAAATATGTGTATATTTGTAGTCTAGGAGCAATCATGGTTACAAATTTTAATTTCGGCAATATTTCGGAAAAAATTCAAAAGTTTAGGAAAAATTTCGGGGAGTACAAAAATATTCTATATAAATTATATTTAATACACTACAAAAAAAAAGTCTATTAGCGGCAGCCATAACCTGACGCTATTAATAAAAAAACTGCCGCTAATACCCTTGCCGCTAATAGTCTTAATATTTTTTTTGTTAATAGCGGCATTTTTTGGCTGCAAAAAACTACCGCTAATAGTCTTATTTTTTGTAGTGATATTTATAAAAAAATTTATTTATTATACAAAAGCGACTAAAATTAATAGAAAATTCATTAAATTTGACAAAATTTCGTTAATTTTGCCAAAATTAATGAAATTTGGCAATTTCGAAGAAATCATCAAAATTTTGCTGAAAGTTACTGAAAATTTGAAAATTAATAATAATCTATAAAAACTAATCAAATTTTTACTACTCACAATCACCACACAATAATAAAATGAACGCAAGTCATTTTTAACGTGGAAAACCCATCACAGGTAAAAACCATGAGATCTATCTCAGATCCAAGAAAAAATTCACTATGAATAAATAATCTTACAGTGCTTTTTGGAATGAGATCCCCTATCACTCCTCTCACCTACAATGACAGCCTCTCACCATCATTCTATCAACAGTGAATAATTCCAACAACAGTCGTCTCTCATGAAAGTCTACTTGTCTCTCACAAGCCCTATACTCTCAAACAAGGATTAGAGAAAAACACACACATCTTTGAGATTTAGGATTCAAATAAACAAAAGATAAGTAATCTCAAGGATAAAATTTAGGACCAGAATATTGAAAATGTAGGATTTTCGGATCAGTTGCAAAACTGCCCGAACTGCCTAAAATTTATAGGATTTTGGGTCACGGACGTCCGTGGGTCCAAAAATGACAATTCATTAGTCATTAGAATTTTACATGGCCAACTTATAATTCTAATTAAGGAACACTACTGGTTTTTGTCATTATTTTGACAATACATATCTCACAATCTCCCCCTTTGTCACAATCATGACAAAAATCTGTTTACAAGGACAACAAATAATTAAAAATAATTACATTAATCATTGGCCATCTAAGTCTTATACATCAGTCTACATGAATGCAATGCAAAAGTTACAACTCAATTTGCTCCCCCTAAACATTTGCCAAGTAAACAAATTATCTATGAATCTATATATGAATCTTTCCGTTGTTGCTCTTTATCTGTTGAATGAGATATAAGAAATTAGTAGGACATGTATAACACAATACTATCTCCCCCTTTTTGTCAGAATGTGACAAAGGGTAAATTAAGAAAGAATCATAATAGAAACATGTTCGCATTCATTTAACATCAAAAAATTAAGAAAGTGTTCTTTTACAAAATATGTACAAAATATAAGAAAGTTCAGTTTCACATAATATAAGAAAAAAATTTAAAAAAATAACTGAAATCAAAACACATCACATGATATCATTTTCACATCACATCAAAATATCTCAACACTTAAAAAATACAAGAAAATGAAGTCACTCTAGAGGTGGAAAATGTGCTCTTGGTGGCGGGAAGACATTGTTAAAGCGATGCATCATCACTGCAAACCCATCATTCATAGTCATCTGTAAAGCAGAAAACTACTCACCATATAAATTAAATCCAGTTTCTACTCTTTCAGATAAGTTTTGAATATCAGAATTCATCCTATCGAAACGTTGGTCATAATAATGACCCTCTAGAGCTTAAAATGGAGGAACTGGAGGAGGTATAGGAGCTTTGTGACCAACATTTTCTTGAACCGGGACGACGTCATCATCCTCGTCAAAACTGTCATCTATGAATTCAATATCATCCAAGTCTATTCTAATCCTCTTCCCAATTTTCTTAAGCTTACCTAGGGGTTCCATGACCCGAGAAGTAACCAAATGAGGCAGAAGAGTCATTTGAGACTCTACAATCTTACTAATAATGATGGGAAAAGGAAAAGACATTTTGAAAGGATGGTCATTCATTCGGCGAACGATAATCTCAAAAATAATAGTAGACACACACAAGGGACGATTTTTGTCTAAGAGGAACATGAGATAGATAATGTCCCAATGCACTTAATCCTTATTTCCCGCTCTTGGGGTAAGAGTGGCGAATAGGACATGACGAAGCCATTGAAATTTGATTTTCAGAGAAGTGTAATGCAATGCAGGTCCAGTTAGTTGACCTGGATCATTGCACACATGGTCGTACACTGTGGATGGATTAAACGATGAATGAATCTGACTTTCATCCACAGGGTAACTATACCCATCAAGATTTAAAGGAATACCCAATATTTCATAAATAAGCAATGGAGAAAATTTTATTTACTTACCAAAAATATAAGACACAGCGTAACACTCCATTCGGCTCTCAATGATTTTCGAGTTTAAAAGATTTGCATAAAAACACTGAACCACATCGGTATAAGCGGAGCCTGATAGAGAGAGTAGAGACAGCCAACCCCGAGAAGCAAACATCTCAAACAGCTCATGATCTTTAAGAAACTTTTCGAGAACCACACGTTCGACTATTAGGTTTCTATTTACAAAAAGACGAAGAAACAAATCTTCATGGCTTTGAGATGAAAATCGTTGAACTGCATGCGAAGAAGAAGATGAGGAACCTATAGATATCTTAGAGTTTTTTCGATTTAGTGACATTTTTACGTAAAATCTAAGAGAAAGTCGGTTTTTCAGAAGTAAAAATTTGTGTAGAATGAATGCAAGTTTAAAAAAATCTGTTTTTATAAAATTTGGTGATGGACGTCCGTAGGACATGTCACGGACATCCGTATGATATGTGAGATTCGTGAAAGCCATCTACAACCGTTGAAAGAAAGCACAACATGGCGTTGGGTTTCGAACCTACGAACGTCCGTTGTGACATAAACGGACGTCTGTGGATGATTTGAATGCATGCAATTGGAATAACTGCAAAATGATCGTTTCGAAATTTGAAATGACGGTTGACTTTTCGGATGCCCGTGACGGTTCACGGACATCCGGGCAAAAGTTGGTAGTAAGTTGTTTGAAATACGGACGTCCGGAGTGATTCACGGACATTCGGAAGAAAAAATCCAGTGAAATGCTTAAAGGACGGACGCCCGTAAAAGAGCCACGATCGTCCGTGACACTTAATAAAAAAAATTAAAATTTACGAGAATTTTCAAGAAGTTCATGGATTTTCTAAAAATTTCAAAATTTTCAATATGCCACACAATAAAGTTGCATGTGAATAAAAGAGTTAAATATCCTGATATGTAATTTAGGAAGTATTAGAGTTGATCAAAATTAACAATATTCAGATAAAATCATAAGTAACACTTAAGATTAATGATAGTTAATAAAGAAAAATTTTGAAGATCAAAGTCATTTGCAACAAACAGTAATCCATAGTCATATTGATAATGAAGAGTGGCATACTTTATATAGAAATTTCATTGGATAAAAGGTTTATCACTCACACCTTTTTAAGCTTTTTAAAAGACCCTTTAACGAGCTTTAGAACATTGACTCCCAACTAGTTAGTTTAGGGAAATGGATCTTAAAAAATCTCAACGGTTTTACTTGCTCGAGTCAATTAGGCAACAAGGTAGAACAAAAAGTTATTTGAAAATACATACTGGAACTTACTTGCTTTCTATTCGACCCATTTAATGAGGGTTAGGCCAATGACTCCCAATTCAGTTGACTAAGGGCATTGAGTATAAAATACTCCAACGGACTTATTAACTCGAGTTGAAAATGCAATATGTAAGAGGTATTCAGATATATATAAGAAGAAATATTCTTTCATTTTTATTCAGGTCTCAGGTTTGTTGTACTGACTATTTTTAAAATTTTCTTTTATATACTAACACTTGATAAAAAAATTTATCACGATAAGACTGAAATATAGCCAATTAAGAGTAGCTCAAGATTGGAGAAATGCTGTAATAGCCCAAAAAATCACACTAAACTATAACCTCGGGATCCGTGCCCGATCGGTCACAGGTTTGACCAATTAGGAGTTCGATAGTTAGCGTAGAGTGTGATGAGTGAATGAGATGAGATGGTTTGTGAAGCTATGTGGTGTGTGTTGTGAATCTGAAGTCACATACACCTATTGAGGTGCATGTGCTCAACACACAAGCTAGGGGGGGGATAAAAGGGTTAATAACCCTAAAACCAATAGCTTTGGTTGTTGAGAGAGAAGTAAAGAAGAGAGAGAGGAGGAGAGCATAGTTAATGCAAGGAGTAAATGCTAGTTGAGGAAGGGAGATTCGAGCAATAAACATTGGATTCGACGCGAGGGATCCGCTAGAAGCAAAGTTGGAACCCTAGCCTTCCAACCAACTGATTTGAAATCAATTTGAGATTGATTCAAGGTAAATTTTTGTGAATAAAATGCATAGATTGTAGAGGTTAAATTGTAGTTGAAAATGGTTTAAATCATAGGATAATGGTTTAGAAAAATAGAGGAAAAAGTGTGGAAAAAGATTGAGAAGAACAGCTCGAAAGGGGCTGAATCTGGCAATTTCGATTAATCGAAATTAGGTTTCGATTAATCGAAATTGGCCAAGAAGTTGAAAAGTCAGAGGACCCCGATCTCGATTAATCGAATTGAATTTCGATTAATCGACTTTGGATTTCGATTAATCGATTTGGGTATCGATTAATCGACTGGGAACCTCCAGTGGACCCCAGGGGCTGGAGGAAATGACTTGGGGAAAATCGACTAATCGAAATGGGATTTCGATTAATCGATTTCAATTTCTGATTAATCGATTTGGGATCGATTAATCGATTTTAGGAACTCGATTACTCGAATTGAGAATCGACTTGGCTGAACAGAGAATTTCGATTAATCGAATTAGGATTCGATTAATCGAATGAAAATCTCGATTAATCGATTTGAGAATCAATTAATCGATATTGACTTTCGATTAATCAATTTTGGAAATCGATTAATCGAATCAGATTCGATTAATTGATTTTGGAGTTCGATTAATCGACTGAGCTAAATTATGTTAACTTTTGAGTTTGACTTTAAGATTCTTGGAGGGTCTTGGACCTCCTTTATTGCATCTTTAGTGATGTGTTTTGCATGTTATGTGGTACCATAGGTGGTACGTGTGAACTAGTGCACAAGGAGCCACGTGTGACCTTGATGCGTTGATCAACAAAGACTTGAGGTAGGGAACACTTTGAACATGTACTTTATTTTACAAGAGCATGTATGTAGTGATATAGAATTCAAATTCAAAATATTTTATTGCTTAAGAATTGTGAACAGTGTGTGTGTGACATCCATAAGAGTAATTATAATGAGCCATCACCAGGGGATGAAGAAGTAAAGAGATAAGAGCATCAGGTGTGATGCAAGTGAATGGATACATCCCAGGGATGTATCCAAGATTGAATCATGTTTGATAGGGCCTAACTGATATAAGATAGCACACTTACACGGTGAATAACTATATGTAAGGCACCGATATTTTTATTATTTGAGGTTTGATAGGGTACCCCACCGACGTGGCGGGATATCCACGACTGACACGGCAGGATATCCGTGACCGACACGGCGGCGAAACCGTAGGCCAGTGCGGAGGCTTATCCGTACACAGTAAGCACACCCCAGGGGTGTTGATTTGAGACAAGTGAAACCCCGCCACCAATCCTCAGGGGAAAGGGGCTTGGGTACTATATTGTATTCCCTGGGAATACGTTAAAAAGTGTCTATATAGATGACGATGATGGGTATCTCATCGGGGCTCGATGCTATATTGCTCGGGGATTACTTAAGTTGAAAGTTTAAGTTTTGCTTTAGGCCTTTTCAGCATCATTCATGAATAAATGAAAACATAAGTAACTACCAGTAAAATGAAATGCTTTTTAACTGTTATCATCAGTAATTGCATAGACACATCATGCATGGCATATGATGGAATACATGTGAGTAATAATTTATATGTTCAACTATGTTTTGTTCCCTATTGAGCTAGGATGTAGCTCACCCTATAGACTATACGTCGCAGGTCCACTACTTGCAGCTGCCGAGGCTTCAGGAGACGCTGACCCCGGTGAGTCGGACCTTGCGGCCGGAGACGAGTTGGAGCCACCTTCTGAGGACTTCTTCTAGAGGACTCTGTTGTGCCACTTTGAGGGCTTTTGAGAGAGATCAGTACGGCTTGGTATGTCAAGCCTTATTTTGGTTAAACCATGTATATATTGAGTTGGGATTATTCTTTTGGGGCGAACCATCCGTGATGATTGCTATCATCGATGGTTCGGATCGATTCTCCATTCATGCAGAGGCATGAGGGTAGAACTGTCTTTTGGAGAATTACTTAATATAGATTTAAATTTTGCAGTTTCATTTATTATTTCAATTATGCTTGATATGCCAATGTTCCATGCTAAGCTAAGGGGCACGGTCAAGATGATCGTGCTGATGGCACGGGTTTCGGAGTGCCAAAATCTGGGCTGTCACAGTTGGTATCAAAGCTCTTTTCTTTTAGCAATTCTGACAATCGTCCTTTTGGTCAGAACATAGGGGCTTCTGCTAACGAAACTTTAGTTTCAAATGTAGCCGCAGATGTCATCTAGAGGAAGAGGCCGACCAAGGGGAGGCCAGCAGAGGAGTCTACGTAGTGGAGATGATTACATCTCTCCTACTAATAGAGTGCCTTTAGGAGGCACTGAGGCCCCAGGGGGCAGTAGTAGTAGACAGCATAATGAAGAGGATCGAGATCGGCAGGATCAAGATCTAAGAGAACAAGAAAGAGTGAGAGAAGGACAAGAAGATAGAGAGGAGCGACAAAGGATGATGCACACTATGGAGACTATGGCAGCTGCCATGGCACAACAAGCCGCATCCTTTGCAGCTCATGCGTCAAGAGAACAGCAGCCACCTACACCACAGCAGGACTGCATGCCCTCATCTTTTCTGAGTTTAGGAGGATGAGACCTCCTTCATTTTTCAAGGTGACAATGGACACAATGGCGGCTTATGGAGATGGAGAAAGTCTTTAGCGTGCTGGCATGCACCAAAGATGAGAGTGTGAGATGGGCAGCTTATATGTTAGATGGGGAGGCTGAACCTTGGTGGAAGTCCGTTATACGAAGTCGGGCTCAGGAGACCCCAGAGTTGCCTTGGACTTGGGAGGAGTTTGTTGAGGAGTTCAACAAACAATATTTTTCGGAAGTGGTGAGGAACCAGCTTGAGATACAATTTTTACAATTAGTGCAAGGGAGAATGACAGTGAGAGAATATGGGGTAGAGTTTCTGCGACTTGCCCGTTTTGCTCCGGATTACGTCACTACTGAAGTGATGAAGTCTAAGAGGTTTCAGCAAGGTTTGAAGCCTGAGGTTAGGGGAGGCGTAGCTCCATTTCAGCTGATGACCTATGAAGAGGTCATGTGTAAGGCATTGGTTGTGGAAGAGGAAAATACAAATAGATATAGACAGAGGGAGCAACAGAGAGGAGGAAATGAACAAGGAAGGACGGGGACCTATGAACCGGTGAACAAAAAGCCGAGGTTCATGGCCCAAAATCAGAGACCACAGTTTCAGGGAGGTTTTGGAAGGCCGGCGCAACAACAACACCAACAGAGGTTTCCATTACTTGCATCGGGGAGACCTTTTCGCTATGAGATCCCTGCCATGTCTACTGGCGCCACTATCACACAGGGTTCTCGTACTGTTTCTTCCGCACCTCGGGAGACTTGCGCTAAGTGTGGCAAGCCTCATAGGACAGTGGATTGCAGATCGGGAACAAGGGGTTGTTTCCGATGTGGCAAGGTGGGCCACCTGATCAAGGATTGCCCCGAGACGGATAAAAGAAAGACTTTATTGCTGACACCACCCATTCAAGCAAGGAAGCCGATCGTTCAGGGGAGAGCTTATGCAGTCACTGCTCAGGAAGTAGGGAACGTGCATGACATCATCCAAGGTGAAACTCTTTTAAATTAAAGAAAATTTCTGTTTCATTAAAATTTAGATAGAGAAGGTGCATGTATTAGGAATGGTATAGATTCCTTTTCTCAATACTAAACCTATATGTGAATTAAGGGTGTATTTTGATGTGTAAATTATTGTATGTATGTATGTATGCTATAGGTACTTTAAATATATATGAAAAAGGATGCTTCGGTGGATATGATGCTCGAGTGTTGATAGACCTAGGGTCTACCCACTCATTCGTCACTCCACGTTTCGCCAAGAAGATGAAGATTGTTCCAGAGGCGTTGGATTTCGTCCTATCTGTGTCTATTCCGACTGGAGAGTTAGTAGACACGGAGTTAGCTTGTAAATCCATCATTGTAGCAGTTCGAGACTTAGAGGTGCATGAATTGGAAGCAAAGTTGATATTGTTAGACATGCAGGGGTTTGATGTGATCCTTGGCATGGATTGGTTGGCGCAGCATTGTGCAACCGTCGATTGCAAGAACAAGGTAGTCATTTTCAGACCCAACACAAGAAGATCATTTCGATTTCAAGGAGTGAGGTCATCCATGCCTAACGATCTTGGCAGTAAGGGCCGAGAAAATGATCAGAAAGGGTTGCAGTGGATACTTGGCTTTCTTAAAGGAGGACAAGGAAGAAAAGAATGTCATTTCTGAGATAGCAGTTGTGCGAGACTTCGCCGACGTGTTTCCAGAGGAATTGCCTGGATTACCTCCAGAGAGAGAAGTAGAATTCGCCATTGACTTAGCACCAGGAACGGAGCCTATTTCGAAAGCGCCTTATAGAATGGCTCCTGCTGAGTTAAAGGAGTTGAAGGAACAACTACAAGAGCTTATGGACAAGGGGTTTGTTAGACCGAGCGTGTCTCCATGGGGAGCACCGGTCTTGTTTGTCAAGAAGAAGGATGGGTCAATGCGGCTATGCATTGACTATCGACAATTGAACAAACTCACTGTGAAGAACCGCTACCCTTTGCCTAGAATTGACGATCTATTCGACCAGCTGCAAGGAGCAAGGTATTTTTCCAAGATCGACCTGAGATCTGGGTATCATCAGTTGCGAGTTAAGGCTGAGGACATTCAGAAGACAGCTTTCCGTACACGGTATGGACACTATGAATTCCCTGTGATGCCGTTTGGATTGACGAATGCTCCGGCGTCATTTATGGATCTAATGAACCGAGTGTTTAAACCACACTTGGACTCCTGCGTTGTAGTGTTTGTTGATGATATACTGATATACTCCAAATCCAAGACGGAACACGAAGAACATTTGAGGATTGCTCTACAGACGCTATGTGAACACCAATTGTACGCCAAACTCAGCAAGTGTGAGTTTTGGTTGGAAGAGGTTAGCTTTTTGGGACATGTTGTCTCAAAGCATGGTGTCACTGTAGATCCAGCGAAGATAGAAGCAATGGTTAAATGGGAGCAACCAAAGACAGTGACCGATGTCTGAAGTTTTCTGGGCTTGGCAGGCTATTATCGACGTTTCGCCGAGGGGTTTTCAAAGATATCGGGACCTCTCACAAAGCTGACACGAAAAGATTCAAGGTTTGAGTGGAGTGAGGCATGCGAGAAGAGTTTTCAAGAACTCAAAACGAGACTCACTTCGGCTCCAGTGCTAGCGATTCCTTCAGGCAGTGGAGGATACGCCGTGTACAGCGATGCGTCATATAATGGCCTTGGTTGTGTACTCAACCAACACAAGAAGGTGATAGCTTACGGATCAAGACAGCTGAAAGAACACGAGAAAAATTACCCGACTCATGACTTGGAACTAGCAGCAGTCATTTTTGCGCTGAAGATTTGGAGACATTACTTGTATGGTGAGACTTTTGAAATTTTCACCGATCATAAGAGCCTCCGATATCTCTTTACACAAAAAGAAGTCAACATGAGACAGCGCAGGTGGATGGAATTCCTCAAGGATTACGATTGCTCCATACAATACCACCCTGGCAAGGCGAATGTAGTAGCCGACGCATTGAGTCGGAAAGGTTCAGCTCAGTTAGCTTGTATGATTTTGGGTATGCACCGATGGAAATTATTGGAAGACCTGGCATTCTACGATGCGAACATCGAGTCAAAAGACACCGAATCCTTTTTGGCTAACATATCAGTGAAGCCAGTAATATTTGAACATATCCACGATCTACAGATGAAAGATCCGGCATTGACAAAGATTCATCAAGACGTGAGTGAAGGCATCAGGTTGGACTTCTCAGTTAAAGAAGATGGTTCTTTATTGTTTAAGGGCCGTCTATGCATTCCGGATAATACCGATCTAAGACGAACGATTCTTGATGAGGCCCATAAGTCAAATTATGCTATCCACCCTGGTAGCACCAAAATGTACCAAGATTTGAAAAGAACTCTTTGGTGGAAGGTGAAGCAAGACGTGGCCGAGTACGTGTCACGGTGTTTGACTTGTCAGCAAGTGAAGGTTGATCATAGACATCCTGCTGGACTATTGCAACCTTTACCAATCCCAGAATGGAAGTGGGAATCGATCTCAATGGACTTCATTGTTGGATTGCCCCGTACTGCCAAGAGACACAATGCCATTTGGGTCGTCGTAGACCGATTGACCAAATCAGCGCACTTTTTGCCGTACAATACTACATTATCTGCGGGAAGGCGGCGGACTTATACATGAAGGAGATTGTAAGATTACATGGATTCCAAGCGGCATAGTTTGATCGTGATCCACTATCGTCCAAGTTTTGGAAGAAATTTCAAGAAGGAATGAACCGACTAGGACTTTAGTTCAGCTTTCCATCCTCAAACCGATGGGCGAGCAGGCGAGTGAACCAAGTAATAGAAGACATGCTCGCGAGCATGCATGCTTGATATGCAAGGATCTTTGGGATGAGTATCTACCGATGCTCGAGTTAGCATACAACAGCTTCCAAAGCGAGCATTGGCATGACACCGTATGAAGCTACTGTATGACGACGATGCAAATCACCCCTCAATTGGGAGGAAAGCAGTGAGAAATTTGTGTTAGGGCCAAAACTACTTGAAGACAACGCATACCATTGTTGAATTATCGAGAGAAATCTGAAGTCGACAGTGAGAACGAAAAATTACGCCGATATGAAGCGGACTAGTGTCGACTATAAAGTGGGTGAACATGTGTTTGTGAAGGTGACACCTATGAAAGGCGTAATGAGATTTGGCAAGAGAGGGAAGTTAAGTCCACGCTATGTTAGACCATTTGAAATTTTGGGACGCATAGGTGAAGTTGCGTATCGCATTGGATTACCACCGCTGTTTGATCGAGTACATAACGTTTTCCACATATCGATGCTCAGGAAGTACGTGAATGATCTGTCTCATGTATTAGGAAAGCAACCTATGGAGATGTGTGAGGACATGAGCACGATAGAGGAACTGTGGAAATCTTGGATCGAAGGAACAAATCTTGCGCACTAAAGTGATTCCCTTAGTGCTTGTTGGTGGAACAATCATCCAAAAGAAGAGGCTACTTGGGAGCGAGAGGCCGATGTGAAAGAACAATATCCACCTTGTTTCCAACGACGTGAGAATTCAATGTAAACCACAAGCGTGTTGTGGAATCTCCACGATCCTTGTAATGGAAATTTTGCTCAAAAGTATGATTAAAGGAACAGATTTTGTATGTACATGACCAAGTGAATGTGTTTTTATGGATCTAGGAACCACTTGATGTCATAAATTGTCATAAATGATCAAAGAACCAAAGAACCCGAAAGTTCAAGAAATTGTAAAACCGACATCGAATTTCAAATCGATTAATCGATTTGGAATTTCGATTAATCGATTTTGTTCGATTAGTCGACTAACAGGTGCCAGTGACTGGAAATTTGAATAAGAGTTAGAATATACATAGAATGCAATTTCGATTGATCGAGTTATAATTTCGATTAATCGATTTGGGATCGATTAATCGATTTTGGGAATTCGATTAATCGAATTGGGAATTCCATTAATCGAACTGCATGTTCGATTAATTGAACAAATTGGGAATGTTAGAAGAAATTGGGAATAAATTAATGAAATTTCGATTAATCGAAGCAGTTTCGATTAATCGATTTTGAAATTTCGATTAATCGAATGGATTTCGATTAATCGAATAACTTAAGGAATTCTGGAATTTTGGAAGTTACTGCACGATTTCGATTAATCGAAGTGAAATTCGATTAATCGATTTTGAAATTTCGATTAATCGAAATGGATTTCGATTAATCGACTGGCTCGCGCCAGTGAGCTCTAAAACTTAAATTTTTAAACGGATACGATTTCGATTAATCGAAATCTTTTCGATTAATCGAATTTAACTTTCGATTGATCGATTTGGGAAATCGATTAATCGATTTTGCGCGGCTTAACCTAGTTTTGAATCTCGATTAATCGATTCTGAATTTCGATTAATCGAGCCGGGGCCTATATATTGAAATTTAGGGATTTTCTTTGCCATTCGAAATCTTTTGAGCTCTCGGGTTTTTGGCGCTTCATCTTCTTCTTCTTCTCCGACCATCCGGCACCCTAGGGTTTGCGTTCCCGCTAGTTTTTGGATCGGATTCAAGTGCCATCGCATCCAAAACCCACGGTAAAACCCTAATTTCGCACTTTCCCTTCGATTTGAACTAGCTAAACCCTAGTTTTTTTTCTAAAAATGCCGCCCAAAACCCGGTTGTCTTCGAAGAAGGCAACCTCTAAGTTGCCGGTTAGGCGTAAGAACGCCGCACCACCACCACCTACCCCATCGCCGGTGAGGACTCCTTCACCGTCGACATCGGAGACCACCTCCGGTTCGACGAGCGCGTCTACGCGCGAGTCTTCCCGCGAGTCCACGCCCATGCCACCACCACCCATCAATGTGGTGCAACCAAATGAATGGTGGGCCGCCAAGACCTTCGAGGTCGAATACGTCATTGACCCAACCCTTTTCACCAATCCCGATGTACCGGGCGAGACCCAATGGGCTCGAAACTATCTTAACAATGCCGGTCTCGGCAACCTTCTCAAACCAATCGGGAGTTCTTACTACCCTAGATTGGTGAGACTATTTTACCAAGGGCTTGTGGACGGCCCGACCGACGATGTGATCAAGACCACTATCGAGGGTCGCGACTACACGATCACACATCGCCACATACACGAGGTGCTCGAGTGCTACCTCGATTTCACCCCTGAGACCACCCTATTCCCACCCTTTGAAGAGGAACCTCGCTTTGAGGAGGTCATGACTCGCATGACCAATGGCAAAAAGGGGTCAGGCTCCTCCATCAAGAGGGTTGACCTTCCCCACTACATGTGGATGCTTGACTCGGTGGTCAAGTGTAATTTATACCCTATGCGCTACGACACCGAGCGCGTGGAGAAAGTGCAGCAGGCACTTTACTCGGCCTTCTGTGGCCGGTGGTTTGACGCCACCATGCTCATCCTCGAGGGGATGAGGTACATAAAGGGGAAGCTGATGAAGGGCAACCTACGGCCCAAGGAGAAGATGCCCTACGCTCGCCTCATATCGAGCATGTTGGAGTGCTACTCCAACGATGCATCTTACGCCGTCTCTCCGCATGAAGAGAGGGCTACGGACTGCGTGAAGACATTCTCCATGTCTTCATGGGCCCGTAGCTACAACTTGCTAAAGCGGACCCTACCGGCTCCGGGTCCCGCTCCAGCAGCCGCAGCAGCAGCAGTAGCACCACCGCCACCCCCACCACCACAGCAGGACCCACCCGTGGGTGGGGCACACCCTGCCGCAACCGAGCCATCAGTGGAGAGGGCCACCTCTCACACCGCAGCCTCACCGACACCACCAGGCCACTCCGCGCCCGCGACACCCACCTCATCCTACCGCCGGCGCGCCGCTTCATCAGGACCTACCATAGAGGAGGTGTTGGCCCGTATGGAGGCCAACAATGAACGGATGAACCGGAGGATGGACTTCCTCCTCTTTCACACCCTCCGCCACATCTACCCGACCGACTATCGCCGCTACCTCGCCCAGGAGGAGGAGTGGATAGCCGGACGCACAGCCTTCCACAGAGGACCCGTCTTCCATCCTACCACAGCCACTACCGACGCGGCTCCTTCCACATCTACCTCCGCTCACGACCGAGACAGCCACACGGCCTGACTACCCGACAATGCCACCACCAGCAACGACCACAGCCGACTCCTCAGACCCACCAGCCCACCAGCCCGACCACTGGCGAGGGGACTGCATGAGTCTTATCTTTATTTTGTATCAGTCATGATTTTGTACATGTATATTTTTGTATGCCAACTTATTGGCGCCTTGTAAAACTTTCTGATATTAATAGAAATCCAAATTTTTGTGTTAATTGTTTTATTTCGTCGAAAATTTAAATTCTGTGCTCATATATGTAACCATCTAAATACGTCTGAGTCAACTGGACCACTGCACCTGAGAGTGTGGGGGGGGGAGAGAGACCCAGACAGACAAACCTTGGGTTATTTTCGAGGACGAAAATTCCCAAGGTGGGGAGGATGTAATAGCCCGAAAAATCACACTAAACTATAACCTCAGGATCCGTGCTCGATCGGTCACAGGTTTGACCAATTAGGAGTTCGATAGTTAGCGTAGAGTGTGATGAGTGAATGAGATGAGATGGTTTGTGAAGCTATGTGGTGTGTGTTGTGAATCTGAAGTCACATACACCTATTGAGGTGCATGTGCTCAACACACAAGCTAGGGGGGGGATAAAAGGGTTAATAACCCTAAAACCAATAGCTTTGGTTGTTGAGAGAGAAGTAAAGAAGAGAGAGAGGAGGAGAGCATAGTTAATGCAAGGAGTAAATGCTAGTTGAGGAAGGGAGATTCGAGCAATAAACGTCGGATTCGACGCGAGGGATCCGCTAGAAGCAAAGTGGGAACCCTAGCCTTCCAACCAACTGATTTGAAATCAATTTGAGATTGATTCAAGGTAAATTTTTGTGAATAAAATGCATAGATTGTAGAGGTTAAATTGTAGTTAAAAATGGTTTAAATCATAGGATAATGGTTTAGAAAAATAGAGGAAAAAGTGTGGAAAAAGATTGAGAAGAACAGCTCGAAAGGGGCTGAATCTGGCAATTTCGATTAATCGAAATTGGGTTTCGATTAATCGAAATTGGCCAAGAAGTTTAAAAGTCAGAGGACCCCGATCTCGATTAATCGACTTTGGATTTCGATTAATCGATTTGGGTATCGATTAATCGACTAGGAACCTCTAGTGGACCCTAGGGGCTGGAGGAAATGACTTGGGGAAAATTGACTAATCGAAATGGGATTTCGATTAATCGATTTCAATTTTCGATTAATCGATTTGGGATCGATTAATCGATTTTAGGAACTCGATTACTCGAATTGAGAATCGACTTGGCTGAACAGAGAATTTTGATTAATCGAATTAGGATTCGATTAATCGAATTGAGAATCGATTAATCGATATTGACTTTCGATTAATCAATTTTGGAAATCGATTAATCGAATCAGATTCGATTAATCGATTTTGGAGTTCGATTAATCGACTGAGCTAAATTATGTTAACTTTTGAGTTTGACTTTAAGATTCTTGGAGGGTCTTGGACCTCCTTTATTGCATCTTTAGTGATGTGTTTCGCATGTTATGTGGTACCATAGGTGGTACGTGTGAACTAGTGCACAAGGAGCCACGTGTGACCTTGATGCGTTGATCAACAAAGACTTGAGGTAGGGAACACTTTGAACATGTACTTTATTTTACAAGAGCATGTATGTAGTGATATAGAATTCAAATGCAAAATGTTTTATTGCTTAAGAATTGTGAAAAGTGTGTGTGTGACATCCATAAGAGTAATTATAATGAGCCATCCCCAGGGGATGAAGAAGTAAAGAGATAAGAGCATTAGGTGTGATGCAAGTGAATGGATGCATCCCAGGGATGTATCCAAGATTGAATCATGTTTGATAGGGCCTAGCTGATATAAGATAGCACACTTACACGGTGAATAACTATATGTAAGGCACCGATATTTTTGTTATTTGAGGTTTGATAGGGTACCCCACCGACGTGGCGGGATATCCACGACTGACACGGCAGATATCTCAGAATCACACGCTAAATCGAGGCTGCCATGTAAGGCTTATCCAGACATAAGAAGCACACCCCAGGGGTGTTGATTTGAGACAAGTGAAACCCCGCCACCAATCCCCAGGGGAAAGGGGCTTGGGTACTATATTGTATTCCCAGGGAATACGTTAAAAAGTGTCTATATAGATGACGATGATGGGTATCTCATCGGGGCTCGATGCTATATTGCTCGGGGATTACTTAAGTTGAAAGTTTAAGTTTTGCTTTAGGCCTTTTCAGCATCATTCATGAATAAATGAAAACATAAGTAACTACCAGTAAAATGAAATGCTTTTTAACTGTTATCATCAGTACTTGCATAGACACATCATGCATGGCATATCATGGAATACATGTGAGTAATAATTTATATGTTCAACTGTGTTTTGTTCCCTATTAAGCTAGGATGTAGCTCACCCTATAGACTATACGTCGCAAGTCCACTACTAGCAGCTGCCGAGGCTTCAGGAGACGCTGACCCCGGTGAGTCGGACCTTGCGGCCGGAGACGAGTTGGAGCCACCTTCTGAGGACTTCTTCTAGAGGACTCCGTTGTGCCACTTTGAGGGCTTTTGAGAGAGATCAGTACGGCTTGGTATGTCAAGCCTTGTTTTGGTTAAACCATGTATATATTGAGTTGGGATTATTCTTTTGGGGCGAACCATCCGTGATGATTGCTATCATCGATGGTTCGGATCGGTTCTCCATTCATGCAGAGGCATGAGGGTAGAACTATCTTTTGGAGAATTACTTAATATAGATTTAAATTCTGCAGTTTCATTTATTATTTCAATTATGCATGATATGCCAATGTTCCATGCTAAGCTAAGGGGCACGGTCAAGATGATCGTGCTGATGGCACGGGTTTCGGAGTGCCAAAATTCGGGCTGTCACAAATGCAATCTCAGGAAATTTGATCAAATGTTCACATTTGAAAATTTAGAGTGTATCAAATAAATTTCTGAAACTTTGAAGAAAAACAATGATTTCTTTTAAAATAAGAAAATATGTGTAAATTCAAAACAAAACATATATACAAGTTTTGAAGAAATAATTAATCAATGAAACATAAACCAATGGATTTCGAATAAATTCAAATCGAACAAAATCCAACGATTTTGTAAAAATATTAGCCAATTGTAATTGAGTGTCTATGTGCTCAAGGAGAATAATTTTATCTTCCACCAAATCACGTATGAAGTGGTGTCGAATATCAATGTGTTTTGTCCTAGAGTGTCGTATAGGATTTTCATAAATACAAATAGCACTAGTGTTATCACAAAATAAGGTCATTACACTTTGAGAAATCCCATAGTCAGAAAACATTTGCTTCATCCATTAGAGTTGAGTACACCTATTTCCAGCAGAAATATATTCTGCTTCAGCAGTGGACAAAGAAATTGAAGCTTGTTTCTTGCTGAGCCAAGACACTAGACAATTACCGATATAAAAGTAACCACCACTAGTGCTTTTACGATCATCAGAATTACCGGCCCAATCAGAGTCAGAAAAACCTATAATATGAGATGTGGTATCAAAGGGATACCAGAGACCTAAGTCCAATGTTCCATTAACATAACGGATGACACGTTTAAGCACAGTTAGATGAGATTCCTTAGGGACAGCTTGGAATCTAGCGCACATACCAACACTATAAGTAATATCCGATCGACTAGCAGTTAGATAGAGAAGACTAGCTATCATGCTTCTATATAGAGTTTCTCCAACAGATTTACTATTTACATCTTTTGAAAATTTTACAGATGTACTCATTGGAGTGCGGGATGGTTTACTTGATTCTAAACCAAATTTTTTAATAAGTTCTTTTGCATATTTGGATTGAGTAATGAAAATGCCAGTGGAACATTGTTTAATTTGAAGACCTAAAAAATAGTTTAATTCACAAAATAAGCTCATTTCAAATTCATTGCTCATTAGAGTTTGAAACTTATGCACATTTAAGTCAAGTGTGGATCCAAGAATAATATCATCAACATAAATTTGAGCAATAGTTAAATGAGATGATTCTTCTTTTAAAAATAAAGTTTTATCCACACTACCACGTTTAAAACCGTTGTTGATTAAATATTTTATAAGTCTATCATACTAAGCACGAGGTGCTTGTTTCAAACCATGTAACACTTTTTTAAGTCGAAAAACATCAAGAGGATGATGTGGATCTTCAAACCCTTTAGGTTGTTCCACATATATTTCCTCAATTAGAAAACCATTCAAAAAGGTACTCTTTACATCTATTTGATATAATTTAAACTTTAAATGATATGCCGTTGTCAAAATTATGCGAATGGACTCAAGTCTAGCCACAGGTGCAAATGTTTCATGAAAGTCAATGCCTTCAACCTGTGTGTAGCCTTGAGCCACTAATCTTGCTTTATTTCTAATGATTTTACCTTCTTCATTAGTTTTATTTTTGAAATTTCATTTTGTACTAATAATTCTAATGTTTGGAGATCTAGAAACAAGTTCTCAGACATCATTTCTTTTAAATTGAGTGTAATATCCCAAAAATTTCACGTTAAACAGTGACCTCGGGATCCGTGCCTGACTGGTCATAGGTTTGACCATGTAGGAGTTCACTAGATGACGTAGGGTATGATGAACGGATGAGATGTGAGAAATTAAGTGAATGTGTGGAATGTGATGAAATCCGGAGTCACATCCACCTACTTCTGGTGTATGTGCTCAATACACAAGTTAGAAGGGAAATAAAAGGGTTTAATAACCCTAAAATCAATTGTTTTGGTTGTTAAAGGAGAGTAAAGAAGAGAGAAAGAGAGAGAGAGGAGTAAAGAGAGGAGTTATTGCAGCTGATTGGAAGGGGGGATTCGAGCATTTAAGGTCGAATTTTAAGCGAGGGATTCCATTAGAGCCAAAAGCTGGAACCCTAGCCTTTCCAACCATTAGATCTAATCAATTTGAAATTGATTGAAGGTAAAATCCTTGTAAATTCAATGCATAAGTTATGTGAGTTCATTGTAGTTAAGAATGGTTTAAATTATAGGATAAAGGCTTAGAAAAATGAAGGAAAAAGAGTAGGAAAAGATGGGGAAGAACAACCCAAAAAGGGGCTGAATCTGGCCAATTCGATTAATCGAAATTGAGATTCGATTAATCGATTTTCGCTAGGAAGTTGAAAAGTCAAAGAACCCGAATTCGATTAATCGAACTAAGTTTCGATTAATCGACTTTGAATTTCGATTAATCGAATGTGGTGTCGATTAATCGACTGAGAACCTCCAGTGGACTCCAGTGGATGGAGGAAAAAGAACCTAGGGAAATCGACTAATCGAAATAGGATTTCGATTAATCGATTTCAAATTTTGATTAATCAAATTGGGATCGATTAATCAATTTTGGTAATTCGATTACTCGAATTGAGAATCGAATGGATGGAGTAGAGAATTTCGATTAATCGAATGGGGATTCGATTAATCGAATGGGAATCTCGATTAATCAATTTTGGGAATTGATTAATCAACTTTGAATTTCGATTGATCGATTTTGGGAGTCGATTAATCGAACCAGATTCGATTAATCGACCTTGGAGTTCATTAATCGACTGTGCCAGTTTTTATTGACTTTTGAGTTTGTCTTGGAGATTCTTGGAGGGTCTTGGACCTTTCTTGTTACATCTTTATTGATGTATTTCATGTGTTATGTTGTACCATAGGTGGTACGTGTGAACTTGGACACAAGGAGCCACGTGGGACCTTGATGTGTGACTTATTAGAGACTTGAGGTAGGGAACACCTTGAACATGTACTTTAAATTGCAAGAGCATGTATGTAGTGATATAGATTCAAATTTACAACTATTTTATTGCTTAAAGTTTTGTGAAAAGGGTGTGTGTGTGACATCTATAAGAGTAATCATAATGAGTCATCCCCAGGGGATGAGGAAGTAAAGTAATAAGAGCATCAGGTGTGATGCAACTGAATGGATACATCCCAGGGATGTATCCAAGATTGAATAATGTCTGATAAGGCCTAACTGATATAAGATACCACACTTACACGGTGAATAATTATATGTAAAGCACCTGATATTTTTGTTATTTGAGGTTTAATAGGATACCCCACCGATGTGGCGGGATACCCACGACTGACGCGACATGATATCCATGACCGATACGGTGGCGAAACCGTAAGCCAGTGTGGAGGCTTTTCCGTACACAGTAAGCACACCCCAGGGGTGTTGATTTGAGATAAGTTAAAATCCCGCCACCGATCCCCAGGGGAAAAGGGCTTGGGTACTAATGGTATTCCCAGGGAATACGTTTAAAACTGTTTATATAGATGACGATGAAGGGTATCTCATCGGGGCTCGATGCTATATTGCTCGGGGATTACTTAAGTTGAAAGGTTAAGTTTTGCTTTAGGCCTATTCAGTGTCATTCATGATTAATTAAAAGACATGTGTAAACTACTAGTAAAATGTGATTCTTTTTCAACTGTTTTCTCAGTAACTGCATACACATCATGCATAAGCATATCATGGAATATATGTGAGTTTTAACTTATATGTTCACTGTGTTTTGTTCCCTATTGAGCTAGGATGTAGCTCACCCCTTTAGACTACACGTCGCAGGTCCATTGTTAGCAGCTATTGACACTTCAAAGGACGTTGACCCTGGTGAGTCAGACCCAGCACCTGGTGAAGAGTTAGAGCCGCCTCCAGAGGACTTCTTCTAGAGGACTCTGCTGTGCATTTGAGGGCTTTGTTTTGAGAGATTATTGGTACGACTTGGTATGTCAAGTCTTAATTTTTTTTTAAATCATATAATTAAATATTGAGAGATTCTTTTGTGTGAACCATCAGTGATGATTAGCTATCATCGATGGTTTGGATCGGTTCTATATTCATGCAGGGGCATGATGGTAGAATTGTCTTTTGAGATGTGATGATGATATTATTTCCGCATTTATTATTGTCATTTCAGTTCATTATTGTTACTTGATATACCAAAGTTCCGTGCATAGCTAAGGGGCATGGTTAAGATGATCGTGCTGATGGCATGGGTTTCGGGGTGCTGAAATCCGGACTGTCACATTGAGTGAGCTCTTCTTGCATGGCAATAACCCAATGCTCATCAAGAAGAGTTTCTTTAATATTTTTTGGTTCAAGATTTGATGTGTAACAAATATGACATAGAAGATTTGAAAGATTTTTAAATTTTTTCCTAGTCATCAGTTTGGTGGAAACATCACCTATGATTGCACTTAGAGGGTGACTTCTCATATCACGAGCATAGGAGGGTCTATGTCGAGAATCATTTTCAGAGATATTGTTGTGTGTATTTTCTATAATCATATCTTCAGTGATATTAGATGTAGGGTATGTAGAATTTTCATTGTTAGATGAAAAATTAGTGTTATCAAGCCTATTTTTTTCATGATTAACAGGAACAATAAGAATTTCATCATCAATATCTCTATTTAAAACAGTAAAGAATCTGATTTTTGATCTTCTACTACAACATTTACTGATTCAATGACAGTAAGAGTTCTTAAGTTAAAAACTCTATAAGCCCTACTGTTCAAAGAGTAACCAAGAAAATTTTCATTGTCCATTTTAGCATCAAATTTACTAAGAGATTCACGATCCCTTAAAATGTGACAAGCACTACTAAAGACACGAAAATAACTAACTTGAGGTTTTTTATCATTCCATATTTCATATGGAGTTTTAGTAGTGTTGGGTCTAAGGTACACACGATTTGATATGTAACAAGCAGTACTAATGGCCTCAGCCCACAGATTTTTAGCCATATTGTTAGCATTTAACATAATCCTAACCTTTTCTTAAAGTACCCTATTTTTCCTCTCAACCACACCATTTTGTTGAGGTGTATGAGGAGCAGAAAATTTATGCTTTATTCCATTTGATGCACAATATTTAACAAAAGATGAATTTTCAAATTCTTTATCATGATCACTACGAATTCGAACAATAGAAAGATTTTTTTCAATTTGAGTTTTTTTGGAAATTATAATAAATTCATTAAAAGCTTGAGATTTATCTCTAAGAAAAGCAACCCAAGTATACCTAGAAAAATCATCAACCAATACAAGCACATATTTCTTACCTCCTAAACTACATGTTCTCATGGGACCTACAAGATCAAAATATTTTAATTCAAGTATCCTAGAAGAAGTAGGAACATTAACTTTCTTATGAGGAACACGGGTCTGTTTACCTATTTGGCATGTACTACAAATAGATCTATCTGGTTTACTTAATTTCGGTAAATCTTTAACAAGTTGATCAGAGGCTAATTTGTAAAGATCATTCTTATTCATGTGGCCAAGCCTCTGATGCTAAATATTGATCTCATTTATTTTAGTGATAAGGCAATTATTTTTTAGAGGATCACTAAAGGTGTAACAGTTATCAGAAGATCTAATCCCTTCAAAAACAATTTGACCATTAGAATCAACTACAGTGCACAAATTTTTTGTAAAACTAATATTCATCCCATCATCACATAAATGGCTAATACTAATGGGATTAACCTTAAGTCCTTTAACATAAAGGACTTCATTTAATTTAGGGCATGCAGGTGCTTCAACTGTTCCTTTTCCAATAATTTTACATGAACTTCTATTTTCGAAGGTTACATTTCCCTTCGAGCATGGACTTAGGTGAGAGAAAAATGATTTCTCACCAGTCATATGCCTGAAACAATCACTATCAAGAAACCACTTAGATGATTCACTAGCTTTTAGTGAAATATGAGCAACCTGAGCAGTCAAATTAGATTTTCAAATCCAAACACATTTGTATGTAAGATTTGATTTATTTTGAATTACATGTTTGTTGATATTTTTATTTGAACTACTCAACGAGATGAATTTGTTCTTCAAATTTTGAAAGTTAGGAACGTAGTACGAAGAGTATTCAAAGGCGAATGGGCAATACACATAAGTATGCCCTTCCCACCCACAAGTATAACAGATTGGAACTCTTCTACTAAAGGATCTAGAAATGATAGATCTGGATTTACTTGAAGTTGGTTTAGAATTTGTAGAAAGTGATTTGATTTCTTTAATAAATTTTGGGGCATGAGTTATCTTAGGTTTAGGATTTTTATTTACTGAATGATGATATCTAATACCTGATTTGTCTGTAGTTCTTTGACCAGAATTTAGTAATTTTTCTATTTTCTCATTAGCCTTGTAAAAATTTGAATATTTTACAGAAATGGAACCAAGTTCCTTTTTAAAATTTTCATTTATTAAAGTGAGGGAATTTACTTTATTTTCCTGTTCCATAAATTTAGAAGAGAAACAATTTACATTTTTTTGAAGAGTAATATTTTCTTGAACATGTGTTCTAACTTGAAATTGTAGATTACTGATAATGTTTTTTAACTCCACCACTTCCTTGGTCAATTTAATTTTTTCTTTGGTTAAATGAATTGACTCTTGATAAAGTTCATCGTAAGCATTAGTCATATCCAATACATCACCATCAATTTTAGTATCAGAAGATAGTGATGTAATAGAGTCTTTTTCAATAAGGGATGGTGTTTGAGATTGAGAATTATTAGATTCAATAATGGAGGCAACAAAAGCTCTAAACCCATATGAGACAGATTCAGATTCATCAGAAGATGACTCATTTGATCTATCAACCTCATGAGTGGCAGCCAAGACTTTAGATTTTCCCTCATCATTTTTCTTATTAGGATATTTATTAGCATAATGCCCATAACCATGACACTTAAAGTATTGATTAGTGTCAGTAGATTCCTTTTTCAGTTTCTTCTCAAAAGATTAAAAATTTTCAGAATTCTCAAATTTTTTAAAAGGTTGTTTCTTATTTTTATAAAAAATTTTAACAAACAAAGCAAGTTTATCTGATTAATCAGAATCACTGCTTGAATCAGACTCATCCTTAGATGACTTGAAAGCAACACTTTTAGTAACATGATTGTCTTGAATTTCATATTCATAAATTTGTAAAGACCCAACAAGTTCATCTAAGTTTAAATTGTCAACATCTTTAGATTCAACAATGCCATTGACTTTTGATCTGAACCGTTTAGGTAGAGACTTTAGAATTTTTCGCACAATTTTCGTATTAGAAATAGGTTCTCCTAAATTAAACGAGGCATTCACAATAAGCGAATATAAAAATTAGAGAACTTTTCATCCTCATCCATGTGAAGATTTTCAAACTGAGATGTGAGCATTTGAAGTTTGGAAATCTTCACTTGAGGAGTCCCTTCATAAGTGGTTTCGAGAATTTTCTATACATCCTTGGCTATGGTGCAAGTACTTATTCGACGAAATTCGGAAGCAGTAACTGCTCCAAATAAGGCATTAAGAGCCTTGGAGTTATAACTAAAATTATCATATTCTTGATCCGTCCATAAAGATCTAGATTTGATAGTGGTATGTGATACATTATCAACAACTGAGGTCGTAGTTAGTGGCGACCATCCGTCCTCAATAGAATACCATATGTGAGGATCCATAACTTAAAAATGCTCTCATCCTTGCCTTCCAGTAAGGATAATTAGAGCCATCAAACAGAGGGGGTCTAGTAGTAGACGCACCTTCTCTAGTAAGATCGTGATATCCCAAATTTGACATTACACTTAATTTATTAAAATTTACAAAGTTACCTTGCTCTGATACCAATTGAAAATTTGAGAATTTATAATAATCTATAAAAACTAATCAAATTTTTACTACTCACAATCATCACACAACAATAAAATGAACGCAAGTTGTTTTTAACGTGGAAAACCCATCACAGGTAAAAACCACGGGATCTATCTCAGATTCAAGAAAAAATCCACTATGAATAAATAACCTTACAGTGCTTTTTGGAATGATCTACTCTATCACTCCTCTCACCTACAGTGACAGTCGCTCACCATCATCCTTTACATAGTGAACAATTCTAACAACCGTCGTCTCTCACAAAAGTCCACTTGTCTCTTACAAGTCATACACTCTCAAACAAGGATTAGAGAAAAACACACATTTTTGAGATTTAGGATTCAAATAAACAAAACGTAAATAATCTCAATGATTGAATTTAGGACCAGAATATTGAAAATGTAGGATTTTCGGATCAGTTGCAAAACAATCCGAACTGCCTAGAATTTATAGGATTTCGGGCCACGGACGTCCGTGAATCACTCACGGTCGTCCGTGACCACGATCGTCCGTGAGTGCATTACAAACGTCCGTGGGTCCAAAAATGACAAACCGTTAGTCATTAGAATTTTACTTGGCCAACTTATAATTCTAAGGAGCACTACTGGCTTTTGTCATTATTTTGACAATAAATATCTCACGGTTACGTCCAACTTCCGTCTCGATAAATTTCAATGAAATTTTAATAAATATCGGAGAAATATATGACTATGGGAGAAATGAGTATTATTTTATTTGGTAAAAAAAAAAGTTGTGACAATTCTTTTTTAATTTAATATGGAGGGCTCCATTTTAGGAATTCACCTTGGGCCTCTAAAATCTCAGGGTCAGCCCTGCTTCTACTGTTAACAATGACCACTCATTCTCTTTGATAAGCCTTTAGGGCTTCACATTAGGGTTGTCAACGGGTTGAGTCCATCCGATACTTGACCATATAGACCCAGAGTTTAAGCAGGTCGAACATTTGAACTTGACTTGGCGGGCTGGGTCGACTAAATGAGGTTGGGTCGGCTCAACATTGTTTGAGACCCTAGGCAATAGTCTCACTACAAAAAAAGCGACCTATGCCGACCGCTGGCAGCCGTCGATGTAGAGTTCCCCAACCGTCGATGTAGCTTACGCCGACGGCTTCCAATCGTCTGTGATAATTCCGTCGGCATAGGGTAAAAGGGTCCTACGCCAACGGCTGCAGCTGTCGGCGTAAGTATTTCTAATTTTAAAATAATAATAATATTTTTTATTTTTTTATCTTTTTTTATTTCCCCACCTATGCCGACGGCTGAAGCCATCGACGTAGGTGTTTACAATTTAAAAAAAATATTTTTATTTTTATTTTTTTAAAATTTTCCTCACCTACGCCGACGATTTCAGCCGTCGGCGTTGGTGTTTTTTAATTTTTTAAAAAATATATTAATTAAAAAAAATAATTAAATTTTTTTTAATTATTTTTTATTATTATTATTATTATTATTATTATTATTATTATTTAAATGTATTTACTAAATTACGAAATCATGACAAGTCGATTTTACCTGAGTCTTCGAATTAACTGGACCCAACTAACTTTTGAGTTGAATCGAGTTTTTGGGATTTTAAATCATGTAAAGAACACATACAAACGATAAACAAGTAGTTACTTCGACATCTTACAAGCATAGTTCCCACTGGGATCGGCTGTCAATTCATTACCATTAATGAAATTTTTGCACTAATTGGATTATTAATAAAATGTATTGAGTAAATGTAGAAATTTTGGTATCAACTATTGGCGCGTGGTTGAGATCATGTCTCAATGCTCATGCAATTCATTGTAGCTGTGGATCATTGGGCATGCAGCTCAACTGCAAGATGGACGATGACACGGCCTTGAGGTCATAGATTTAGTTCCAGCTTACCTAACCAAAAAAAGAGGGAAGCAATCAAATGTTCTTCCAATTTACACAGCGTAGGCAGAAATTTTGGACAAGAAAATCTAAAGATATCCATACTTGTGTCTCGACCACTGAGTGTATGATTGACCGTGGATGAATCACTATATCGATATCATCATATTCTGGCCCAAAAAGATAGTGAGATTTAATAACTTCTAGACCCTGTTAACCAAACCAAACAAATATAAAAAATTGAATAATATGACACAGTATTAAGCTACATCTTAGAAGGTGCCCATGAAAAAGTAGCGTGCCTTGTTGAAAAGGGTCACAGAGTGATGTGCAGTCAAGATTCTCTTCTATCCAATGCTAAGGTTTCAGCAATTCCTCCAACAGCTTAATGGTTTCAGAAGACTGGTGCTCTATCTGACTTTGGAGAACTATGTTCAATCTGTTCATGCAGTTTGGAATTTAACTTGAAAGGTCTTTCAAGATCTCTGATGTTGCTAGGGTCAATCACCATTTAATTGAGTTTTTGCTCCTGAGAAAGGATTAAATAAGAAATCAACCAGAAATATTTGTTTATTTATTGGTACACGAGGATCAAACATGGGGACCACAAAATTGAGCAGTGGGCTTGATCCTTATATATTTAAAAAATAAAATGTCACAAAAGCAGGCATACAGAGGAATACATACATACTAACACTATGGATGTGCACAAATATCAGTGAGATAGTCAAGAATCAGTGAATCACTCAAAGATGAGGATCAGTAGAAATATACATATACATCATGTGAATTTTTTGCATTTTCTCTATTTTCGGGGCATCTTCTCTACTTTTTACATATACTCAAAGATGAGGAATACATATATACTACAGTTTGTCTTGCTTTTATTAGAAGAAAATTAATTGCAAACTACAGTTTTTGTTCATCTCTTTCTTGTGTTTGTGCGGACTTTATGATAGACCCAAAAAATAAGACCATGTTTTTACACTACTAGTGGCTCAAAAACTATGAAATTATTACACAACAACTACTCATAGAGAGCAAACATGGAGACATAAAATGAAGTTACTACACCATTTTATTTCATCTCCTTGCAGAGCCTTTATACTGTAAAATTTATCATACAGATTGAAACAGAAGGCTTGCATAAATTTAGAAAATAGCAACCCTAAACCATCATTTTAATTAACTGAATGTGTGTCCCCAAGGCTATTGCATTTGATGCTTCGTGGATGAGGTCACGGCTTTATGGACTCCGAGTATCTCGCATTTGTCCAGTCAGCTAGAGGTTCACGGCTTTATGGAGGATCCTGCTTCAAGAACTCAAATATCCTAACTTGATGAGATTGCCAATATCACCATCATCACTAGAACAACCTTCTTGAGTACGAGGTCTCAAAGATGGGCCATTTATTTTGTGTGTGTTTAACTCCTTGTACTGGCCCAGGATGCCCCCATCAGCAGATTTAAGTTGCCTATCAGGTTCACAATCACAGCTGCCATCGCTACTCGATTCCCTTAATGAGATAACAACATCAATGGGCTCACAGATAGACAAGCATGTGCAACTATCAGAAAACTTATGGTTATGCAGGAAATAAAATCATGCTTATGTATTAGAAATGCATACTATTAAGACGATGGATATTCTATGATAAATAGATAATCTTATTTCTAGATTATAATTAGCATGTGGACATTTCCATTGATTAGAATGAGTAGGAAACAGATCCGCATACTTTACACCACAGTACTTAACACATTTTCCAATTTAAGATTTCGTATTGTAATTGAGTATTCATGATGTAACAAAAACTATGGAATCTATATTATGTCAACCATTTTGAACATAGAAGAAAAGAGAATCTACTGATGCAGAAAATTACAAACCCTGTTTCACTCACTGTTTCATGACTTCATCTGCTACATGATAAAGCAAATATCAATTGGATATAAAGCTTGCATGAAAAATGAATGCTGAAAGATTCAAATAAAGTAAGGTTGAAGTGAACCAATAATTGATAGGTTACTAACGCTATTTTGGAAGATGGAGGAATCAGATATTTAAAACATGATGAGCTTCGTCCCCCAAGTTAATATATCACGTTCTATGCCACGTGCACTCATTGTAGACAAATTCTTACTATATGAAGTTTGTCGTTTGAAAGTCACCTTACTGCACTCAGCTCATTGTAGACAAATTCTTCGGAAATAATGTGCTAGAAAATTAAACAAGTAAAATTGGCAGTTGCTGGAAATTTTATCTGATTGAAGCCTCTCTTTTTTATAACTGATGATTGAAGCCATTATATGAGACAAAATGACCTCTGAGAATGATCAAAAGTATTGCGGTGAATAATGTAAAGCATGATGGTAGTTATAATTTATCAAAGTGTTGCTTCTTCAAAATGTTTATCACATGTTGAAAATGGTGGTATGAGAAGCACCATGAGGCAGCTTCTCAACACCACCATTTTCAGCTAGAGGCCGTCATGTCCGTGAGTGAAATTTGCTTTTCACAATGAAAAAGCTGAAGCACTAGAATGGTTCAATGTATGCCTTTCATCAATCTCTTGGTTTTGATTCTTGTATCTTCTCAAAGAAAGCTCCAATTGTGGCATGGAAGGAAACTCAGAGAGGATTTTTATACCATTGGAGACATCTTGAACAGCAGTATATTCATTCTATTCACAACTGTATTGCGGTCTATAATCAATTGCTCCAATCAGGTCAATGACACCGTTGCGAGTTTCAACCAGTTCGTGGTTGTACCCACTAATCCCAGAAGCATGATCATCTTCGACGATTAGCCTTGGTGAGTGAAATTCTTGACTGCAGGGAGTCACTTCTGGTCCATCTATAACTGATTTATCTGCAAAAAGTATTTTTCCATCTGTCATATTCCTCATTTAGCTAATGCATGCTTTAGGGTGGGTGGGTTGTGGACTTGTGGGAGAAACACTAACAAGAACAAATGCAGACCGAACAACAAGAAGGCACATACCTTCTTCATTCTCACGCAACAGCAATGCGTCATCCAATTTAGCACACTTTTCACACTTCTGTACCTCTGGCTCTAGTAAAAGACTGGAACTCCTACATTTCTTATATGAATGCTCCTGCATATTTTGCATGTATGCACTCTCAACTTCCATGTCTGGCTTTGTACAAGGGCTCTGCACAAGAGTTGGCAAATTGAAATCATGCACTGTTTATGGAACTTAATGTGGCCAGCGCGTGCTAAACATATGGATTTTTTCTTTAATGATAAAAAAAAATTAAAAGAACTGAAACCATGCAAATTATCCTACCCTAATTGCAGGAAACAGTACAATCCTCCACAACCTAATTTATCTTGTATTTCTAAACCAAGGACTTGATTTACATGAATGAATATTTCAAAAGGCCAACTTAATCCAGCTATTACTGTTCATAGTTATGTTCATGAAAGAATGGCATCTTAAAGATGCTGGATTCACAAAAACAGATCTTAAAAACTCCCCATAACACGTTGAGCATGATTCGGAATAAGAAGCAGTGGTTATTCTTAAAGACAGATTGCTAGATGGTGGGGAAACACTTACTTGAGCATCACTCCCTTTCTCACTGCATTCCATATTTTTCTGCATGGATTCCAAATTACCACTGAAATGATTGCTTGCAGCATTATTCCCAGGGATATCTTCAAATTTTCGCTTCGTGATGTTCTTATCTTGGCCCCCATGTCCACCTCCAATTGACTGAACAGGAAAAAAAATGAATAATTTGAGATTTTGTTTAAATGTTGGTTTAAGTGTCTTTGGCACCAAGAAAATCCTTGAATTAATCAGAGTACGATATTCTACTATTTCAAGATACAGACTAAAAGTGGGACATACAGATTGTTTTCTCCAAACATGCTGCCACAAATTCCTCAGCTCGTTCTTCCTAAGCGGCTTAACAAGAAAGTCTGCAGCACCTTTCAACATGCATTTGAAAACCATACTGATAGTCATGTGAGGACATCACTGCACGTATACCAAAATGAAGTATCGAGTTAGCAAAGGTTAAAAAAAATTAAACAATAAAGATCATCTTAACAAGAATGTATCATACTTATAACAAGAATGTTCTTGCAGGTCTCATGTGCCATTATCATGATAAGGAGGCTGAATCCAGAGACTGACGGCAAGTCTACTTCTGTCAAAATAAGATCGATGTTATTAGATTTCTCCTTCAGTGCTTCCCATACCTTCAAGCCATCCGAAACAACAGTAACTGCAAAAACAAACAAACAAACTGTGTATCAGATTTAAAACTACTACCAGAAACATTTTCAAGAGATCTATTAGTTCTTCATTATTAGATTTTCATTTAAGCAGAGGGAACAAGATCTGCATTCTCATCTTCTTGGGAGATGAGAACATCATTCGATCAAGTTTCTTGCAGTAGTGACATCGAACAAGAGGCATTTCCTGATGATTGCAATCCAGAAACCTTGAGATCAAGGCCATCTCAGTTAATAATATAACAGAAGTAAAAGTTCCATGATCAAAGCATATAACAGAAAAGCAGACTGTTCAGATGAAAATTTTAGATTAAGCAAATGACAATAAATAGTGTTTTCGAGCTACTAATGCATGCACCAATCACAAAACTAAGACAAATTTGACAATTTCCAGTCCCCAAAAATCTGTTTTGAAATGCACTTTTAAATGCTCAGAGGCTTGGATCAGATCTGAAACTGATGAAACACAACTATGATAACCGGGAATATAGGGATGTGGTTTTTTGTTTCTTTTGAAAATGGGATTGCTGCAATCCACTAGAAGCAGCTTTTTAAAAACCCCAAAATATTTTCATGAGTCCTAAGCTTTCAAACCCTACTGTTGTTTTGTTGAAAACCCTCCAAAATGACAATTTGTCACTAATCACATGAATTGTCATCAAAATTGTGTTTTAGCACCAAAAAAGGCGTGATGGCAGCCTATCTTCAAATCTCCACCATACGGAACTTAACATATTTGGGAAAACATGATTTGTAACTAGTTCACAAGCTCAAACTCAATAAATTGGAAATGATTCACCATCCATGAGAAATAAATCAACCACACCATTTGAATAGGAGCAGCAGCATTACCAGTGAAAAATGAGGCAACAACAATTCAGTATGAATCCCTAAGTTGAAATGAGGTGTTCCTAGGACAAAGGGGTTTACAACCATTAACCATTCAGCCTCTCAAACCAAATTGCAAAAATCACCTTTGCGCCAAATTAAACACAAATTTGAAAAGAAATATAGAGGGCAACGAAAACCTTGAATTTGAACTACAAGTAGCAGAGGAAATCCGCCACGCTGGTTTGGGAGGAATGAAACCCAGAATCTAATTATCAACTTCCAATACTCTGCTTAATGAATAGCTTTAACCCCTAACACTCCTGGTTTAATGAGCTGCCAAAGGCATAATCACCGATGAAGTGCCTTTTAGGCCCCAAATCTCATCAAAAGCTGAATATCATGGTGTTTTGGGCCCTTCAAATCCATGGAAATCTTCTTTTGACGAGACTCAGTAGCTCTAATATGCTCTCTCCCTCCATCTCTCTCTCTCTTAAAATGGTTTTAATCTATCAGAAAGAAAGAAGGAGACCTTTAAGCACTTGGGCCTTGTTCCGAAGATCAGCAGATGCAAATAGAGCGCGGCCAGATCTAAGAACATTCCCAACTATTCCCTCCTCTTCGTTCTGATCAAGATTGATAGACGACCCCAAATCAGTAATCCAAACAAACCATTTTTGAGATCTCATGAGCATTTCGACCAGATGTCGTGCTGCAAAACCTCTTCCACCTGTCACTACATACCATCTCTCTTCCACCATTTTTCCCTAATTGACCCTTCAGCAAAAACCAGGCAGACATCTTAATACGACCTCAGTCTTACAATGCTGGTTGGAATACACAGATCAAAGTAGCTAACCATACAATTATAATATGGTTGCAAGTGCCTGAATGGCTAAAACAGATTTGGGCAACTGCATGGTAGCCATTCGTTTTCTGAAGCTTATTGCTTCTAAATGGTAGGTAGAGAGTTTATGGTCTTTTAGTGATGATCTAAATGATGAACCCATGCACCATACGCCAAATGGTGCCATGTGTACAAAATTGATGAGCTGATCACCACCGTAATTTCATAGATCTGCAGAACAAAATCAGAGAGGAAAACACAAACACATGTATTTTCATAGATCCGTAGAATTAAAATTTGAGAAAAACTTACAAGTTAAATAAAGGAAACCTGCAACACTAATTTCAAAAACTAGAGAAAAATTGAGGGAAGCACATATGGCGATAGTCAACATGTGAGCCGCAAGCGTTGTGGAACCAAAATTATAAGAACAAAACATCGAAAAAAAAATGCAAAATTATCTGAAAAAAAATCTACAATATCAAGTTTTACAGGGCAAAAAAATCAAATGACTAATAAAAAAATAAAGCAAAAGGTGCTCTTTTTTTCTATTAAGAAGAGAGTTCCAGTACATAGGAACCCTAAATTCTTGATTACATCAAATAAACATCACGATAAACAGGAAAACCAAGAAAAAAAAACCCTTGTTTAAAGAAAAAGGAACAATTTGATATATAAAAAAAACAAAAAATAAAAATTACTAGGCAAATTTATTAAATGAAAATTAAATAAATAATAACCAGAAACTCTTGAGCCTTGCTATCATTAAGGAAACAGCAAGATTTATACTAATAATAATAAAAAAACCATATAAACACACAAAAATTACAAATTAAAAAACAAAAAAAATGCAAGGTATCAGTAAAGCAAGTCACATGAAAGATGTTCTCACCAGTCACCACACTAAATCCAAATACACTACGCCGACGGCTTTCTACAACAGCCGTCGGCATAAGACCGCTTTGTCTCCAATGAGGCCCTTAAAGAAATGAATATTTTTTTTTCCTGTGTGCTAAATAAATATTTAGTAAAAGAGACCCCAACGAGATAGGTAATCTCCTAAAAGAGTAAAGAAAAAAATTAAATTAAAATACTAGTACATAGGTGGCACGGAATGCACTTGTGGATAGATTTTTTTAATATAAAAAAAACGGTAAAGATATATTTTTGCAACAAAAGATTGTTGCATGCAACTATGGTTCCACTGCCCACAATGTTGGCTGCCTCATATCAGATGATAGAGGTCATTTTTTTTAAATCTTTCACATATTAGATCTTAAGATCATGTCCCAACTATCCAATTGTCATATATTTATTACACATGATACACTTCCTCAAAGTGCATGTGATAATAGCGTACTATGGTGCATTTTTATCATGTATGTGTGTCACGTGTAATCAACATATGGCCGTCTAATATGTGGTTCATGACTTCAAGATTAAATGCGTACATGATTAGGATGAAAAATTATATCTAGCATCTGGTTCAAAACAGCCAACAATATAAACGGTGGAACGATTAATTGTGTAGGAAGAATCTTTCGTTGCAAAGATTGTTATCCAAAAATAAAAATTAAGGTAGCTAATAAAGAGGTGTAAGAGAAGTATCACGATTTGCTATACTTATAGATTCTAACTTCATAATTATGGTTGTAAATAAAGATATCATTTAACTAAAGAATGAGATTTTCAAATGCAAACGAACTTACTATAGCTTGATAATAGGAAAGATCATTTTAGAAGCCCCTCCTAATTAGGAGGCCCTAAGCAACCGCCTAACTTGCCTAGGGGGTGAGTTGGCCCTGCGGGTCGGGCAAGGGGTTCAAATCTCCTGGTTAACTATCAAATGAAAAAAAGAAAATTTTCAAAAATCTCACTCCTTTAAAATTACTTTTCTAAATTAGCCCCCTATTTTTGTTAATATCTATAAACTACAGTGTAGGGGGGGTCTTGTTTTTTTATTTTAGTAGGACTTTGTCCTATTAATTGGGGGTTTCTTTTCTTTATTTTTTGCTTTTTGTTCTTGGGGATTTTTTCCCGGTTCTTTCTATTTCCTTCTAATGTAAGTTTTTTCCGATTTCGCTTGGGTTTCCTATATTCCTCATGTACCTACTCTGATTTTCTTCGGGAAGTCCGATTTTTCAAATAGTAATACTTGAGGTACTTACTAGTGTTTTTATTTGGCATTCCATGACACTTGCCAAGTTTTTATATCAATAAAATAAACAGTTTAAAAAAAAAAAAAAAAAATCTTAGTTATCTAAATTCTAAATGCCTCATCAACCATAAATATCTACCTTAATAACAAAATTACCTATAAAGGGTAAAATTATAGAAAATGGGTTGGACAGCTGGCCCCATAGGCCAATAAAGTTTACATTAAAAAAAATCATTTTTTTCACGCAAGAAAAAAGTGAAAATTTTAAAAAAATTTAAGGGAAAATTTTAAAATGTTCCTTGAACTTTGACCTCGATATAACTAACACACCTAAACAATTGCCCTTATCAAATGAGCACCCGAAGATGTCATAAGTTCATCAACTAAATCCCTAATGCCAAGTCCTGTTAATAGTGAACGGAAAACTCTGAGTTGGCATTCAAATTAGCAACCGAAAATATCATAAGCTCATCAACTAGACCTCTGAGGTCAACTTCCGTCTGCATATTAACGGGAGTTGATGGCAGGGGTCTAGTTGATGAACTTATGATTTCTTCTAGTGCTTATTTGACAAGACCAATAGTTTAGGTGTGTTAGCGATATCGGGTGAAAGTTCAAGAATTTTTTTTGAAAATTTCCCAATTTTTAATAAAACATCAAAAAAATTGGAAAAACTTTTAGAAGAAAAAATAAAAAATATGTATCATTTTTTTAATCTCCGGAAAAAATAATTAAAAATATATTTTAAATATAAAAATCATATTCCTTTACACATAAGAAACTGAAAAAAGTCATGAAGAAGAAAAATACTTGAACACCGTCAAATCGCTAGTAAGACTCTGATTGATCTCAGACGAGATTCTGATCATCGTGCCGTTTGGAAGCCCCATTTAAGGTTCTCAATTTTTTTTATTTTTTATTTTTCTATACATGATTTGGGTAATTTTGATATTAAAATAGACTTCTAGAGTTTAAGGATATTTAAAGAACTAATTTTTATGTACAAGGGTTTATTAGATGTTAAAAGAAAAGGTGAAAAATAACTTTAAAAGGGAGAGATTTAAAAATTTTCCCAAGGAAAAAGTTATTGAGGGACCATTCCCCTTGGCACTTGGATCGTGTACCTATTACGAATTCAATCTAGTTTGATGGATTTATCTAGCCACATTAGTGATTAAAGAGTACGAACCGTACCCTATTCCTCCATTATCCCGATTCCAAGGGAACTCTACTTAGGCCTCTCTTTTTTACCTAAAATGAAACCCTGGGCAATTTTCCATAGGATTGCGAAATGGGCTTTCAAGGATATTGAGGCAGAATAGTTGGTTTATTTAATCTGATGGAATTCTATGAAATCATTTTTTCATTGAATTCAATGGCTAAGAGTTGTTTATTTGATTACACCAAGTTTGACCATGTTTGTTTCCATAAATAAAGGTCCGAGATGATTAAACAATTGAGACTCTTGATTAGGTCATAGGGTGAAATTATTCAAACTTGTACCTTTTAGAGCATTTATGTAAAAGTCTCATATTCCCGATTTTACATAATGCTTCTACCAAATCACTATCCAGCAGATTACACTAAAAAAAAAAAGATTATTAGCGGCAATTTTTTAGAGTAAAAAATTGTTGCTATTAACAAAAAATTATTAAAGACTATTAACGGCAAAGGTATTAGCTGCAATTTTTTTGTTAGTAGCGGTAGTTTTTGGCTGCCGCTAATAGTCTTATTTTTTGTAGTGTTATATAAAAGTTTCCTAAACTACAGAACCTACTACAATATTCCCAAATATACATAAGCAACAAGCATTGTGTAAAAATAAAAAAAATATTTTTTGGGAGACTATTTTCTCTCTCTCTCTCTCTCTCTCTCTCTCTCTCTCCTCGATCTCTTCTCCAACTATTCTCTTTCTCTAAAGAAAATAGTACTATAATATATGATTCCCTAAAATACATAATGGTACTAAAATATTTTGTGAAAATATATTATATAAAATATATAACCATTATGTAGACTGTCCTTTACATAACCAAATTTACATAAGTTGTTGGAGATGCTTTTACAAAGTCAAACTAACCTCTGGACCCCGCTCTTAGTTCTAAAGGTTGTTAGCAATTCCGGTTTCACATCACTTCATGAGACTTTACTGGTGAGCCCTCTACCGCATTTCATGAGACTTTACTAGTTAGTAGTCAGGGTTTCAATCTCCATTTCTCTCTCACACTACAAGCATGAGTTTATGAGTCCTTATCCATTTTACTAATAATATTAATGGAGGGTCATTGATATTATTAGATTTTTCAGCTTATGAGGAGCATTTTAGTCCATGAATGTTATTAAAAAATTACAAAAAATAAGATTATTAGTGGCAGCTTTTAGCTGGAAAAAATTGTCACTATTAACAAAATATTTATTAAGAATACTAGTGGCAATGGTATTAGCAGCAATTTTTTATTACTAGCGGTAATTTTTGATTGCCGCTAATAGTCATATTTTTTATAGTGAAAATAGACTTTACCTTTATTTGGGCTCGATATGTTTTGATAAAAGCAACTTTTTGTTGACATTTAATGGCTAAACTCCAATTCATTACATGGATAATCTTCTGTTGTTATGAAAAGTCGACCCCTTATAAATAAATAATAGAAACTCAACTATCTAATTTTGGTTCTCTCATTTTGATGGTGCAAAATTAATTAATTGATATATATATATATATATATATATATATATATATATATATATATATATTCAATCTCATCGAGGCACATTTAATATAATTCTTTAATTTGAGACCTATGCACTCTCCTATTTTAGTTTATTGTCAACTTTGTAACATGGTATTTGGAAAGTCATTTTCATGATATAACAAGCTCGCTTGTTGTCACGACCTGAAATTTTACCTCATCTCGATAGTTTAGAATTCCGAGTTATGACCCGCACCCATTTCAGATATGCTAAATGGACATACACCTAATCAGAGTTCTCACGTAAATTTGGTTTCACGAAATCCGTGAAAATTAACACATAAAGGTAGAATATAAAGCAGCCATAAATACCAAATAAATGTGATAAAATTCAAGTAAACCACTAATAAAAGAGAAATAAAAGTCAGAGACAAATCCGATAAAAGAAAGCGTATAGTCAATAATAATAATGTCAAAAGAACTCAGTACCGAGTCTAAAATGCCAATAACCAGTGCCCGGATTAAAATCAGCACCAAGGTCCCCTGGTAAACAGTGGCGTCGCCCTCCCAAGGCTCCTAATACTCAGCATCCACGAGATCAATGAAGGCAACGTTAATGGGATCTGAATAGCCAGTATCTACTCCACCAACGTAATCACCTGCAGTTGTTTAGATTTTCGTGGGATGAGTTTACTTAGTTATGTAAACTCAGTGGATACACCAATAATCCACCCCATTCTACTAAGGTGTATTGTGGGTGCATTACGTGAATAATAAACATAGTATATTAATGAAATCAGAAAGACATAGACAAAATCATGTGTATATCGAAGTACTCATTTCATAACATATATACAGGACTATAATCTATATACTCATATCCTAACATACCGCACCATATCTCATAACATAACATATCTTATTATTCTTGTACATACGTCTGTATATCGCATGAGCGTAACTAACATACTAATAAATCCTAAACGACTTGTGCCAGAGTCGCGACTTAAGCTATCATGTGAGGGTCACCATAGTATCATACCACCATATCATAATGCCCCGTATCATACTCATACTTCTCTATCCAACCCAATGGGGAGACATAAATGGTCACACGTACTCACAACCTACTCATACTCCTACTCACACTCATGGTCATATTCATATTATCTCCCAGAGACCAATCTCGATTGTAAGACGTTGGCCTTATGATGACTATGCTAGGAACGACACGTACAAATTTAAATTCTTAATCTTTTGCTAGCTCTACACAGCGGTATCTTATTATCGTATTCATAACTTATATTATCTCATACTCATACTCATATCATAATATACTCTTACAACTTAAACCTAAGATGAGCTATAGTAGGGTAACTTTCCTAAATTGCGCTTTTCAAGAAAATGGTTCACGTGACCGTAAAAGAAACCTCACCATAGGTAAGGCCTAAGGGTCAAAACTCATCTTAATTCATATTTTATCATATCATATTAAAACTCGGGGTGATAGGGTCACCGCATATAAGATTATACTGAATTCACACTCACCTAATTCGTCATGATGTCTCATACTTTTATGAGTTGTAACGCATATGAATATAATGTATTCCTCGCTTCGATACTATCTCGATGAATCACCACACCTAAGCGTAGACATGATCTCATATACTCGTATACATATGACTTAACGTATCCATAACTCATATACCATGACAAAGATGGAAGCATAATACTATCATACACGCATCATAGATTTACATTTAGATTTTATTATATTTATAAGTATATATATTTACATACCACCAATATACTTCTAGGATAGGATAGTTATTAATGTGATTTCAATAACGTGAATGTCAGAGTTCGATTTTCATGAGGCATTGAATTTCTAATATTTTGTGTTATCGAAGTGGTTGCGTTGAAGCGATAAAATTGATATATATATATATATATATTACTATAATTAGATAATTAAATTAAAGGGTATTTATAATTATTAAGTTGTGATTTATTTTGACCATCAATCGAAAGACCTTAAGTAAGATATAATATACACAAGAATTTTGGTCATAAAAATTAAAAAATAACACTAAATTTCACATAAACTTGTAAAGCTCGCTATCTTCTTTCCAATTTCGTAAGAATCACATTAATTCGAGGTCGAAGTAAAAAGTTATGGCCAAACTATCGAGACCAGTACATCGATGGTTGTGAGCTTGGGATCGTGGCCGCGAGTTCAGACCCGAAATATAAAGACCCGTATTTTGAACCCGAGTTAGACTGACCCCGTGTGTGTATTCGGCTCTGCAACTGACGTCACCATTTGTTTTAGATTTTTATCTAGATGTGATTGTGCGGACAGATTTTGATTTAGAGCTCATTTGGACCCTCGTGCGAAAGTTGTGCATCGACCTCGGTGTGGCCGCTCAACACCGGACTTGAGTTTTAAAATTAGAAGTGTATAATACATAAGAGGTGTGTGTGTGCTTAACTTTGTGAGCAATCTTATTATAAGAAGGAATTGCATTCCCGTATTATATTAGGTTTTGCTAAGAGAGGAAGAGACGTGAGTGCCGTGAAGAACCGTAGTCGTTTGATAGTTACCCAATCGTGTGAAACTCCGTCTTCTCTCTTCTTCAATCATCGTAGGAGATCGATTTAGAAAACCTCCTTCTCTAGAACCCTCTTTGTTGAAAACCCTTGAACCTTAGAAAGAACTTGAATCAACCTTGGATTCGTAGTTGACTATTGGGAGAGGTTGAGATCATTGGGGACATGTTGGAGTTGTCTCTGTGAACTCGTGGGATCGATCGCAGCGCGAATCGTCGAGGAAACTCGTCGGTTTCATTCTGAAGCTCCATTCACGTGACTCATTTCTAATCTAGGAATCCTTAGATTATAGGTACGTTTTAATTAAACTTTTTGATTAAAATCATTAGATTAGCCATGGGTTTTGCTTTGGGATGTATGGGTTTCGATTCGGGTGAAAACGAGCGAAATCGCGTCGCTGTAGCTCGCTCGAGCGAGCTATTATCATCGCTTGAGCGAGGATATACTAAAATACTCAAAAGGCGTTCCTTGCCCTCGCGCGAGCGAGCTTTTGTCATCTCTCGAGCGAGAAAGTTTTGAAGGATCTCGCTCGAGCGAGCTATTATCATCGCTCGAGCGAGGTATTGTCGAACTCCGATATTGCCTTAGTATTTTAGTTATAACATTTTATCTCGAACTCCGATTGAGACGATTCTTTTTGCGTTGGAAAGCTAATGGACAAATCTACAACTTTTATGTTTTGACCAACTCATGAATCAATCGTCTTGATGGTAAAAAATATATGAAAATGTTACATCAAATTCTAGGATTGGCGCAACTTGCCTGCTTTAACTTGTTTTTGAGAAAACACTTAAATAGGTCTATATTATTAGTAATTAGAGTTAATCTTAATGCATGAATGTATATTGTGATGTAGATTGAGGGTGAGAGGCCATCAATAGGACCTTGCTTGACTTCACATAACTCCGAGTTTTAGGTAGGAGAATCTCATCTTTATAGTATTTTATTTTAATTCGCATGGATATTTTGAATTAAAATCTTTGAACTTGCATATGCCATTGAAATCACATCTGTAAACTGAAATTGATATGAATGACTGAAAATCTAAATCTACCTGAATCCTGAAACCTGAATCTGCTTAACCTCTGAAAATCTGAAATCAAGAACCTGAACTATGTATAAGAGACTTGCATCTGATTTATATTAGTATCTGCATTTGTTTTATGATTGACCTGAACGACCCCTAAAAAATTCCTGAACAACTTCCTGGCACAAGTTTCCCTCATTACGCAGGGGCTTGTTGTATCCTGAAAAAGGGTTCATGAACGACGATGGTAGGTAGGGGTTCCCATCGGCTATATTCCTGCTCTCGAGATATAGTTTACTCGTGTGACAGCCCGGATTTCGGCACCCCGAAACCCGTGCCATCAGCACGATCATCCTGACCGTGCCCTCTAGCTAAGCACAAAACACTGGTATATCAAGCATCAAAAGTATAATAACGAAATTTCGGAATTTAAATCTATATTAATCAACTCTCCAAAAGACAGTTCTACCCTCATGCCTCTGCATGAATGGAGAACCGATCCGAACCATCGATGATAGAAATCATCACGGATGGTTCGTCCCAAAAGAGAAATCCCAACTCATATACATGATTTTAAACAAAATAAAGGCTTGACATACCAAGTCGTACAAAAAACCTCTCCAAGAATCTCTCAAAGTGGCACAACGGAGTCCTCTAGAAGAAGTCCTCTGGAGGTGGCTCCAACTCGTCACCGGCCGTAAGGTCCGACTCACGGATCGGCTCCTGAAGCCTCGGCGTGCTAGTAGTGGACCTGCGACGTATAGTCTATAGGGTGAGCTACATCCTAGCTCAATAGGGAACAAACACAGTTGAACATATAAATTATGACTCACATATATTCCATGATATGCCATGCATGATGTGTCTATGCAATTATTGATGAAACAGTTAGAAAGCATTTCGTTTTACTGTTGATTACATATGTTTTCATTTACTCATGAATGATGCTGAAAAGGCCTAAAGCAAAACTTAAACTTTCAACTTAAGTAATCCCCGAGCAATATAGTATCGAGCCCCGATGAGATACCCATCATCGTCATCTATATAGACAGTTTTAACCGTATTCCCTGGGAATACAAATAGTACCCAAGCCCATTTCCCCTGGGGATTGGTGGCGGGGTTTCACTTGTCTCAATCAACACCCCTGGGGTGTGCTTACTATGTACGGATAAGCCTCCGCACTGGCCTACGGTTTCGCCGCCGTATCGGTCACGGATATCCTGCCGTGTCAGTCGTGGATATCCCGCCACGTCGGTGGGGTACCCTATCAAACCTCAAATAATAAAAATATCGGTGCCTTACATATAGTTATTCACCGTGTAAATGTGCTATCTTATATCAGTTAGGCCCTATCAAACATGATTCAATCCTTGGATACATCCCTGGGATGTATCCATTTACTTGCATCACACTTGATGCCCTTATCTCTTTACTTCTTCATCCCCTGAGGATGGCTCATCATGATTACTCTTATGGATGTCACACACACACACTTTTCACAAATTCTTAAGAAATAAACATTTGAATTGAATTCTATATCACTACATACATGCTCTTGTAAAATAAAGTACATGTTCAAGGTGTTCCCTACCTCAAGTCTTCATTTGATCAATGCATCAAGGTCCCACGTGGCTCCTTGTACACTAGTCCACACGGACCACCTATGGTACCACATAACAGGTGAAACACATCACAAAGGATGCACTAAAGAAGGTATAAGACCCTCCAAGAATCTTAAAGTCAAACCTAAAAGTCAACATAATTTATCTCACTCGATTAATCGAATTCCAAAATCGATTAATTGAACCCGATTCGATTAATCGATTTCCAAAATCGATTAATCGAAGGTCAATATCGATTAATCGAAGTAATTTCGATTAATCGAAATTCTCTATTTCGCAAGGTCGATCCTCGGTCAATGTGAGCTTTCATTCGATTAATCGAATCCAATTTCGACTAATCGAAATTCTTCTTTTCGCAAAGTCGATCCTCAGTTCGAACAGTCGAATTTTCATTCGATTAATCGAATCTAATTTCGATTAATCGAAATTCTTCTTTTCGCAAAGTCGACCCTCAGTTCGAACAGTCGAGTTTCACAAGTTGATTAATCGATCCCAAATCGATTAATCGAAAACTAAAATCGATTAATCGAAATCCCATTTCGATTAGTCGATTTTTCCTCAAGTCATTTCCTCCAACCCCTGGGGTCCACTGGAGGTTCCCAGTCGATTAATCGATCCCCAAATCGATTAATCGAAATCCAAAGTCGATTAATCGAAATCAAATTCGATTAATCGAAATCGGGGTCCTCTGACCTTTCAACTTCCTGGCCAATTTCGATTAATCGAAACCCAATTTCGATTAATCGAAATTGTCAGATTCACCTTCAGTCGTTTCTTCCCAATCTTTTTCCATACTTTTTCCTCTATTTTTCTAAGCCATTATCCTATGATTTTAACCCACATTCAACCACAACTTAACCCCTATAATCTATGCATTTTATTTACAAAAATTTTACCTTGAATAGATCTCAAGTTGATTTCAATCCAGTGGTTGGAAGGCTAGGGTTCCAGCTTTGCTTTTTAGCGGATCCCTCGCATCGAATCCGGCGTTTATTGCTCGAATCTCCCTTCCTCAACTAGCATTCACTCCTTGCATTAATCACTCTCTTTACTCTCTCTCTCTTCTTTACTCCTCTCCTTCAACAACATCAAACCCTTACTTTTAGGGCTATTAAACCCTTTTATCTATCTCCCTCTTTGTGTGTTGAGCACATACACCGCAGTTGTGACAGCCCGGATTTCGGCACCCCGAAACCCGTGCCATCAGCACGATCATCTTGACCGTGCCCTTTAACTATGCACGGAACACTGGTATATCAAGCATAAAAAGAAATAAGAACAACTTGCGGAATTTAAATCTAATTAGAAATACTTTTCAAAAGACAGTTCTACCCTCATGCCTCTACATGAAGGGAGAACCGATCCGAACCATCGATGGTATAAATCATCACAGATGGTTCGCCCCAAAGGGATAATCCAAACTCTATACATATACATGTTTTCACAAAATAAAGGCTTGACATACCAAGCCGTACAATCTCTACTCAAAATTCCTCAAAGTAGCACAACGGAGTCCTCTAGAAGAAGTCCTCTGGAGGTGGCTCCAACTCACGGGCAAAGAAAAGTCCGACTCACGGATCTCCCCTCAAACCTCGGCATGCTACTAATGGACTCGCGACGATAGTCTAGGGTGAGCTACATCCTAGCCCAATAGGGAACAAACACCTGCTGAACATATAAGTTATAACTCACATATATTCTATGATATACCATGCATGATGTAACTATGCTTGTTGATAAAAGCGATTAAAAGCATTGCCATCTTGTTGATTTCTTATGTTTTCATTTACTCATGAAAATGCAAAAGGCCTAAAGCAAAACTTAAACTTTCAACTTAAGTAATCCCCGAGCAATATAGCATCGAGCCCCGATGAGCTACCCTTCATCGTCATCTATATAGCTTTAATGTATTCCCCGAATACCATATAGCACCCAACCCCCTTTCCCCTGGGCTTCTCTGGGGGGGTTTCACTTATCTCAATCAACACCCCTGGGCTGTGCTTACTACGTACGGATAAGCCTCCGGCCCTACGGTTTCGCCGCCGCCAGACGGTCACGGATATCCCGTGTCGTCGTGGATATCCCGCCACGCTCGGTGGGGTAACCTAAGGAACCTCAAATAACAAAAATATCGATTGCCTTACATATAGTTATTCACCGTGTAAGTGTGCTATCTTATATCGCTTAGGCCCTATCAAACATGATTCAATCTGTGGATACATCCTCGATGTATCCATTAACTTGCATCACACACGATGCTCTTATGTCTTTACTTCTTCATGCCCTGGGGATTGCTCATTGGTTTACTCTTATGAATGTCACGCGCGCACAACTTTCACATTTATTTAAGCACTAAAAATAATTGAATTGAAATTTATATCACTACATACATGCTCTTGTAAAATAAAGTACATGTTCGTGGTGTTCCCTACCTCAAGTCTTTACTTGTTCAATGCATCAAGGTCCCACGTGGCTCCTTGTGCACTAGCTTACACGCACCACCTATGTTACCACATAACGGTGAAACACATCACAAAGGATGTAATAAAGAAGGTATAAGACCCTCCAAGAATCTTGAAGTCAAACTTAAAAGTCAACAAAATTTATCGATCGATTAATCGAAATCCCAAATCGATTAATCGAACTCGTTCGATTAATCGATTTCCAAAATCGATTAATCGAAGGTCAATATCGATTAATCAAGTAATTTCGATTAATCAAATTCTCAAAAGTAAACTCAGTTGAGCGATTGAGTTTCCGTTCGATTAATCGAATCGATTTCGATTAATCGAAATCTTCTTCGCAAAAGAACACTTACTATTGAACAGCGATTGAGTTTCCATTCGATTAATCGAATTACATTTGATTAATCAATTCTTCGTAGAAAGTTCTCTTACAATTGAGCGATTCGAGTTTCTATTCGATTAATCAATTGATTTCGATTAATCGAATCTCCTTTTCGCAAAAGTACACTTAATTGACGATTGATTTTCACAAGTCGATTAATCGATCCCAATTCGATTAATCGAAAACTAAATCGATTAATCGAAATCCCATTTCGATTAGTCGATTTTCATAAATCATTTCCTCCAACCCTTGGGGTCCATCGAGTTCAATCGATTAATCGATTTTCAAATCGATTAATCGAAATCAAATTGATTAATCGAAATCCAATTCGATTAATCGAAATCGTTCTTCGACCTTTCAACTTCGCCAATTTCGACATGAAACCCAATTTCGATTAATCGAAATTGTCAGGTTCAGCCCCTTTTCGAGCTGTTCTTCCCAATCTTTTCCCATACTTTTTCCTCTATTTTTCTAAACCATTATCCTATGATTTAACCCACATTTAACCACAACTTAACCCCTATGATCTATGCATCTTATTTACAAGAATTTACCTTGGATAGATCTCAAGTTGATTTCTATCGATAGTTGGAAGGCTAGGGTTTCTAGCTTTGGCTCTAACGGATCCTTGTCGAATCCGGCCTCCTTAATGCTTGACTCCTTCTTCCAAACAGTTGCAATAACTCTTCTCTCACTCCTCTCTCTTTCTCTCTCTTCTTTACTTCTCTCAACCACAAAAACATGAAAGTTAGGGTTTTCACCCTTTTTATCTTATTTCTTTCTGTGGAACACATACACACCCCTCGGTGTATGTTACTCTACACACTCCTCTATCTCTCCACTCTTCTACACTGGTTCACACATCACATCCGCTCATCTCACTTTAAGTTCATCTTTGAACTATCTTATGGTCAAACCTAAGACCAATCGGGCACGGATCCCGAGGTCATAGTTTAACGTGATTTTTAGGGCTATTACAGCAGTAGGTGTAAGTGACTTCCCATTTACATCACGCACCACATATTCACTCAAACCATCACATCTTGCCCGTTCCTCACATTCTATGCTAACTCTTGATCTCCTGATTGGTCAAACTTGTGACCAATCGGGCACGGATCCTGAGGTCATAGTTTAGCGTGATTTTTCAGGCTATTACATCCTCCCCACCTTGGGAATTTTTGTCCTCGAAAATAACCCAAGGTTTGTCTGTCTGGGTCACTCTCCCCCCCCCCATACTCAGGTGAGGTTGTCCAATACACTCAGACGTATTTAGAAATTCACACATACAAGGATAAAGATAATTTTAACAAATTTGAGCGATTGAGACAAAAATTTGATTTTTATTAACAATTTAAATTTACAAGGCCACATGAGTTGGCGTACAAAAGACTTTACAGATATACACTGATAACTCAAAATACATAAGAGAGTCAATCCTTCATCTGGTGGGTCTTAGAGAGTGGCTGCCGGTGGTGGTGACTGTTGCCGAGTGGTCGGCCGGGCGTGCGTCTCTGTCGGCGGAGCAGATGTGGATGTGGAAGGAGCCGCGTCTGTAGTGGTGGGATGGAAGACGGGTCCTCTATGGAAGGCGGTCCGTCCACTCCTCCTGGGCGAGGTAGCGGCGGTAGTCGGTAGGGTAGATGTGGCGGAGGGTGTGGAAGAGTAGGAAGTCCATCCGCCGGTTCATCCGCTCGTTGTTGGCCTCCATACGGGCCAACACCTCCTCGATGGTCGGCCCAGATGAAACGGCGCGCCGACGGTAGGATGAGGTGGGTGTCGCGGGCGCGGAGTGGGTAGGTGGCGTCGGTGAGGCTGCGGTGTGGGAGGGAACCCTCTCCACGGATGGCTCTGCGGGAATAGGGTGTGCCCCACCCACGTGTGGGTCCTGCTGAGGTGGTGGGGGTGGTGGCGGTGCTACGGCTGCTGCTGCTGCTGCGGCTGCTGGGGCGGGAGCGGGACCCGGAGCTGGTAGGGTCCGCTTTAGAAGGTTGTAGCTACGGGTCCATGAAGACTTTGTAAACGTCTTCACGCGATCCGTAGCCCTCACCTCGTGAGGTGAGATGGTGTAGGAGGGCTCGTCGGAGTAGCACTCCAACATGCTCGAGATGAGCCGAGCATACGGCATCTTCTCCTTGGGCCGCATGTTGCCCTTCATCAACTTGCCCTTGATGTATTTCATCCCTTCTAGGATGACCATTGTGGCGTCGAACCACCGGCCACAGAAGGCCGCGTAAAGTGCATGTTGCACTTTGTCCACGCGCTCGGTGTCGTGGCGCATCGGGTAGAGGTTACACTTGATTATTGAATCAAGCATCCACATGTAGGGTGGAAGGTCAACCCTCTTAATGGAGGAGCCCGACCCCTTCTTGCCGTTGGTCATGCGGGTCATGACCTCCTCAAAACGGGGTTCCTCCTCAAAGGGTGGGAAAAGAGTGGTCTCCGGGGTGAAATCGAGGTAACACTCGAGTACCTCGTGGATGTGGCGACGAGTGATCGTGTATAGACGACCCTCGATCTTGGTTATAATGCAATCGTCGGTAGGGCCATCGGTTAGCCCTTGGTAAAAGAGTCTAACCAATCTAGGGTAGTAAGAACCCCGGATTGGTTTGAGAAGGTTGCCGAGACCGGCGTTATTTAGGTAATTTCGAGCCCATTGGGTCTCGCCCGACAAATCGGGATTTGTGAATAGGGTAGGGTCGATGATGTATTCGACCTCAAAGGTCTTTGCCGCCCACCATTCATTTGGTTGCTCGACATTGGTGGGTGGTGGTGGCATGGGGGTGGATTCGCGGGAAGACTCGCGTGTAGACGCGCTCGTCGAACCGGAGGTGGTCTCCGATTCCGACGGCGATGGAGTCCTCACTGGCGATGGGGTAGGTGGTGGTGGCGCGGCGTTCTTACGCCTAACCGGCAACTTAAAAGTCGCCTTCTTTGAAGATAGACAGGTTTTGGGCGGCATTCTTAGAAAATCTAGGGTTTATCTAGTTCAAATTTGAAGAAAAGTGCGAAATTAGGGTTTACCGTAGGTTTTGATGGCGATGCGAGCCGAAAACCGCCGGAAAAAGGGAACCCTAGGGCACCGGATTGTCGGAGAAGAGGAAGAAGGTGAAACGCCCAAAAATCTCAAGCAAAAATAATTTCGAATGGGGAATGAAATCCCCAAATCTTTATATATAGGCCTCGGCTCGATTAATCGAAATTCAGAATCAATTAATCGAGATTCAAAACTAAGTTAAGCCGCGTAAAATCGATTAATCGATTTCCCAAATCGATTAATCGAAAGTCAAATTCGATTAATCGAAACCATTTCGATTAATCGAAATCGTATCTGTTTAAAATTTTCAATTTTTGAGCTCACTGGCGCGAGCCAGTCGATTAATCGAAATCCTTTTCGATTAATCGAAATTCCAAAATCGATTAATCGAATTTAATTTCGATTAATCGAAATCGTGCTGTAACTTCTAATTTTCCAGAATTTCTTAAATTATTCGATTAATCGAATCCATTTCGATTAATCGAAATTTCGAAATCGATTAATCGAAATCCACTTCGATTAATCGAAATCGTCCATTTGATTTCAAATTCTCGTAAGTCCTTTTAGTAAATCGATTAATCGAAATATAATTCGATTAATCGAAATTTCAAAATCGATTAGTCGATTCCAAATCGATTAATCGAGATTCCAATTCGATCAATCGAAATTGGTCTTCTATGTATATTCTAACTCTCTTTTAAATTTCCAGTCACTGGCACATGCCAGTCGACTAATCGAACAAAATCGATTAATCGAAATTCCAAATCGATTAATCGATTTGAAATTCGATTAATCGGTTTTGCCCAATTTCTGCAGAATTTCAATCTCTTTGTTTCTTTGATTTCTTTTGGTAGTTTATGACATCAAGTGGTTCATCCATAGAGTTGTATATACTTGATCATGTACGTATAATTCTGTTCCTCAAATCAGATTGGATCAAAATTTTCCATTGAATTACAAGTATAGTGGAGGTTTCACAGACATGTTTGTGGTTTACATTAAGTTCTCACGTCGTTGGAAACAAGGCTGGATATTGTTCTTTCACATCGGCCTCTCATTCCCAAGTAGCCTCTTCTTTTGGGTGATTATTCCACCGAACAAGCACTAAGGGAATCACTTTAGTGCGCAGTACTTGTTCCTTTCGATCCAAGATTTCCACTGGTTCCTCTATCATGCTCATGTCCTCACACATCTCTATAGGTTGCTTTCCTAACACATGAGACGGATCATTCACGTACTTTCTGAGCATCGATATGTGGAACACGTTATGTACTCGATCAAACAACGGTGGTAAACCAATGCGATATGCAACTTCGCCTACTCGTCCCAAAATTTCAAATGGTCCAACATAACGTGGACTTAACTTCCCTCTCTTGCCAAATCTCATTACACCTTTCATAGGTGACACCTTCACAAACACATGCTCGCCCACTTTGTAGTCAACACTAGTCCGCTTCATATCGGCGTAACTTTTCTGTCTACTCTGTGCTGTCTTCAACCTTTCTCTGATAATTCGGACAACGGTGGCGTTGTCTTCAAGTAGTTTTGGTCCTAACACAAATTTCTCACCGGTTTCCTCCCAATTGAGAGGTGATTTGCATCGTCGTCCATACAGAGCTTCATACGGTGCCATGCCAATGCTCGTTTGAAAACTGTTATTATATGCGAACTCGAGCATCTCAGAGATACTCATACCAAAGATCCTTGCATATCAAGCATGCACGCCCGAGCATGTCTTCTATTACTTGATTCACTCGCCTCGTTCATCCATCGCTTTGAGGATGGAAAGCTGAACTAAAGTCTAGTCGTGTTCCCATTCCTTCTTGAAATTTCTTCCAAAACTTGGATGTATATAGTGGATCACGATCTGAAACTATGCTGCTTGGAATCCCATGTAATCTTACAATCTCCTTCATGTATAAGTCTGCTAGTCTTCCTGCTGTATATGTAGTATTGTACGGCACAAAGTGCGCTGATTTGGTCAATTGGTCTACGACGACCCAAATGGCATTGTGTCTCTTGGCAATACGGGGTAATCCAACAATGAAGTCCATTGAGATCGATTCCCACTTCCATTCTGGGATCGGTAAAGGTTGCAATAGTCCAGCAGGATGTCTATGATCAACCTTCACTTGTTGACAAGTCAAACACCGTGACACGTACTCGCCACGCCTTGCTTGATCCTTCCACCGAGTTCTTTTTCAAATCTTGATACATTTTGGTGCTACCAGGGTGGATAGCATAATTTGACTTATGGGCCTCATCAAGAATCGTTTGTCTTAGATCGGCATTGTCCGGAATGCAGAGACGGCCTTCAAACAACAAGGAACCATCTTCTTTTACTGAGAAGTCCGATCTGATGTCTTCACTCACGTCTTGATGAATCTTTGTTAATGCCGGATCTTTCATCTGTAGATCGTGGATATGCTCAAATATCACTGGCTTTACTGATATGTTAGCCAAAAAGGATCCAGTGTCCTTTGACTCAATGTTCGCATCATAGAGTGTCAGGTCTTCCAATAATTTCCATCAGTGTATACCCAAAATCAAAGAAGCTAACTGAGCTGAACCTTTCCGACTCAGAGCATCGGCTACTACATTCGCCTTACCTGGATGGTATTGTATGGAGCAATCGTAATCCTTAAGGAATTCCATCCACCTGCGCTGTCTCATATTGAGCTCTTTCTGTGTAAAGAGGTATCGGAGGCTCTTATGATCGGTGAAAATTTCAAAAGTCTCACCATACAAGTAATGTCTCCAAATCTTTAGCACAAAAATGACTGCTGCCAGTTCCAAGTCATGAGTCGGGTAATTTTTCTCGTGTTCCTTCAACTGTCTTGATCCGTAAGCTATCACCTTCTTGTGTTGGTTGAGCACACAACCAAGGCCATTATATGATGCGTCGCTGTACACGGCGTATCCTCCACTGCCTGAAGGAATCGCTAATACTGGAGCCGAAGTGAGTCTCGTTTTGAGTTCTTGAAAGCTCTTCTCGCATGCCTCACTCCACTCAAACCTTGAATCTTTTCGTGTCAGCTTTGTGAGAGGTCCCGATATCTTTGAAAACCCCTCGACGAAATGTCGATAATAGCCTGCTAAGCCCGTAAAAGCTACACTATTTTTGGTTGCTCCCATTTAACTACTGCTTCTATCTTTGCTGGATCTACAGTGACACCATGCTTTGAGACAACATGTCCCAAAAAGCTATCCTCTTCCAACCAAAATTCACACTTACTGAGTTTGGCGTACAATTGGTGTTCACGTAGCGTCTGTAGAGCAATCCTCAAATGTTCTTCGTGTTCCGTCTTGGATTTGGAGTATATCAGTATATCATCAAACACTACGGAGTCCAAGTGTGGTTTAAACACTCGGTTCATCAGATCCATAAACGACGCCGGAGCATTCGTTAATCCAAACGGCATCACAAGGAATTCATAGTGTCCATATCGTGTCCGGAAAGCTGTCTTCTGAATGTCCTCTGCCTTGACTCGCAACTGATGATATCCAGATCTCAGGTCGATCTTGGAAAAATACCTTGCTCCTTGCAGTTGGTCGAATAGATCGTCTATTCTAGGCAAAGGGTAGCGGTTCTTCACAGTGAGTTTGTTCAATTGTCGATAGTCCATGCATAGCCGCATTGACCCATCCTTCTTCTTGACAAACAAGATCGGTGCTCCCCATGGAGACACACTCGGTCTAACAAACCCCTTGTCCATAAGCTCTTGTAGTTGTTCCTTCAACTCCTTTAACTCAGCGGGAGCCATTCTATAAGGTGCTTTTGAAATAGGCTCCGTTCCTGGTGCTAAGTCAATGGCGAATTCTACTTCTCTTTCTGGAGGTAATCCAGGCAATTCCTCTGGAAACACGTCAGCGAAGTCTCGCATAACCGAATGACATTCTTTTCTTCCTTGTCCTCCTTTAAGAAAGCTAAGTATCCAGCAACCCTTTCTAATCATTTCTCGCCCTTCTTGCTGAGATCAATGGCACGATAATGACCTCACTCCTTGAAACCGAAATGATCTTCTTGTGTTGGGTCCGAAAATAACTACCTTGTTCTTGCAATCGGTTGCACAATGTCATACAACTCCATGCCAAGGATCACGCCAAACCCTTGCATGTCTAATAAGATCAACTTTGCTTCCAATTCATGCACCTCTAAGTCTCGAATCGCTACAATGATGGATTTGCAAGCTCAACTGTCTACTAACTCTCCAGTCGGAATAGACACAGATAGGACGAAATCCAACGTCTCTGGAACAATCTTCATCTTCTTAGCGAAACGTGGAGTAACGAATGAGTGGGTAGACCCGGGGTCTATCAACACTCGAGCGTCATATCCATCGAAGCATCCTTTTTCATATATATTTAGAGTACCTATTGTATACGTACATACATACAATAATTTACACATCAATTTACACTCTTAATTCACATACAGCTTTTTGTATTGAGAAAATAATCTATAAAATTTCTAATGCATGCTCCTTCTCTATCTAAGATTTTAATGAAATGGAAATTTTCTTTAAAAAAAAAAATCTCACCTTGGATGACGTCATGCACGTTCCCTGCTTCCTAAGTAGTGATTGCGTAGGCTCTCCCCTGGACGATCGGTTTCCTTGCTTGAATTGGTCGTGGTGCTGCAACTGAAACCGTCTTTCTCTTATCCGTCTCGGGGCAATCCTTGATCAAGTGGCCCACCTTGCCACATCGGAAACAACCCCTAGTTCCCGATCTACAGTCCATCATCCTATGAGGCTTGCCACACTTTGCGCAAGTCTCCCGAGGTGCGGAAGAAATAGTACGAGAACCCTGTGTGACAATGGCGCCAGTAGACATGGCAGGGCTCTCATAGCGAATAGGTCTCCCCGACGCAAGCAATGGAAACCTCTGTTGGTGTTTTTGTTGTTGCGCCGGTCTTCCGAAACCCCCTTGGAACTGTGGTCTCTGATTCTGGGCCATGAACCTCGGCTTTTTGTTCACCGGTTCTTCCTTGTTCATTTCCTCCTCTCTGCTGCTCTCTCTGTCTATATCTATTTATATTCTCCTCTTCAACTACCAGTGCTTTACTCATGAACTCTTCATAGGTCCTTAGTTGAAATGGAGCTACGCCTCCCCTAACCTCAGGCTTCAAACCTTGCTGAAACCTCTTGGACTTCATCACTTCAGTAGCGACGTAATCCGGAGCAAAACGGGCAAGTCGCAGAAACTCTACCCCATATTCTCTCACTGTCATTCTCCCTTGCACCAATTGTAAAAATTGTATCTCTAATTGATTCCTCACCACTTCTGGAAAATATTGTTTGTTGAACTCCTCAACAAACTCCTCCCAAGTCCAAGGCAACTCTGGGGTCTCCTGAGCCCGAGTCCGTATCACGGACTTCCACCAAGGCCCAGCCTCCCCATCCAACATGTAAGCTGCCCATCTCACACTCTCATCTTCCGTGCAAGTTAGCACGCTAAAGACTTTCTCCATCTCCATCAGCCAGTTCTCAGCGGCCATTGTGTCTGCCTGCCCAGAAAATGAAGGAGGTCTCATCCTCCTAAACTCTGTAAAAGATGAGGGCACAGGCAACGCAGGTCCTACAGGTGGTGTAGGTGGCTGCTGTTCTCTTGACGCATGAGCTGCAAAGGATGCGGCTTGTTGTGCCATGGCAGCTGCCATAGTCTCCATAGTGTGCATCATCCTTTGTCGCTCTTCTCTGTCCTCTTGTCTTTCTCTCAATCTTTCTTGTTCTCTTAGATCTTGATCTTGATGATCTCGATCTTCTTCATCCCGTTGTCTACTACTACTGCCCCCTGGGGCCTCAGTACCTCCTAAAGGCACTCTATTTGTAGGAGAGATGTAACCATCTCCACTACGTAGACTCCTCTGCTGGCCTCCCCTTGGTCGGCCTCTTCCTCTAGATGACATTTGCGGCTGCATTTGAAACTAAAGTTTCGTTAGCAGAAGCCCCTATGTTCTGACGAAAGAACCCTTGTCAGAATTGCTAAAAGAAAATAGCTTTGATACCAACTGTGACAGCCCGGATTTCGACACCCCAAAACCCGTGCCATCAGCACGATCATCCTGACCGTGCCCTTTAGCTAAGCACGGAACACTGGTATATCAAGCATCAAAAGTATAATAACGAAATTTCGGAATTTAAATCTATATTAATCAACTCTCCAAAAGACAGTTCTACCCTCATGCCTCTGCATGAATGGAGAACCGATCCGAACCATCGATGATAGAAATCATCACGGATGGTTCGTCCCAAAAGAGAAATCCCAACTCCTCATATACATGATTTTAAACAAAATAAAGGCTTGACATACCAAGCCGTACAAAAAACCTCTCCAAGAATCTCTCAAAGTGGCACAACGGAGTCCTCTAGAAGAAGTCCTCTAGAGGTGGCTCCAACTCATCACCGGCCGCAAGGTCCGACTCGCCGGGATCAGCGTCTCCTGAAGCCTCGGCAGCTGCTAGTAGTGGACCTGCGACATATAGTCTATAGGGTGAGCTACATCCTAGCTCAATAGGGAACAAACACAGTTAAACATATAAATTATGACTCACATATATTCCATGATATGCCATGCATGATGTGTCTATGCAATTATTGATGAAACAGTTAGAAAGCATTTCGTTTTACTGTTGATTACATATGTTTTCATTTACTCATGAATGATGCTGAAAAGGCCTAAAGCAAAACTTAAACTTTCAACTTAAGTAATCCCCGAGCAATATAGCATCGAGCCCCGATGAGATTCCCATCATCGTCATCTATATAGACAGTTTTAACCGTATTCCCTGGGAATACAAATAGTACCCAAGCCCCTTTCCCCTGGGGATTGGTGGCGGGGTTTCACTTGTCTCAATCAACACCCCTGGGGTGTGCTTACTATGTACAGATAAGCCTCCGCACTGGCCTACGGTTTCGCCGCCGTATCGGTCACGGATATCCTGCCGTGTCAGTCATGGATATCACGCCACGTCGGTGGGGTACCCTATCAAACCTCAAATAACAAAAATATCGGTGCCTTACATATAGTTATTCACCGTGTAAATGTGCTATCTTATATCAGTTAGGCTCTATCAAACATGATTCAATCCTTGGATACATCCCTGGGATGTATCCATTTACTTGCATCACACTTGATGCCTTTATTTCTTTACTTCTTCATCCCCTGGGGATGGCTCATCATGATTACTCTTATGGATGTCACACACACACACTTTTCACAAATTCTTAAGAAATAAATATTTGAATTGAATTCTATATCACTACATACATGCTCTTGTAAAATAAAGTACATGTTCAAGGTGTTCCCTACCTCAAGTCTTCATTTGATCAATGCATCAAGGTCCCACGTGGCTCCTTGTACACTAGTCCACACGGACCACCTATGATACCACATAACAGGTGAAACACATCACAAAGGATGCACTAAAGAAGGTATAAGACCCTCCAAGAATCTTAAAGTCAAACCTAAAAGTCAACATAATTTATCTCAGTCGATTAATCGAATTCCAAAATTGATTAATCGAACCCGATTCGATTAATCGATTTCCAAAATCGATTAATCGAAGGTCAATATCGATTAATCGAAGTAATTTCGATTAATCGAAATTCTCTATTTCGCAAGGTCGATCCTCAGTTCGAACAGTCGAGCTTTCATTCGATTAATCGAATCCAATTTCGATTAATCGAAATTCTTCTTTTCGCAAAGTCGATCCTCAGTTCGAACAGTCGAGTTTTCATTCGATTATTCGAATCCAATTTCGATTAATCGAAATTCTTCATTTCGCAAAGTCGACCCTCGTTACGATGAGTTTCACAAGTTGATTAATCGATCCCAAATCGATTAATCGAAAACTAAAATCGATTAATCGAATCCCATTTCGATTAGTCGATTTTTCCTCAAATCATTCCTCCAACCACAGGGTCCTTTGGAGGTTCCCAGTCGATTAATCGATCCCCAAATCGATTAATCGAAATCCAAAATCGATTAATCGGAATCAAATTCGATTAATCGAAATTGGGGTCGTCTGACCTTTCAACTTCCTGGCCAATTTCGATTAATCGAAACCCAATTTCGATTAATCGAAATTGTCGGTCGACCCCTTCATTAATCTTTTTCCATACTTTTTCCTCTATTTTTCTAAGCCATTATCCTATGATTTTAACCCACATTCAACCACAACTTAACCCCTATAATCTATGCATTTTTATTTACAAAAATTTTACCTTGAATAGATCTCAAGTTGATTTCAATCCAGTGGTTGGAAGGCTAGGGTTCCAGCTTTGCTTTTTAGCGGATCCCTCGCGTCGAATCCGGCGTTTATTGCTCGAATCTCCCTTCCTCAACTAGCATTCACTCCTTGCATTAATCACTCTCTTTACTCTCTCTCTCTTCTTTACTCCTCTCCTTCAACAACATCAAACCCTTACTTTTAGGGCTATTAAACCCTTTTATCTATCTCCCTCTTTGTGTGTTGAGCACATACACCGCAGTAGGTGTAAGTGACTTCCCATTTACATCACGCACCACATATTCACTCAAACCATCACATCTCGCCCGTTCCTCACATTCTATGTTAACTCTTGATCTCCTGATTGGTCAAACTTGTGACCAATCGGGCACGGATCCCGAGGTCATAGTTTAGCATGATTTTTCAGGCTATTACAACTCGGGAGGTATTTTAAGTTGAGGATTAAGTCATGAATTACTGAACCTTGCATATAGAAGTTAGCGAAACTAAGACACTGAAACACTGCATCTGTTCTTGAAACTGTTTTCACATATTTATAAATAAATCTTACATATGATTTCCGCACCTAAATTCAGTTTATTATCTGCTTATATGTTTGACAAGCTATATTCCGAAATTTGTTTTGAAACCATGTTAGTTAAAGTAAAATACCATAGATGTCTTTCTTCTACTGAGCTTTGTTGGTTAGCTCACTCCGACTATACGTCATGTGTTCGTAATCGACATGGCTATTCGTACGTGAGATATCCTGAGGAAGAGCTTGAGGTTCCTCCTGAGGAGTTTTTCCCAGTATAGAACTTACTGATTTTCTTATTTGTGGTGAGAGTTAGACTTGAATTTGTGGACCCATTTTAGTTGGATATCATAGTTTTATATTTGACGTTGATTTCTGTTATGAGCCATGTTTCGATGATGGTCGGCCATCATCGGTGGTTCTTTACTTTTAATTGCTTCCGCATTTATTTTAGCTATGGATATTTATTACGCTTTACTCTGATATGTGCCCTGTTTGTCCGGCTTATCGTTTATTCGATAGGTTGGCGAACCGGCCTTTCCTATACGTGAGGGATTGGAAAAGTTGGGTCGTCACACGAAACTTCATGATGGGGCAATCCTAATATATTTTAACATAAATTTCTATCTACTAATTCCTATTAAATGTGATATCGGATCCTAAATCAATCAGTGTGTTTCATATAAGGTCTAATGGGATCATTATCACATCAATCTCACGGATTCAAAATAAGACCTAAAAATAATAAAAAAATAAATATAATAAAATTATATTTATGATTAGCCATATTTTTCTTTTATAATAATATTCATCTATATAAAAAGAGAAAGAAATATAGGAAGAAATAATTAACATAGGATCCTAATTAGAGAGAAAGAAATATACAGAAAAATAATTAACATAAGATTCTAATTAAGATAAAAGGAACTAATTAAAATAAGATTCTAATTACGAAGAAAGAAATATATGAGAAAATAATTAACATAAGATCCTAATTAGGGAGAAAGAAATATAAGGGATAATCAAAAGGGACAAATTTTCCTAGCAAATCAAATTACGAAATTAAAAGGCAAGTATACAATATTTAGATCTATAAAATATATAACTTTCAAGGGAAAGCATAACATTAAACATACAGATCTATTAATTTATGAAATATTAAAGTTTAAATAAAATTTTTTAACTCGTTGATACGCAAACGAACACATCTGTGTAACCGTGGGATTTTAGACGATCCCGTCGCGACGATGCGCACTCGTAAGAAAATATAGAGTCGCCACCCGGAGCTTTTGGTGTCCCGAAAATCTCAAATCAATATTGAAATCACCAAAGTGTAAAAATATGATCCTGATTCACCGGTCTTCGAGAAAGGCTCTTAGGTAGGGGCTTCGGTTATCGATCAGGAAGGTGTTAGGCACCCGATCAACCCACTTATAAGCGGTCTCTACTTATAACCAAAATAAAAGGAAAATAAAGAAGGAAAGAGCACTTCCTCTTGCCCTAGGACACTTTGACCCTATTTATGCTCCTCCGCAATTACTGAGATTTCGACGATGTAACAGCACAAATTCAAGGGTAGAGCAAAAGCTAAGAAGGTAGAAGAATAGAGGGGAGAGCCGAAACTCTCGGGCCCTTGTAGCACTACTATGGACCTCCTCGTAGGTGCACTTGGTGAGCCTCCGATGGCTTGAATGCTTGAATGATGGGTTCTAGCTCCTAGAGCTTGATGGCTAAGTAGGAGAAGAGAGCTAGGGAGTAGTTCTCACCTAGACTAAGGGATCGTTGATGGAAAATGGGGTCTAAGGGGGACTTTTGAATTCTACAATTTGTATGTAAAGGGTGCACCAAAGGGAGGAAGAGCTTCTCTCTTGAAAATTTTTCTAGCCTTTGTAAAGGGAGGGGTGCCTCTCTATTTATAGGAAAAGGGGTAGGTTAGGAGGGTGCTTAAGAGATAATTAGGGTTAGCAATTAGATAATCTTCTAATATAAGGTTTCCTAAGATTTTAAGAGCTTAAAAATATGGGCAATGTGCTTCAATGGTAGATGATAGGGTGGGGTTTCAAATGACTAAAGGGTTGCAAATAGGGTAAATAGGAGTGCAACAGTCCTAATGAAACCAACCCTAAACATTGGGATGGCCAACAAGTCAAACCTCAAAAGTAAAATTCGAGAAAAAACCCACAATTACTGTAGTTAAGCCTGGCGTGTGTTTTACACACGCCAAACTTAACTACAGTATCCTAGAAGTTCAGAGCTCGCGGGGGGACCTACCTGTATTTAGCGCATGTAATACATGTGCCAAGCAATTTCTAGGGAAGAAATGGCCTAGAGTGTGTATTACACAAGCCAAGCAACATTTACCCATAAATGGTTTGGCGTGTGTATTACACACGCCAAGTACACACAGATCCTCATGAGGTTCTCGTGTGGTTCAATGCATGCCTCGCGAGGTTCTAGTGATGCTTATTTTGTGCCCAAATTTTGAATCTTCATAACTTTTGACGTACAACTTCGATTTGGGTGATTCTTGGCTTGTTGGAAAGCTGAGAACCTCTACTTTTCAATGATATATAATTTAATTTTAGTAGGGTTTCTTACTAGCCCCGGTTCATCTCTCTTTAACCATTGTCTATGAGGGTTAATTAAGGGTTCAGAGAGGTTTCTAAAGGTTGGGGGTAACTTCTAAAGGCTTAGGAAGGATCCTAAGAGTTTGTGAAGGTTTCTAAGGGTATCAAAGATGCCATCAAAAGCTTAGGGGGTGTGCTTTTCTCGAAGTATTTCTCGATCGGGCCTTGGGCCAAATTTGCGTGTCTACAGATGCACCTCTTTAGTATTAGATCACTAATGATCGAATGCCAAAGACAAGCGAATCCGAAGAGGCCTAAGGCATCACTGACAGGTATGCTATATTCAAAACGAACCTCAAACATCAGGTGAGTAATATGGTGAGTAAACGGAAGCCCTCTATGTCTGAAAAAATGTTCGTTTCTCAAGGCTATCGGTCCCCAAGCGCTTAGCGACATTACTGGGCATAACCGAAATAGAGCGAGTTGCGAAAGCCTAGTATGCTGGGAAAAACATCTGCTTCTCGAGATGATTTGAAGATGCTTGATGTTTAAGTTTTATTCTGAATATAACAGCTCCGTAAGTGAGAGGGTGATCGACCCATACTAAAAGATAGACGCGAAGCAAATACGAGAAGATCCACAGTTTGTGTCCAATTATCTGAGGCATTGATTGCCCCATTTGACTGACCACAGGTGCCCCTACATGAAGCAGGGTTCGAGGTCTTTGGGCAAACCCAATGGTCCCGAAGTTAATTTAGCATGACTTCCTGATCGGAGCAAATAGATGTCGCAACGCTTTTTGAGAGTGTGTGTCACCTTTTCAAATATTTATTTTTATTTTTGGGTTATTTTATGATATTTTTGTTATTTTACGTGAATTTTTTGTTTTATTTTATATGGGACTTTTTGGTATTTTATGTGGATTTTTTTTAATATTTTATATGGATTTTTTGGTATTTTATGTGGATTTTTTTGTTATTTTATGTGTATGTTCGGGATTTTTGAGCGTCCTCATTAATCCTGAACCACTTATTTTAGCACCACCTCACGAGCAAATCAAACGGAGATCGATGTGCTGTTGGGGGCGTGTGCACCATTAGAGACCAAAAGTGGGATTAGGCTCGATGTTGCAATACACATGCCAAGCCAAAACCTGGCCAGCAATGGGTTGGCGTGCGTATTACACACGCTAGACCAGATCTGACCAGAAATAGCCTGGTGTATGTAATACATGCGCCAGGCCAAAGGGGGGCCAAATTACGCTTGGCGTGTGTATTAGACACGCCAAGCCAAAACTGGGGGCTTCTTTAAGACGCCCGAGCCCGAGCCAAATGGGCATTTTTTCAATTTCTTCTTCCTCCCCACTCTCCAAACAAAAATGGGGCTTCTTCCTAGGGTTCCTTTGCATTGATTTGGATCGCGCTTCATTGTTGGTGCTTGCTCATGCCGATTAAACACCCGCTCTATGCCGAATCAAGAACCTATTTTCTTGAAGGTAATCATTATTTAATCTCATTTTATTTGATTTTTTTTTAATTATTTTGCAATGTGGTTATGATTCTTACTTCTCTAGATGATTCATGGATGATTTCTCTTCTAAGCATGGTTATTGTGACAGCCTGGATTTTCGCACCCGAAAATCCATGCCATCAGGATCATGCTCTGGATGATCCCCAGGAAAAATTACAGGGTGTCAACTCATCTAGCGAAAATTAGAGCAGACACGGTCCAGAAGTGGCAGATCGAGTCATCATATATGACTTTTAAAAGAAAGAAGAAATAAGCATGTATGTATATATATATATATATATACATTCTCAAAACAATGGTTCCTAATAATGGTTCCTATAAAATGTATAATAATACAAAGAACAACATCTATAGTATAAAATACAGAAAGTAGCCACCAGACCAAATAATCCAAAATACGAATACATACTCCAAAAATACAACTAAATACCCAAGCTGCTAATAAAACTCTTCAGCAGGGGTATCAGTGTCCTCCTCCTCTGCCTCCGGTTGATAATCTGGGTCGCTCTCAGTACCCGGTACTCTAGCCTCAAAACCTAAAAAAATATGTATAAAAATAGGGTGAGCTACATCTAAACTCAGTGGAAGAAACCCAGTTAAACATGCATTGAAAATGTAAGCCATGATTTACAGATTGTATCTCAAAATAGATGATTAAATCAGAATATGCAAACAGGAGAAATCAAATGGCAAGTACTGAGTTTCAGAGAAAAGAACAGATATAGAATATTAATTTCAGAGTTTACTAGATGTCATGCATATCATAATTGGTGACTTAAATCATCCATATTTCTCTAACTTAAGTAACTCCCATGAATATATTACACGTGGTAGCCAGATTTGGGCTGATGGGAACCCTTTCCATTGTCGTTCAATGAATAATTTCAAAAACTGCAACAATGCCTCATCTAAGGAGCGCAAATGTGCTAGGAGAAATTTTCGAGCAAATATACAGATATTCTATCTTGTCGGTCGTGGATATCCTATCACGTCAGGGGAGTTCAACCGGTGAACCTTAAATCAGAGCAGATAGCAGAGTACAGAAATCATAACAGATAGCAGAGTACATAAATCAGGGCAGATAGCATAGTACAGAAATCAGAGTGTAGATGCTTATGTGTTATGCAGACATGCTTTTCAAGAACAGAAATCAGGGCACATATGTGAAGGAATCATGAAATCATATTTAGATACATCTTTAAGTTGAATTTCCCCTATCTCAGAATAAATCTTTCTATGCAAATCCAAAGCTTCCTAAGATGTCCAGGCCTTGACCTTGACCATACATATAGTACACTACGTGTCAGAACAAAATTAGATACACTGCCCCATAGTGTCTTTCCCGAAAACCAAAATAGTACCAAAGCAGGGGATTTGATCGATCAATCCCTTTATTTGATCGATCGAATTTACATCTGATTGATCAAATCATCATTTGATTGATCGGATGCCTTATACTTCAATAGACATAACATAGCACATATGATCGATCAATTCCCAAATTGATTGATCAAATTCCCTAATTGATCGATCAATTTTCATAGTTGATCGATCAAACTCATCTTTTTCACCTTTACAGAACTGACCTGACTTTGATCGATTAATCTTCTATTTGATCGATCAAGTCCTAAATTCGATCGATCAATCCTCATGTTTGATCGATCGAGTCAAATTTTCAAAAAAACATACCTCCTGTTTCCAAGTGTTCTTATAAAATTTGATCGATCAAATCCCTTATTTGATCGATCAATTCCACAGTTTGATCGATCAATTCTCAATTGATCTATCAGTTCATACCTAATCGATCACTTCATTTGCTGATCGATCAGTACCAAATTCGATCGATCAAACCCTCAGTTTGATCGATCGAGCACATCAGGCTCCAACTTCTCAAGAAAAGTACCCTGCTGTTTCATAGGGGCCCTATAAAATTCGATCGATCAAATCCCATATTTGATCGATTGAATTTACAGATTGATCTATCAATCATCTGTTGATCGATCGGATATGACAGTAAAGCTGTCATTAATGGGGTTTGTCGAATTCAAACCCAAATCGATCCTAGCCATTATGATTCCCCACGAATCATCTAAACTCTCATAAATACATTCCTATGACATCAAATCTTCTTAAAACTCATAATAACTCACCTATTCAGATGATTGCTTCTTGGTTCACCGCATCCTAGGTCCACGAGGGTTTCGGGTCTGAATTAGGGAGCTCGTCAGTGTGGTTTCTCCAAGTAACCAGAGGTTGCGTCTCAAGCTAACACACAGGCGTGCTTTGCTCATTCAAACAAATTAACGCATACAACCTCTCTGCCTCACATTCTAACCCCAAGGTTCCGTAACTGAGGGTTTCTCAAGCTTGTGTTTCTCACAGAACTTCAGAACTCTAAGCTATAGATTTCAAGAACAAGGAGTAGGGTGATAATCCAACTCTCTTCCTTCTCTTATAAGCTATCATTGGAAATATCCTGGATACTTCCATCTCTAAAGGTTTCGCTCCGGTGTTGAGTGCACACACACACCCATGTATTTACAACATACAAAGTATCCATATTGGATCACGGATTCGTGTCGCAAGTGATTTATCACTTCGCACGCACATAGTTTAAAAGTATTAGTATTAATAATCCTATTTTCAAAATTTTAAATTTGTCTCGATTTTCATGCCGTGCACGGATACCAAAGCAGTCAGGAAGTTCTCAGAATTTTCGGGTCGTTAAAGTTATCAATGATTGGCTTGATTTTATTTTATGTAAATTGGCTTGAATGATGCCCTAATCTCTTTTTTTTTCTTTTCTATTGGGTTTTCTTGAGGTACTTTGTTGATAGGATCCTCTTTTTTTTTTTGAAACTTAGATGATTGGTGCCTGATTTTTTTTGAAACTTTTTTATTTATGCCTAATAATTTTTTGTTTTTGAAGCCCTCTTTTTTTTTTTTTTTTTTAAATTTTGTTTTATGCCTAATTAATAAAGTTTGTTTTTGTTTTTTTTTTTCTTTTTGAGCTTTTCTTTTTCTTTTTGATTTATGCCTAATTAATTAATAATTTTTTATTTTTTTTTACGTATTCCCTTAGCAGTGATGAGGTTTGGGATTGATGGAAAAATAAAAGGGGCATACGTACCTCCCTTTTGGCTTGCTTAGAAAATGATTTCTTGCTACTGATATGTCTTGATTCTATTGCTTGCATCCATCTCAGAATATCGAGTGGGGAGAAGCATGTGCAGGAGGAGGGGTAAGAGCAAGAGGAGGGGCCGGAAGTGGTCTATGGTACCCAGCCGGGGGGAGCAATTTTTTGTGGTGCAACGCATCTCCTATCCCTGGTATGAAATGCAGGGCGTGGCCACCCGTACAAGTCTCCTTCATCAACAATACGTTCATATCTCAAATTTCGGTATCGCCGGCAAGGTAAAGAAATAAGCTTTGTTGTTTTTCCTTGTGCGAGCATGCTATCTCTTCAGGGTCTGACGCCTCTTTATTTTGATGCAGGACTTGCCCTCCTTCATGTTCCGAGGAGGTTGGTTGGACCTCCAACATTTTTATCTTTATCTCCCTTCGGACGTGAAGTTCCTTCTCGCCTAGGACGGTTTCGGGGACTTCCCCTCGTGCCCTGCCATGCGGGCCAACGTGGTCTATCTAAGGGCCTTGATTGAGCGCTTTTGCCTTAAGACTATGACATTTCGAATGGCCATGGCGGAGATGACTCGTACCGCCGTCGATTGGTCGATGATTACGAGGATTCAGATAGGGGATACGCCGGTGACCAATCTTCACGTACCAAGTCAGGATGAAGTGATTCAACTGATCGGTGATTATCCCACCTTTGTAAATTTGCACGGCTTCGAGGTTAAAATGTCATGGCTAGTTGATCTGTTTGCTGAGAACAAGTTGGTGGATCTGGGGCAGCTGGATGCAGACATTTTTATTGAGCCCAAGCGTGCTGTGATGTTGGCTCGCATCTCGCTCCTTTTCCTGCTAGGCAAGACTCTCTTTTCAAATGCCAGTGGCGGGCGGGTCTCATTGTCCTTGCTTAGTATTATGGGAAATTGAGACAATGTGCACCGATATGACTGGGGCGGGGCTGGATATGCCATGCTGATGTCCAGTCTAGCTAGAGTCTCAGTTGGGGATGCGTAGTCTGTTGTCAGCTTTTGGCCTGCCGTAGAGGTAACCCTTGACTTCTTTGCTTTCCTTGGTTTATTGGCAAGTCATTCCCTGCTTCTGACTCATCTTTTATGTACTGCTCTTTTTAGGTTTGGGGATATTTACACTTCCAGTCTGGCCGCCCCTCCTTCACTCTGATGTATACACCTATCCGCTCATGAGCAATTGGAACAAGAGTCGCCGCAGGGATGTTGGTATGAAGCATTTAGAGATGGGCCTAAGGTCCCAATTTGACTTGCTGATCCCAGAGCAAGTACGGCTTTTTCTCCGTCCTCTTTCTCAGAGTTTCTTTTTGTTATGCTACCTGTTTGGTTGATGGGATGCTTTTCTATCTGGGTAAGTTGTCTATGATCCTTACATTGGTTCTCCCTTTTGGGATTGAGCTGCTGTGGGTCTGTCTCGCTTCTTCGTTGACCGCCGCATCATTTTATTTTATGGAGCTTGGGCCAAGGCTTACTACCTGGGAGAACGAGTGGTCCATCAGTACCGAGACCAATTTACCGTACCGCTAGCTCCTCCTGCGGACGTTATGATGCCTGTGGGTACAATCGAGGAGCTCACTATCAGATTTCTTCATCATGGAATCCCCATCGATGGTCTCCTCATGCCCGGGAGTTACCAGCTATGGTATGAGTCCTCACCCTACCGGTTCATTCTTCCACGTTTCGTACCTAGTGTCAATTTCTTGGCCTTTGGTGGCCCGTAGTCTCAGGTGGTCCCCTTTTTCTTTTAGATTGGTCTCCCCTAGTTTTTTATTCAATTTTGTCTCCACTGATTGAAACCTTACTTCTTTTCATAGTTCAAACAGGGAGGTGACTCTGATGATGATGATGAGGCGGCGGCGGGTACTGCTGAGGCTACGGGAGCTGGTCCTTCAGGCCCCTCTGGCATGGGTGCTTCTGGTAGTTCACCTGCTGAGGTCCAAGGGACCTTTAGGCGCCTTGATGATGCCTTTCTTTTGGGTTTATGTGCGGCCGCAGAGGAGTAGGCCCGCATATCAGCTGAGGTGATCCGGATCCCTCCTCCTGATTTGGCTCCTGGGGTAAGTCTTCCCTTGTCTGCATGTTTACGCCTACGGTCTTTGTAACTGATGTCTCTCTCTTTTGTGTGCAGAACTATGAATCGGTTGTGAATCAGGCAGAGTATTACTGCGACATTGTTGGTATTCGGGATGTGGAAGTAGTGAGTATCATACTGACCGGTTCCAATCATTGCCTTGCTATTTTTAGCTTTTGATTGATCTTAATTGATGGCTTTGGTCATGGCCTGCAGCGTGCTCGTGAAAAGGAGTCGCGTTCCTTGCTTAGCCAACTTTCTCAGGCATGGGCCCGAGTGAGAGATGTCCGGACATATTAGAGCTCCTTGCACAAGCGCCAGAAGTCCAAGGGTTCCAATAAGGACTAGGCTCTGCTTTTGGATTGTTTGAATTTTGAGATTTTGGGACACATGTATTTTGGATTTTTGGAAATATGTAAAGAATGATGTGACACTTTATATATATATTTTTTTTGGATGGTTTTTTTTAGCTCTTCGGCTGAATGTTAGTGCTCTATCTTTTTGATTGCATATGTTATCTCTCCTTTGCTTGTTGTAGTGTATTGGTTCTTTTGCAGGGTGGACTTAGATTCTAATAAAAAGGATGGCCTCCGGGCCATTTACTTTGTTGGCACTTAGCCACCACTCCCATGTTTGTGTGGATTTTTCCTGTAGGGAGATTTATATGAGTTAGATGTGACTAAAAAACAAAAGTTGCTTCTCTGTATGTGGTTTAGTATGCCCTTTTAGGTAAAAGGAAGGAAATGCTGGCTGGCTGGCCAGGGGACTAGTAAAAACAAGACACCCCCCCCCCCCCAAACCTTATCTTTTTTAGTTGGGAGGGGTATCAATGGTCTGGCGTGTGTATTACACACTCCAGGCAGGATTTGGTTCAGAGGCGGCTTGCCGTGTGTAATACACACGCAAGGTTGTTTATGGGGAAATTTGTTCTGGCGTGTGTATTACACACGTCAAGCGCCTTTAGGTAAAAAATGGGGCTTTTAAAGCCCGAGAATTCTCCTTTTTGCTCTTCTTTAATTTTAAACTTGGTATTTTTGCTCCTCCTTTTTTCCTTGCTTGCTCAAGGTGTAGACACCCCCATTTTGCCTTCTCGGGATATACTTTTTGTTTGGTCAACCTTTGATCTCATAACCCTGATATGGGAACAAGGCAATGAAACAATAGTACATGGCTGAACACAGGCTGAAACAATAGCTCTGTGGCTCAGATCCCGACATGGGGAGACTATATATTGAAATAATAATATATAGTCAAAATACAGACTGAAACAATAGTCTTGCATATCAGTCTAGAGATTAGACCCGGACAACCCCGAATTAAGCGCATGAAACCTCGCACGTAATTCGATTGCACGCCACACCACAAGCGCGCAATCAGTCCCTCTTTCAGACAAAACTTTCTTTCTCAGACCTATTTGAGACTCGATCATGCCCTTGAAACCAGACGTGCGATGGGATTGAGCGCCACACAACCAGTGCACAATTGGCCTACACCCGACCTAGTCTCACTACCCTTAACTCTTAAGTTTCCTTGATTAAGCGCTTATGACTAAACGCTTAATCAAATTGCGCACCTCCCATCACGCGCACAATTAGCCCTAATTTTGCTAGGACGGGGAAACTCGCTGAGCAAGTCAGCCGATCGCTCACTGAGTCGGTGACTGGCTCAAAGTGATTAAGCGTCAATAAGTAGGCACGTAATTCGGTTAAACGCCAGAAATAGGGCACGTAATTGAGTAAAAACCTATAAAAGCTTCTCTTCAATTCGACCCAGGGGATTGGACTTTGTTTTGGCTGGACTTTTTTTAGACTTTTTTCGGAATTCGAGCGATTGAAAAATCTGATAATAGAACGAACACAGAGAGAGACCAAGCCATGATCCCGAGATTCAAATTTCGAACTTTGGATGATTCTCCTCTACAACCCCAACCATAGGTAAGGATTTATTTATTTTTTTATCTACGACCATAGCTTCTAGTCTCTAGATCTAGGAATTCTATTAATTTTTATTTTCAGTTTTAGACCATAGCACCCTTTTAGGACCAAAACTCTATATATCTGGTTCCAGTTCTCTGTTTCTAGAACCAGTACTTAATCTATCGAGCCGATACATCGATCCTAGACTTTAATTCATTTCTAAAATCTTGATCTACAGTCCTATCATTAATTTCTAATTCTAATCTTCCTATTCAGAACCAGTCCTTAATCATACGGCTTGATTTTCTGATTTCGGACCCGAATTCAGTCCTCAAAATTAAAATTAAAATTTTAATTCCCTATTTTAATACTTTAAAAAATCCTAAATATTAATTCTAGTTTTATAATTCTAGTTTACAATTTAATTCATAATTATTATTCTGAAATCAACTCTTAAAAGCCTAAAATACTATTTTACGATCCAAAAATCAATTTGTCTTTAATATCAGCCACCCGATTTGCCCAAGGGAGCTTATGGAGGGTATTCGGGAATGAGGCCATTCCTCCTTAGCATAGTGGGCCCAAACCCTTTTTTTTATAGAAATTTTAGAATTAATTAATTGCTTTAGTCTTATACTTTAGTATAATTAATTAGTAGATTTATTTTATTTCAGCATGCTTAATTAATTAAGTGTCTTAAATCTTAGTATGACTGATTAATCTCTTTAAATTCGAATTTAATTGATCAATTCCTTGCTTCAATTAGAATTTAATGGAATTAATTTCGTTGCTTCAATTAAATTTTTTTTAGCATTGTTAATTCATTGCTTTAATTAGAGATTTTTTATAAAATCAGTTTATCTACTTTAATCAGATTTGGTAAAAATTAGTTTATTCGTTTTAATTGGATTTCAATAGCATTAATTCCTTTGCTTAAATTAGAGTTTTAGTAAAATCAGTCTTTTATCTCAATTAGAATTCTAACAGGACTGTTATAATTGCTTTAGTAAGAATTTCAATAGAATTGTTATACCCGATTTAATCAGAATCTTAATACAATTAATATGCCCGAACTAATTAGAATTTCACCAGAACTATTACACATACACTCCTTGTACCAATAGGAGACCGAAACTAACTGGACTTCTAGTAGTATTGGGAAACTAATATTAATTAGACTTCTAATAGAATTAGGAAATCAACATTAACTGGACTCCTAACCGGATTGGAATAAACATATATAACCAAATTCATAACAGAATCAGGGAAGTCTAAACTGACCAGAATTATAACCATAAAGGGAAATAAAAAGGAAATTAAACTATCTAACCCAAGGAAAAGAATGCTGCTGACGTTCGCAGGCGAACGATTCAGTATAGAAGTAACCGATACCGGCTCTTAAGCATGATAATTGACGTGTTACAGTGTCGATAAATATTTGCAGCTAGCGATTGTAATAAATTAGAAACCTCCCTGGAATATCCCTTTATTTTTAACATTCCAAACGCCGCATCGCTAGAGTCTACCAGGACATAATTGGAAGCCACTAATTCAACAGGAACCGAGAGGAACCCAAAAAAAGCACGCACCAATAGACCGGCGATCGCGATGAGACTTTTTTGCAAACTCTGTTTCTAGATAGTTAGTTTCCAGCCTATTTCCCTATTTTTTCTCTTTTCTATCGTGTCATTTAGATTCTCTTATATATATATATATATATATATATGAGTCTTCGCCAAAGACTCGAGATGTCTGGTATACGAAGAGTAAGTTTAGGAGACCCACCACTGTGGGGGTATCATGATAACCCCATATACGGAGAAGAACCATTTCATAATTTTAGCCCACGACAACCTGAAATTAATATGGCTGGTGAGCAAAAGAACTCCTTCTCTACCCCATACACCGGGAACAATCATGATGGGATAGATGGTGGCATCGAACAAAACCTTATCGCTCAATAAATCGTAGAACTCAGTATCCAAAGGATACAAAGAGGAGATGACGACTTCGAAGAATTGCTTCGAGGGTTGGCCGCCGCATATGAAACCATTAGGTCACGATAATTTTCAGAAGAATAATAGCGGTAAGAGAGGCCACTGCCCACCCCGAGCACGGTGTCAACCCACGCCACCTCACTGAGACAATCTGCCCACACATTATTCAACGATAACCCTCTGGACAAGGTTTGCTCACAAGCCGTTCCAAAAGACCGCACCATTAAAATCGATGATCTCCCTAAAATGTTCGATGAGTACATAGCCAAGAGAGAGCGTCCTGGTCATTCATTCGGATTCGACAAATTTTGTTGGGATATCGAATTCAATTTACTGATAGGATTTAAGCCACCAAAGTTTACTAAATATAACGGCACTGGAAATCCGCACCATCACTTGGCCCTCTTTTGTAATGATTGCCAACCCATACATGATAATCAAGGACTTCTCATTCACTATTTCCAATGTTCGTTAGAAGGAAAAGCTTTACATTGGTTTGCGGGCTCTCGCTTTATAAGATAGAAACCTTCGACCAATTAGTCGGTCAATTCCTAAACCAATACAAACACTTGATCCAAGAGATAGTTAGTCTCAGCGATCTAATGGCAGCCAAGCAAGGACCTGATGAAGAATTCACTGACTTCATCGCCAGATGGAGAAAACTCGCTGCTAGGACCGACACTTCAATGAAAGAGAAGGACTCGATTGGTATTATTATTGACAATACTAGGGAGCCGTTAAAGAGCGCAATCGTCATAAGTGACTGCCCCGACTTCACTGCACTCCACTCTCGGGCATTGCGACTACCGTGACACATTAAAGGTGGAGATCTCGCGTTATCCATAGTAACGTCAAAATAGGCTCTTCCAGCGAATCGAAATCAAAAAATAATAAGAAAGCCTTAGGAACTAAGCAAGTTAACACCGTTATCAACCAAGGGCAAAACTCTAATAATGGAAACTTCCAACCGCGAAATTTCGGATAAAACCAAAATCAACAACGGTATACCAACCAAAATCAAGGTGCTAGTCAGCATAGATACGTGAACCAAAACTAAGGCCATAATCAAAATCAAGGCCAATACCAAATAGAAACCAGTAACCTAACACCTATCAAAACCAAAACACGACACAGAACCGACTGGCCCATGCGTCGAATTATAATAAAGTACCCCTACAACAGAACTTCAACCCAGCCAGAGGCCCTTAATAGCCGAGGCGGGAACATTATCCCCCTTTACCAGATACAATTCTCAATATTTTCCGTTTTCTTAATACTCAGAATCTCCTTCGATTCCCGTAAGAAAAACCTCACCCATGGCCTGCAAATCTAGACTATAGTAAATACTGTGCCTTCCATCGATATGCGGGGCACGATTTAGAAGACTGTTGGGTCCTTAGGGACGTGATCTATGATATGAACGACCGAAATCAAATTGATTGGGAAGCGCTTAGAAATCCCAACCCTAATATTAACCAACCCCAACAGAGTTTAGGGATCATAAACAACCCTATGCCCAACCACAACCAAGTAACACCGGCCTAGGTCACTACCATGGATCTCTCCGACCAACGTTCCTTCCGACCCTCTGCTTTAATCACTCGCATCCAACCCTCTACCGCTTTCGCCACACCAGCAAGAACTTCCTCACCCCTACATCCCTTGACCCTGATCACTCGAATTGCCCGGCCGAGCCCGCCTCCATACCCAAGATTCACTAAGATACGAGTTCATTCCTTTAGGGCGAGGAGTCCATTTCTCCATCATCACCCATTAGAACCTTCAACCCCTCCAAATCTGAAACCAACACCCTTACCACTCCCTTCGTTCGATTATGAATCTGAGTGCGGATAGCACGTTCTCCTGACTGCAGCCCAAGTCGCTGCATGGGTAGAAAGTGTCGTCCGTGAGACTCCAAACCGAAAGAGTGAAACAAAGACTAAGAGTTTACTGAACGCAACAGAAAGTGAGCAAGAAGAACACCCCGACCCATGCGAGACACTGGTATTTACTTTCATAAAAGAGGAAGATTACACGCAGTATCTCCCACCTTGGAATGATGCCATGCAAGCACCCACTCCAACCTCCAATTTTGCTCGCTCCAAAAATACATCAACGTCGACTCATGTCGGGTTTGATCAACAGCTGACTTGCCCGATTCTCAAATTAGGAATCAATTACCCACCTTCTCCTTTCCCTCAGAGTAAGGATTTCATGAACGCACAACCACCAGAGGGGAATGTAAGGGAAAGAGAGGTCAACTTGCCTCCCCCGCCTCATATCATCCCTCCACCAATCCCAACACCTCAATCACTCCAATCACCTGCACCCAAGACTCACCGGTTAGGCAAAGAAGTGACACTCGAGCCAGGACAAGAATATGATCTTCTGCGACACCTTTAGAAGATCTCGGCCCAGATATCCATATTAGAACTCATAAAAAAATTATCTGACCATCACTGACTGTTGATAAAGATACTTGAAACACACAAGTAGATGAGGATATGACTCTAGATGAGCTTCATCAAATCGCTATGGTCATGGCGCAACCTCTGACGCTGACTTTCACAGACGCAGACATGCCTAATGAGTCCCTCCATGAAAGTGTGACCCCCATATATCTCACAGTCAGAATTAGAGGATTCTCCGTATCACGCGCACTAGTTGACACGGGAGTAGGACTTAACATCTGCCCTCTCACCACGTCAAAAATGCTCGAATACACGGAGCAAGACGTTAGGCCCTCCGCCCTGTCACTTATAGCCTATGATGGCTCACGTCTTTTCGTGAAAGGAACTATTAAGCTACAAGTTTGCCTTGGGCCTGTGACGAAAGACGTTACCTTTCATGTTTCTAATTCGGCTAGTACGTATAATCTTATCTTAGGAAAAAAATGGCTAGTCCATGAAGGCCGTAGCATCCACATACCATCAATACATCAAATTCCCATACGAGGACTCCATCGTTTGTATATACGCTGATGCACCCCTCCAGGAGATAGACACTGATTACACGGCAAGCATACCAACCGCTCACGATTATGTATTGAACACAGGCCATATTTGAAAGACTCGAGACTCGGACACCTGATGACGCAATCGTCACAGAGGTCCATCCCCCTGATCGTCCTAGCTCTTCCCCAATGCATCAACAAAACTCGGTGAGGAGAGAGGTCGGTCTAAACCTCGCCAAACTTTATGACATCAACCCTACCGCAACAAAAGGGTAGGATCTTATGTACTAACTTGGATATGTCCCCCACACCGGACTCGATAAGAATAAATACGGTCGTATAGGACCCGTTGTCCCAACGAAAATATGCAAACACATAGGGTCCGGTTATCAATCAAACGGTTCACAAGCCGACTTATGCCCTGCCTCACCAAAATGGTTTCTATATGACCACTTTGTCTATGGGACCACTGAGAAAGCTGACGTGCCAAAGCGTAAGGAGGTGTCCTTCACCAAATCCTAAGAAATAGAAATTGAACAAATGGCTAAACCATTTAACAATTTGACAAGTCTCAACGACGATATTGATAGACCGCTCGAAGGAGTCAAGCTGTTGTTTGACGATAAGGAATTTACAGCTGAGAGGAGAGAAGAACCTCCAGAAACCAAACCACAATTAGAAGATTGGGAATCTACCAATGACGAAGACTTTCATATAGCTACCCTACAAGATGACGAAGAGCACTTGCACTCAGTGTGGGGAGAGGATGACACCCCGCAAGAGAATCTTAACCCGTATAGCATCCGCCTCGGCCTTGGCCTTGGAGGGTAGGAATGCCTATGGGATTCCCCTTGTATCGTTCACCCTTGCCAGCCCCGTTGTAGGGCATGCACCAGTATAATAGAACATTTCGCCAAGTGGACCCGACATCCTACGACGGAGGAATCAAACAATTCCAACCCCGTGACGACAGAAATCGGCAATGACCTACCAACTCAATGACTGGCACCCGGAGCAGAGAATCCCGACGATTATCCGATTGATCCAGAAGGAAACACTCAACACACTCTTATAGAGTTTGAGGAGGAACTCAAACTAGACACTTCTACATTCCCAGATTTGCTACAGGTCCAAATATTTTGGATATCTCTCGAAGAGGAATGGTAACCTCCCCTAAGTGATGACAAACACTACTGGATAGATCTCCCTAGCCGAGCAAGCTAATTTAGGATTTCAAGCATTGTCAAATCAAGATGAGTTCGATACTATCTTTGATTCTAATTTAGAAGGATGGGAATGCCCTTGAGAATCCCCCTGCATTCTTCACCATTATCAACCTCGTTGCCGAGCATGTGCGCTCATCCCAACATATTATGAAGATCAAGGAAAAGAACTTGCTACCCCCTGAGGATCCTTCGGGAGATCCCCCTAAGTGGGAAGAACCACCATATTATGACTCAGAAGTGGATAGTTTGATCGATGATGATCTTTAGAGTTTCTTTGATGAAGAGGCCATTAACGTGATAGAGGAAATCCGAACATTGATGCCACTATCACCCGCGCCACTCATTCAAAAGGTCTTATTAGCTGAGGACTCAAAAAAAAAATGTCAAATTTACAATAAGGCCATATTTCTCGAAGGATCACCCGAACGACTCTAGCAGCCGTCTCGCTCCCTCAATTAGAGGAAGTAATTCTCCCAGCGCCCCTTGAGGCAACTGACCCTGTACCATATTTATTGTCAAAAATAAAAAAAATAGAAAAAATAGAAAACCCTGAAAATCTAGAAATACAAAATCTAAAAAAATCAGAAAACTTCAGAAAAGAAAGGGAACCTTTCATCCCTAACTAGATTTGTGGCCAACAAGGAGACTCTTCTCCTAAGGTTTCTATCCCATTCCCCGCATAAGAACGTAAAGCATCCCATCTAAACAACAAGTCAGTGATCATACCAGATGAGATACTTCATGACTTTGAGAGAAGAATCAATAGCCTTGACCTTTACCTTACCAAAGATCTCTCAGTCATAGATTGTGCCGATGAAGAGTTACCTTTCACAAATTCAAATCTCCAGTGTAGCAATTTTGTAGTATATGAACTCACCGAGGACAAAGAAAGAGCACCAGTTGCCTAGGAGGCACTAGACTTCTAACGGGTTATCAAGCGTTTCGATGAGCAAACCTAAGCTGCCGCAGAACCCATGGAAGAACTTAACTTGGCACTGAAGAGAAACCTAAGAAGCTATTGATTAGCGCAATGCTTAGATCTAAGGAACGCCAACAAATTACATAATTCCTGCAATAACACCTTGACTCTTTTGCATGGTCCTATGAGGACATGCCCGGTTTAGACCCGAGTTTAGTAGAACATCGCCTTGTCTTAGAACCTGATGTAAAGCCTGTTAAGCAAAAACTCCGTAGGATGCACCCATAAATTGCCCTCCAAGTCAAAGAAGAAGTCGACAAATTATACAAAGCTAAATTTACTCGAGTCATTCTTTACCCTAAGTGGATCGCCAATATAGTAGTTGTCTTAGAACCTGATGTAAAGCCTGTTAAGCAAAAACTCCGTAGGATGCACCCATAAATTGCCCTCCAAGTCAAAGAAGAAGTCGACAAATTATACAAAGCTAAATTTACTCGAGTCATTCTTTACCCTAAGTGGATCGCCAATATAGTAGTTGTCGCCAAGAAGGACTACAGAGTACGAGTTTGCATCAACTTTCGAAATCTCAACCAGGCATGCCCAAAAGATGACTTCCCACTTCCACACATTGACACTCTAGTCGACAACACCGTGGGACATGAGATGCTATCCTTTATGGACAACTTCTCTAGATATAATCAGATCAAATTAGCATAGTCTAACCAACAGAAGACTTCTTTCACCACACCATGGGGAACATACTGTTATGTCGTCATGCCTTTTGGGTTCAAGAATGCAGGAGCCACATATCAACGCGCCATAATGGCTATCTTTCATGACATGATGCATAAGTGTATAGAAGTCTACGTTGATGACATATTAGTGAAGTCCCAAATGCGAGTAGGACATGTTGAAGCGCTCCGACTAGTTTTACAGATAGCTAAGAGATACCAGCTAAAAATGAACCCAAAGAAATGTGCTTTCGGAGTCACCTCAGGAAAATTACTTGGTTTTATAGTTAGCAAGCAAGGGATCGAGGTTGACCCTGCAAAAGTCAGAGCCATCCTCGAGATGCCACCTCCCAGTAATATCAAATAATTATGAGGCCTGATAGGAAGATTGCAATTCATCAGAAGATTTATCTCTCAGCATTCAGACAGATGCGATCCTTTCTACAAACTACTTAAAGGAGGAACTGAGTATAAATGGGATGACTAGTGTCAGCAAGCCTTTGACAATATCAAGAAATATCTTCTTAACCCACCAGTACTATCACCACCTATCCCTGAAAAACTCCTAATTCTATACCTCTCAGCGAATGACAAAGCAATGGGAGTAATCCTCGGACAATATGAAGAAGACGATAAGAGAGAGAAGGCTATCTACTACCTCAGTAGGACGATGGTCGAGTACGAATGAAAATACATGTCAATGGAGAAGACTTGCCTCACGTTGGTGTGGGCCTCTACCAAATTACGACACTACTTCAGAGCATATAAAATACTAGTACTAGCATGAATGGATCCTTTGAAGTACATATTCGAAAAGCCTGCAACATCAAGAAAGATCGCTCGCTGGCATATGCTCTTGCAAGAATTCGACGTCACTTATGCCACACAGAAGTTGATCAAAGGGAAAGCAATCGCTGATCATCTCACGGACCTCCCACTCTCGAATGATGAACCCATACACGCGGATTTTTCCGACGAAGACCTATTCACGATTCATAATGAAGAGCCCGACACGACCTCATGGACCCTTTATTTCAACGGCGCTCTAACTCACAAAGGAAATTGCATCAGGATAGTCCTCCTAAGCCCAGAAGGAACTGTCATACCTAAAGTTTTTCAGCTAGATTTCCCTGTCACTAATAATGTCACAGAGTATGAAGCTTTTATAGCTGGACTATGAGCAACACTATAATTAGGAGTTAAACAGTTAAAAACCATCGGTGATTCCAAACTAGTAATTTCACAAGTGATAGGAAAATGGAAAACTAAGGAAATGAGACTAATGGCATACCTGGAAACCACTCAATATTTAGGAAAAAAATTTGAACGAATCTCATTTATGCACATCCCTAGATTAGAAAATGAGCTCGCAAATTCCTTAGTCACGCTAGCCTTGGTCATCCAAATACATGTTGGACAAAATACCAAGACCTTCTTTATTGAAAAGCTGACAGTACCCACCCACGAGGTAGCATGGACCGTCAAGAGAGAATTGCCCATCCTCCCCACAAGTACAGAACTAAAAGGAGGAATTATCTCAGAAAAGCACGTTAAGGTAGAAACCAAAGTTGCTATGTTTAGATTTGGAAAATCACCCACTAACGATGGACAACCATGGTATTTCGACATCTGAAACTTCTTTAAACATCAACACATTCCTCCATACACCACGAAAATCAAACGGAAGACTATAAGGAACCGATGCGCTCGATTCTGCATACTCAATGAAACATTATACAAAGAGGCCTTCACTAAAGGTGTACTACTACGATGCGTTACGACTGTCAAAGGATAATACATCATCGAAGAAGTGCATGCCAGTGCCTGTGGCACCCACTCTGATGGACAGAGACTCGCTGATCAAGTTATACGACAAGGTTACTTTTGGCCGACAATGATCAGAGATTGCCACCTCTACGTCCAATCCTATAAGAAATGCCAAGAACATGTCACACTCATCAAAGCTCCATCAGTTGCATTGAACACTATGACCTCGCCATGGCCATTCTCAATGTGGGCCTTCGATATCATTGGACCCTTCACAGACACAGTTCGAAACACTCAGAAGCACATGTTTATCCTTATAGCAACCGAATACTACACCAAATGGGCCGAAGCTGAATCCTATATCAAAATCACCACTTCAACACTCATGAGGTTTATCATTCGAAATATCATCACCAGATTTGGAGTACCCAGGATATTTATCACTGACAACGGACCACAGTTTATCGTGGAGAAGATGAAGAAGTTATGTAAGAAGTATGACATCGATTTACACCACTCATCACCATTCTACCCTCAAGGCAATGGATAAGTGAAAGCTATGAATAAAACATTGATTTGAATCTTAAAACATATAGTAGAAACAAGCAATGGACCCGACTGGCCTGAACGGCTACCAGAAGCGCTTTGGGCTTATAGGACCTCTATTCGTACGACAACTGGCCAAACTCCCTACCTCCTTACTTACAGGATGGAGGCAGCCCTATCATATGAGATACAAGTACCGTCTTTACGTATTCAACTCGATGATGAGTTATCCTACTCACGTAGCTAGAGCAGCTTGATGAAAAATGTCTAAGGGCAGCTGATCACGCTCAGGTATATCAAAGGAGAGTGGTTAGGGCTTACGATAAGAAAGTCCTGGAATGAACCTTTAATATTGGAGAATTAGTCTTGAAGAAAATTATGCCTTCCAAGCACGCCCATCCGAAAGGAAAATTGAAATTGAACTGGGAAGGCCCATATGTCATAACAGCCGCATACCCTGAAAATGCTTATAAATTGGCGAACCAAGACGGGGAAGAACTCCCTAGTCCTTGGAACGCCATGTATCTAAAAAGATATTACCCTTAACCCTATGATCATCACATCCCGTGGTTAGATACTTATACTTATCACCCCCGTAGTCGTCACGACCCATTCATTGGTCGTACGCCTTTAATTTTCATAATATCCTTAAGACCTCCGATTTATTGCCCGCCTTTTCTCCCTCGGGCAATTTGATCAAAGGACTAGTGACCTATCTAACATCTTTCAAAAGCATAAGTAACACCTTATCCTCATTTCCCTTTTCCCGTCATTGGAGGAAACATTAGAGCAAAAAAAAATGAAGTTGTTAGGTTCAATCAAAACTCATTATTCTTGTGCTAGCAGAGTGCTTTAAAAAAAATATGCATTTACACGTCCAAAAAAATCGAGTGAGAGCATTACGACGAATGAACAAGTCAATGAGGTTAGGGAAGCATAAGTAGACCGTGAGGACATCTCTGGTAATTTCACTAAAAGTGTATAAGCAAGCTGCGAGGGCACCCCTAATGTCCCCATACTACTAGATGCCGTCGTAAGGTGGCGAGAGGAGGATAAACTCCTGCTAACCAAAGAATATGAGATTTTGATGGTGCCGAAATATGATGAAGAGCTCGATCATGGCATCCCATATCCCCCTGAGAAAAAGACTGTTACCTACCCCTTTTGGAAAGCATTAGATACAAACTATTCCTCGCACCACTGAACCTTACCTCCCTCTGCTATTTTTATTTATGGACGATAAATTAGAAGCCCTACAGGGTACTCCTAGAAATGAAATCGAAAACTGATAAATGATGACTGATGCAATCACCTACTATACCTATCATACTTCTCCCTAATAACCATAGGATAGGATGACCACCACCCTAGGATAGACCCCTATATACAACTAACCTAAGTAAAGATGACCTCCCTGGTTCGGTGACAGTACCGATCAACCTTTTCTTCAAAACTAACTCACCAAATACCCATGACTGCTTATAGACCCAAAGTGCTCATCTTGAAATCCAAAAAAGCTCCATTGCAACTTGACGCTGGGGTATTTTTTTTAATTAGAAGAAGAATCATATTAGAAGCGCCAGCTTGTCCATAAAGAAGACAAGAAACAATGAAGTTACCATTTAAAAAGTGCTACCAAAGATACCATATTGCCAATCCTATCACGCCTACACTGGGGCATTTTTATTTTTTTACTGTTTTGTTATTATTTCTATTTTGGCTATTTGCTTTCCCTGTTGCATTATTTTTATTTCAAAAAAAGAAAAAAAAAAAAAAAAAAAAAAGAGGAAAAGAGAAAAAAAAAAAAAAAAAAAAAGAAGAGAACACATATCCATCTTTTGTTACCAGACTCCGATCTGAGAAGCTTACCCCCTTGACAACTAGCAAGGGAAAGAACAAAACTACTAACAGTATTACTTTTACATGTGCAGATACGCCAGCAACCTTCAACCATCACTAGGCCAGCTCAGCAAGCGTCCCAGTCCCAATGACAGTTGATGGCGCTAAAGCAACTAAAAGTAAAAGTAGATGCAAGAGGTAACTAAAAGAAAAGGAGCCAATCAGGTACATCTAAACCCAGAATCTCATTATATCTATAAATGCCAAATCTTTTCATTTCTTTTTACACCTATCACTGGGGACACCCCCCAATATATACAACAACACACATGCTATAGATACATAAGCACACATACACCCCTACTCCCTACACTGTCGCTAGGACGGTCGAGTACTACTGTCCCCAGCATCATCCGCGCGGAGGTCCGTAGACTGGTCCTCTGAAAATACAATCCCGACATCCGGAGTCGGCGGAACCTCTAAGTGACGAGGCCCTGCCATAGATCCTCCCTCACTCGTCTAGCTAACAGACCGCCTCGATCGAGAACGAGGAGGATACCCTGCCAGAATATCACAAATAGCCGAATCCCTATGAGCATCATCCCTGACACGGTCATGTGACGTGTGACGAGACTGTCCAGTAGAGGAACCCGTAGCCCTCGACTCCGACCCATCAAGCTGACGAGCCAGCCTATGTATCCCCCACTCACTCCTCGCCAAACAATACTACAACCGATCTAGGATCACCTGCATCTCCGCTCGTGTCATCTGACGTGCCGCCTCTAATGCCTCAGTCTGAGTCCTCTGTGTGACCATCATCTCAATGACCAGGTCCTCCTGACTCTACGTCTCCCCAAGGACTCGTCTCGCCTCAGGAGTGGCGCGCGCTCACGCAGCCTCTAGACGCGCCTCCTCAAGCTGACAAACCTGCATAACTGCACCAAGTCAAGCGAAAACTAATATATATACATGAACAAAATAAGAAACTTTGAGGTAAAGAACCATACCAGATCCAGCCTCTCCCTCAGGAGTCGCTCAACTGTCTCAGCGGTCACTGGATCAGCAGGAAGCACAGGAGGGACAACAAACGTAGGCTGTTACAACAAGAACATATAAATACATCAGAAAAATACTATAATGACAAATAAACTATAAACACAATAACTAAAATATACCTGAGTAGGGATAGGAATAGACTCCTGAGGGGGAGCCTCTGGAGCGGAATCCGGAATAGCCTGCAAAGAACCAAATAATCCAACACAAGATATATCAGAATAAAATAAAGATGGAATAATCGAAAATTAATTATCCCACATCAAAAGAAACTTTACCTAGCTCTCTGGACGTAGAGAGGCAGCAATCGCCTCCCTCGTCTGAAGATCCTCGGCAACCTGATGCTGAAATGCCACATGATATTAGTAAACTAATAAGAAAGTAAAACAACGACACCTAATAAACTAATGCAATGACACAAACCAGGCGAAAGATTGAATTGAACTTACCTAGTGATCTAGCTCGGCCCAAAGCTGAGCCATCACTGGATCCTCCCGACTGGAGGAGGCAACTGAAGACGGCTCGAATGTCGGAATGGGACCTCCGGCGGCCAGCTCGGTTCTCTATAAATAACAATAGACACATCAGTTGATAAGCTCACGATGCTAACAGTGCTAAATTATAAGGACACTTACCAATTGATTAATCTCAGATTGTAGGTTGGGCTCTACCTCCCAGTTGGCCTGCTGCTGACTACGTAATAACTCCATCATCGCCATCTAACGAGCGACCTCATCCTCCCTCGCAGACTATCCAAAAGAAAATAAAATGAGACACCACAACCATGTTAGGGTGACCAGCAGACGAAGTCTACATAATACAAAAAAAATATAAATTAACTCACCAGGAGCTGTCGAACCTCCTCTAGCTAAACCCCTAACTCATCCTCCGCTGCCCTAGCCTGAGCAACCGAGGAGGCTAAAGACTACAGCATCTCCTCATTCGGATGAGGAGCACACTCTACCTGCTCCATCGCCCTATGGAGAGCACCTAATTCCCCCTGCACGCTCGCGGTGAGATAGCCCTACTCTAATGCAGCCAACCTCTCCCTCAAAGCTTACACCGACTCTGGCCCACCAATTGCGAAAGAGCCACTCCCATGGAAGGGACGTGTGAAGAGGCGCCCGCCACCCAACGCACTAAACCACTGCACATTCTCCCGGGTGTCTGCCTCGTCACGTGCCCCCTAACCCTGGTCCCCTCGGCTCTAAAAGCTACTATCTAAAGAGCCATCCGCGCCGTAAAATTCTGGCCAGGAGGGCCGGCCATCCTCTTCGCCACTCTATGGTGAATCTCTGGAGGGACTCCCTGAGCAAGCCCTAGCTGCCGCACTACTCAAGAAGTGTGGATCCTCTCCACCCTCTCAAAATAATGGACCCATATATCCACAACGAAGAAGGGTTGGCCAAACTGAATCACTGGTACCTCCGCATCCTCTGCATCCTCATACGGCCTCCAGATCACCTACAACAAAACAAACATGCCGACCTCTCAATGAAGGCCCAGATCCTAAAACACCAAAACAAAAGCAGCATATGCATGACGATTTCTACGTGCCCTGCATGCATGTCCTCGAAGAGGCTGCGCGCGGTCTGAAGATCTGAAGACCAGCGACGACCCCTCAACGCCTCCCTCCACACGTGCATCTACGGGAACGTAAACCTCACCTCCAACGGAACCACCGAGCGAAGGAAAGCAAAATGATCATACGCCCAAAACTGAAAGAAAAAGTAACAACAATAATAGTGACACATAAAGAGAAACGTTTACCATTAAAAGACCTAAAATTAACCAAACTAAAGACATCACGATGCTAATTAATTAAAACTCACCTAGATGAACAGAAGGAAACCTTCGATCGATGTGACACCCTGTCCCCGTTGGTAAAGCTGCTCATAGAGATGCGCCAGTGCGACCGCACCCCATGCATAGGTAGGGACTCGATCCAAATCTCCAAGTACCATAAAAAACAATCTAGTGACGCATCCCCGAGTCGAAGAAGAGAAAAGTACGGCACCAAGTAAGTGCATCAAGAACGCTCGAAGCACTCTATCCGCAACCAACCCCGGCTCCACCATGGGCTCCCAACCCACCACTACTGCACAACGCGCCTCATAGGTTGCCTTCGCCTCCTAGTGGCGCCTCAAGGGGACGAAGCCACTCGCAAATATATCGAAAAACCAAGTGACTCAAACTACACCTGGCCCTGAGCCGCTTGACCTATACGGCACACCCAAGATCTTCTCACACACCTCTAAATAGTGTCCTGCCATCCACCCTGTGATCGGCTCGCCCTCAAAACGAAGACTGGTGATACGAAACCAGTCCTCTGGAGTTGGCAATATCATGCCTACTGGAAAGAGAAACGCCTGATGCTCCTCCCTCCACCTCTCTAAGATCGCCGCGATCAGGCTACAATCGACCTGAAAGGGCTTCAACTCCATGATCGGTCCGAAATTAAAAGACACTAGCCGCGCCTGCTGAAACTCTGATAAGGCACGATACCAAACATGAGACTCGGCCCATGCCGAGCTGATAGCCAGCTGTAGGGGCTCCTATTAAACAAAACATAAACAATAACAGTAAAACTAACACATATTTATGACGAAAGGCAAACGAATTTTTAAAAACTAAAAGTAAGCCAAACATGCCCCAAACACAAAAACAATTTACAACAAACACGCAAAACGTGATAAGAACAATTGAGTAGAAACATAACCTACCCTTAGATGCATTTATGATGCATGAGTGAGCACACAATCAATCATTAATGCAGGTTTGACATAAATTAGAAGGGTTCCAAATCCTAATAAGCCTATGTCATAACCTAAGTCACTAAGGAAATGGGAGAACTCTTGCTCATGAGTGCTTACCTGGCCTCAAGCAAAGAAATCCTCCAGCAGGAAGTGCCTGCGATCCGGATGCTCCGCAGCTGCACCCTCAGCTCCCTTACCCACGGGTATCTCACCCTCGCCTTCAACAACCCCCTGCTCAACCTCGAGCACCTCCTCCCTGACCACCGACTGGTCAAACTCTAATACCTCCTCTCCAACTGCCTCCCCAACATCCGCCTCCCCGACAACATAAGTCTGGAACTCAGAAGCCTCACCTATCTCGGCCCCTAACATCCTCTCTAACTCAGAAAGAGTAAGATTGCACCCACCACCACCCTCAGACTCCATCCTAGAACAGTGAGCTCGAGAAACTAAAGAGAATGGAAGAAACGACATTTGAAACGGATGACCAGATCACGAGATATCACGAAAACACGAAAACTAGAGCGCACGAAAACAAGAAAACTAGAGAATCAGAGACCAAAATGGATCGCACGACAAAAATGAGAAACTTTAAGCCATTTATAGAGAACAGTCGAATCGCACGCTTAAATCCAAGAGATCAAACCAATCACACGCCACCTTAGTAACGTTTAATTCAGATTACACGACCGATCTAGAGCGCGCAATCTAATCGTCGCCCACTCAAACTAACCCGACCACTTGGTTGCGCGTCGCCTTTCAGGCGCATAACCACATCAAGCAGACGAACCAGCGCGCGTGAATATCAATAGTCACTTCCACAGTAACCACCACCGCCTTAATCTAGCACCACTCACCAGGTGTTTAATTCAGTTAAACGACCGAACACTGACGCTTAATAACTTCTTGACGGCTTGGAATACGCATTTTAAACTTGGTGTGTAATTAATTTAAACACCCAGAGGGATGGGCGCAATTCCCTGGAAAACAAAAAAATATACAAATACAAAATAACACTTTCACAGACCTAAACTAGGAGATTCCTAACACCACTTACCGGTCCAAACCATCTCCTTGTCAACACCGATCCAAGAATACCCCTAACTTGGAGAAATATACGTCCTAAAAGGAGCAGAATGCCCCGACACCGTTCGCACACCCCAACCAAAGCTAAAGAAAAAAAATAAAAGGAAACTTGCCCCAAACTAAGACCAAAGCTAAACACAAATTTTTGTCTCAACTAAAACTAAAAAGAATACCCTCATATCACACACAACCCCAATTAATATTAATTAAACAACCAAAAGAAAAAAAATGCCCCCTTTTTTGTTTGTATACTAAGACTAAACAAAAATGTCCCCATCATTTATACACTCCAACTAAGCCCAAACTAAATCAAAACAAAATAAATACTCTTAACATGCCTCGATCCAGAATAAATAAATTAAACAAATAAATCTCACACTCCAAATAAATCAAATAAGCTGCAAAAAAAACTAAACTGGAATTTACAAAAGAATTAAAATCATAATAACTTCATAAATAAATAAATAATTATAAAATACACCGAGGGCATACCCTCTGAACATACGACTTAAAATAAGAAACTAAAAATCAGCACGTTCAGGCAATCCCTGAATCCGGATTTATTCGGAAACTAGAGATCTCGGATAAACATGGAGAAAGGAGGCGCCCTGAACGAATTTTAGCTGTAATAATCTCTTCCCCTTGCCCTGAGACAGCAGAAAAGAAAGAGTGGCTCACGGAAAGCCACCCAGGACCTGCAGGATCCACCCTTAGGAGCTCACCGTGGAAACACTAAAAAGGAGGAACAACTAATGCTGAATCCACAAAGCCTACCGAGGAAAAATGGGCATTAGCCACGAGAATTATGACCCTGCCTTTTCCTTGACTTTTCTTTCTACCACATTTTTCTCCTCCATCTCTTCCCTTAGCATGGGAGCAATTCGACCGCTACCTTACATTCCCAATCCCGTTCATTCTCAAGAGCCCACACAATAAATACAATTCTTCGGGTTTAATACCCGGGATACAAAAGAGAAGGGAAGAAAAGACATTAATTAATAATATAAAAAAAAGCCCTAAGAGAATGCCTCAAAACTTTTAATCCCAAACTTAAATAAATAAAAAGAAAGAGCCCAAAACTTTTGGCTCACACATTTATAAACTATACTCCTTAAACTATAGAATGACAAGTATAATATCCTGAAAAAGTGAGTGTTTAACTTTGACCTCGGGATTCGTGCCCGATCGATCGTAGGTTTGACTAAGTGATGGTCAAACATTGAATACATGAAGTGATGAACTGATGCGATACAGATGTGACTTAAGTATAGTGAATGTTATTGGTTTAGAGATACATACACCTATCTCTGGTGTATGTGTTTAACACACAAGCAGGAGAGAAGATATAAGGGTTAATAACCCTAAAATCCCTTTTATTGGTTGTTGAAGAGAGAGTTAAGAAGAGAGAGAGAGAGGGAGTAAAGTGGAGTTATGGAAGCTTAGAGTTAAGGCAAATCAAGAGGAGATTAGAGCATTGAATGCTGATTCAACGATTGAGGAGCCGTTGAAGCGGAATGATGGAACCCTAGCCATCAAACCCAACAAATCAACCCTTTGAAGGATTTATTAAGGTTAGTGTGATTTGATTTCAATATATAGAGAATGGATGGGTGAAATTCTGTCTAGCATGTTTAAAATCATAGATTAAAGACTTAGAAAAAGAAGGGAAAATAAAAGGAATGAATTTTGAAAGATCAGCCCGAAAGTGGGTTAAATCTGGCCAAATCGATTAATCGAAATAGAGGTTCGATTAATCCATTTTGGCCTAGAAGTTGAAAGTCAAGGATGTCCGATTTCGATTAATCGAATTAGATTTCTATTAATCGATTAATCTATTTGGAAGGTCGATTAATCGATTTGGAAATCAACTAATCGACTGCGTACCTCCAGTGGCTGGAGAAACTAGACCTGGGGAAATCGACTAATCGAGTTGAGAAATCGATTAATCGACTTTGGATTTCGATTAATCGATTAATCGATTTCAGACTTTGACTACTTGATTTGAGAATCGACTTTGCAATGCCAGAGATTTCGATTAATCGATTTTGGATTTCAATTAATCAATTTTGGGAATCGATTAATCGATTTGAGTTTCGATTAATCGATTTTGGGAATCGATTAATCGATTTTGGCAGATTCAGTTGACTTTTGAATTGAACTTGGAGGTTCATGGAAGGTCTAGGACCTTCTCTATTGCAGCTTTAATGATGCATTACATGTGTTGTGATGTACCATAGGTGGTACGTGTGAAAGCGAGCACAAGGAGCCGTGTCGGACCTTGATACTTGGACCTCCAGAGAATTGAGGTAGGGAACACCTTGAACATTTACTTTAATTGTAAGAGCATGTATGTAGTGATATGCTTATCAAAAATTAAAAATGTTTTAACTATGAAAAGCTTTGTGAAAATGGGTGTGTGTGTGACACCAAGAATGTGAAGAAAGGCATCTGTGTGATGCGAGTAACTAAGATCAAGAAATCTAATGAGAATGAGGCATCCCCAGAGGATGAGAAAGTAATAAAGGCATTTGTGTGATGCGAATAAGTTATATATCCTAGGGATGTATATCCGATTGAATAATTACTGTTGAGGCCTAACTGATATAAGATAGCACTTTATACGGTGAATAACTATATGTAAAGCACATATTATTTTTGTTATTTGAGGTTTGTTTAGAATACCCCACCGACGTGGCTGGATACCCACGACTGACGCGGCAGGATATCCGTGACCGGTATGGCGGCCAATCCGTACACCAGTACGGAGGTCTATCCGTAGGCAGTAACCACATCCCAGGAATGTTGAGTGAGATTTAACCCCGCCGCCTAGTGAGAAAGGGGCTTGGGTAGTATTCCCAGGGAATACATTATTTACAACTGTCTATTTAGGCGACGATGGTGGGTATTCCATCGGGGCTCGATGTTATATTGCTCGGGGATTACTTAAGTTGAAGATTTAAGTTTTTCTTTAGGCCTGTTCAGTATCATTCATGATAAATCAATAGTAAAGTAAGACATGCAAATTTTCAGTAAACTTGAATGCAAATCATCAGCTTTTAAACTATTTTTCTAACAAATGCATAGACACATCATGCTTGAATATCATGGAATATATGTGAGATTTTAATTTATATGTTCATTGTGTTTGTTCCCTATTGAGCTAGGATGTAACTCACCCTTTAGACTATACATCGCAGGTTCATTGTTAGCAGCAGCTGAGGCTTTGGGAGATGTAGATCCGGGAGATTCGAATTACGTACCTGGGGACGAATTGGAGCCTCCTCCCGAGGACTTCTTCTAGGAGGCTCCGCTGAGTACTTTGAGAGAGTTTTTTAGAGCAGATTGTATGGCTTGGTATGTCAAGCCTTTATTTTGTCAAACAATGTAATTAGATGGATAACTCTTTTGGGTGAACCATCTGGGGTGATCAGTTTATCACTGATGGTTCGGATTGGTTCTCTGTTCATGCAGTGGCATGAAGGTAGAACTGTCTTTTGTTTGTGCCATATGGGCATATTACTTTTTCACTTTATGAAATCATTTGCTTTATTTATCTATCATTGCTTATTATACCAATGCTCCGTGCATAGTTTTGGGGCACGGTCTGGAGGATCTTGCTGATGGCATAGGTTTCGGGGTGCCGAAATTCGGGCTGTCACAACAAGTGTTACATCTTTAAAGCCTTCTAATCTAATCTAATCTAAACCAAACACATACCCCCTAAAAGACCACAGTCCATGACAAACATAGATGAACCAATAATTACACAACACTTAACACCCTGAGAGGCACAGATCCTAAGCAAAATGGAAAAACCAATAGGATTTAGACATTTATTACCCATCTAGAACCTTTGAAAACTCACACTTTTTCAACCTCATGTTGAACACAAACAAAAGACTAAAACTCAAGTTAAAATCAAACCTTAAACCAACAAAAACTCTAAATTAAATAAAAAAAACAACAACAATTCTCTAGAGTGACACCCTGAACAGTTTGAAAAAATGCCCCCGATTAATCAAATAGAACCAAATAAATTATCTAAACCATGCTCAATAAGATGAATTAACATCGAGATAAGCCCCGAATAAATGAATCCTAAAAATCAAGCTAAACTAAACCTTAAAACTAAGTCAAACCAATAAGATAAATCCAACTAATCCGTTAATAAATTTAAACGAATAAACAAGCGTAATAAGAACAAAAGAAATGCCCCTTCATTTATAATTTAAAATTTTACAATTATCACCGAAGGCATACCTCCTGAACTTACAACCCAAAATGAAAACCTAAAACTTTAACCTACAACCCAAAACAAAAATTAGGTTCGAAACTGAGACAAAGCAAGGAGCAGATTCTGCTTGGAGCGTCCAATCAGGGACTTCAAGGAGCATTGGTTGGGAAACACATCCCCCCACTTTTTACTCCTGCTCTTCCGCCATCTTCGCCTCCTCCACCGCCGACGCTTCAACGTTGCCTTCACTGCTCCTTAAAAAGGATAGATATGAAGACAAACGCACTCATTCTCAATACCGCCCACTCCCAGAATAACGTCGTCCACGAGCATTACTTCGGGACGGAGATCATGCAAAATAACGAATATAGGTAGAAATGACATTCCAATCAAATGGTTGGATTGCTCAATATCACTAAAATAAGAATTTCAGAGCACGAGATATTCAGAAAAGGTCAAAACTCGAGACTAAATCAGAATGAAAAACAAATGAAAGCTCTATTGCTTATATAGAATATGGAGTCAATCACGCGCACCAACACGTGCGTTTAATTAGATCACGTGGCGCACAATCTAGAACACAAGCTCTGACCCGAGCGCGCAATAAAACCATCGCGCGTAGCCTATGAACTGCGCAAACCAATTAAACGACCCGCTGTAAACACACAATACGAAAGGTCACCTGTACACTGACCAGGTGATGCTTCAATCACGCACAAGGATTACAGTGCATAATCCAATTGCACGCATACATGCGCGCGCGTAAATGACCCGTCAAGCCTGAGATTGCATGCCTGAAAGCAGGCGCGCAATCACGTTGAGCGCCCAAAAACAAGCACGTAATACCTAACTTTGGATGAAATCTACACCCTCACACCTTTGTATTTCATCTTGGTCAAGATTCTTCTGTCCCATCGCGGCCAACATTCTTCTATCATGTTGTGGTCATACCCTTTGTCCCATCGTGTAGCCTCACAGACTACCCTGACAAAAAAAAAACCTATTCACCCGTCCTATAGCATCGATCATCCCCTAATCCCGTCACGGCAAGACATCTACTCTTTACCATAATACTCTCACGACCCCATCACGATAACGTGAACACATGCGACATCACCTCAATACCCAATCCCATCATAATTAATTAACCTCATGACTCATTATAAAAGGCCGAAAATAAACCGCCCAAAGATGAAGTCAATCACAACGTTGCCACGACGCGATTTCTTTTGTAACCCAAGATCCACCAAAGAAAGACAACAACGTTCCATCGCGCAATAACATCGTACCAATGTCCGGTCATTAACTACGTTCAGTCGACGTCCCATCGCAAACCTCCCTACCTGGAAAAGAAAGCTTAGACAGCACATGCCATGCCATATGACGAAAAGAGGGAAAGCTTAGTCATGTCCCATTGCTAAGGCAACAGACTCTCTATCTCTCTCTTTCTCCCGAATTAATTCCCAGGTACTATCGCGACATCATTTCTCCCAAGACATTATATCACAACTGCCAAGTCTTGCCACAGCATGACCTGAAGAGAAGAAGTCTCCAAAGTCCCATCGTGACATCACATCCGGAGCACTACATCACAATAATAGCCACAAAGTCTCATCGCGACACTACAACACCACCACAAACCATACAAGCTATGTGCAACCCAGGTAAGTATTACCCTTTTTTTAATTACTCGATATTGCCTATAAATATAGTTAGCTATGATTAAATCAAATATTTTCAAAACTCGTCTCTCTTGACTCATGAATCACTGTAGTCCTCCCATAAGCGACAATCATCAGTACTTGCTAAGAAGGTTAGACGGAGTATCCAACATGCCAAGTGTCATCTTGACAACCACAATAATGGTCGGGTCCACAAATCCCGTACCGGTGGATCTGCTCAGCGACGTCTCGGAAGCCACATTTTCTGCCATTTTACCACCGAATTGATCTTAAGTTAAAACCCCTAAAATTTCAAAATCTCAAAACCTCTTTATTTCAAAAAAACAAAAAAAAACCTTTATTTCATAAAACAAAATCTCTTACTTCAAAAAAAAAAAAAACTACCAAAAAAAAGAGAAATAAAAAAAAAATAAAGCAACAAGATAAATAGACCCAACTGACCTTCCTTTAAATGCCAAAAATTTTGATTAAGCGCCCCCTCACCCGTGCACAATAAATTACACTTGAACCCGACTTTTTATTTCTAAGACTTCTGAACTTGCAATCAAGCGCATATCCCACTACGCAAAATTGAATCAAGTGCATACTCTACTGCGTAGAATCATTTGTTCAGACGCCCAACTTAGAATACCCAATTTACAGACCAACCCTTGAACTTGCAATCAAGCGCATATCCCACTGTACGAAATTGGATCGAACGCATACGCCACTGCATAGAATCATTAGTTCAGACACATTAGAAGTAAAATTCCCAATTTATCTACCTCCGAACTCCAAATGAATCAAGGGTACATGCCACTGCGCAGAATTAAACTGAGCACACCTCACAAGACCCCCACTTCAATTACTAGCCCAAATCAACCATTCCCCTGAGAAGCCAAACAATGAGTATATTTAATCTAAGAACTTACAAATGCCTATTAGAAAAGGAACACCTGATGCGCATTTGTGTGAGCAATGACGCGCCCGGTCTGACATGACTTGCAAAAGATTTTGATATTACATGATACTTCATCTTTTATTATTATCAGTCCCTGGACCTTGTTTTGGACATTTGATTGATGTCTCGGTACCTCGATTGCGTAAAATCCCTCTGTTAGCTCGCGCCATACGACGGGATGTGCCATGCACCCACAGACCTGAAATGTGCCCTTCGACAGCTACCATTTGTCCTTCAAATGCTCTATTTTAACTTGCGTTGATAGATAAGAAAGCCAAGCATGTCATGTCAACATCACCAATTTACATTTGTGAATTCCCAAGAGAAACGAGAAGACACCTCGAATGAGAGGTGTCTACTTCTTCAATGCGTTCTTACTTCGCAAGAGCACGCCAAAGAGGGGCATCTGTAGATACCCCATTTTGCCTTCTCGGGATATACTTTTTATTCGGTCAACCATTGACCTTATAACCCTGATATGGAAACCATGCACTGAAATAATAATACATGAATGAACACAGGCTGAAACAATAGCTTTGTGGCTCAGATCCTGACATGGGGAGACTATATACTGAAATAATAGTATATAGTCAAAATGCAGACTGAAATAATAGTCTTGCATTTCAATCTAGAGACCAGACCTGGATAACCCCGAACTAAGCGCATGAAACCCAGTGCGTAATTCGATTGCACGCCACACCACAAGCGCACAATCAGTCCCTCTTTTAGACAAAACTTCCTTTCTCAGACCTATTCGAGACTCGATCACACACCTAAAACCAGACGCACGATGGGATTGAGCGCCACACAACCAGCATGCAATTGGCCTACACCCGACCTAGTCTCACTACCCTTAACTCTTAAGTTTTCTTGATTAAGTACTTATGACTAAACGCTTAATCAGATTGCGCACCTCCCATCACGCGCACAATTAGCCCTAATTTTGTTAGGACGGGGAAACTTGCTGAGCTAGTCAGCCGGTTGCTCACTGAGTCGGTGACCGACTCAAAGCGATTAAGCGCCAGTAAGTAGGCGCGTAATTCGGTTAAATGCAAGAAACTGGGCGCGTAATTGAGGAAAAACCTATAAAAGTTTTTCTTCAATTCGACCCAGGGGGTTGGACTTTTTTAAGAATTTTTTCAAAATTTGAGTGATTGAAAACTCCGAGAATAGAACAAACACAGAGAGAGACCAAGCCATGATCCCGAGATTCAAATTCTGAGCTTTAGATGATTCTCCTCTATAACCCAGACCCTAGGTAAGGATTTAATTTTTTTTTTATCTACGACCATAGCTTCTAGTCTCTAGATGTAGGAATTCTATTAATTTTTATTTTTAGGCTTAGACCATAGCACCCTTTTCGGATCGAAACTCTATATATCTGGTTCCAGTTCTTTATTTCTAGAATCAGCCCTTAATCTATCGGTCTGATACATCGATCCTAGACTTTAATTCAGTTTTAAAATCTCGATCTACAATTCTGTCATTAATTTCTGGTTCTAATCTTTTGATTCAAAACCAGTCCTTAATCATACAGCCTGATTTTCTGATTTCAGACCCGAATTCAATCCTCAAAATTTAAATTATAATTTTAATTCCCTATTTTAATACTTTCAAAAATCTTAAATATTAATTCTAGTTTTATAATTCCAGTTTACAATTTAATTCATAATTATTATTCTGAAATCAACTCTTAAAAGCCCAAAATACTATTTTACGGTCCAAAAATCAATTTGTCTTTAATTTCAGCCACCCGATTTGCCCAAGGGAGCTTACAGAGGGTACTCGAGAATGATGCCAATCCTCCTTAACATAGCAGGACCAAACCCCCTTTTTTTAGGAATTTTAGAATTAATTAATTGTTTTAGTTTTATACTTTAGTATAATTGATTAGTAGGTTTATTTTATTTCAGCATGCTTAATTAATTAAGTGTCTTAAATCTTAGTGTGACTGATTAATCTCTTTAAATATGAATTTAATTGATCAATTCCTTGCTTCAATTAGAATTTAATGGAATTAATTTCGTTGCTTCAATTAGATTTTTTTTAGCATAGTTAATTCATTACTTTAATTAGAGATTTTTTATAAAATCAATTTATCTATTTTAATCAGATTTGATAAAAATTAGTTTATTCATTTTAATTGGATTTCAATAGCATTAATTCCTTTGCGTAAATTAGAGTTTTAGTAAAATCAGTCTTTTATCTCAATTAGAATTCTAACAGGACTGTTATAATTGCTAGTTAGAATTTCAATAGAATTGTTATACCTGATTTAATCAGAATCTTAATACAATTAGTATGCCCAGACTAATTAGAATTTTACCAGAACTATTACACATGCACTCCTTGTACCAATAGGAGACCGAAGCTAACTGGACTTCTAGTAATATTGGGAAACTAATAGTAATTAGACTTCTAATAGAATTAGGAAATCAACATTAACAGGACTCCTAATCGGATTGGAATAAACCTATATAACCAAATTCATAATAGAATCATGGAAGTCTAAACTGACTAGAATTATAACCATAAAGGAAAATAAAAAGGAAACTAAACTATCTAACCCAAGGAAAAAAATGTTGCTGACGTTCGCAGGCAGACAATTCAGTATAGAAGTAACCCATACCCACTCTTAAGCGTGATCATTGATGTGTTACAGCATCAATAAATATCTGCAGCTGGCGATCGCAATTAATTAGAAACCTCCCTGAAATATCCCTTTATTTTTAACATTCCAAACACCGCATCGCTAGAGTCCTCCAGGACAGAATTAGAAGCCACTGATTCAACGAGAACCGAGAGAAACCTAGAAAAAGTGCGCACCAACACAAGGGTGGGTCCATCATCCTATATCGAATTTGTATCTTGGAAACATCTTTGTATGACAATGGACCCGCCTTCCGACCTTGTTTCTTATGGGGGGTTTGGGACCACCATACTTTCCTCTTTGGGCGTGGGGCCAGTTTCTTAATGAAGTGGCTTGAGAGCTAAATGAGGGCGAGCTCATGGGCCTGGGTCGACTTGGATTGGCCCGACTCCCATCTTTTCTTGAGGTCCCTCCTCTTTAGGATTTTATACATGTGGCAGCTTCCTCTTGGGAAGTGGACACCCACGTTCTTCGTTTGGGGAATCGTGAGTTGACGCCCACACTTGAAGAGCTCTCTAATTTATCGGGCCTGAAATTGCATAGAGGCCTTTCAAGAGTAACACCAAAACCGGTTTATGCTAAAGTCGTTCTCACAACTTTAGGTTTGAAATAATTTGATTCGGAGAGAAGTCTCATTGGTGGGCCCACCAGGTGTTCTGTGAAATTTCTAAGAGAACTTTTCGGCGACGAATGCCTAAGGAAATTGCCAATTAGAAACATTTATAATGTGAAGGCTTTCGCTCTCTGTCTTGTCTTTGAGGTACTCTTCTATACTGGGGGAGAGAGATTCTCATTGGCACTTTGCGATGTTTTAGCAGAATTGGAGGAAGGTCGTTCTATGATACATCTGATTTCGACAGAGCTCTATCGCTGCCTTGATGCCTTTGCTCTGGGCAAGGTGAAGTGCCTTAGGGGATATCTGATTCTGTTCTAGGTCTGGCTAGGGGAGCACCTCACTGTTTTGGGACCCATGCCATGCTTTTATGTTGCTCGTGGTGAGGTGGCCCACTGCTTTTTGGGTAGATGCCACAAGCTGCCCCAGGGGGATATTCAAAAGTTGAAGCTTTGGCTAGCTGAAGCTGACCTAGTATGGAGGCTTCCCTGGCTAGATAGGTCTTTCCCAGTGGTTCGTTCTAGAGATCATGAGGGCATCACCCTCCTTGGTTTGACTGGTAGCACCTACTATTTCCCATTTCGGGTACTGCGCAAGTTTGGTTGCCTTCAGCAGGTGCCTTTGTGATGAAACCGCCCATGTGTGACTTGATTTTCTCCCGGGGATCCTCTGGGGACATGGATAGGATAGCTATTCTTTGGGAGATGCATCAGTCGACGCACATGTGTGATCTATAGTAGGGTCCATTGGTTTTATCCTCCCTAGAGTATGAGGCTTGGCTACTGTCCATGAGGTCTTCTACTGATTAATTGATCAAGCAGAGAGCAGTGAAGTAGAGGGACCTTGGCCGAAGGAGTCGATGCTCCAATCTCGTATTGAGCTATTAGTGGACGAGAAGTGGGTCCTGCATGAGCATATAGAGAAGCAAAAGGTTAGAGCAGAGGTGGCAGAGGCCAGGGCTGATATAGCTGAGTGGAAGGTCCTCCGTCTGGGAGGAGCCTTGAATGATGCTCATGGTGCTGCTGACGCTTCCCGAAAGCAGTATCGAAGTCTTCATGGTCACTGGATGACCGAGCGGGATGTTCGGGAGGACGCCTTGCGTGCAGAGATCCATGCCCTAAAACGCAAGTTGGGTCGTTGATTCCATACTGTACATATCTTTTTGCATAGATCAAAACCATAGAAGGGGGCATGAAAAGTCCCTGTTCTGATACATCTCTTTGGTATATATATTTCTTTATGTTTTTGTTATTTTTGCACTGTTGTAAAAAAGAAAGAAAGAAGCTAGACATAACACAGATTATTTTTTAGGATGTGGTGTCAGCAGTATATGGGTTTGTACACGAAGAAGGGAAATCTATTATCTCACAACAAGAGGGTCATTTCTCCCTTCTTTAATTAATTGATTTTTTTTATTTTTTTGAGATGGACAAGGCATATTATGGGCACAAAAAATGGAAAAGGAAAGTCTATTATCTTTTTCAAAAGTGGTCTCCTTGTCCCGCGATGGTGCACATAGTGTGGGCATGAAAATGGGAAAGAGAAATTTATTATCTTTTTCAAAAGTGGGCTCCTTCCCCTGTGGTGGTGCACACAGTATGGGTATGAAAATAGGAAAGGAAAATCTATTATCTTTTTCAAAAGTGGGCTCCTTCCCCTGTGGTGGTGCACACAGTGTGGGTATGAAAATGAGAAAGAAAAATCTACTATCTTTGACAAAAAGTGGTCTCCTTCTCCTGTGGTGGTGCACACAGTGTGGGTATGAAAATGGGAAAGGGAAATCTATTATCTTTGACAGAAAGTGGGCTCCTTCCCCTGCCTTTCCTCTTATTCCTCTCTCTCTTCTCGGATGCCTCAATCACCGGGATGAGGTGATGGGTCCACTTTTGAGCATGGTTGAACTCCCTTACGTGGTTGGATCTGAGTGAATTTCAACAATTTTACCAAGGCCGGAACATTTATCCCTTCGGATTGAATCGACCTTTTTCTCCTTACCCTGGGTCATACGTTTGACGGTGCAGTCATGAAAACATTCTTGGTCGGGACCCGGATTTGAGCTAACAAGAGCGGCCCAGCCGGAAAAGGATAGCACGGGAAGGTGACCAAAGGATCCATTCTTATTTCTTTTTCAACTCTTTCTTTCAATTTTTAACTTTCTTACTCACAACGCCTAAGGTGAGTTTTCGTCGTACCCGTTGTTTCCCTCTTTTTACCTGTAGCACCCTCTTAGGTTTTCACCACATCCATGGGTTTTTATTTTTACCCCCAGCGCCCTTTCTGGTTTTCACCTGGTCCACACAAACTCGCTCTTTTTACTCGTGGCGCCCTTTCGGGTTTTCACCACGTCCATCTTGCTTTGAGCTTGTATATATTTTATTTCTTTTTCTTTTATTTCTCCCAAAAGCTACAGCATGGACGTCGTTTTCATCATAGCCAGTTGGATGGGATTCTTTTTGTCCCTCATCTTGGCTCGTGCCGACTCAACGGATATTGTGACTGCTCGTAGACTTTAAAAAGGGTTTTTCCTCGGGATGTATCGTGGCCATGGGTAAGGTTAGGAATTTTGAAGGTATTCTAGGATTAAAAGGTTTCCTTGATTGGGTTCTAATTGCCGTAATACATTTCTTCCTTGGGAAACTTTGACTGTACATGCCCACTTTTTCTTTTCTACTTTTTTTTGTTCTTTCCAGACAATCTCTTTTTGGGGTTTGGCTTTTCTGATTTTTTTTTGGATTTTGATGGTAACTCTTTTTCTCTTCCTTTTTTTGGTATATACACATTTTCCTTTTTTTTTCCTTTTTTATTTTGGGAGGGGTTTATAAAAGAAAAGGCTCATGGCTCAAAAGGGTGTAGCAAGGGTATGAGTGTTCAGGGATGCTTTTGGCTACTTGGTTTTAAAATGATGGCCTCTTCTGAGGGTCCTTAAGCAGTCACGTATCCATTTTATCAATACTTACCTTGCCGAGAGACCAAGAGTAGAATTGTCGGACATATCCAAAGTTGATGGGCTCAGGAAAGTGATCTCCGTCCATGGTGGAGAGGCAGATTGCTTATCCCAGAAGCACTTCTCAGATGACATAAGGTCCTTCCCAGTTAGGCTTGAATTTCCCTCTCTGATCGGCGTGGAGGGAGGGGAAGATCTTCTTGAGTATGTCTCCTACTTTCAGATCTCGACCACGAACACATTTATTATAAGTGCGTGCAATTCGCCCCTAGTAAACTTGGGTATGACACAAGGCTAGGAGCCTTTTCTCGTTCAGCAGGCTCAACTGTTCAAAGCAAGATCTCTCTCTCTCTCTCTCAGCTTCGGATAGGCCAAATTCTATGAGGATGCGGAGAAAGGGTACCTCAATCTTTACTAGTAGGACGGCCTCAGTTTCATACACAAGGGAGAATGGTATTGCCCCTGTAGCGGTACGGATTGATGTTCTATAGGCCCATAATGCAAATGGTAATATTTCACTCCAATCCCGATAGGTGACGACCATTTTCTCAAGGATGCAAATGACAATTTTGTTAACAGCTTCCACGGCTCTATTGGTTTGCAGTTGATAAGGTGATGAGAGATGGTGCTTGATTTTGTACTTCTCGCAAAAGGCCTTGATGCGCTTGTTCGTAAAGTTCGTGCCGTTTTCTATGATGATATCCTTGGGTACACTAAATCGGCATACAATATTGTTCTTGATGAATTTCTCAACATGTTGGGCCGTAATGTTCATGTAAGATGCTACCTCTACCCATTTGGTGAAGTATTTAATGGTAACCAATATGAATTGATGTTCGTTTGAAGCTTTCAGATTAACCTTTCCAATGACGTCGAGGCCCAAGGTGGCGAAGGGCCATGGAGTGGTCATGCTGTGTAGATCTATGGCTAGAGCATGCATCAGACTAGAGTGTTCTTGGCATTTATAGCATTTCTGAATGTGTTTGCAGCAATCAGATTCCATGGTGGTCCAGAAGTATCCTTGTCGGAGGATTTTCTTTGCAAGCATGTGTCCATTGACGTGGGCACCACATACTCCTTCGTGGATTTCCTTCATGATGTTGACTGCCTCATTCTCAGTAAGGCATCTGAGCAAGACGCTGTTATAGGATCACTTATAGAGGCATTGCCGCAGATGGCATAGTTCGTTGCTAATCGCTGGATGGTCCGCCTGTCCGTCTTAGACGTATCCTCAGGGAAAGTTTGGATCTCGAGAAAATTCTTGATATCTGAGAACCATGGAGGCTCATCATCAGGCTTTATGGGTTCCTCTATCTGGAGGCAGGATGTTGGCTCATTTCTTTGCTCAATCATGATCGGCTTCATCTTAACACCATATGGAATTTCTACCATTGATGCCAAAGTTTCTAACACGTCGGTGAAGCAATTTCTAATTCGCGGGACATATGAGAATGTGACATCCTTGAAGCATGCTATCAGATTCTCGAGGTGCTCATGGTAGGGGATCAGTTTCTTGTCCTTCGTCTTTCAGTTGTTGTTTGTCTGGCATATGATCAACTGCGAATTGCCAAACACTTTGAGATGAGTTACATTTAGGTCTAAAGCCGCCTGTAGGCCAACTGCGTAGGTTTCATACTTGGCCATATTTTTTGTGCATGGGAAGTTGAGTTTGATGGATGCGGGTACATGAGATCCTTTTGGCGAGATTAGAATGGAGCCCACTCCCTGGCCTTTGGCATTTGCCGCCCCATCGAAGTGCATCACCCAGGATTCCTCCGTCTCTACTGTAACGTCCTTTGTCATAAACAAGATGTCTTCATTGGAAAACTCAGTTCTCAAAGGCTCATAATCGGGTAAGGAATTCTCGGCCAGATGATCAGTGAGTGTTTGTCCCTTGATTAACTTCTGAGTGATGTATGTGATGTCAAACTCGGGTAGTAGGAGCTGTCAACGTGCGGTCCGCCCTGTGAGAGCCGATTTTTTGGGTATTTCAAAGGATCCATGCGTGCTAGGAGTAGAATGGCTTAGGATAGCAAGTAATGGCGGAGCCTCTGTATGGCCCATACGAGAGCCAGGCATGCTTTCTCCATATGAGAATAGCGTGTCTTGTTGTCAGTAAACTTCTTGTTGAGATAGTAGATGGCTCGTTCCCTTCTTCCTATCTCATCATGCTGCCCTAAGACACATCCCATCAAAACTTCTGTTGTGGAGAGATACATTAAGAGTGGTCTCCCCTGCTCGGGCAGTATCAAGACTGGCAGGTTGAGCAGGTAGCTCTTGATTTTATCGAAAGCTACCTGACAGCCGACATTCCACTCAATGGGGGAATCATTTCTTAGCAGCTTAAAGATTAGTATGTAGATAGGAGTGAGCTACGCAATGAACCCACTCAACGGGGGAATCATTCCAAGAACCCTCTAACCTCTTTCTCGGTAGACGGTGGTGGCATTTATATGATTGCTTTCACCTTGACTGGGTCAACCTCGATACCTCTCCTGCTGACGATGAATCCTAGTAAATTTTCTAACATAGCGCCAAATGCTCATTTATGAGGATTTAGACATAACCTATATTTTCTCAATCTCTCAAACAGCTTTTAGAGATTTATCAAATGGTCACTCCGTTCCGGTGACTTGGTGATCATGTCATCGACATACACCTCAATTTCTCAGTGCATCATGTCGTGGAACAGTGCTGTCATGGTCCTTTGGTACGTCGCTCCGACGTTTTTCAACCCGAATGGCATGACGCGATAACAAAAAGTTCCCCACAGTGTGATGAATGTTGTCTTCTCTCGATCTGCCTCCACCATCTTGATCTGATTGTATCTGAAGAATCCGTCCATGAACAAGAGCATCTCGTTCTTAGCAGTGTTATCGACCAAGATGTCGATGTGCGGCAATGGGAAATATCCTTTGGGCTTGCCTTGTTCAAAATTTTGAAATTAATGCACATGCGGACCTTTCCATCCTTCTTCGGTACTGAAACGATATTGGCTAACCACTGAGGGTACGTGAAGTCCATTAGAAATCCTACATCATATTGCTTGATGACTTCGTCCTTTACTTTCAGCATCCACTCAGGTCGGAGTCGCCTTAACTTCTGCTTGACCGACTTGATATCAAGGTAGAGTGGCAATTCATGCTCGACCAAATCGGTGTCCAAACCAGGCATATCCTTGTACGACCATGCGAAGACGTCTTGATATGATCGAAGGAAATTGATCATGCTTTTTCTTTCCTCGAGAGATAATGAGATTCCAATTTTGGTAATTCTAGGAATCTCTTCGGTCCCCAGACTGACGTCCTCTGTTTCTTCAATAATAGGGGTAGGGCCATGCTCAAAGTTAGCAAACCATTCAAGGAGTTCATTGGGGAGCTCCTTAGTAGAGATTTCCTCGTCTAGACTCGTAATTCCTATCTCTTCTTGTATTTCTAGGGAAGGGATTGATTTTACGTGGGACGGGCTTTTCGATCAAGGCATCGTTTTCTTTGATTTATTCAAAATTTTAAAAGATAATATTTTTTGATTTTGTATTTTTTCTATCTTTTTGGGTTTTTTGTTTTCTCCGGAAATAGGCTCTTGGCAAAGCGAGTCTCCATACATACACGGTATTGCCTGCCAAGGGCTTATCTCACTTTTTATAAGTTATTTTTTTTAGGAAGCGGGTGCTGAATTCCAGGCCACTAGCCACTTCCAGAGTTTGGGGCATAGACTCCCAACTCCGTACCTGTGGTACATCTCCTTTACCTGTTTGGATGGAGGGGATTGACTGATATGATTATTCGGGGTCAGCCTCCATCATGTTGATCCTGGGTTCGTCTGAGACTCTATCCTCAAACGTCAGTAAGGTCCTGTGGTGGTTTACCACAGGGAGAGATTGTGCAGGTATGGGGGATTCTTTTTCAAAAAGGGACAGAGCGGCTAAGTCTATTTCCAGGTTGGGAGGGAAAATTTGGGGATTGGTGGGGTGGACACGGGACACTGGTTTGTGCGGGGTCAATTGTGTTACCCCATTCTAATCTATCTTCATGATCCCAACACTCACAAATGTGTTCCGGATGTGCGGTCTAAGACGGGGTTCTTCTTCTAGGTTCATCCCCCAGGCTTTCACTGCAGCAATGGCTCGGACCTTTTCCTTAGCGTCTCGTACTTCTTCTGTGGGCTTGTAACCTAGCCCGAATCTGATCTGCTTCCCGCCCTTGGCTTTAGTCAGCTCTCTCCTTCCTTGTAACCGGGGTCCCAGCCCCTTTCCTCTCTGATATCCCCATTTCTGGAGCATGGCCATAGCTACGACCATTCCGCCTCTGATTTTTGGGGTGATGCTTTCTGGGGGCTCTTGAGTTATCGTTGATATCTCATACTCAAAGCTGTGGAGGTTTGTATCTTCTGTTGTGTGCAGCACATCTAGCATTTTGGGGTTCTTAATACTGTGGGTGCTTTTTCCTTTTCATCATGCCCTTCACCTATGATGGTGATGATCTTCTACCCATACACAAATTTAAGCTTCTAATATAGTGTTGACAGTATTGCCCCAACGTCATGTAACCACGGGCGCCCTAATAACAGGTTGAAAGAAGATTTGATGTCCATTACTTAAAAACTTATGGAAAAGGTCATTGGCCCGATCACGAGCTCAAGATCAACTTTCCCAATTATTTCCCTTCTTGTATTATTGAAACCTTTGGCACTGGTTCTTGTTGGTTTCAACATACAAGGATCCATGCCTATTTTGGTGGCTGTTCCAAGAGGGCATACATTTAGAGTGGATCCATTATCGAACAATACCAGCGGGATTACCATGTTTCCAACTTCTACAGTGAGGTTGAGGGACTTAGAATGATTATTTCCCTCCTCAGGTAAGTCCACATCCGAAACAGAGATGACATTAGGAGCCATTACCTGCCCGATTATCTGCCCAACCTCATCTGGGCTCACTTGGAGAGACATGTGTGCATTTTTTAACGCCCCCATCAGAGCTTGAAAATGAAGTGGGGATGTCATTAATAGGTCTCAGACCGTGATATGGGCTGACATTCTTCTAAGATGGGTTTCCAATATGTGCTCCCGACTCATCTTCTCAAATTGGTTTGTTGTAGTGGTATCCTTCTTTCCCTCTGGTCGGGCTGGTGCTAGCCCTGGTGCGTCCGGTTGTTTAGAGATCTTCCCTGACCGAGTGACAAAATCAGTTGTCCCTTCTTTGTTGCTACCTGTATTAATATCCATTTAATCATAACTGAGAGAGACCTGATGAGGATTGTAAGTTGGTCCCAGGATTTAGAACTGGGTAACAGGGGGTGCTGGAGATACCGGTGTTGTCGGACTAGGATGGGTGGGCCATACCTGGTTAACCTCTGAAAAAGACGGGCAGCTGAAAAAAGTGGGCCAACTGGGGGTGGTGAGGCTTATGGGTGACGGCATCGGGGGTGATATGGCAGGGGTGGGCAATTGATAACTGATAGGTGATGGAGGGGTATGGGGGACGTAATCGGCCATTGGGTAATTGGTGGAGGATGCAACGTACAGTTGGTAGGAATTTATTTGGTCGTAATTGACGGGAGCTGGCGCTGGAAAATATGTCCTAAGATCTAAGGGTTCTATTTGTGGTGTGGGGTTGGGGAAGTAATCTGCCAAATTCAGAGGTTTAATCACCCCAATACTTCTATCTTCCCAGTCTCTCTACAATGGTGCCACAAAATTTTCCTGGTTGCAAATGTAATCTGATGGGTCAAAATCTTCACCATCCTCTGCTACCATGCTGATAGTGGGTCGTGGGCTTGCCCCTCTAGAAGGGTGTGGAGGTAATGGTACTTGGTGTATGTTCGCATGCTGGTTAGCTTGGGGAGGTGCAAGGGAAATGATTTTTCCAGCCTCAATAAGATCTTGCATGGCATGCTTCAATGGGAAGCAGCGATCAATTGGGGTGATTCGACCCTTGGTGGAAATTACAATTGGTGTTGGGGTCATAGTTCCTTAGGATGGGATTTGGTGGAGGTCATGGTTGGAGTGTTGTGACCAACCCTTTTTCTATTAATAAGGGCAATAAGATATTCAACGATTTCCCCAAGGGCGTGAAGACTCAGTCAAAACGAGCCTTTCTCTATTTTGGGGTCATCTGTGCCCCCTGCCCATTTCCGGTTCTTTGTATTGGCTCGCTTCTAAATGGAGTTCGTTGTGCGACTTGGAATTGGAATAGGGTTATGTTGGTGTTGGGCCGTGTGTTCGCAATATTCTTCATATATGCTCCTTTTCTTCTATCGTTTCTTTGTTCAGAGAATCTCCTGACTCCGCTGGCCCCATTGGATACATTCTTGCTTAAACGCCCCTCTCTTATTACTTCCTCACAATGGTTGGCATTCTTTACCAAATCAGCAAAGCTAGATTGTTGTTGGTAGACCAGGAAGTCTGAGATAACTGGTAAGATATTTTTAAAAATCATCTCTATATGCTCGTCGTCAGGTATTCTATTTCTTACCTAAGCTGCTAGTGCTCTCCAGTGCCCTAGATAATCATTGAAGGTCTCGTTAGGGTTCTGCTTTAATCGGGCCGGATCCAACTTACGAGGTTCAATGTCTATATTGTAAACATACTATTCTTGAAATAAATGAGTCAAATCCTTTCATGCTTTTATCATGGATGATTCTAAGGACGTGAACCATCTCAGGATCGGGCCTATCAGACTTTTCTAAAAGACTTTTATAAGCAGACGTTTGTCCCCCCCATACTAGCGCATGTCCCCACAGTAGGACTTGATGTCTGTGACAGGGTTGCATGTGTTATTGTATTTATCAATGACCGACAGTTTGAATTTTGGAGGCAAGGGAACTTCTGCAAATAAACATAAGTCCGAGAAGTTCGTGGCATGGATTTCAGCTCCACCCATCTTCAAGAGCTGCTTCTTAATTTTTTTCCATTTTTTCTTTCAGCTGCTCTATCTCTTTGGTTGGTGGGGCTGACCTTTCAGCAAGTGGCCTCCACTCACTTTGGGCTGCCGGGAGGTTGGTAATCATGGGTGGAGGGTTGATGCTGGTGAATGCCCCTGCATAAGCCCCGCTATTCCTGATTTCATCTTCCTCATATTGCGGGTCTACATACGGACTAGTGAGGGTGAGATCATCCTGTTGGTTCTGAGTGGGTTGGACCGGTGCTGGATGGGACCATTGCACATGGGGGAATCTTTGGTGATGAGTTTGTGAGGTAAAGGAGTCAATGAGTGATGGGTTTTGGGTGGCCGCCTAACGAGGCAACTAGGTTTGATAAGGATATTGTGGATTGAGTTGGGGAATGAGAGGGTGGTTGATGGTGTGAGATGGGTCCCCATATTGATTTGGGTATGCAACTTGGGGATGAGTGAGGCCCAGGCTATGTTGGGGGCCTGACTGAGGTGGGTGCATTATCTGGGATGGAATGGGGACCATTTGGGTGTATGTGGGATACTGGGAGGATGTAGGGAGATGGGTGGAGGAGGCTCCAATGTTTATGTTTTGATGGGTCTGGCCCACTGGGCCTTGATGGGTGTGGCCCATTGGGCTTGGGGTTCCGTCCCAATGGTTCCATGGTTGGTAGGGGCCTTGAATGGTGTGGATGATGGGGGTTTGGGCCATTGGGCCTTGGTGGGTTTGAGGTAAGGAAGCATGGAGACTTGAGAGTGTATATTCTGCGTTGGAAGATATGTGGTGATGATGAGGGGGGATGTTTTGGGAGGCTTTCCAACCAGATTATGCCCAGACCATCTCATCCATCATGGCCATTGGAGAGGGATTAGGTGGAGATGGTGAATCTAAAGGATGGTGTGATATGGATGAGAGGGATGTGGTAGAAAAATTGGGCATGACCCCGATAAAAATGGGCATGGCTTGGGTAAACAGGGGGATGTGTGGTGAGTGGGATGCACCAGGTGTGGCATGGGTGAATGCAGATGAATCGGGTATGTGTTGGGAAGATGAAGAATGGGGTATGGTGGTAAAGGTGGGAAATTGGGTCGAGTTTTGTATGGGTGTGGATGGAAAGTGAGATGGGTATGGAATGGACATGGACATGGAGGGGGGAATGGGCATGTTTTGAGAAAATGATGGGGAATGGGGTGTTGGATTTTGGGCGATTTGAGAGGTGGTGGATGGACAAATGGGTGCACCGAAGGGCACAGTGACAGTGAAGGAGGATTGGGTGAGGGGGATGGATGCAAATATTTCTTCCACATGGGAATGAGTTGGGGAATGTGGCGAGGATGAATCGGGATCGGCGTATGCCAGATCCACTGCCCACGACATAGCTTGGTGATGAGTGGGGTACGGGTGCCTCGGATGGGGCCTGTAAAACTTTCTCCTTCTTCCCCTTCGGGACTATGGAGGGTAAGGCAATGTCGTTGTTCCGGCATCACAATGGTTTTTTTGGTATTTCTTGCTCTCCTTTTTTGGGTTTTTGGTTTTATATATTTTTTAACAATTTTGTTAGTGGATCCTTACGATGAAGGATTCCGGGACCCTTGAATTCCCGTTTCGGGTGGTGTTCGTACCCTAAATAAATCTCGCGGCGGGATCCCGATGTGCTTCGGAAGAGTAAAAGGGGAATCCTTTGATCTATTGAAGGTATGGGAATCAATGCAAACAACCCGATCCCCCGGAGAGACTCAATAAGAAGTTGCCCTCTTTTAACTGGCGGGGGCGTATTGGGTGTCGAACAGTGCAGGACCTAATCAGCGGTGCTAAACCACTAAGCGGGGAACTCGGGGTGGTGAGATAGGCCTCAGATTTGGGTTGCACAACTCTGCTAAGACTTGGCGTGTGTATTACATGCGCCAGGCCAAATCTGGTCAAATCAAGTTTGGCGTGTGTATTACATGCACCAAAGTAAATCTGGGAAAAACTAAGTTTGGCGTGTGTAATACATGCGCCAAGCTAAATCTAGGAAAATTTTCCTTGGCAAGTATTTTACGTACACCAGGCACAAACAGTGGGGTTAAATAATCTTGACAACAAAACATCAAGTCTGAAATTGGTCTTCTTTCTTGGTTTTTTGGAAGCAATGCTTTCGGGGACTAATTTCCTTGCTATTTCGGGTCCCTCCTCTCCGATCCTAGGGATACAAGGTTTGATTCGGGGTAACTAAACTCACTCCCCCAGGGTTTTAAGCTTCGTAACCGGGTCACCCACCCAATATACCTCTAGCGGAAGCGCCTTCTCAGATACGGGGTGGGGTGGTACTTTTTCAGATCATCACCACTAGGGGCTGCCGCCGTACTAAGAATCGGGTGTTTGTATGTTTGCCTAAAAGTTCCAACCCTTGAAAAATCTACCCCCGTAAAATTCAATTAAAGTCCCCCTCTTGGTTCAATTTTAACTTTAATTTTAAAGGAGCTTTCTTAGTGTCCAAAAATGGGTAGTGATGGTCTCGTGCCGCCTCTACGGGCCGGCGTCCACTGGTAGTATATAATTGCAATAAAGTAAATACTCACATAGGCCCGCCAAACGACTAAGGCACGTAAAAAGCACAAGAAAGTCCGTCAATCGACTAAGGCATGTAAATGACAAAAAAGTAAATAAATTGTAAGGACAATGTGCAAGTAGGCCCGCCAATCGACTAAGATACGTAAATGACAGAAAAGTAGGGGTAAGTAAAAGCAAGACTGAATCGTAGGGGTGAGTAAAATAATAAAAAAATAGCTAAATATTAGTAAAAATAAAGAAAAAGGCTAAATATTAAGGGGAAGCTCTACTAGCTAGTCCCCAGTAGAGTCGCCATCTATGCAACAGTGGGATTTTAGACAATCCCGTTGCTACGATGCACACTCCTAAGAAAATATAGAGTCGCCCATCCAGAGCTTTTGGTGTCCCGGAAAATCTCAAATCAATATTGGAAGCACCGAAGTGCAAAAATATGACTCTGATTCACCGGTCTACGCCAAAGGCTCTTCGATAGGGGCTTTGGTTATTGATCGGGAAGGTGTTAGGCACCCGATCAACCCGCTTGTAAGCGGTCTCTACTTATGGCCAAAATAAAAGGAAAATAAAGAAGGAAAGAGCACTTCCTCTTGCCCTAGGGCACTTTGGCCCTATTTGTGCCCCTCCGCAATTACCAAGATTTCGGCGGCTGATCGGTTTTAAATTATACCTTTGCAAGTGCACAAGATTTATTGTAGCACGGTAAAATCAAGGGTGTCGAACCCATAGGGAAGCATAAAATTTAATTAATTTTTAAAAGTGTAAAAAGAACTTAAGAAAGTACCAAAGGTGAGATTTTATAAAAGATGAAGAAAAATTATCAACTACATAAAATGCGATTAATAGAATCTAAACAAAGCTTATGCAAGGAAAAGAGTCATTAATAAAATAATGATGACAAGATGATCAAGGAGTCCGCTAATCCTGGATTTATAATTTTTCTACCAACATTCAATCACGCATTTCAATGTCAAATTATTTGCCCTCATTTAATTATAAGAAAAATGAAACGTAAAAAGTGTGATTATTGATCCGGTATACCCTATCCAAACACTATAACTCATCCAACCATGACATGAATCATACGAAAGGCATAGCGTATCTCACATTCGAAATCACAGCAGTAAGAATCAATCATACGACATCCTAGATCAGTCTACAAGATCAGAACTAGGTGGAATAACTCTTTTATTGTCGCCAATCACACGGCCAACGACTATAAACGAGTATTCGATGATAAAATAATATGCTCAAACTGAAAGCCGTACGATTCAATAATTATGACAATGAATATAAATATTAACCCTTATTTTACTACAAATAAAATGATTTGAAAAGAATGTGATTATTGATCCGACATACCCTATCCAAACACTATAACTCATCCAACTACGGTATGAATCATGCGAAAGGCATAGCATATCTCACATTCGAAATCATAACATTAATAATCAGTCGTATGGCATCCTAAATCAGTCTACAAGATCAGATCTAGGTGGAATAACTCTTTTATTGTCACCAATAACCAAGATCGACGGCTATAGATGAGCATTTGATGATAAACAATAAGCACACACTTAAAGCCATACGATTCAATATTTATAAAAGAAATGATTGAAATAAAAATAAATTAACTACATATCTAGGGGTCGCTTCCTCCTTGAATGAATGGTTTTAGTCATTCATCACCGATCCACATGCAAGGCACAGATCTAAAAGCATCATAAAAATGTTCTTTGATTTATCAAATGCTCGAATATTTTAGGAAAAGATCTGGAATCTTACAAAGCTTTGGTTCCTAATTACAATCTAATTATATAAAAAAAAAAAAAACTAAAGCTAAAACAAAATGAAAAACTAAGGAGAAAAACCCTAAAGAAAAACTACTAAAAACTGGCCAAAAAGGCCCAAAAAGAAGCATGCCCAAACCCTAAATACTACTCTGTTTATATAGGGATTGGATTGAAAATTTGTCATATATAAGTCAATCGATTGAATTTCATAATTCAATCGATTGATTTCAAAATTATGTTTCCCTCATAAATTCGAATTTAAATCTCAATCGATTGAAATCTAAATCTTAATCAATTGAGTTCAAATTCGAATTTATGAGGGAAACAGTTGTAATCCAAATCAATCGATTGATTTTTAAATATCAATCGATTGATGATGACATGTTGCTTCTTCATTCACTTGGTTGAGGCTGGACCAATCAGTTCTCTTCATGGATTTCGATGCTTCTAATAGCTCCATGGTCCAATGCTCTTATGTAGCCCTTAATTATGCTCAATTAAGCTCCAAACAAATCAAACGATCACGAACACCTGAAACCACTAAAACTGTATAACAACCGTCAGATTACTTTCATCGGATAGTCAAATGTTGGTATTAGGGTGCAAAATATGGTCATATTTCGGCATAGATCAACAACGTAACGGCACAAATTTAAGGGTGGAGCAAAAGCTAAGAAGGTAGAGAAATAGAGGGGAGAGCCGAAACTCTCGGGCCCTTGTAGCACCGCTATTGACCTCCGCATAGGTGCACTTGGTGAGCCTCCGATGGCTTGAATGCTTGAATGATGGGTTCTAGCTCCTAGGGCTTGATGGCTAAGAGGGAGGAGAAGAGGGATAGGGAGTAGTTCTCACCTAGACTGAGGGATCTTCGATGGAAAATGGGGTCTAAGGGGGATTTTTGAATTCTAGAATTTGTATGAAAAGGGTGCACCAAAGGGAGGAAGAGCTTCTCTCTTAATCTTTTTCTCTCTTGGAAATTTTTCAAGCCTTTGTAAAGGGAGGGATGCCTCTCTATTTATAGGAAAAGGGGTAGGTTAGGAGGGTGCTTAAGTGCTAATTAGGGTTAGCAATTAGGTAATCTTCTAATTTAAGGTTTCCTAGGATTTTAAGAGCTTGAAAATGTGGGCAATGTGCTTCAATGGTAGATGATAGGGTGGGGTTTCAAATGACTAAAGGGTTGTAAATAGGGTAAACAGGGGTACAACAGTCCTAATGAAACCCACCCTAAACATTGGGATGGTCAATAAGTCAAACCTCAAAAGTAAAATTCGAGCAAAAACCTACAGTTACTGTAGCTAAGCGTGGCATGTGTATTACACATGCCAAGCTTAACTACAGTATCCTAGAAGTTCAGAGCCCGCGGGGGGACCTACCTGTATTTGGCGTATGTAATACATGAGCCAAGCCATTTCTGGGGAAGAAATGGCCTGGAGTGTGTATTACACACGCAAGACAACATTTACCCAGAAATGGCTTGACATGTGTATTACACACGCCAATTACACACAGATCCTCACGAGGTTCTCATGTGGTTCAATGCATGCCTCGCAAGGTTTCAGTGATGCCTATTTTGTGCCCAAACTTTGAATCGTCGTTACTTTTGATGTACAACTTCGATTCGAGTGATTCTTGGCTTGTTGGAAAGCTAAGAACCTCTACTTTTCAACTGTATATAATTTAATCTCAATAGGGGTTCCTGCTACCCCTGGTTCATCTCTCTTTGACCATTGCTTTGGAGGGTCAATTAAGGGTTTAGAGAGGTTTCTAAAGGTTGGGGATAATTTCTAATGGCTTGGGAAGACTTTTAAGGGTTTGTGAAGGTTCCTAAGGGTATGGGAGATGCCATCAGAAGCTCGAGGGGTGCGCTTTTCTCGAAGTATATCTAGATCGGGCCTTGGGCAAAATTTGGGTGTCTATAACATCCTATACAACGGGATCTGAGAAGAACAAGATGGATTGATGGGTATTCACCTCTTAAAGCATGAACGGTAGATCTACGGCGGTTCAGGTTGAAAAAGTCGATGCCCAAGGCGTCGGTTCGTCTAAGTATTGGGAGAGAATAATTTCTTATTATAGAGAATAGAGAGCTTTTAAAGTTTTATTTATATTAGTAGAAAGTTTTAGGTTAAAAAGATTTAATAAAATAGGAGTTTTCCATGCAATACGAATTCATATGTGATTTGAATATCTTGAGAAAAGGTTTAGCTCCAATGCTTTGTGCAAGCACCGAAGCAATTGGTGTTTGTAACATCTCGAAAAATCCAAAACTATAGGTCCTGATTAGGTGAGTGTCCGTTGAGAAAACCGTCACCGTTTTGGATTTTTCAGATAAAATCATCTTGGGCCCGTTTGGATTTCATCTGAGATTTTTGGACTAAAGCTTATACACTGTGGTGGTGTATCGGCTCAACACCAAGTCCGATTGATAAGTGGTTTGGGTGTGCAGGCCCCACACCGAACCAAAAGTTTAGTTGTATAATAGTAAACACCTTGTTAGGTATATGTGCTTAACACTGAAATAAACTAATATGCCATTTTGGGTGTGCGAGCTTCACACTGAAACCACCCCCATCTTATAAGCAAAACCCCACCCGTGAGTTTTTCATTCGGTTGCAATTGAAAGAGAGAAGAGAAAGATGATAAAGAGAAGAGAAAAGAGGGGAGATAGAGAAGATCTCCATCCTTCATTGCCCTCCTTCTTCTTGAGTTGTTGATTCCCCCCTCTACTCCTTAGTTCTTACCGTAAGAAAAGCTTCGACCTTGGCGCGGTTGCGAGCAAGGAGCGAGAGAATTCCATCCCCCAAACCCTCTTTGTGCATTTGTGACCCAAATTTCATTGATGTCTACTTAAACCCTCCTTCTTTACTCAAAGAAGCTTTGGCTTGTTGAATACTTTAAGAAGAATCAATCTTTGCCTCTGTTTCGACCGGAATAGAAAAAGGGTTTCAAACCAACGAAAGAATGTCGATTCCTCGCTACAATCACCATAGGCGTTGCTCACATGAAGATTAGAAGGTAAGATTTATGTTTAATAGTGTAGAAGTAGTTTAGATTTGATGTATTGGTAGATGGGTGTTTTAGATTGAAGAAGAAGCCCGAATGAGTTCTGAAACTATCAAAACTGATCTATCAATTTGGAAATTGATCAATCAGGCTTGATAGAATAGAAAAGTGAAAATTTGTTGGGGAAATCGATCGTTTGATTTTGACTGAGCTTACTGATACTGACTTGGTATTTTGGCCGTAACTTTCTGTTCCAAACTCTGATTAATGCGATTCTTGTGGAGTTAGAAAGAGAACAACAAGATTTACAACTTTTGTGAATTAACTAACTTATGAATCAAATTTTTTTAGGGTCAAAATTGAGTGGGAAGTTGGATCAAGTTCCGAGTTAGCACGTTTTGACTGAAGTAACGATATAGCTTCGGTATTTTGGCCATAATATTTTAATTCAAACTCTGATTGAAGTGAGTCTCATGGCTTTGGAAAGAGGACAATGAACTCTACAACTTTTATGAATTAATTAACTCATTAATTAAATATTTTGAGGGTCAAAATTGAGTAAGAAGTTGGATCAAGCTCCGAGTTACCACAAACTTGCCCATTTCCACCTCGATTTTGAGAAGACACTTAAGTATGTCAAAGTTATTAATAATTAGAGTCAATCCTTGATAACTCATCGCATGCATGATGTAGATTGGTAGCAGGCCGTACGTAGAGACCTTAGCATTTCTCTCTTGCATGCGACTCTAAACTTAAGGTAGGGAAATTTCATTACACATTTGCATTTTGATTCAATTCATAGACTCCATGATATGCCTCGAACTTGAACATGTATTTAAATGTAATTTTGAACATGAACATGAATTCCAACTCTGAACATGTATAGTCCAATTTTGATTATAGATTTATGAAAGGTGATTAGATTTGATTTGATCATGAAAAATGTGACCTTTGAACATTGAAATTGAATGGGAATCTTGAAACTTGTGTTTGAAATCTTGACCTGTTGAAATTGGAGTTTTGATATTGACCTTTGAGATTTGAAGCATCGAGTTTTAAAAATAAGTGTAGGGAAAGTTCAACACATAATTTCATCTTTGTCTTTGATTTATAGACTCTCATGATATGATTTGAATGCATTAGAACTTGTAATTGACCGTATTTGAAAATTTGAAACCTTGGAATGATTAGTGTGCATTTGGAACTTTTGAAATAAAAATAAATTCCGAAAATGAATTTTGAAAATGAACTTTGAATGTAAATTGAAATATGAACTCCTAAGAAAAACTTTGTATGTTTCATCAAAATTGAATCTTTGAACAAGAAACTTCGAAACTAAGAACTTTGAATTTGAACCGGTACGGCAGTTTATCCATAATTTAAACCTTCTAAATTTAGAATCTGAGCTTTGAACAAAAAAATCATAATTTGATCAGTATGATGAGTTATCCATAATTTAAACCGGTATAGCGGGATATCCGTACTTTGAACCGGTACGGCGGGATATCCGTAATTTGAACCGGTGTGGCGGGATCACTATAAAAAAATAGATTATTAGCGACAAATTTTTGGAGTAAAAAACTGCCACTATTAACGAAAACACTATTAGAGACTATTAGCAGCAAGGGCATTAGCGATATTTTTTTGCTAATAGCAGCAGTTTTTTACTGCCGCTAATAGTCTTGTTTTTTATAGTGGATAGCCATAATTTGAACTGGTATGACAGCTTATTTATAATTCGATATTGGAATCGTGCTTTGAAATTCGAACTCTGAACTTTGAACTCTTGAACATGAAACTTTGAATCTAAAACCTTGAAATTCGAACATTTAATCAGAAACACCAAACTCTGCAAATCAGATGTGTAAGTCATGTAAACAAATTGAACTCCGTAAATCGAATCTATAAGGCATGTAAGTTAATCAAATTTCGTAAATCGAATATGTAAGTCATATAAGTGAATGTGCATCAAACTGGTACGACAGTTAATCTGTGAATCGAACTATAAGTCAAGTAAGTTGAAGTGGACCGCTAGGACGGATTATATGTACACACCGTGGACCACTAGGGCGGATTGTGTGTATCTATGGACTGCTAGGACGGATTATTCGTACAATTGTAGACCGCTAGGACAGATTGTATGTAAGTAAATCAAATCAGTAAGCGATGTAAATGAACTGAACTCTGTAAATCAGATGTGTAAGTCATGTAAGTAAATTGAACTCTATAAATCAAAGATAAGACATGTAAGTGAATGTAAATGAATTCAGTAAGTCAAAGATAAGACAGGCATGTTAATCGAATTCAATAAATTACTTTCTGCTTTGACATAAACAAGATACTCTATTTTAATACGAAGTTTTCTTTGATACGAAAAGGTTTAGAAATTTTGTTTGATATTAAATGTTTTGGAAATTTAGATTTTGATAAGAAAATGTCCTTGATAAGAAAATTTGGTTTTGATAAGAAAATATTTTTGAAATTAGTTTCGATTTTGATATGAAATTTCCCTTAAAAATTCTGTCATTGAATCTGTGCACTGATTAAGGAGATGTACATTGGTATTGATTTCTCTCTGTTGAGCTTAGACTGTTAGCTCACCCCGACTATACGTCATAGGCATAGGTGTAGATATTGATCAAGATCTTGGCTTTGAGAAAGATTTAAACTACGTACTAGAAGAAAAATATCTTCCGCCTAAAGATTTGTACCCCTAGTTTAGGGATCGTAGATTGAGTACATTGTGGATTTTGATAAGTTAGGGCTTCGTACATTCATGCTATTATATACATATTGTGCACCACTGTTAGGTGATGGTCAGTCATCACTGGCGGTTTATTTTAGTTATTGTTCATGTTGGATATTAGAACTAGAGATTTTAATCATGTCATATGTATTATCTGCTTTAATTTTCACATGTGTGTGGATGTATCAAGTATTTTGTATCAAATTGTGATCTACGATCTGATGGTCCGAATTTTTCGAAGTTTGAAAAAAAAAAATGTGTCGGAAATATCGGGCTGTCACAATGTTTCTCTTCCGAAATTACAGTTATACCCTTTAACTTGTTTCATCACTTCAAATGGACGTAACTTTTTATATTCATGTCAGAAATTGCCAAATTATATATTGTTGGAATCATATATATGAGCACTTCGCAATGAGTCTAATTTTGATATGGGAAAAATCATAATTTTTTTAAAAGGAGGGTTAGTTCCGGTTTGGAGCACTAATATCGTACACAGTGCAAAACACATCTAACACCATTAAAATAAAATAAGAAAATTCGGGTTATTACACTTGTAAAAAAGATGGCGTAGATAATTTTTGGCGCGAAAGTAGATATATTTCTAAGCAATAGTGTCATATTTCAATTTTTGAACTTTGTTGGTTTTAGACTATAGATATTTTTCCCAAGTACCTCTTAAATAACTTTGTGATATATCATCTTAATATATACCTCGGATCGAAAGACATTGCTGAGCAATAATAGAGATAAATGTCCTAGTTTGCTTCTTACCTTGAAATGGACTCCATTACTTTTTATTTGTTGTGTTGAAAGTGCTTATGACCCTCTAGCACAATGAGGATACTTCATTACGAGGAAGAATTAGAGTATGAAAACGAGCATTGGGACCTCACACGCCTATTTATAACAATCGACAATTCCTTCTCACTAAGGACTTGCTAATCATAGTTATACTATGATTAAAAATTTTAAATCATACTATTTAAAATAACAACTTAAGCTACTGTTCTTTTTAATTCATCGAATAAGCAATACTTTTTTTATCAAGATCACTCTGTGGCCCTTCAATGGCCAATGGATTGATCATAGGAATGGCCATAGAATAAGAGAAAACTAATAGTCCTACATTTGGCCATACTATGGTTATTACATTTATTTATGAAATATTACCTAACTCTTTAAAGACAATCTTAATCAATCTTAATTCAAGGTTTTTATAATTACTACTAATAAAAAATCAATGTAATCCATATATCATCTCATCAATGCATGACCGTTCATTGGTTATAATATTAGCACTCTACACCGTCATGGATTCCAAATAGCATAATTTCTCATAGATTATATGCTCGCAAACTAAATTGTGACATAAGCAAGCTTCATCTATTATTGTTCCTACCTTATTTTCGTCTGCTGACATCAAACTTTCTAAACCTCTATTTATGAAAATAAAATTAAAAAAATTACCTTTCATTTTAGAATCAATTAAACAAATGCCTTTACTCTAAATACACTCTCAACAACTACAAAGTTATTGTTTACTATCATGCGAGCAATATGCTTTATAAAACGCTTGAGAGACAAGCCTTAATTTAGGGTGAGGGTCTGTAGACATGAGGTTCAATTAATCTATTCAATAAACATAATTTGTTTATGAACTTTCTCTCTTATAAAAAGATATTCGATAACAATATATTTGGACCCTCCCTAGTTATATTTTTCTTAGAGAAATACTATAAAAATGTTTTGAACAACTTGAAGCCTTGAGATAATTTTTTTGTGTCACTTGATATGTAGCTTCATAACAGCAACAAACTCTACGTCTATAGCAGAAGATGCAACCAACATTTGATTGATGCTCTTTAAAGATACAGGTCCACCTGCAAGCATAAATATATAACTTGATGTATAATTATAGGTGTCTTGATACCCATCATAGTCAGAATCTGAATGATCAATTTCAAGGTTATCCAACATTTTTACATTCTTGGTTGCTTTCCATTAGTGGCCCAAACAAGGGTTGCTTTGGTACATGTCTACCAGATATCATATAACTCGACGAGTATAGACTTGTGCATACATGATATTTCTAACTACCAATACAAATAGAATTGTCTCCATCTATTTTCCCTCCGAAATAAACTAAATTTATTACTCTTACTTGAGGGAAACACACTAGCGGAATGATTATACATCTGGAACCTCTTGAAAACCATATCCTTATAGGCTCTCTTAGACAATCCAATAAGCCATAGACTCTATCTTGATCATTCTCAATTCTTATCAAGTATGAAGCATCACCAAGATCCTCATGTTAAATTTCTTTGACAAGAAATTCTTCATCTCATGTAACATGTCCAAGCTAAAATTAGCAAGTAGTATGTCATCACCATAGAATGCAACGATGATAAATATGATCCTACTGATTGTTAGATATATGAATTGATCCATATTATTTTATTTATAATCAAAATCTGAAATAAATTTATAAAACTTTAAATACAATTGTCAAGATGTCTGCTTTAAGTCATAGGTGGACTTCTTTAGCATACGGGGTGAATGTTTCTTGCCATAAACCTGAAAACCTTCAACTTAGGTCATAAAGACATCTTCACGCAAGTCACTGTTTAGAAAAGTAGAATTCACATTCATTTGATGTAACTCTAAATCAAAGTGAGCTACTAACACAATGGTTTTGTTTGGCACAATAGTTGTTCTTTCTTATTCCAAAGAAATGTGGGAAGAGAGAAGGAATGGAAGAAGATAAAAGGGACACTGCCCTTTGAAATAGGAAAAAGAACTCTCTTTAAAAGAGTGTGATTTTCATGAAAATGATGTTTTTCATGTTTCAAAGTGCAACCTCCCCTTTTTTCTCCCTCCAGTCCGTCTCTCTCTCCCCATTTTCATTTGGAACAACAAAGAACAACAACTGCTTTTTTCTACTCTTCCAAGAGCAATTCCAAACACAGGCTATGACTTTGCGAAAAGAGTCCTTTTTGGATACAAGAGAAAAAGTCTCTCTATAGTCTCTTCCCTTTTTTAGAGTGAACCAATTTGTGACTAACTTGACCTTGTAGCTTTCCACGTTATCCTAAGGGTCTTGCTTGATTTGAAATATTCATTTAAAGCCTACAGGCTTGGCTTCTTCAAATAACTCGCAAATATCCTAGACTGAATAATATTTTATTTATTTCAACTCATCTTTTCTAGATTCACGATATTGAGTTGAATTTTCGCTCATTATACCTTGATTCAAAGAAGCAAGATTTGTTTCCTTTCCAAAGTTATATTCACTCATTAAAGTAGATAATAGAGTCATAAAAATGGCATTCATAGATCTCTGATCTAAGAAATAATGGATCATGATATATGCCATAGGAGAAAGAATCTCCTTAATGTCGGGTGTTTAGTCAAGTATAACATCGAGTGCATTAACATTTTCTTGAATAAGTGGTGGGTGTTATCACTATTTCTTCGATAGAGAGCATAGTAAATGTAACTCGATTCTTCTCAAGAAAGCTTTTCCTATGCTCTCAACACTCACTATTCTAACCTTTCTGAAAGAATTTAGCATATATGGTATCAACAGTCATATTACTACGAGTGTGATAATCAAATTTGAATTCTTTTTAACTATCTAGATAACAAGGAAATAACAAGGTATCATTTTAGGATCCAATTTTCCTAATTATATACCTTTGCTTTCAATGCAGTTATGAAAATTTTTGCCAAAGTAATAGGAAGACCTAACACGATTCAAAATAGAAAAACTAAAATCATTTCGATATGTTTGAAAGGGGGGAAAAAGAGAGTTACATGTAAACATCCCCAAGTTGATTTTCATTATACTCATTACTATAAGGAGTTTTGTGATCATGGGCATAGCCAAGATTTTCTTCTCATGGGAGCTATCGATGGCCGACAGATGTTAATAATAGCTCAACTATACTTCTTATTATTAATAACAAGGATAAAATATAAGAAATAGGGACAAAATCAAACAAATTTTACACTTTGAGACTACAGAGCAAGGATCAAAATTCCGGATTTCGTTTTGGTTTCGGTGGGGATTGAAGCTGAAATTTTGGACCAAAATTTCGGCCGAAATTTTGAATTTTGACCGAAATATCCATATGGGCAGAAAACTACCGAAAACTTATTTCGTTTCGGTTTCGGTCCCCACCAAAACCGAAATTTTGGACTGAAATTTCAGTCATTTCGGCCGAAATTTTGATCCTTGCTATAGAGTAGATTTTGGGGTTGCATATAGAAGGTTATAGTAGAAGTCTATTACATGAAAAAATCAGAGGTATGTGTGTGCGGGCCGAAGCCCCCATATGGGTGGCTACACCCCTGTTTGTGAATAGCCTTAATTGGAACCTGATTCAAGATATATATAGATGTTTTTAAGACTTCACCCCACAAGAACTCAGGCAACAAAGAGTCGCCTAACATTTGTTATTTAGTTAAACGATTATGTTTAGGTGTTCTCGATATGATGTATTAAGCAACGATGTCATGCTCTTACAAATACATTGAGAATAGTACTCATGGATTGCAATCTATTTCAAAGCATCAATCATAGTAGTTCCCGCCTCTTATCGGATTTCATAACTTTATCTTCCAATTGAGAGCTCACTTAACATCCACTTAATAAATTTTAAACATATCCAAGGCTTCATATGTTTTGTGAACAACAATATATAATTGAAAATGAGAATAGTCATAGAAATGATAATAAAACACCCTTTATCATCAATAGTAGGATTTAGAAATTCCCCACCAATATCAGAGTGGACAAATGTTTATAATAAGGAAGTGCTAACAACCAATTACCACTGCCAAACTTGAGTAACCCTTACACGACGCTCGCCAAGTTTAATAGCCATTAGAAGCCCATGATCATAATTGGTCGCAGCATGCCTAAAAGCGATATTAAAGCTTGCGATCAAGTCTTGCAGCCATCTTTTGGCACGGGTCTAGTCACATAATTACCCATGACCTGCGGTTAAATAATTTCCTTGTAAACATCAGAGTTATGACAGGATTAAGATATAAAAGAAGAAAAATTTATGAGAAATATGACTGGATTAGGAGGATATAAAAAAAGAAAAATCTGAATTGAAAACAACAAAAATGGGACAAAACAACCACAACAACAAAACGGAAGAACAAGAACGATAAGGACACAGAGATTTCAATGTCCACGATTTAATCAGTTAAACAACCTTCTAAATTCTATCGATAGGTATTCGATATATCGACTAGACATTCATATTGACATATCAGTTGGGGGCTCCCCAACCGATAGATACTGAATATACCCCAACTGATAGGTATTGAATATATCAGATACATATGGTCCAAATCAACTAATATTTAAGTCTTGTTTTTTTAATATTAAATATATATATATAAAGGGAATTTATGGTATTTTACCCGATTCTCATCGAATACATATCAGTCGTTATGAGCTGATTTGACCCGATATGGGCCAATATTTGACCAATTTGACCCAACATTTGACTTAATGTCAAATCGTGGTGTATATCGTATTTAACAGGACCCTAACCCGATACATAGAACTAGGGATGCAAAAGAAAAAAAATCAAAACCCAAAAATCGATTGTAAAAGCCTTCCGAACTGGACTGACACGGAACCATTAATTAGTTTCAGCCCGGTTTGATTTTGATTTTGATACCTAAAAACCGAAAATATATAAATTTTAAACATATCCACTTTATAAATTTCAGCCCGATTTGAGATCTAACTTAACATCCACTTTATAAATTTTAAACATATCCAAGGCTTCATATGTTTTGTGAACAACAATATATAATTGAAAATGAGAATAGTCATAGAAATGATAATAAAACACCCTTAATCATCAATAGTAGGATTTAGAAATTCCCCACCAATATCAGAGTGGACAAATGTTTATAATAAGGAAGTGCTTACAACCAATTATCATAGCCAAACTTGAGTAACCCTTACACGACGCTCACCAAGTTTAATAGCCATTAGAAGCCCATGATCATAATTGGTCGCAGCATGCCTAAAAGCGATATTAAAGCTTGCGATCAAGTCTTGCAGCCATCTTTTGGCAAGGGTCTAGTCACATAATTACCCATGATCTGCGGTTAAATAATTTCCTCATAAACATCAAAGTTATAACCGGATTAGGATATAAAAGAGGAAAAATTTATGAGAAATATGACTAGATTAGGAGGATATAAAAGAAGAAAAATCTGAATTGAAAATAACAAAAACGGGACAAAACAACCACAACAACAAAACGGAAGAACAAGAATGATAAGGACACAGAGATTTCAATGTTCGTGATTTAATCAATTAAACAACCTTCTAAATTCTATCGATAGGTATTCGATATATCGACTAGACATTCATATTGACATATCGGTTCGGGGCTCCCCAACCGATAGGTACTGAATATACCCCAACTGATAGGTATTGAATATATCGGACACATATGGGCCAAATCAACTAATATTTAAGTCTTGTTTTTTTAATATTAAAAATATATATACAAAGGGAATTTATGGTATTTTGCCCGATTCTCATCGAATACATATTAGTCGTTATGAGCTGATTTGACCCGATATGGGCCAATATTTTACTAATTTGACCCAACATTTGACTTAGTGTCAAATCGTGGTGTATATCGTATTTGTCAGGATCCTAACCCGATACATAGAACTAGGGATGCAAAAGAAAAAAAATAAAAACCCAAAATCATCAGAAAGCCTTCCCGGGTGACACGGAACCATTAATTAGTTTCAGCCCGGTTTGATTTCGATTTTGATACCTAAAAATCGAAAATATATAAATTTTAAACATATCCACTTTATAAATTTCAGCTCGGTTTGAGAGCTAACTTAACATCCACTTTATAAATTTTAAACATATCCAAGGCTTCATATGTTTTGTGAACAACAATATATAATTGAAAATGAGAATAGTCATAGAAATGATAATAAAACACCCTTGATCATCAATAGTAGGATTTAGAAATTCCCCACCAATATCAGAGGTGGACAAATGTTTATAATAAGGAAGTGCTTACAACCAATTATCATTGCCAAACTTGAGTAACCCTTACACGACGCTCGCCAAGTTTAATAGCCATTAGAAGCCCATGATCATGCCTAAAAGCGATATTAAAGCTTGCGATCAAGTCTTGCAGCCATCTTTTGGCAAGGGTCTAGTCACATAATTACCCATGATCTGCGGTTAAATAATTTCCTCATAAACATCAGAGTAATGACCGGATTAGGATATAAAAGAAGAAAAATTTATGAGAAATATGACTGGATTAGGAGGATATAAAAGAAGAAAAATCTGAATTGAAAACAACAAAAACGGGACAAAACAACCACAACAACAAAACGGAAGAACAAGAACGATAAGGACACAGAGATTTCAATGTCCGCGATTTAATCAGTTAAACAACCTTCTAAATTCTATCGATAGGTATTCGATATATTGACTAGACATTCATATTGACATATCGGTTGAGGGCTCCCCAACAGATAGGTACTGAATATACCCCAACTGATAGGTATTGAATATATCGGATACATATGGGCCAAATCAACTAATATTTAAGTCTTGTTTTTTTAATATTAAAAATATATATACAAAGGGAATTTATGGTATTTTGCCCGATTCTCATTGAATACATATCAGTCGTTATGAGCTGATTTGACCCGATATGGGCCAATATTTGACCAATTTGACCCAACATTTGACTTAATGTCAAATTATGGTGTATATCGTATTTGACAGGACCCTAACCCGATACATAGTACTAGGGATGCAAAAGAAAAAAAATCAAAACCCAAAAATCGACTGTAAAAGCCTTCCGAACTGGACTGACACGGAACCATTAATTAGTTTCAGCCCGGTTTGATTTCGATTTTGATACCTAAAAACCGAAAATATATAAATTTTAAACATATCCACTTTATAAATTTCAGCCCGGTTTGAGAGCTAACTTAACATCCACTTTATAAATTTTAAACATATCCAAGGCTTCATATGTTTTGTGAACAACAATATATAATTGAAAATGAGAATAGTCATAGAAATGATAATAAAACACCCTTGATCATCAATAGTAGGATTTAGAAATTCCCCACCAATATCAGAGGTGGACAAATGTTTATAATAAGGAAGTGCTTACAACCAATTATCATTGCCAAACTTGAGTAACCCTTACACGGCGCTCGCCAAGTTTAATAGCCATTAGAAGCCCATGATCATAATTGGTCGAAGCATGCCTAAAAGCGATATTAAAGCTTGCGATCAAGTCTTGTAGCCATCTTTTGGCAAGGGTCTAGTCACATAATTACCCATGATCTGCGATTAAATAATTTCCTCATAAACATCAGAGTTATGACCGGATCAGGATATAAAAGAAGAAAAATTTATGAGAAATATGACTGGATTAGGAGGATATAAAAGAAGAAAAATCTGAATTGAAAACAACAAAAACGGGACAAAACAACCACAACAACAAAACGGAAGAACAAGAACGATAAGGACACAGAGATTTCAATGTCCGCGATTTAATCAGCTAAACAACCTTCTAAATTCTATCGATACGTATTCGATATATCGACTAGACATTCATATTGACATATCGGTTGGGGGCTCCCCAACCGATAGGTACTGAATATACCCCAACTGATAGGTATTGAATATATCGGATACATATGGGCCAAATCAACTAATATTTAAGTCTTGTTTTTTTAATATTAAAAATATATATACAAAGGGAATTTATGGTATTTTGCCCGATTCTCATCGAATACATATCAATCGTTATGAGCTGATTTGACCCGATATGGGCCAATATTTGACCAATTTGACCCAACATTTGACTTAATGTCAAATCGTGGTGTATATCGTATTTGACAGGACCCTAACCCGATACATAGAACTAGGGATGCAAAAGAAAAAAAATCAAAACCCAAAAATTGACTGTAAAAGCCTTCCGAACTGGACTGACACGGAACCATTAATTAGTTTCAGCCCGGTTTGATTTCGATTTTGATACCTCAAAACCGAAAATATATAAATTTTAAACATATCCACTTTATAAATTTCAGCCCGGTTTGAGAGCTAACTTAACATCCACTTTATAAATTTTAAACATATCCAAGGCTTCATATGTTTTGTGAACAACAATATATAATTGAAAATGAGAATAGTCATAGAAATGATAATAAAACACCCTTGATCATCAATAGTAGGATTTAGAAATTCCCCACCAATATTAGAGTGGACAAATGTTTATAATAAGGAAGTGTGTACAACCAATTATCATTGTCAAACTTGAGTAACCCTTACACGACGCTCGCCAAGTTTAATAGCCATTAGAAGCTCCTGATCATAATTGGTCGCAGCATGCCTAAAAGCGATATTAAAGCTTACGATCAAGTCTTGCAGCCATCTTTTGGCAAGGGTCTAGTCACATAATTACCCATGATCTGCGGTTAAATAATTTCCTCATAAACATCATAGTTATGACCGGATTAGGATATAAAAGAAGAAAAATTTATGAGAAATATGACTAGATTAGGAGGATATAAAAGAAGAAAAATCTGAATTGAAAACAACAAAAACGGGATAAAACAACCCCAAGAACAAAACAGAAGAACAAGAATGATAAGGACACAGAGTGTAATATCCTGAAAAAATCACGCTAAACAGTTACCTCGGGATCCGTGCCCGACTGGTCATGGGTTGTCCATGTAGGAGTTCACTAGTTGATGTAGAATATGATGAACGGATGAGATGTGAGAATTTTAGTGAATGTGTGGAGAGTGAGGTAAGTCTGGAGTCACATACATCTATTATGGTGCATGTGCTCAATACACAAGCTTGAAGGGAGATAAAAGGGTTTAATAACCCTAAAATCAATGTTGAGTTGTTGGAGAGAGTAAAGAAGAGAGAGAGAGAGAGAGAGAGAGAGAGAAGTAAAGAAGGTGGGTGATCAAGGAGTTATTGCAACTGATTGGAAGGGGGATTTGAGCATTTAACACCGGATTCGACGCGGGGGATCCGCTAGAAGCAAAGCTGGAACCCTAGCCTTTCCAACCACTTGATTTAATCAATTTGAGATTGATTAAAGGTAAATTTTTGTGAATTAAATGCATAGGTTATAGAGGGTTAAATTTAGTAAAGAATGTTTAAAAGGATAGACAAGTGCTTAGAAAAATGAAGGAAAAAGAGTAGGAAAAGATTTGGAAGAACAGCCCAAAGGGAGCTGAATCTGGCCAAATCGATTAATCGAAATCAAGTTTCGATTAATCGATTTTCGCCAAGAAGTTGAAAAGTCAAAGAACCCGAATTCGATTAATCGAACTGAGTTTCGATTAATCGACTTTGGATTTCGATTAATCGATTTTGGTGTCGATTAATCGACTGGGAACCTCCAGTGGATGGAAGAAAGTGGTTTGGAGAAATCGACTAATCGAATTGGGAATTCGATTAATCGATTTAGGATCGATTAATCGATTTTGGGAATTCGATTACTCGAATTGAGAATCGAACTGAAAGAGTTGAGAATTTTGATTAATCGATTAATCGATTGGGAATCTCGATTAATCGATTTTGAGAATCGATTAATCGATTTGGAATCTCAATTAATCGATTTTGGGAATCGATTAATCGAATTGGATTCGATTAATCGACTTTGGAGTTCGATTAATCGACTGACTTAAATTTTGTTGACTTTTTAGTTTGACTTCAAGATTCTCGGAGGGTCTTGGACCTTCCTTGTTGCATCTTTAATGATGTGTTGCATGTGTTATGTTGTACCATAGGTGGTACGAATGATCATGGGCAGAAGGAGCCACGTGGGACCTTGATGCGTGATTTATCAGAGAATTGAGGTAGGGAACACCTTGAACATGTACTTTAATTTGCAAGAGCATGTATGCAGTGATATAGAATCAATTGAAAACTGTTTTATTGCTTAAAGTTTTGTGAAAAGTGTGTGTGAGTAACATCAAGAAGAGCATCTAATAATAAGCCATCCCCAGGGGATGAGGAAGTGAAGTAATGAGAGCATCAGGTGTAATGTAAGTGAATAGATACATCCCAGGGATGTATCTAGGATTGAATAATGTCTGATAGGGCCTAACTGATATAAGATACCACACTTACACGGTGAATAACTATATGTAAAGCACCTGATATTTTTTTTATTTGAGGTTTGATAGGATACCCTACCAATGTGGCGGGATACCCATGACTGACGCGGCAGGATATCCGTGACCGATACGGTGGCGAAACCGTAAGCCAGTGCAGAGGCATATCCGTACACGGTAAGCACACCCCAGGGGTGTTGAATTGAGATAAGTTGAAATCCTGCCACCGATCCCCAGGGGAAAGGGGCTTGGGTACTGATTGTATTCCCAGGGAATACGTTTAAAACTGTATAAATAGATGACAATGAAGGGTATCTTATCGGGGCTCGATGCTATATTGCTCGGGGATTACTTAAGTTGAAAGGTTAAGTTTTGCTTTAGGCCTAGTCAGCATCATTCATGAGTAATTAAAAGACATGTGTGAACTACCAGTAAAATGTGATTCTTTTCTACTATTTTCTCAGTAATTGCATAGATACATCATGCATGGCATATCATGGAATATATGTGAGTTTTAATTTATATGTTCACTGTGTTATGTTCCCTATTAAGCTATGATGTAGCTCACCCTTTAGACTATATGTCGCAGGTCCACTATTAGCAGCTGCTGAGGCTTCAGGGGACGTTGACCCTGGTGAGTCGGACCTTGCGCCTGGTGACGAGTTGGAGCAGCCTCCAGAGGACTTCTTCTAGAGGACTTCGTTGTGCATCTTTGAGAGTTTTTGTGAGCTTATTTGGTACGGCTTGGTATGTCAAGCCTTGTTTTTGTTAAACAATGTAACTAAATGTTGGGATTATTCTTTTGGGCGAACCATCCTTAATGATCAGCTATCATCGATGGTTCGGGCCGGTTCTCCATTCATGAAGAGGCATGAAGGTAGAACTGTCTTTGAGTAATATTTAAAAGGTGATTTATTTCCGCAGTTTTATCTATTGTTCAGTTCATTAATTATGCTTGATATACCAATGTTTCGTGCATAGCCAGGGGGCACGGTCAAGATGATCGTGTTGATGGCACGGGTTTCGGGGTGCCGAAATCCGGGCTGTCACACAGAGATTCAATGTCCGCGATTTAATCAGTTAAACAACCTTCTAAATTTTATCGATAGGTATTCGATATATCGACTAGACATTCATATTGACATATCGGTTGGGGGCTCCCCAATCGATAGGTACTGAATATACCCCAACTGATAGGTATTGAATATATCGGATACATATGGGCCAAATCAACTAATATTTAAGTCTTGTTTTTTTAATATTAAAAATATATATACAAAGGGAATTTATGGTATTTTGCCTGATTCTCATCGAATACATATCAGTCATTATGAGCTGATTTGACCCGATATGGGCCAATATTTGACCAATTTGACCCAACATTTGACTTAATGTCAAATCGTGGTGTATGTCATATTTGACAGGACCCTAACCCGATACATAGAACTAGGGATGCAAAAGAAAAAAAATCAAAACCCAAAAATCGACTGTAAAAGCCTTCCGAACTGGACTGACACGGAACCATTAATTAGTTTCAGCCCGGTTTGATTTCAATTTTGATACCTAAAAACCGAAAATATATAAATTTTAAACATATCCACTTTATAAATTTCAGCCCGGTTTGAGAGCTAACTTAGCATCCACTTTATAAATTTTAAACATATCCAAGGCTTCATATGTTTTGTGAACAACAATAAATAATTGAAAATGAGAATAGTCATAGAAATGATAATAAAACACCCTTGATCATCAATAGTAGGATTTAGAAATTCCCCACCAATATCAGAGTGGACAAATGTTTATAATAAGGAAGTGCTTACAACCAATTATCATTGCCAAACTTGAGTAACCCTTACACGGCGCTCGCCAAGTTTAATAGCCATTAGAAGCCCATGATCATAATTGGTCGAAGCATGCCTAAAAGCGATATTAAAGCTTGCGATCAAGTCTTGCAGCCATCTTTTGGCAAGGGTCTAGTCACATAATTACCCATGATCTGCGATTAAATAATTTCCTCATAAACATCAGAGTTATGACCGGATTAGGATATAAAAGAAGAAAAATTTATGAGAAATATGACTGGATTAGGAGGATATAAAAGAAGAAAAATCTGAATTGAAAACAATAAAAACGGGACAAAACAACCACAACAACAAAACGGAAGAACAAGAACGATAAGGACACAGAGATTTCAATGTCCGCGATTTAATCAGTTAAACAACCTTCTAAATTCTATCGATAGGTATTCGATATATCGACTAGACATTCATATTGACATATCGGTTGGGGGCTCCCCAACCGATAGGTACTGAATATATCCCAACTGATAGGTATTGAATATATCGGATACATATGGGCCAAATCAACTAATATTTAAGTCTTGTTTTTTTAATATTAAAAATATATATACAAAGGGAATTTATGGTATTTTGCCCGATTCTCATCGTCGTTATGAAATTTGATTTGACCCGATATGGGCCAATATTTGACCAATTTGACCCAACATTTGACTTAATGTCAAATCGTGGTGTATATCGTATTTGATAGGACCCTAACCCGATACATAGAACTAGGGATGCAAAAGAAAAAAAATCAAAACCCAAAAATCGACTGTAAAAGCCTTCCGAACTGAACTGACACAGAACCATTAATTAGTTTTAGCCTAGTTTGATTTTGATTTTGATACCTAGAAACCGAAAATATATAAATTTTAAACATATCCACTTTATAAATTTCAGCCCGATTTGAGAGCTAACTTAACATCCACTTTATAAATTTTAAACATATCCAAGGCTTCATATGTTTTGTGAACAACAATATATAATTGAAAATGAGAATAGTCATAGAAATGATAATAAAACACCCTTGATCATTAATAGTAGGATTTAGAAATTCCCCACCAATATCAGAGTGGACAAATGTTTATAATAAGGAAGTGCTTACAACCAATTATCATTGCCAAACTTCAGTAACCCTTACACGACGCTCGCCAAGTTTAATAGCCATTAGAAGCCCATGATCATAATTGGTCGCAGCATGCCTAAAAGCGATATTAAAGCTTGCGATCAAGTCTTGCAGCCATCTGTTGGCAAGGGTCTAGTCACATAATTACCCATGATCTGCGATTAAATAATTTCCTCATAAACATCAGAGTTATGACCGGATTAGGATATAAAAGAAGAAAAATTTATGAGAAATATGACTGGATTAGGAGGATATAAAAGAAGAAAAATCTGAATTAAAAACAATAAAAACGGGACAAAACAACCACAACAACAAAACGGAAGAACAAGAACGATAAGGACACAGAGATTTCAATGTCTGCGATTTAATCAGTTAAACAACCTTCTAAATTCTATCGATAAGTATTCGATATATTGACTAGACATTCATATTGACATATTGGTTGGGGGCTCCCCAACCGATAGGTACTGAATATACCCCAACTGATAGGTATTGAATATATCGGATACATATGGGCCAAATCAACTAATATTTATGTCTTGTTTTTTTAATATTAAAAATAGATATACAAAGGGAATTTATAGTATTTTGCCTGATTCTCATCGAATACATATCAGTCGTTATGAGCTGATTTGACCCGATATGGACCAATATTTGACCAATTTGATCCAACATTTGACTTAATGTCAAATCGTGGTGTATATCGTATTTGACAGGACCCTAACCAGATACATAGAACTAGGGATGGAAAAGAAAAAAAATCAAAACTCAAAAATCGACTGTAAAAGCCTTCCGAACTGGACTGACACGGAACCATTAATTAGTTTCAGCCCGATTTGATTTCGATTTTGAAACCTAAAACCGAAAATCAGCTAGGTAGGGTGAGAAAACATTAAAAAAAAAACAAAATAAATCGAAAACTTAAAAGAATCTAAAAAAATAAAAAAAGATGAAGAAATTCAAAAATCAAACCGAACCAACCGAAATCGGATTGGTTCGGTTTTGGTTTTGGGGTTGAAAAGATCGGTTAAATGAAACTGAAACTGAATGTTTCAGTTAGGTTTCGATTTTAAATAAACCAACCCAAAAAATGAAATTTCGGTTTTGATTCGGTTAATCGAACCTGCACCCCTACATAGGACTATCAAAGTGCCTAGCCGACCTTAAAAGCCTTGCCCGCCCCGATCCTAAATGTTAAGGCCAAATATTGAGGGCCCTAGAGTAGGGCTTGGGCCTTTAAAACAAAAGTCCTAAAATTTAGGACTATGATAGGATACTGTGTATATATATAGGGTCATGGATATGCACCCGAGTGTAGAAATGTCTCTACACCAATCGATGTAAGTGCAATACGTAGCGCCCTTTTTGTGAAGTGATGGGTAGCATGGGACCCACTATACTAACTAGGGTTACACTTTAAAAAGTTAAATACCCTTTCAGCCGTCATTTTTTACTTTTTTAAAGTCTGTTTCTTTTTTTTATTTTTTCAAGAAACTGTTAGACTTACTTTTTCATGCATATTTTACTCAAAAAATGTGGCGTCCGGTAGCTAAGTGCCAACACTTTGAGAGCGAAGCGTCAACACTTTAAAATGAAGTGTCGACGCCCTTAAAACGAAGCGCCGACGCCTCGTTTTAGAGGCGCCAAACGAGGCGTCGGCGTTTCATTTAGGGGCGTCGGTACTTCGAAAAAAATAAAATAAAAATTATTAAAGCGGAAAGCGTCGACGCCCCTAAAACGAAGTGCCGGTGCTTCATTTAAGGGCGCTAGCGCTTCCATAAAATATATATATATATATATATATATATATATATATATATATATATATATATATATATATATATATATATATATTAATTGAAGCATCGGTGCTTCGTTTTAGAGGTGCTAGTGCTTCCATAAAAAAAATAAAAATAAAAATAAAAAGTTTTTTTTTTTAATCGAAGTGCCTGCACTTCTAAAGCAAGGCACCAATGCTTCTCTGCAGTGGTGCTAGCGCTTTCTTACCGAGTGTTCATATTTTTTGAATAAAATATACCTGAAAAAGTAAAGCTGACACTTTCTTAGAAAAAGAGAGAGAAAAGAAAAAGACTTTAAAAAAACTTTTAAAAAAGTCAAGGATGACGGCTGAGAAGGAATATAACTTTTAAAAGTTTAACTTTAACAAGTAAAGTGGGCCCATGTCACCTAACAAAAAATTGCTTGAAATTTCCTCTATCATCTCTCAGTAAGCCAAAACAGCAAAAACTGCGGCTTCTTTATCCTGCAGTGGTGCTAGCGCTTTCCTACCGAGTGTTCATATTTTTTGAATAAAATATACCTGAAAAAGTGAATCTGACACTTTCTTAGAAAAAGATATAGAAAAGAGAGAAAAGAAAAAGACTTTAAAAAAACTTTTTAAAAAGTCAAGGATGACGGCTGAGAAGGAATATAATTTTTAAAATATTTTAAAAGTTTAACTTTAACTAGTAAAGTGGGCCCATGTCACCCATCACTTCATAAAAGAGGCGCAACGGGTCGCTCCCATATCAATTGATGTATATAAGAAAATTATCACCAGACTTGAGTCACGCATGATTGGAGTGGGTGACTGTCAAATCATGTCGCAGTCAACATTTAACTGTAATCTGATCTTACGGTCACCAGTTCGAGTTACACATGACTTGAGTGTGAGAGTCATGTCAATTCGTCACACCAGCTATATATATATATATATATATATATATATATATATATATATAGCTGGTGTGACGAATTGACACGGATGAATTTCTTTTTTCAATGAAAGAGAAATTTTCATTTACTCGTCACATCCCAAATTACAATATTAGAGATAGGGGCACGAATTACTTTCACCCAAACGTGGTCATAGCTACAGTGCATACCAAATTTTGTTAGGGTATTAGCCGTTGCATTCGCTCCACGTGTGCATACTTGATCTTAGACCAAATCAACATTTTTTGAATAGAAGATAATAGGCTACGCAAGTCGCACGTGTAAAACCGAGCTCCCGGAACGAGGAGAAACACCATGGAAGACCGCCAAGGCTTCACTAAATACAGCACTCTGCCCCCCCTTGTTAGCGACTGCCTTGCTCCCATAACCTCCCAGCACGATTCTTGATCACCACCACAATCCCAATCTTTTTTAATTTTCACACCAAGCCTCATCAACGTTGATTTTGTCCTCCAACTCCCCTAAGGTTGCCAAATGTTAGAATGCATTGATCCCTTATCATGATCAGTCCTGAGATCACGGCCAAGGGTCCACCCAAACCGTCCAGGCTTGATGGTGTACTCGTTTCGAGTAGTTGAAAATTGAGACAAAAAGCAATCTAATTCCTCTGATTTCGAGGATCCAACGGTTTAAGCACCTGGAACGTCAACTCTATGGGGGCGGGGGCGGGGCGGGCGAGGGGGGGATGATGCACCCGATCTGACCCCACCTTGCCAATCCAAAATCCAAGCCCAACCCTATGTGCAACAGAAAAAAACTGACCCAAAATGTGAACGCCACCCGATGTTGGCCACGATCATTTTTACCTTTTGGAATGTGTGTCAATTGAATTCAAAATCTGAATGTGTAATTGGGGCGATAACCACTCTAATTCATCTGAATTGAAGCATTCAATGGTTTAAGCAACTGAATGCCAATAGATAAGGGAGAGCACCGATACTACCCGGCCATACCCAAACACACACTCTACTCGAACCAATCGGAACTCCAGGCCCAACTCGATATTTATCCCAAAATCCCGACCCGAAATGCATACCCTAGCTGTTGTCGGCCACTATCATTTTTATTTTTTGAGATGTGCTCCAATTGGAAAAAAAATTTGAAACCCCTGATGATTGGCCCATGATTTTAAGATCAATTGATCATTTGACGAATGATGCGAAAGCCAATCTAGTTTCTCTATTTCAAAGCATCCAACGTTTAAGCACGTGAAAGCCAAACCTACCGAACTCGACAGTCCACCCAAGTTCCGGGGTCATTGGTGCAATCGATCCGATCTGACCCGACCCATACATACACTCAGCCTAAACCGATCCGAAATCTGGACCAAACTCTATGTCTGACTCGAAAGCCAGTCCCAAAATGTGGATGCGACCCATATGGCCCATGATTTGAAAATAGTTGTATTGAAGATTGAGGCCAAAAGCAATGTAATTTGTCTAAGGGCACTTTAGAAAATAACGCCTCAAAAACAAACTTTTCAACAATAAAAACCTGACCTCAAATGTTTTAGAGAAACGGTGTTTTCACAGATTTTGGAACTCACAGTTTTCTGAAGTTCCAAAATCCGTGAAAGCACGCTTTCTAAAATATTTGAGGTTGGGTCTTTTTTGCTAAAAAGTTTGTTTTTGAGGCAAGTTTCTCTAATTATCCCTTTGTGTCTCTAATTCGGTAAATTCAAAGGTTTAAGCATGTGAAAGCCGTTTGATTTGGGAGAGCACCTGATTCGATCCAACCAAACCCAAACGTAGACCAATTCAATATCTAACCCAAAAAATTTGACCCGAAATGCATACCTGAGGTGACATCCCGATTTTCGGCACCCCGAAACCGGATGCCATCAGCACGATCATCTTGACTGTGCCCCTTAACTAAGCACGGAACACTGGTATATCAAGCAACACTAATGAAATGAACAATAAATAAAACTGCGGAAATAAATCACCATTTAAATGTTACTCAAAAGACAGTTCTACCTTCATGCTCTGTATGAATGGAGAATCGATCCGAACCATCGATGATAGCTGATCATCCAGAATGGTTCGCCCAAAAGAATAATCCCAACATTTAATTACATTGTTTAATAGAAGCAAGGCTTGACATACCAAGCCGTACCAAATAAGCTAACAAAAACTCTCAAAGATGCACAACGAAGTCCTCTAGAAGAAGTCCTCAGGAGGTGGCTCCAACTCGTCACCAGGCGCAAGGTCCGACTCACCAGGGTCAATGTCCCCTGAAGCCTCGGCAGTTGCTAATAGTGGACCTGCGACGTATAGTCTAAGGGGGTGAGCTACATTCTAGCTCAATAGGGAACAAAACACAGTGAACATATAAATTAAAACTCACATATATTCCATGATATGCTTATGCATGATGTGTCTATACAGTTACTGAGAAAACAGTTGAAAAAGAATCACATTTTATACACATGTCTTTTAATTAATCATGAATGACACTGAAAAGGCCTAAAGCAAAACTTAACCTTTCAACTTAAGTAATCCCCGAGCAATATAGCATCGAGCCCCGATGAGATACCCTTCATCGTCATCTATATAGGCAGTTTTAAACGTATTCCCTGGGAATACCAATAGTACCCAAGCCCCTTTCCCTTGGGGATCGGTGGTGGGGTTTTAACTTATCTCAATTCAACACGCTTATCGTGTCTGGATAAGCCTCCGACCTTTGGATTACTGGTTTTGGCCCGTGTCGGTCACGGATATCTTGTCGTGTCAGTAGTGGGTATCCCTCCACGTCGATGGGGTATCCTATCAAACCTCAAATAACAAAAATATAAGGTGCTTTACATATAGTTATTCACCGTGTAAGTGTGGTATCTTATATCAGTTAGGCCCTATCAGACATTATTCAATCCTAGATACATCCCTGGGATGTATCTATTCACTTACATTACACCTGATGCTCTCATTACTTCACTTCCTCATCCCCTGGGGATGGCTTATTATTAGATGCTCTTCTTGATGTTACTCACACACTTTTCACAAAACTTTAAGCAATAAAACAGTTTTCAATTGATTCTATATCACTGCATACATGCTCTTGCAAATTAAAGTACATGTTCAAGGTGTTCCCTACCTCAATTCTCTGATAAATCACGCATCAAGGTCCCACGCATGATCATTCGTACCACCTATGGTACAACATAACACATGCAACACATCATTAAAGATGCAACAAGGAAGGTCCAAGACCCTCCGAGAATCTTGAAGTCAAACTAAAAAGTCAACAAAATTTAAGTCAGTCGATTAATCGAACTCCAAAGTCGATTAATCGAATCCAATTCGATTAATCGATTAATTGAGATTCCAAATCGATTAATCGATTCTCAAAATCGATTAATCGAGATTCCCAATCGATTAATCGATTCCAAATCGATTAATCGAAATTCTCAACTCTTTCAGTTCGATTCTCAATTCGAGTAATCGAATTCCCAAAATCGATTAATCGATCCCAAATCGATTAATCAAAATCCGAAATCGATTAATCGAATTCCCAATTCAATTAGTCGATTTCCCCAAACCACTTTCTTCCATCCACTTGAGGTTCCCAGTCGATTAATTGACACCAAAATCGATTAATCGAAATCCAAAGTCGATTAATCGAAACTCAGTTCGATTAATCGAATTCGGGTTATTTGAATTTTTAACTTCTTGGCGAAAATCGATTAATCGAAACCTAATTTCGATTAATCGATTTGGCCAGATTCAGCCCCTTTTGGGCTGTTCTTCCAAATCTTTTCCTACTCTTTTTCCTTCATTTTTCTAAGCCTTTATCCTATAATTTTAACCATTCTTATCTACAATGAACTCACATAACTTTGCATTGAATTTACAAGGGTTTTACCATCAATCAATTTCAAATTGATTAGATCTAATGGTTGGAAAGGCTAGGGTTCCAACTTTTGGCTCTAACGGAATCCCTCGCTTCGAATCCGACCTTAATTGCTCGAATCTCCCCTTCCAATCAGCTGCAATAACTCCTCTCTTTACTCCTCTCTCTCTCACTCTCTCTCTCTCTCTCTCTCTCTCTCTCTCTCTTCTTTACTCTCCTTCAACAACTAAAATAATTGATTTTAGGGTTATTAAACCCTTTTATCTCCCTTCTAACTTGTGTATTGAGCACATACACCAGAAGTAGGTGTATGTGACTCCGGATTTCGTTACATTCCACACATTCACTTAATTTCTCACATCTCATCCGTTCATCTTATCCTACGTCAATTTGTGAACTTTTACATGGTCAAACCTATGACCAGTCGGGCACGAATCCTAAGGTCACTGTTTAACGTAAAATTTTTGGGATATTACACCTGACCTGATGTCAGCTATGATATTTTTAAGGGAAATTCATCGGATCGACCTTGTCAGATACACCTTTTTCGTCAGAGACCCTATATTTGCACCTTTATCCAAACCGACTAGCTTTTAGCCAAGCCATTTTCAGCTAGCACAAAAAGTCCGAAATACCCCTTCTTACACTTTTTTTTGTTCTATATGGTTTAAAATTTTAAATATTTACACTTTTCTATATTTATGCAGTGTGAAATAGGATCTATGTCGTTTGATTTGAAGGTCATAATATAAAATTGATGGTGCCAAAGATAAACACGAAAAAAGGCAATATCGAATCTTTTAAAATAATAATAATAATAAAATAAAAAATTTTAAACAATCGATGGCGACTCTTAAAATAGTTGATGACGATTCTTAAAACAATCGATAGCGACTCTTAACATAGTCAGTACGATTGTTTTAAGAGGCCTTATCTGATATACTGAAACGCAAAATTATTTTTTTTTCCATTGTCTGACATTGCCATAATGTGTAGATGAAATTTATTATTATTATTTATTTACTTTTATTTTTAAATCTGGTCATCGATCATCGATCTAAATAAGTCGATGGCGACTCTTAAAACAATCAGTACCAACTGTGTTAAGAGTCGCCATCGATTATTTTAAGAATCGTCATCGACTATTTCAAGAGTTGTCATCAATTATTTTAAATTATTATTATTTTTTTTTTTTTTAAAGAGGCACTATCACATTTTTTCGTGTTTATCTTTGGTGCCATCGATTTTATATTATAACCTTCAAATCATACGGTATAGATTCCGTTTTATACCGCATAAATATAGAAAAGTGCAAATATTTGAAATTTTAAATCATGTAGAACGAAAAAATGTGTAAGAAGAGGTATTTCGGACTTTTTGTACTAGCTGAAAATGACTTAACCAAAAGCTAGTCTGTTTGGATAAAGGTGAAAATATAAGGCCTCTTACCGTAAATTTCCCTATTTTTAATCTTTCGTATGTGTGTCAATTGGAAACAAAATCTGAACGTACGATTACTAGCACATGATTTCAAGGTCAAGCGTGTTGAAGATTGGGGAGTAAAGAAATCTCATTCGTTTGAGTCAGTGATTAAGGGTTTAAGCACGTGAAGCTGATTGGTAAGGGAGCTCTTTAGATGTAAATACAGGTACCCTAAATAAATGGGTAAGCACAGGTACCCTCAAAGAAAGATAAATTGGTGGGGCTGGTTTACAGCATAAGATGGTTCAATCGTTATCACTATTGATTGCCTTTGAATCAGACGATGGAGAAAAGTTTTGGTAAAAATCTTTAACCCGAGAGTTCTTTACCCACCGATGAGACGATCAGATGCTGATTCAAGGCTGTCAATGTTGGAGCAATCACTTTTGAGAAAAAATCATATCTATGGCACCAACAGAACCCATTAAAACTGCTCAACAAACCTTAATTAGTTCAATGCTACCTTATATTCTACCGTTCCTCTCGTATGATATTGTTTTTTGGTAGCCCCTGTTGAGTATTTGTGACCCACACAATCGCTTTATCTTTTTCCTATTTTAATTAAAATATGATTGACTAAAGACTTTGAGTTTTAGTTATAACGTGATTCCACTCTACGCAACTTAAGGAGTTGGTTTCAACTTGATTGGTTTTTGGTAAGCCAATCTCTATCTTCTAGTGATACACCTCTCCCTTGAATCCTTGATGGGTTAGGATTCAAAGGCATGCTATATAAGAGGACAACGTCTCCTCTTCACCTCCAGTCAAAGCAATTGTACCCATCACATAAAGGGAGATAGAAGCAAGGTAGAATTGCCCTCAAGGAATTTCACGGAGGCGGCTTCTCTAACTTTATTGGCGAATATTTTCTAAATAAGGTACGCCTAAATTCTTGATTGAAGATTAAATTTGCCTAAGATTTTATTGCTCCAACAGCCCCTGCCATAGCAGAGCTCACCTGCTTTAGCAGGTTACCATCCTCTTTGTTAACATCCCGTTACCTGCTTTAGCAGGGACCCCTTCTTCTTGATAACTCCTTGAATAGCAAGATTTTATGCATGATTTACCTGCACTAGCAGCAACCTCCCTGCTCTCTACTAGCTCCCTATCAGAGCAAATAGAATCAGCTCTGACAAGGAGTGAGTAGAGAGGAGGGTAAAACTGCTAAACAGGTAAATCATGTATAAAATCTATATAAGGAGTTATCAAGGAGAAGGGCAACCTGCTAAAGCAGGTAACCAAATGTTAACAAAGAGGATGATAACCTGCTAAGGCAGGTGAGCTCTGCTATGGCAGGGCCTACCAAAGAGCAATGTCATACGCAGCCTATATCTCTTGGCAGAAGTTGAAAGATAAATTAAATAAAGAGTTTTGTTGGTAGAAGAAGGATCTCATGAAAAATAAATAAATAAATAAATCTGCTATAAGCCTGTAAAGAGAAAGAAAATTAAATAAACTAAGATATGTTCCAGTGTTTTTGGTGAGGAAGGAGATGCAGTCGCGCTATGTTTTTTCGATGGATTCAGTAAACCAATTTGACAGAGGATAAGAACAAAAAAAAAAAAAATTTAGAAAGAAGAAATATTTGATCAAACTAAATCTCATGTAAAACTAAAACAAATGTTGTTAAAGAAGAAAAAGAAAAAAGAAACTACAGATAAAGAAGGATAAAGAAAAATTACTTTTTACTGTAGTTGCGGTGAAGAGTCGACGAAGGAAAAGCGGGAAGGATGACGCGAAGTAGACGAAATGAAGAAATTTTTTCTTCAACGGCAGTTTTCTTTTTTGCCCTGTAACTGGCTTCATAAGGCAGTTTGAATTTGTTGTTTATATATTGTAAATTTTAACAAATTTAAGGGTCTTTATGGTATTCTAAAATTGAAGATGGCAGAACATAGCAATCGTGCACAATATTCGCAGCAGTTGTTTTCTTTGCTATATTTGCAACCAATCTTGATCAGTCGCCATGATAGAGTCAAATATTTAAGCATGAAAAACCTGGGTTGAGAAGGAAGAATAATGAGTTGAAAATAAAGGCACCATTTCCTTTAGTGGGAAGATAGTTTTGAAATTTGATTTTCCTTCAACACCCCTGCATATTATAAAAATGACTTTAATCAATTAATTTTTTTAAATGATTTATGTATATATGAAAAATAATTAGAAAGGATAATTTAGTCATTTTATAAAATGGGACCATTGACGTTTTTTTTTTCTTGGGAAGAACCATTGACATTTTTCTCTACCTTCTCTTTTTATAATATATATATATATATATATATATATATATATATATATATATATATGTATGGAAAAGGGGAAAAAATGCCCGGGCATAGAGATTTCTCTACCCCCCCACCCAATGCGAAGCGGACACGTAAGAGACTACAGGTTCCTTCCTTTCTCTCTCTCCCTCTCTCTCTCTCTCTCGCGAGAATCTACAGTGGAAAAGTTGGATCCCTGAGACAACTCTCTCTCTCTCTGGAGCTCTGAGTCGATTGAAGCATAGAACAGTGACATCTTAGGTAAGTTTGGCACTTCGTTGCTCATTTCGGTATATTGTTTACAAGTTATATATCATAAAATTATAAGCATTCAAAATATATATATTATAATCGACACAGGCACTTCTTCTGTGAAAAGTTGGGGCTCAGCATGGCCAAAATTTGCTTCATATGCAAAACAATAGAAAGTGATGACGCTTCATTATAAAAGCGTCATCGCCTCTACTATAAAGCGACGACGCCTTGGATGTCTGCGTCATCGCTTCATATGTGAAGCGATTTCCTTATTTGTCTGTAGTTGATAGATCTCTTCAATTATTTACAGGATAGAAATCATAAAATTATAAGCATTCAAAAATATATAAATTATAATCGACTCATACGCTTCTTATGTGAAGAGTTGGAGAGCAGCATATTCGCGATATCGCTTCTTATAAGAAGCCATAAGAGCGACAGTGCCACAGGTTGGAAGCGTCGTCACTTCTTTAATGAAGCGCAAGCGTTTCAGATTGACACGCCATCTCTTCTATTGTGAAGAAGTTGCCTTATTTGACCTTTGTTGATTGATTTTTCGTCTAATGCTGAGGCTGTAATGGAGGCTTAGGGAGAATTCAATTGCGGTGGTGTTCATTTAAACCTCACTCCTGACATTGTTTTTGTGACAGCCCATGTTCTCCCAACCTAAAATTTTGAGACATATATATATATATTTTTCTAACTTATACCAAATGGGAAAACCCGTACCGCCAGATCGTAGATCACAATCTGATACTGAATACTTGGCATATCCATATACATACGTAAATCAAAGCAAAGTTATATATGTCATGAATAGAAACCTCCAATTCTAATATCTAATATGTATCGAACTAAACAAACACCAGTGATGACCAACCATCACCAATAGTGGAGTACAACAGTATCAAAGTACAAAACCTTAACTCACCAAATCCACAAGGCACTAATTCTACGATCCCGAAGCAGAGTACAAATTCTTATGCGAAAGCTCCTTTTTTTCAAGTATGTAGTTTTGGCCCTCCTCAAACCTACACCTGTGACGTATAGTCGGGGTGAGCTAACATCTAAGCTCAGTGGAGAAAACTAATACTAATATACATCTCATCACATGCATAGATTTAAAGACAAGATAAAAAAAAAAATTTATCAAAACTAAAACTGATTTTAAAGGCATTTTTTATCAAAACTGAAATTGAGTTTAAAGGCATTTTCTTATCAAAGCGAAAACTGAGTTCAAAGAAATTTTCTTAACCAAATCGAAACTGATTTCAAAGGCAAACTGATTTCGAAGACGTTTTCTTTTCAAAGTCAAAACTGATTTCAAAGACATGTTCTTAACAAAATCAAAACTGATCTCTTATTAAAAGCATATTTCTTATCTTTGATTTATAGAGTTCGAATTACATTCTCTCACACCTCATATATTTCTTACGTTGCTTAAGCATTTACACATTCACTTACATGTCTTACATATTCTTACTTTACTTACATACATGTCTTACACATTCTTACTTGACTTACTTACATGTCTTACACAATCCTTACTTAGCTTACTTACAAGTCTTACACATTCTTACTTAGCTTACTTATATGTTTCACACTTTCTTACTTAGCTTACACAGTTCGATTCATAGATATCCCGCCGTGCCGGTTTGATTCACGGAGACTGCCGTGCCAGTTCGATTCACACTCACTTGCATAGCTTACACATTGCCACATAGTTTACACAGTTCGATTCACAGATATCCCGCCATGCCGGTTCGATTCATGGGTTTAACCGCCATGCCGATTCGATTCACGGATATCCCGCCGTGCCGGTTCGATTCACGGGTTTAACCGTCATGCCGGTTCGATCCACGATTAGCCGTCGTGCCGGTTCGATTCCACCTTAGCGACTCACAAGGTACCATGTAATCCGTCCATAGCGGTCCACACATGCATATATACTCCGCCCATAGCGGTCCACGATGTCATATAATCCGCTCGTAGCGGTCCACAACATACTGATAATCCCCCCATAGCGGTCCACTGTACATATATAATCCGCCCATAGCGGTCCACTGTATATATATAATCCCCCATAGCGGTCCACTGTACATATATAATCCGCCCATAGCGGTCCACTGTACATATATAATCCGCCCATATCGGTCCACTTATTTTTTACTTTACTTATGATTCGATTCATACTTTAAAGATTTATGATTTTGTTTCACATTCATTTATCATTCAAAGGTTTCTCCTACTAATCAAGATTCAAAACTTACAAAAACTCATACGGTGTCAAAGACTGAGATTCCCTATATGATTTTCAAAGGCTACAAAAAAGGTTCAAAATAAAGATCATTGCTTGATTCAATAAGTCACTAATTTCCAAAACAACCACTATGTGAAAGATTCGATAATTCAGAGCTTTCGAGCATTTCAAACAGTCAAAATATTCAATCAAATATTAGAGTTCAAAGATCTAAAATTTCCATTACAAATAGTTCAAATAGTAATTCATTTCAAAATAAAACTTATCATTTTTCATTTGATCATATCAAGTATCTATGAAATCAAATTAAAATACAATTGTGTATAAAATTTTCCCCACCTTAGCCTCGAAGTTGCGCAAAACCAAGCTAAGCTCTATTGATGGATTCCTGTCCTCAATCTATATTAAAAAAATATGATGATGTATCAAGGATCAACACTAATCACTAATAATTTAAACATATTTAAGTATTTTCTCAAATCCGAGGTTGAAACGGGAAATTTCGTGCTAACTTAAAAATTAATGTAACTTACACCTAAAGTTTGACCTTTAAAACTTTAGGCTCACAAAATCGTTAAAACACAAAAGTTATAGGCCATGTTGTCCTCTTTCTAACGCCTCAAAAATCACATCAATCTGAGTTCTGAGTAAAACGTTATCGTCAAAATACCAAAGCTGTGTCGGCACTTCAGTTAAAACATGTCAACTCGAAACTTGACCCAACTTCCCACTAAATTTTGACTCTCAAAAAGTTAGATTTAGGAGTTGGTTAATTTATAGAAGTTGTAGAGCTCGTTGCCTTCTTTCCAACGCCTCAAGAATTATATAATTATGAGTTTAGCATAAAATGTTACGACCAAAATATCGAAGTAGTATTGGCATGTATAGTCAAATTCGATCGATCGAAATTATTTTGATTGATCGAATTTGAAACTCGATCGATCGAAATCCATTTCGATCGATCGAAATCCAATAGAAATCCACAACACTTCCTGTTTATACTTTTCGATCGATCGACTTTGAAACTCGATTGATCGACACACATTTTGATCGATTGAATTTAATTTCGATCGATCGAAATCCTTCAAAAATCAAATTTTAACATTCTCAAGTCAAATTCAATCGATCAAATCCATTTCGATCGATCAAAATACAGAGATTTTGCCCAATCCTTGGTTTTCTCATTGCAAATCTAATTTTTCTTCATAAAATTTAACCCAAATCTCACATACAATTATACAACCATAAAATAAAGTATTTAAAACTCATCTAGTATGGATTTCTCACCTTAAATCGACCGACTAACCCATAGATCGGATCATCTTCCCTGCTTCATAAAAAGAGTTTTCAAACCCACATTGGTTTCTTCCAAGCTCCACGATCACAACTAAGCTTTCGCGATCGTTGGTAACCCTTCTACACACACTCACACCAACCCATGCTACGATTAGCGGCTCAAATCAGACGATCTCTTCACTCAAAGAAGTGGGTTTCCAAAATCCCCCAAACGGCTCAAAACGCATAAAGCAACGCATAGCGCCAAAACCAATGATGATCCTTCCCTTCCACAAGTCCACAACCTTTTTCTCACAAAACCTAAGCTCGGCGCACACCGATCCGGCACATTTTTCCTTCTTCCTCTTTCTCTCTCTAGAAGCCCAAGAACCCCCAAAATTGCAAATGACAATAGCTTCCAAATGAAGCTTTTGACTTTATATACAAAGGGGTTGTTCCCTTATAAAATGCCTACACCCATTTTAGGTATTAACTCTTATCTAAAGGACCTAGTTTCTGCGTGAAACGGGCGTATCTAATTAAGGTATTATGTAATAGCCCGAAAAATCACGCTAAACTATGACCTCGGGATCCGTGCCCGATTGGTCACAAGTTTGACCAATTAGGAGATCAAGAGTTAGTATAGGAGGTAATGAACGGATGAGATGTGATAGTTTGAATTATTGCGTGGTGTGTGTTGTAAATATGAAGTCGCATACACCTATTGAGGTGCATGTGCTCAACATACAAACTAGGAGAGGGATAAAAGGATTTAATAACCCTAAAATAGATATTTGGTAGTTGAGAGAGAAGTAAAGAAGAGAGAGAGAAGAGTAAAGAGGGTGATTAAGCAAGGAGTTATTGTGGGTGATTGGAAGAAGGATTCAAGTATTAAAGAGGCTGATTCAACGCAAGGGATCCGTTAGAACAAAAGCTGGAAACCCTAGCCTTCCAACTGTTTGATAGAAATCAACTTGAGATCTATCCAAGGTAAAAAAATTTGTAAATAAGATGCATAGATTATAGGGGTTAAGTTGTGGTTAAATGTGGGTTAAATCATAGGATAATGGCTTAGAAAAATAGAGGAAAAAGTATGGAAAAAGATTGGGAAGAACAGCTCGAAAGGGGCTGAATCTGACAATTTCGATTAATCGAAATTGGGTTTCGATTAATCGAAATTGGCCAGGAAGTTGAAAGGTCAGAGGGCCCCGATTTCGATTAATCGAATTTGATTTCGATTAATCGATTTTGGATTTCGATTGATCGATTTGGGGATCGATTAATCGACTGAGAACCTCCAGTGGACCCCAGGGGTTGGAGGAAATGACTTGAGGAAAAATCGACTAATCGAAATGGGATTTCGATTAATCGATTTTAGTTTTCGATTAATCGATTTGGGATCGATTAATCAACTTGTGAAACTCGACTATTCGAACTGAGAGTCTACTTTGTGAAAAGAAGAATTTTGATTAATCGAAATTGGATTCGATTAATCGAATGAAAACTCGACTGTTCGAACAGTGAAATTACTTTGCGAAAAGAGGAATTTTGATTAATCGAAATTGGATTCGATTAATCGAATGAAAACTCGACTGTTCGAATAGTGAAATTACTTTGCGAAAAGGAGAGTTTCGATTAATTGAAATTACTTCGATTAATCGATATTGACCTTCGATTAATCGATTTTGGAAATCGATTAATCGAATCAGATTCGATTAATCGATTTTGGAGTTCGATTAATCGACTGAGATAAATTATGTTGACTTTTGGGTTTGACTTTAAGATTCTTGGAGGATCTTATACCTTCTTTATTGCATCCTTTGTGATGTATTTTACCTGTTATATGGTACCATAGGTGGTACGTGTGAGCTAGTGCACAAGGAGCCACGTGGGACCTTGATGCAATGATCGAATGAAGACTTGAGGTAGGGAACACCTTGAACATGTACCTTATTTTACAAGAGCATGTATGTAGTGATATAGAATTCAATTCAATTGTTATTTCTTAAGAATTTGTGGAAAGTGTGTGTGTGTGACATTCATAAGAGTAATCATAATGAGCCATCCCCAGGGGATGAAGAAGTAAAGAGATAAGAGCATCGTGTGATGATGAATAAATGGATACATCCTGTGGATGTATCCAAGGATTGAATCATGTTTGATAGGGCCTAACTGATATAAGATAGCACAATTACAGGGTGAATAACTATATGTAAGGCACCGATATTTTGTTATTTGAGGTTTGATAGGGTACCCCACCGACGTGGCGGGATATCCACGACTGACACGGCAGGATATCCGTGACCGATACGGCGGCGAAACCGTAGGCCAGTGCGGAGGCTTATCCGTACATAGTAAGCACACCCCAGGGGTGTTGATTGAGAAAAGTGAAACCCCGCCACCAATCCCCAGGGGAAAGGGGCTTGGGTACTATTTGTATTCCCAGGGAATACGGTTAAAACTGTCTATATAGATGACGATGATAGGTATCTCATCGGGGCTCGATGCTATATTGCTCGGGGATTACTTAAGTTGAAAGTTTAAGTTTTGCTTTAGGCCTTCTCAGCATCATTCATGAGTAAATGAAAATATAAGTAATCAACAGTAAAACGAAATGCTTTTAATCTGTTTCATTAACAACTGCATAGATACATCATGCATGGCATATCATGGAATACATGTGAGTTATAATTTATATGTTCAACCGTGTTTGTTCCCTATTGAGCTAGGATGTAGCTCAGAGCCGATCCCGTAGTGGACCTTGCTAGGTGGTGAGTTGGAGCCACCTCCAGAGGACTTCTTCTAGAGGACTCCGTTGTGCCACTTTGAGGGATTTTTTGGAGAGAGTTTCGTACGGCTTGGTATGTCAAGCCTTGATTCTGTTTTACACCATGTATATATATATAGATGGGATTATTCTTTTGGGGCGAACCATCCGTGATGATTGCTATCATCGATGGTTCGAATCGGTTCTCCATTCATGTAGAGGCATGAGGGTAGAACTGTCTTTTGGAGAGTTAATTAATATAGATTCAAATTCCGCAATTTCGTTTATTATTTTATTACAATGCTTGATACACCAGTGTTCCGTGCTTAGCTAAGGGGCACGGTCAAGATGATCGTGCTGATGGCACGGGTTTTGGGGTGCCGAAATCCGGGCTGTCACATATTATCTATTATATAAATGATCCTGTGGTTTGGTGTGGGGCCTGTACACTCAAATCACATATCAATCGAACTCGGTGTTGAGCAAATATACAACAACGGTATATGAACTTGGTCTTAAAAATCTCACACAAGCTCAAATAAACTCAAAATGATCCCGTTTGAAAAATCTGAACGGTGACGTGTTTCTTAACAGATATGCACCCAATCAAGACTTATAGTTGGCCCAATTAGTCCAATAAGTTGTTTAACCATTACTAAACTTTCATTCCCTCTCTAGAACCCAAAATCATAAGAGACATAAATTCTCTTAGGCTTCATACACTTTTATTAAGTCTTTGGTTTCGGCGTTAAGCACATATACCACAACTAGGTGTATCGAAACTCATTCAAAGTTTTACGTATAACTTTAATCCTTCTGATTTTCAATTAACACATAACCTAATATGACTTATCAATTATTTTCATAGGGTCGGGTACGTGACCAGTCGGGCACACACATCGAGGTGCACTGTTCAAAGGTAGAAATTTTTCAGGATGTTACATTTGTCTCTCCTTAAAGAATTTTCGTCCTCGAAAATTGGCGTATCCCTAGTTAAAGAGGTATGGATACTTATTAGTCCTAAACAAGAGTAATCTCACTCTCCCTAAGAGTCAATGCTTTTCCAAAGTCAATGATTCAATGTCAACGCAATTGTTAGGGTTATTACATTCTCCCCTCCTTAAAGAAATTTTCGTCCTCGAAAATTCAGTACGTGGCATTTGCGTTCATGGCATAACATCTACAGTAAAACAGAGTCGCACCGCCCAAGAGAACGACTAATGAGGTTGAATGTCTCTATGTTAAGAGACCCCAAACCTTTAACTGAATTTAAAATTTAATAATTTATTCAAAACTAACACGAGTGAGTATACCATGATGCACTAGGGCTGCTTGATATTCCTCATACAAAATACACATCGGCAGCATTCATCCATAATTTACAACCATTAAAATACGACTACCACACCCACAACCACAATTATCCATATAGTGGATTAGACTATTCAATAACGTACTCATTCCATAATAATGAAGTCTATTTAAAGCATTACCCTATAGGAAGTTCATTACAATTTAAGTTACAACAATAATCCTACAATTATTTCTCATTTGTCATTTGCATCATCAAGCATCAATCATGGATGGATCAAGCTAACAAAAATTAAAACCATCAATCTCCGAAACCAACTACCATTTATAAAATATATTCAACCATCCACAAAAGAACCAAGGTAAATTTACAGTAAGCATCCTTAAATAATAAAACAATCATTCAATTAGAGTCAAACATCAAGGTGAATTTACCATGTTTCAATAGTTTTACAACATCCATACTAATAACTACGCTAACCCTCCAAAACCACAAAATATCACCAAATCAGGTCCTTCTCTGTAAAGACCCGTATTTTGAACCCGAGTTAGACTAACCCCATGTGTGTATTCGGCTCGGCGACCGACGTCGCCATTTGTTTTAGATTTTTATCTAGATGTGATTGTGCGGGCAGATTCTGATTTAGAGCTCATTTGGACCCTCGTGCGAAAGTTATCCACCGACCTCGGTGTGACCGTTCAACACCGGGCTTGAGTTTTAAAATTAGAAGTGTATAACACACAAGAGGTGTGTGTGTGCTTAACTTTGTGAGCAATCCTATTATAAAAAGGAATTGCATTCCCGTATTATACTAGGTTTTGTTAAGAGAGGAAGAGACGTGAGTGCCGTGAAGGACCGTAACCGTTTGATAGTTGAAAATCGTGCGAAACTCCGTCTTCTCTCTTCTTCAATCATCGTAGGAGATCGGTTTAGAAAACCTCTTTCTCTAGAACCCTCTTTGTTGAAAACCCTTGAACCTTAGAAAGAACTTGAATCAACCTTGGATTCGTAGTTGGCGTTTGGGAGAGGTTGAGATCATTGGGGACGTGTTGGAGTTGGCTTTGTGAACTCGTGGGATCTATCGCGACATGAATCGTCGAGGAAACCCGCCGGTTTCGTTTCGAAGCTCCGTTTGTGTGACTTGTTTCTAATCAAGGAATCCTTAGACTAAAGGTACGTTTTGATTAAATTTATTGATTAAAATCATTAGATTAGCCATGGGTTTTGCTTTGGGATGTATGGGTTTCGATTCGGGTGAAAACGAGCGAAATCGCTTCACTGTAGCTCGCTCGAGCGAGCTATTATCATCGCTCGAGCGAGGATACACCAAAAGTTTGACTTTAAAAGTCTTATACTTGAAAAGGTGTTCCCTGCCCTCGCTCGAGCGAGCTTAAGTCATCGCTCGAGCGAGAAATTTCTGAAGGATCTCGCTCGAGCGAGCTATTATCATCGCTCGAGCGAGGTATCGCTGAACTCCAATACTGTCTTAGTAGTTTAGTCATAACGTTTCATCCCGAACTTTGATTGAGACTATTCTTTTTGCGTTGGAAAGCTAACAAAAAAATCTACAACTTTCCTGTTATGACCATCTTGTGAATCAATCTTCTTGATGGTCAACAATGTATGAGAAAGTCAGATCAAATTCCAGGATTGGCGCAACTTGCCTGTTTCGACTTGTTTTCGAGGAAACACTTAAATAGGTCTATATTATTAGTGATTAGAATTAATCTTAATGCATGAACATATATTGTGATGTAGATTGAGGGCGAGAGGCCATAAATAGGACTTTGCTTGACTTCGCGTAACTCCTAGTTTTGGTAGGAGAATCTCATCTTTACAGTATTTTATTTTAATGCGCATGGATATTTTGAATTAAAATCTTTGAACTTGCATATGCCATTGAAATCACATCTGTAAACTGAAATTGATATGAATGACTGAAAATCTAAATTTACCTAAATCCTGAAACCTGAATCTGCTTAAGCTCTGAAAATCTGAAATCAAGAACCTGAACTATGTATAAGAGACTTGCATCTGATTTATATTAGTATCTGCATTTTTTTTATGATTGACCTGAACGACCCCTTAAAAATTCCTGAACAACTTCCTGGCACAAGTTTCCCTCATTACGCAGGGGCTTGTTGCATCCTGAAAAAGGGTTCATGAATGACGATGGTAGGTAGGGGTTCCCATCCGCTATATTCCTGCTCTCGAGATATAGTTTACTTGGGAGGTATTTTAAGTTGAGGATTAAGTCATGAATTACTGAACCTTACATATAGAAGTTAGAGAAACTAAGACACTGAAATACTGCATCTGTTCTTGAAACTGTTTTCACATATTTAGAAATTAATCTTACATATGATTTCCGTACCTAAATTTAGTTTCTTATTTGCATATATGTTTGACAAGCTATATATATTCCGGTATTTATTTTGAAACCATGTTAGTTGAAGTAAAATGCCATAGATGATTGACCTGAACGACCCTCAAAAATTCTTGAACAACTTCCTGGCACAAGTTTCCCTCATTACGCAGGGGCTTGTTGCATCCTGAAAAAGGGTTCATGAATGACGATGGTAGGTAGGGGTTCCCATCCGCTATATTCCTGCTCTCGAGATATAGTTTACTTGGGAGGTATTTTAAGTTGAGGATTAAGTCATGAATTACTGAACCTTGCATATAGAAGTTAGAGAAACTAAGACACTGAAATACTGCATCTGTTCTTTAAACTGTTTTCACATATTTAGAAATTAATCTTACATATGATTTCCGTACCTAAATTTAGTTTATTATTTGCATATATGTTTGACAAGCTATATTCCGGTATTTATTTTGAAACCATGTTAGTTGAAGTAAAATGCCATAGATGTCTTTCTTCTACTGAGCTTTGTTGGTTAGCTCACTCCGACTATACGTCATAGGTCCAGGTACTGACGTGGCTGTTCAGGGCTGTGAGATTGATCCTGACTACGTGCCTGAAGAAGAGCCTGAGGTTCCTCCTGAGGAGTTTTTCTCAGTATAAAACTTACTGATTTTCTTACTTGTGGTGAGAGTTAGACTTGAATTTGTGGGCCCATTTTAGTTGGATATCATAGTTTTATACTTGACGTTGATTTCTGTTATGAGCCATGTTTCGATGATGGTCGGCCATCATCGGTGGTTCTTTACTTTTAATTGCTTCTGCATTTATTTTAGCTATGGATATTTATCGCGCTTTACTCTGATATGCGCCCTGTTTGTCCGGCTTATTATTTATTCGATAGGTTGGCAAACCGGCCTTTCCTATACCTGAGGGATTTGAAAAGTCGGGTCATCACAGTTGGTATCAGAGCTATGGTTTTAGATTCTCTAAGGACCCATGAGAACCCAACCGTGACCCGGTACAGTTTACATCAGAGTTATGTCGTTAGGTCCAGAACCACTAGTACTGTGTGTGTGATTGTCTTTACAATCAATGTTGACTGATGTTGTGGTGTTCACAATGATAGATCAGTATGGCCCCAAGATTTAGAGGCAGAGGCAGAGGTAGGACGGTGCCTTTAGAGGAAAATCCTGAAGGTGTCGGTACATTGAGGGGAGTTGCCTTCGCAACCGGTTCTAATGCAGCCCTTATAGGAGCCGGAGTTGATAGAGGTCAGGGTGAAAGGATGGAACAAGTGTTGGAAAATCTGGCCACCAACATTGCTCAGCAGACCGCATTTATGGCTCAGCAGACTGCTGCAATCGCCCAGCAAGCAGAGCTGATTTATGCAGGACAACAACAACAATCATCAGGATTTGTCGAATTCAGGAGGATGAGACCTCCAAATTTTTCTAGACAGACCGACCCGATGGAAGCTGAAGGTTGGTTGGATGAGATGGAAAAGATCTTTGAGGTGCTTCAGTGCACCAATGTCGAGAAGGTTAGATGGGCAACCTTCAAACTGAATGGACAGGCTGGACCATGGTGGAAGTCTGTGGCTAGACACAGGGAGTAGGAGTTTCCCAATACTCCTTGGACATGGGCTGAGTTTATCGAGGCGTTCAACGATCAGTACTTTCCCAAGATTGTTAGGCATCAGATGGAAGTTCAGTTCATCGAGCTGAAGCAGGGGACAATGTCAGTGTGTGAGTATGGAGATGAGTTCACGCGACTTTCAAGGTTTAAACCTCAGCATGTGGCCACAGATATGATGAAGGCCAGAAAATTTCAGCTGGGTCTTAGGCCGAGTATACAGGAGAGCGTGGCTATATGGGAAATGGAAACATATGGAGGAGTACTGTCAAAGGCCCTCATAGCTGAGGAAGAAATTTAAAAGTGGTTCTTGAGAAGCAGTCTGCCGAACAAGGACAGGGTTATACAAGGGCAGTCATGTCCTTATGAGAATAAAAGGGCCAAGTTTACGAAGCCGCCGGTGAACCTTATTCAACCTACATTTTCTAGACCAACATTTTCTTCTGGACCGATCCCTTATCAGAGATTGGCAGCATCATCACCAGTGTAATCTGTACGACCAGCGGGTTCTACGGCTAGTGGAGCTTTAGTGGCACAGGGATCCTCTCGTGCACCATCTTTTGTTTCGGTTACTACGTGCCTAAGGTGTGGGAAAGCACACAAGACCGAGGATTGCAGGAGGAACACTGGAGCGTGTTTTCGGTGTGGCGCAATCGGACACATGGTTAAGGATTGTCCTCAGGAGGACAAGGGAAGAACTAGTTTGGCTTCTACTCAGAAATCGACCCGACCTACTGTTCAAGGTCGAGCTTATGCCGTGACGGCTCAATTAAAAGTTTAGATGTCTTCTTATTTTATTTATTTATATATAATTGCTTGGTATTTAATAAATTTTGTTAATAAGTTATAGATGAACACACATGCTTAGAAAATTTTAATTGAAATGCTTGTCTAAACTAAGGTACCCTTTTTATGCGTCGGGGGAGCGACGTAAGCAAAACCGAAGCGCGAGTGTTGATAGACCCCGAGTCTACACATTCTTTTGTCACTCCGTTGTTCACTGAGAAGTTGGGCATTATTCCCAAGGCCCTTGATTTCATCTTGGCAGTGTCAATTCCTACTGGTAACTCAGTGAGCACCGATACCATGTGTCAATCAGTGATTGTGATGATCGAAGACCATGAGATGGTAACTGATTTGATCATTTTGAGCATGGAAGGGTTCGACGTGATACTAGGGATGGATTGGTTATCTACTTACCATGCGAGCGTGGATTGTCTTCGGAAGATTGTGACATTCCGCCCGCCGAAGAGAAAATCTTTTCAATTTTGCGGAGTCAAATCTTGTGTGATACTGTTTATCTCAGCCATTCGAGCAGACTGTATGATGAGAAACAGGTGTTGTGGTTATCTGGCATACTTGCAAGATCATAAGGAGGAGAAGAAAAATATCGCAGATATTATGATTGCTTGCGAATATCCAGATGATTTTCCTAAAGATCTATCTGGATTACCACCTAACAGGGAGATTGAGTTTGCGATTGAGTTAGCGCCGGGTAATGATCCAGTATCAAAAGCTCCGTATCGAATGGCGCCTACAGAATTGAAAGAGTTGAAGGAGCAGCTTCAGGAACTGCTAGATAAGGGCTTTATCAGACCAAGTGTGTCACCCTGGGGAGCACCGGTTCTATTTATAAAGAAGAAAGATGGTTCAATGCAGCTTTGCATTGATTACCGCCAGCTAAATAAGTTGACAATTAAAAACGGTTATCCACTTCCAAGAATTGATGATCTGTTTGATCAGTTGCAAGGAGCAAAGTTTTTCTTGAAGATTGACTTGAGGTCAGGCTACCATCAGTTGAAAGTTAAATCTGAAGACATTCAAAAGACAGCATTTAGAACCCGATATGGGCACTACGAGTTCTTGGTCATGCCATTTGGGTTGACACACGCACCCGCGCCATTTATGGACTTGATGAACCAGATATTCAAATCACATTTGGACAAGTCTGTAGTATTTTTTGTAGATGACATCCTCATCTATTCAAAGACGCGAGAAGAACATGAGCAGCATTTGCGAGTGACTCTACAAACCCTCTGAAACCATCAATTATATGCAAAACTTAGTAAGTGTGAGTTTTGGCTTGAGCAGGTCAGTTTCCTAGGCCATATTATCTCTGAGACCGGTATTACAGTCGACCCAACAAAGATTGAGTCAGTGATGAATTGGGAACAACCAAAGATGGTTACAGAGGTTCGTAGTTTTCTCGGTTTGGCAGGCTACTACAGAAGGTTTGTGGAGGGCTTCTCCAAGATATCAGGTCCTCTTACACAACTTACGAAGAAGAACACTAAATTTGATTGGACAGAGCAGTGTGAGCAGAGTTTTCAGGAACTCAAGAAACGATTAACTACTGCGCCAATACTATCTATACCATCAGGCAAGGGAGGCTTTGCAGTGTACAGTGATGCATCGTATGGGGGTTTAGGCTGTGTGCTTAACTAGAATGAGAGAGTCATTACTTATGGGTCTAGACAGCTAAAAGACCATGAGAAGAATTACCCGACGCATGATCTTGAGTTGGCAGCAGTGATTTTTGCTCTGAAGATCTGGAGGCATTACCTTTATGGGGAGACCTTCGATATATTTACCGATCATAAGAGCCTTAAGTATCTCTTCTCACTGAAGGAGTTGAATATGAGACAGCATCGATGGATGGAGTTCTTGAAAGATTATGATTGTACCATCCAGTACCACCCTGGGAAAGCAAACGTAGTGGCAGATGCGTGAAGTCAGAAGTTCTCTACTCAGTTATCACATCTCACTGCAAGGGTGCGATGATGGCATCTATTGGAAGATATGGCTCTAAGTAACATGAGATTTCACGTAAAAGGTTCAAGTGCGTTAATGGCTGCGCTAGTGATTCATTCCACTCTCTATGAGAACATTCGCAGACTTCAGATGACAGATGATGAACTTATGGCTATCAGACGGGATGTGATTGGGGGAAGCAAAATAGATTTTTCTATCAAAGATGATGGCACTTTATTGTTTAGAGGCCGGGTCTGTGTACCAACTAGTACTGAGCTTCAGGACACCATTTTGGAAGAGGCTCATAAGTCTATGTACGCTATTCACCCTGGCAATACCAAGATGTACCAGGACTTAAAGAAAAGCTTCTGGTGGAAAGGTTTAAAGAAAGATGTCGCTGTGTATGTCTCAAAGATGTCTTATGTGTCAGCAAGTAAAGGTGAATCACCGAAATTCGGCAGGACTGTTGCAACCACTACCGATACCTGAGTGGAAATGGGAGGCCATTTCTATGGACTTTATTTTGGAATTGCCAAGAACATTAAGAAAATACAATGCCATCTGGGTCATTGTGGATCGATTGACTAAGTCCGCACACTTCCTACCTTATAATATGTCGTATACTGCCAACAAGCTCGCAAAATTATACATCAAGGAGATAGTTAGGCTGCATGGTATACCGGTCAGTATCGTATCCGATAGAGACCCGATGTACACATCTCAATTTTGGCAACAATTTCAAGAAGGGATGGGCTCCAAGCTCGATTACAGTACGACATTTCATCCTCAGACCAATGGGCAAACTGAGAGGGTGAATCAGATTATAGAAGATATATTACGTGCTTGCATGCTGGATTTTCAGGGGTCATGGGACCAACATTTACCGCTGATCAAGTTTGCCTATAATAATAGTTACCAGGCTAGCATCAGCATGGCACCCTACGAAGCTTTGTATGGACGGCGGTGCAGGTCTCCGCTTAATTAGGAAGAAGTGGGTGAGAAACTCATTTTAGGTCCCGAGATCATGGAGAATACAATCGAGACAATTCGGTTAATCCATGAGAGACTACGCATTGCTCAAAGTTGTCAGAAGAGCTACGCTGATCTTAAAAGGAACCATGTTAAGTTTAAGGTGGGAGACAACGTATTTGTCAAAATCTCTCCTACAAAAGGCGTGATGCATTTTGGGAAGCGTGGGAAGCTGAGTCCGTGCTATGTTGAACCTTTTGAGGTATTGGGCCGAGTCGGCGAGGTTGCCTACCGAGTAGCCTTGCCACCGCAGCTATCGGGCATGCACAACGTGTTTCATGTGTCCATGTTGCGAAAGTACGTGAAGGATCCAAATCATGTATTGGACTACCAGCCCATTGAGCTCCAAGAAGACCTATTCTTGGTTGAGGAACCGATACAAATCTTGAATCGTAAAAAACAAATCTTATAGACAAAGAGCATTCCCTTAGTACTCGTGAAGTGGCAGAACCATTCTTCAGAGGAAGCCACATGGGAGCGTGAAGCGGAGATTCGCGAGCAATTTCCACAACTTTTCGAGTGAAGGTATATTGTAAACTATCGTTATGTAAGAAAACCCTACGTACCTTTAAATTCTTGAAATTATTTCTTTAAAAAAAAAAAAAAAAGAATTTCTTCAAAATTTTCAATGTTAAATTGGTTAATAACATTGATGCTTTACATATATATCTATAACGATCACACAATAAAATCTTAAATATCATATTTATTTATTTTCGGTTAGAACCGTGTGTCTATTGAAACCTGTGTCATCAGTTAGAACATGTTATTAGGAATGTGTTTATGCTTCTGAATAAGTATTCGATTCTGACATCTAAAATTTCTGCTCAAATAATTACCGACATAGTGTATGAAGTCTAGCGAGAAAAGGTTGAGGTAGGTGTGTGTGCTAGGTTTGTGTCATGGTGAAGTATGTTTTCAGGCATGTGACACTTGAGAAGGTATGCATCCATGTACGGATGCAATCCTCTATGGCAGTATGGGATGCCACACGCAGTTCATCCAGGTTACTACTGATCCCAACCCTTGAAAGCGTGCTTAGTGAAGCCTACCGCATCGTGACCAAAGTTATTTTAGACTTTAGACTGTTTCGATCTTGCTTTATACTGGTGTTAGGATAAGGATTTATCGCAGTTCGGTTTAGCTATTCATACATTTTTTAGGACGAAAATTCCTAAGGAGGGTAGAATGTAAAGACCCGTATTTTGAACCCGAGTTAGACTAACCCCGTGTGTGTATTCGGCTCGGCAACCGACGCCGCCATTTGTTTTGGATTTTTATCTAGATGTGATTGTGCGGGCAGATTCTAATTTAGAGCCCATTTAGACCCTTGTGCGAAAGTTGTGCACCGACCTCGGTGTGGCCGTTCAACATCAGGCTTGAGTTTTAAAATTAGAAGTGTATATCACACAAGAGGTGTGCGTGTGCTTAACTTTGTGAGCAATCCTATTATAAAAAGGAATTGCATTCCCATATTATACTAGGTTTTGTTAAGAGAGGAAGAGATGTGAGTGCCGTGAAGGACCGTAACCGTTTGATAGTTGCCCAACCGTGCGAAACTCAGTCTTCTCTCTTCTTCAATCATCGTAAGAGATCAGTTTAGAAAACCTTTTTCTCTAGAACCCTATTTGTTGAAAACCCTTGAACCTTAGAAAGAACTTGAATCAACCTTAGATTCGTAGTTGGCGTTTGGGAGAGGTTGAGATCGTTGGGGACGTGTTGGAGTTGGCTCTGTGAACTCGTGGGATCGATCGCGATGCGAATCGTCGAGGAAACCCGCCGATTTTATTTCGAAGCTTCGTTCGCATGACTTATTTCTAATCAAGGAATCCTTAGACTAAAGGTATGTTTTGATTAAATTTATTGATTAAAATTATTAGATTAGCCATGGGTTTTACTTTGGGATGCATGGGTTTCGATTCGGGTGAAAACGAGCGAAATCGCGTCACTGTAGCTCGCTCGAGCGAGCTATTATCATCGCTCGAGCGAGGATACACCAAAAGTTTGACTTTAAAAGTCTTATACTTGAAAAGGTGTTCCCTGCCCTCACTCGAGTGAGAAATTTCTGAAGGATCTCACTCGAGCGAGCTATTATCATCGCTCAAGCGAGGTATCGCTGAACTCCGATACTGTCTTAGTATTTTAGTCATAACATTTTATCTCGAATTTCGATTGAGACGATTCATTTTGCGTTGGAAAGCTAATAGAAAAGGCTACAACTTTCCTGTTATGACCATCTCGTGAATCAATCGTCTTGATGGTCAAAAATGTTAAAGCATCAAATGCATGAACATATATTGTGATGTAAATTGAGGGCGAGAGGCTATCAATAGGACTTTGCTTGACTTCACGTAACTCCGAGTTTTGGTAGGAGAATCTCATCTTTACAGTATTTTATTTTAATGCGCATGGATATTTTGAATTAAAATCATTGAACTTGCATATACCAATGAAATCACATCTGTAAACTAAAATTGATATGAATGACTGAAAATCTAAATCTACCTGAATCCTGAAACCTGAATCTGCTTAAGCTCTGAAAATCTGAAATCAAGAACCTGAACTATGTATAAGAGACTTGCATCTGATTTATATTAGTATCTGCATTTGTTTTATGATTGACCTGAACGACCCCTCAAAAATTCCTGAACAACTTTCTGGTACAAGTTTCCCTCATTACGCAGGGGCTTGTTGCATCCTGAAAAAGGGTTCATGAACGACGATGGTAGGTAGGGGTTCCCATCGGCTATATTCCTGCTCTCGAGATATAGTTTACTTGGGAGGTATTTTAAGTTGAGAATTAAGTCATGAATTATTGAACCTTGCATATAGAAGTTAGAGAAACTAAGACACTAAAACACTGTATCTGTTCTTGAAACTGTTTTCACATATTTAGAAATTAATCTTACATATGATTTCCGTACCTAAATTTAGTTTATTATCTGCATATATGTTTGACAAGCTATATTCCGGTATTTGTTTTGAAACCATATTAGTTGAAGTAAAATGCCGTAGATGTCTTTCTTCTACTGAGCTTTGTTGGTTATCTCACTTCGACTATACGTCACAGGTCCAAGTACTGACGTGGCTGTTCAGGGTTGTGAGACTGATCCTGACTACGTGCCTGAAGAAGAGCCTGAGGTTCCTCCTGAGGAGTTTTTCTTAGTATAGAACTTACTGATTTTCTTACTTGTGGTGAGAGTTAGACTTAAATTTGTGGGTCCATTTTAGTTGGATATCATAGTTTTATACTTGACGTTGATTTCTGTTATGAGCCATGTTTCGATGATGGTCGGCCATCATCGGTGGTTCTTTACTTTTAATTGCTTCCACATTCATTTTAGCTATGAATATTTATCGCGCTTTACTCTGATATGTGCCCTGTTTGTCCGGCTTATCATTTATTCGATAGGTTGGCGAACCGGCCTTTCCTATACCTGAGGGATTGGAAAAGTCGGGTCGTCACATTCTCACTGACCCGTCTTCGCCTTGGGACAATCTCTTATACGATGTCCCATTCGTCCACACTTGAAGCATGTGCCTTTGACCCACCAACACTCCTCCGTCCTGTGTGGTCCTCTACATCGCGAGCATGGCTCAATCGGTGCTGACGAGGAAGTATGGGAAATTTGCGGTACGCTCGATGCCCCAACGGTCGTGGGATTTGTAAGGCATAGGGGCACCCCATGCGTGGACATGGTTGGTCTTGAGTAGGCAGTTTGAGTAGGTTGAGGTTGTGTCAGCAACAATAAATTTGGCCTCTTGTCTGTGGCTCATAAGTACTTGATCTTCCTTGACCCGCTATGTCATTTTTATTCTGCCGCTCTCGTCGCTTGTACATGTTTTCTATGTCTCTCTTAGCAACAATCACTTTTCCAATCACTTCGGCATAGGTCTCAAGTTTAAACATTGACACCCTATTGCGTATATCTAGCTTTAGGCCTTCTTCAAATTTACTGACTTTCATTTCTTCGGTAGCCATTAATTCTGGAGCAAACCGTGATAAATGTACAAATTCATTACCATACTCCCGTACGGTCATGTTCCCTTGCTCAAAATTAGCAAAGTCCTTCTTCAACTGATTTCTTACTTGCATGGGAAAATATTTTTTATTAAACACGCGAACAAACTCCGCCCAAGTCCATGGACTGTAAGGACCTTCAATCTCTCTCTTCCTTAGCACCGACTTCCACCACGGATCGGCATCACCCTCAAGCTGGAAGGAAACCTAGCCAACTTTCTCATCTTCAATACTCTGAAGTCTCTTTAGAAGCTTTTTCATCTAATTTAACCATTTCTCAGCCTCTAATGGATCTGTCTGCCCAGAGAAACTAGGAGGTCTCAACCTCCTAAAATCGATAAAGGATGAGGGCAACAATGCTGGAGGAGGTGGTAGTGGTGGCTGCTGATGGTTCACGGTCATGGCGGCCAGTAGTGCAGTCTGTTGGGTCATGGCAGCGGCTACGGCCTCCATGGCTAGTGCCATGTTATCCGTATCTTCATTCCCCTGATCTCTCTCATTAGGATGGTGTCTCTGATCTCCACTAAAACCCATATGGTTCTCATTCCCCCTCAAATTTCTATCGCGACAGCCTCTCGGTCGTCCTCTACTTCTCGGATATATCGCAATCTGTTGCAATGAAACACAAGTATCAATTAATAGCTGGTTGTTATATTCAAAATAACTTTTACAACTTCACAACCTATGTCCTGATAGAACCTAATGTCACATCTCTGAACCTACTACCATATTCTTGCACATACAACTAGGGCTCTCAGTCTCGTGGGAGACTGAATGCCTAGGATCTGACAAAACCTCAAGTCCTTCAAAGACATGACTTTGAATCTCTAGAAAATTTTAGAATAGGGATTGTGAATCCCTCCTAAGTTTCGACAGACTCTAATGCCATCATGTTCGAGTCCCAATAAGACCTAATACTTAGTCTCTAATACCAACTGTGACAGAGTAACAGTTGGGTCTCTTCTGTCATGATAAGATCTAATGTCATATCTCTTGATTCCCAAATGACCTAACGCCTAAATCTTTGATACCAACTGTGACAGCCTGGGTTCTCCCAACCTGAAATTTTGAGACATATATATACTTTTTCTAACTTATACCAAATGGGAAAATCCAGACCGCCAGATCGTAGATCACAATCTGATACGGAATACTTGACATATCCATATACATACGGAAATCAAAGCAAAGTTACATATGTCATGAATAGAAACCTCTAGTTCTAATATCTAATATGTACCGAACTAAACAGACATCAGTGATGACCAACCATCACCAATAGTGGAGTACAACAATACCAAAGTACCAAACCTTAACTCACGAAATCCACAAGGCACTAATTCTACAATCCTGAAGCAGAGTACAAATCCTTATGCGGAAGCTCCTTTTCTTTAAGTATGTAGTTTGGGCCCTCTTCAAACCTACACCTGTCACGTATAGTCGGGGTGAGCTGACATCAAAGCTTAGTGGAGAAAACTAGTACCAATATACATCTCATCACATGCATAGATTCAAAGACATGATCAAAATATTTTCTTATCAAAACTAAACCTGATTTCAAAGGCATTTCTTATCAAAACTGAAATTGAGTTCAAAGGCATTTTCTTATCAAAACGAAAACTGAGTTCAAAGACATTTTCTTAATAAAATCGAAACTGATTTCAAAGGCAAATTGATTTCGAAGACGTTTTCTTTTCAAAGCCGAAACTGATTTCAAAGACATGTTCTTAACAAAATCGAAACTGGTCTCTTATCAAAAGCATATTTTTTATCTTTGATTTACTGAGTTCAAATCACATTCTCTCACACCTCATATGTTTCTTACGTTGCTTACGCATTTACACATTCACTTATATGTCTTACATATTCTTACTTTACTAACATACATGTCTTACACATTCTTACTTGCCTTACTTACATGTCTTACACAATCCTTACTTAGCTTACTTACAAGTCTTACACATTCTTACTTAGCTTAATTATATGTTTCAAACTTTCTTACTTAGCTTACACAGTTCGATTCACAGACATCCTGCCGTGTCGGTTCGATTCACACTCACTTGCATAGTTTACACATTGTCACATAGTTTACACAGTTTGATTAACAGATATTCCGCAGTGCCGGTTCAATTCATGGGTTTAACCGCCATGCCTAATCGATTCACGAATATCCTGCCATGTCAGTTCGATTCATGGGTTTAACCACCATGCCAATTCGATCCACAATTAGCCATTGTGCCGGTTCGATTCCGCCCTAGTGGCCCTGAAGGTACCATATAATTCACCCATAACGGTCCACACATGCATATATATTCTGCCCATAGCGGTCCACGATATCATATAATCCGCCCGTAGCGGTCGACAACATACTTATAATCCGCCTATAGCGGCCCACTGTACATATCTAATCTGCCCATAGCAGCCCATTGTATATATATAATCAGCCCATAGTTGTTGACTATACATATATAATCCGCCCATAGCGGTCCACTTATCTTTTACTTTACTTATGATTTGATTCACACTTTAAAGATTTATGATTTCGTTTCACATTCATTTATCGTTCAAAGGTTTCTCCTACTAATCAAGATTCAAAACTTGCAAAAACTCACATACGGTGTCAAAGATTGAGGTTCCCTATATGAATTTCAAAGGCAACAAAAAAGGTTCAAAACAAAGATCATTGCTTGATTCGATAAGTCACTAATTTCCAAAACAACCACTATGTGAAAGATTCGATAATTCAGAGCTTTCAAGCATTTCAAACAGTCAAAATATTCAATCAAATATTAGAGTTCAAAGATCTAAAGTTTCCATTACAAATAGTTCAAATACTAATTCATTTCAAAATAAAACTTATCAATTTTCATTCGATCATATCAAGCATCTATGAAATTAAATTAAAATGCAATTGTGTATGAAATTTTCCCCACCTTAGCATCGAAGTTGCGCAAAACCAAGCTAAGCCCTATCGATGGATTCTCGTCCTCAATCTACATCATAAAAATATGATGATATATCAAGGATCAACACCAATCACTAATAACTTAGACATATTTAAGTATTTTCTCAAAACCGAGGTTGAAACGGGCAATTTCGTGCTAACTTAGAAATTGATGTAACTTACTCCTAAAGTTTGACCTTTAAATATTTAGACTCACAAAATAGTTAAAACACAAAAGTTATAAGCCATGTTGTCCTCTTTCCAATGCCTTAAAAATCACATCAATCGGATTTCGGAGTAAAACGTTATCGCCAAAATACCGAAATTGTGTCGGCACTTTAGTTAAAACGTGTTAACTCGAAACTTGACCTAACTTCCCACTAAATTTTGACTCTCAAAAAGTTAGATTTAAGAGTTGGTTAATTTATAAAAGTTATAGATCTCGTTGTTTTCTTTCCAAATCCTCAAGAATCATATGATTCTGAGTTTGACATAAAAAGTTACGGCCAAAATACCAAAACAGTATTGGTACATATAGTCAAATTCGATCAATCGAAATTATTTTGATTGATTGAATTTGAAACTCGATCGATTGAAATCCGACAAAAATCCAAAACACTTCTTGTTCTATACTTTTTGATCGATCGACTTTGAAACTTGATCGATCGAAACACATTTCGATCGATCGAATTTAATTTCGATCTATCGAAATCCTTCAGAAATCAAATTTTAACACTCTCAAGTCAAATTCGATCGATCATATCTATTTCGATCGATCGAAAATCATAGATTTCACCCAATCCTTGGTTTTCTCATTCCAAATCTAATTTTTCTTCCTAAAATTTAACCCAAAGCTCACATACAATTATACAACCATAAAATAAAGTATTTAAAACTCATCTAGCATGGATTTCTCACCTTAAATCGGCCGATTAACCCATAGATCGGATCATCCTCCCCGCTTCATAAAAAGGGTTTCCAAACCCACATCGGTTTCTTCCAAGCTCCATGATCACAACCAAACTTTCGTGATCGCCTGTAATCCTTCCACACACACCTCACATCAACCCACGCTACGATTAGCGGCTCAAATCGCATGATCTCTTCACTCAAAGAAGTGGGTTTCAAAAATCCCCCAAACGGCTCAAAACGCACAAAGCAACGCACAACGTCGAAACCAATGATGATCATTCCCTTCCACGAGTCCACAACCTTTTCCTCACAAAACCTAAGCTCGGCGCGCACGGATTCAGCACATTTTCCCTTCTTCCTCTTTCTCTCTCTAGAAGCCCAAGAACCCCCAAAATTGCAAAAGGCTATAGCTTCCAAATGAAGCTTTTGACTTTATATACAAAGGGGGTTGTTTCCTTATAAAACGCCTACACCCATTTTGGGTATTAACTCTTATCTAAAGGACCTAGTTTCCGCGTGAAAAGGGCGTACCTAATTAAGGTATTATCTATTATATAAATGATCCTGTGGTTCGGTGTGGGGCTTGTACACCCAAACCACATATCAATCGGACTCAGTGTTGAGCCAATACATACAAACACGGTATATGAACTTGGTCCTAAAATTCTCACACGGGCTCAAATGAACTCAAAACAATCCCGTTTGAAAAATCTGAACGGTGACGTATTACTTAACAGACATACACCCAATCAGGACTTATAGTCTGCTCGATCAGTTGGCCCAACTAGTCAACCAAATATAGTTGGCCTAATTAGTCCAATAAGTTGTTTAACCATTACTAAACTTTCATTCCTTCTCTAAAACCCAAAATTATAAGAGACATAAATTCTCTTAGGCTTCATACACTTTTATTAAGTCTTTGGTTTCGGCGTTAAGCACATACACCGCAACTAGGTGTATCGAAACTCATTCAAAGTTTCACGCATAACTTTAATCCTTCTGATTTTTACTTAACACAACCTAATATGACTTATCAATTATTTTCATAGGGTCGGATACGTGACTAGTCAGGTACGCACACTGAGGCACACTGTTGAAAGGTCAAAATTTTTCAGGATGTTACAATTTCCGCTGAAGGAGATTCATTTGGTTATGATAGGGATATCGAAATGCTCAATTGTTGTGGAGGGTCTGAGAATATCCGCGAGAAATGAAAGCCACATATCAACTTGAAATTTCAAAATGAAGACGAGACATATAACTTCTATAATTTATACGCGAAGAAAGTTGGTTTCAATGTTAGGAAAAGTAACACTTATAGATCAACAAAGGAGGAGATTATAAAGAAAAAATATGTATATTCGTTTAAAGGGTTCAAGCAGGCAGACAAGCGTAAATTACACGCTGATATAAAGTGTTCAATCATTATAAGCGTAAATTACACTTACGAAGGTGAAGGAACTACAATCACATAATAAGATGAGTGAGGCAACTAACTCGTTGATAGGAGCATTTGATGACATTATTCCTCCTTCGAAGATTTCTACTGTTTTGTCGAGTTTGGATGGAGAGGCTAGCGTGACAGTAAGCCCACAACAAAATTAGAATTACCTAAAGAAGATAAGAAAGGAGAGTAACATCCATTCAATGTGCATGACAATCATCAAGACCTTTATTGATAGGAAGAATAAATATGATGGTTTCTTCTTTGAAGCTGAACTAGACAAAAAATATCGTATGCATGAAATATTTGGGGTTGATCACAGGTCACAGATTGTGTATCAACATTTTGGGGTGATGTGGTGGTATTTCGACACCACTTATAAAAAAAATAAATTGATGTTGCCTTTTACCTCATTTACGGGGGTCAACCATTATTAGTAGACAACGCTTTTTGGATGTACATTACTCACGGATGAAATGGAGGAGACATTCATTTGATTGTTTAACATGTGGTTGAAGTGCATGGGTGATAAACAATCTAATGAAATCCTCACCAATCAATGCAATGAGATGTGCAATGCCATCTCCGATGTCCTTCTGGGAACCACGCATTGCCTCTGCATATGGCACATAGGGAGGAATGAATTGAATCATCACTGTCAGCTAAAGCTAAGATTTGAGAATTTTGGCAGAAAGTACAATCAATGTAAGTTTAGTCATATGGGTGATGATTTCAAAAGAAGATGGAAAAAACTCGTTGAAGAGTTTCAATTACAAGACAACGTGTGGTTCAAACAAATGTACGGTCTTAGAAGAAAATGGATTCCAAGCTATTTGAGCAATACCTTTTGGGTCGACATGACCACTACGCAATGCGATAAAAGTATAAATTCTTTCTTTGATACCTATGTCAATGCCCAAACGAGTTTAACGAAATTTATCATGCAATACGATCTTGTCGTCCAATCTCGTCGCGATAAAAAAATAGGGAGAATCTCGTCTCCATGTCTATGACATGAGAGCTCTTGTTCAAAAATTCAATCGAGAGGCACGCAACTACTGTGTATTTGAGAACCATGCTCGATAGATTCCACTCTGAGTTCCTAATGTTTGCCTCTTTTAAGTCCCAAAAGGTGGTCGAAGAGGAAGTAAAAGATGTTATTGTATACAAACCGTAGTTCGTTTCGAATGTGGAGATGCCACGACCACTTGTGATTGCAAGCACTTCAAAACTGAGGGTTTGTTGTGTTCTTATAGCTTTTATGTTTACTTTAAAGAAGAGGTAGACCAAATTTCATCTACATATATTCTACCTCGATGGACGAAAGATGCTAGATATAGTACTATATGTTTAGGGGTCGGTGAGAAAGAGGATTCTAATTCTCTATCGACGATAAAAATATGGAAGGTGAGAGAAGCCGGACTGAAGCCAATTCAGTTAGGGATAGAATCGAATCGCTTGGTGGATTACACATTGGAAGGGATGAGGAAATTATTAGAATGCATAAAGGTCATTAGAAGGGATGAAGATAATGAAAGACGCAGTAGCATCGCTGTCTCTCCTAGCAGCTCTCCCTAGGCTAGCCAAGGAATTTCATTACAAGAGTATGCCAATATTATAGTGCAAGATCCAATATGATGTGCCACTAAAGATAGGCCAAGCAATAATGATAGAATAATGTCTGGAATGGAGGTTAGTATTGAACAATCAAAGATGCAGAGAAGGAAGTGTAAGGGTTGGGGTGATTTGGGGCATAAAATCAGAACTTGCCCATTAAAGAGGGTCGGGGTGATGGCTGCTAGTGCTGGACAGAGCCAAACAGAATAAGGGCTGATGGAAAGAGCGGTATGAAAGAGTCACATTGATTCAATTTTATGAACATGCGCTTCTCATATGAAGCGTGCACACTTTGTATGAGAAGCGTGGCCACCTCTTACATGGAGCAAGGGTGCATTATCAATTGTGTTGGTGCTTTGTCTTTAAAGCATTAAGACTTCTTTGTCAACGCATTGATGCTGTATGACGCCTCTACGTGCTATTAGACCAGTGCTGTATTTTGAATAATGTGGATTGAGTATGGTAATTCTTTCCTGTGTTGAATTGGTATTTTTTTTTTATGCGTTCATTCTCGAATTGAAGGGATTTAATTTCCTCATGCATATGTCACAGTTTTATTTCATGAAGACCAAATTACTGAAGCAACTGCACTTCATACACGAAGTGATGCCGCTCCATATTAACGCACTGACGCTTCATCAATTGTGTTGGCGCTTTATCTTTAAAGCGTTGGCGCTTCTTTGTCAGCATGTTGACCCTTTACAACGCCTCTACATACTATCAGACCAGTGCTGTATTTTGAATCATGTAGATTGACAATGGTAATTCTTTCATGTGTTGAATTTATATTTTTTTTACACATTCATTCTCGAATTGAAGGGTTGATTCAGTTTTCTCATGCGCATCTATCACAGTTATATTTTATTCAGACAAAATTACTGAAGCGACGACGCTTCATACACCAAGCGACGTCGCTCCGTATTGATGTGCTGACACTTCAGCCAATGTGTCAGCGCTTTATCTTCAAAGTGTTGACGCTTCTTTGTCGACGCATTGATGTTTTACGTAGCCTTTGTGCCTATCAGACAAGAGCTATATTTTGAATTATGTGGATTGACTATGCCTTTCATGTGTTGAATTTATATTTTTTTGATGCGTTTATTCTCTATTTGAAGCGTTAATTTAATTATCTCATGGGTATCTGTCATGATTATATGTGATTCAGAACAAATTCCTAAAGAGATAATGTAACACCCTGAACTATCCTGATGCATATTTACAATTCTCAAAGGTCTGAATATTTGAACAAACATGTGCCTCGTACATCTATAAAAAAATGAAAAAATAAAATAAAATGAATAAATAGAATAAAATTTGTCGGGGTTTACATGGTTGGCCACGACTCACGACCCAGGACCTTTTAGTAATAAATATATGATCAATTAAATATGTCGAGACAAGAGGATCGAGTTTCCCCAAAATGATGATTTGGGCCGGGATGGGTCCAAGATGGATCCAAACCCAATTCCTTATTAATTTTGGTGGGCTAGACTGGTCTAATATGGCAGATCAGTTCAAACAGAAATAAAGTGGGTCTTGTGGGTTTTAGCTCAGACTATGTGGGTCGGGTCTGTAGCATATAAACTAAGTTGGGCCAGTTGGGTCACCAATTTAGTTGGGTTATGAAAACTCTTAAACTGGTTGGACATTAATAGGTCTTTAGTTCTAACAAATCTAAACCATCCTACACAAAGGATGTGACTTTAACCCAAGTACTTTAGATTTTCTAACTTCATCTCCAACCATTAGAAGGTGTCAAACATAGACAATCCCAACCCAACAAAACACCCTAGCTACCATCCCTCACCCATGTGAGACCCTCGGTTGACAACTCATAGAGGAGTTACTGCTCGTCCTGGTTTGATTGCAAAAGAAGACAAATGAGTATTTGAAATAAAATAGGGATGTAGACTCTAGAGTTTTAGAGGTTGACCAATTCAGAAAAGCTCAGAACAAGGGTTGGAATGGTACCCTTGTTAGAAGTTTCTATTTTTGTGGTCGTCACTATGGTCAACCTGTTGACTGGTGAATGGTGTAAGATCAATCTTGAGATGTGTAGTTGCTAATTTTGTGAGTTTAAAGAGAATAAGTAACTAATAGGTAAGTCTTTTAGTTATGGTATGATTGTGATTACTAATCACAATATAATTAGTAATTTAAGTCCTTAATGGGAAAGGACTCTTTGGCTATAAATATAAGGGGTGCCTGGTCCCAACGATTGCTCGACACAATTCAATCCTCCTAATTAGCGAAAGCATCCCCATTGTGCTAGGAGATATTGAGAGCGAGAAGATCGTTAAAGATCGGCAACCCATCATTAATGGCTTACACTCAAGGTGCGCACATATATTTAATTTATGGATTAATGATTTATTGTTTTTGATTGATCATGCGCCTAGATTATAGGGCATATTTTTGGATGGTCGGATCAATAGATCCATAAAGATCCATCAATTGGTATCAAAGCCGGATTTTAGCGTACGATTTATAATAAGATATGTGTGTGCGTTACATAAAATCATAATCTACAGAGAGGATATCATCTCGTGAGATTTTGGGTACTTATTTTTGCGTTTTTTAATAAGGCAGCTTGAAGATTACAGTTTTGCGGTAGAGGGATAAAGTTTCATAACCCTTAGACTCCACTCTCTAAATATATCAGAGGGGATTTTTTTTAACCTTTCATCGTCTTTAATCGGGGTTTTCCTTTTTAATGGTTGCTATATACCCAAATATTCTAGATCCATGTTCCTTGAATTAGTGATGTTAGTCTCAAGGAATACTAGATGCAAACTCGGGATAACCAAATAATCCGTTACCAAGAGATGGCTTGTGCTGGTTGTAGAAGGTGATGGAAAGTATTTGGTGTTTTGTAAGGCATCATCTACCATACTTCCCCTAATAGGACAAATGAAGTATAAAACTTTATATTCAATTCTTGTATGACGTTTTTCTCATGCTTTGGGATGCGTAAACTGGGTTATCTTTTTCCTTTTTTTTGGGTTTTCTCATTATCAAGAGATAACATTGTAGTCAGCCATTGAATAATGTCAAAATAGACTATTGCAATTTTCAAGGACTCTATTGCGTACGACCCGACTCAGTGTGACCCGGCTCGGTCAATAACCAGACTCGAGTCATGACCCGGTCCAACCCATGGTCCGGTCCAGTCCATTTTCGGCCCATGATTCATGACCCAATTCAGCCTGTTACACTTGGCCCATTTGTCCTTAAGGCCCAATTGTGATCCATATTATTCTTTATTCTTTTTGGGCCATTTTTGGGCTATTTATAAGTCCCATTTTCGGACATTATATATGGATTTTGATTTTCTCGGGCATTCTGAATCTATTTTTGAGCTTTATTTGTAAAAAGCAGCTTTTTATCATGACGTTTTCATGACCTGATGTCGTTTTGACAATTTTTTAATCTAATAATTGTTGTATTATTTGAGTGCATTTAATTAAAGTTGGGTATTAGAGGTTGTGCGCTAGCAACAAGGCCAGTACTTACATAATGTTACCCCTGATTATTATTTTTCGGCACTCACTTACAACATGAGCTAAATTTGGCTACTTATATATCTTAAGTAGTTTATTTTTATCATTATTTAACCACTTTTGTAACCATCTAAAATATTGTCAAAACCCAATTGAAAACATAGCTTGGAATGATTCTTCTGCCCAACGGTAATAATCTTTTTAAGTGTCGTGGTTTTCAAAGTGGGATTTATTTTTGTAAAAGACATTGTTATAAATTCAGTGAAAGTGTGTAGTGAACGTTGACATCGCTACTTAAGGGATTCTTCTGCTCAACGGTCATGAATCACTTAATATTGTGTGATGGTTGTGTTTTACTATTCAGTTTTTTTTATGTGTGGGTACTACTAGCGTGTTGTGACTCGACCCAACGGAGGGTCTTAACGACACAATTAATACCATAATCATTAATGTAGATTGAAGAAGTGACTAGTGTGTTATGAGTCGACCCAACGGATGGTTATAATAACATAAATTATTTCTCAATAAAACCACATTGGTTTTAATTTTTATTATATTCCTTGATATATTTTAACTCTTGCCTCACATACTATAATTATAACCTTATGGAATTGATAGTTACTTCAATTGTATGTAGACATAATAAAGCCCTTAATTATTGTGCAACATTGAACCCATCTTCTATAACTAATATGATTGGTGGAATTAAACTTTTGAGTGGCTCAAATTATGACAAATGGAAGGAACAAGTTGCAATTGTTCTAGGCTGCATGAATCTTCACTATGCTATACAATCTGATAAATTCAAGGTGCTCACCGCTGATACCTCAGCTGAGGATCTGGTAGTGAACAATACGGATTTGGAAAAATGGGATAGATCAAATCGTATGAGCCTCATGATCATAAAGAGTTTCATTACTGATGCGATTCGGGGAGATATTCCTGACTCGCACAATACAAAGAAATACATGCAAGCCATTCAGAAATAATTTCAAGGGACTTCTAAAGCACTTGCCAGTAGTCTTATTATTAAAATAGAAATCATGAAATATGATGGTCATAGTGGCATACGGGAGCACATTATGAGAATGAGTGGCATGGTGACTCAATTGAAAGAAATGGACATGAGTTTTTTTGAGGGTTATCTTGTTCACTTTATTATGACTTTTCTTCCTGCACAATTTGGCTCGTTCAAGATTAATTATAATACATAGAAAGAAAAATGGAAGATGAACGAGCTAATCGCTCACTGTGTCCAAGAAAAAGAAAGACTTCGGGCTGAAAAACTTGAAAGTGCTCATTACGCCGCTCTTGGACCATCGAAAGGGAATTTCAAGCAAAAGAAATGATCATATAAAGGAAAGAACGTTAAAGCTTCTCCACCAGAAATCAAACAAGGAGAAGCTAGCGGATCTACTTCTGGCATTAAGTGTCACTTCTGTAAGAAGAAGGGACACATTAAGAAGAATCGTTAGAAATACAGAGATTGGCTAGTTAAGAAAGGTAATAACCTAGTCTTTGTGTATTTTGAATCACTTTATGTTGATGCTCCACGTAATACTTGGTGGATAGATTCTGGTACAACTATTCACATAAGTAATTCAATGCAGGGATTTCGATCCCGCCGGAAGCTAAATAAAGGCGAACGAATCATCAAACTCGGAAATAGAGTAGAAGCAGACGTGGAGGCCATTGGGACTCTCCGTCTTATTTTAGATACTAGTTTCATTTTGGATTTAGTTGATACTATTTACGTTTCAAGTATCACTAGAAACCTTATCTCAATTTCTAAATTAGATTAATTAGGTTTTGAATTTAAATTTGGACATAATATTTTTACTCTATTATTTAATTCCAATATTATGGGTGGTGGCTCATTAGTGGGAAATCTTGATCAATTGAATTTGGATTCATCTTACGCCCAATCTTTAGTTTCTATGCATGTGGATGACAAAATTAGTAAGAAACGAAAATGAGTAATCAATAATTCCTCCATTTTATGGCATAAACGTTTAGGCCATATATCTAAGGATAGGATGGAGAGGTTAATTAAAGATGATATAATCGATACATTCGATTTCTTTGACTTCAATACTTGTGTTAATTGCGTTAAAGGAAAACTCACAAAGACTAATAAGAAAGGAGCTATCAGGAGCACGAGTTTGCTAGAAATAATCCACACTGATATTTATGGACCGTTTCCAACTCCTGCTATTGGTGGTCAAAAGTATTTTATTACCTTCACTGATGATTATTCTCGTTTTGGTTATATATTTCTCATCAACGAGAAATCTGAGGCCCTGAATATGTTTAAAATCTATAACACCGTAATTGAGTTACAACTCAATTCGAAGATTAAAATTGTGAGATCTGATAGAGGCGGAGAGTACTATGGTAGATACTTTGAAACAGGTCGCAATTCAGGACCATTCGCCCTGTATCTACAAAAGCATGATATTGTTGCTCAATACACTATGTCGGGAACACCTGAACAGAACGGTATAGCTGAGCGACGAAATTGTACTCTTATGGATATTGTGAGAAGCATGATGTGAAACTCTAAGTTGTCGATGTTCTTATGGGGAGAAGCGTTGAAAACAGCGGTACATATCCTGAATCAGGTTCCTAGTAAGGCTATTCTCAAAACTCCTTATGAGCTATGGGTAGGAAGAAAACCGACTTTATGATATTTACACATTTTGGACTGTTTGACTGAAGCAAAGGTGTATAACCCACAATTAGAAAAATTAGATCATAAAACTATAAGTTGTCATTTCATTGGTTACCCTGATAGGTCAAAAGGTTGCAGATTTTATTGCCCCACTCATAGTACCCGGATTGTTGAGACTAGGTATGCAAAATTCTTTGAGGATCGTGATAACGGTATGAGTGTTGAGCCTAGGAAAATCACTTTCGAGAAAAATCGGGTTATAATTCCTATCCTTTTTATCCAAAAAAAAGTGACACCAACACCAGTTATTCAAGCAAGTGTTGATGCACCTGTGGCTATACTAATTGAAACACCCCACATTGAAAATGCTCTTGTTCCTATGGCGATTGCCAATGATCAACCATTGCGAAGATCAGAGAGAGTGAAGAAGCCAGTCATTTCTGATGACTATATCGTCTACCTCAATGAGAGTGAGTATGATTTTGGAAATGAATTAGACCCTATTTCCTTTAACTAAGCCATGAAGAGCAATAAATCCACTCAATGGCTTGAAGCCATAAAAAATGAGTTGGAATCAATGAAACATAACTCAGTCTGGGATCTTTACGAGTTACCTGAAGGAGTTAAGCCTGTAGGCTGTAAATGGATATATAAAATCAAGCAAGACTCCAAAGGTAATATAGAAAGATACAAGGCCAAGTTAGTCACTAAAGGTTTCACTCAAAAAGAGAGAATAGACTATAAAGAGATATTTTTTCCTGTCTCTAAAAAGGAATCTTTTCGGATAGTCATGTTATTAGTAGCTCATTTTGACTTAGAATTGCATTAAATAGATGTTAAAAATGCTTTTTTAAATGGTGACTTGCATGAAGATGTCTTTATGACACAACTTGAAGGTTTTTAGGTTGAGGGGGAGAGTCATTTAGTTTGTAGACTCAAAAGGTCTATATATGATTTAAAGCAGGCATCTCGACAATGGTACTTAAAATTTTACGAAGTCATTTCAAATTTTGATTTTAAAGAAAATACTATGGATCAATGTATATATCTTAAAATCAGTGGGAGCAAGTTTATCATCATTGTTTTGTATGTTGATGATATATTTCTTGCGAGTAGTAATTTGAGCATGTTACATGAGACAAAGAATTTTTTATTAAAGAGTTTTGATATGAAAAATCTTGATGAAGCTTCTTATGTGATAGGAATTGAGATTCATCAAGATAGAACCCGTGGCATATTAGGATTGTCTCAAAGAGCTTATATTGATAAAGTTCTTAAAAGGTTTAATATGCATAATTGTTCTACTACTATTGCCCATGTTATTAAGGGTGATAAATTTAGTCTACTTCAGAGTCCCAGGATCGATCTGGAGAGAAAGCAGATGGAGACAATTTCCTATGCATCGGCAGTTGGGAGTCTCATGTATGCACAAGTCTGTACTCGTCCAGACATAGTATATATAGTTGGCATGCTTGGTAGGTACCAATATAATATTGATTTGGATCATTGGAAAGCAGCCAAAAAAGTTTTTCGCTATTTATAAGGGACTAAAGGACACATGCTCATGTACAAAAGGACGAATAACTTTTAAGTTATTGGTTATTCAGATGCCGACTATGCTGAGTGTCAAAACACTCGTAGGTTCACATCAGATTATATTTTTATGCTTGCAGGTGGACCTATATCTTGGAAGAGCGTTAAACAATCGCTGACTACTTCGTCTATTATGGAAGCAGAATTTGTTATATATTTTGAGGCAACATGTGAGGCGATATGGTTGAAAATTTTTATCTCAGGGCTTCGAGTTGTTGATACTATTTTAAGGCCACTGAAAATCTTATGTGACAATTCCGCTGTGATAGCTATCTCCAATAACAACAAGACTAATGGAGGTTCCAAATATATTGATATCAAATATCTTATTGCAAGGGAGAAAGTTCAGAATCAAATTATATCTGTTGAGAAGATTAGTACGACACTCATGTTGGCTGACCCTCTCAGTAAAGGCTTACTTCCTAGGCTCTTTTCAGAGCATATTGCACGCATTGGATTAACGGATAATTTTGATTGCTTTTGAGAGTGAATATATAAGAGTGAATATATTTTTTTAATTGATTCAGAAATAAGGATTATTTATTTGCTTTTTCATTTTATGTAAATAAAATTTTGGAACATATGGTGTCAGTAGATGGCAATAAAGTAGGACCACTAATAGATTGAGTTTAAATAAAATCTCCATTTAGTTTGTAAATTTGCAATCTATGTGAAATCATACTAGTTGGAATTCATGTCGGTGATGAATTCCAATACGGTAACTAATGAACGGTTATATATCGATGACATGATATATTGACTACATTGATTATGTGTTGAAATTCTCATTGGACCGGACTGATTATAAAGACTTTGATTGAGATTGATTAGGACTTACCATTCAAAGAAAGTTAGCTAACATTTGGTAATCGAAATTTATTGACATAGTTTGGCTAAGAGGGAGACTGTTAGAAGTTTCTATTTTGGTGGTCGTCACTATAGTCAACCCGTTGACCTGTGAATGGTGTAAGATCAATCTTGAGATGTGTAGTTGCTAATTTTATGAGTTTGACAAGAATAAGCAACTAATAGGTAAGTCTTTTAGTTATGGTATGATTGTGATTACTAATCACAATATAATTAATAATTTAAGTCCTTAATGGGAAAAGACTCTTTGGCTATAAATATAAGGGGTGCCTGGTCCCAACGATTGCTCGACACAATTCAATCCTTCTTATTAGCAAAAGCATCCCCATTGTGCTAGGAGATATTGAGAGCGAGAAGATCATTGAAGATCGGCAACCTACCATTAATGGCTCACACTCAAGGTGCACACATATATTTAATTTATGGATTAAGAATTTATTGTTTTTGATTAATCATGCGCCTAGATTCTAGGACATATTTTTGGATGGTCGGATCGGCAACCTACCATTAATGGCTCACACTCAAGGTGCACACATATATTTAATTTATGGATTAAGAATTTATTGTTTTTGATTAATCATGCGCCTAGATTCTAGGACATATTTTTGGATGGTCGGATCGATCCGACCATCCAAAAATATGTCCTAGAATCTAGGCGCATGATTAATCAAAAACAATATTGGTCGGATCGATCCGACCATCCAAAAATATGTCCTAGAATCTAGGCGCATGATTAATCAAAAACAATAAATTCTTAATCCATAAATTAAATATATGTGTGCACCTTGAGTGTGAGCCACCCTCGCATGGAGGATTGAGCATGAATCGATCCCCAAAGTTGCTCCAACCTGATGTTTGAAGAAAAGTGAAATAAGAAGGCCGGTGGCTATCTTAGGCTTGTTGGTACGATTTGGGGAAGAAAGGTGGCTACACGGCACCGATTCATGGGCTGGGTGCATCAAGGGCTACATATAGAACCTCCAATACCCATAAACACTCACCCTCTTCTCACCTTCTTCTTGCCTCTTCATTTAAACTCTTCTCCCTCCTCCAACCCCCGATGATCTAAAACCTTGGAGACAAGGAAACTAGCGATTTAGAGCTCCTCTTCATCATCTTAGCAAACAGTTTGTGTTAGAAAAAGGTCCTCGAAGAGGTAGGCATCGCGGAAATTCCGAGAAAAAAATGAAGCTAGATACAACTAGCTCTACCAAAATCTCTCATGCATAACTATAAATTGTTTGAAAATACTGCTGAAAACAAATGTGAAATCGTTAGCTTCCTAATCGCCATACGATTAAATTCTTAATTCATGTGATTGAAATTATAGCATCATATAATATTATTCTAGTGTAGTTTTGTGTTTTTAGCATTTCCTGTAGGTTGCGTTTACCAGCCACCCAAACTGATTATTACCAATTCAGATTATAATAGGATTACTAGTATGATGCCCATGACTTGTTTGTTAAAATTCCTGAACCAGTTGCATGTATATATGACCATGAATCTGTACCAATTGCTGATCCTTCGAAAGTCTAGGTTTATGCTAGTTATATAAAAGTTATAGAGATTCAAGAAATATATGTGTAAATGCCTTTATGGATTTTGGATGATCTCGAAGAACATTGTTGCTTGCATGTTGTTCCAGCTAGTTAGTTCTTGGGAATGAATATTTAGATTAATTACAACAATTGTTTTAGTTAGTAAATGCAAAAATTTCTGATTTTCTATAACTTGGACTAATGGGTAACTAGGTGCAATCTTCCTGAACTGTTGAGATCTAGAATTCGTGAGTTGAGGTAAGTTTTACCTTATAGCTGTGCATATTGCTTTAATTTGATGGTCTAAAATGTGATAAGCGTTGTTGTTCCGTCACAATCTGAAAATTTATGGCGTTTTAAGGGCGTTCTTAATCGAAAGAAATTTTTGATACAAATAGATCGTGTCTTCATCATATTGGGTTCTCTTATTAAATAGGTTGAAAATAAAAATATCTAGTACAGCTGGATGGTGTGGGATCTAATTCTTGGCCAAATTAAGAACAAAAAGGTTTGGTCATGGTTGGGTTTGTTAGCATCGGGTTTCATTGTATTACTGTTTGGGTTACTGGGCTAGCTGAGTCTATTCCACTTTTGATGGGTCTAGATAGGTTGGTTGCATTTATTTTAAAATTAAATGGGCCAATAGGGTTAGAGCTGATTAGGATCACTTGGGAGAGACATGTCACTATAAAAATAAGGGGTTTCAGCGGCACTTGCTGTTAAGGCAGTTTTTGTTAGGGCAGTTTTTGGTATCGACAAGACTAATAGCAGCAGTTTTTTGTTGAAAAAACTGCCGCGTCTTATTTTTCGTAGTATGTCTAGATATGCTCGGGCCAGGTTTGGCACAGATCAGGTTTAGCATGGCCAAGTTAATTCAAGCCAGATTTTGGTAAATCGGGTTGGGTTCGCTTGGGATAAGCTGGGTCTGGTCGGGTCGGATTCAGTTTAAATTTCCTTCTATTGTGCAAATATGGTGTGACCCAATATTTAATTGAAAATGTGATGAACCCAAATCAGTTTTAATGGCATGTTACGTGGCCATTTTAGAGTTAACACAACCCATACACCTATTTGATAAAATGTAATAGGGCCCATCGGTTTTAGTACAACTCATTTAGTTACAATGAGAACACATTACAACCCATTACTCTCATGTAGGTCACTAGTTAGAGCAGCCACTATTGATTGTCGCCATTTATACTCTGCCCAATAGCTTTATACTGCTCATGTATACGATGCAGCCCATGTATCCACTGCCGCCCATTAGTTTCTGCAGCCAATTGGTTTGGTGCAGCTCTTATATTCGATGCATCCCTTGTTTAGGGCAACCCAATTAATCCATACAACAGCTTTCTTTAAGTCTTATGCAGCCACCTGAATCGAATCTGAAATCTAAGAGTTCCTTCCGTACTATGCAGCCCAACTCAAACTAGAACTGAAATCCGAACCTCAAAACCAGCAGCTTTCTTTAAGAATTATGCAGCCCCTTAAACCTGAAGTTGAACTCGAAACTCAGCAGTCCTCTAGGAAACTATGCAGCTCAACTTTAACCTGAAGTTAAAACTGAATCTGAAACCAGCAGTTCCTCACAGCCCAACTAAAGCCAAAGCTGAATCTGAAATCAGTTCTCCTCTTTAAGAACCATACAGTCGCTAGGTGCTATGAAACTGAATCTAAAACGCAGTCATTCTAATAGGCACTTTAGAAAACAATGCCTCAAAAACAAACTTTTTAACAAAAAAGACCCAACTTCAAACGTTTAAGAAAAACGGTGCTTGCTTTCACGGTTTTCTAAAGTTCCAAAATCCGTGAAAGCACGTTTTTCTAAAACGTTTGAAGTTGGGTCTTTTTTGCTAAAAAGTTTGTTTTTGAAGCATGTTTATCTAATTATCTGCAAGGAATGCAGAGTTTATTCTAATTTGTTTGACATAATTGATTGGCGACTCATGAAAAACTTTAATATAATTGTGTAACATGATGACCTTGCTGCTTACATTTGATTAGATTTAGTATTGGACATTCTATCTTCTATGTAATGAGTATCTTTACAACTTAGGTATTAGATAAGGCAAGGAAAGAAATAGTTAGGCATAAGAAATATCAGCTTTGGGAGTGTATAAAATATTAGCTTTGGACTGAGATTTATATTTACCAGTAGGCCGAAAGGTACATGGTTTTGTCTGTCTCTAACGAATTTAAGAAATGTCAATAAATCAATTAAAAAGAGATTTGCGCCAGTTGTGAAGATAAATTTTTAGACAACGACATTGGAGCATGACAAGTGGCAGTCTGCGGTTTGCCATGCAAGTTCTAACAATAGTCAATAGTGTGACCACTTTGTTTACAATAATCACACTTCTTTGCTTCATCAATTGACCCAGGTCCTTGTCCATGAACCTTCATTTAAGGGCAGGTCCAATACTAGCATCATGTCACATCTGGTTAGGCTTAATCTTTTTAGCATTCTTCTTCTTCGTTTTTATTTTAAAAGGAAAGCATGGAAGCTCTGTGCCTATGGACATTCTCCTTAACTAATAACTGAACCTTAAATCAGCTCAAACTCATGGCGAAGACTAGCCAATAATTGGATGAATTGTTGTCTACTCTAATATTCCTTAGTTTTCCAAACATCACAAATTAAATGCATGGATAGAGGTGAATTTAGTAATGGGGGAATAGTATCCAACTCATTGCACACATTCATCAATTTGTTGAAATAGTTAGATACAGACAACTTTCCTTGTTGCAGATGTTTGATGTCCATCTTTGTAACCACTGCCCCTGATAACTCGGGCTAGTCAAACTTTTGACCCAAAACCTAAAACTGTAGCCAAATCTAAAAACATAGCCGTTCTCTTTAGGTAATATGCAGCCACCAAAGATTGAAGCCGAACCTGAAATTCTAGCGGTCTTCTTAGGTACTATGCAGCCCACTAATACCTGGAATTAAATCTGAATTTCCAGCAGCGTTCCTTAAGCAACATGCAGCCACTTAAAACAGAAATTATATATGAATTCCAGCAGTTTTCTTAGGTACGGTACAACCCACCTAAACCTAAAGCCGAATATAAAACGCAGCCATCCTCTTTAGGTAATATGCAGCCACCAAAAATAGAAGTCGAACCTCAAACCCAACATTTTCTTCAGGTCCTATGCCCAAGTAAAGCTGAATTTGAACTTGAAAACTCAGCAGTTCCTTACGCACCATGTAGCCCAAACAAACCTGAGTTTGAACCTGAAAACTCAGCAGTTTCTTAGGAACCATACAGCCCAACTGAACCTGAAATTGAATCTGAATTCCAGTAGTCTTTTCAGGTACTATGCAACCCAGTTAAACCTGAAATTGAACTTGAAACCCAGCTGATCTCTTTAGGTATTTTGCAGCCCACTTGCGCCAAAAAAATTGAAATCTGAACCTGAAAAACCAGTAGCATCCTTCTAGTATTTTGCAGCTCACTTGCACCTTTATTTTACCCAGTAAAACACCATCATTTTAAAAACATTGCTCTCCCTCAAATGATATTTTGCCCATATACTACATACCTTCATCTTACCTATATGTTTTCCAACATATGCAACCATATATTGCTCATAGCATGTTTATATAGTTTTACCATTAGTTTTTTTTGTCTCATATAATGATTTTAAAACCCAAGCAAATATATTGTCCAACTAGATTATTACTTAACTATGCCAATCTCATTATTATTTGATTAATAAAATATATTCTCTAGCCAGTTCATTGGTTGAAAATATTTATCTGGTTAGGTTAATAATTATTGATCTTTGTATGAATTTATGATTGTACATTTGGAATTTTGCCCAAGCCACCCAATATTGATCATTTTTTTGGTTGACCTTGAGGAAATTAGAAATCCTATTTTGAACCTTGAATAAAATCCCCGATAGGGACTTGGATAAAATACATATATTTAGATGAAACTTTCGAGCTATAAATCATTTAAAGAACTCACCCTAGAGACTCATAGTAAATTGTAAATAAGTGAAAGAAGATACCAATTGTGGCTTTTTGTTGAACTATTTGAGATGGCACTGTGCACCGCCAAATAGCGGCCCAATTTGGGATTGTCTAGTATGGGCTTTTGCAATACAGTGATAGTCCTAAGGGACAGAAGGGGTCTAAGGACCATTCGGGTGAGAAGTACCCACGCCTCTGCTTTTGCATTGGTAGAGGTAACTCCTTGGGATGCTAAGGACGAGGTATTCGTTTGAGACTATGGTCAATGCTTAATATCGGCATTAAAATAAAATATGTAATAAAACTTAGGAGGTTGTGACATAATTTTATGGTTGGATTAATGAAGACCTTTCAAATCATTAAAATAGTACGTAACCTTTGTATAATATAAGTTGAATTTATTTCATTGACCTCTTCATGTATGAACCATCATGTTAGTTCCCTTTTTCTTTTTTTCCATCAAATTGATCGATATGCTCGCCAAGAAGAATGTTTTCACATATGAAGGTGGATATTTATGTAATTTATAGAACTAGTTATTTTATCTATTGGGCTTCATAGCTCATTCTATTAATAAATTCCATAGAGTCTCAGCAGCCATGACAGTAGGTGGCAGTACCGTGAAATCAACAATAGTCCCCCTCTTAGGCATTGAACGACCATTTTGCTCTTTTTGCTAAGGAATTGGATGGAGGCATGGCTGGATGTTAAACGTTTTTCTTTTCTGTTATAGGTTTCTTTTTTATTTTTACGATTCTTTTGGTTGGACATGTAATCTAAATTTCCTAAAAAGGTCCAATATGGCCTAGGAGGATCTTAGTCTTTTTGGGAGTCTAGTGGTGACTCTAATCCTGGGGTGAACTTTCTGAGAGCTCGTCCTAGAAATTTATGATAAGAAAAATCTTGTCTTTTTATATGTGCTATATTTTCAGGAGGAACACTAGACTTCATATTTTTTTTGAAATGTGCTATGGTAGGAATATGAAGTTCATAAAAGATATCCTAAGGTTAAAGTTGTATTTCCAAAATGTTTATTAGGTTCGATTAACGACCGCCCGCATACCGGAGTATTGCACACATGCCGGTGTCTAGATGAGGGCGGGGCATTACAGATAACACTTCATACAAGATACGACGATGAATCATATTGGAAGTGACGACGCTTCGTGTTTGAAACATGGGCTCTTCGTTATGGAAGCATCGGCGCCTCGTTCACGATGTGCAACTGCTTCTTAAATGAATCCTGTGCGCATTTGTCAGGACTGTTTATCAAGCAAAAATACTTCATTTATTAAGAAAAATAATTTTATTTCTCAAGCAAAACGATTTCATTAGAACCTCAACTATTTCTTTACATTGTCTTTCTTTACAATGTCGAGAAAAAAAAACCTACAAAAGAATTGGAGTTGGTTATGCTAGTAGTGGTGGAGGTAGGACTGGAGTTTGTGATGCTGGCGTTAGTAGTGGGAGCGGTGGTTGTGGCTGGGGTGGAAGATGAAGAAGTGGAGGCAGAAGAAGAAGCACTGCCGTTGGAGCCGGGAGAAAAAGCACCGGCTTTGGAGCTAAGAGAAGAAGGGGTTGTTGCGGCGGTGGGGCTTCCACCACCGACACTATGGGAAGGTCATCGTCCTCCAGAATCATGATAACTTCCACGGGATAGGGGGCTTGTTGTGGTTGGGGGTGACAACAAGCTCATTGTGGTTAGGGGAGACAACAAGCTCGTTGTCGTCGAAGATGTCGATAGCCGAACCATCGTAAGAACGGATAAAACACTGGCGCGCGAGTCGGTGGCTCCTCCTTAAATCGTTGCGACACATTTCGGTATGGGCGAAGGCAAATGAAATGCTAATCTAAGGAGATACACAAGATGAAACAACCTAAGAGCCATAATGCCCTTTAAATAGCAATTTCTCATGCAACCTCATTAAATAGATTATACTAAATAGACTATTGTAGTTATTATTATGCCCTGCCACTACAAAGCGGCTGCGAGGCTATTGTATTCTACTAAATCTATTGGTTTTTCCATAAGGTAGGCATGATTTCCAATAAGAAGTGCAGTCATGACTGTTTGTATTTCATCATTGTAGGCTTTTAGTTTTAATAAACAGATTTTTTACACGGATATCAATAAAAAGCTTTCTACTACCAATAAGAGGCATCGTTGCCTCAATGTATGGGGCGTTGTCGCCTCTTACTAGAAGTGTCGGGTACTTTCGTTAAGGGATTTGATGTTTGTAGTCCATCATTAAAAACAAAATTGGACTACTTATGTCCTCACTAAATGGGAAGAAAAAATAAGAATAATATAAAATATAATTTTTTCACCTAATAATAAAAGAAACAAATTTCTTACATCCAAATTATATATCTCAAAAAACTAGTTACAACTTAGGAGGCGGTGTAACGGGAGATGTTGAGATTGACGAGGTGGTGAAGGTGGGGGGATGGTAAAGGAAGAGGTGTAGAGGTTGATGCCAGGTCATTTGGTAGAATATGTAAGGCCCTCTACAACTCCTTCTCGGCCAACAGTTGTCGGACTTGGTCATACTCGCCCCAGAGAAATTGGAAGGGGTCTGGATATTTCTTTCCCTTTGATATGAGATTTCCATGAGGTGGTCTGTGACAGCCCGGATTTCTGTGCTCAGAAATCCGTGCCATCAGGATCATGCTCTGGATGATCCCCAGGACAAATCACACTTTACCTGTATATAAAGCGGAAATATACAGATAAAATCCCACAGCGGTAAGTAGAGTCATCTAATGAATCAATCTAAAAGTAAGAACAATAGATAAACCTTCATTTAAAAATGTAAAAAGTATACATCCTCAAAAAGGAACCAAAAAGAACCATCGGTGACAGACATCCATCACCCAAACAATGGTTCCCAATGATGGTTCCGATAGAATGTATAATAACACTATAAAAGAAATAAAATATCTACAAAAATTAATACAAAAGTGGCCACCAGGCACACGTAATCCAAAGTCTCCAAACAAACCTAAAATCCCAAAACTGTCTAAGCTATACCCAGTCTATGGGTAAAAGTCGTCACCGACGTCTGCCTCCTCGTCCTCAACCTCGGCCTCGGGATCGGTGAAGTGCAGGTCGCTCTCACACTGAGTCACCGCCTGTAACCTAAATGTTTACAAAAACAGGGTGAGCTACATCCTAGCTCATTAGAAGAATTCCAAATAAATTTGCATTCTAATTGCATAACATGGACATCAAAGAACCAAACTGAAAATATGCAACAGATGTATAAAACATGAGACATTTATCCAAAATAATGTGATGAATACAACATATAATGACTTAGTGTAGTATACTTAAGTAACTCCCGTGAGTATAGCACGTGGTAGCGATTTGGTCCAGATGGATAATCCCAACCATCGTTTCACATGAACTATTTCGGAATTGCAACAGTGCCCCACACATGGAGTGCAATTGTGCCGTTGATTACCAAGCAAATGCACAAGTGTGCTGAACGGATATACCTGCAGAATGGGATTTTTCTTGAATATCAAACCTCAAATCACATGCATACTTATCATACTTAACAGAATTCAGATTTCGGATACGGATATCAAATGTCGGATCAAGTACATAATAGAATACTCATACATATGCTAAACATGCTTTTAAAACAGAATTAAACTATGCTGAGATATGTATGACAGATGTAAACCATGAGATCAAAAATAAATGCAATTTCGGTTGAATTCCCCTACCTCGGATCAAGCTCCTTCTAAGCAAATCCAAAGCTTTTTCAAGGTATCTTAGTCTGATCCTAGACCATAAACATGTTACTCTAGGTGTTAGAGTGACAGATTGTGAACTGGCACAATGTCCAGTGGTTCTTACCTATAAATTTTCTAAGCTCGAAAGCAGGTTTATTGATCGATCAATACCTTGTTGATCGATCAATGAACTCTTTATTGATCGATCAATACCTTGTTGATCGATCAATGAACTCTTTATTGATCGATCACCATGTTGGTTGATCGATCAATGGGCTCTGTGTTGATCGATCACCACCACTGTTGATCGATCAATACCCAGTCAATTGATCGATCAATACCACCATTGATCGATCACCAACATTAATCCAAAATTCACCAACTCTCTGCCATTAATGTTCCTTTACTATATATATATAAATTGATCGATCAACACCCTTGTTGATCGATCAATTCCACACTCAGTGATCGATCAACACCTTGTTGATCGATCAATAATGACGAATTTTCAGTCATTAATGGAGTTCACCAAACAAATTTTTCTAACTTATTTTTCCTTCCAAAAATTCATTAAAATCTTAAATATTCATACAGAACCTATATTTAGGGCATCCAACTGCCCATTTTAACCAAGAGAGCTCACCTCTATGTGGGCCCTTTCGGTTTAACAAACACTCCGGATGAGGGTTTTGATCAAGCTCTCGGAGTTTATCACCGATCCGAGTTCGACGAGTAACCTTTTAGCTCAGTTCAAGATGCGAGACTTCACACACACAACCCATACCTAAGCTTTATCCATTGGTCTCTACATACCCTAGCTTAGAAACTCACCTTTCAATCTTGCTAACCTGCTTTTATACAAAACCCTCTTGAAAACCCACCTAGCTACTGCACTCCTTAGTTAGAGTAACTAGAGCAAGGGGAAGAAGAAGAAGAAGAAGAAGAACTTCCTCTACCTCTCCCTTCCTTCTCTTATAAGCTACCAACTGAAATATCTTAGATATTTCAGTTGCTTCTCTAATTTTGATTTCGGTGTGAAACACCAACATGTCGATACGGCGTAGTGTACCGTCTCGACATCGTACTCAACTCGGATCGAAACGGGTTTTCATACGTGAACTAACCTACTTATAGGCTAATATTATTTCTATTAATATTATTTTCAAAGTTTTAAATTTTCTGTCTCGATTTCCGTGCCGGGCACGTACATCGATGCGGTTAGTTTATGGTTCAAATTTTCTGGGTCATTACATGGTCAATTTCTTCCCATGTGATGGGATTGAAGGGGTCTTCCTTTGGTTTGTCTGCCATGGCTAGTGACAGACTATGGAATGACGAGAGAAAAAGAAGGTATGTATAACAATTGCCTCAAGTAAGTTTACATTGGAAGTGCCAACGAGCCAATAAAGGGCATTGGCACGCCCTCATAGATGCGCCGACGCATCGCAGAAAAAGTGTCAGCGCTTCAATTATCGTAGGAGTAACAACACATCCCGTGAAAAAATCCCTTGTGTATATATTGAACTATTATCAATTTACATTGTATCAATCCTGCGTATCCAATGAGGACCGGAGTCCTGGTAGACGCACTAGCGATTCCAGAGCAATAATTGAATGCCTTACTGCCCCATTATGCCTGGATGTAGTGGAAAAAGAACAAGTTTGTGCATTCCAAAGGAGTGATTACGGGAATTCCTATAACCCACAGTGGAGTAACCATCCTGGTTTTAACTATGGCTCCACAAGTAGGGCACAACAAGGACCATCTGTTGTGCAGCCACGATATCCTCCTAACCAAAATTTTAACCAACTATACCCCCTGACCATGAGACCACAAATGCTTACTGAGCAGCAATAGTACAGGCCACAGAGCAGCAGAACTGATGCCACTGTTATTCAGATCCTTACGGATTTGCAGCAATAATTTCATCACCATTCTAAAGATTTATCCCAGCTTGCTCAGTTCTCTCAAGTTTTACACTCGCATACCCAGTCCATCATGAAGCTGGAAGGCTAAATTGGGCAACTAGGTTCACAGATGACAAAAAGAGAGTGGCCAGTTATCATCGCAACCAGTAAGCAACCCAAGAGGACAAGTATTTATGGGGAGACATCCACCCCCACTGATCAAATGTGAGTTCCTCAAAGGCCTTGATGAGCTATCGACGCATCCGTAGCGGAAGTTGTAAATTTTGTGCATTATTTCTTTTAAGAAATTTTTAGTGAAAAGTGCATCACGATTCAAATCGTAGTAAAATACACACAATCATAAGGCCTTCTCTGATGTATTTTGTTAGAATACGAGTGAACATATGGATTTATGTACGCTCGTGGACTTTTCTTTTTCATGTATATTATTTCATGCAAGTGAATCGTAGCGATTACGATTTGAATCGTAAAAGAGTTTCTTCCCTTTCGAGAACTAAAAGGCTAGTATCGCAACCCTCGATTCTAGGTTACTAGCATGCGTGATGATCAATTCAGCAAGTCACCACAAAATTAGGGCCTATTTATTCATGAGTGAATACGTTCACCCCATTTTCAAACTCTTCAGCTACCCCTTCTTCCTTTCCCTCCAATTTTTAAGCTTCCGTGCTCTACCTAACCGTTATAATTACTTGAAACCGCCTTGTACTTTCACCCAATCCTTGATACTCTATTGATGATACATTCTCTGCTACAGGATTAGGATTTGTTCCTTTAAACGCACCAACAAGCTAATGGCTTCATCTTCAACTTGATTAGTTTCTTTCTTTGGTTTTCTAGATCACGATCATATCTTTTAAAGTCATGGATTGTACATAGTAGAGCATATGCATGAATCACGGGATGTTTGCGCATAATTAATGGTTTTATGAAAGTATATGAATTAATTGCCGCTCTTTTGCTTTCTTCAGGACTTTGACGCAAATATGCTGAGATAAAAAACAGCTAAACGGATAGTGGAAGAAGATGAAGGTAATGATCGTGACCATTCTCCACTTCACACACATAATACACAGACTGCTGCAGTGACTGTCAAATCCCAATCAACAACCCCACCCAAAGAGAGGCTTAAATCCTCTGAGGCAGTTATCAAAGACTTGCCTGAGGGGAGAATGGTGATTGGAGCAGAAACTGGGCCCACCGCCAAAAAGGGCAAGCAAGCAACAAAAGGGAAAAAGTTGACATCCCCCACTAAAACTAAAAGATTGCTTGACCAGCCTCCAACCACACTGAATCGACATATTGTGGGGGGTGAAATTGTAGTGGATGTCAATTTTTGGGACTTGGTGGATTTCAGTAGAGCTTCCATCCGGTACTTCTCGATTATTTTCTAGAGCCAGGAAGAACATTAGTCTATCTGAGATTGGTAAAATTGTTTTATAAGAGAATGACTAGCAATGACATAAATCAATCCCCTATACTTTCCACGATCATTAATGGACTTCCCATCCAAGTTATCAGGGAATTGATTTCTGATGTCATTAAATCACCCTTGGAGAGACCTGAGGTATCTCCTGACGATCCAAAGGACACAATATTGAGACCACCACCCCCAGTCCTCCCGATTTTCATGCAGATGGAAACATAACTGCTAGGCCGACCTTAGGTTGGCAGGTTAAAATTTATGCTAAAAGACCTTGAAGAGAGCAACCTGTCACTCCATTTTATGGATGTCTTGATTTATAAGACCATCCACCCAACTTGTCATGGCACCGAAAGAAGGCTTCACTTGGTGAAGGCCTTATATTTAATGTCCAATAGATATTGGTTCGATGTACCCGCTTACTTCTTGGAGGTAATGAATATTGTAAGGAAGAAACTCAATAAAAAGAAATATGAAAAGTTGAGACTGGATCTCCCCTTTGGGGGCATGATCACAAATATACTCCTAAATGTAGGGTATACAATCGAGTCTAATGGGGATGTCCTGATGAGGACAGAAGAAGATTTGACAAATGTGGTGTATAGGAGGACACTGAATGCAACAAATCGAAAGAAAATTGTTAAGCCACCTGCAGTCAGTGAGCCTCCGAGTGGTACCATTTTATCAGCTCCAACAGACACTAGTGTCGAGACTACTGTAGCCACCACTGCTCCTCTTGAGCCAGTGGTGACCGAGGGAGTGAGCACTTCTACTCCTAATGGAAGAATGGAGCTCAACTGCCCCATAAGCCCCACACCCATTGCGCCAGAGCTAATGGTTGAGTCATTACCCACAGCTGAACCATCTAATCTTTATGACTCATCATTGGACTGTCCCACATGGCCTGCTTTACCCAACTCACCTGTGGTAAGCACACTGCCTTCTATTTCTGAAGCAGACCTCGTTGTCCCTTTATATCTGCGGCAGAGGAAATTCCCCCTCTACCGATTAATCAGCAAACCCTTGAGGTGGTTACTTCGAGCCCCATTCCTATTTTTACCAAGTCTGTCGCACCACCCATGACTACATCATTTGAGAAGCAGACTCCCATTGTTAATACCTGAGGGGAGGGACCCAACTTTGAAACTCCAAGAGGGGGTTTCACTATACTTTTGAATGAGGGCCCATCTCCTCTCCCTACCATCATCACTGCCCTGATCCCTACACTGTCAGGATTGCATCTTGAGTGGGAAGGGGGATTTCTGCAACTAGAGACATGACAGAATATGAATGCTCCACTCCTATTGCCTCTACTTGCACTGGTCCGAGGGCTGATAGAGGAGGTAAATCAATTGAAACATGGAGCTCTTTCGCAAAGAATGGGGTCACCGAGTGAATTTTATGCTCCATTACCAACTACTTGGGAACGTCAAGAAATGGCGCAGAGCATTAAACAAAAGGCAATGATAGATTACTATCACCATGTGACAGCATAGATTGCAAAGAATGTAGAGGTAACAACTGCACCCCTGCTCAGCGAAATCAAGCAGCTAAAGGAGAGAAATAGACTGCTTGAGGGAGAGCAACAAACATGGGAGCAACAGAGAAAGAATAATGAGGAAATGATCACAAAGTTGAAGCATCAACTAAAAATAGTATACAAGGATCCAACTTTAAAGGAGTGAGCTTACATTGAATACCGAAAACAACTCCATGCCCAGCTTGATGAGAAGAATTGCTAAATAGCATCAAAGGATGGGCAACTGCTGAAGCTTCAAGAGGAGAAAGAGGGATTGATTTTGGCATGTGATGGTCATAAGAGAACAATTGATTCTATCACCAAAGCCAGCATTTTGACAACATCAAAATTAAGAGAAGAATCAGAAGTGCTGAGTACCGAGGGAAAAGAAAAATATGCAATCATTTGTAAACTAACTGAGGATTTGAAAGCCAAGCATCATATTGAAGAGGAGATGAGAATCCTGGATGCAACATACAGGGCCTTACTATTTGAGAAAGAGAGTGTTGATGCTCTTTGGAAAGAATTTGGAGTTGAACTGTACATCATTCCCTTGGCTGCAACTCAGGAAGAGGAAGAACAAGATAATCAAACTGACACTGCTTCAACACCTGTTATTTCCGACTCAGAAGATGAATTATCAAGCAGTTCTACTTCAACCCCACCTACAGTCCAGCCTGCACCAGCTCCTTCTCTGGCGATATTTTCGTATCAGCCCCCAATTCTACCTAGTAAGTGAACATTATCAGATATTTGCAAACCTCACAGGTATGATCTTTGTTGTATACCTTGTTTTTTATGTTAACAATGCGGACATTGTCCGATTTAAGTTTGGGGGTACACACTGCTGTGTATAATAAACATAAAAAAAATTTAGTTTGTCACTTTAAATTTTTTAGTTTAGTTTAATGATTTAATTCTGCTTCTAGGTTTGTTTTAAGATTTTTTTTTTAGTTAACCATTACATGTGAGTGAATATTAGATAAAATCTGATTCCAAACACATTACCATCGTTTTAAAAGAAGTTCGAAAATCTATGATAGGAAGCAGTTAATATTCATTTTTAGTCCATTTGCACACTTGTATCATCACTGAAATTTTGAAACTATATATTTCTTTGAATTGCAGAATTTAGATCATAGTTTCATAAATATTTTACTCAATGATCTTTTGGAACATATCCTTTCATTGAGAAAGACTGCTTTGTCTATATAAATTCAAATTTTTCTTGAACTTCTTAACTGTTTTAATTGAAATCTCATTGTTGCTATTTGAATCCAATTCTTCGATTGTGTTATCTGTCTTTCTAGAACTATTTATTATAAGCATTGATACAAAATGGGATCACTGCTAGTAAGTTTGGAAATGAAAACATGCCATTTTTTATACGTTTGAGCCAAAAAACTAAAATTCCTAACAATTTACCTCTTGAACCCATATTAGAAGCCTTAAATCGAATTTCTTTGTACCAAATTTTATAAACCCTAACCATATGTATATCCTAAAACTTTTTGTCTTTTTACCCTTATACTTCTGAGAATTTAGAAAAAAGGAAAAAATAGGAAAGTGAAAAGAGTATGCAACAATAGAAAAAGGGAAATGTTGAAAAATGGTATTTCTAATAAAGAAATAAAATATAAATGTGGAAATTATGGGAGTAAATAAAGATATAAAAAGAAAAGAAAAAAGGCTTCAGCCTGAAGAAAAAGAAATCGAGAGTGATTTAAAAAAAAGAGAGAAAAAGGGTTTACTTAATGAATAAATGGGAAGAAGTGATCCAACTTTTTAGATCTTTATTGAAGATGAAAAAGAAAAATATGAAGAAGAATTGGTGACAGCTGAACTGAATTCTTAAAACTTTGAATCATTTTACCTTTCTTTGGAACCTTTAACCCAAAACCCCATTACAAGCTAAACAAAGACCTCTTTGATCCGAGATTTACAAGGTAAGAGCCTAGTAGAGATGTCTTTGATAATACTATAGAAATCTGATAGCATAAGAGTATAATAGATTATCTTTTCCATGAGATTTATCTTTTTATATGTCTTTGAATTATTCATCATATATATATCATTTTGAGAGACCCAATAATTTTAAAATCCTTTGAGAGTGTATGTCACAGTGAGGTTTGGATGAAAATATTTTCTAAATCTGTAGTTTAGAAAAAACTATAATGAATGAATTCTGCCATTAGTACGCACACACTCCACACTTTATATGAACTGAAACTGTTGAGTATCTGACCAAGGATAACTGCTAGGATGGGAAGTAATTGATGGATGAAATCATGTTTCTGAAAATAAATTGCAACCATGTGATGATTAGCTAGTGTACTAATACTAGATTAAAGTTTTAAAAAGTTTGTTTTGAAAAAAAAATTGAAAAAATAAATAAATTTCAAGTTTGTAGGTACCTTCACTGGAAACCTTCAGGAGACACAACTCCTCCACTAGGGATCACCTAGGGGTTTAAAGGCTTCGTGCATTTGCTAAACGCAATCATGCTCTCTAAGAAAGTGGCATTTAACTTTTAATTAGGATTACATATCTTTCCTTGTTGCTGGGGACCAACAAAACTTAAGTTTGGGGATGTGATCAATCACATATTTTACCAATTTTTTACCCTCCACTAAGTGTTGTTAGTCCATAGTTTGTTACTAAAGATGTTTTGATGAGAGTTATTTAGAACAACAAGCAGAAGAACAAACTATAAATATGTGCCCAAAAAAATTCCTAAAGCAGTTGATAGAAGTTCGCAAAAGAAGAAGAGCTAAATCATAACTGAAACACCAGTTCTCGAGCTAACGAAGAGAAATCGTAAACCTATGAGCCAGTCAAAGTGAAGAAATGCATAATTGAGAGCCAAAATCATAGAAGGAAGAGAATCGTGATCTTACGATTTTGTAAAAGAGAAGACTGAGAGAAAACGAGGTGAAGTATGAGCGATCGAGCAAAAATCGTATGAAAAAATAGAGAGAATACACAAAATCGTACCTTCAATTTTATACTATAAAGCTCATGCATTGCTACTGAAGAGTCACGTGAGAGGTGCACAACCATCCAAGAATCGAAAATTCTAAAAAATAAATTCATGCATTCCACTGATCTAGAAGAATTGGCGAGATTTACTGCTGCTGAACATCAGGAAAGAGAAATCCTACACCTCTCTAGTAGACAAAGCCAAAAGAATATGTATTAGGTAGTTGACTTTTAGGAAACTTAGTTTTAGGAATTTTGCTTTATTTAGAGTCCTAAATTATTGTAACAGACCTCTTTTAAATCTATAAATAAGGGTCTGCGTCCATGAATAAGCATCTTAAAAATCTCTATCATAGCTGACAACTAAGAATGGGAGGACGAGAGATCAACCTAGAGTAGATTTTATTTTCAGTCTTTTATTTTATGTAAAATAGAATAGATTTAATTTCTGTCTGTATTACATCCAAGGATTTTTTACCTGAATTGACAACTAAGAGAGAATATCTGGAAGATTATCATAGCAGAGTTTTACCTTTCTCCAAGTTACTTTTCTAGCAATTTATTTTTCTACACATAAATATTCGAAGACTAAAAGATTTTAATTGACAACTAGAATCTAGAAGGTTGAGGATTAGATTTAATTTTCTGCAATTTTATTTCAGTACTTTGGATATTGAAGGTATTTTAGATTTTAATTGACGATTAAGATCTGGGAGACTTTAGATATAGTGTAACGGTTTTCAATTCAGTAGAATAGATGAGATCTAGTGTAACGGTTTTCAATTTGGTTGAATAGATTTATTTTCTGCACCGTAGTTTAAACAAAAACAATCATTTTTTATTCTTTAAAGGCAAATAGAGGTTTTCAGAATAATAGTCTTCCCTATGGGATTTATCCTATACTCGTGCTACAATACCGTTGCGCTCTTGTAATAGGTTAAGGCAAGGATTAGTTATAGAGCTACTAGAAATCGAAATCCCTCAATTATAAGTTGTTTCAGATTTGGGAAGTGAGGGCTTTTTGTTGGTTGCTGGCAGCTCATAAACATAGCACCCGGTTGTTCGCCTACCTGGGTGATGAAGCCGAAGTTAGGAGAAATCTCCACTCTATCCAGCAATTTCCAATCATTTATCGATTAATATATGAATGAAATTTCTTTTTGTTTTAATTATACCTTGTAAGAGTAAAAGTTTAAAGTTCATTATTACTAATTCTGCTTTCAATAAACCTGCTGGGTATTTCAGCCGAGTTTGTAGTAACCCACATGGGTTGATCAGAAAGTATGAACTTATGTGCTGCAGGCAGTGCTTCCACAGTAACGCCAAGGAGATTGGCTTTGTCAAGGTAAATCTTTGTTTGCAGTATTTGCTATTTGTTTGTATTGTTATTAATATTATTTCATTTATTTTGCTATTAAATTCTCTAAATATTATTTTTGAAAAATGTTGTTTTAATGTGTTATCAGTATCGTTAAGAGGTGATCCGATTTCCTTACGAGGAAGGCGAGGCGGTGAGATGGAATCTAAAATGGGGCATAATTTTAGTTTTGCTCATTACTATTAGTGGCATGAGTGGTTTTGCTGTTGCATCTTAGCATACTCTTTAAATCGTTCCTATGGATTTTTGATGGTTGCTTTTGCTTACTATATTTTGTTAAAACTTGCAGAGGTACTTTATTTTATACTTCTATCCTTAAGAGATGGATTTAAATTGCCTTATCTTTGTTGAAACGCTGATTTTCACTAATAAACAAGGGCTCTGATATTTTTGAAGTTGGTTTCCTCTTCAAGAGACACTACAAAAAATAAGACTATTAGCGGCAGTTTTTTGCTCCAAAAAACTGCCGCTATTAATAAAAAACCCATTACGACTATTAGTAGCAAGGGTATTAGTGATAGTTTTTTTATAATAGCGGCAGTTTTTGGCTCCCGCTAATAATCTTATTTTTTGAAGTGAGATTAGAGAGCTGAGATGTAAGCATGCACAGTTGAGATTAGATTGAGATGTAACCCTAATTAATCAGGTTTTATAAAACACAATTTAAATGCTACAGGTTTAAAATGGCTAATCAGGTTTATATCAGGTCTAAAAAATTAAAAAGTTACAGGTTAATATGGGGAAATTAGCCAATTACAAAAAAAAAAAATGGAAGCTATGCATTTAAAAAATGGAAGCTATGCATTTAAAAAAAAAAAAAAACAACGATCCATAACCGTTGTTTAGAAATTATACAAATGCATTACCACTGACTAAAGTCGTTTAATGAGAAGTAATGTTGCAAAATACTCTTTTCCATCTAGAACAATGGCTCACTGTTGTTGTCAAGGTTGTAACGGCCACCAGTCATTGTATATGGAGTAAGTAGACAATGGTTTATTGGCGTTGTTTATCTATACCATTGACGTAGCTAGTGGTTATTGAAGAAAAGTAACGTTGTACTAGATTATTTTTTTCGTTAGGAACAACTGCTAAAAACTGTTGTTATTTCTCAACGGACAGGGGCTCTGTTTCGTTGATATATAAACAACGATTTGCGGCCGTTGTTTATGAAAGTCATTGGGCTATAAACAACGATTGTTATCACGGCTCACAACTATTGTTTATGATATTTACAATGATTTTGGGTCGTTGTTTTTTATCGATTTCACGTAGTGGCATTTATGGGAAACAAAAAGCATTTCGAGCTATATTTTAGAAAAAATATATATATATGGTAAATTATGTGACTTTAATCTTGATTTAACTGAGTTTGGGAAATGACTTAACAGATTGAGATGCCTGAATATGAAGAAGAAGCGGGTGTCTTGAGCATCCGCTTTTGCTGGCTCCACCACGGATCACGAGGTGAGGGCGTGAGGCGTGACACGAAGACCGGTAGATTTTTCCTTTGTTCAGATGCCTCGTTATAGATGACCTGTCACTTCCCAATGGTGCACTTAGTCGTTGGAGTATTGATAACCATCTTGAAAATCTGTGAATAAAAAAAATGAGAACTTTAGAGAAGAAGATAGTAAGAATAGGAGCGGCGTGATTTCCATGTCGAGGCACAAACGCCTTGAAAAATGGAGCACGGACGGTTCATATAGCATGTGCACAGAGGCGTTAGCGCCCGTATAAGGAGGCACATAGGTGGTTGCGCTTCGAAAAATGGAGCACGGATGCTTCACATAGCTTGTGCGCTAAGGCATCGGCGCAGAGGCGCTAACGCTTCTTCCAATAAAGGGATTACGCCTCTATTTGACATATGTGAAGGGGAATGAAGAAAAAAAAGGAAACTTACCTTGTTACTAAATGCAGGAAAATAGTTTCGCCGCTTTGATATTTCTTATTACGCTCTATGAAGATAAAAATTAGGAGGGCAAAGGTAAAAAGTAATTTATAAATTTTTAATTCACAAATTTGCCTTAAATAATTTTTTCGAATGAAAATGACGGTCATTGCATACCACGATATCACACGCCGTAATCTCATCAACCTCGTCCCGCTCCTTATTTAATTTTCCGACAATTATAATAAATGATATAAGATTAGACGCCGCTCTATATAAAATGATGCAACATATTAACTTTAAAGGCATTTCGTTTCATATAGAAGGCACTTTCCTTCCTTGACGGAGTGCTAATGCTTCATGATAGTTGCGCTAGCGCGCCGTCAAGGAAGCGCTAGCGCTTCGTCCCGGTGCACTAATGCTTCTTACAGACGAGCCAAGCTAATCTGACAACACCACCATTAATTTTAAACAATCGGGCAATAAATGATTTCCCTGAAGGAGAGCCTCAAATAGTCATTTCAAATGGTAATGATAGTCATTGCAAACCACAATATCATGTCCTGCTTCTAATTTAATGTTTTGACAACGGTAATAAATGATATAAGTCGGAACGTCATTTTGTAGGCGATGTCCTTTCCTTGAGGAAGTGCAACCGCTTCATGAAAGAGGTGCTAGCGCCCCATATAGAACCCATTTGCTCTTCTTTTATAGAAGTGGAAGCGCTTTGACGATGAAGCAGAATATAAAATGACTTAAATTGGGGTAGTAATGGTCTTTTCCAATGTAATGATGGCCATATCTCTTGCGCTTCGCACCGGTTTGCGTTTCTGATTCTGTTAATATTAACTATGATTAAAGCGTGGCAAAATAAGGAATAGGTTGAAAAGTTACATCAGCCAAAAAGGCGCTACTTGTTGAACTCCTATTAATAGGCATAGAGACTTCTCAACGCTTAGGTGCATATCTCCGGCCCTATATATATATATATAGATAAAAGTATATAATTATACATATTGTGTGTAATCAAATGCACCTTTTTTTCACCGAAGAGGTATTAGCTCAGCTGGTACGCTCTCTCTAATGTGAGGGAGTAGATTTATTATTTAACCTTCACTATTATAGTTGGTGAGGGATGCTCTCTTTTGTTGTTCTGCAACTGTATATGTATAATCGCCTATTCCTCGATTCAAGAGGCTGTCTCGACCCGAACGTCGATTAAAAAAAAAAAAGAAAAAAAAAAGAAACAAAGTTACACCTTCTTCTTTCTAATTGTTAAACCTTTCTTAAAAGATAGGTCGAAAGTTACACCATTCTTGAAAGAATGGCCCACCGAATAGCCACACCACGGTTTGGGTCAGTGATCGAGTCAGCGTCCACATGGCACCTACAACAGCGACACGTACATAGAAGTGATAACACTCAGTCACTCACCGACTTAGGTAAAGGTTGATCGCTTTGGCGGTATTTAACTGGAAACTTTCTCAGACTTCTGATGCTATTGCTGTCAGAAATTATTTTTTTAATTATTTTATCACTTACAATGTGAGAGTCCTGATATTATAGCCGTACAGTAGTGAATTTTAGCTCAATCTCCAATGATATCTAGCCGTTGAAAAACGTAGAGATTTGGTGAGACAAGTTTTTGTAGAGGACACCTACGCACGTAAGGACCACTTTGTAGGACATGCATATGCCCCCACAGTGTCACATGTTCCGCTGTAAATTCATAATTAATGCGTACGGTTGTTATTATGTTTACCAGTTTATGAGCCCATGGTTTGAAATCTCTAATCCCAAATGTCTGCGAAACTGAGATAGTCCAACAATAAATTTTTTTTATTTAAATTAAATTTTTATTAATAAAATTTTTATAATTATTATATTTAAGTTAAAAAACTAATATATATGAATATCTTTAAATCCACCTAAGAAATCTTTGAGTTCAGTGATGCTGAAACACATTGATTGAAAATCATTTATCCTCCAAATTTTACACGATGGATCTTAAGATCATAGGCGTTCCTTCAGACGGTTAACATTTTATTTTCGATGTGGTACACATCTCAGAAAAGTGACCTTAACATCACATGTACACTTAAAATTGACTTTAAGATCATTTTTTTAGGTGTTTACCACATGAAATTAAAAACTGACCGTATGATGATACACCCATAATCTCAAGATCTATCATGTGAAAGATTGGGATAATAAACAATTTCCATCGTCTGATTCAATGTGTTTTAGCATGAGTGAACTCAAAGATTTGGTGGGTGGATTTAATGGTACTATATATATATATATATATATATATATATATATATATATATATGTGATAAAAGGGAAAATGCGTCCAAATGTAGAGACTTCTCTACGCCATCCCAATGGGGAGCAGATACGCGGAAAGTATAATTGTACTAACCCAAGTTAGCCACAACGGGGTTTCCTACTGACAGTGGTAGGTAAAGTAGGTAGCTGCGCAACTATATCTGACGGATGTAGGTAGCACAGGCCCCAAGGGGAATGTCTCGTCATGATATGACAATAAAAGAAATTAAAAACTGCTATAAGTTCCTTCTCTGGCTCTCTCTCTCTTTCTCTCTCTCTCTCTTCAGGTTCTTTCTCTCCCTCGCTTACGCTTCTTTGTGAGACTCTATGGAAAAACTGGATCTCTGAGTCAACTCTCTCTCTCTCTAAAGCTCTGACGGATAGAAGCAAAGAAGAGTGACCTTTGAAGTAAGTTTGACGCTTCGCAGGTCTATTTTGTGTATTATTGTAGGTTACAACTCATAAAATTATAAACATTCAAATAAATATATTATAATCGACGCAGACAATTTTTTTTGCGAAGAATTAGGGATGGTCATAGATGCGTCGTCATTTCTACGCCTGGGCGACGACGCTTCATATGGTCAGCGCTATTACTTCGTATGTGAAGCAATTTCTTCTTATGCTCGTAGTTGATGGATCTCTTCACTTATTTACAGGATGGAGATCATAAAATTATAATCTTTCGTAAATATATAAATTACAATCGACGTAGAAGCAGACGCTTCTTATGTGAAGCGATATGAAGCTACGACGCAATGAGATAAAAGTGTCATCACTACGTTGTGAATTAGTTTCCTTATTAGCCTCTTATTGATTTATTTTTCGTCTAATGCAGGGGTTGTATTGGACTTAATTGGAGGATTCAATGTAGGTGGTGTTGATTTAAATCTTACCATTGAGACGGTTTCTTTAGAAGGAGATTCACTTGGTTGTAATAGAGATATCGAAATGCTGGATTGTTGTATAGGGTCCGAGAATACTCGCGACCAATGAAAGCCACGTATCTGCTTGAAATTCCAATATGAAGACGAGGCATATAACTTCTATAATTTATACTAAAAAAAAAATGATTTCAATGTTAGGAAAAGTAACACTTACAAATCCTCAAAAGAAGAAATTATAAAGAGAAATATATATCTTCGTTCGAAAGGTTCAAGCAGCTTGACAAGCGCAAATTACACACCAGTATAAAGTATTCAAGAGATAACAAATGCGGATGTGGAGCAAGGTTGAAGATTAGAATCGACGAGTAAAAGTTTTAGAAGGTAATGGAATTTAGAGAGCCGCTTAATCATCAGTTATATATAATTATGAAGGTAAAGGAACTATGATCACATAATAAGATGATGTAGACACCCAAATTTGGCCCAAGGTCCGATCGAAACATACTTCGAGAAAGGCCCATCCCCCGAGCTTCCGATAGCATCTCCCATACCCTTTGAAACCCTCCCATACCCTTAGAAACCTTCCCAGCCAACCCTACACCCTTGGAACCTTTCCCGAGCCCATTTCAAACCTCTTCGTGCAATAAATGAAGGGGGGTGTGCCAAAGCTTACGGAGGCCTCTCCGGGAGCCAAACCCCATACTTTTGGAAAAAGAATGTTCTCAGCTTTCCAACGAGCCAAGAATCGCCTCAATTCGAGTCATACATTAAAAGTTATGGCGATTCAAATTTGGGACTAAGGTGAGGCCTTTTTGCCTAGCGTGTATAATATACACGCTATGCCATTTCTGAATAAATATTGCCTAGCGTGTACAATATATATGCTAGGCCATTTTTGAAGGAATTTTGCTTAGCGTGTATAATATACACGCTATGCCAATTTGGCTTCTTCCTCCCAAGTGTGGGCCCCACGGCGAACTTTGAATTTCTGAGGAGTACTGTATATATGCCTAGCGTGTATAATATATATGTTAGGCTTAGCTACAATACTTTTTAGATTTTGCCCGAATTTTACTTTTGGGGTTTGTCTTGTTGACCATCCCCATATTTAAGGTGGGTTTCTTTAGGATTGTTACACCCCCATTAACCCTATTTGCAACCCTCTAGCCGTTTGAAACCCCACCCTATCATCTACCATTGAACCCCCATTCACACCTATCTATAGCCTTGAAAACCCAAAAATCCTTAGATTTGGATTACCTAATTGCTAATCTCATTAGCATTTAAGTACTCTCCTAACCTACCCCTTCTGTATAAATAGAGAGGCACCCCTCTTTGCTAATGGCTTAAAAAAAATTTCAAAGAGAGAAAAGATTAAGAGACATTCTTCCCCCCTTTGGTGCACCAAACCTGTACAAATTCCAGATTTGGAAATCATCCCTTAGCCCCCATATTTCATGATAAATCCCTTAGCCTAGGTGAGAACTACCCCCTAGCTTCCTACTTCTACCTCTTAGCTACCTAGCCTTAGAGATTAGAACCCATCTTTCAACTAGTTTGTCATTGGAAGCTCACCGAAGCGCTCTCACGCGAGGACCCACAGCTGTGCTACAAGGGCCCGAGAGCTCCCACTCTCCCCTCTTTTTCTCTACCTTCTTTGCTCTTCTTTCATCCTAGAATTTAAGCCGTTACGCCACCAAAATTCCGGTGATTGCAGGGGGCTTAAATAGGATCCGGGTGCCTTCGGGTAAGAAGAAGTTCTATTTTTTTTGTTTATTATATTTTTATTTTGTCATAAGTAGAGACCGCTTATGAGTGGGTTCATCTGGTGCCTAACACATTTCCGATCGATAACCGAAGTCCCTACCCAAAAGCCTTTGGCGTTAGACCGGTGAATTTTTAATATTGATTTAGGTTTCTCGGGATACCAAAAGCTCCGGGTGGTGACTCTAGTCTTATCAAGAGCACATTGTCGCGATAGACTCGCGAGAGCTCATGGTTGCACAGATGGCGACTCTGCTGAGGACTAGCTAGTAGAGTTTTCCCCTTGAAGTTTGACCTCTTTTGTTGTTTTTATTTCATTTTTCACTAACATTTGTTTGTGTTCTTTTCTTTCTTTCATACTCACCTCTATGATTCCGTCAATTTTTCTCACCCTTACGATTTCTTCTGTTTTTACTTATCTCTACTTTTCCGTCATTTACGTGTCTTAGCTGATTGGCAAACCTACTTGAGTATTGTCTTTACTTTCATTTATTTTCGGTCATTTACATGCCTTAGCCGATTGGCGGGCTTACTTGCGCGTTTACACGCCTTATCCGTTTAGCGAGCCTACTTGAGATTTTATATTTTCGCAACCATATCCTACCAGTGGACGCCGACCCGTAAAGGCAGCACGGGATTATCACAACCCGTTTTTGAACCTAAGCAAACTCTCCTTTTAAAAGTTGAATTTAAAATTGAACCTTAAAAGTGAATTAAGAGACTTAAATCATTTTTGCGGGGGTAGATTTTAAAGGTTGAGAATTTAGGCAGGGATACAAACGTCCCGGTTCTTAGTACGGCGGCAGCCCCTAGTGGTGATAATTCGGAAAAGTACCACCCCATCCAGTATCTAAGAAGGCCCTTGCGCCGGAGGTATATTTTCGGTGGGTGACCGATTCGATTAAGAAGCTTAAAACCCTTGAGGACTGCGTTTAGTTGCCCTGAATCAACCTTGTATCCCTAGGTTCGGAGATAAGGGACTCGTTACAACAAGGAAAATCAGTCCTCGGAAGAACCGCTTCCAGAAAACTGAAAAAACAAACCAATTTCGGGCTTGTTGTTGCAGTCAAAATGTTTTTTATATACTCTGTTTTGCCTAGCGTGTATAATATACATGCTAAGCCAAAAACCTCCAGGATTTCTCTAGCATGTATAATATATACGCTAAGCAAAAAATCATTAGATTTTGCCTAACTTGTATAATATACATGCTAAGTCAAAATCCTCAGATTTTTGGCCTAACGTATATAATACACACGCTAAGCCCATTCTGGGCATGACATCCCGAATTTGAGGTCTTCTATCACTTCCTCTGAGTCCCCCGCTTAGCAGTTTAGTGCCTCCAATAAATCCCTCACTCTTTGACACCCAATACGCCCTTGCCGATCAAAAGAGGTCACCCTCTTATTGACTTTTTCCGAGGGATCAGGTTGTCGCGTGGATTCCCGTATCTTCACATAGACCAAGGGGTTTTTCCTTTGATTCTTCCGAAGTTTATCGGGATCCTGCCATGGGAAATATTTGGGGTACGAACGCCGCCCGAAACAGGAATTCCAAGGCCCCAGAACTCATCCTAGAAAGGTTCATTTGCTTTATCAAAAAGCCAAAAACAATCAAAAATCAAAGATCCAAAAAAATCAAGAGAAATAAAAAATCCAAAAACTTGGGTGCCGGCACAACGACATCATCGCCTTACCTTCCGTCATCCCGTAGGGGGAGGAGGAGAAAGCTTTACGGACCCCACCCGATGCCTCAGTACCCAACCCGTCACCAAGGCATGTCATGAGCGGTTGATCCGACTTATGCCGATCCCGATTCATTTCTGCCGCGCTCCCCAACACATTCCTATTTGGAAGAAATTTTCACATCCATCCCACTCACCCAATCACCATTTACTGTCACCGGACCCTTCGGTGCACCCGTATTTCCATTCATCACCACTCAAAATTCGTCCCATTTTCCCTATATCCACTCCGGATTCACCTTCCACATCCATGCTACAGACTCTCCAATTTTCCTCCACCTCGATTCAAAGCATTCCCAATCTTTCCACATCTAACATACCCAATTTTCCCATATTCTCCCAAAATCCAACACCTCACTCCCCATCATTTTCCCAAACCATGTTCAATTTTTCATTTTCCTAACACACACCCCATTTTCCCCAATTTACCTAGGTCATGCCCAATTTTTCCCAATCCACCCAGGTAATGCCCATTTTCTCCCATGCACCCCCCTCATTAGGAGAGCCATCCACTTCCAACCCTATACCCAACCCCATGTCCATGATGGAGGACATGGTAAAAGCCTACACCATTTGGAAGGCCTCCCAAAGCCATCCTCATCCATCTCACTCATCCCTGAACCCATCCCAATTCTCTCCAGAATCTCCATACCTCATTCCCCCAAAATCCTAATCAACCTCCCATTGTTCATACCACCAACGACCCCCATCAACCATGGGGACCTGTGAGTAGGCCCCAAGGCCCAATGGTTCAGACCCACCAAGGCCCAATTGCCCAAGCCCACCAAGGCCTAATGACCCAGACCTACCAAGGCTCTGCACCCCAGACCCAAACCCATCTAAGCTCCATGCCCTATACCCAATTCCATCAAGGCCCAAATCTTGGAGCCCCGTTTCCAAACCGTCCACAATTCCCGCAGTATCCCATATACACCCAACCAGCTCCCATTCCTCCTCAAATGGTGCATCCATCTCACCCAATCTCCCAACCCAGCATGAGCCCTATTTTTCCACATACCTCACACCCAACCCAATATGGGAATTGGTCCCATACCATCAACCACCCTCAATTCACCCATCCTCCTACCTCTCTAACCCATCCCCAAAGATTCCCCCAGATGCAGTGGCCTGGTCACACACCAACCCAAAATCCACCACTCACTCATCCCATCACCCAGCAAGTGGCTCATCAGAGCTTCCCCCATGTGCAATGGTCCCACCCAGCACCCATCCAGCCCACTCAGAACCAACAGGATAATCTCACCCTTACCCTGCCATATGTGGACCCACAATATGAGGAAGATGAGATCATAAATAGCGAGGCCTATGCAGGGGCACTCACTAACTTCAATCTCCCACCATTCGTGTTCACTAACCCACCAGCAGCCCAAAGTGAATGGAGGTCGCCTATTGAAGGACCGGCCCCACCGTCCAAAGAGTCGGAGCTGTTAAAAGAACAAATGGACAAGACCCAGAAACAATTGATGAAGATGGGTGGAGCTGAAATCTATTCCACGAACTTTTCTGACTTGTGCCTATTCGTATAGGTCCCTTTGCCCCAAAAATTTAAAATATCAGTTTTCGACAAATACAATGGCATGGGCAACCCTATTGCATATCTCAAGTCCTACTGTGAGGACATGTGCCAGTATGGAGGGGATGAGCGATTGCTCATAAAGGTCTTCCAAAAGAGTCTCACAGGCCCCGCTTTAAGGTGGTTCACTTCCCTTGAGCCATCTATGATCTAAATGTGGAAGGATCTGACCCACTTGTTCCAAAAATAGTATGTCTATAACATAGACATTGAGCCCTGCAAATCCGATTTGGCTTGGTTGAAGTAGAAGCCCGACGAAGTTTTCAGTGACTACCTTGGGTGGTGGAGGGCATTGGCAGCTCAGGTCAAGAACAAAATACCCGATGATGAGTAAATCGAGATGATCTCGAAAAATACTCTGTCGGTCATCTCAAATTTTCTAGTATACCAATAGCGGTCTAGCTTTGTTGACTTGGTGAGAAATGTCAATCGTTGTGAGGATGCGATAAGAGAAGAGCGGTTGAATAAAACTATGAACAGTGGGGTCCGAAGGTTCACTGATCAGAGGAACGAGAGAAGAATTAGGGTAGATATATAGACGGTCGTAAATACACGACCCAATACTAGTATAACTCCATTCTAATTTAAGGCAGCACAACCAACCCTGATAGAGAGGACCGGAAATGGACAGGAGGCATAGATGACCCCAGGACAGAGAAAGGCTTGCTTCGTTCGAGTCTTCACACCTTTGGGGCAATCCTTGAATATCTTATTACCTTTACTGATCGAAAAAGGTTTGGTCACCGCGCTCCAACTACGACCTCTGCCAAATCCAATCTTGAGAAATTACAATCCCAATACCCATTGTAATTTCCACCAATGGCCAGGCCATCCGACTGATTGCTGCTTCCCTTTAAAGCACACGATACAAGACTTGATAGAGGCCGACAATATCATTCATCTAGCGCTTCCCTAAGCCAATTAGCATGCCAATATATATCAGGTACCATTACCACCACATCCACTAGTTGGAGCAGGTCCAAGCCTAACTGTTAGCATGATAGAGGAGGATGACGAGGAGTTTGATCTGTTAGAGTATATCCGCACCCAGGAAGATTTTATAATACCAAGGCAGAGGGGTTAGGAAGATAGAAGCATCGGAGTGCTCGAGTGACCTTGTCTATTTATGTGTATAATTAATTAATTAAAATCTTATCTTGACCTATTGCAAGTGCACAATGGAAATTATAGTACTAGCATAGGATCGTTCCCACGAGAAAGTTTGGTTATCTTTTTATCTCTCATCTATATCTTTATATTCAAATTCTTATTTTAAAAACTCTTATTTATCCTTCAGATCTAATCTACTGGAGAAATATGAATAAAATAATTTAAAAAAAAACTAAATTTCATAAAATAAATCCTAATCCTCCTTCAAATTGAGGTTGCCAATTCCAATCTTCAACTATCAGATATTTATAAATTTAAATAGTACCTTTACACTATATTTCTAGTTTCCTAGTATGCAATCATGGGATCCGTGACGGTCCCGTCACGACGATGCGCTCTCTAATAAAAATATAGAGTCGCCACCCAGAGCTTTCGGTGTCCCGGGATACCTAGTTCATTTTTATGGGCATCTAAGTGCTAAAAATATGACTCTGAATCTGGTCCACACCAAAGGCTCTTGGGTAGGGGCTTCAGTTATCGATCGGGAAGGTGTTAGGCACCCGATCAACCCGCTTAACGCGGTCTCTACTAATGGCCAACAATAAAATAAAGTAGAAGCAAGGAAAATAGCTTCCTCTTGCCCAAAAGGGCTTAGAATCCTATTTGTGCCCCTCCGTTCCTACCAAAAAATTGGCGGCGTAACGGCACAAATGAGAGGATGGAGAGAGCTAGAGAGAGATAGGAAAAGAAAGGAGAGAGCCGGAGCCCTCGGGCCCTTCTAGCACCGTAGAGGAGCCTTGCGTGGCTTGCTTTGATGAGCTTTCGAAGGCTTGAATGGTAGAGAAATGGGTTCTAACCACTTAGGACTTAAAGCTAAGAGGTAGGGGATGGAGGCTAGGGGATCACACACACCTAGGCTAAGGGTTTTGGATGCAAGAACAAGCTTAAAATGAGGTTTTAGAATTCTGGAATTTGGATGAAAATAGTGCACAAAAGGGAGGAAGAACTTCTCACTTTGAGCTCTTTCTCTCTTAAGCAAATTTCTCAACCCTTAAACCAAGGGGAGGGGGGCTCTATTTATAGGAAATGAGTGGATTAGGAGGCTACTTAGATGCTAATTGGAGTTAGCAAATAGGTAATCTCAAATCTAAGGTTTCCTAGGATTTTGAGAGCTTAGAAAGGAGTGAAGGTGGTTCTAATGGTGGATGATGGGGTGAGGCCTTAAGCCACTTGGAGGTTTGCAAATAGGCACTAAAAGGGTGCAACAGAACTAGCAAAATACACCCAAAAGATCAAGATGGTCAATAAGTCAAACCCCAATCTTGATTTTCGAGGCAAAAACCAACACTTACTGTTCATATGCCTGGCGCAACTATTAGTTGTGCCAGGCAAATGTACAGTAAAACAGTGAGGAACAGTAGCCTGGAAGTTGGCCTCGCGAGGGGTTGGGGGACCCATTTATGCCTGGCGTAACTATTAGTTGCACTAGGCCACTTCTGGGGGAAAAATACCTGGCGCAACTATTAGTTACGCCAGGCAAATCCAGGGGGAAAATGGCCTGGCGCAACTATTAGTTGCGCCAGGCAAAAATCCTGAAATTCGGCTTGATTTTCAAATGACCATAACTTTTGATGTACAACTCCGATTGAGGTGATTCTTGGCTTGTTGGAAAGCTGAAGAAGTCCTCTTTCCAATTGTATATGATTTGATATTAGTAGAAGACCTCAGCCAGTACTGGTGCACCACTCTTCATCCATTGCCCGGGAAGGTTAGGTTTAGGGTTCGGAATGGGTTCTAAGGGTTGGGATTGGTTTCTAAAGGTTCGGGGTAGGTTCCTAAGGGGTCTAGGGTGATTCTTAAGGGTTTGGGGTGATTCCTAAGGGTTCCATGCATGCCATCAAAAGCTCAGAATTGTACCTCTCTCGAAAGGTGTTTCGATCGGGCCTTGGGCCAAATTTGGGTGTTTACAGATGCCCCTCTTTGGTATCCGATCACTAGTGATCGTATGCCAAAGAAAAGAGACATCCGAAGAGGTCCAGGGCATTACTGACGGGTCCGCTGTATTCAGAACAAACTTCAAACATCAGGTGAGTAACATAGTGAGAAAACGAAAGCCCTGGAGTACCAGGCTAATCATTCGTTTCTCGAGGTAATCAGTTCCCAAGCGCTTAGCGACATTACTGGGCATAATCGAGGTGGAATGAGTTGCGAACTCCCTATAGTCGGGAAAGATGTTCACTTCTCAGGATGATTTTGAAGGTATCGATGTTCGAGATTCATCCTAAATGCAACAGCTTCGTAAGTAAGAGGGGTGATCGACCCACATTCAAAGATAGGTGCGAAGTAAACATATGCAAGGCTCCACAGTTTGCGTCCAATCCTACAAGGCATTTGATGACCTTATTGGATTATTCGCAGGTGGCCCTGCAGAAAGCAGGGTTCGAGATCTTTGGGGGAACCCATCGATCCCGAAGTTTATTTAGCATGACCACCTGAGCGAAGTGAATAGATGTCACAACGCTTTTTAGGAGTGCGTGCCATTTTTTAAAATGTGCCCCAGATCCACATGACTCAGAGTATCCAGTTTCGACTTCCTTGAACAGATCCAGCCAAACATTGGGCACATCCCAAAAGGGGGCATCCAATCCTGACCTCTGTTGACAATGATCATAATCATCAATTAACTATGTATAATCATGCACCCATCAGGGGCAATAAGCAATAACAAAGGCGATAGAAGCCCCGACCCGGACCCGCCCGAGTACAACTTACGGGGACAAACGACCATTATACGGATACCCAGACACATGGCGTACACTTTATAGGGATACCGCTGCCCATACAGGTTTTAAGCCTGCAGAAAATAAAAAGGGAAATGAACCCTTCTGAATGCATGGTTGCACATAGTTTGATTGACACATAATCTCATTCTCAACAGGTTGGTCTCAACCAACGATTGACCTTTTTCAACGGAGAATCCGAAGCTTAAGACAACTCAAGTTCACACGAATCCAAAATAGAGCGCTCATCACTCAAAAGATTTAGCAGTGGAGTTGACCCAACCGAAACATTGACTGTTTGACCGGGGCTTACACCGTTGCTCCTACTTTGAAGTAGGATCCCTGGATCCAAGGCGAACCTTTGACCTAGGACATTAATTTTGCACATCTGCGTTGTCGATAAAATATTGACATTTTACCGCATCGAAACACGCATGTGCGTCTCTATGCGTAGCATGAAAACATAGATTTCTTTTTCTTTTCAAAATGATTTTTATTTTTTTGTTAAACCTGACGTCGGTGGTGAGGTACTTTATCTGATTTGTCCATTACTGAGAAGTTGCCTGCTTCGAAGCTTTGGACCGTGTGATGTTCCTGCACATTCTCGAGAAAACATCAGTCCCTTTTTTGTTTATACATATAAAGAAAATGCATCCTAAACAATAAAAGAAAAAGTAGATTTCTACCTGCATTTTTCATTTTCAAGATATTTTTTGGATTTTTATTTTTTAGAGATTTTTTGTTATTTTTCTTCATTTTTGAGATTGAAATATGATGCTGAAAATATGTATATGAAACTAAGTAGAAATATATACACAGTTTTTGGTGTTTGGATTTTTCTTGATTTTTTGTTTTTGACTTTTTTTCCTTTTTTTATGCCTTGATAGTGAGACGGAGTAACGGGTCCCATTTTGAGCACAGTCGAACTCTTTCATGCAATCGGACCTGAGTGAGTGTCCAGATTTTACCAAGGCCAGAACGCTGATCCCTTTGGATTGAGTTAGACCTTTCTCCTTGCCTCGGGCCATACATTTGACAGTGTGGGATTCATAAAGACAATTCTGGTCGGGACCCGATTTGAACTAGCATGAGCGGCCCAGTCAGACAAAAGGGTTCAGGAAGAGTAACAAAAGGTTTCCTCAAGCATCAATCTTCTCAATCAGTCCAAGCCTTTCTTCTCTTTTCTTTTTTTTCTTTTTATCTCCCTCTTTTTACCCGTGGCGCCCTTTCGGGTTTTCACCACGTCCGTGGGTTTAGCTTTCTTACCCCAAGCGCCCTTTCGGGTTTTCACCTGGTCCGCACAAGCTCGCTGTTTTTACCCGTAATGCCCTTTCAGGTTTTCACCACGTCCATCCTGCTTTGAGCTTGTATTTTTATTTTATTTTATTCTTTTCTTTTTATTTTCTTTTCTTTTTTCAACAGCCACGACATAGACCTTGATTCCGTCATAGCCGGCTGGATGGGGTTCTGGTGTTGTCTCACGACTCGACTCATATTGACTTAACAGATATTATGACTGCTTGCGAACCTACAAAGAGGGCTTCCTTCAGGGTGTAGCTTGGCCATGGGTTAGGTTAGGATTTGAAGGTACGTTGGGTTAAAAGGATTTCCTTGATACGGCTTCAGTTTTCTCAACATACTTTCTTCCTTGGGGGTTTTACTGTACATGCCCCATGATTCTTCTAGATTTTTTTTTCTTTTTGCTTCATTTCAGGCAATCTCTTTTTGAGTTTTTTCTTTTCTCGATTTTTTTTTGGATTTTGATGGTAACTCTACTTCATCTTTTCTCTCTTTTTTGATATATGTACACGTATATATATATATATATATATATATATATATATATATATATATATATTTTTGGGGAATGGGTTTATTGAAAGAAAGGCCCAGGCTCAAATGGGGTAGCAAAGGATATCATCATTTTTAGGGATGCTTTTTCCACCTGTATTTGGAATGATGGCCTCTTTGGGTGGTTCTTAAGCTAGCTATGATCTCTGTTTCATCAATACTTACCTTGTCGTGATGGACTAAGAGTAGAACCGCCGACGATCCAAAGATTGATGGGCTCAGGAAAATGATCTCCGTCCATGGTGGCGAGGCAGATGGCGTATCCCGGCAGCACTTCTCGAATGACGTATGGTCCTTCCCAGTTCGGCTTAAACTTTCCTCTTGGATCTGCGTGGAGGGATGGGAAGATCTTCTTTAGCACAGTGTCTCCTACCTTTAGATCTCGACCGCGGACACGTTTATTGTAAGCGCGTGCGATTCACCCTTGGTAAACTTGGGTATGGCATAAGGCTAGGAGTCTCTTTTCGTCCAGTAAGTTCAGCTGATCAAAGCGTGATCTCTCTCTTTCTACTTCGGGTAAGCCCGATTCCATGAGGATTCGGAGCGAGGGTACTTCAATCTCTACCGGGAGGATGGCCTTGGTTCCATACACAAGAGAGAATGGTGTTGCCCCTGTAGTGGTACGGATCGACGTTTGATAGGCCCACAAAGCAAATGGTAGCATTTCGCTCCAATCTCGATAAGTGATGACCATTTTCTCAAGGATGCGGACGACTGTCTTATTCGCGGCTTCCACAGCTCCATTAGTTTGAGGTCGATAAGGGGATGAGCGATGGTGCTTGATCTTGTATTGCTCGCAGAAGTCTCGGATGCGCTTATTCGCAAAGTTTGTGCCGTTGTCCGTGATGATATCCTTCGGTACTCCAAATAGGCACACAATATTATTTTTGAGAAACTTCTCGATGTGACTGGCAGTGATGTTGGCATATGATGCTGCTTCTACCCACTTGGTGAAGTATTCAATGGCGACAAGGATGAAACAATGTCCGTTTGATGCTTTTGGATTAATCATTCCGACAACGTCAAGGCCCCAGGTAGCAAATGGCCAAGGAGTGGTCATGCAGTGAAGATCAATGGCAGGAGCGTGTATCAGACTGGAGTGTTCTTGGCACTTGTAGCATTTCTGAACGTGTTTACAACAATCTAATTCCATGGTGGTCCAAAAGTATCCCTGTCGTAAAATTTTCTTAGCGAGCATGTGACGGCTAACGTGGGCCCCGCATACTCCCTCATGGACTTCTTTCATAATGTCGACCGCTTCACTTTCAGTAAGGCACCTGAGTAAGATATTATTGTATGATCGCTTGTAGAGGCATTCCCCGCAAATGACGTAACCACCGCTAGACGTTGAATGGTTCGTCGGTCTGTCTTGGATGTACCCTCTGGGAAGGTCAGGGTCTCGAGGAAATTCTTGATATCTGAGAACTAAGGTGGCTCATCATCAAGCTTTGTAGGTTCCTCAATCTGGAGGCAGAAGGCTGGTTCATTCCTCTGCTCGATCACGATCGGCTTCATCTCAACACCATAGGGGATTTCAATCATTGATGCCAAAGTTGCTAATGTGTCGGCAAAGTGATTCCTTATCCGGGGGACGCATGAGAAAGTCACATCTTGGAAGCAAGCTATCAGGTCCTCGAGGTGTTCATGATAGGGAATCAGCTTCTCATCTTTCGTCTTCCAATCACCATTCGTCTGGCATATGATTAACTGTGAATCGCCAAATACTCGAAGGTGAGTTACATTCAGATCGAGAGCCGCCTACAGACCAGCGGCACAAGCTTCGTATTCAGCCATGTTGTTAGTGCAAGGGAAGTTGAGCTTGATAGAGACCGGTACATGGGATCCTTTCAGTGAAATCAGGATGGCACCAACTCCTTGGCCCTCGGCATTTGCTGCCCCGTCAAAGTGCATTACCCATGATTCCTCTGCTTCTTCTGTATCGTCTTCCGTCATGAACAAGATATCTTCATCTGGGAACTCAGTCCTTAACGGCTCATAGTCGGGTAAAGGGTTATCAGCAAGATGATCAGCAAGCGCCTGCCCCTTGATCGATTTCTGAGTGATGTACATGATGTCGAATTCAGATAATAAAAGTTACCATCGTGCAGTTCGGCCAGTGAGAGCAGGTTTCTCGAACAGGTACTTCAAGGGATCCATCCGCGCTAGAAGTAGGACGGCTTGGGATAGTAAGTAGTGGCAGAGCCTTTGAGTAGCCCATACAAGAGCTAGGCATGCTTTCTCCAGATGAGAGTAGCGCGTCTCATAATCAGTAAACTTCTTGCTCAGATAGTAGATGGCCTGCTCTCTTCTTCCTGTCTCATCATGCTGACCTAAGACACATCCCATTGAAACTTCCGTCGTGGAGAGATACATTAAGAGTGGTCTTCCCGGCTTAGGTGGTACCAAAATAGGTGGATTCAGGAGGTAGCTTTTGATTTTATCGAATGCTGCCTGACAATCATCATTCCATTCAATGAGAGAAATCTTCCTTAGTAACTTGAAGATCGGCGTGCAGATTGGAGTTAGTTGTCCAATGAACAGACTGATATACTGTATTCTACCCAAGAACCCTCTAACTTCCTTCTTAGTCGACGGTGGCAGCATTTCAGTGATGGCCTTGACTTTGATTGGGTCGACCTCGATCCCTCTCCTGCTGACGATGAATCCTAACAATTTCCTTGACATGGCGCCAAATGCGCACTTTTGTGGATTTAGACGTAGTCGATACTTCCTCAGCCTTTCAAACAGTTTCTGGAGGTTTACCAGATGGTCGCTTCGCTCTGGTGATTTGGCTATCATGTCATCGACATATACTTCAATCTCTCGATACATCATGTCATGAAATAGTGCAGTCATAGCTCTCTGGTACGTTGCACCGACATTCTTTAGCCCGAATGGCATGACTCGATAGCAAAAGGTTTCCCAGGGGGTAATGAACACTGTCTTTTCGCGATCAACCTCTACCATCTTTATCTGATTGTATCCTGAGAATCCATCCATAAAAGAAAGCATCCCATGCTTAGCTGTGTTATCAACCAAGATGTCGATGTGTGGTAATGGAAAATCATCCTTTGGGCTCGCTCTGTTCAAATTGTGGAAATCGATGCACATGCGGACCTTTCCATCCTTCTTTGGCACAGGTACGATATTGGCTAGCCATTGCAGGTATTTAGATACCATGAGAAACCCTGCATCATACTGCTTGATGACCTCATCTTTGACTTTCAGCGTCCATTCGAGTCGGAGACGTCTCAGCTTCTGCTTGACTGACTTCATATCAGGGTAGAGGGGCAACTCATGCTCGACCAAATCAGTATCCAGACCCGGCATGTCCTTGTACGACCAGGCAAAAACGTCTTGGTATGACTGAAGGAAGCCGATCATGCTTTTTCTTTCCTCAGGAGATAGTGACATTCCGATTTTGGTTATCCTGGGAACCTCCTCAGTTCCTAGGTTGACATCCTCGGTCTCTTCGACAATGGGGGTAGGGCCATGCTCAAAGTCGGTAAATCGGTCAAGGAGCTCATTGGGGGGTTCCTCCAGGGGACTATCCTCATCCAGACTCGTAATCCCTACCTCTTTTTGTATTTCTATAGGGAAGGGGTCGATTTTACGTGGGACGGGTAGTTCGATTAAGGCATCCTTTTGTGGGACTTTTTCTGGAATTTTAAATGACAATATTTTTGGACTTGGGATTTTTTGAGTGTTTTTGGGACTTTGTATTTTTTCCATGTTTTTGAGATTTTTATTTCCTTCCATGTTTTTGGGGTTTTATATTTTTTTCATATTTTTGGGATTTTTGTTTTCTTCAGAGACGGGCCCTTGGCAAGGCGGTTTGTCATATACACAGGGTATTGCCTGCCAAGGGCTTATCTCACCTTTTATAGGTTGTTTTTTTTGGGAAACAGGCGCCAAATGTTAGGCCACTCCCCTCTTCCAGGGTTTGGGGCAAAGATGCCCAGTTGCGTACCTGAGGGGCTGCTTCTTTACCTGTTGGGATGGAGGGTGCTGACTGATATGGCTCATTGGAGTCAGCCTCCATCATATTGATCCCCATTTCGTCTGAGATCATGTCCTCAAATGATAACTCGGTTTTGTGGTGATTTACCACAGGGGGAGTTTATTCAGGTATCGACCGCCGTTCCTCAAAGAGGGATAACACTGCCAAATCGATTTCCAAACTGGGAAGGGAGATCCGGGGATTGGTGGGGTGGATTGGGGCTGTGGGTTTGTGTGGGGTCAAATGGGTTACCCCATTTTGATCGATCTTTACGACCCCTGCACTGACAAAGGAATCCCTGATGTGTGGCCTAGGGTGAGGTTTCTCTTCTATGTTGATTCCTCGAGCACTTGCAGCTGCGCTAACCCTGGCTTTCTCTTTGGCCTCTCAGACCTCTTCTTCTGTGGGCTTGTATCCCAGCCCAAATCTTACTTTTTGTCCCTTAGCCACAACTGGCTCTCTTCTACCTTGTAATTTGGGTCCCAGACCCCTTCCTTTCTGATAGCCCCACTTTTGGAGCATTGCCACTGCTGCTATCATACCGCCTCCTGTTTTAGACATGATGCCCTCCATGGGCTCTGAGAGTATTGTCGACACCTCGTATTCGAAACTGTGGAGGTCGACGTCCTCAGCGGTGTGTGGTATATCCAGCACAGTGGGTTTTTCAACGCTATTGGCAGCCTTTTCTTTTTCACTGTGCCCCTCTCCAATGATCGTGATGATCTTATGCCCAGATGCAAATTTGAGTTTTTGGTGCAATGTGGAAGGTATGGCTCCGACTTCGTGCAGCCACGGGCGCCCCAATAATAAGTTAAAGGAAGATTTAATATCCATGACTTGAAACAAGATGGAAAAGGTCGTTGGCCCTATCAATAGCTCAAGATCAACTTCTCCCATTATTTCTCTTCTGGTATTATCAAATCCTCTAGCACTGGTTCTGGTGGGCCTTAACATGCATGGGTCAACCCCGATCTTGGTGGCGGTTCTTAATGGGCATATATTCAATGCAGACCCGTTGTCGATTAGAACCAAGGGGATCACCATGTTCCCAGACTCGACCGTTATGTTCAAAGATTTCAAGTGGCTTCCTCCTTCTGGCAAATCAGCATCAGAAAATGAAATGGCATTCGGAGCCATCACTTGCCCAATTATCTGCCCGACTTCATCTGGGCTGACTTGTAGTGACACATGTGCATTTTTTAACGCCCCCATTAATGCTTGGAAATGGAGTGGGGATGTCATCAACAGGTCCCATACAGTGATATGGGCAGGCATCCTTCTCAACTGCGTCTCCAATATATATTCTCGACTCATTTTCTTGAAGGGGTTCACCGCGCTGTCTTTCTTTTCTTAGGGTTGGGCCTATCTTTCGCCGATGCTTCGCTTGATATCCTCCTGCACAGTAACAAAGTTCACATTGCCCTTCTCTTCTCTACTTGCCAAAGACATTGGCATCTGTTTGTTCATAGCTCAGTGGGACCTGATGAGGATCATAGGTTGGTCCCGAGAGCTGGAAAGGTATGGCTGCTGGTACTTGAGGCATTTGTACTATCGGCTTAGGAGGTGTGGGCAACACCTGATTTATTTCGGTGGTAGATGGTTGGGTGGAAAGATTGGGCCAAATGGGGGTGGTGAAGCTTAAGGGTGGTGGCACTGGAGGGAAGGAGGTAAAAGTAGGCCATTGATAGCCGGTGGGTGTTGACGGCATATGAGGGGTCTGATGGGTTGTCAGGTAGTTGACCGAGGTGATGGGGCTTGCTGGCGGCTGAATTGGGGATGATGGGATGGGCACAGGCCTTTGATAACTGAGGGGTGTGGGTGTTGGATTGGGGGCTTGGTGGTTTATGGGGTAGTCGATGGGGGTTGTGGTATATGGCGGTAGCTGGAATGGGGCGGGCGCCGGCCATTGGTAGTTGGTGGGTGCGGGTATAGGAGTGGGGGCCTGGTGACTTATCGGGTGATTTGTGGTATATGGTTGGTATGCATTTATATTCACATAATTAACAGGTGTGGTGGGTGGAAAATATGCCCTGAGATCCAAAGGTTCCAATTACGGAGTCGGGTTGGGAAAATAATCTGACAAATTTAGGGGTTCAACAACCCCGATATTCCTTTCCTCAATATTTTTTAACAGTGGTTCTACATAACTCTCCCGATCACTGATATAATCGGACGGGTCAAACTCAAATTCTTCCTCATCCTCTATCATTCCGATGGTGGGTCTGGGACCTCCTCCTCCTGTGGGATGTGGGGGTAGTGGCACTTGATGAATATTGGCATATTGAGAAGGTGCAGGGGGAATGATTTTCCCGGCATCGATCAAATCTTGGATCGCGTGCTTCAATGGGAAGTAGCGATCAGTAGGGTGACCCGAACCCTGATGAAAATTACAGTGGGTATTCGGGTCATAGTTCCTTGGGATCGGGTGAGGAGGAGGTTGCGGTTGACGGATAGTAACCAATCCCTTTTCCACCAACAGGGGTAAAAGTACACTCAATGATTGCCCCAGAGGCGTAAAAACTCGGTCGTAGCGGGATCTCCTTTGTTCTGGGGTCATTTGCATTCCTTGCCCATTCCCTGTCCTCTGATTGCTTCTAGTCCGACCGGGTACTAGTGGGGTCATCAAAGAAAGCAGGCAAGATATTATTAGGCCTGGTGTTGGCTATGTTTTGGACATCGCCCCCTGTTCTTTTCTCATTCCTCTGCTCTGAAAACCTTCTAACCCGACTGGGTCCACTCGGTGTGTTCTTATTTAGACGTCCCTCCGTGATGGCATCCTCGCATCGGTTGGCATTCCTCACCAAGTCGGCAAAACTAGATTGCTGTTGGTATACAAGAAAATCAGAGATCACTAGCAGAGTGCTCTTCGAAATCATCTCTATCTGTTCCTCTCAGGTATTCTATTCCTGATCTGAGCTGCCAGCGCTCTCCATCGACCCAAGTAGTCGCTGAAGGTCTCATTCTGTTTCTGCTTTAAACGGGCCAAGTCAGACTTGCGCGGCTCAATGTCCATGTTGTAGACATACTGCTCTTGAAAGAGGTGCGTTAAGTCCCTCCATGTTTTTATCATAGATGGTTCTAAGGATGTGAACCATCTCAAAGCCGGCCCAGTCAAACTTTTCTGAAAGACTTTTATTAGTAGTCTTTCATCCTCCCCGTACTGGCATATGTCCCCACAATAGGACTTGAGGTGTGCAATAGGATTGCCCGTTCCATTATATTTGTCGAAGGCGGGCATTTTAAATTTGGGGGACAGGGGGACCTCAGCGAACAGGCATAGGTTTGTGAAGTCTGTGGCGTGGATCTCAGCACCACCCATTTTTATTAGCTGCTTTTGTATTTTATCCAACTGTTCTTTCAGCTGTTCTGACTCTTTGGACACGGGAGCTGCTTTCTCAACAGTTGGCTGGACTTCACTCTGGGCTATCAGGGGATGGGCAATCCTGGGAGGGGGTTGGAGGCTGGTCAAAACCCCAGCATAGGCCCCGCTGTTCCTAATCTCGTCCTCTTCATACTACTGATCGGTGTAATGTGCAGTGAAGACGAGATTTTCAACTTGTTGCTGCATGGGTTGGATGGGAATGACATGAGTAGGGGTTGGGTGAGTCCATTGGGGGTGTGGAAAGGCTTGTTGGGTGATGGGAATTTGGTTTTGAAGTGGGGTCGGATAGGGCCATTGGGTGTGAGGGAAGGTTTGGGGATGGCCTTGGGGTGTGGGTCCATGGGGGAGTTGGGTTTGGGGGACGACATGGGTTTGACCCAGCTGTGAAGGTTGGGTTAGGTGTTGGGGGTATTGTGGAAGGTATGAGTATGGGGTTTGGGTTTGGGCCATGAACCCTTGATCATTTTGGGCCATAGGCCATTGATGGGTTTGGGCCATGGGCCCCTGGTAGGTTTGGGCCAATGGACCTGGGTAGGTTTGGGCCATGGGCCCTTGGTGGGGCTGGCCCAATGGGCCTTGATGGGTCTGTGCCATGGGCCCCTGGTGGGTCTGGCCCAATGGGCCTTGGTGGGTTTGGGCAATGGGCCTCGGGTGGGTCTGGCCCAATGAGCCTTGGTGGGTCTAGGCAATGGGCCCCGAGTGGGTCTGGCCCAATGGGCCTTGTTGGGTTTGGGCCATGGGCCCTTGATGGGTCTGGCCCAATGGGCCTTGTTGGGTCTGGGCCATAGGCCCTTGATGGGTCTGGGCCAATGGGCCTTGTTGGGTTTGGGCCATGGGCCATTGGTGGATTTAGGCCATGGACCCCTGATGGGTTTGGCCCAATGGGCCCTGGGGGATATGGGAAATGGGGTTTTGGACCAATGGGCCTTAAGGATGATGGGTAGTGGGGTATTGGGCCATGGGGCCCTGGAGATCATGGATGGTGGGGTATTGGGCCAGGGGGCCCTGAGACAAGTGGGAAAAAGGGTTTTGGGCCAATGGGCCTTGAGGTGTGTGGGTGGTGAGAGGTTGGGCCATGGGGCTTTGGGGCATGTGGGTGATGGGGGTTTGGATGGTGTGGATTATGGAAGGTTGATGGGGGTCATGGGGGAGTGAGGCATGGAGATTGGTTGGAGTATGGGAGGGGTTCATGGATGTGGGGTGTGGAGGAGAGGTGACTTGGGAAGCCTTCCATGAGGAGTAGACTTAGAACATTTCCTCCATCATGGCCATGAAAGGGGGATCGAATGTGGATGGTGGGTTTAATGGATGATTGGGTATAGATGGGGTGGATGTAGAGGGAAAATTGGGTATGGCCGTGGTAGATGATGGACTAAAGGAATGGGGTGGATTGGAGAGTTGAGGTGGGGTAAAGGATGAGGAAAGATTAGGGATGTTTAAGGGTGATGGTTGGTGGGGTGTGGATGTTTGGAAAAAATCGGGCATGGCCCCGGTAAAAATGGGCATGACCCGGGTAGATGGGGGGATTAGTGGGGGATTGGTTAGGGCGGAGGTGACATAGGTGAATGAGGGTGGATCGGGTCTATAGGGGGATGATGGGAATTGGGGGATGGATGTGGATTGGGAAAATGGGTTAGGGTTTCGCATGGACATGGTTTGGGCAAAAGATGGAGAATGGGGGGTTGGACTTTGGATATTTTGGGTGGTAGTGGTTGGAAATGGGAATGGTAACGGTAAAAGAGGGTTGGGTGAGGGGGATGGTGGAAAAGACTTCTCCCGAATGGGAGTGGGTTGGAGAATGCGGTGGGGATGAGTCGGGATCGGCGTAAACCGGGTCCACTACCCACGACATTCTACGGGAGCGGGTCGGGTAAGGGTGCCTTGGATAAGGCATAAAAATCCTCCTCCTTCCCCTACGGGACGATGGAGGACAAGATGATGCCGTTGTGCCGGCACCACAAACTATCTATTTCTTTTTGGGTTTTTAAATTATTTATTATTTTTTGAATTTTATGAAGATCTTTTGAAAAATAGAGGTTTCGAGGCCTTGGAATTCCCTTTTTGGGTGGCCTTTGTACCTTAATTTAAGACCTGCGGCGACGGTTCCGATGCACTTTGAAAGAATCGAAGGAGAACCTTCGATCTATTGAAGGCATGAAAATCGAGGCAAACGACCTGATCCCCCGAAATGAGCCAAAAGAAGTTGCCTTCTCTTGACCGGCAGGGGCGTATTGGGTGTTGGAGATAGTGGGGCCTAAACAAGGCACTAAGCACACTGATCGGGCAATTCGGGAGGTGGAAAGGCCACAGATTCGGACTGGAGGGCTGTCAACCAGAACTGGCGCAACTAATACTTGCGCCAAGGTTGCAGGGGACATATTTTACACTGGCGCAACTATTAGTTACGCCAAGGTAAAATTTTGAGATTTAAAGCTGGCGCAACTATTAGTTGCGCCAGTTATAAATGACAAATTTTTGTGCTGACGCAACTAATACATGCGCCAGCCAAAAACACAACTTCCAGGTTGTTTGACAGCAGCTACCAACACTCGAAATGAGTCTCTTTTTTGGCTTTTGTGGAAGCTAGGCTTCCAAGAACTGAGCTGTTTTCTTGATGATCGATTCTCTCCTTACCGATGCCGAAAGGATTGAGTCCGGTATAACTCGCTAGCGCGCTCCCCAAGGGTGTTTTAAGCTTTGTAGGAATGGGAACCCACCCGATATACCTTTGGCGCAAGCGCCTTCTCAGATACTAGGTGGGCTGGGACTTTTCTGGATCATCACCACTAGGGGCTGCCGCCATACTAAGACCCTGGTGTTTGTATGTGTGTCTAAACCAACCCTTTTGAAAAATCTACCCCGCAAAATAAATTAATTAAGCTCCCTAACTTGGTTCAATTTTAATTTTTCAAAACTTTTCTCTTTTTTTTGGAAGTTTTCTTTAGTTCAAAGACTGGGGGTGATTATCCCGTGTCGCCACTACGGGCCGGTGTCCACTGTTAGGATATGAATAATAAAAAAAAAAAAATGGGGCCAGTCAAGCAACTAGGCAGGAAATATAAAGTGCTGAAATTTAAAAAGTGCCAGTCAAGTGACTAGGCAAAAAGTTGCTAAAATTTAAAGCGGAAACGTAGGGGTGAGTAAAAAAGGTGCCAGTCAAATGACTAGGCAAAAATTATTGAAATTTAAAGCGGAATTGTAGGGGTGAGTAAAAAAAGGTGCCAGTCAAGTGACTAGGCAAAGATTGCAGAAATTTAAAGCGGAATCGTAGGGGTGAGTAAAAAAAGGTTCCAGTCAAGTGACTAGGCAAAGATTGCAGAAATTTAAAGTGGAATCGTAGGGGTGAGTAAAATGACGTAATGGTAGGGGTGAGTGAAAAAAAAAATGGCAAAAATAATAAAAAACAGCAATAAAATGTTAGAAAAATAAAAAAAATGAAAAAGGCCTAGTTCAAAGGGAAGCTCTACTAGCTACTCCCCAGCAGAGTCGCCATCTGTGCAACCGTGGGATCCGTGACGGTCCCGTCGCGACGATGCGCTCTCTAATAAAAATATAAAGTCGCCACCCGGAGCTTTCGGTGTCCCGGGATACCTAGTTCATTTTTATGGGCACCTAAGTGCTAAAAATATGACTTTGAATCCGGTCCACACCAAAGGCTCTTGGGTAGAGGCTTCGGTTATCGATCGGGAAGGTGTTAGGCACCCGATCAACCCGCTTAACGCGGTCTCTACTAATGGCCAACAATAAAATAAAGTAGAAGCAAGGAAAATAGCTTCCTCTTGCCCAAAAGGGCTTAGAATCCTATTTGTGCCCCTCCGTTCCTACCGAAAAATCGGTGGCATAATGGCACAAATGAGAGGATGGAGGGAGCTAGAAAGAGATAGGAGAAGAAAGGGGAGAGCTGGAGCCCTCGGGCCCTTGTAGCACTGTAGAGGAGCCTTGCGTGGCTTGCTTTGATGAGCTTTCGAAGGCTTGAATGGTAGAGAAATGGGTTCTAACCACTTAGGACTTAAAGCTAAGAGGTAGGGAATGGAGGCTAGGGGATCACACACACCTAGGCTAAGGGTTTTAGATGCAAGAACAAGCTTGAAATGAGATTTTGGAATTCTGGAATTTGGATGAAAATAGTAAACAAAAGGGAGGAAGAACGTCTCACTTTGAGCTCTTTCTCTCTTAAGCAAATTTCTCAACCCCTAAACCAAGGGGAGGGGGGCTCTATTTATAGGAAAGGAGTGGATTAGGAGGCTACTTAGATGCTAATTGGAGTTAGCAAATAGGTAATCTCAAATCTAAGGTTTCCTAGGATTTTGAGAGCTTAGAAAGGTGTGAAGGTGGTTCTAATGGTGGATGATGGGGTGAGGCCTTAAGCCACTTGGAGGGTTGCAAATAGGCACTAAAAGGGTGCAACAGAACTAGCAAAACACACCTCAAAGATCAAGATGGTCAATAAGTCAAACCCCAATCTTGATTTTCGAGGTAAAAACCAACGATTCTTTCATTCATATATGCGCAAATATTAGTTGCAGCAAATGTCTGATAAAAACGATGAGGAACAATAGCACGGAAGTTAGCCTCATGAGGTTGGGGACCCATTTATGCACAGCGCAACTATTAGTTGCGCCGAGCCATTTCAGGAAAAATACCGCAAACTATTAGTTGCGCCATAGTTCTTGAGCAAAATCTCAAATTACTTTGATTCTCAAATGGCCATAACTTTTGATGTACAACTCCGATGGAGGCAAAAATCTCAAAAAATCTCAAATGGCCATAACTTTTGATGTGCAACTCCGATGGAGGTGATTCTTGGATCGTTGGAAAGCTGGAAAAGTCCTCTTTCCAATGGTATATGATTTGATATTAGTAGAAGACCTCAGTCAGTCCTGGTGCACCACTCTTCATCCATTGCCCGGGAAGGTTATGTTTAGGATTCGGAATGGGTTCTAAGGGTTGGGATAGGTTTCTAAAGGTTCGGGATAGGTTTCTAAGGGGTCTTGGGTGATTCTTAAGAGTTTGGGGTGATTCCTAAGGGTTCCATGCATGCCATCAAAAGCTCAGAATTGCACCTCTATCGAAAGGTGTTTCGATCGGGCCTTGGGCCAAATTTGGGTGTCTACACCTAGCATTAGTCGTTAAGCAATACTAAAATCCTATAAATACAGATTTAATCTAATCAACAATCAACCAAAAATTTGGGCGTCAATCTAACTCTAGAAAATTAAAGATGGAAAATAAAAATCATTATACTAATCTGCAAATTCTAACCTGAGTCGTCAATTCAAATCAAAACTTGAAGATGTTTACAAAGTTGTAAATGAAATAAAATAAAATCTAACTAGAAAGCAAAGTAAAATATATCTTTCACCCCTCAGCTGCAGTCGTCAATTGCTTCTTAGAAACTATGATATCTACGCTAATCTTCAGTACTCGATTGCAGTCGTCAATTTCTCTTGAGAAACCTCTGATATCTAAACTACAATGTAATAAAATTCTACTCTAATGATCGAAAAAAACCCAATCTCAGTTGTCAATTGATGCTGAGAATTTCTTTGATGGTTTATTCCTAGATCGGGCTCTCTTATTTATAGATCATAAGGAGTCGATTTACAAAGTTCTAATTCTAATAAAAGAAACTACTAAAAATAAAAGATTCTTACTATAACTCTAATTCTAATTTTATTCTTCCTTTGCTTCGAACTGTTGATATGCTTCTGAAATATTCTTTAGTATCAATAGTAGAGTCCTCTATGATTTCTTCATCAATCTTCTCATATCCGTGACCAGCCAAACTTCTAATTCTAATATTCTTCTATTTCTGGTCATGGCGGTGATAGTTCTCGTTGATCAGCAGCAACAACAACAGCAACAGGAAAACTTCTTTTTTTTTTTCTTTTTCAACTAATCGTAAACTAGGATTTCTCTTTTTTATTTGGGAAATCGTAAATCACAATTGTTCTCTTTATATGTAGCTTTCTCTAGAAAATCATAAATTATAATTTTCTATCTTTTCATAGTGTTCACTCTTAAGATGATTCTTTATTACGATTCTTCACTTCCTTTGTTTCGCTTCAGTTTTTTGAACGTATCTTTTCTGGAAAATCGTAAATTACGATTTCTCATTTTGTCTCTTAATATTGCGCTCAATCATCTTTTACAATTTTCTGTCTTTCAGTGCTTAGCAAATTGTTTTTAATGCTCAATCATCATTCTTACTACTTTAAGAGTTCATTTTGATGAATATTAATACGTAGACTCTCTTTTATTGCTTATCTTTAATATCTGTATATCATCAAATCATTAATAGCAAACTAAAGCTTAGCATCACTAAGTTAAGGGTGATAAAATGGTAAATTATGTGATGAATCACACCCCCAAACTTACGTTTTGCTTGTCCCTAGCAAACAAGGAAAATAATAAATAATTATAAAAATTTAAATTATCACTTTCGTAGGGAGCACGATTGTATTTAGTAGACACAATAAGCCTTTAAACCCCTAGGTGATCCCTAGTGGAGGAGTTGTAGTCTCCTGAAGGTTTTCAGAAAAAGTTACCTACAAACTTCAAATATTTTTGAATTTTTCAAAAAAAAATTTAAAATATACATACTAATTTTTATACACTACTAATTACTTAGTCATTATATGTTCACTATTTCTCAAAAAATTTTCAAATCTTTTTTCCTTAGCTTTCCATCATCATAATTATTCTTTTATCAAAACTCAACAATTTCAATCCTATATAGCGGGGAGTGTGTGCATATTAGTGAAAAGTTTATTCATCATAGATTTTTCTAAACTATAATTTTTAGAAAATATTTTCATCCAAACTCTCACTTATTGTCATACTCTAAAAAATAATCAAAATTTTGGGTTCTCTTAATATAATATATGAATTTCATAGGACAATTAAATAATAAATCTCATAGATTGGATAATCAATTCTGTTCATATAACTTTTTTATTCATTCATAGTATTTATTTCATATATCTCTACTAGATTCATACTTTTGCAAATTATAAATCACAAAGGTCTTTCCTTCGGCTTGTAATGAGGCTTTGGGTTTTCAAAGTATTTCAAGAAAAAGGTAAAGAGAATTTAAAGTTTTTTTAGAATTTAGCTCTTCCTCATTTTCTTCTTCTATTTTTCTACTTCAGTAAGTATCTTTATTTTGGATAACTTCTTTCCATTTCTTTTCTAATATATATCCTAGTTCTTCTTCTCTATTTTTTTCAGGTTGGAAGCTTTTATGCTTCTCTTTTTCATAGAATCGTCTTTTTACGATTTTTTCTTTATTTTGTAAAATCGTATTTTACAATTTTCTTCTCTTTTCTCATATAATTTACTTCTTCTCAGTTGTACCCTTTTCAGCAGATCCTTTATCTGTTACGTGCATACTCCTTTCACTCCCTCTTCTACCCTTTTTTCATATTCTAAACTCTCAGAAATTATAAGGGTCATAGGTTTGAAAACTTTAGGTAGTACAAATGGTTAAACGTTTGTAAAATGTTTGGTACAAAGAAATTCAGTTTAGGCTTCTAATATGGGTTCAAAGGATAAAATATTCTGGGATTTTGGCATTATGGCTCTGGTTTAACAAAAGATGGCCTTTGGTCATTTTCACGATTTACTAGTGTAAATATTTTATTGCTTTGATACATTTAACAGATAGTTCTAAATAAATAAATTATCATAATCACAAAATATATTGATTCTAAGTTCAACAATATGAGATTTTTGAAAGATAGTAGTAGAGAAGTTCAAAGAAATTTTATTTTAAATAGAAACTGTCTCTCTTTCTCAGAATAAAAAGAGGAAATATGGCTCTAGAACTCACTGATTATATAATTTTGAAACTATAATCTAAAATATTTGTAGTTCCGATCAATCATATAGTTTCAAACATTCATCTAAAGCAGTGTTCTAAAGATCCTTAACTTTGGATTGCAACTGTTTTTATTTTGAAGTTTTGAACTACTACTTATGATGAATTACTAAGAATTTTTTGGATTTTCATATTTTTTTATCATAAATCACATATAATGATTAACTTATCTAAGAAAATATTCTAAAATAAAACAAAAAATTAAAAAAATATATTTCTTTTAGAGAACTAAAAAGACTAACAAGAAAACTAAACTAATATGTTAGTATATATAAAAGAGATGTATCCCCCCCAAACTTAAATAGGACAATGTCCTCATTGTGCAAAATAGGGGAAATACAAAAGATGCATTACCTAAAAATTATTCTTATCTCTGTTTTCTTACCGGTCGTGAAAAAAATTCTATAAGGAATATTTCTCCCAAAGTTGAGAGGAAAAATACAATGATTATACTTTTCAGAGACTAAAAATAACAAAAAAAAAAAAAAATGTTAGTAGTTAGTAACAAAAGTTAGTAGTGTTAGTAAAAAGAAAATTGCATATATTACTGAATATTATTTACAGAGATCTCAAAACTAAAACTAAAAAACTAAATACATAAAAGATAAACTTAGGAAAAACCTAGAGACACACTATACTATATAGACACTGGTAGCAACGTCCGAGATGAATGGTCTTTGACTTCTAACCACCTTCAATCAGATTCTCGACATCCTTACAGCACCAGGAGCTCCAACCTTTGGAGGGTTGCTACTCTAAGAGATTGCGAAGCACTCCCCACTGCCCTTCTGAATCTCCTTGATTCATCAACTACACCCTCAGTGTAGTTGAGTGAAGAAGTTGACACATTAACATCCCCCGAATAGAGCACATCACATAGCTTCTTGTGGAAGAAATGTAATAACTCGGACGTGGTTCTGTGAAGGGTGTGGAAGTGGATGCTTCTCACCATGGCCTCCTTTGCCTATACTGCTCCCTTGCGAAGACTATGTGAAGAGAATGTAACACCGGCAGGGAGGAAGTATGAGCCATGGAGATGGGTGGCGGAGAGATCAAGGATGGGATGGGAGATGACACTGGAAAGTACAACCCATCCTCGTTGAAAAAGAACATGCATTATGGGTTGTTGGTTAAGGTATAAAGGATAGGAAGTGGGGGGAAATGGGTTCTTCGAGTGGGTTTTTTGATTTGGGTTAGGTTTAGGGTAAATGGTGGCTTCTGTGGATGATTCAGCATCAGGGGCGGGTAGCCGATGCTTCAATTTTTCTACTTTCTTCACTGCAGCCAGGAGCTCAGCTTTGTGTTTTTCAAGGAGTATATTAAGTTTGTTGCTGAAATTACTTGGTTTGTGCTCTTCCGTCATGGGGTTTTAGGGTTAAGGACGGAGGAAGAAGTAAGGTTTTGGTATGGTATTGGTCTGCGGATAGGTATGAATTTATAAGGAATGGCTTGGTTTTGAACCATCACCTTGAGTTAAATGCTGAGGTGTAGGTTCCTAGGCTAGGGTGATTGGCAAGTGATGAAATTGACTGCGATGCGTGTCCGTTTCCTCTACAAGTGTAAATGAGTTCTACTTCTAATGTAACCGATGAGACTTATCACCGGTTTCTCCTGTGCGTGCCCCAGAATTGTCGTTTGCAATTTCGGATAACAATCACGAGACTCTGTAACTCTGTAAATTGTACTCACTACGATTGGATTCTACATTCACAAGGAATCATAAATCCATATGCTTCAAGTGATTATAAAATAAAGAAAATAGTTTTTACGATTAAATAAGGATTTAATAAATCATAGAAGACTCATTTCAAACTATTTATGTACATATGCTACACGTGTTTGCTACGGGTGAGTTGGAAGCATGACAGTTTTAGAAGGGACTCAATAATGGTCAAGGGGAGTTGATGTACCTCCCGTAAAAATATGTCCTCTTAGGGTGCCAACTAGCCATGAGGAATAATAGTTACTCTCTCTCGTGTTAGCAAACATGGCTAATTGCTCAACCTGAGTTTCTAACCGTGTAATGGATTCCAGGAGATTATTGAGTATCTATGTTTGAATCCGGCCATACTGTAGCCAACTATCAGCTATCTATATCAAGGCTTCCTCAGCGTTAGTATGGTCTTGGGTCTATGTGGGGCAAAACACAAGAGGTTGCTGATGAACTTTTTGGGTTAAGATGTGGTTAGGTTCACATGCTTCTTCTTGTTGAGATGTTGGGTGCGATTTTACACCCACCATAAATTGAATTTTTGTCTTCCAAAGTTTTATTTTTGGAAGGCAGTTCATCATTGATTTTAATTTGTATAGTACTCTCTGCTTAAGAGGTATACTCCTTAAAGTCTCTGATTCAATCTCACCCGGTGCTTGGCATTGCACTGGTTTCTCGCTAAAGGTTTCAAAGAGTTCCCAAGCTTCTTCTGCCGTTAAATTACGAAACGTACCTCCACAAGCCCCATCAATCTTATGCTGGTTTTGGTCATTAAGGCTTTCATAGAAAGTGAGAACTATTTGCCAATTTGTGTCCTCGTGGTGAGGACACTTTCGCAGAAGATCTTTAAGATGGTTCCAACATTCCTGAAGAGATTCATCCGAAAATTGATGAAATGTTATAATAAGATACCATATTTGATTCGCTTTACAAATTGGAAAGAATTTCATAATGAAGTTACATTCCAATTAGTAATCGAATTTCGGGGTAAGGAGTGTATCCACTTCTTTGCTCCGTCTCTAAGGGAATACGAGAACAATCTCATTCGAATAGATACTTCTGATAAGTTCTCTATTCGAATAACGGTGCATACTTCTACGAATTTATGTAAATGTGAATAGGGATCTTCATCCATCAGCCCATGAAAAGTAGGAAGTATTGGAATAAATTGGACGTGACTTCAAAAGTCCTATTACCAGCTGTAGGGGGTAACTTGATGCATGGGGGAGGTGTAAGAGGTGTCAAGGCATAATATTCCCCCATGATCTTGGGCATATTCTGACCGTTGGTTGTCATATTGAGTTGGACACTTTGGTTAGAACAATTATTGTATTTAGTGTTGTTTTCAATTTTATCTAATTTTTATTTTAGCAAGCAGGGAGAGACAAATCTGAGCTTCTAATTCCTGGGGCTCTCAGAAGGGTTGAAAATCTGATTCGTTCCTCTGAATAAACCTGTAAAAAGATTAAGAAGTGATCAAAGAAAATATATATATATATAAAGAGAAAGATAAATATCAGTTTCTAAAAGAATAAAAATAATAGGATACAAATAGAAATAAAGATAAATCCGCTTCCCTGATAGTAGCGCCAAAAACTTGACCTTGTTTATTTATGTGTACAATTAATTAATTAAAGTCTTGTCTTAACCTATTACAAGTGCATAATGGAAATTATAGTACTAGCATAGGATTGTTCCCACGAGGAAGTTTCTTTATCTTTTTATCTTTCATCTATATCATTATATTCAAATTCTTATTTTAAAAACTCTTATTTATCTTTAAGATCTAATCTACTGGAGAAATATGAATAAAAGAATTTTTTCTAAAACTAAATTGCATAAAATAATTCCTAATCCTTCTTCAGATTCAGGTCGTCAATCCCAATCTTCAGCTGTCGGATATTTATGAATTTAAACAGTACCTTTATACTATATTTCTAGTTTCCTAGCATTGGTCGTCAAGCAACACTAAAATCCTATCAATATAGATTTAATCTAATCAACAATCAATCAGAAATTTAGGTGTTAATCAAACTCTCGAAAAGTAAAGATGGAAAATAAAAACCATTACACTAATCTACAAATTCTAACCTGAGTCGTCAATTCAAATCAAAACTTGGAGATGTTTACAAAGCTGTAAATGAAATAAAATAAAATCTAACTAGAAAGCAAAGTAAAATATATCTTTCACCCCTCAGTCGCAGTCGTCAATTTCTTCTTAGAAACTATGATATCTATGCTAATCTTTAGAACTCAATTGCAGTCGTCAATTGCTCTTGAGAAACCTCTGATATCTACAGAGCAATAAAATTCTACTCTAATGATTGAAAGAAAACCCAACCTCAGTCGTCAATTGATGCTGAGAATTTCTTTGATGGTTTATTCCTAGACCAGGCTCTCTTATTTATAGATCATAAGGAGTCAGTTTACAAAGTTCTAATTCTAATAAAAGAAACTACCAAAAAATAAACGATTCCTACTATAACTCTAATTCTAATTTTATTCTTCCTTTTCTTCGAACTATTAATATGCTTCTGGAATGTTCTTTAATATCAGTAGCAGAGTCCTCTATGATTTCTTCATCAATCTTCTCAGATCTGTGACCAGCCAAACTTCTAATTCAAATATACTTCTATTTTTGGTCATGGCGGTGATAGTTCTCACTTGATCAGCAACAGCAATAACAGCAATAGGAAAACATTTTTTTTTCTTTTTCAACTAATCGTAAACTTTGATTTCTCTTCTTTATCTGGAAAATCGTAAATCACAATTGTTCTCTTTATATGTAGCTTTCTCTTGAAAATCATAAATCACAAATTTCTATCTTCTCATAGTGTTCACTCTTAAGATGATTCTTTATTACGATTCTTCACTTTTTTTGTATCGCTTCAGCTTTTTGAACGTATCTTTTCTGGAAAATCGTAAATTATGATTTCTCATTTTGTCTCTTAATATTGTGCTCAATCGTCTTTTGCGATTTTCTGTCTTTTAGTGCTTAGCAAATCGTCTTTAACGCTCAATCGTCTTTCCTACTGCTTTAAGAGTTTATTTTGACGAATATTAACACTTAGGCTCTCTTTTATTGCTTATCTTTAATATCTGTATATCATCAAATCATTAGTAACAAACTAAAGTTTAGCATTACTAAGGTAAGGGTGATAAAATGATAAATTATGTGACTGATCATCAAGCCTCTGAATTTGACTGATTACTTTCCCAATCCCACACCACTGGCAGAACCCTTAGATTTAAGAGTATATTTTTCGTCACGACCAGCTCTCGTCAGCTCTAACCAAACTAACTCATATCAACCATATACAGCAGTCCCCACCAATTACCAGATGGCCGATTTTTCCCCTTACCCTCCTCCGACACCAATTGATTACCAATGGCCCACCCCTATCACACCACCCTCGATACAACCATTCATAATCCCCACCAACCCCATTTGGCCCACTTTCATCACTCCTTCATCTCCTACAGAGGTTAATCAGGTGTTATCTGCCCATCCCAATCCATCAATACAGGCACCTCCGAGGCCTATATCCACTCCGTTCCAGATCCTAGGACTAATCTACGATCCTCATCAAGTTCCACTCAGTTATGATCAAACAGATGTTAATGCCGGTAGCAACAGAGAGGGGGCAGTGGATTTCATCACTCGGTCAAGAAGAATCTTTAAACAGCCAAAAGTACCAGTGCCAGCTAAACCAGAGGAGAAGAAAGAACCTACTGCAGTGAACCCCTTCGAGAAAAAGAGCAGAGAGCACATTCTAGAGACTCAGTTGAAAAGAATGCCAGCACACATCATAGTCTGGGACTTACTAATGGCATCCCCACTCCATTTTCAAGCTTTGATGGGAGCATTAAAAGATGCACATGTGTCTATCCAAGTAACCCCAGACGAGGTGGGACAGATAATTGGACAGGTGTTGGCTCCTAATGCCATCTCTTTTTCGGATGCTGACTTGCCAGAAGAGGGAAATAATCATTCCAAACCCCTCAACATCATTGTAGAAGTTGGGAATCTGGTAATTCCATTGGTATTGATCGACAATGGATTGGCCTTAAATGTGTACCCTTTGAGAACCACAACCAAGATTAGGGTGGATCCCTCCACTTTCAGGCTAGCAAGAACAAGCGTCAGGGGATTTGATAACACAAGAAGAGAGATAATCGGAGAAGTAGACCTTGATCTCATCATCGGGCCAATGACCTTTTCCATACCCTTCCAAGTAATGGACATCAAATCTACATTTAATCTATTATTAGGGTGCCCCTGGTTACATGAGGTCGGGGCAATGCCTTCAACCCTACACCAAAAGCTTAGGTTTGTGTCTGAGCAGAAGATCATCACCATTATGGGTGAAGGGCAAGATGAGAGAGAAAAAACTACCCATAGCATTGAGAACCCCAAAGTATTAGACGTGCCACACACAACCAAGGACACAGACCTCCATAGCTTTGAATATGATGTATCAGTGGTAATCCCTAAACCCCTCGAAAGGATCACTATGAAGACTAGTGGTGGAATGGTCACAGCCGTAGCTATGCTTTAGAAATAGGGCTATCAGAAAGACAATGGGTTGGGACCTCGTCTACGAGGTAGGAAGGAGCCAGTCAGGGCCAAGGCAGGACAACAAGTTAGATTTGGGTTGGGTTTCAAACCCACGGAAGAGGAAGTCCGGGTGGCCAAGGAAAAGGCTCGAATTATTGTTGCTGCAAAAGCCCGAGGAATAGACTTGGACGATGAACCCCGACCTAGACCTCACATCCGGGATACCTTCGTGAGTGTGGGGGACATAAAAATTGATCATAATGGGACAACGCAATTGACCCCACACAAGCTGGCAACCCCTGTCCACCCTACTAATCCCCAAATCATCCCGCCCAAATTTGAAATAGACCTAGCCTCTCTGTCCCTTTTTGAGAAAGACATACCCATACCTGAACAACAATCCCCAATGATAAACCACCACAGGACCGTACTAACATTTGAGGACAGGATCCTGGAAGAGCCTAGGGTCACCATGATCAAGGCTGACTCCCAAAAGCCAACTCAATCAGCCTCCTCCATATGAGTAGGTAAAGGGGCAGCACTACGGGTAAAGAATTAGGTGACTGGGCCCTTAACTCTGGAAGCAACAAGAGGTCGCAAATTCGACACCTGCTTCCCCAAAAAAATAGCAACCTATAAAAAGTGAGATAAGCCATTGACATGAAATACCATGTGTATATAGGGACCCGCCTTACGAAGGGCCCGTTTTCGAAGAAAAGGAAAAAACCAAAAAAAAAAGGAACTACAAAATAATCCAAAAAATTTGTCTTTTAAAATTCTTGAGAAAATCAAGAAAAATGGTGCCTTAATAGAAAAACCTGTCCCACATGAAATCAACCCCTTTCCTATAGAAATGTAAGAAGAGGTAGGAGTCATGAGTCTGGACGAGGAAATCCCAACTGAGGAGCTCCCCAATGAGCTCCTTGACCGTTTTGCCGATTTCGAGCATGGCCTTGCCCTGATTGTTGAAGAAACAGAGGGCGTCAATCTAGGGACCAAGGAGATTCCTAGAATCATCAAAATTAGAATGTTGCTATCTCCCGAGGAATGAAAAAGCGTGATTGATTTCCTTCGGTTATATCAAGATGTTTTCACATGGTCATATAAGTATATGCCGAGTTTGGACACTGATTTGGTCGAGCATGAGCTGCCTCTTTATCCATATGTCAAGCCAGTCAAGTAGAAGTTAAGATGTCTCTAGCTAGAATGGATGTTGAAAGTGAAAGATGAGGTCATCAAATAGTACGACACGAGGTTTTTCATGGTCTCCAAGTACCCATAATGGCTGGCCAATAATGTCCCAGTGTCGAAGAAGGATGGGAAGGTTCGCATGTGTATTGATTTTAGAAACCTAAACAAGGTGAGCCTAAAACACGACTTTCCATTGCTACACATCGATATCTTGGTCGATAATACTGATAGGTATGGGATACTCTCATTCATGGATGGATTCTTCGGATATAATCAGATCAAGATGGCAGACGTGGACCAAGAGAAGACAACGTTCATTACTACATGGGGAACTTTTTGTTATCGAGTCATGCCTTTCGGATTGAAGAATGTCGGTGCAACATATCAAAGAGCAATGACCACACTGTTCCATGAAATAGTGCACCGAGAAATTGAGGTGTATGTCAACAACATGATCGCTAAATCACCAGAGAGGAGTGATCATCTGATAAATCTCAAAAAGTTGTTTGAAAGACTAAGGAAATACAGACTGTGTCTGAGCCCTCAGAAATGTGCATTCGGCGCCATGTCAGGAAAATTGTTGGGCTTCATCGTCAGTAGGAGAGGCATTGGGGTTGACTCAATCAAAATAAAAGCCATTGTAGAAATGTCACTGCCATCTACAGAGAAAGAAATCAGAGGCTTCTTAGGCAGGATAGAGTACATTAGCTGGTTCATTGCACAACTAACTCCGATTTATACATCGATCTTCAAGCTACTGAGAAAAAATTTGCCATTTGAATGGAGCGACGACTGTCAAGCAGTATTTGATAAGATCAAGGGTTACCTACTCAATCCTCCTATTTTGGTACCACCTGAACTAGGGAGACCACTCCTAATGTATCTCTCCATAATGGAGGTTTTGATGGGATGTGTCTTAGGGCAGCATGATGAAACAGGAAGAAGGGAGCAGACTATCTACTATCTGAGCAAGAAATTCATTGATTACGAGACACGCTATTCTCATCTGGAGAAAGCATGTCTGGCTCTCGTATGGGCTATATAGAGGCTTCGTCACTACTTGTTATCTCAAGTTATTCTCCTTCTAGCACGGATGGAACCGTTGAAGTACTTATTTGAAAAGCATGCTCTTACTGGCCGAACTACACGCTAGCAGCTCCTTCTATCAAAATTTGACATCATATATGCTACTTAAAAGTTAATCAAGAGGCAAGCACTCACTGATCATCTTGCTGAGTATCCTTTACCTGACTACGAGCGTTTGAGAACTGAATTCTTAGATGAGGACATCTTGTTCATGATAGAGGATGATACAATGGAGACAAGAGAATCCTAGGTAATGCACTTTGATGGGGCAGCAAATGCCGAAGAACGAGGAGTTGGCGTTATTCTGATTTCTCCAAAGGGATCTCACATACCAATCTTCATCAAGCTCAACTTCCCATATACTAACAACATGGCTGAATATGAGGCCTGTGCAGCTGGCCTACAGGCAGCTCTGGACCTAAAGGTTACTCATCTTAGGGTGTTTGGTGACTCACAGCTAATCACATGCCAAACAAATGGAGGTTGGAAGATGAAGGATGAAAATTTGATCCCATATCATGAGCACCTCGAGGATCTGATAGCATGCTTCGAGGATGTTAACTTCTCCTATGTCCCGCGAGCAAGAAATTGCTTTGCCGATGCACTAGCAACGTTGACATCAATGGTAGAAATCTTTTATGGTGTCGAGATGAAGCCGATTATAATTGAACAAAGGAATGGCCCGGCCTTCTGCCTCTAGATTGAGGGATCCACAAAGTTAGATGATGAGCCACCATGGTTCTCAGATATCAAGAGCTTCCTCGAAACTTGAGCTTTCCCTGAATGTACATCTAAGATGGACAGGCAAACCATCCAACGTTTAGCGACCAATTACATCATCTGCGGCGAATGCCTCTACAAGTGATCATACAATAATATCTTGCTCAGATGCCTAACTGAAAACGAGGCAGCCAACATCATGAAAGAGATCCATGAGGGGGTATGTGGGGCCTATGTCAATGGACACATGCTTGCCAAGAAGATCCTACGACAGGGGAATTTCTGGACCACCATGGAAATTGACTGCTGCAAGCACGTACAAAAGAGCTACAAATACCAAGAATACTCCAATCTGATATATGCTCCAGCCATAAATCAACATAACATGACTACTCCGTTGCCAATAGCCACATGGGGCCTCGATGTCATCAAAAAAGTCAATCCAAAAGCTTCCAACGGGTATCAATTCATCCTCGTCGCCATTGAATACTTCACCAAATGGGTAGAGGCGGCCTCATATACGAACATCACGATCAATCATGTCGAGAAATTCATCAAAAATAATATTGTGTGCCGATTCGGTATATCCAAGGACATCATCAGGAACAACAACACCAACTTTGCAAATAAGCGTATTAGATCCTTCTGCGAGCAATAAAAGATCGAACATCATCTCTCGTCATCATATTGGTCGTAAACCAATGGTGTTGTAGAATATGCTAACAAGGCGGTCGTCTGAATCCTTAAGAAGATGGTCATCACATACCGCGACTAGAGTGAAATGTTACCATTTGCACTATGGGCCTACCAAATGTCGATCCGTACCGCTATAGGGGCAACACCGTTCTCCCTTGTGTATGGAACCAAGGCCATCCTACCAGTTGAGTTTGAAGTACCTTCACTCCGGATCCTCATCGAATCTGGTGTTACAGAGGATGAAAGAGACAGATCTCGCTTTGAGCAACTAAACCTACTGGACGAGAAAAGGCTCCTGGCTTTGTGTCATACCCAGGTTTCAAGGGCGAATCGCATGTGTATACAACAAGCATGTTCGCACTCGAGATTAAAAAGTGGGCACTATACTCAAAAATATCTTTCCTTCTCTCCATACCGATTAGATAGTGAAATTCAAGCCCAACAGGGAAGGACCTTACGTCATCCAAGAAGTGCTCTCGGGATACGCACTCCACCTCGCCACCATGACGGAGATCACTTTCCTAAGCCGATCAATAGTGGATACGTATGACGATTTTATTTGTAAGTCTTCACAGCAAGATAAGTATTGATGAGATGGATAAGTGACTATTTAAGGGCCCCATAAAAGAGGCCATCATTCCAAAGCCACGTAGATAAAAAGCATCCCTGAACACTTATATCATTGCTACACCCTTTAAGCTATTGACCTTTCTTTTAATAAACCCCTCCCAGGAAAAGAAAATGTGTGTATATATACCAATAAAAAAAATAAGAGTTACCAATAAAAAAAAGAGTTACCAGCAAATCCAAAAAAAAAAATCATCAAAAAAGCAAAATCTCAAAAAAGGATGTCTGAAAAAAGTAAAAAGAATGAAAAATAGAAAAGAAAAAGTAGGGCATGCACAATCAATATTCCACAAGGAAGAAGTGTATTATGGCAACTGAAACCCCATTAAGAAAACCTTTTAAACTCAGAATACCTTCAAAATTCCTAACCTTACACATGGCCAAGATACATCCCTGAAGAAAGCCCTCTTTAAGGTCTATGAGCAGTCACAGTATCGGTTAAGTCAGCACAACCCAAGCTATGAGACAACAAAGGAATTCCACCTAGCCGGCTATGATGGAATCGACGTCTGTGACGTGACCTTTTAAAAAAAGAAAAGAGAAAAGAAAATATACAAGCTCAAAGTAAAATGTATGTGGTGAAAACTTGAAAGGGCGCCACGGGTAAAAAGAATGAGCTTGCGCGAATCAGGTGAAAGCCTGAGAAGACACTTGGGGTAAAAATGCATACCCAAGGACGTAGTAAAACCCAAAAGGACGCTACGGGTAAAAAAGAGGGCGATAACGGGCACGGCGAAAACCCGTCTTGTGCCCTGTGAACAAAAATGTTTAAGAAAAATAGAAAAGAAAAGGAAAAAATCTTCGGTTACTCCCTTGGTTATAATTCTGATTCGTCTGGTCGCCAGCATGGGCCGCTCATGTTAGCTCAAATCAAGTCCCGACCGAGAATGTCTTCATCAACCGCACCGTCAAAAGTATGACCCAGGGTAAGGATAAAAGATTGACTCAATCTGAAGGGATGGAGGTTCCAAACTTGGCCATTCCTAGCCCTCACTCGGGTCCAACCAAATGATTGGGTTCGACTATGCTCAAAAGAGGACCCGTCACCTCATCCCATGATTAAGGCATTAAACAAAAAGAGAGAGGAGAAGATCACACTTATAAAAGATAATAAATTTCCCTTTCCCATTTTCATGCTAGCACTGTGTATACCACATCTCAAAAGGATAGTTGGTACAACACTCAGTTTCACCCTTTACGAAGAAAATAAAGATAATGCTTGTATAAGATGAAAAAATTTCCTTTTCCATTTACATGTATGTACTATGATTGCACCACATCTCAAAAAGATAATGAATGTGATGCCACACTTCCTCTTTTACAAAAATTGAAAAAGCAAAAAAGAAAAGAAAAAATATATACAAAAAAATATCTAACAGGAGTTTTTATACCCTTTCCTGTGGTGTTTTGATCTATGAAAAAAGAGTACGTGCAGGAATAGGTCAACGACCCCATAGACACCCAAATTTGGCCCAAGACCTGATCGACACATACTTCGAGAGAGGCGTACCCCTGAGCTTTTGAAAGCATTTTTCAAACCCTTAGAAATCATCCCGAACCCTTAGAAATCAACCATAGCCTTCCCAGACCCATGAGAACCCTTTCCGAGCCTGATTCGAACTATCCTCAACAGCGGTTAGAAAGAGGAGTGTCAAAGCTGTTATAGAAAATTTTCCAACCTAAAGCCTATACCATTGGAAAGTATACTTCCCCATCTTTCCAACGAGCTAAGAATCGCCTAATTTGAAGTTGTACATTAAAAGATATAGCGAAATGAAGATCATGAATTTGTGTAAAAAATTATAAAATCGGACCCATAGAGCTAGTTTCGAACTAACCAAAATAGTTGATGAAAAGAGGAGTGCTAAGGTTTGCATAGATATTTTCCTAACTTAATGCCTATACCATTAGAAAGTAAAGGTTCCCAACTTTCCAACGAGCCAAGAATCACCTAATTTGGAGTTATACATAAAAAATTATAACAATTTAAAAAATTAGAAATTGTGTAGGAAATTACAAATCGGGCCGGGCCCCTGTGGGTCTTCAACTTCCAATAGTTTGGGCCTGGTTTTCCTTCAAAAAATGGCCAAATTTGACATTGGGGGTTTGACTTGTGGACCATCCCAAAGTCTGGGGTGTGTTTCTTTAGGACCTTAGTGACCCTATTAGCTTAAGTTATCACCCTATTGCCATTCAAGTCACTACCCTATCATCTACCATTAAACCCAAATCTCTCTTCTCTAGGCTCTAAAAAACCCAAAAAACATTTGATTGTCCATTGCCTAATTGCTAACCCAATTAGGACTTTAACCCCTCACTAATCCTCTCTTTCTCTATAAATAGAGAGCCACCCCTCTTACTTAAGGGTTGGAATTGTATGGGTTTAGTTGGCCCCCACTAAACCCATATAATTCCAGCACCCTAGTTCATTCTTGACACCCCATTTTCCATCATAAATCCTTGAGATTTAGCTAGATTTAGATCCTAGCCTTCTTCTCCTACCTCCTAGCTCCATAGCCTTAGATATTAGAACCCATCCCGCTACCCGTTTGCTTTTGGAAGCTCATCAAAAACGCTTTCGCGTAAGGATCCACATCGGTGCCACAAGGGCCCGAGAGCTCCGATTCTCCCCTCTATTCCTCTACCTTTTTTGCTTTTTCTCTATCCTAGAATTGAGCCGTTACGCTGCTCAAATTTTAGCAAGCGAGAAGGGCTCAATAGGATCGGTATGCCTTCGGGCAAGGGAAAGAGCCGCTCATTATTATTTTATATATATATATATAATTATATATATATATATATATATATATATATATTATACACATCAAAATAGTCATGGTAGAGACCGCTTACGAGCGGGTTGGTCGGGTGCCTAACACCTTCCCGATCGATAACCGAAGCCTCTACCCAAGAGCCTTTGGCATAGACCGGAATCAGCGTCATATTTATGGCACTTCGGTATTTATAAAATTGATGTAGGTTTCTCGAGACACAAAAAGCTCTAGGTGGCGACTCTATATTTTTCAAGAGAGCGCATTGTTTCGATAGGATTGTCAAAAATCTCATGGTTGTACAGACCCAACCCGCGCGTCAAGGCATGAATCTCTGAACGTAAAGCATCCTCTCGCACTTCAAAGCATGAATCTCTACACATAAGGCGTCCTCTCGAACATTCCGATATGTCATTTAGCAGCCATGAATGCCTTTATATCACTTCTGGGAAGCATCAGTAGCACCCAGAGCATCACCGAGGGCTCCTTCCAGACGAAAGACCTCACACTCTGCAACACCAGCTCTTGCTTCTGCAACCTGTGCTCTAACCTGTTGTTTCTCTAAACACTCGTATAGGACTCATTTCTTGTCTATCAACAGCTCAATCCGGGACCAAAGCGCCGACTCTTTCCTCAGCCAAGGCCCCTGTGAATCACTACTCTCTATAGAATCCAAGTGATAGGCAAAAGGCCTCTCAGATAGCAGCGAAGCCTCATACCCTGGAGAAGTCGAAAGAGTCCCCCAGCTCTAGGCTGTGCATATGCGTTTGCTGACGTGTTTCCCAAAGAGCGGTTATCCCATCCAGGTCCCCAGAGGACACCCGAGAAAAAATTAGCCTACACAGGGGAGGTCTCTCCGAACAGGGCATCTGCTGAGTATAGCCAAACTGGTGTAACACCTGAGAGGGGAAATAATAGGTACTACCAGTCAAGCCGAGAAGAGTGATTCCCTCATGGTCTCTAGATCGAACTATCGGGAAGGTCCTGTCAAGCCATGGAAGGCTCCATACCAGCTTGGCCTTAGACGGCCAGAGTTTCAGCTCACATATATCCCCCTGTGGCAGCTTATGGAATCGGCCCAAAAAGTAGCGTTCCGCCTCCCCACGAACCATGTAAAAGCGGGGCACCGACCCTAATATGACAAGATGCTCCCCGAGCCAAACCTGGAGCAGAACGGGACATCCCTAGAGACGCTCGACCTTCCCCAAAGCAAAGGCGTCGAATAAGCGGTAAAGCTCTGCCAATACCATATGCATCACAGAGTGGCCCCCTTCAAGTTCCGCCAGAATTTCGTAGAGTGTAAGAGAGAAGCTCCCCCCCAGTATTGAAAAGGACCTCTAAGAGAAGGTAGAGGCGAAAGCCTTCACGTTATGAATGTTTTTAATTGGAAATTTTCACTAGCTTTCATCACCAAAATATTCTCTCAGGAATTTCATCGAACACCTGGTGGGCCCACCGACGAGGCTTTTCTCATAATCAGCTTTCTTTAAACCTAAAGTCGTATGAACGGCTTCAGCGTAGCCCGGTTTTGGCACTACCTTGGCAAGGCCTCGATGCAACTTCAAACCCGACAGGTTAGAGAGCTCTTCAAGAGTTGGAGTTAGCTCGCGGTTCCCAAATCGAAAGACATGGGAATCCACTTCCCAATGCGAAGCCGCCGCATAGATAAGATCCCAGAACAAAGGATTATCAAGGAAAGGTGGCAGACGGGCCCAACCTGAGTTGATCTAAGCCCGTAAGCTCGCTCTCATTCAAGCTATCAAACCACTTCTTCAAAAAGCTGGGTCCCATGCCCAAAGAGGGGAGTATAAAAGTCCCGAACCGCCCAAGAGAGGTGGGGTCGGTGATTGGAGCTTACTATGTATATCTAATTAAGTCCTAACTATTACAAGGGCACAATGGAAATTGTAGAGCCAGTATAGGATCTTTCCCACAAAGACAGGTTTACTATATTAATTTAGTTTTCTGAAAACTTATACCTATCTTTTAAGTTCCTAAACTACTGGAGAAATATGAATAAAGAATTATTTCTTAATCTAAATTACAAAAAATAAATCCTAAATCTTTCTACTTAAGATTATGATAGTCAATCACAATCTTCAGCTAATGGATATTTATGAAATTAAACAGTACAGTTATACTATATATCAAGTTTCCTAGCATTGGGCATCAATCAATACCAGAATCCTAATAATACAGATTTAATCTAATCTACAATCTCCTAAAACTTGGGCGTCAATCAAATTCTAGAAAATTAAAGATGGAAAAGTAAAATAGTTATACTAATCTGCAAACTTCAACCTGAGTCATCAATTCAAATTAAAATTCGAAGATGTTTATAAAGCAGGATGTTGCATTAAAATATATTGAAACTAGAAAGCAATAAAATTATATCTTTCACCCCTCAATCGCAGTCTTCAATTGCTTCTGAGAAACTATAGATATCTACTCTAATCTTTAGCTCCTAATTGTAGTCGTCAATTACTCTTGAGAAACCTTGGATATCTAATCAACAAAGTAATAAAAATCTACTCTAAGTTGATCGAAAGAAAACTCAACCTCAGACATCAATTGATGCTGAGAATTCCTTCGATGTTTATTCCTATATCGAGCCCTCTTATTTATAGATCATAAGTGGTCAGTTTACAGAGATATAATTCTAATGAAAGAAACTACTAAAAACAAAAGTATCCTATTATAACTCTAACTCCTAATTTTATTCTTCCTTGCTTTGAATAGTTGATATGCTTCTAGAGTGTTATCTGATTTTCAGCAACAGAGTCCTTTAGGAGTTTTCCTTCGTCAATCTTCTCAGATCCATGAGTGGCCAAACTTCTATTTCAAGAATTTTTCTAAGTATATGCATGGCGATGTAGAGCTTCATGTGATCAACAACTTCGGAAGGTGTTTTCTCTAGAAAATCGTAGATTACGATTCTCTATTCTACGATTGTTCGTCATAGCTTCCTATAGAACGATTCTTTATTTACGATTCTTCAATTCTCTTGTATCATACTTTACTCTTGAGCAACTTTCTCTTGTAAAATTATAAATAACGATTTTTCACTTCTTCTCAGTGCTTTGTTCTGCAAAATCGTAAATTATGATTTTTCATCTTTTCAGTAAGCGAAAAGTCATATTTTTATTCAATCGTCTTTTTATTGCTTTATGAGTTTATTTTGATGAATAGTAACACTTTAGCTCTATTTTACTGATTTTTCTTAATATTTGCACATCGTTAACTTGTTAGTAGCAAATTGGGGTCTAGCATCACTAAATTAAGGGTGATAAATTGGTAAATTATTTGACTGATCACACCCCCAAACTTACGCTTTGCTAGTCCCTAGCCAACAAGAAAAAATAACTATCTTAAAACTATAAATTTAAATGCCACTTTCGTAGGGAGTAAGATTGCATTTAGCATATGCAACAAGCCTTTAAACCCCTAGGTGATCCCTAGTGGAGGAGTTGTAGTCTCTTGAAGGTTTTCAGTAAAGTTACTTACAAACTTCAAATATATATTTTTTTGAAACTTTTCAAAACTAAAATTTTAAAATAAAAGATTAAAATATAAACTAATTTTGTACACTAATTTAGTTAATCATCATATGGTTGTCATGATTTTCAAAATTTACAAATTCTTTATCCTTGCTCTCCATTATAACAGTTATCCTTGATTAGAACTCCAACAATTTTAATTCATAATAAGCAGGAGTGTATGATTAGTGAACAGTTTATTCTTTATAAATTTTTCTAAACTGCAGCTTTTAGAAAATATTTTCATTCAAAAGCTCACTATTGACATACTCTAAAAAATATCGAAACTTTTGGATTCTCACATTTCAAAAAAATTCAGTCAAAGATAATTGCAAATATTTTTTAATCTCATAGAAAAGGATAATCTATTCTATTCATATGAATCCATGTACAATCCATAGTATCCATTATTCATATCTCTACTAGGCTTATACTTTTGTAAATCATAAATAAAAAAGGTCTTTCCTTTGGCTTATAATGGGACTTTTGGTTTAAGGTGTCAAAGAAAGGTAGAGAAGGATTCAAAGTTTTTATGAGAATTTAGTTCTTTTTCATCCTTTTCTTCAGCTTCAGTTTCAATAAGTATCCAAAAAATTGGATAACTTCTTCCCATTTTTTACTATTTTATAAATCCCATTTTTATCTGTTTTTCAACTTTTCCTTTCTAAAATCGTGTTTTACGATTTTTCCTTTTCTTCATTCAATTTTCCTTTCTAAAATCGTGTTTTATGATTTTTCCTCTTCTTTTCCCATATTCTTCAGATTGATTTCTTCTCAGTTGTTATACCCTTTTTCAACATTCTCCTTATCTATTTTTCTCACACTCCTTTCACTCCCTCTTCTCCCCTTCTTTAGTATTGTAAACTCTCAGAAATTATAAGGGTTGAAGGTTGAATGCTTTGGGCAGTACATATGGTTAAGGGTTTATAATATTTTGGTACAAAGAAATTTAGTTTAAGGTTTCTAATATGGGTTCAACGGATAATATATTTTTGGAATTTTAGCTTTTTGGCTTTGATTTTTCAAAAGATGGTCTTAAATCATCTTCACAATTTATTAGCATAAATGCCTAATTACTTTGATATTTCTAACAGATAGTTCTAGACAAATAATCAGGTTATCATATTCATAGAATATTTTGATTCTAAGTTCAGCAATATGAGAAATTTATACAAGCATAGAAGTTCAAAGAAATTTTACTTGAATAAGAATAGTTTCTCTCTGAAAGAGAAGAAAATATGGCTCACAAGCACACTGGATTATACAATTTTAAAACTATAATCTAAAGTATTGTAGTTTAGATCAATTGATTGTTTCAAATATCCATTCTAATACAGTGTTCAACATGCTAAGCATGAATTGTACTGTTCTTTATTCTTATTATTGAACTCCTACTGTAATGGAACGTAAGTTTTCTAGATTTGTAATTACTCTATCATAATTTCTATGTAATGATTAACACAAAAAATTTGAAATTTTTTTACAGAAATGAAACTAAATAAATACTACTTTACTTATTATAAACTACTGTACACAGAAATTGTCCCCCAAACTTAAATCTGACAATTCCCTCATTGGCACAAAAACAAGGGCTATTAAAAAATTATCAAAATTACTTATGCTTATTGATGTTGCACCAGTGGAAAAATCTTATCATAAGAGTATGCCCAAACTTGAGAAAAAACTCCTCCAAGTAATCGCAGATCATAAGTAAAAAAAAATTGAAAATTAAAGTTAGTAACTACATAAGTTGGTTAGTCGAAAGGAAATATATTATTGTGCAACAATAGATTTTTGTCAAACCCATTGCGACGATGCTCACTCATTAAAAATATAGAGTTGCCACCCGGAGCTTTTGGTGTCCCGAAAAACCTAAATCAATATTGAAAGCACCGAAGTGGAAAAATATGACTCTGATTATGATCTACGCCAAAGGCTCTTGGGTAGGGGCTTCGGTTATTGATCGGGAAAGTGTTAGGCACCCGACCAACCCGCTCGTAAGCGGTCTCTACTTTGGCTGTTTGGATGTGTATATATAATATATATATATATATATATATATATATATATAATTATATATATATATATATATATATATATAATTATATATATAAAAAGAAAAGAAAATTAACGGCACTTCTCCTTGCTCGAAGGCACACCGATTCTAATGAGCCCTTCCTGCTTGCCAAAATTTGGGCAGCATAACGGCTCAATTCTAGGATGGAGGAAAAGCAAAGAAGGTAGAGGAATAGAGGGGAGAACCGGAGCTCTCGGGCCCTTGTAGCACAATTGTGGTCCTTCGTGTAAGAGCGACGCCGGTGAGCTTCCAATAACAAATGGGTTGCTGGATGGGATCTAAACTCTAAGGCTAGGAAGTTAGAGGATAGGAGAAGAAGACTAAGGCCTAGTTCCTACCAAATCCGGGAGATTGATGATGGAAAATGAGATTGAAAGAGATGAACTCAGTTCTTGAATTTTATGGGTTTAGTGCTAAAATGGGAGATGGGGGATAACTTACTCTTTTCTCTCTTTAGGAAATTTGTGCAAGTCTTTAATCCAAGGGGAGGAGCTCTCTATTTATAGGAAAAAGGGAGGTTAGGAGGCTACTTAGGTGCTAATTGGGTTTAGCAATTAGGTAATCTCCTAATCTAAGGTTTTCTAGGATTTTGAGAGCTTGGAAAAGTGGGCAAAAGGCTTCAATGGTGGATGATAGGGTAAGGCTTCAAGTGGCACAGGGGTTGCAAATAGGGTAACAAGGGGTGCAACAGTCCTAATGAAACCCATCCTACACATTGAAATGGTCAACAAGTCAAATCCCAAAAATGAAATTCAAGCAAAAACCATCAGATTACTATAGCTAAGCCTGGCGCATGATTAGATGCGCCAGGCAAAACTATATTACTTGGAGGTTCAAAGCCCGTAGGGGGCCCACCTATACTTGGTGCAACTAATACATGTGCCAAGCCATTTCTAGGAAAAAAATGGCTTGGCGCATGTATTACATGCACCAGGCAATATCCTGTAAAACTGCCCGATTTTTAAATCGCCATAAATTTTAATATATAACTCCGATTGAGGTGATTTTTTATTTGTTGGAAAGCTGGAGAAGTCCTCTTTCCAATAGTATATAACTCAGCCCTAGAAAAGGTCTATGTAAATTTTGGAACTGCTCTCTTTAACCACTACTCAGGAGGGTTCGAAACTGGCCCGGGAAGGTTCTAATGGGTCAGGGAAGGCTAGGGTTGATTCCTAAGGATTAAAGATGATTCCTAAGCATTTTGAGATAACTCATAAGGGTATGGGATGACTCTTAAGGGTTTGGGGAATACTTTTGAAAGCTCAGGGGTGTGCCTCTCTCGAAGCATGTCTCGATTGGGCCTTAGGCCAATTTTGGGTGTCTACAGATGCCCCTCTTTGGTATCTGATCACTAATGATCGAATGTCAAAGACAAGAGACATTCAAAGAGGCCCAAGGCATTATTGATGGGTTCACTATATTCAAAACAAACCTTAAACATCAGGTGGGTAATATGGTGAGTAAACGGAACCTATATGTCGGGAAAAATGTTCATTCCTCAAGGTTATCGGTCCCCAAGCGCTTAGCGACATTACTGAGCATAACCGAGATGGAGCGAGTTGTAAAAGCCTAATATACTGGGAAAAATGTCTGCTTCTCGAGATGATTGAAGATCTTTTATGTTCAATTTTTATTCTGAATAAAACAACTCCGTGATTGAGAGGGTGATCGACCCATACCTAAAGATAGGCACGAGGTAAATACGCGAAGGTCTACAGTTTGTGTCCAATCCCATGAGGCCTTGATTGCCCCATTTGACTAATCACAGGTGCCCCTGCATGAAGCAGGGTTCGAGGTCTTTGAGCAAACCCAACGATCTCAAAGTTTAGCACGACTACCCGAGTGGAGTGAATAGATGTCGCAACACTTTTTGAGAGTGCGTGCCTTTTTTTGATAATGTGCCCAGGATCAATATGACCTAGAGCATCCAACTTCAAATAATACTGAACAGATCCAGCCAAAATTGGGTGCATACCAAAGGGGATACCCAATCATGGTCTCTTCCAACAATGATCTTACAAATCTTTTAACTATGCATAAACATGCACCCATTAAGGGTTATAAGCAATAAAGGTGATAGAAGTCCCAACCCAGATCCCGTCTAGGTACAATTTATAGGAACAAACGACTATCCTACGGATACCCAGACAAATGGCGTACACTTTACAGGGATACCGCGCCAATACGGTTTTTAAGTCTGTGAAAAAATAAGAGAAAAGAATCCTTCTACATGCATGTTTGTACATATTTGATTGATATGCAGTTTCATTTTTAGCAGGTTAGTCTTAACCAACGATTGACCTTTTTCAATGAAGTTACTCAGACCTCAAACCCCGTAGGGTGCATGCCCAGACTACGTAGACCAAGAGTCCACATCTTCGAAAAGTTCATGAAAAATCTGAAGCTTAGACATTCACGTTCATATGAATCCAAAGACAGAACACTTAGCTCGAAGATTTAGCAGTGGAATCAACCTGATCGAAATATTGAAAGCTTGATCGGGATTGACACCATTGCTCCTACTTTAAAGTAGGATCCAAAGATTCAAGGCAAACCTTAGACTTAGGACATTAATTTAGCATAGTTGCATTGCCGATAAAATATTGATATTTTATAGCATTAAAACACGCATGTGCGTAGTTGTGCGTGGTGAAGGTACCACAAAAATATGGCTATCATTTTTCTTTTTCAAAATGATTTTTTTCTCTCTTTTTTTTTAATAGACTGAACGTCGGTGGTGAGATGTTTCATCTGATATGTCCATTGCTGAGAGGTTGCTTTCTTCGAGGCTTCGGACCATTTGATAGCCCTGCACATCTCAAGAAAATGCCAGTCCCTTTTTTGTTTGTATAGGTAACAATTTACATCCTAATTAACAAAAGGAGAAGCAAGCCTTTACCTACATATTTTTAATTTTCACAATTTATATATATATATATATATATATATATATATATATATTTGGATTTTTATTTTAAGAGATTTTTTATTCTTTTTCTTCATTTTTGAAATGAAAGTATGATGCTGTAAATATGTACATGGAAAAGAATAGAAATATATACATTTTTTGTATTTGAATTTTTGTTGATTTTTTTTCTGTTCTTCTTTTTTTGGCTTTTCTTTGTTTGTTTGATGCCTTAACAGTGAGACAAAGTAACAGGTCCCTTTTTGAGCATAGTCGAACCCTTTCATATGGTCGGACCTGAGTTAAATTCAATAATTTTATCGAGGCCGAAACATTTATCCCTTCTGATCGAATCAACCTTTTCTCCTTACCCTAGGTTAAACGTTTGACAGTGCAGTCATGAAGGGATTCTTGGTCAGGACCCGGATTTGTGCTAACATAAGTGGCCCAGTCAGAAAAAGGGTAGCACGGTAGGGTGGCCAAAGGATTCATTCTTATTATTTTTCAACCTCTCTTTTTCAAATTTTTTACTCAACACCCAATGTGGGTTCTTGTCGTGCTCGTTGTCGCCCTCTTTTTACCTATAGCGCCCTCTCGGGTTTTCACCACATCCATGGGTTTGCATTTTTACCCCAGGCGCCCTTTCGGGTTTTCACCTGGTCCGCACAAACTCGCTGTTTTTACCCGTGGCACCCCTTTTAGTTTTCACCATGTCCGTTTTAATTTGAGCTTGTATATTTTTATTCTTTTTTTTCAAAGGCCACGACATGGACATCGACTCCACCATAGCCGGCTGGATGGAGTTCTTTGTATCGCCTCACAGCTTGGCTCATGCTGACTTAAAAGATATTGTGACTGCTTGTTAACCTTAAAGAGGGCTTTTCTGCGAGATGTATTGTGGCCATGGGTAAGGTTAGGATTTTAAAGGTATGCTGGGTAAACAAGGTTTCCTTGATTGGGTTCCAACTGCCATAATACACTTCTTCCTTGGGGGGATTTTGACTGTACATGCTCCACTAATTTTTCTATCTTTTTCTATCTTTTTCTTTCCTATTTGTATTTCTCTTTTGGGGTTTTGCTTTTTTGATTTTTTGGTTTTTGATCGTAACTCTTTTTCTTCTTTTTTTGCTGGTGTATGTGCACGCATTTTTTCTTTGGGAGGGGGGACTAAGAAGAAAGGCTAATAGCTCAACAGGTGTAGCAAAGGGTATGATCATTTTAGGGATGCTTTTTGGCTTTGAATTGATGGCCGCTTTTCTTGGGTCCTTAAGCAATCACGTATCCATTTTATCAATACTTACCTTGCCGAAGAGACTAAGAGTAGAACCGTCAGACGTACCTAGCGTTGATGGGCTCAGGAAAGTGATCCCTGTCCATGATTACGAGGCAGATTGCGTATCCTGAGAGCACTTCTCGAATGATATAAGGTCCTTCCCAGTTAGGCTAGAACTTCCCTCTTAGATAGGCATGGAGGGATGGAAAGATTTTCTTAAGTAGTACAATATCTCCCACCTTTATATCTTGACCGCGAACACGTTTATTGTAAGTACGTGCGATTTTCCCTTGGTAAACTTGGGTATGACACAAGGCTAGGAGCCTTTTCTCGTCTAGCAGGTTCAGCTGCTCAAAGAGAGATCTCTCTCTTTCAGCTTCAGATAGGCCTAATTGAGGATACGGAGCGAGGGTACTTCAACCTCTACTGGTAAGACGGCCTCAGTTCCATACATAAGGGAGAATGGTGTTGCCCCTGTAGCAGTACGAATCGACGTTCTGTAGGCCCATAAAGCAAACGATAACATTTTGCTCCAATCTCGATAGGTGACGACCATTTGTTCAAGGATGCGGATGACAGTCTTGTTGGCAGCTTCCATAGCCCGATTGGTTTGCGGCCGATAAGGCGATGAGTGATGGCGCTTGATCTTGTACTGAACACAGAAGGCCCTGATGCACTTGTTTGTGAAGTTCGTGCCACTGTCTGTGATGATATCCTTGGGTACGCCAAATCGGCACACAATATTATTTTTAATGAATTTTTCAACATGATTGGCCGTGATGTTCATGTAAGATGTTGCCTCTACCCACTTGGTGAAGTACTTGATGGCAACCAGGATGAATTGATGTTCATTTGAAGCTTTCATATTAACCTTTCCTACGACGTCGAGGCCCCAGGTAGCAAATGGCCAAGGAGTAGTCATGCTGTGTAGATCTATGGCCGGAGCATGTATCAAACTGGAGTGTTCTTGGCATTTGTAGTAGTTATGAATGTGCTTATAATAATCAGATTCCATAGTGGTCTAGAAGTACCCTTGCCGTAGGATCTTCTTCGGAAGCATGTGCCCGTTGACGCACCGCATACTCCCTCATAGATTTCTTTGATGACATTGGCTGCCTCACTTTCAGGTAAGCATCTGAGCAGGATGTTGTTATATGATCACTTGTACAGACACTCGCCGCAGATGATGTTGTTTATGGCCAAATGCTGGATGATCCACCTATCCGTTCTGGATGTATCCTTAGGGAAAGTTTGCGTTTCGAGGAAGTTCTTGATATTTGAGAACCATGGTGGCTCATCATCTAACTTTGTAGGTTCCTCAATCTGGAGGCAGAAGGCCAGCTCGTTTCTCTGCTCAATCATGATCGGCTTCATTATAACACCATATGGAATTCCTACCATTGACGCCAAAGTTGCTAATGCGTCGGTGAAGCAATTCCTTATTCACGAGACATAGGAGAATGTGGCATCTTCGAAGCGTGCTATCAAATCCTCGAGGTGCTCATGGTAAGGGATCAGGTTCTCGTCCTTCATCTTCCAGTCGCAGTTTGTCTGGCAAGTGATTAACTGGGAGTCCCCAAACACTCTAAGGTGAGTTACCTTCAGGTCTAGTGCCGCCTGCAGTCCTACTGCTCAAGCTTGGTATTCAACCATGTTATTGGTGCAAGGAAAGTTGAGCTTGGTGTAAACAGGTACGTGTGACCCCTTTGGCGAGATTAGGATAGCGCCAACTCCTTGGCCCTTGGCATTTACTCCTCTGTCGAAATGCATTACCCAAAATTCTTCTACCTCCTTTGTGTCATCCTCTGTCATGAACAGGATGTCTTGATCTGGGAATTCATTTCTCAAAGGATCATAATCGAGCAAGGGATTGTCGACAAGATGATCGACGAGTGCCTGCCCCTTGATTGAGTTCTGAGTGACGTATGTGATGTTGAACTCAGATAATAGGAGCTGCCAGCATGCAATCCATCTAGTGAGAGCTAGCTTTTCGAACAAGTATTTCAACGGATCCATTCGGGTTAAAAGTAGAATGGCCTGGAATAATAAGTAATGGCGGAGCCTCTGTGTGACCCATACGAGAGCTAGGCATGCTTTCTCTAGATGAGAATAGTGCATCTCATAGTCGATAAACTTCTTACTGAGATAATAGATGACCCGTTCTCTTTTGCCTGTTTCATCATGCTGCCCTAGGACACATCCCATTGACACCTCCTTCGTGGAGAGATACATTAAGAGTGGTATCCCCGACTCAGGCGGTACCAAAAATGGTTGGTTAAGAAGGTAAGTTTTGATTTTATCGAATACTGTCTGGCAGTCAATATTCTACTCAATGGAAGAATCTTTCCTTAGTAGCTTAAAGATCGGCGTGCAGATGGGAGTGAGTTGCGCAATGAACCGACTGATGTATTAAATTCTGCCCAAGAATCCTCTGACCTCTTTCTCTGTAGATGGTGGTGGCATTTCTGTGATAGCTTTTACCTTGATTGGGTCAACCTCGATACCTCTCCCTCTGACGATGAAGCCCAAAAGTTTTCCCGACATGGTGCCATATGCACATTTATGAGGATTTAAATGTAACCTATATTTTCTCAGCCTCTAAAACAACTTTTGGAGATTTTTCAAATGGTCACTTTGCTCCGGTGAATTTGCGATCATATCGTCGACATACACTTAAATTTCTCGGTGCATCATGTCATGGAGTAGTGTTGTCATGGCCCTTTGGTACATTACGCCGGCATTCTTCAACCCGAATGGCATGATGCAGTAGCAAAATTTTTTCCAAGAGTGATGAACACTATTTTTTCTCGGTCTGCCTCTGCCATCTTGATATGATTGTACCCAGAGAATCCATCCATAAATGAGAGCATCTCATACCAAACAGTGTTATCAACCAAGATGTCAATGTGAGGCAATAGGAAGTCATCTTTCGGGTTTGCTTTGTTCAAGTTTCTAAAATCGATGCACATGCAGACCTTTCCATCCTACTTCAATACTGGAATGACATTGGCTAGCCACTGAGGGTACTTGGATACCATGAGAAATCCTGCATCATATTGCTTGATGGCCTTGTCCTTTACTTTTAGCATCCACTCTGGTCGGAGTCATCTCAATTTCTATTTGATGGGCTTAATATCAGGGTAGAGTGGCAACTCATGCTCGACCAAATCAGTGTCCAAACCAGGCATGTCCTCGTATGACTATGCGAAACGTCTTGATATGATTGACGGAAATCGATCATACTTTTTCTCTCCTCGGGAGACAGTGACATTCCGATTTTGGTGATTCTGGGGTTTTCCTTGGTCCCTAGGTTGACGTGCTCTTTTCTTCAATAATAGTGGTAGGACCGTCCTCAAAGTCGGTGAACTGTTCAAGGCGTTCATTGGGAAGCTCCTCAGTAGGGATCTCCTCGTCTAGACTCGTGACTCCTACCTCTTCTTGTATTTACAGGAAAGGGGTCGATTTCACGTGGGACGGGTTTTTCGATCAAGGCATCATTTTCTTTATCTTTATTCAGAATTTTAAAAGACAATATTTTTGGATTTTACATTTTTACTATGTTTTTGAGACTTTTATTTTCTTCAAAAATAGGCTCTTGGTAAAGCGAGTCCTTATATACACACAGTATTGCCTGCCAAGGGCTTATCTCACTTTTTATAGGTTATTTTTTTTAGGAAAGGGGTGCTGAATTTCAGGCCACTAGCCACTTCCAGAGTTTGGGGCACAGATGCTCAATTCCGTACCTATGATACTGCTCCTTTACCTGTTTGGATGAAGGAGGCTGGTTGACATAGTTCCTCGGAGTCAACCTCCATCATATTGATCATAGGTTCGTCTGAGACTCTATCCTCAAACATCAAGAGAGTCCTATAGTGGTTTACCACAAAGGGACATTCTACAGGTATGGAACATTGCTCCTCAAATAGGAACAGAGCAGCTAAGTCTATTTCCAAGTTGGGAGGAAAAATTTGGGGATTGGTGGGGTAGTCAGGTGTTGCGGACTTGTGCAAGGTTAACTGCGTTGCCCCATTCTGATCTATCTTTATGATCCCAGCACTCACGAAGGAATTTCAGATGTGAGGTATGGGGTGAGGTTCCTCTTCTAACTTGATTCCCCGGGCCTTGGCTGCAGCGATAGCTCGGGCCTTTCCCTTAGCCTCTCGAACTTCTTCTTCTGTGGGCTTGTAACCTAGCCCAAATATGATTTGCTGCCCACCTTTGGCTTTGACCGGTTCTCTCCTGCCCTGCAGTCAGGGTCCTAATCCCTTTCCATTCTGATAGCCCCATTTATGGAGCATGGCTACATCTGCTATTATTCCACCCCCGATTTTCAATGAGATACTTTCTGGGGGTTCCGGGTCTACTATCGATACTTCGTACTCAAAACTATGGAGGTCGGTATCCTCAGTCGTGTGTGGCACATCTATTACTTTGGGATTCTCAATGCTGTGGGTAGCTTTTTCTTTTTCTTCATGCCCCTCACCTATAATGATGATGATCTTTTGCCCAGACACAAACTTTAGCTTCTGATGCAGCGCAGCGTTGATGGTATTGCCTTGACTTTTTGTAACCACGGGCGCCCTAGCAACAAGTTATAGGAGGACTTGATGTCCATCATTTGAAATGGTATGGAAAAGGTCAGCGGCCCAATTACGAGCTCAAGGCCAACTTTCTCATTATTTCTCTTCTCATATTATCAAAATCTCTTGCACTGGTTCTTGTCGGTCTTAACATGCATGGATCTACCCTATTTTGGTGGCAGTTCTCAGAGGACACACATTCAGAGCAGAGCCATTGTCAATTAATACCAATGGAATTATCATATTTCTAGATTCTACAATGATATTCAGGGACTTGGAATGACTGTTCCCCTCCTCCGGTAAATCCGTATCTGAAAAAGAGATGGCATTGGGAGCCATCACCTGACCGATTATCTGCCCGACTTCATCTGGGCTCACTTGAAGAGACACATGTGCATTTTTTAACACCCCCATTAGAGCTTGGAAATAAAGTGAGGACGTCATTAACAAATCCCAAACCATGATATAGGCCGACATTCTTCTTAGTTGGGTTTCCAATATGTGCTCCCGACTAATCTTCTCAAATGGGTTTACCGCAGAAGTATCCTTCTTCCCTTCTGACGGGGTTGGTGCTGGTTCTGGTGCATCTGGCTACTTGGATATCTTCCCAGACCTAGTGACAAAGTCGAGTGCCCCCTCCTTGCTGCTGCTGATATTGACGTCTGTCTGATCATAACTAAGTGGGACCTGATGAGGATTGTACATTGGTCTCGGGATCTGGAATGGAGTGACTGCTGGTATTTGATGTGCTTGTACTGATGGCTTGGGAAAGGTAGGCAACACCTGGCTAACCTCTGGAGGGTGGGGAAAGTGGGTCGAATGGGGGTGGTGAGGATTATGGATGACTATATTAGGGGTGATGTGACTGGGGTGGGCCATTGATAACTAATGGGTGATGGAGGGGGATGGGGGACATAATCAGCCATTGGGTAATTGGTGGGGGATGTAGCGTATGGTTGATAAGAGTTAATTTGGATGTAGTTAACGGGGGTCGGTGTTGAGAAATATACCCTAAGATTTAAGGGTTCTATATGTGGGATGGGATTAGAAAAGTAATCTGCCAGATCTAGCGGTTCAATGACCTTAATACTTCTATCTTCCCAGTCTCTCTACAGCGGTGCTATAAAATCTTCCTGATCATGAATGTAATCTGATAGGTCAAACTCTAACTCTTCATCATCTTCTCCTACCATGCCGATCATGGGTCTTGGATTGGCTCCTCCGGGAGGGTGTGGGGGTAGCAGCACCTAGTGTATGTTAGCATGCTGGGTGGCTTGGGGAAGTGCAGGGGGGATGATTTTTCCAGCCTCGATCAGATCTTATATTGCGTGCTTTAATAGGAAGTAGCGACCAATTGGGTGACCCGACCCTTGGTGGAAATTACAATGGGTGTTAGGGTCATAGTTCCTTGGGATGAGATTTGGTGGAGGTCGTGGTTGGAGTGCTGTGACCAACCCTTTTTCTATGAGTAAGGGCAATGGGATATTTAATGATTGCCTTAAAGGTTTGAAAACTCAGTCAAAGCGGGCCTTTCTCTGTTTTGGGGTCATCTGTGCCCGCTGTCCATTCCCGGTTCTCTGCATCAGCTCGCTTTTGACTAAGGTGGCTATGCGGCTTTAAATTGGAATGGGATTATACCGGTGTTGGGCCTGGCACTCGTGACATTCTGCACATCTGTCTCAGTTCTTCTATCATTCCTCTACTCATATAATCTCCTGACTCCGGGGCCCCATCGGATGTATTTTTGCTTAAACACCCTTCTCTGATAGCCTCCTCGTAATGATTGGCTTTCCTTACCAAATCAGTAAAGCTGGACTGCTATTGGTAAACGAGGAAGTTTGAGATGACTGGCAAGGTATTTTTTGAGATCATCTCAATTTGCTCATTGTCAGGTATTCTATTTCTTACCTAAGCTGCTAGTGCTCTCCAACACCCAAGGTAATCGCTGAAGGTCTTATTAGGGTTCTACTTTAATCAGGTCAGATCTGACTTGTGGGTTCAATGTCTATATTGTAGACATACAGCTCTTGGAATAAATACGTCAAATCTTTCCATGTCTTTATCATGGATGGTTCTAGGGATGTGAACCAACTTAAGGCCGAGCTCGTCAGACTCTTCTGAAAGACCTTTACAAGTAGACGCTCATCCTCCCCATACTGGCACATATCCCCATAGTAGGACTTGAGGTGTGCGATAGGGTTGCCTGTGCCATTATATTTGTCAAAGATGGACATTTTAAATTTTGGGGGCAAGGGGACTTCTGCAAATAAACACAAATTCAAAAAAATTGTGGCATGGATTTCAGCTCCACTCATCTTCTACAGCTGCTTCTAGATTTTGTCTAGTTGTTCTTTCAGCTGGTCTAACTCTTTAGACAATGGGGCTATTTTTTCAATGGTCGGCCTTGATTCGCTTTGTGCCATCGGGGGATTGGTGATTACGAGTTGAAGATTCATGCTAGCAAATGCCCCAGCATAGGCCTCACTATTCCTGATCTCATCCTCCTCATTTTGTTGGTCTACATATGGTACAGTGAGGGTGAAATTTTTTTGTTGGCTGGGCTGGATAAGTGCCGGGTGGGACCATTGGTTGTGAGTGAAGTTTTTTGGTGTTATAGGATGAGGGAAATTTTTATTTTGGGCTGGGCCCTGATGGGGCCATTGTGTTTGAGGGAAAGCTTGGAGATGGCTTTGGGGTGCATTGGCATGGGTGAATTGGGGTTTGATGGAGGGTAGGTGCTAGGTTCCCACCTTGGGCCGGGTGGGAAGTTTGTGTGTGAGGGAGATATTGGGAGAATTGTGGAGGGTATGGGTATGAGGGCCCAAGGTTTGGGCCTTGCTGGGCTTGGGTATAGGGTAAGGAACTTGGAGGGGTTTGGGCCATGATGGGTCTGACCCATTGGACCATGATGGGTCTGGCCCATTGGGCCTTGATGGGTGTGGGTGATGGGGGTTTGGGCCATTGGGCCTTGGTGGGTGTGGGAGATGGGGGTTGGGCCATTGGGCCTTGGTGGGTGTGGATGATGGGGGTTTGGGCCATTGGGCCTTGGTGGGTTTGAGGTAATGAGGCATGGAGGCTTGGGAATGTGTATGATGGGTTGAAAGATGTGTGGTGAGAGTGAGGGGGGATGTTTTGGGAGGCTTTTCAACTAGTGTAAGCCCCGACCATCACATCCATCATGACCATTTGAGAGGGATTGGATGGAGGTGGTTCATTTGAGGGTATTTGGGGGGTGGATGATGTAGATGTGTGGGAAAAATCGGGCATGACCCTAGTAAAATTGGGCATGGCCTGGGTAAATGGGGCGATATGGGGTGGATCGGAGAAACTGGATGTGGCATGGGTAAGTGCGGGTAGATTGGATATGTGTTGGGAGGATGAAAAATGGGTATGTTGGTGAAGGTAAAAAATTGGGTCGGGTTTTGAATGGAGGTGAATGGAAAGTGTGGTTAATTTGGCATGGACATGGGGGAAGAAATGGGAATGGTTTGAAAAAATGATGGAGAATGGAGTGTTGGATTTTGGGTTATTTAAGCGGTTGTGGATGGGAAAATAGGTGCACCGAAAGGCCCGGTGATGGTGAATGAAGATTGGGTGAGGGGGATGGATGTAAAAACATCTTCCACATGGGAATGAGTTGGAGAATGTGGTGGGGATGAATCGGGATCGACATATGTCAAATCCACTACCCACGACATGTCTTGGTGATGGGTGGGGTACAGGTGCCTTAGATAGGACCCATAAAGTTTTCTCCTTCTTTCCCTACGGGACGACGGAGGATAAGGCAATGTCGTTGTGTTGGCACCACAATTTTTTTAGTTTTTTGGTTTATTTAATTTGTTTTGAAATTTTGGAAATAGACTCTTATGATGAACAACTCCGGGGCCTTTGAATTCTCGTTTCGGGTGGCTTTTGTACTCTAAATAAATCCCGCAGCGAGACCCCGACGCGCTTCGAAAGAATCAAAGGGGAACCCTTTGATCTATTGAAGGCATGGGAACCAACACAAACAACTCGATCCCCCGGAGTGAGTCAATAAGTGGTTACCCTCTTTTGATCGGCAGAGGCGTATTGGGTTTTGGATAGTACGGGACTTAATCAGAGGTGCTAAACCATTAAGCGGGGAACTCGAGGATGTGAAGAAGGCCTTAGATTTCGGGCTGTACTACTTAGTGAGGACCAAATACACTTGGCGCATGTATTAGATGTGCTAGGCCAAATTTGGCCAAATTTATGCTTGGCACATGTATTACATGCATCAGAGCAAATCTGGGGTTTCTAGGCTTGGCGCATGTAATAGATGCGCTAGGTATATATAGTGGGGTCAAATATTTTGACAACAGAATAGCAAGCTCGAATTCAGTCTATTTTTTTTGGTTTTCTGGAAGCAATACCTTCAGGGATTGATCTCTTAATTGCAACGGGTCTCTCCTCACCGAATCCTAGGGATACAAGGTCGATTCGGGACAACTAAACGCACTCCCCCAGGGTTTTAAGCTTTGTAACAGGATAGGTTACCCACCCAATATACCTCCAGTGCAAACGCTTTCTCAGATACTAGGTGGGGTGGTACTTTTCTGGATCATCACCACAAGGGGTTGCCGCCGTACTAAGAATCGGGTGTTTGTATCTTTGCCTAAAATCCCAACCCTTAAAAATCTACCCAACATAAAAATTCAATTAAATCCCCTCTTGGTTCAGTTTTAATTTCAGATTTTTAGAGTTTTCTTAAAGTCCAAAAATGAGTGGTGAGGGTCCTGTGCTGCCTCTACGGGCCGACATCCACTGGTAGTATATGATTGCGAAAATTTAAATGCTCACGTAGGCCCGCCAAACGGCGAAGGCGTGTAAATAATGGAAAGTAAATGAAATGTAAAGACAATGCGCAAGTAGGCCCGCCAATCGGCTAAGGCACGTAAATGATGGAAAAGTAAATGAAATGTAAAGACAATGCGCAAGTAGGCCCGCCAATCGGCTAAGGCACGTAAATGACGAAAAAGTAGGGGTAAGTAAAAGCAAACTGATTCGTAGGGGTGAGTAAAATGACAAAAATAGGTAAACATTAGTAAAACAAAGAAAATAAGTCAAATTTAAAGGGGAAGCTCTACTAGCTACTCCCTAGCAGAGTCGCCATCTATGCAATCGTGGATTTTTATCAAACCCGCCGCGACGATGCACACTTGTTAAAAATATAGAGTCGCCACTCGAAGCTTTTGGTGTCCTGAGAAATCTAAATCAATATTGAAAGCACCGAAGTACAAAAATATGGCTCTGATTTCGGTCTATGCCAAAGGCTCTTGGGTAGGGGCTTCGGTTATCGATCGGGAAGGTATTAGGCACCGACCAAACCCCTCGTAAGCGGTCTCTACTATGGTTGTTTGAATGTGTATATAATATATATATATATATATATATATATATAAAGAAAAGAAAATGAGCGGCACTTCACCTTGCCCGAAGGCACACAGATCCTATTGAGCCCTTCCCGCTTGCTAAAATTTGGGTAGCGTAACGGCTCAATTTTAGGATAGAGGAAAAGCAAAGATGGTAGAGGAATAGAGGAGAGAGCTGGAGCTCTCGAGCCCTTATAGCATCGTTGTCATCCTTCACGCGAGAACGATGTTAGAGTATTTGCCTCCCTCAAATGAGGGTCTAAAATCATCAATAAAACTAGGCAGACACAGTCACACAGACCAGTAAGTAATCAGGGTCTGTTGTAGCAAGTTTTACAAAGATGGTGAGTAAGGGAAAGTTCACAGGGAGGTTGGTTTAAAAATATGATAAATCTCCAGATCTGTATTAGATCTGGCACCCTAACTAGTGCTACGTTAGCTAAAAGACAGGGGAGAGGTTTAAAATAGATTGTCACTTAAATTAAGCTAAAATTAAACATAGACTAACTTGGATCGAGTTTAGGATCTTAAATCTAACAGGAGAAAGAGGTAAAAAAAAATAGAAAATTGAAAAGAGTAACTTGGAGATTGGTTTTCACTGAAATCAGATTCAATTAATTATGCTACAGAGGTTCAAAGCACACAATTGCCTCAATTGGCCATAAGCAAAGCTGCAGGGTATAAACTCCACTTCAAATCGCAGGATCCACCTGGTCTTAAGGCTATGATCCGTCCACTTTAATGGTCACAGACCATCCTATAGACTTTATCGAATCCATGGATTTGCAGCAGATGAATCCAATTGGAGCCTGAGCTTGGGCTAATCTTAAGGTTATGATCTGTCCACTTTAATGGTCACAGACCATCCTAGGGATCTCCTCCAAAGCTAAGGCCTCAATTAGAGCAATTAAAATCACTACAGATGCTATAATTCCCAGGTCACAGACTCAAGGAATCACAGGAGTATCAGATCCAGGGAGATCGAGTGGTATCCAAGAGGCCAACCAGTTAAGTTGGTGAGTTGATCTACAGACTCCTCTACACAAATCCGATCGATCACCAAATGGAACAAAAGGAACTTTAAATCTAATTAAAGCATTAAAAACATCATTAACATTGTAATCAACGTCACTCTATAATGGAAATACTCTCAGATCTGTAGTCTGTGCAGCTAGGAACCTACAATAGCACTCTTAACCTTACCCAATTACAGATCTAACTTCTCTCCTTGCTACTCTAAGGGAATTAGCCAACCATGGTTGGGCTAAAGGAGGGAAAGTAGAATTTCTCTGCAAGCTCTAATCTTCAGAATTTGGTTCAGATCTCGATCTCCCCCCAATTGAAATTATGGTCTCTATATATAGCTTTCTCCTCTATTTTTCCTGCCAAAAATCTCTTCTAGAAGGTCCTCAGAGTTTGTTAGAGTTCTGTTAGAGCACGTGGGTCGGTTAGGGTTTCTTAGGGCATCTTTTGGAACCATCGTGTCGGTCACCAAATCACAACTTATGCATAACTAAATTTCTACACACGATTTCGACAGGTTCAGGAAGCTTTCGACAGGTTCAAATAGAGCTTTTTGGTCCTTTCGCTAGGTTCTCAGATCTCTTCGATAGGTTCCGAGAGGATGAGCCTTCCCTTAGAGTTCTAGCATTCTCAGTCCTTGGTCTGGAGTATTCGACAGGTTGGAGGGACTCTTCGACAGGTTGGAGACCCATTTCGATAGGTTTCGCTTTACATGTCATCATTTCGATAGGGTTGCTCTCACTCCTATCAACAAGCTCAACTACCCTTCGATAGGTTCTGTCCAGCGTCTTCATCTCAATAGGTTTTAAGAAACCATTCGATAGGTTCCCTTGACGCCTCAAGTACGTTTTCGATAGGATGGTTTCTTCTTTCCTTTCAGCTGCTCGATAGGTTCTGAGATCCTATCGAACTCCTCAATCCACATGAATTCATCCTTCTTTTACCTTAAGATCCTGTCGAAACTTCTTCAACTACACGAACTCTTCCTTTCTTTGCTTTTAGCTCCTATCGAAGTCTTTAGGTGACCAATCGATAGGATGTTTTCAACCTATTCTCACTTCCTTCGCCTTGCCCTATTGTAGCCATGCGCTCCAATGGTTCATTGATGTGCTACCCTCTGGTGTGTTGTTGCTGCGTTTGTCTTGTGCTAAGAGATGACCCCTTTTTGGGCATTCTTGAGTGGTTTTCTGCATTAGTGCCCTCTTTTATTGTTGTCTATAAAATGCACTTGACAGAGGCTTATTAGTGTGCTCACAGGTCTATCAATGGTTAGGCTAAAGGGTGAAAAGTGGTATTTTTCACCACTTAACACACCCCCAAACCTACACTTTGCTAGTCCCTGAGCAAAGGAGAATAATAAAAAATAAAATTAAAATGCCACTTTCGTAGGGAGCACGGATGCATTTAGCATATATACCAAGCCTTTTAAGCCCCTAGGTGATCCCTAGTGGAGGAGTGAAGTCTCCTGAGGGTTTTCAGTGAAGGTACCCACAAACTTCTCCAATAAAGTTAGTTAATAGTAGTACATCCTGCTAAATAGAGTTTCAGTGAACTAGTATAAATTCTCATCATGTCTTTTCAGTTCTAGAGAATTTTTAGTAGAAAAATCACCAACTTAAAACATGAAGTTTTGCAGTAATTCCTTCGTCATCAATTGGTTCATGTCAAGACATTGTGTCTGAAGATTGATGCATGGCTCACCTTTCACTTGAGAATTCTATTTTGATACTACCCCCTCAAATTGGATTTCAGGGCCAAGTCTCACCAGGGCTGTTAACTCACAACAAGAGCTCAAGAGCAGTTACAGTCCTCAAATAGGGCTATAAGCATGAGCATATGCATTGCTCTAATTTATGAAAATTTCTAACTCTTTTCACCATAGATTAGAGATATCTTTATCTCCACATGACAACTCAATCCATTCCAGATCAGTAAGGTCTTTTTATTGGGTTGTAATGTGGCTTAGGGATGAGGTTTGTAAAAGAATGAAAGGGTAAAAGGGATTCAAATTGAGAAATCAGTAAAGGTAAGGAGGTGGTCTAGACAACACCTTCTTCATTTCAGCACAATTCCATCTATTTCTTGAATTTTTAGAGCCAAAGTGGCCAGCTTCTTCTCTTCCTTTCAATCTTTCAATGAAATGACTTCTCTTTCTCATTCTTTTGCGTTTCTTTTTTTTTTCTTTTTTTTTAAAAATTAAATCGAAATACCATAAATACCACCAACTGTGTTTTTCTTTCTTTCAACCAGATTTAACACCTTGCTCCTCTAACCTTGCTTCTCCTTCCTCTTCCTGATTTAAATAGGTCAAAAGGTTTTGGGTTTAAAATTTTTGATTTTCATCAAAGAAAATTGGGACTTTTAAGGCTCAAGTGGTGTGCATCAAGGGTAGTTCAAAGGTGGGACATTTTAAGCTCAAACTGACCAAGGGATGGCCTTACTTCATGTCCTCAATGTCATGAATGCTGTCAAGCTGTTTCAACTTGAAATTGCCTAACTTCTAGTGATTAGAATTAGATCCCATCAGCTCTTAGAGCAGAAAAATTGCCAAGGCACTCTTCAAAGAAACTTTTTCAGGCCCAAATCTCACTGGGTGTGACCTTCCATCAAAATTTTCAGGGGTATCCACCATCTTCTCTTATTTCAGGTTTACTGCACATCAAAATTATTTTTCACAAATTGTTGACATTTGCCTCATGAAGTTTGTTGGACTACAACTTATTTCAGTTTCAAACAGTTCTTTTTAATTTCCTCTTTTTACAAAAATGCCATTGAGAAATTACTCTAATTAATTCCAAACACTTCTTTTTAGCCTAGCTGTACCAAAATTAACTAATGGCATACATGTCATACCCTCAAACCAAAACTAAACAGTGTCCAACTGTTGACAGCATGAAATTAGGGGAGAGGCATGGGGGGAAAAGAGATACAGAAAAACTACATGAAAACAAAATGTATTAAAATGTCAAATATATACATGAGAAAAGTGAGGAAGAAACTAAAATAACAAGCTGCCATAGCTATTTATAGGTATCATCTGGCCAATCATAAAGGTCAGCCAGGTTTTTCAGCTCATCCTTGGATAAGGGAGCTTTTCCTTTAGATTTAGCCTTCGGTTGTGACCTCTTTGGTGCCTCCTCAGACTGGGCAGCGGGTTGTTTTCCTTTGGGATCAACAGCAGCAACAGAATCAGAATCTGAATCGAACGAAAAAGGGCAGTGGGGTCCAATCCGAGAGCCGCAGCAGTCTTCCTTCTTTTCGCCTTTGATAGTAAGGTGAAAGAGGTATCAGGTTGGGTTGGGGGCTGGATGGGAGGAGCGTCTTTAGATCGGGCAGTAGGCTTCTTTCCTTTATTGACAGAAGCAGCCGAAGGAGTAGATCTTTTTACAGTAACTTTCTTCTTGGGGGGGGGGGACTTTTTGGTTTTGGAGGGGTAGGTTGAGTAAGGGGAGGCTCCTGGGCTGGAGGAGGGTGCACATCCACAGGGGGGGTGGGAGGTGGGTGAGTTGTAGAAGGGGAATAGGAGTGAGTGGAAGGAGGTATAGGAGGAGGTGCGGTGGCAAGAGGGGTAGGCTGAAATGGCTGAGAGGTAAGGGAAGCAACCTTTTTCTCCAATATGTCAATCTGTTTGGCAGCATAGAGCAGGTTGGCATTAGAGAGTTCTTTGGTGGCCTTAAGTATCTCTTGAGCATTGGCTAATTTTTTCTTGAGAAGCTTAGAATTCTTCTTCTCATATTTGGCAATGAGACTCTCAGCAACTGCCAATTGTTTTGCTGACTCATAACTAGTTAGGATTTCAGACCACCGTTGAGAGATATCGCAGAGTTGAATTCGGTGTTCCAATTCGATGTTGGCAATCCTCTCCTCATAAGAGGCCTCAATGGAAGCTCGAAGTGCAGCCATACCTCTCAGAACATCCCTGTGGATGTAAGGGTTGTCCCTCATGGCATACAGCAGGGTGAGGTAAGGGGGTATGTACATGGATTGTTTAAGGACAAGGGTGTAGTGGATGAAGAGGAGGGGGTGGAAAGAACCAGAGCATCCCAGGGATCAGTTTGGGTAGAGGCATCCTGGAAAACAGGTGGGGGGTGGTGAAGGGTAGAGGGGATTCAGCTACTGAGGAGGCCAGTAAATTTGGGGAGGAGGGTAAAGTGGCCTATGGTGAGGAAAGCATGGGGAGAGCTGATGCGGCCATTTCCTCAGGTTGGGCAGCTGCAGGGTGTGGGGTAAGTATAGGTGAAGCAGGAGGGGAGATGTGAGGGGGTTGAGGAGCGGAATAGGATGGGGTAAGGGTGGATTGAATTGATTGGAGACATGAGCTCATGAGGGTCTGGTTGTCGGTGTTGACAGTTCATAGGGACTGAATGGTTTGTAGGAGGGATAGAATTTGAGTGAGGGTGTCAGGCATGGTAGGGGTAGAAGGGGCCGGTGGTTGGACATGATGGAAGGGAGAAGAGGGTGCATGGTTAAAATGATGAGGAGTGGGGCATGGGGAGTCAGGAAGTGGAGTGTACTCATGAGTAACATCCTCCACAATTGAGGTCATGAGGGCCATGAACCCAGTAGTGGTTAACAGGTCCACGCCCTGTGGATGCAGAGGGGTTGGGGATGGGGGGAAATTAGAAATGGGTTGGGTAATGTGGGGAGAAGAAGTGGTAGGGGTAGGCTCGGAGGATGTGGGAGGTTCCAATATGTTAGGTTGGAAAACCTGAGAGGTGGTTGAAGTGAAAACAGGTTCTGAGGTGGGTGGAGAGAGGTTTGTTTGAAAAGGGACTGATACAAATGGAAAAAGCAAAGTAGGTGGAGGGGTAGGTAATGGGACAGGTATGGTAGGTGGAGGGGTGGATAAGGGTATCTCTACAAGAGTCTCTGCTGCCACGGTAGTGGGTGCCTTCTCAGCGCTTCCCTTCCAACTGGCTGACTCTTTTTAATCAAGGCGAGGCTGGTTGACCATTCTCGCTTTCCATACAATTTAATGGTCAGCATCTCCATTGGTTCATTTTGCTTGATCACATATTTTCCAATCTTGAGCAGACATGTGATGAGTCTGCAAAAAGGCAGACCTCCTTTAGCAAAAGCTTGCCTCTTCAGCACCTTCTCATTGATGTCCACCATTGTTTCAAAAATCAGCTTAGGTGCATTCACAAATTGCCCCTTTGAACAGAAGTATAGTGCATCCACTAAAGGGGCCCTTCTCTCTTGCAAATGGCCAGAATATCCTCAGCCCCAGGTACCACTTTCTTTGTCAGGTTTTGGTACCACAATTTGACCAACCTGGGGTAGACATTTTCCTTTAAGGGTGAAAGCAGGGGTAGTAGACCTTCTTTCTTCAAATATTCCAACGTCCCCTGGCACTCCCCAATGTTAGCAAAATATGCCAGATCAAAATCCGTCTCAGGAACAAGACTTAATTTTTCTACAAACTCATTGGGGGTAGTTAACCCTGCTAGCAGCTCCACTGGAAAAGCAGCTCTCATTAAGGTTTCTTCCACTATAGGCTCCTGAATCGCAACAGCTTTGGCTTTCTTAGCTTTAGGAGCCTTTTTGGGTGACATCTCAATGAGTTTCCTCTTGACAGGTGGTTTGTCAGCTGGCTTCGACCTCGCGGAGGATTTGGGGGTGGAAGCAGTTGCTCTTTGGCGTATGTTTGCTAGAGTTTCCTTTGGCTCATCCATTTTACTCTCGGAGATTAGTCACTCACCAACCTGGAGTGGAGCTTGAAGGTTAAAAATTAGAGAAATGATAGATTGATGGTGGGAAGGCAACTGACCTCGAAATGCCTAGGGTTTAACAAAAGTCGGGGGCAAAATGCTCCTCTGTGTAAGCTGAATGTACTGACAAAATGGCAGATTGAATAGTTGAAGGTTCGGCAAGGATTTAGTGGAGAAAGAGGGAGGCGAAAGAGAGAGGAAAGGAGATAGGGTTTTACAGAAGGTATGGAATGAGGCACAAATGACCTATCGACAGGTATATATGGGGTGAAATACGATTCTGATAGGATGAACTGGAAGGCGTCGATAGGTTCATGTGTCCCGTCGAAAGTATGGTAGACAAAACCTTAAAAGGGGATGATTCGATAGGATCCCGATAGGTGGGACTATCCTTTCGATCTTTTTAAACGACAGCTGAGTCTTCATTTCGATAGGTTCTCGATTGGTATCTAGAACCTATCGAAATCTCCATTTTGCTCTTTTTAACCGATCGAAAAGTTAGTTTCACCTGTTGAGAAGTTCAGTGCCTATCGAAACCATCAAACATCCTGCCGAAATCACCATGTGACCTATCAGAAGGTGAACTTGACCTATTGAAGACTTCTAAAAACCAAATAAGGTCGTATTTCTGGGCACTCGCAGTCTCAGTTCTCAGCTGGCTCTGTTGATGTGGTGCCCCATGATTTGATTCTCTTGTGAACAGCTCCCATTACCTCAGGACAACTGGAAATGACGGTCTAGTATTGAGCATGATAGTTTTATTGTTTTCTTTTTATTATTGCAAGGAAATAAAAAGAATCAAGTAACAACTAAGTAAACACCTAAAAATAAAGTATGGTACATATGATACATACTGGCTTCAGGGGCTAATCTGGAGGGTCTGGAAGGTCCACAATCTCCTCAGGCGCATCAAACTTGGCACCTTTCATAGATCTTTTCCTCAGCCAGTGTTCAGTCCCTGGGTACAGTTTTCCATCTGTGAACCAAGCATTGTCCTATACTAGCCAATGTGGATTATTATGCATCACTTTCTTTTGGGCATTAATGGAAAAGTAAGCCTCTTTAGGAAAGGGTTGATAGCCAGTGTTATACACATTCAGCTTAACCTTCATGTTTCCAAATGACACTTTCATGATCCCATATTTGCATTGTATGTGAGCATTGGCAGTGACCAAAAAGGGCTTGCCTAGAATCACAGGTATGGAAGAAGCACATTTGCTTGGTTCCATGTCCAATACCAAAAAGTAAGCAGGATAAAAGAATTTGTCAACTCCAACCAAAACATCTTCAATTATCCCCACAGGTTTCCTTTCAGATCTGTCAGCTAGCTGGAGGACCACATGTGTGGGCTTTAATCTGCCTAAGCCCAGCTTCTCATATACTGAATATGGAAGTAAATTTACACTGACTCCCAGATCTAATAAGGCTTTGTCAATGATGTGATCCCCAATGATGCAGGGGATTGTGGGGGTTCCAGGGTCTTGAAGTTTGGGGGGAGTTACAATAGACAGAACTTGCTTAACTTTTTTTGCTGAAAAGACCTTGGATAGGTGTATCCTAGACTGTCTTTTGTGGGTGCATAGGTCTTTTAAAAACTTGGCATAGGCTAGGACTTGTTTAATGGTATCAAGTAAAGGCAAATTGAACTTTACTTGCTTGAAAGTCCTCGTCATTTTCTCAATTTTTCCTTGCCCTTTATCAAAAGGGGAAGGTACTTGTAGTGCCTTAGGAAATGACAAATGTGGGATTGCTCCCTCACTTGCAGCCTTAGTCAATGGTCTTTCTTTTTGAGTTTTTTCTTTTCTTGAGGATCCTCATTATCCTCTTTATTCATCGCTGATTGTTCCTTCAAGTCCACCACTGGTGGTCTTTGTTGTGTGCTAGTAGAAATCACATCATTTTCTTCCTCCAAATTCCTACAGGCTCACAACCCACTTGGTTGTCCACTAGCTTACCACTTCTCAAAGTTGTAACAAATTTGGCTTCCTCATAGGTGGAGGAAACTTCACCCACTACAAACTGCCTTCGTGGATTGTCATGTGGCTGGCTAGACAGCTGACCAAGTTGGTCCTCTATCTTTTTGATGCTCTGGTTGTGAGAATGCACAGTTTGGGATAAGGTGTTCAAGCTCTGCAGTGAAGATAGAACTTATTCCTCAAAGGATGGTGCTCTCACAGCTGCAGGGGGTGCAGATTACTACATAGGAGGAGCTACAGGTTGGACCATGGGTTGCTGATACTAAGGCCTTGGGACATAATTTTCTCGATAGGGCTGAGCACTTCTGTAGGGTATGGGCTGCTGGGGCTGCTGTTGCTGGCTGAGGTATGCATCTTGTCGCCACCTTAGATTGGGGTGGTTCCTCCATTGATACCCAGCAGCAAGCTGCTGCCTATAAGACTGAGCCGCAGCCACATGCTCTATTATAAAATCAGGAAACTGGTCAGCAGATAGACATTCTTCAAGGGGATGAGCAGGGGACTGGCATATGGCACATGCCTCCTCCACCCTAGCAGCCACAGGTGACTGCAATGCTCCCATCAGCCTATCAAATTTTAGGGCTAGGCTGTCCACTTTCCTTTCCAACTCACTTGGCACACTCACTTCATATATCTTCCCTCTTGAGGTATTCTCCTTTACCAATTTAGGAGGCTCTTGATCGCTTGCTAAGGTTTCCCTTTGCATAGAGTTCTCACTAATAATATCAAAGAGCTCCCATGCCTCCTCAGTAGTTTTATGGAGATAGGTGCCACCACAGGAAGCATCTATCATATCTCTGCTTTTAGCATCAATTCCCTGATAAAAGCTTTGAACCAATTGCCATTCAGGGATTTGATGGTGGGGGAATTTCTTTAGGAGTTCCTTAAATCTCTCTCAGGATTGATGAAAGTCTTCAGTTGTATCTTGGGTACAAGAGATGATACCCTTCCTCAACTGACTGGTTTTTAACATAGGGAAGAACTTGGCCAGAAATTGACATTGGAGATCACTCCGGGACTGAATGTTGTTGGGTGGAAGCAAGGACAACCAGGTCCTGGCTCTGTCCTTCAATGAAAAAGGAAAGAGTCTCATCCTGGTGGATTCCTCCTCCAAACCTGTGATATTAAATGTAGTGCACAGTCCCAAGAACTCATCAATGTACTTGTAGGGGTCTTCTTTGGTCAGGCCATGAAATGAGGGCAGCATTTGAATGATGAATGATTTTATCTCATAGTTTCCCTGAGCAGCTGGGAAATGAATGCAGAAGGGGGAATTATAGACCCCTGGTGCATTAAACTCCTTAAGGGTTCTCGGCTGCTGTTGCTCACTCATTTTTATATAATCAAATGCAATAGATGTGAGTGTAGTTGGTCAGGATCTGAGAAGTCTTTCAACCTCTGGATTTAGTGGAATAATCTGAGGCTGCGGAGTTCTCCTACCAAACATACAACACTCAGATTCTGAATGCAGAACCGATCCTCAATACAACAAGCAGAATCAACCAAATTTTCTAACTACTCTAACAAAAATTATCAACAGATCTGAAAAATAATAGGGGAGTAGAGGGATGCAAACTACAGAGCGGTCTCCAGCACGATTCTCCTCTCACAGGTTGCCTTAGATCTGATGAAATGTACACAAAATATTGAAAAATAACGCAACTTACAAATGCAGTTAGTAAAAATCAAATAAAAACTACAGATCTATGATCAAAACTTAGATCTATCAATTTCTAAACACACCTCCCCGGCAGCGGCGCCAAAAACTTGTTGGAGTGTTTGCCTTCCCTCAAATGAGGGTCTAAAATCATCAATAAAACTAGGCAGACACACTCACACAGACTTGCAAGTAATCAGGATCTATTGTAGCAAGTTTTACAAAGATGGTAAGGGAAAGTCCATAGGGAGGTTGGTTTAAAAATATGATAAATCTCCATATCTGTATTAGATATGGCACCCTAACTAGTGCTACGTTAGCTAAAAGACAGGGGAGAGGTTTAAAATGGATTGTCACTTAAGCTAAGCTAAAATTAAACATAGACTAACTTGGATCGAGTTTAGGATCTTAAATCTAGCAGACGAAAGAGGTAAAAAAAATAGAAAATGGAGAAGAGTAGCTTGGAGATTGGTTTTCACTGAAATCAGATTCAATTAATTATGCTACAGAGGTTCAGAGCACACAATTCCCTCAATTGGCCATAAGCACAGCTGCAGGGTATAAACTCCACTTCAAATCGTAGGATCCACCTGGTCTTAAGGCTATGATCTATCCACTTTAATGGTCACAGACCATCCTATAGACTTTATCGAATCCATGGATTTACAGCAAACGAATCCAATTGGAGCTTGAGCTTGGGCTAATCTTAAGGTTATGATTTGTCCACTTTAATGGTCACAGACCATCCTAGGGATCTCCTCTAAAGCTAAGGCCTCAATTAGAGTAATTAAAACCACTAAAGATGCTGCAATTCTCAGGTCACAGACTAAAGGAATCACAGGAGTATCAGATCCAGGGAGATCGGGTGGTATCCAAGAGGCTTACCAATTAAGTGGGTGAGCTGATCTACAGACTCCTCTACACAAATCCGATCGATCACCAAATGGACCCAAAGGAACTTTAAATCTAATTAAAGCATTAAAAATAGCATTAACATTACAATCAATGTCACTCTACAATGGAAATACTCTCATATCTGTAGTCTGTGCAGCTAGGAACCTACAATAGCACTGTTAACCTTACCCAATTATAGATCTAACTTCTCTCCTCGCTACTCCAAGGGAATTAGCCAATCATGGTTGGGCTAAAGGAGGGAAAGTAGAATTTCTCTGTAAGCTCTAATCTCCATAATTTGGCTCAGATCTCAATCTCCCCCTAATTGCAATTGGGGGTCTCTATATATAGCTTTCTCCTCTATTTTTCCCGCCAAAAATCCCTTCTAAAAGGTCCTCAGAGTTTGTTAGAGTTCTGTTAGAGCATGTGGGTCGGTTAGGATTTCCTAGGGCATCTTCTGAAACCATCGTGCTGGTCCCTAAGTGCCTCGGGTTGCGTGCAGCAGGTCACCAAATCACAACGTATGCATAGCTGAATTTCTGAGAAGTTCTACACACAATTTCGACAGGTTCAGGAAGCTTTCGACAGGTTCAAATAGAGCCTTTTGGTCCTTTCGCTAGGTTCCCAGATCTCTTCGATAGGTTTCGATAGGATGAGCCTTCTCTTAGAGTTCTAGCATTCTCAGTCCTTGGTCTGGAGTATTCAATAGGTTGGAGACCCATTTCGACAGGTTTCGCTTTACATGCCATCATTTCGATAGGGTTGCTCTCACTCCTATTGACAAGCTCAACTACCCTTCGATAAGTTCTGTCCAGCGTCTTCATCTCAATAGGTTTTAAGAAATCATTCGATAGGTTCCCTTGACGCCTCAGGCGGGTTTTCGATAGGATGGTTTCTTCTTTCCTTTCAGCTGCTCGATAGGTTCTGAGATCCTATTGAACTCCTCAATCCACACGAATTCATCCTTCTTTTGCCTTCAGATCCTGTCGAAACTTCTTCAACTGCACGAACTCTTCCTTTCTTTGCTTTCAGCTCCTATCGAAGTCTTTAGGTGACCAATCGATAGGATGATCTCAGCCTGTTCTCACTTCCTTCGCCTTGCCCTGTTGTAGCCACACGCTCCAATGGTTCATTGATGTACTGCCCTCTGGTGTGTTGTTGCTGGGTTTATCTTGTGCTAAGAGATGACCCCTTTTTGGGTATTCTTGAGTGGTTTTCGGCATTAGTGTCATCTTTTATTACTGTCTACAAAATGCACTTGATAGAGGCTTATTAGTGTGCTCACAGGTCAATCAATGGTCAGGTTAAAGGGTGAAAAGTGGCATTTTTCACCACTTAACAAACGACTCCGGTGAGCTTCCGATAGCAAATGGGTTGTTGGATGGGTTCTAAACTCTAGGAAGCTAGAGGGTAGGAGAAGAGGACTAAGGCCTAGTTCCTACTAAAACCGAGAGATTGATGATGGAAATTGGGATTGAAAGAGATGAACTCGGTTATGGAATTTTATGGGTTTAGTGCTAAAATGGGAGATGGGTGATCACTTACTCTTTTCTCTCTTTAGGAAATTTTTCAAGCCTTCAATCCAAGGGGAGGGGCCCTCTATTTATAGGAAAAAGGGAGGTTAGGAGGCTACTTAGGTGCTAATTGGGTTTAGCAATTAGGTAATCTCCTAATCTAAGGTTTCCTAGGATTTTGAGATCTTGGAAAAGTGGGTAAGAGGCTTCAATGGTGGATGATAGGGTAAGGCTTTAAGTGGCACAATGGTTGCAAATAGGGTAATAAGGGGTGCAACAGTCTTAATGAAACCCATCCTATACATTGAGATGGTCAACAAGTCAAATCCTAAAAGTAAAATTTGAGCAAAAACCATCAGGTTACTGTATACATGCGCCAGGCAAAACTATAGTACCTGAAGGTTCAAAGTCCGCAGGGGGGCCCACCTATAATTGGCACAACTAATACATGCGCCAAGCCATTTCTAGGAAAAAAATGGCTTGGCGCGTGTATTACATGCGCCGGGCAATATCCTATAAAACTGCCTAATCTTTAAATCACCATAGCTTTTGATATATAACTCTGATTGATGCAATTTTTGGCTTGTTGGAAAGCTGGGGAAGTCGAATTTCCAATGGTATATAACTCAGCCCTAAAAAAAGTCAGTGTAAAGTTTGGTGCTGCTCTCTTTAACCACTACTTAGGAGGGTTAAAAACTGGCCCGAGAAGGACTCTAATGGGTCTGAGAAGGCTAGGATTGATTCCTAAGGGTTCGAGATGATTCCTAAGGGTTTTGAGATGAATCCTAAGGGTTTTAGGATGACTCTTAAGGGTTTGAGGAATGTTTTTGAAAGCTCAGGGTGCGCCTCTCTCGAAGTATGTCTCGATCAGGCCTTGGGCCAATTTTGGGTGTCTACAATTATATATGGCTGGAATATTTATAAGAAAGAAATTGCTGTTAAAATAAGACTAATTACATAAAGGTAAATCCTAGGAAAAATCTAGACACACACTAAACTAATACATTGGCAGCAACGTCCGAGAGGAAATATTCTTCGATAAAGATTGGCCCTCGGCTTCTGTCCACCGTTAATCAGAATCTCGTCATCTTTACGTCAAAGGGAGCATCAACCTTTGTAAGGTTGCTACTCCAAGAGTTGTCAGAACACTCCCCACTGCCCTTCCAAAATCTCTCCCCCCAAATAGAGCACACCACGGAGCTTCTTTTGGAAGAAATGCAATACCACTGCGGTGCATCTGTGAAGCGTGGGGAAGTGAACACATCTCTGGACCACCCTTCACCTATACTACTCCCTTGCAAAGACTATATGAAGAGAATGCACATAGTTGGTAGGAAGAGTATGAGCAATGGAGATGGGTGACGAGAAAATCAAAGATGGGATGGGAGATGACACTGGAAATTACAACCATCCTTGTTGTAAAGGAACGTGCATTCAGGGTGGGTTGTGAAGGTATACAGGTTAGGAAGTGGGGGAAGATGGTTTCTTCGAATGTGGTGTTGGATTTGGGTTAGGTTTAGGGTCAAGGGTAGTCTCAGTGGATGATTCAGCATCAAGTATAGGTCGTTGGCGTTTTAGATCTTTTACTTTCTTTATTATAGCCAGGAGCTCGACCTTATGTATTTCAAGGATTTTATCAAGTCTTTTACTGAAATAACTTGGTTTATGCTCTTCCATCATGAGGTTTTAGGGTTAAGGATGGAGGAAGAAGAAAGGTTATGGGATGGTTTTGGTTTGTGGATGGGTATGGATTTATAGTGGAGGTGTAGGCTTTGAACTGTCACTTTGAGTTAAATGCTGAGGTATAGGTTTTTAGGCTTGGGTAGTTGGCAAGTGGCAAAATTGAATGCATTGTATGTCCATTTCCTCTACAAATTTAAATGGGTTTGAATTCCAATGTGACCGATAAGATTGATCACAGGGTTCTATTCCCCAGAATTGTCGTTTGTAATTCTGGACAACAATTACGAGACTCTTCTACACTTCAAATCGTACTCGCTACGACTTAGACTCTATACTCACGAGAAATCATAAATCCATGTGCTCCAAGTGTTTTAAAATAAAGAACAGAGTCATTACAACTCAGTGCAATCTTATACCTTATAAATCGTAGAAGACTCTCTTCAACACTATTTATGTACATATGTTACAAGTGTTTGCTACGGGTGAGTCGATAGCTCGACAGGTTCATGAGGAACTCAATATAGGTTATGGGAAGTTGATGTGCCTCCCATAAAGATATGTCCTCTTGGGGTATCAACTGCATGTGAAGGAAGTACATTACTCTCTTTCTCAAAATGGGTTAGTTGCTTAATTTGAGTTTCTAACTTGACGATAGATTGTCAAAGATGGTTGAGTAACTGGGTCTAGATGTGGCTATGTTGCACCCAGCTCTCGGCTATTTGCAATAAGGCATTCTCATTAGCAGTGTGGTCTTTGGCTTTTGTGGGGTAAGGAGAGACAGTTGGACATCGGGAAACTACTTGAGTTGGGCCATGGTTAGGACCACAAGCTTCTCCTTTCTGAGATGTTGGACACGATTTTATACCCACCAGGGATTGAACTTTTATTTTCCAAAGTTCCTGCTTCAGAAAACTTTTCATCAATGACTTTAATTTATAATACCTTCCTTGCTTAGGAAGTATATTTGTAAAAGTCTCCAAATCAATCTCACCCGATGCATGGGGTTGCACTGGTTCCTCGTTAAGGGTCTCAAAGAGTTCCCAAGCTTCTTCTGCTGTCAATTTATGAAACATACTCACAGGCCACATCAATCCTATGTCGGGTTGCATCATCAAGCCCTTCATAGAAAGTGCACAAGTTTTCAGTGCACAATCCCATGGTGAGGGCACTTGTGCAGAAGATCCTTAAGAAAATTCCAATACTCCTAAAGAGATTCATCCGGGAATCAATGGAATGTTATGATAAGGTCCCGAATTTTACTCAACCTACAGATTGGAAAGAATTTAGTGAGAAACATACATTCCAATCCTTCCCAATCAACAATCGAATTATGAGTCAAATAGGTTATCCACTGCTTTGCTTCATCTCTAAGGGAATGTGCGAATAGTCTCAACCGAGTGGCTACTTCTGTTAAGTTCTTAATTTTGATGATAGTACATATTTTCATGAACTTATTTAAATGCAAATAGGGATCTTCATCCATTAGCCCATGGAAAGTCGAAAGTATTTGAAGCACATTGGGCATAATTTCAAAAGTCTTATCATCGACTATAGGGTGTATTTGAATACATGGGGGAGGTGTAAGAGGTGTTAGAGCATAATATTCCGTCATTGTTTTAGCCACATAATGGTCTTTCTCTGCCATAATGAAGTTAGGACAGAGTAAGCTGGCTAAAGCAGTTATGTTAAATATCTATTTAATTTTAATTTTATCTGATTTTAATTCTAGAAAGTAGGGAGAGACAACAAATCTAAGCCTTGAGCTTCTCTGATCAGGGGAAGTTAAAACTCTGATTCATCACTCCGAATAATCCTGCAAAAGGTTTTAGAAGTGATTAAAGAAAATATAAAGAAATATGAAAAGAGAAAGATAAATACTTATCTTCCTAAATTAATATATTAAAACGCTATCCCCGGCAATGACGCCAAAAACTTGATTGGAGCTTACTATGTATATCTAATTAAGTCTTAACCTATTGCAAGTGCACAATGGAAATTGTAGAGCTAGTATAGGATCGTTCCCACGAAGATAGGTTTACTATATTAATTTAGTTTTCTAAAAACTTATACTTATCTTTTAAGTTCCTAAACTACTGGAGAAATATGAATAAAGAATTGTTTCTTAATCTAAATTGCAGAAAATAAATCCTAAATTTTCATACTTCGGATTATAGTCGTCAATCACAATCTTCAGCTATTGGATATTTATAAAATTAAATAGTACAGTTACACTATATATCAAGTTCCTAGCATTGGGCGTCAATCAATACTAGATTCCTATCAATACAGATTTAATCTAATCTACAATCTCCTAAAACTTGGGCATCAATCAAATTCTAGAAAATTAAAGATGGAAAAGTAAAACCGTTACACTAATCTGCAAACTTCAACCTGAGTCGTCAATTCAAATTAAAATTCGAAGATGTTTACAAAGCAAGAAATTACATTAAAATAAATCTAAACTAGAAAGCAATAAAATTATATCTTTCACCCCTTAGCCACAGTCATTAATTACTTCTGAGAAGCTACAAATATCTACTCTAATCTTCAACTCTCAATTACAGTCGTCAATTGCTCTTGAGAAACCTTGGATATCTAATCTATAAAGTAATAAAAATCTACTCTAAGTTGATGAGAAGAAAACCTAATTGCAGTCGTCAATTGATGCTGAGAATTCCTTCGATGTTTATTCCTATATCGAGCCCTCTTATTTATAGATCATAAGTGGTCGGTTTACAGAGATCTAATTCTAATGAAAGAAACTACTAAAAATAAAAGTATCCTATTATAACTCTAACTCCTAATTTTATACCTCCTTGCTTTGAATAGTTGATCTGCTTCTAGAGTGTTCTCTGATTTTTGAAAAAAGAGTCCTTTAGGAATCTTCTTTCATCAATCTTCTTAGATCCATGAGTGGCCAAACTTCTATTTCAAGAATTCTTCTAAGTATATGCATGGCGGTGTAGAGCTTCACATGATCAGCAACTTCGGAAGGTGTTTTCTTTGGAAAATCGTAGATTACGCTTCTCTATTCTATGATTGTTCGTCACAGCTTCCTATAGAACGATTCTTTATTTACGATTCTTCAATTCTCTTGTATCGTACTTTACTCTTGAGTAGCTTTCTCTTATAAAATCGTAAATAACGATTTTTCACTTCTTCCCAGTACTTTGTTTCGCAAAATCGTAAATTATGATTTTTCATCTTTTCAATAAGTGATAAGTCGTCTTTTATATTCAATCATCTTTTTATTGCTTTATAAATTCATTTTGAAGAATATTAACACTTTTGCTCTATTTTGCAGATTTTCCTTAATATCTGCACATCGTTAGCTTGTTAGTAGCAAACTAGGGTCTAGCATCACTAAGTTAAGGGTGATAAGTTGGTAAATTATGTGACTGATCAGTCGAAAAGCGGATCCATGGTCATACAAAGATGTTTAAGAGGATCACAATTCAATTTTGGACAATGGACCATCCTCGGGAAGGAGAAAACAAGTGAATTTTCGGGCCTTAGAGGCCCCACATTGCTAAGAAAGCACCTAGCGTATGTAATACACACGCTAGTTCAAAATCTCCCAGATTTTTCCTAGCGTGTATATTACACATGCTAAGCCAAAGAGCCGCAGAAAATGCTTAGCGTGTATATTATACACGCTAGGCCAAAAAATCTCCAGAATCGCCTAGCGTATATATTACACACGCTAGGCCAGCAGACCTGAGCAAAAGAGGAAAGAGAGATAGGGGGAGTAGGAGAGATTCTTTTTATCTTTCAGCCAGTACTTTGACCAGCCCACTTGCGCTTATTCTCATTCAAAAGAACCCCCATATCACGAGCTGGGACACTCAAAAGTTCACCATCTAACCTATTTGGTGGTTTTTTTTCCTCAAATACCCTCCACACAACAAACATGCGGGGTTTGGCTATTCTAATTCAAGTACACGACCCAAGGGTCATTGTCCCATATTTCAAATACAGGGCCTCTCCTGCAGATAATTGACCACATCACATCTAGAAGAGATATGACAGAACCAAAAAGGGCAAAACCAAGAACATTCATTCTAAACAAACCATCCAAATATGTTCAAACATTTATATTACATTTATTCCTGAAAAAGAAAGTGTTCAAAGTTTCAAATATCCGTCCAAAAACAAAAAATTAAGATGCTCCTAATCAGTGCCCCTAGTCTTCTTTCGCCTGCGTGAGGTAGACTGATATGTCTGGACGTCCCCCACCCGTGACCACGCCTGGGATAGCCTGCTGAGTAATGAGCACAACTCCTTTTCACGAGCCCGCTATAAGCATCACACCAGGAAGTCAGCTACGACCAGTCAAAATAAAGACAACAAAGCAATAAGCAGAGCCAATCAGTGTCATACTTACCACTTCCACATCTCTAAGGCTAGTGATATGATGGTAATATTCTGCCTGGTTGACAGCCGACTCGTAATCCTTCAGGAAAGAAGAAAGAGAGAGAAGTCAGGAAAATTAAAGCAAGAGCAAGTGTCCCTAAAAGAAATATACTGAAAAGAAAGCTCACCCTTGAGACCAGCTCGTGAGGAGGAACCCTAATCGCCTCAGTAGATAGACGGGCCTACTCAGTCACATCCGCACACGGGCCTGAGAGGAAGGCATCATCAAAATGCCTAAAAGTCTGTTGGGTCTCTACAGTCAAGCTCCCTGAGGCCCCCGTACCAGAAGGGTCTAAAGATCCAGTGCCTGGTGCCTCAGCAAGACCCTCTTCTGCATCATCCTTGTCAGAATCATCTCCCCCATCAAACTGAAGAAAGAGGCAGAAATCCAGTCAGTAAAAAAAAATCAAATCAAGAAGGTAAGGAACCCATATATAGGAGAAATGAAGAGGAGGACTGAGACCGTGAGCCTCCAAAGGCTAAAAAGTTAGCACTAAGCACGAAACATGGGAGGATGGACCAGTAGGGAAGGGACTCATACCACATCTAATACCCCCATGCTCAAAGAGGCCATCAACGGGAATCCCATGACGAAGGAGCCCATGTGCGAGCTCCTCAATCGCACCCTCTGGTGACATAATATCCCTGGGAGGACCCCGCGACACTGTGAAATAATCCCAGTACTGATGCACCATCCTCTCCCTCAGGTAATACGCTCTGACTCAGGAGTCATAGAAGAAGATGATATGGCAGTCAACAAATAGTTGGAACTGGCCCACGGTCGCTTGATCCCAAAAGGGAGAACCAACGTAGGGATCGAAAGTGATCTACCAGGAAAGGAGAAATTCTATTAGTCGATCAATACCATCAAAATCCCAGGGAAAATAAAAAGGGAGGAGGAAGTATCGATACCTGCTCTGGGATCATCTAATTGAGACCTCAAGCCCAATTCTAGATGCTTCATCCTTAGGTTCTTGCAATGATTCTTTTGCCAACTGCTCATTAGGGGGTACATAAACTCGTCGGAGAAGAGGAGGGGGCGGCCCGGCTGAAAGTGTAAATATCCCCAAACTTGGAAGGATGAGCAAACATGAAAAACATGTCAAAGTCAAGCTAGATAATGAACCGAGATAAATAAAAGAGTCAATGGGTTACCTCTATCGCAGGCCAAAAGGTAAGAACAAAAGCCACATCCCCGACCAAGGCTCGAGCCAAACTGGCCATCAACACATCGTATATGGCACCACCCCAGTCATACCGATGCACATTCTCCCAATTCCCCATAAGACCGAGAAGGGACAGCGAGACCCAGCCACCACTAGCATTGGTGAAAAGAGTCTTACCTAGAAGAAAGAGGAGTGAGATACGGGCCAACATCAATGCACGCTCGGGCTCAATAACAACGTCCATGTCCGACTGGTTCGGATCCACCAACTCATCAGTATCAAACAGGTCCGCCAGCCAGGATAGCTTGACCTCGGAACCAGTCATATTTTGGGAAGAAGGGTACTCCCCGATCAATTGCATCACCTCTACATGATCTGGTATGCGGGGGCTAACCACTAGTATCCCTCTTATCCCGATCCCTATAATCATCGACCGGTCCACTTAGGTGATGGTCATCTCGGCCAAAAACATGTGGAAGGTCATCGTTTTAGGCCGAAACTGCTCCACCAAGGTCTTCACATAGGCCATGTCGCCCTTCATAGCGGGGCATGACAGGAAATCCCCAAAGCCAGCCTGAGCCAAGAGGAACCTCACGACCTGAGGGAGATGGGCGTAGAGGCGTTGGAGGTCGAACTAACCTCTGCGGAACATGATCGGAGGTAAAGGCTACAACAAAAGGATTAAAGAGTGTTAGATCCTGAAACAAAGAAGCCCACACAAAAGGAAGCAACAAGGAATTTTCTTTACCTAGCCAGCAATCCCAAAGTTAGAAATGTGGGTGTACTGTTGATGAAGTAACCCACTGCGGGCTGCTTCGCCCTGCATCTCATACCAAGTCCGGGAGGATTGCTACTCCTAAACAAGGCGCTCCCCTCCGACACCATAAATTACATCTGGACAACCCTCATGGCCCTGGTCCTCTTCACTCGACATCCTAAGAAGGGCACAAGTAGCAAGTATTAGGTGAATATAAGCAAGTGGAAATCAAGTGCTACAGGCCTAAGGATGGTAAATATGCTCCCTTCATTTAGTTTTTCATACACCCTCCAAAAAAATATTTCTCATTGCAAATAAAAAAAAGAAGACAAAAAAGAAGAAAAAAAGAAGAAAGAAAAAAGAAAAGAAAGAGAAAAAAGTCAATCATAATCATCATCATTTCTGAAAAGGCGTTGAAAAAGGCAATCCCATAATGGTCCCCGCATTTCAAACATAGGAAGAGTCTCATTTTTCAAAAAAAAATCACAAAATTTTTGGTTAAAATCCCCACGATACATATACGGATTATGGGTGGGGATGCATTCATAGAAAAACCATCATTTTCTCCGCGATTTTAAAACAAAACCCTAGCCACGTTGGTGTGGAGGGAGATCAAGCATGTCAAAAGCCATTTTCCAAAGGAAATTTGGTGCAAAAATAAAATTATACATTCAATTTTGAAAACAAAAATTCATGCATGGATACAACAACCATGAGATAGATCATAGAAAATCATCTAGATCCAAAAAAGCCCTAATCACACCAACAAATAATCCAAAAAAATCTAAGAAAAAAGAGAAAAAGAGGAGTAGGGCTCCATTTAATCAAGTTTCCTAATCAAATCAAGCCGATGCACATAAAATCAATCAAATAGATAATAGACAATCGCATTTACAAAGAAAATCATTCATTTGTTATCTAAATACAAGAAATCCTAGCCAAAATGAATTAGAAATCAGAAAATTTAAAGAACAAAAAAAGGATTTAAAATGATTACCTTTGTTGAAAAATAAACCCTTGATCTGGTATAGGATGCACATTTAATCGGCGATGTTGAAAACCGGCGCGATGTCGGGGTTCGAATCGAATCAATGGAACCCTAGGAGGATATCCTAATTTGGTTAAAGAGAGGGGGGAAATGAAAATTTTGAAACATACCCTTTTTTGCTCGGGACCGTTTTAAGCCTAGTGTGTATATTACACACGCTAGGCTTAAAGCCTCCCCCACTCATGAGATTCTCCTTTTTTTTATGTATGCACATAGGTGTGCCCAAAATTAGAGAAAATAAGGAAAATGTTGCACATATTCCCAAAAAAATGTATCAACCTTCATTTGATCCGCTCGGGAACGATGCTAAAATAAAAGTGTTTAGAGGTCAATGAGCACGCTCAAAAACCTCGAACAAACATCAAAACTAAAAAAATACATATATATATATATATACATATAATGTCATAAGCATAAAAAAAAATATGGCTGAAGGAAAATGTGACACACACTCCCAAAAAGAGTTGCGACATCAATATTCGCTCCACTAGGATAGTAGTGCAAAATTATTTTCGAGATCATTAGGGTTCGCCCAAAAATCTCGAACCCTGCTTCGCGCAGCAGCACCCGTGGCCATTCAAATGAGGCAATCAATGCCTCATATGACTGGACACAAACTGTGGATCTTCACGTCTTTGTCTCTGGCCTGTCTTTAAGTATGGGTCGATCACCCCCTGCTCGCGGGGCTATTTTATTTAGAATGAAATTTGAATATCAAACATCTTCAATCATATTGAGAAGCGGATATTTTTCCTAGCATATTGGGCTTTCGCAACTCGCACCATCTTGGTCATACACAGTAATGCCGCTAAGTGCTTGGGGGCCGATAGCTTTGAGGAAAGGACATTTTTTTCAGACATACAGGGCTTTCATATACTCACCATGTTACCATCCGATGTTTGAGGTTCGTTTTGAATATGGCGGACCCGTTAGTGTGCCTTGGGCCTCTTTAGATGTCTTCTATTTCTTTGACATTCTATCATTAGTGATCGGATACCAAAGAGGGACATTTGTAGACACCCAAATTTAGCCTAAGGCCTGATCGAAACATACTTTGAGAAAGGCACACCCCCTGAGCTTCCGATAGTATCTCCTATACCCTTAGAACCCTTCCCAGTCAACCCTACACCCTTAGAACCTTTCCCGAGTCCGTTTCAAACCTCTTCGTGCAACAAATGGAGGGGGGTATGCCAAAGATTTTAGATACCTCTCTGGGATTCAAACCCTATAACTTTGGAAAGAGGATGTTCTCAGCTTTCCAACGAGCCAAGAATCGCTTGAATTTGAGTCATACACCAAAAGTTATGGTGATTCGAATTTGGGGCTAAAGTGTGGCCTTTTTGCCTAGCGTGAATAATATACATGCTAAGTCATTTCTGAAGGAATTTTTCCTAGCGTGTATAATATACACGCTAGGCCAATTTGGCCTTCTTCCTCCCAAGTGTGGGCCCCACGATGGGCTTTGAACTTCTGAGGAGTACAGTACATATGCCTAGTGTGCACGCTAGGCGTAGCTACAGTACTTTTTGGATTTTGCCCAAATTGCACTTTTGGGGTTTGACTTATTGACCATCCCCATGATTAGGGTGGGTTTCTTTAGGATTTTCCTCTAGCCTTTTGAAACCCCACCTTATCATTTACCATTGAACCCCCATTCACACCTATCCATAGCCTTGAAAACCCAAAATCCTTAGATTAGGATTACCTAATTGCTAATCTCATTAGCATTTAAGTACCCTATTAAGTACCCTCTTAACCTATCCCTTCTCTATAAATAGAGAGGCAACCCCCCTTGCTAATGGCTTGAAAAATTTTCCCAAAGAGAGAAAAGATTAAGAGACATCCTTCCCCCCTTTGGTGCACCAAACCCATACAAATTCCAGATTTGGAAACCATCCCTTAGCCCCCATCTTTCATGATAAATCCCTTAGCCTAGGTGAGAACTACCCCCTAGCCTCCTACTTCTACTTCTTATCTACCTAGCCTTAGAGATAACCCATCTTTCAACCGGTTTGTAATCGGAAGCTCACCGAAGCTCTCTCACATTAGGACGCACAACTGTGCTAGAAGGGCCCGAGAGCTCCGGCTCTCCCCTCTTTTCCTTTGCCTCTTAACTTTTCCTCCATCCTAGAATTTAAGCTGTTATGTCACCGAAATTTTGATGATTGAGAGGGGCTTAAATAGGATCTGGGTGCCTTCAGGCAAGAGGAAGTGCTATTTTCTTTGCTTATTTTCTTTTTATTTGGCCATAAGTAGAGACCGCTTACGAGCGGGTTGATCGGGTGCCTAAAACCTTCCCGATCGATAACCGAAGCCCCTACCCAAGAGCCTTTGGCGTTAGATTGGTGAATTAGAGTCATATTTTCACACTTTGGTGCTTCTAATATTTATTTAGGTTTCTCAGGACACCAAAAGCTTCGAGTGACGATTCTAGTCTTATCAAGAGTACATCTTCGCGACGAACTCGCGAGAGCCCACGGTTGCACAGATGAGCGGGCAAGTAAATCTTTGATAGGAGCATTTGATGGCATATTTCATCCATCCAAAATTTCTACTATTTTTTCGAGTTTGGATGGACAGGTTGGCATGATGGTAAGCCCTCAACAAACGCGAGATTACCTAAAGAAGATAAGAAATAAGAGTAACATCCATCCGATGTGCATGACCGCAATGAAGACCTTCATTGATAAGAAGAATAAAGAAGATGGTTTCTTCTTTGAAGCTAAACTAGAAGAAGAATATTGTATGTGTAGTATATTTTGGGCTGATCATAGGTCACAAATTACGTATCAACATTTCGGTGATGTGGTGATATTCAACACCACTTACAAAACAAATAAATTGCTGCTACCTTTCGCCCATTTACGGGGGTCAACTAACAGACGACGATTTTTAGATGTGCATGGTTCACGGATGAGACGGATGAGACATTCATTTAGTTGTTTAACGCGTGGTTGAAGTGCATGAGTGAAAAGAAACCTAATGCAATCATCACCGATCAAAGCAATGAGATGAGCAAGGCCATCTCCGAAGTTCTTCTGGGGACCACGCATCGCCTCTGCATATGGCACATAGGGAGGAATTAATTGAACCATCTCTGTCAACTAAAGCTAAGGTTTGTGAATTTTAACAAAAAGTACAATCAGTGTAAGTTCAGTCAGACGGTTAATGATTTTAAAAGGCGATAGGCAGAACTGGTCGAGGAGTTTCAATTACAAGACAATGCTTGGTTCAAATAAATGTACGCTCTTAGAAGGAAATGGATTCCTTGTTACTTGAGTGATACCTTTTGGGCCGACATGACCACTATGTAACATAGTGAAAGTATAAATTCTTTCTTTGATAAGTATGTCAATGCCCAGACGAGTATGACAGAATTTTTCAAGCAATACGATCTTGTGGTCCATTCTCGTCGCGATAAAGAAAATAGGGAGGATTTTGTCTCAATGTCTATGACACCGGAGCTCTTGTTCGAAAATTCAATCGAGAGGCATGCCGTTACTGTGTACACAAGAACTATGCTCAATAGATGCCACTCTGAGTTTCAAAAGTTTGCCTCTTTTAAGTCCCAAAAGGTGGTCGATGAGGAAGTCGGGCGGTTATTGTATACCAAGTGAGTAGAAGTGGTGGGGATGGCATGGAGGATAGCGGTCGAACATTCAAAGTTCGTTTCGAATGTCGAGATGCCATGACCACTTTTGATAGAAAGCACTTTCAGACATAAGGTTTGTTGTGTTCTCACATCTTCCATGTTTACTTCAAGGAAGAGGTAGGCCAAATTCCTTCTAGGTACATTCTACCTCGATGGGCGAAAGATGCTAGATACAGTACTATAGATATCCCATTTTCACCCTCTCATAGTATACGAACACGCTCGATCAACCTTAAATCATGCCCATGACTCTCGGATAGGGATCGATCTCTCCAGAAGCCTTAAAACCCTAAGCACGGGGCCTATATATACTGAAACAATAGTATATGGTTGAGACCTGGACTAAAACCTCAACTCACAGGCTTGGACCCAACCCAACCTGAGAAGACCCCAAATTACGCGCTAGCACATAGGCGAGCAATTCGATTGCGCACATCACTTGTGGCACGTAATTGATCCTACTTGGATCAGGTTCCCCCTTCCTACGGACCGCCCTAAGAGTTGAATTACATGCCTGTTCTAGGGTGCGCAATTCAATTATGCACATCACTTGTGGCGCACAATTTGTCCCACTTGGACTAGGTTTCCACCTTTTGTGGACTGCCTGAGGACCCTATTATGCGTCTGTAATAGGGCGCACAATCGATTACACTCTTCCCCATAGGTGCGCAATTGGTGCAAGTTGGACCAAGACTCAAAACCCTGTGACTGCCTGAATTCCTCAATCGCACGCTAGACTCCCCTCGCGCAATTGGATTACGTGCACTTCGTGTGACGTGTAATTAGTTCCAAGAGAGTTGGAACTGGGATTCCCGACTAAGCTAGTCAGTCGGTCACCCTCGAGTCAGTGACCGACTCAAAGATGGATTACGCGCTTAGTAGCTTGTGCGTAATTCAGTTAAGTGTTCTGGTGGTTGCGCACAATTCGCCAATTGCGCACTTGCCCCCAGGCGCGTAATTAGCCCTATACCTATAAAAAGCCCCCTACCCCATTGACCAAACTCACCAATTCACTAATTTTTCTTCTCTTTCTCAAGCTTAGCTCTTCTTAGAAATTTCTAGGTTCTCTCTGGGGCTCACAAAGAAAGGGGTTGAGCTACTCTTCTAGGCTTCTAGAACTGCAGACTCTTCTCTAGGATACCCAAGTAGTCAGGCTAGCAACACTGGTTAGCTAGCCCTGACTCTCAAAGCAGTATTAGAGGAATAAGCTCCCATAGACTTAGACCCTTAGGAAACCCCTGCCCAAATCCTCAACCTAGAGACCATTAGGTCCCTAACCTTTTCAAGTTGTTAAGCCTTAGCCACCCAATTTCCCCAAGGGAGCTTACGAAGGGTACCCGGGAACAGGGCCAAATCTCCTTAGCATAGAGGGGCACAACCCTCTTTTTTAGTTAGATTAGGAAAACCAAACTAGATAGACTATAGGCAATCCATAGCTGCTGAAGTCGACCAGCCAATGCTTAGTAAAGGAGTCAACCCATGTCCGGCAGAGTGTGATCAATGATGTGTTGTAGCATTGATAAATATCTGCAGCTGGAGATCCCATCAACCCAGGTATTCTTCATTTAAAATTTGCCTTTTCCTTTCAGCATTTAATATTTTTTCCAGTTTATTATTCTATCGCTTTTCGCCAGAGTCCACCTGAACGGAATTAGGCCACTTCTTTCAGGGACTGAAAGTGACTTAGAAAAAGCATGTACTAACAGACTGACAATTGCAGTGGGACACTTTTCGCTAGGGTTGCCCCGGTTTGATTAGTTTGGTTTTTAGTTTTTCCGCTTTATTTTTCACTTTTTCACACATACACCACATATTCAGCTTTCTTTCCAAACCAAAATCGCAGGCATCAAAAAAGCAAACCTTAATAATATCGACCCACCCTCACGGGGCTCTCATAGCGATCCCAAGTATAACGTTAGGTCGTCTCCATGGACAGTCCAACGTCGTGCCTAGATAAATATGGTTAATGAAGGTGAAAAATACCCCTTTGCTCCATAAAATATAAATCACAGTGACAACAACGGAGATGACAGCGAGCAAAGATACACCGCCAACAAAATTATGGACCTCACTACTAATAAACAGGTGAAGGGAGGAGAAGAAGATGATGCCCTACGACAATCCCTGGCCGAGTTATACAAAGCCATCGTGGATCAAAAACTGATTGAAGAACGACAAGTCACTCCGAGGAACAGACGAGAAGGAAGGACATCGACTCTCCTGACACATATTACACACACCTTTAGCACCTCCTACGATAATAACCGCCGAAGACAACCCCCTCTCGAGACGCCTAAAAATGATACCACGATAAACATGGACGATCTCCCTCAATTTCTAGATGACTACATGGCTAAGAGAGAGTGTTCTAAATGACCTTTCGGATTCCAAAAAATTCTGCCTAGACCTTGACTAAGGGGAATCCGAATCATCATCTGGCATTATTTTGCAACGGTTGTCAGCCCATTCATGACAACTAAGGGCTTCTCATCCACTATTTCCAGAGATCTCTCAAAGGAGAAGCCCTCGACTGGTTCGTTGGTCTGCCACTTCACTAAATTGACAGGTTCGATGACCTAGCCACTCGATTCCTCAACTAGTATAAACACATAATCTCAGAACGGCTAGCCTTAGTGACCTGATGACTACAAAGCAAGAGCCTGATGAAGATTTCGCCGACTTCGTTGGACGTTGGAGAAAACTCGCAGCACGGACCGAAAGCCAGATAAAAGAAAACAGCATGCTAGACATTGTGTTCAACAATACTCAGGAGCTACTCCAGAGCTCTCTCATCCTAAGTGACTACTCTGATTTCTCTAGCCTCCATGAGCGCGACTCACGCATACAATGTCGCATGAAAGACAAGGACCTTAATCTCTCCACACTAACGCCTAAAGGATCCTCTTCCAACAACCCTAAAATGAACACTCTAAATAAAACTTCGAGCCCCAAATGAATCAACACACACCAAGAATAAAACCAAATAAACTTCCACCCATATGATCAATATGGCTAAACTCAACACATAGACCAATATCAACACCTATACCCCAACGCTATGCAAACCAACATCACTTTCTACAACCCATTATTTGACCAAACTCAATCAAGCCCTCCTCTTGCGTACTACACCATACTAACCAACCCTGTTGATGCGACTATAATTGTACTAAGCCTTAACCTATTACAAGTGCACAATGGAAATTGCAGCACTAGTATAGGATCGTTCATACGAGGAAGGTCAAAATTTTGTATGTTTTGAAAACTTTTATTTGTCCTTTAAGAATCTAATCTACTGGAGAAATAAGAATAAAAGAATGGTTGTGATGACCCGACTTTTCCAATCCTCTGGGTATAGGAAAGGCTGGATCACCAACCTATCTATTAAACGATAAGCCGGATGAAACACATGCAAATATCATAGTAGAAGCGCAATTAACTCCATTTCTATAAGGAAAGTGGAAAACAAAAGTAATGGTTCTAACCCCAGGCAAAACCATGGGCAGAAGAACCAAAAAGAACCATCAGTGATAAACTCACAATAAGTATAACTTACAAGTCTCAAAAAATTAATCAAAACAGCCTGGACGTACCAAAACCAAATCTAAACTCACAAAAAGTACAAACAAAATGCAACAGGATCCTAAACAGGGAAGAATTCCAAGGGAGGAATCTCAGACTCTTCCTCAGGAACATAGTCAGGATTGCTCTCGTATCCCCAATAAGCTGTGACCAAATCAGTACCTGTGACGTATAGTCGGAGTGAGCTAACAACCAAGCTCAGTAGAAGAGACTCATATCAATCATATTATATATTAATTAACATGGTTTTCAAAGCTTAATCAGAATAGACGGTTTTCAAATCAAATATTCAAAACAGAATAGATAACTGGATGTCAAATGCTATGGTCAAATGCAGTTGCATATGCGAAGTCTTAAAGAAGATTCTTAAATTAGATTCAAAATAGGTAAAAGAGTTCAGATGCTTATTATTTCTTAGTTTATATATGCAAAGTTTATCGAATTCATGACTTAAAGTCTCAACTTAATCTATCTCTCAAATTAATATATCTTGAGAGCAGGAATAATACCGATGGGAACCCCTACCTAACCATCGTCGCTCATGAACCCTTTTTCAGGAGTGCAACAAGCCCCTGCGTTATGATGGTAACTTGCGCCAGGATATTGTTCAGGAATTGAGGGGTCGTTTAGGTAAATCAGAAATCACATGCAGATTCTAATACAAAATTCATATGCAAATTCTAATACATAATTCAGAGTTTCAGATTCATAGCAGATTCAGATTTTTAGAGTTTTTATTTCAGATTCAGAGTTCTTAATCAGGTTCAAGTTTACAAATGCAATGTTCAAATGTCATATGCGGAGTTCAAAAGATCATAACACAAAATATCCATGTGAATTAAAATAGAATGCAAGTGATAATGAGATTCTCCTACCTCAAATCTCAGAGCCGTTCAAAGCAATCCAACGGTCTAAATTCACAGCTCCCCATTCCCAATCTACATCACACATACGATGATGTATTAAGGACTTAATTCTAATTACTAATAAATTTGACGTATTTATATGATTTCTCAAAACCGAGGCGGAAATGGGTAAGTTCGTGCTAATTAAGAATTTGACCCAATGTCTCACTCAATTTTTACCCTCAAAATATTTGATTCAAGAGTTTTTTAATTTACAAACATTGTAGATCTCATTGTCCTCTTTCCAACGCCTCAAAAGCGCATCAATCAGAGTTCAGAGTAAAACGTTATGGCTGAAATACCGAAGTTGTGTCGGCACATTCAGTCAAAATCGAACTTCAATTTCAGTTTTCAAACATCGATTTTAAATTCGAACTTCGATTTCCAAATCGAAGTTCGAATTCTTCAAAAATAAACCTATCAGAACAGAGCCAAATTCAAACTTCAATTTTCCAATTCGACATTCGATTTTCTCGGGTTCAAAACCCTTTGGCTTCTTCCTTGGTCTATTTTTTTTTCCAAAATTAATCTGATTTCTTCCTCTTTTCACATACCAACCAATCTATATTTAGAGATAATTTATACAACCATAAATCATTAAAGAGCTCACCTTTTGAGGTCGATTTCCCGACTTATTTAAACTATTGCCGAACAAGGGTTTTGAAGCGAAACAGTCGGAATTCTATGACGATTCCACAACGATTGATCACAACAAGGCACACGATTGAATCATCTACAATCACGGATCAATTTCTACTTCATCAAAGAACGGTACATGATCGCGAGATGATTGATTCACACTTGACCCAAATTCAAGAGTTTCCAATGGTTGGAGTGAAGCCCTCACGGTGATCGGCATCAAGCGCTTCACAAAGAGTGCGTAAACCGCGGCATGATCGCGATTGCGTGATCAAAATCTCACAAAGGGTTCGAACATGAAGGACTTTGGGAAGTGGAGGTCGGTTCTCTCTTCTTCTTTTCAAATTCAAATGGCAAAGCTTAGCCATTAAGCAACCAACCTCACCTCTCTTTATAACTGAAAGAAACCCAACTAAATATCAAAGATATTTAGTTGCAAATTCTATCTTCTCAAGTTAAGGTTGAGTTTCGGTGCTGAGCGGTACACTGTGAGTCGGTGCACGGCTCATCCACTAAAGGCTCAAACAAACATTTAAACCATAATCCTATCCACACAAAGTGATCCTAACACTATTTGATGATTTATTATTAAATAAAAACCATGCCGACATCGGTCACTGTGTTGGACTCGTACATAGGGTCAGTCAAACTCGGGTTCGAAAATAACGGGATATTACAATGGTTATTTAAACTAATTGGAAAAATAGTAAATCTAAATCCTCCTCCTTCCAGATTATGGTCGTCAATCACAATCCTTCAGTTCTCGGATGTTTATAAAGTAAAATACCGTTACACCATATCGCAGTCCTCTAGAATTTGGGTGTCAATTAAAAACTAGAATTACTTAACACAGATTTATACTAATTAACAATCTTCCCGAAATTTGGGCGTCAATCAAACTCAAGAAAAATGAAGATGGAAAATTAAAACCGTTACACTAATCTGTAAAATCAAGACTTTAGTCGTCAATTAAAATCAAGAATTCATATATGTTTACAAAGCAGTAAAAGTGCATGAAAATAAATCTAAACTATAACACAAAAGTAGAACCATCTAAAGAGTTGATCTTTCAACTTCTTCAGTCTTGGTTGTCAGGCAAGACTTTCAGAGAACTATGGACGATTTTACGTGATAAAAACCACTCTACGTTGATCTTTTAGAATTCCAACCTCAATTGTCAATTGATGCTGAAAATTCCTTGGATAACTTTCTCCGATGCTAATTATAGAACAGAAGGGGTCAGTTTATAGTGTTCGAATTCTAACTAAAGAAAACTACTAAAATAAAAGATTCCTAATATAACTCTAACTTCTAGTTCTAATCTTCCTTGCTTTGATTGGTGGATGCACATGACTTTTCTTCGTGTTTTCATTAGTAGAGATCTTCTGGATTCTCCTCGTATATCTTTGCCAATCTTCTTGGATCCATGGGTTGCCGAACTTCTAATTCAAGTGATCTTCTAATTCTGGGTATGGCAGTGTATGTCTCACGTGATTAGTAGCAGCAGAATCTTTGATTTTTGACCAAACGTAATTTACGATTGTTCTCTTTTTTCAAAAAGATTTCCTCCTTTTCGATCGATCATATTCTCGTTTTGCGTGTCTCTCAGTCTTCAGTGTCTTTTTGAATCAATTGTAGATTACGATTGGTCTCTTTTCTTCTTTCATTCTATCAAGATTACGACTCATCATATGATTGGATCGTATCTCTTCTTTCTCTCATCCTTTAGATTGGTTCTAAGTACGAGTGGATCGTATCTGCATACGATCTTCTTTCTTACTACTTTTTGAGTTCACGTTGGCTTTGTTCTGTTGTCTGTTCTGAATATTTGCACATCGACATCTCTTTAGTAGCAAACTGGGGTCTAGCATAACTAAGTTATGGGTTATAAAATGGTAAATAATGTGACTGATCACCTGTCTTTTACGCCCCCTTACAGGGCCATACTCAACCACACCTCCAATCATACTCTACACCTCCAACCGCTTCTACCCCATTCCACCCAACTAGCCTGATCCGAAGAATTGAACCTCCATAGGAGAATGTCCATACCATTCACTCACAACCAACTAACCCCTGTCCCACGCACCAATAAGCGTGAAGTCACCTTTTACCCTGAACCAGTCACCAAGATCATTAAGATCCGACCCATCACCAAACTCATCCCAACTCAACCAATCGTCAAAATCAATGCACTTACCCCTAAACAAACCCAACCTACCACCGAAATCACCAAACATATTCTCGAAACCCTCCGACCTATCACTAAAATCATCAAACACGATCCCAAAGTAACCTCGACCCTTAATATCAACAAATTAACCCTCGAACTGACTCAACCCACCCTTGAACTCGACAACTTATTCACGAACAAATCAACCCTCACGCCCCCTGATCCGACAGCAAAACCAAGTTCACCACCGATCTCTAAACAAACTCGCCTACCAGTTCGAGAAGCGACTCCCGAGCCACTCCATCAACATACTACAACACTGCCCACACCTAAACCAATCATACCACAAATTCTGAAACTAATCGTTGAACCTAAACTTGCAATAGAGCCCCTTCCTTAGATCGCCATCCCCCTTACACCTGAACCAACGTCGAAACTTGAACTCCTTATCAAACACATGATAAAAAACCTCGCCCTACCAAGCTCAGAACCAGCACCCGAATCAATTCTTACAACTGCTTTAAAACATGAACACAACAGTAAACTCACCGCCCTACTAACCCGTGAATCCACTTCTACACCCACCTCTGAACCTAAACTCGCCACGGAACTTGTCACCTCACCAATTACGAAACTGAATCTCAAATCCAAAACCATCATTGAAACTGAATCTCAAATCTCAAACCTACCATCAAACCTAAACCGATCACTAAACACAAACTTGTCATCGAAGCTAAAACTATCGTCTATTCTAAATCTATCCGCGAACCTGAACTTGTCACCAAACTGAAACCTATCATCCAACTTGAACCCCTCATCAAACACGAACCCCTTATCGAAACTAAATCTATCATTGAGCCCGAAACTATCCTCGCCTTTGAGCCAACCATCGACAAGCAAACCTAAAAAACTATCAACTCTTCCACTCTCAAAATCAAATCAAACCCAAACTTCACGACCCTGATCAACATCCAAACTGACATATCGCCAAATCCTCGAATCGCACAACATAAAATTAACATCCTAATCAAAACCGCTTCTGACCTCAAGGTTCAAACCCATAAACATTCTCCAATAACCACCAACTGAAAATAATAACACACAAAACCTCATGGAAAGGACCTTGTCTCACGCCCAAACTTTACAATATACCCTACTCCACTGAGAGGCTAAGAAGGTCCCTCCTGACAAGGAGCCATCAGCCATAAAATATTTATCAAAGGAAGAAGTAAAACAATGTCATAATTTGTTCGATGAACCCTTCAACACCCAAACCATAAACCCGAACGTGACCTCTCTCTCATCCCAGGTCAATCAGACCGAGAGGGATCGAGGACCCCAAAACAGACCATCGAACGGTCACTCCGACCATTCAACATGGTGTCCCACTAAGTGGACTTCCCAAGTCAGTCCTTACTTAACGAACTGATGTTGTATCTTAAAAAATAACAAAAACAATAAATATGCAAAACAAAAATATATACTTAAAAATTGAAAAATAAAAAAAAGACAAACACCTAAAAATAAAAAATACACAAAAATACATTTTACCCAGAAGTGTCTCTAACCTCATATTTCATGCCCAAAATTATTACCCGATCGAGAAACTCGAAGTTGGGGAGTTAGTGTTAAGAAACAATGCCTACACAACCGCCTTGCCTGGAGGAAATCAACAAAACTCATGCGGGAAGTACTCACATTATTTTGGCAACATTCTCAGGAAACAACTGTAGGGGAAGGACTTCCTAAACCTTGGAGCAATATTCCTAACTCGATCATCATCATGTCTCGTAGCCTAAACACACATGCTTCTATTTATCATCCTCGTAGTCATCAAAAGGCATTCACCAGTCGTAGGTCATTATCTTCAAAACCATTTTGGGAATCTTTGACTCATTAATAACTCCCTACTCCGGAAAGTTGATCGAAAGGACTAGCGGATCATGAAACCCTCTTTTGAAATGTAGAAAACTTTGGATTCTCATGCACTAGTCTTTAGCCTTTGGAGTTCATGTTAGAACAAAAAAACAAAAATGCAAGTTTCCATCAAACCTCGTAATTTTTGCATTAGCTTGTTGCTTCAAAACATATACACAATCGAGGGAGAGCATGTGGCGAATGAACAATCAATGAATTCAGGGAAGCATAAGCGGAACTGTGAGGGCACCCATGGTATTCCCCACCTAGGACGAATAACCAAAACCATGAGGGTACCCCTGAAATATTCACACTTCTAGGTGTTGTCATACGGTGGCGGGAGGAGGACACAACTCCTGCTAAACATAGAATTTGATGATTTAATGGTACTGGACAATGACGAAGAGCTCACTTATGACACCGCATTATCCACTCGTGAAAAAAGCAGTTGACTACTATTTCATAAATTGGTTGAATAAGAAGCTATCCCCCAGATCAATAAACCTTACCTCCTTGTCACCCTTAATTTTTCTCTTTGGACAATGAGTCAAATGACTTCCAAAATCTCTTTGAGGATAAAATAAAAAACTTTCGAATGACAAGTGATGCAATCACTCATCCTCGCTAAAACCTACGATACATGAGGATCATTCAATACTTACAAAATCAAGCCACAAGCCTGATAGATGGCCGAAATAATTGAACTACTTCCTAATATGTGATCATTACAAGCACCCTCCATGATATCTATGAGACCGAGAAAATTCCCACTGTCACTTGACGCTGTGGCATTTTTTTAGCACTAACACATTGGCAATGATGATCGAGTCACAAGACCGACACCTCAAACTAGGGCATTTTTTCGATATCCTACCATAGAACCTAAACAAACTATATATATATATATATATATATATATATTAAATTAAAATGCTCGAAATAAGACAATAAAAATACACTTAACATATACCTTCCAACACGAACCCAAACATAAATAAACGAAAACTGAATACAAAACAACATGATAAACAAAAACTTTATTCATAGCTAAAAATGTGTACAAGTGTCACAGGGGGCATACCCCATGAACATACAACCCAATACACAAACATGAAACCTAACCTACAACCTAAAACGAAAACGCAGAACCCAAAACGGACACAAGCCAAAAATACGATGTGTGGAGGTCAAATCAGAAGCAACAGAAAAGCGAGAGGAATGGTTGGGTAACACCCTTTCCATCCATTTGTAGGACTTCCCTCCTACCATCTTCACTTACTCTGCATACTGCGCTTCAATCCCAACACCCCCAAAGCCACAACGACACCTCCAATTACACCTCTGTCAGAAGTCACATCAGGACGAAGAACGTGTGAAACAGTGAAGACCAGAAGAAACGACATCATGATCAGACAATCGGATCGCACAATATTGCTAAAACACCTAAATCTAGGCACTCTAAACTCGTACTCGCTCAAATAAAAAGAGGGAATGGGCAAAACAAAGAAACCACGGGCTTATATAGACACTGAGCTGATTGCGCACCCGTGACCTCGCGCATATTCAAATCGCGCGCATTTCTCATTATGGGCATAATTCTGTGCGCGCAGTTGGGGCTCCGTTAGCCCAAAAGACATGACGAACCGAAAACACGCCCAATCAATAGCGCACAATTAGAATCTCGCGACCATGACTCCATGCGGAATTTGAATCGATGCCCGAAAACCCACACACTATGACCCGTTGACCTTTCGATTGTGCGTAGTCAAGATAGCGCGTAATTGGTTTATGCGCCCTATTAACCACGTGTAATCAATCCACTGACCCTTCGATCACGCACTCTTACACCAGCGCATAATTGAATTACACGCTCCGAACGACGCGCACAATTCCCCAGCCATAATAAAATATATATATACAAACAACAGGAACCAAAGATGAAATAGACCTATATGTACACATAAAACACTGCCTACAACACAAATTTCACACATAAGCCTACACCATTCTAGATGCACTTCAGACTTAAGTGCACACGCATTGAAAACTAGAAAAAAAAAAACCTTACCTATACGGACGCTCCAAACTTAACCACTGACCAAACCAACGTAAATCAAACTGAACTAAAACCCACCCGAAATTAAACCAAATCAAACCCAAACTAGGAAGATTTATTGGATTCAAAATAAAAAATCTACCAAAAATAATAAATAGTGATGGGAATGAATAAGTTACTTTCATAAACAAACAAAATCATTACAAATTACACTAGGGACATACCCCCTGAAAATACAATTAAAACAAGAAATTTAAAGTCAGGGCATTCAAGCAATGCATGCCCGAATAGTGATGGACAAGAGGAGAAGTGATGACTAGGTGGCCTGCCAACACCTCGTGTACAAACTTTAAGGATGAACACAAAAAGATAACTGAGGTTGAGGCATACACCTATGGAAGGCCGATCTAAAAAGCCCCTAAAGAAGGATTCATAAAAGATCAATCAACAAGGCCTATCAAAGAGCAACTAGGAAAGAAGCCAAGGAAAATGATCTGTCCCTTTTCTTTAGCTTTCAACACTCCCGTTTGAAAGACCTCCAGCCGTTTGATGTGCCCTAAATTCATACTAAAGTCTTAACCTAGTGCAAGCGCACAATGGAAATTGTAGAAAATATATCTAAATCCTCCTCCTTCCAGATTATGATCGTCAATCTATCCTTCAATTCTCAGATATTTATAAAATTAAAGTACGGTTACACTATATTTCAGTCCTCTAGAATTTGGGCGTCAATCAAATACTAAAATTCTTTAACACAGATTTAATCTAACCAACAATCTTCCTCAAATTTGGGCGTCAATCAAACTCAAAAAAATTGAAGATGGAAAAGTAAAAACCATTACACTAATCTACAAATTTCCAATTTGAGTCATCATTTCAAATAAAAAACTTTTACATATTTACAAAGCAATAAAAGTGCATAAAAATAAATTTAAACTAGAAAGTAGTAAAAAGATCTTTCATCCCTCAGTCATAGGCATCAATTGCTCCTAAGAAACTATAAATACTTGATCAGTCACAGAATATACCATATTATCACCCTTAACTTAGTTATGCTAGACCTCAGTTTGCTACTAATGAGATACTAATGTGTAAATATTAAGAATAAATAGCAAAAGAGAACCAAAGTGTTAATCTTCGTCAAAATGAACTCATAAACTAGTGAGAAAGACTATCAAGCATAAAAGATGATTCGACACATGCTTAAAGCAAAAAATCGTACTTTACGATTGAACGAAGTAAAAGAGAAAATGAGAAATCATAATTTACGATGCTCCAGAACAAACTTCAAGCAGAGTGCGATACAAAAGAGAATTACGATCATTCGTACTAGAGAATCGTTCGAGAGTTATGAGCTGAAAAGTGAAAATTGTAAATTACAATTTTATAGATAAAGACTCTCGTTGCTGCCGATCACATGAAATCTACACCACCATGTATATAATTAGAAGATATCTTAAAATAAAAGTCTGATAGATTACGGATTCGAGAAGAATGATGAAGAGAGATTCCTGAATGATTCTGCTGTTAAAATATTGGGAAGCATCAACTATTCAAAGTAAGGAAGAACTAGGATTAGAAGTAGTGCTATATTAGGAGACTTTTTAATAGTCTCTTTTATTAGAATTAGAATAATATAAATCAACTCCTTATGATTTATAAATAAGAGAGCTCGGCTTAGGAGAAGAGTTACCGAAGGAACTCTCAGTGTCAATTGATGACTGAGGTTGGGTTTTCTTCTGATCAACTTTAGCTTAGTTTAGTTTAGATATCCAAAGTTTTTCAAGAGCAATTGATGACTGCAATTGGGAGTTAAAAAATTAGTGTAGGTTGTCTGAGGTTTCTCTCGATCAATTGACGCCTGAGGAAGAGAGCTGAGGATTAACATAAGTTTTATTGCTTTCTAGTTGTGCAACCGTGGGATTTTTGACGATCCCGTCATGGCGATGCGCTCGCTAACAAAAATATAGAGTCGCCACCCGGAGCTTTTGGTCTCCCAAAGAAACCTATATCATTTTTATAAGCACCAAATGTCACAAATATGACTCTGAATCTGGTCCACACCAAAGGTTTTTGGGTAGGGGCTTCGGTTATCGATTGAGAAGGTGTTAGGCACCCAATCAACCCGCTCAATACAGTCTCTACTTATGGCCAAAACAAAAATGATATAAAAAGAAAAAGAAAAATGGCTTCCTTTTGCCCAAAGGGGCTTAGAATCTTATTTGTGTCCCTCCGTTCCTACCAAAAATTCGGCGGCGTAAAGGCACAAATGGGAGGATGGAGGAATAACCGAGAAGGTAGAGAAATAGAGGGGAGAGCTGGAGCTCTCAAGCCCTTGTTGCACCGTTAAGGAGCCTTGCGTTGGCTTGCTTTGATGAGCTTTTAAAGGCTTGTATGGTAAAAAAAGGGGTTTTAACCTCTAAGGCTTGTTAGCTAAGAGGTAGAGAGGGAAGGGAAATGGATAGCACACACCTAACCTAAAGGCTTTTCATGAAAAGTAAGGCTTGGAAGGAGGTTTATCAATTCTAGAATTTGTATGAGCAAGGGTGCACCAAAGGGAGAAATATCTTCTCACTTTAAGCTCTTTCTTAGGTAATTTTCTCAATCCTTTAACCCAACGGGAGGGGGGACTTTATTTATAAGAAAGGGGTAGGTTAGGAGGCTACTTAGGTGCTAATTGGGGGTTAATAATTAGGTAATCTCTAATCTAAGATTTTCTAAGATTTTGAGAGCTTGGAAAGGTGTGAAGGTGGTTTTAATGGTAGATGATAGGTTAGTGTTTTAAATCACTTAAGGGTTACAAATAGACACTGAAAGGGTGCCACAAGACTATCAAAACACACCCCAAAGACCCAAGTGGTCAACAGGTCAAACCCCATTCTCAAAAATCGAGGTAAAGTTGCACAGTCACTGCTCATATGCCTGGCGCAACTAATAGTTGCGCCAAGCATATGTACAGTATAATATTGCAGCTGAGAGGGTTTTCGGAAAGTTTCAAACCCACGAGGGACCCACTTAAGTGTGGTGCAACTATTAATTGTACCAAGCCATTTTTGGGCACAAAATGGCTTGGCGCAACTAATAGTTGCGCTAAGCCAAAATCTTACAAAACTGCTCAGTTTTCAAATTGTCATAACGTTTGATATATAACTATGATTGAGGCGATTCTTAGCTTGTTGGAAAGATGGGGAAGTATTCTTTATAATGGTATATGACTTGATAGTAGTAGAAGACCTTAGCTAGTCTTGATGCACCACTCTTCATCCATTGCCTGAGAAGATTAGATTTAGGGTTCGAAAGCGATTCTAAGGGTCGGGATTGATTTCTAAAGGTTTGGGGTAAATTCTAAGGGATTTGAGAGGATTCCTAAGGATTCGGGAAGGTATCTAAGGGTACCATCATGCCATCAAACGCTCAGAGGTGCGCCTCTCTCAAAATGTATTTCAATGGGGCCTTGGGCCAAATTTGGGTGTCTACAGATGCCCCTCTTTGGTATCCGATCACTAATGATCGAATGCCAAAGAAAAGAGACATCCGAAGAGGCCCAAGGCATCATTGACGGGTTCGCTGCATTCAAAACGAACTTCAAACATCAGACGGGTAACATGGTGAGAAAACAAAAGCCCTGTATGTCAGGCTAAACATTCGTTTCTCAAGGTAATCGGTCCCCAAGCGCTTAGCGACATTGCTAGGCATAATCGAGGTGGGATGAGTTGCGAGCACCTATAGTCGGGAAAAACATTCACTTCTCAGGATGATTTTGAAGGTATTTTATGTTTGAGATTCGTTCTAAATACAACAATTTCGCAAGTAAGAGGGGTGATCGACCCACACTTAAAGATAGGTGCTAAGCAAAACTACGCAAGGCTCTACAATTTACATCCAATCTTATGAGGCATTTGATTGCCCCATTTGACTGATCGCGGGTGCTCCTGCCTGAAGTAGGGTTCGAGGTCTTTGGGTTCACCCATCGATCCCGACGTTTATTTGGCATGGCTACCCAAGCGAAGCGAATAGACGTCGCAACTTTTTTTGAGAGTATGTGCCATTATCAAAAGCATGCCCCAGATCCACATGACCTAGAGCATTCAACTTCAAATAATCCTGAATAGATCCAACCAAAATTGGGTGTCTACCAAAAGAGACATCTAGCCCTGGTCTCTGCCAACAATGATTTTACACATTTTTAACTATGCATAAACATGGACCCATTAGGGGCAATAAGCAATAAAGGCGATGGAAGTCCCGACCTAGATTCCGTCCGGGTACAATTTATAAGAACAAACGACTATCCTACAGATACCCAGACACATGGAATACACTTTACAGGGATACGACACTAGCACAAGTTTTAAGCCTTTAGAAAATAACGGAAATGAACCCTTCTGTATGCATGATTGCACATAGTTTGATTGATATATAGTTTCATTCTTAACAGGTTGGTTTCAACCAACGATTGACCTTTTTCAACGTAGTTACTCTGACCTCAAACATCGTAGGGCGCATGCCCAGACTATGCGGACCAAGAGTCCACACCTCTGAAAGGTTCGTGAAAAATCTGAAGCTTAGACTCTCACGTTCATATGAATCAAAGACAGAGTGCTTGGCTCAAAGATTTAGCAGTGGAATCATCCTAATCGAAACATTTACTATTTGACCGAGATTGACACTGTTGCTCCTACTTTGAAGTAGGATCCATAGATCCAAGGCGAACCTTTAGACTTAGGACATTAATTTAGCACAGCTGCGTTATCGATAAAATATTAATATTTTATCGCATTGAAAATACGCAAGTGCATAGCTGTGCGTGTTATGAAAACACAAATTTATTATTCTTCTCTTTTTTCTTTTTTTAATGATTGCTTTTTCCATTTTTTTTTTTTAAAACAAGCATTATTTGGACCTCGAACCCCGAGAGGCGCATGTCCAGACAACGCATACCAAGAGCCTATGCCTCTGAAACAGTTTACGAGGAAACTGAAGCCAACATACTCAAGTCCATGTGATATCAAAAGGATCGAGTCAGAATTGAGTGTCCATAAAAGGACACTCAATCTTGGCCTCCGCCATCAATGAAGTTACAAACGGACAACTATGCATAAACACGCACCTATTAGGGGCAATAAATAACAAGGCTATAGAAGTCCAGACCTAGATCCCGTCCGGGTATAATTTACAGGAACAAATAACTATCCAACGGATACCAAGACACATGGCGTACACTTTACAGGGATACCGTATAGGTTTTAAGCCTGCGCCCTAAAATGGGCCCTTCTGCATACATATTTGCACATAGTTGTCTGACATAGTTTTCTATCTGACAGGTTGGAATCAATCCAACAATGGATCTTTTTGAAGACGGGGTTATCTGAACCTTAAACCACAGAGGGCGCTTACTTGGGGCGATTATAGAACCCAAGATGAACTTGAAGTTCAAGGCACTCAAGTTCACCGGAAACCAAAAGATGGAGCGATCAGGGCGAAGATTTAGTGGTGGAATCAATCCGATCGAAACATTGACTGTTTGACCAAGATTGACACCGTTGCTCCTACTTTGAAGTAGGATCCATGGATCCAAGGCGAACCTTAGACCTAGGACATTAGTTTTGCACAGCTGCGTTGTGCAAAACTATTGACATTTTACCGCATTGAAAACACGCATGTGCATAGTTGTGCATGAAAAGTTCACATATTTCTTTTTTTCTTTTTCAAAATGATTTTCATTCTCCCTTTTTTCTTTAATAGACCTGACGTCAGTGGCGGGATGCTTCATCTGATTTGTCCATCGTTGAGAAGTTGCCTGCTTCGAGACTTTGGATCGTTTGATGTTCCTACACATCCTTAAGAAAATGTCGGTCCCTTTTTTATTTATATAGGTAACAATAAGCATCCTAATTAACAAGAGGAGAAACAAACTTTTACCTATATATATATTTTTAAGATTTATATATATTTTTGAATTTTTATTTTCAGAGATTTTTTTATTCTTTTTCTTTATTTTTTAGATGGAAGTACGATGATGTAACTATGTATATGGGAAAGAGTAGAAATATATACACACACATTTTTTTTGTATTTAGATTTTTCTTAATTTTTTTGTTCTTTTTTGGCTTTTCTCTATTTTTTTTTATGATGCCTTATCAGTGAGGTGAACTCACGGGTCCCACTTTGGGCATAGTCGAACCCCCCTTTTAGTAATCTAATCTTGGGTGAGTTTCAACAGTTTTACCAAGACTGGAACGTCAATCCCTTCAGATTAAGCCAAACCTTTCTCCTTACCTTGAGTCATACGTTTGACAAAGCAGTTTCCCAAGTCAGGGCTCGATTTGAACTAACATGAGTGGCCCAGTCGGAAAAGGGTATCAGGGAGAGTAACTAAGAGGGCTCCTCAAACATTAATTTTATCGACCCATTCCAATAATTATTTTTCTTTTAAAACTCTTTTACTCACAACGCCCAAGGTGGGTTCGTCGTGCCCATTTTTGCCCTCTCTTTACCCATGGCGCCCTTTCTGGTTTTTACCACGTCCATGGGTTTAGCTCTCTTACCCCAAACTCCCTTTTGAGTTTTCACCTGGTCCGCACAAACTCGTTGTTTTTGCCTGTAGCGCCCTTTCGGGTTTTCACTATGTCCATCATGCTGAGCTTGTATTTTTATTATTTATTTTTCTATTTATTTTTTTAAAAGCCACCACATAGACGTCGATTCCATCAAAGATTGTTGGCAAGATGATCGGCGAGTGCCTGCCCCTTGATCGACTTCAGAGTGATGTACGTGATGTCAAACTTAGACAATAAAAGCTGCCATCGTGCAGTCCGCCCAGTGAGAGCTGACTTCTCGAAAAGGAATTACAACGGGTCCATTCGGGCTAAAAGTAGAACGGCTTGGGATAGAAAGTAATGGCGGAGCCTCTGAGTAGCCCATACAAGATCTAGGCACGCTTTCTCCAGATGCTAATAGCGCGTCTAGTAATCAGTAAACTTCTTACTAAGATAGTAGATAGCCTGTTCTCTTCTTCCCATCTTATTCTCTTCTTCCCGTCTCGTCATGCTGCCATAAGACACATCCCATTGAAACTTCCATCGTGGAGAGATGCATCAAGAGTGGTCTCTCTGGCTCGGGTGGTACCAACACAGGTGGGTTAAGGAGGTAGCTTTTGATTTTATCGAATGTTGCCTGACAGTCGTTGTTCCATTCAAAGGGCAAGTTCTTCCTTAGTAGCTTAAAGATCGGCGTGCAGATTGGAGTTAGTTGTGCAATGAACCGACTGATATATTATATTCTGCCCAAGTACCCTCTAACTTCCTTCTCAGTAGACGGTATCGGTATTTCAGTGATGGCTTTAACTTTGACTGGGTCAACCTTGATCCCTCTCCTGCTGACGATGAATCCCAACAGTTTTCCTGACATCGCACCAAATGCGCACTTCTGTGGATTCAGACGTAACCTGTACTTTCTCAATCTTTCAAACTGTTTTTGGAGGTTTACCAGATGATCGCTTCGCTTTGGTGACTTGGCTATCATATCATCGACATACACTTCAATTTCTCGGTGCATCATGTCGTGAAACAATGTGGTCATAACTCTCTGGTATGTTGCACCGGCATTCTTTAGCCCAAATGGCATGACTCTATAGCAAAAGGTGCCCCAAGGAGTGATAAACGCCGTCTTCTCTCGATTCGCCTCTGCCATATTAATCTGATTGTATCCTGAAAAACTATCCATAAAGGAAAGCATCTCGTGCTTATAAGTTTTATCGACCAAGATGTCAATGTGTGGCCATAGGAAATCGTCATTCGGGCTCGCCATGTTCAAGTTTCTGAAATCTATGCACATACGGACCTTTCCATCCTTTTTTGACACAAGCATAATATTCACTAGCCACTGCGGGTACTTAGATACCATGAGAAACCCCGCGTCATACTACTTGATGACCTCATCTTTGGCTTTCAACATCCACTCGAGTCAGAGATGTCTCAGCTTCTGCTTAATCGACTTCATATCAGGGTAGAGAGGCAACTCATGCTCGACCAAATCGGTGTCCAAACCAGGCATGTCCTCGTACGACCAGGAAAAAATGTCTTGGTATGACTAATGGAAATCGATCATACATTTTCTTTCTTTGGAGATAGTGACGTTCTGATTTTGATAATTTGGGGAATCTCATCAGTCCCTAGATTAACGTCCTCAGTTTCCTCGACAATGGGGGTAGGGCCATGCTCAAATTCAACAAACCGGTCAAGGAGCTCATTCGGGAGCTCCTCCAAAGGGATATCCTCATTCAGACTCGTAACTCCTACCTCTTCTTGTATTTTTACAGGAAAGGGGTTGATTTTACGTAGGACGGGTATTTCGACTAAGGCATTTTTTTGTGGGATTTTATCTAAAATTTTAAATGACAATATTTTTGAACTTTGTATTTTTTCAATTTTTTTGAGGTTTTGTATTTTTTCAATGTTATTGAGGTTTTATATTTCTTCGGAGACAGACCCTTGGCAGTGCGAGTCTATGTATATACAAGTTATTGTCTGCTAAGGGCTTATCTCACTTTTTATAGGTTATTTTTTTGGGGAAACGGGTACCAAATATTAGGCCACTCCCCACTTCCAGGGTTTGGAGCAAAGATGCCCAGTTGCATACTTGAGGGGCCGCTCCTTTACCTGATTGGATGGAGGGGGCTGACCGATATGGCTCATTGGAGTCAGCTTCCATCATGTTGATCCCCATTTCGTCTGAGATGATGTCCTTAAATATCAACACTATTTTGTGGTGATTTACCACAGGGGGAGTTTGTTCAGGTACTGGCTGTCGTTCTTCGAAAAGGGACAATGCGGCCAAATCTATCTCCAGGCTAGGAAGGGTAATGTGGGGATTGTTGGGATGAACTGGTAATGTGGGCTTGTGTGGGGTTAATCGGGTTTTCCCATTCTGGTCAATCATCACAACCCCAACGCTTACAAAGGATTCCCTGATGTCTGATCTAGGATGAGGCTTCTCCTCTTCCATGTGTATCCCCCTGGTTCTTGCAACCGCTGTCTCACGGGCTTTCTCCTTGGCCTCTCGAACCTCTTCCTCTGTGGGCTTGTAACCTAACCCAAAATGAACTTTCTGTCCCTTGGCTATTACCGACTCTCTTCTTCCATGCAGTCTGGGCCCGAGTCCTCTGCCTTTTTATAGCCCCATTTCTAGAGCATCGCTATTGCTGCTTCTGTTCCGCCATCGGTTTTGGAGACTATGCTTTTCGGAGGTTTCGGGCTTACTGCTGACACCTCATATTCGAAACTGTGGAGGTCGGTGTCTTCCTTAGTATGTGGCACGTCCATTACTTTAGGATTTTCAATGCTATGGGTGGCCTTGTCTTTATCGTCATGCCCTTCACCAATGATAGTGATCACCTTCTGCTCGGATATGAATTTTAATTTTTGATGGAGGGTAGAAGGTATCGCCCCAACCTCATGCAACCATGGGTGTCCTATTAGCAGATTAAACGAAGATTTGATATCCATCACTTGGAAAGGTATGGAAAAGGTCATGGGCCCAATTACTAACTCAAGGTCGACCTCTCCCATTATTCTCCTTCTTGTGTTATCAAAACCCCGAGCACTTGTTCTTGTCGGCCTCAGCATACAGGGGTCCACACTGATTTTGGTGGCAGTTCGCAACGGGCACACATTAAGAGTCAACCCGTTATCAATTACAACTAAGGGAATTATCATGTTCCCAAATTCGACAGTCTTCTCTGGCAGATCTATGTCTGAAAATGAAATGGCATTGGGTGCCATTACTTGTCCAATTATTTGCCCAACTTCATATGGCCTCACCTGCTAGGATACATGGGCATTCTTTAACGCTCCCATTAAAGCTTGAAACTAGAGTGGGGACGTCATTAATAGATCCCAGACAGTGATTTAGGCCGGAATTCTTCTTAGTTGGGTCTCAAGGATGTGCTCCCGGCTCATCTTTTCAAATGGCTGGACTGCACTGTGTTTCTTTCCCTCCGACCATGTTGGTGCTACTGTTATTGCTATTATCGTTGTTGCCTCAGGCTATTTCAAGATCTTTCCTGATCTGGTAACGAAGTCCACGGCTCCTTCCCTGTGGCTGTCGGCATTGATATTGGTTTGTTCATAACTCAGCAAGACCTGATTAGGATCATAGGTAGGTCCCAAAATCTAGAATGGTATAGTTGTTGGTATCGGAGGTACTTGCACTACAGGCTCAGGAGGTGTGGGCAACACTTGATTTACCTCAATGGTAGCTAGTTGGGTGGTAAAATTAGGCCAAACGGGGGTGGCGAAGCTTGTGAGTGGTGGCACCGGGGGAAAAGGGGTAGGGGTAGGCCATTGGTAGCTGATGGGTGCTGGCGGGGGATTAGGGGTAGGGATAAGCCATTAGTAGCTGATGGGTGCTGACGGGAGATTGGGGGTATGATGGGCAACTGGATAACTGACGGGGGTGGAGGTGTATGGTTGATATGCATTTATGTGCACATAATTGACGGGTGTGGGTGATGGAAAGTAAGCCCTAAGATCCAAGGGTTCAATTTGAGGAGTCGGGTTAACGAAATAATCTGACAAATTCAGAGGTTCAATCACCCCAATATTCCTTTCTTCAACATTTCTCGGCAATGGCGCCACATAGCTCTCCCGACCACTGATATAATCAGATGGGTCAAACTCAAATTCCTCCTCCTTTTCCTCTATCATTCGATGGTGGGTCTGGGACCTGCTCTTCCGATAGGATGTGGGGGTAATGGCACCTGGTGGATATTTACATGCTGGTTCACTTGTGAAGGTGCTGGTGGAATGATTTTCCCGGCATCGATTAAATCTTAGATTACATGCTTCAATGGGAAGCAGCAATTAGTCGGGTGACCCGAACCCTGATGAAAATTGCAGTGGGTATTCGGGCCATAGTTCTTTAGGATCGGGTGTGGAGGAGATTGCAGTTGACAAATAGTAACTAATCCCTTTTCTATTAATAAAGGTAAAAGTGTACTTAGAGATTGACCCAGGGGTGTAAACACTCGGTCATAGCGGGCTCTCTTCTATTCAGGAGTCATATGCATTCCTTGCCTATTCCCTGCTCTCTGCATCTGCTCAGTTTTGACTAGCACTAGCTGTACTGCTTGAAATTGGAATGGGGTTATATTATTATTGGTCCTGTTATTGGCAATGTTCTGAATATCGGCCCCTATTCTCTTCTCATTCTTTTAGTCTGAAAACCTTCTAACTCCACTGGCTCCACTTGGTACATTTTTATTCAGGCGACCCTCCCTGATGGCATCCTCACAGTGATTGGCGTTCCTCATCAGATAAAAAAAGTGTGAGATCACTGGCAGAGTATTTTTAGAGATCATTTCGATCTATTCATCTTCAGGTATCTTGTTTCTGACTTGTGCTTCTAGTGCTCTCCATCGCCCCAAATAGTCGCTGAAGGTCTCATTCGGGTTCTGCTTTAATCTGGCCAAGTCAGACTTACGTGGTTCGATGTCAATATTATAGACATATTATTCCTGGAACAAGTGCGTTAAGTCCTTCCACGTTTTCATCATAGATGGTTCCAAAGATGTGAATCACGTTAGGGTCGGACCAGTCAAACTCTTTTGAAAGACCTTTATCAACAGTCTTTCATCCCTTTCATATTGGCACATGTCCCCGCAGTAGGACTTGAGGTGTGCAATAGGATTACCGATACAGTTTTATTTGTTAAAAGCTGGCATTTTAAATTTGGGAGGCAAGGGGACCTCAGCAAATAGGCACAAGTCCTTGAAGTCTGTGGCATGGATTTCAGCACCACCCATCTTCAATAACTGCTTCTGGATCTTGTCCAACTGTTCCCTCAATTGTTCCGATTCTTTGGACATGGGGGCCGTCTTCTCAATTGTGAGTCTGGACTCACTCTGGGCTGCCAGGGGTGGGGTAATTACAGGTGAAGAATTAACATTGGTCAATGCCCCGACGTAGGCCCCACTGTTTCTGATCTCGTCCTCCTCATACTGCTGGTCTACATAGGGTGCAATGAGGACAATATTTTCTTGTTGATGAATGGACTGAATGGGGTTGGATTGGATGTGGGTCGGATGGGACCCTTGAATGTAAGGGAAGTGTTGGGGGGTGACGGGGTAACTGCTAGTTTTGTTTTGGGGCGGGGCCTGATGGGGCCATTAGACATGGCGGAAGGTTTGGAGATGGCCTTGGGGTGTGGGGCCATGGGAAAATTGGGGTTGATGTAAGGCATGGGTTTGATCGGGATATGAGGGTTGTGAATGGGTGATATTTTGAAGAAATTGTGAAGGGTATGGGTGTGAGGCTCCAAGGTTAGGCTGGGCTTGGGTTTGGGCCATCAAACCTTGAGAGGGTTGGGCCACAAAGCCTTGGTCATGATAGGTTTGGGCCATAGGCCATTGATGGGTTTGGTCCATGGGCCATTGATGGGTTTGGTCCATGGGCCCTTGATGGGTCTGGCCCATTGGGCGTTGATGGGTCTTGGCCATGGGCCATTAGTGGGTCTGGCCCATTGGGCCTTGATAGGTCTGGGCCATGGGTCCTTCGTGGGTCTAGGCCATGGGCCCTTGATGGGTCTGGGCCATAGGTCCTTAGTGGATCTGGGCTGTTGGGCCTTGATGGGTTTGGTCCATGGGCCCTTGGTGGGCCTGACCCATTGGGCCTTGATGGGTCTAGGTCATGAGCCCTTGGTGGGTCTGGGCCATGGGCCCTTGATGGGTTTAGCCCATTAGGCCTTGATGGGTCTGGGCCATAGGCCCTTGGTGGGTCTGGCCCATTAGGCCTTGATGGGTCTGGGCCATGAGCCCTTGATAGGTATGGGTTATGGGGTTTTGGGCCATGGGGCCTTGGGACATGTGGGGAATGGAGGTTTGGGCCATTGGGCCTTGAGGCATGTGGGTAATGGGAGATGGAATGGTGTGAATGATGGGGGCTTGATGGGAGTCATGGGGGAGTGAGGCATGAAGGCTTTATAAGGTATGGGATGGATCCATGGGTGTGTGGTATGGATGAGAGGGAATATGTTGGGAGGCCTTCCACCTATTGTAGGTTTGGACCATTTCTTCTATCATGGCCATGGAAGGATGGTCAGATGGAGATGGTGGATTTAAGGGGTGATGAGATGTAGATGGGATGGATGTGGTGGGTAAATTGGGCATGATCCCGATAAAATCGGGCATGACCCGGGTAATGGATGGGATATGGGGTGGATTGGAGGGATGAAGTGGGGCATTGGGAAAGGGGGATGGGTTGGGAATGTTTAGGGATGATGAAGGTAAAGTGCGGGTATTTGGGAAAATCAGGCATGACTCCAGTATAAATGGGCATGACCCGAGTAGACGGGAGGATTTGTGAGGGATTGGATAAGGTGGAGGTGACATAGGTGAATGAGGGTGGATTGGACCTATATGGGAAAGATGGAACATGGGACATGGATGTGGATGGGGAAAATTGGGTTGGGTTTTGTATGGATGTGGATGGGAAATGTGTTGGATTTGGCATGGATATGGGAGGGGGCATGGGCATGGTTTGAGCAAAAGATGGGGAATGGGGGAGGTGATTTTGGATATTTTCGAAAGTGGTGGTTGGGAAAATGGGGGTACCAAAGGACCCGATAATTGTAAAAGGTGATTGGGTGAGGGGGATGGTGGAAAAAACTTCTCTCGAATGGGAGTGGGTTGGAGAATGTGGCAGAGATGAATCGGGATCGGTATAAGTCGAGTCCACTACCCACAATATGTTTCCGTATCGGGTCAGGTATGGGTGTCTTAGATAAGGCCTAAAAACTTTCCTCCTTCCCCTACGGGACGATGGAGGGCAAGATGATGTCATTGTGCCGGGACCACAAGAACTCTATTTTTTAGGTTTTTTTATTTTTAATTTTTTTAGAAAGAATTTTTTTATAAAAACAAAGGTTCCGAGGCCTTGGAATTTCCTTCTCGAGTGGCTTTCGTACCCTAATTTTGGACCCGCGGTAACAATTCCGAGGCACTTCGAAAGAATCAAAGGAAGACCTTTGATCTATTGAAGGCATGGAAATCGAGGTGAATAACTCGATCCCCTGAAATGAGTAAAAAAGAAGTTACCTTCTTTTGACCAGCGGGGCGTATTGGGTGTCGAAGATGGCAGGGCCTAAACAGAGGCACTAAGACACTAATCGGGGGACTCGGGATGTGGAAAAGGCCACAGAATCGGGCTGGATTGCTCAGAACAATAATGGCGTAACTAATACATGCGCTAGAGCAAAAATTCCCTAAATAAGGCTGGCGTAACTATTAGTTACGCCAGTGTATTTTAGGAGATTTTTGCATTGGCGCAACTAATACTTGCGCTAGGCAAAAGTGGGTTTCCAGAACTCTTGACAGCAGCTACTTCAGCCCGAATTGAGTCTCTTTTTGGCTTTTTTATGGAAGTTGGGCTTTCAGGAACTAACTGATTTTTTAGTGAATCGTTCTCTCCTCACCGAACCTAGGGGTTTGAGTCCGGTAAAACTCGCTAGCTTGCTCCCCAACGAGTTTTAAGCTTGTAGGAATAGGTGACCCACCCGATATACCTTTGATATAAGCGCCTTCTCAGATATTAGGTGGACTGGAAATTTTCTGGATCATCACCACTAGGGGCTGCCGCCATACTAAGACCCGGGTGGTTGTATGTGTGCATAAACCCAACCCTTTAAAAATCTACCCCCTAAAAACAAATTAATTAAGTTCTCTATCTTGGTTCAATTTTAATTTTTTCAAAAGGAATATTTTTTATAAAAGTTTTCTTAAGTCCAAAAATCGGGGGTGATGATCTCGTGCCGCCACTACGGGCCGGCATCCACTGTTAGAATATGCTTACACAAATAGGCCCGCCAATCGGCTAAGGCACTTTAAATGACGAAAATTTAAAGAAAATTAAAAGACAATACGCAAGTAGGCCCGTCAATCTGCTAAGGCACTAAAATAATAGAAAAGTAATAAAAATTAAAAGACAATGCACATGTAGGCCAGCCAATCGGCTAAGGCTTGTAAATGACGTAAAAGTAGGGGTAAGTAAAATGACTTAATCGGAGAGGTGAGTAAAAATAAAATAAAAAATAGCAATAAAAGGTTAGTAAAATTAAAAATAAAGGGGCCAAGTTTAAGGGGAAGCTCTAAAAGCTACTCCCTAGCAGAGTCGCCATCTATGCAACCGTGGAATTTTTTACAATCCCGTCACGGTGATGCGCTCGCTAACAAAAATATAGAGTCGCCACCCAGAGCTTTTGGTGTCTCGAAAAATCTATATCATTTTTATAAGTACCGAAGTGCCACAAATATCACTCTGAATTGGGTAGGGGCTTCGGTTATCGATTGGGAAGGTGTTAGGCACCCAATCAACCCGCTCAATGCGGTCTCTACTTATGGCCAAAATAAAAATGATATAAAAGAAAAGAAAATGACTTTCTCTTTCCCAAAGGGGCTTAGAATCCTATTTGTGCCCCTCCATTCCTATCAAAAATTTGGCAACGTAATGGCACAAATGGGAGGATGGAGGAATAATCGAGAAGGTAGAGGAATAGAGGGGAGAGTCGGAGCTCTCGGGCCCTTGTTGCACCATTGAGGAGCCTTGCGTTGGCTTGCTTTGATGAGATTTTGAAGGCTTGTAAGGTGGAAAAAGAGGTTCTAACCTCTAAGGCTTGCTAATTAAGAGGTAGAGAGGGAAGTCAAATGGATAGCACACACCTAACCTAGAGGCTTTTTATGAAAAGTAAGGCTTGAAAGGAGGTTTATCAATTATGAAATTTGTATGTGCAAAGGTGCACCAAAGGGAGAAAGATCTTGTCACTTTAAACTCTTTCTCTCTTAGGTAATTTTCTCAACCCTTTAACCCAAGGGGAGGGGGCACTCTATTTATAGGAAAAGGGTAGGTTAGGAGGCTACTTAGGTGCTAATTGGGGGTTAGCAATTAGGTAATCTCTAATCTAAGGTTTCCTAGGATTTTGAGAGCTTAGAAAAGTGTGAAGGCAGTTTTAATGGTAGATGATAGGTTAGTATTTCAAATCACTTAAGGGTTGCAAATAGGCACTAAAAGGGTGCCACAGGACTATCAAAATACACCCCAAAGACTCAGGTGATCAACAGGTCAAACCTCATTCCCAAAAATCGAGGCAAAGTTGCATAGTCACTGTCCATATGCCTAGCGCAACTAATAGTTGCATCAAGCATATGTATAGTAAAATAGTGAAACTGAGAGGGTTTTCGAGAAGTTGCAAACATGCGGGGGACCCACTTAAGTGTGGCGCAACTAATAGTTGCGCCAAGCCAAAATCCTGTAAAACTGCTCGATTTTTAAATCGCCATAACGTTTACTATATAACTCTAATTGAGGTGATTCTTAGCTCGTTGGAAAGCTAGGGAAGTCTTCTTTCCAATGGTATATGACTTGATAATAGTAGAATACCTCAGCTAGTCCTGGTGTACCACTCTTCATCCATTGCTCGGGAGGGTTAGGTTTAGGGTTCGGATGGGGTTCTAAGGGTCGGGATTGGTTTCTAAAGGTTCGGGATAAATTCTAAGGGATTTGAGATGATTTCTAAGAGTTTGGGAAGGTATCTAAGGGTACCATACATGCCATTAAAAGCTCAGAGGTGCGTCTCTCTTGAAATATGTTTCGATCGGGCCTTGGACCAAATTTGGGTGTCTACACTAGTTTAGATTTATTTTATGCGCTTTTACTGCTTTGTAAACATCTAAAAGTTTTTTATTTGAATTGATGACTCAGATTGAAAATTTGCATATTAGTGTAAAAATTTTATTTTTTTATCTTCAATTTTCTTGAGTTTGATTGACACCCAAATTTTAGGAAGATTATTGATTAGATTAAATCTGTGTTAAAGAATTCTAGAGTTTGATTGACACCCAAATTTTAGAGGACTACAATACGGTATAATGGTACTTTAATTTTATGAATATCCTAGAACTGAATGATTGTGATTGACGACCATAATCTAGAAGGAGGAGGATTTATATTTATTTTCTGCAATTAGTTTAAACAAATCATTCTTTTATTCATATTTCTCCAATAGTTTAGGATCTTAAAAGACAAGTATAAGTTTTTAGGAGCCACAAAATATATAGATAATCACTTCCTCGTGGGAATATTCATATACTTGTGCTGCAATTTCTATTATGCGCTTGCAATAGGTTAAGACTTTAGTACAAATTTAGAGCACAACAAGTTTTTGGCACCATTGCTGGGGAAGCAGATTTTCTTCTCTATATTTTCGTGTTATTTTAGAAACTAGAATATGTCTCTCTTTTCTTTTTCTTTATATTTTTAATTTTCTTTGATCACTTCTTAATCTTTTTCAGGTTTACTAGGAGTAGCAAATCATAAGTTTCAACACTTATTCTAACAATAGAAGCTAAAGGCTCAGATTTATTTTCTCTCCCTGCTTTCTAAAATAAAAATTAAATAAAATTAAATGCATAAATAAATATATATATATATATATATATATATATATATGGCTATGCATGGCCATGATGGATCATTCTGGCCAAGCTATAATTTGACCTATGCCCCAACGGAATACCAGACTACCTCTTTCTATCCAGACGTGATAAAAACAGAGCAATCTTTTGTATCTTAGTGGTGTAGCTCTGGGAATTCTTATAATCCTTAGTAGGGAATTATTTTGGCTTTCTGAGGGTAACTCAACAAGACTTATCTTTTATGCATCCTCAATATCCTCAAAACTTCCAACAGACCTACCTGCCACCCTTGAGACCATATCAGCTATATGAGCATCAGCAGTTCAATCCTCAGAGCAGCGGATTTGATGACATAGTTGTTCAAATCCTTAGGGATCTACAGCAATAGTGGCATCAATGTTTCAAGCATTTATCCCAACTCGCTCAATTCTCTCAAGTTTTACATTCACACACAGTCCATTATGAATCTAGAAACCCAAATTGGGCAACTAGCTACACAATGGGAGGAACGAGAGAGTAACCAAGCATGTTCACAATTTGTGAGTAACTTGAGAGGGCATTTTCATAAGGGAAATATATTAATTTCTGCAGAACAGATCCAAATTGTTCAACCTTTAAGAAGTGATAAGACTGTTGACAACAAAGTGGAGAAGCCTACGTTAGTAGTCATCCCCGGGACCACGGATAGTGAGCACGGAATTAAAGCGGATGTTTCCTCACCTAAAAATAATAATTTTAAATAGAATCTAAAAAAATAATAAAGATAGTGTGCCCAATGTTATGACTGAAGTACCATGTATACCAAGGTTACCTTTTCCTAATGCTTTCGACACACTGCCACCGATTTATAAAAAACTAAAAAAATTAGAGGAGAGCACATATTTTGTTCATGTCTCCCCTCTTAATTCTCAAACAAGGACATGGAAACTTGAAATTTCTCTTTCCAGACGAAGAAAAGGCAGTGATCATTCTATCGCTGGAAGACCCTAAGTATGTTTGACATACTCATGAGCATCTTCGTGTTGTCGACTCACCCATAGCAAACTCTATATATTATTTGTTTAGTTAATTTTGTTTAGTCAATTTTATTTCTTTCAGTAGTTTAGATCTTGTGAGAGATACTTTACGATCTCATGTAGAGGATTACACGTGTTCGTAAGGCCCTCTCCAACTATATACTTTTGGACTTGTTGATTTACGATCGCATATAGTAACTCACGTGCATTTTCGAAATTTAATGTCTCAATTGTTGCTGCCAGTGTCGTAGTTAGGATATGTCTAGATTTTTCCCATGTTTAATCTTTTATGTCATTATTTTTCTTTCCTTTAAATGTACTCTGTAAATTTTTCAGTTAATATATGAAAATTTCTTTTGATTATTATTGTTGTTTCTAATCTTTTTGTGGTGCACGTTCTGTTTGAATAAGTCGGAAGTAATTTATCCCAAGTTTGAAGGGAGATTTTTGAATAATTTTGCAGATTATAGGCCCGACATCTCAACAGCACCACAGGTATGATCCAAAAATTTTGAAGTATCCCCTATTTTTGCACAATGAGGACATTGTCCTATTCAAGTTTGGCGGGGTAAACTTTTGTATATATTAGTTAGTTTTGTAAATATTAGGAAAATTTAATCATCATATGAGAGTTATGATAGAAAATTTATGAATCCATAAACTTTACAATCCATCGTAATAGAAGTTCAACAATCAAAATAGAACAGTTACGATTCATGTCTAGCTCTTTGGAACACTGTATCAGGTTGAATGTTTGAAATTATACTTCGATTTAAACTGCAATATTTAGATTATAGTTTCAAAATTGTTAAACCAGTGAGCTTCTAAGCCATATTTCCTCTTTTATTCTGAGAGAGATTGCTTTCTATTCGAACTCAAAATTTCCTTTGAACTTCTCGACTGCATTATAATGAAATCTCATATTGCTGAAAATTAGAATCAAATATTCTATGATTATGATAATTTGTTTTTCTAGAACTATTTATGATATACATCAAAATAATATGGCATGCATGCTAGTAAATCATAAAGATGATTTAAGACCATCTTTTGTTTAGTCAAATCCAAAAAACTAAAATCTCAGAAAATATTTATCCTTTGAGCCCATATTAGAGCCTAACCAAATTTCTTTGTACCATAATTTTATAAACCCTTAACCATATGCACTACCTAAAGCTTTCAACCTTTAACTCTTACAATTTCTGAAAGTTTAGAACGTAAAAGAAGGGAAAAGAGGGAGTGAAAGGAGTATAAGAAAACAGATAAGGGATATGCCCAAAAAGGGTACAACTGAGAAGAAATTTTTTGAAAAGAAATATGAAAAAGAAGTAAAATCGTAATTACGATTCTGAAAATAATAATAAATAAATAAATAGAGAAGCAAAAAGCTTCCAGGTTAAAAATTCAAAAGGATATCTGAAGAAAAGAATTAAGTGAAGAAAAGGGATTTACACAAGAAAACCGTAAAAGAATAATGGGAAGAAGTTTTCCAATTTTGGATACTTACTGAATTAGAAAAGAAGAAGAAAGAAAAAGACAGGTGAAAGAGAACGGAATTCTCAGAAATCCTTGGATCCTTTTTACCTTTCTTTGGAAACCTTTTAACCCAAATCCCCATTATAAGCCGAATAAAGACCTTTTTGATTTATAGTTTACAATAGCATGAGCCTAATAGAGATGTCTATAGTAAATACTATGAAAAAATAAGGAAATATAAAAATAGAATTGATTATCTTTCCATGAGATTTACCTTTTTAATCAATTATCCGTTGAAATTTATCATACATATCATACACTGAGAGAACCTAAAAATTTTAATATCTTTTTTGAGAGTATGCCAATAGTGAGAGTTTGAATGAAAATATTTCTAAATCTACAGTTTGAAAAAATCTATGATGAATAAACTTTTCACTGATATGCACACACTCCACGCCTTACTGAATTGAAATTGTTGAGTTCTGATCAAGGATAACTGCTATGATGGAAAGTTAAGGATAAAAGATTTGCACCTTTTGAAAAATCATAATAACCATGTGATGATTAAAAATTAGCTAGTATACAAAATCATTTTAAATTTTAAAATTTTTACTTTTGTTTTGAGAAAAAAATTAAAAAATATAAAAATATTTGAAGTTTGTAGGCAACTTCATGAAAACCTTCAGGAGACTATAACTCCTCCACTATGGATCACCTAGGGGTTTTGTAACAGCTCGGATTTTCTCGACATTTTTTTTTTATGCCACTCGGATATTCGAGAAAACCTGAACCGTTGGGTCACAGATCACGATTTGAATACAGTAGCTTCTTGGTACATCCACACACTGCAAAATTCAAAGGAATTGATACATAAGGCATAAGTAGAAAAATCTATCTTTATATAAAACACTGTCTAATAAAATAAAAACCACTAGTGATGACCGACCATCACCTAAATAGTGGTGAACAAAATGTCTACACAAGAGACGTACATAAAAAATCTAATTCTACCAGCCTACAAGATGATTGGACGTACCAAGTCCAAATCTCAAAATCCACAGCTAAAGTGAAAACAAAACCACCGGTCTCTGGTAGAGGAGTCGCCTCAAGCTCCAGATCTCACTCAAGACCTGCACCTATACATGTTACGTATAGTTGAGAAATGAGCTAACAGTCTAAGCTCAGTAGGAGAAAATTAATATTAACCGCATTTTATCTAAGCAAATGCATAAATTTAGTGACGAAAGCATAAATACAATGACCCCATTCAAAGCATTTTCCTATCAGTTTCAAAATTGACAGCCTTTATATTAAATATTCAAATTCAGAGTCAATCAGAGTTTCGAACTGAAATTCAAGCTCTAATTCATGGTTTGGATTCAAAATTTAAATTGATTGGTTTCAAAGTTCAAATTACCAGTCATGTTCAGATTTTAGAGTTCGGGCGTATTGTTCATAAATCAAAGTTCAACATTCATAATTCATGCTCATATCATACCGAGTTCGTGATTCGCAGTTCATAACTTGTAGCTTATTTCTCATAATTCATCTTTTCAGGATTCAAAGTTTTATGATTCCGAATTCAAGGATTAGCGTCCAGAGTTCATTGTTCAAATACACGATTTCACCGTTGTGTCGGCCCAAATGCACGGATTCAAATCAGCGTTCGGAGTTTATTGTTCAAATACACGATTTCACCACCATGTCGGTCCAAATACATGGATTCCCCACAGTGTCGGTTCAAATACACGGATTCACCGCTGTGTCGGTATCACACGTTCACATTTCAAAGTGCCGGTACAGATATGGATTCACCGCCGTGTCGGTTCAAATACACGGATGGCCCTCTATACCCGTTCAACTTTCGGAGTTCATATTCGAAGGTCGAAGGTTCAGATTCAGAGTTCTTATTCACATTTCATATACAAAATCATTCACATTCGGAGTTCATGGTAAAACTCATAGTCTAGGTTCATATTCAAATTTCGTGTTCCGGTTCGTATTCGGAGATCAAAGTTCATATTCAAGTTTCAATGACTTCAAATCAAGGTTTCCAAATTCTAAGTTTCATTTCATAGTTCAATGCAATTCAATTATTCAATAAATTCAATACTTTCGATGCAAAGATTTCAGTGATTCAAACTTACAAAATTCATAATTCGAAGACTCACAATTTCAAGGTTCGATGATTCTAACTTTTAAAATATTTAAACGCTCGATGTCAAACAAAATCAAGTGCATAATCGAATACAACATTCAAAGGTTCAATTCGTTCAAAATTTCAAAAAACGCATCGATAGTCAAATCAAATCAAATTCAATGGTAGTCAAATACAAGTTTTCAAATCAAATTCTAATCATCATGACTTTATTCAATCTATCACCAAAATCTATGAATCCAAAACAAGATGCACTTACGCATTGAGTTCCCCTACCTCAAAGTTAAAAATTTGCGAGTAACATGGCACAAATTGGAGCGAATCTGTGACAACCCAAATTTCGTCACTCCGAAATCCGTGCCATCAGCACGACTCTCGAGGTCATGCACCTTATATCTATGCGGAACATCAAGTAACAAGTAAAATCCAACAATTCAAAATACCAAAGCTTTGAATTAACTAAGTCTCCGTGTTTCATCAAAGTCTAGCAACCAACAGACAGTTCCGATCTCATGCCAATTCATGAGCAAAGGAACTGTCCCGAACCATTGGTGACAATCATATCACCCCCGATAGTTTGTCAAAAGGAAAGTATAGTATTTAATTACATTTAAAAGAAAGGACTTGACATGCCAAGCCACGAGTACTCTCTACTCACCACTTCTAAGCGTAAAGAACTTCTAAAAGAATTCCTCAGGAGGAGGTTCTAACTCTTCTCCATCCGCGAATTCCGAACCTTTTGGATCAACGTCTCTCGAAGCCTGTGTTGCCGCGAGTGTTGCACCTGCAACGTATAGTCTAAGGGGTGAGCTACATCCTAGCTCAGTAGAGAAACGTAAAGAACATATAGATTAATTCTGACATATATGCTGTGCAGTAAAAGAAAAATATAGTTTATCTGTTGTTACTATCTGGAAGGACAAACGAAATAACTGAAGGGAAAGATGAATACGACTACTTACTTTGCATGGTTTTATTCTTTCTCATCTTACTCGTTTAGTTGTGAATTCGGCCTAATAACTTAACTCTTTAACTTAAATAGTCCCCGAGCAATATAGCATCGAGCCGCGATGGAATACCCACCATCGTCGTCTAACCAGATAGTTATTAAATTTCTATTCCCTGGGAATACTGCCCAAGCCCCTTTCACATAGGTGGCGGGGTCTACTCTTAAATCTACATCCACAGGATGTGCTCATATCTGGATTAACACGCCATATGCAGTCACGGATATCCTGCCCGAGTTGTGGGTATCCCGCCACGTCGGTGGGGTATTCTAAACAAACCTTAAATAACAAAAATATCAAGTGTGCTTTACATATAGTTATTCACCGTGATTGTGCTAATTTTTAATATATTAGGCCTTATCACCTTACTTTCTTTTTCCCACTGATTCTCATCTGCACCCCTGGGATGCTACTGATATCTCGTATCATATAGGTATTTACCTTGTGGTTTTTGCGTCCCCTTGGGACCTCTGGCTTCATTTTCTGAAGTCTACACACGCACGCTTTATTTATGTGACATGATTAGATACTTAGTTTAGCAATTAGATCTGTACCACACATATGAGAAATTGAACAATGTACATGTTTCGATAAGGTTCCCTACCTCAAGGAAAAACCCAGTGGTCCTTTCTCGTAGTGATGACACGTACTGATCTCACGTCAACCTACATTTCATGCGAAAGGACATGCCTTAGAATGGTCATTAGTGGTCACTAGCACTCCTGGAGCGCATAGTTCACATGAGGTATATTTGTATACATAAAAGTATTTTAATTTAGTTTTGGTGCCTCGCTCGAGCGGTTGCTTAGCCTCGCTCGAGCGACCTCTTAACCTCGCTCGAGCGGTTGCCTAGCCTCGCTCGAGCAGCCCCTTATCCTCGCTCGAGCGGTTAAAACGAGGTGTCTGAAACCTAAAGTGATACCTCGCTCGAGCGAGCTTATTCCTTCAATATGGGTCTCGCTCGAGCGATCCCAGAACGTACTTTATTCTCAGGTATATATATATTCTGTCCTCACTCGAGCGAGACGTTTAGATCGCTCGAGCGAGGAGCGGAAACCTTCACTCCGTGATTCTTCAAGATATCTATCCTATTTCCTTAAATCTTAAATATAATTAATCGGCCATTGCCCAATACATTGTAGGTTATCGTTAAGACATACCTAAGCACTTCTCAAGCATTATCTCTTACCTAAATCGGCGGATCTCGTAATCGGCTCGATCTCATGTTCGAATCCCTGTTACTTCGAAGAGATCTCTACGTTTCTGGTCTGACCTTCTCTCCAGGTCTTCCACCGGTTTACACTCCAACAAGGCCTTAGCCTTTCTTCTCTACAAGACTCTCCTTTCTCTTTCTCTATTTTCCTCCTCTCTATTTAGGTTTAAATTATATTACGTAGGGGAGGGCCTTCTCTCCACTTTCACTTATATAGTGAAAGGAAGGGAAAAATATAATATGTTACACGCATATACACACCGTGTGTATATGTTGACCCAGGTTTCCTTGTGAACCACACATACACGTGCGTGGCATATGGCTTGTACGGTTCCAAAAATCTGGGGTTGTTACAGAATCCCTTCTCAAAGACCCTTCATATTCACCCTAAATTACAAGTCGCACATACCCAAGATGTTAACAAATCATACTGGTCATACACAAGCCCCCGAATCACGCAAAAAGACTAAAAAACTAAGGTTCACAGAGTAGAGTACCTCGCTGCGGTGAGGTATTCAGAAGTTATGTGGCACCAAAGGCCTCGCAGCGGTGAGTTTTCACAGTGATACAATACCCTATAAAAACATGCCGCACTCACTGCGGCGAGTGCTTCAGGTCATTTCTTGCCACGGCGAGGTTCCATGTTGCCACGGCAAGCCTGATCAGCTCGCCTATTTTTGTTCTTCCCTACTAGCTTCAAAAACTCTACAATTTCAAATACCACAGCTGACCCATAATGGATTTACCAATTTTCTTACTGGAAATTAATTTCATGACCTTCTATCCTCATTTGGTCACGCATGCAACACCCGACAAGATCGTGATCAAGGGATTTCGGCCACAAGGCCTCTCATGTTCCGATCTTTGGGGATTTTTGTGCATTAGGCCCAGACACGAATAAATCGACCCTAATTCTAGGTAATTGTGGTTAATAAAATAGCGAAAAACTAACCTTAGCGAATTCTTCGCATGCAGAGGTTCCGGCGTTCGGTGTTGAGTTGTCTCGTAGTTTTATGAGCTCTATCATTCGGATTCTCGATCATAGGAGCTTCGAGATTTGAAAGATCGCAGTGATGATTTAGGTCGTGGTGATTCTCTGAGATCGATGACTAGTTGGGTAGCGATCCAACAAATGGAGAATTCATATGGCTAGGAGGACTCTTCAAAATGGAAAACCAATAGAGGAGGTTGTAAGGGGCTCTCTCACATAACCCTCAACTGAAATGCATGTATTCCATGCGTGAGAATTTGAGTTTTATAGCATGGGGTGTCTGATCCAGTGTGGAGTGGGTACACACAGCCCGATGTACGGGTCTATCCTAAGGTCTCAATTATTGGTCTTTATTCATGGGCCTAATTAATTTCTAGGTCCTGATTCATGGGTCGTTACTAACTTGTCTGTCTCAAGGCCTTCATTAATGGGTCTTAGTCAATGGGCTTATTAACTAATGGGTCTAATTTTTCGGGCCAGATTAACCAATAGGTCTAGATTCATGGGCTAGCTTAACTAACGGTTCCCGAATCTTGGGTGGTTATCTACTTTAACCCATATCAGGGTGCTATACATGGGTCTTGATACCATGAACTATCAATACACCACTTTCAGTGTATTGGCCTAACTAATCAAGGAAATAAAAATAGAAATACCAACTAAGGTCAGATGCCATTGGGGTGTTACTGTTAGGCTATCTATGTTGTAGGTCTATATGCCTAAACCATCATCGGTTTGGGTCATTGAGATTTAACTTCGCCTGATCTCAGGGTTCGAGTTTTCAATGATCAGTTCACGTAAGGAATTGGTCCTAGTTTTGCGTTTGGGTGTATTTACTCAATAGAGATAGGTGGGTCAAAGGCCACATCACAGATGTGAAAAGTTTGGATAAGGTCCAACCGGTCAAAGCAAATCGCATCATTGTTGAAAGTCAACGTTTCACTGCTAGCAAAAAATCAGGGAGTTACAGGTTTAAAGGCTTGTTGCATTTGCTAAATGCAATCGTGCTCCCTACGAAAGTGTCATTTGAATTTATAGTTTAGATTAATATTTCTTTCCTTGTTTGCTAGGGACTAGCAAAGCGTAAGTTTGGGGGTGTGATCAGTTACAAAATATACCATATTATCACCCTTAACTTAGTGATGCTAGACCAGTTTGCTACTAACGAGATACTGATGTGCAGATATTAAGAATAAACAACAAAAGAGAACCAAAATATTAATCTTCATCAAAATTAACTGATAAAGCAGTAAGAAAGATGATCGAGCATAAAAGAAGCTTCGACACATGCTTAAAGCCAGAAATCATACTTTGCGATTGAAAGAAGCAAAAGAGAAAATGAGAAATCGTAATTTACGATTCTCCAGAATACCCTTCAAGTAGAGTGCGATACAAAAGAGAATTGCAATCATTCATACTAGAGAATCATTCTGAGAGTTACGAGTTGAAAAGAGAAAATTGTGAATTATGATTTTACAGATAAAGACTCTCGGTGCTGCCAATCACTTGAAATCTACACCACCATGCATATAATTAGAAGATATCTTAAAATAGAAGTCTAGTAGATCACGGATTCGAGAAGATTGATGAAGAGAGATTCCTGAAGGATTCTGCCATTGAAGTTCCGGGAAGCATCAACTATTCAAAGCAATGAAGAACTAGGATTACAAGTAGAGTTATATTAGGAAACTTTTTAGTAGTTTCTTTTATTAGAATTAGAATAATGTAAAGCGACTCCTTATGATCTATAAATAAGAGAGCTCGGCTTAGGAGAAGAGTTATCGAAGGAACTCTCAGCATCAATTGACGACTGAGGTTGGGTTTTCTTCCGATCAACTTTAGTTTAGTTTAGTTTAGATATCCAAGGTTTCTCGAGAGCAATTGACGACTGCAATTGGGAGCTAAAAGATTAGTGTAGATTTTCTGAGGTTCTCACAATCAATTGACGCTTGAGGATGAGAGCTGAGGATTAACACAAGTTTTATTTCTTTCTAGTTTAGATTTATTTTATGCACTTTTATTGCTTTGTAAACATCTAAAGGTTTTTTATTTGAATTGATGACTCAGATTGAAAATTTTCAGATTAGTGTAACGGTTTTATTTTTTCATCTTCAATTTTCTTAAGTTTGATTGATGCCCAAATTTTAGGAAGATTATTGATTAGATTAAATATGTGTTAAATAATTCTAGAGTTTGATTGACACTCAAATTTTAGAGGACTGCAATATGGTGTAATGGTACTTTAATTTTATAAATATTCGAGAACTGAAGGATTGTGATTGACGACCATAATCTAAATGGAGGAGGATTTAGTAGGGGTGTATTCGGTTCGGTTTGGTCGATTTTAGACCAAAACCACAAACCAAACCATTCTTAATCAATTTTTAGATTTTCAAACCAAACCAAACCCTCCAACTCTTAAACCAAACCAACCCGATTCAATTCGGTTCGGTTTAGTTCGGTCGGTTTCAGTTTTCCTATAAGTTCTACTTGCACATCAAAATTTTCTCAACTTCTCAACCGATTTTTCTATAAGTTCTACTTTACCACTTTAGGATTTAGGAATAGGCTAAAGACAAGGGTAGGTTTTTATATAAAAATATGCATTTAACTTAAATGCCCTTTAAAATTAATCAAAATCCCCTCCTATATATATATATATATATATATATATATATATATATAATTTCTTAGAAACTACATTCGGTTCGGTTCGGCTTGGGGAGGCTTGGAACCAAAACCAAACCAAAATTTTCGGTTTTCCTTTTTTCCAAACCAAGCCCAAACCAGTACCCGACCAAACCGGACCAAACTCGATGGTTCAGTTCGGTTTGGTCGGTTCGGTCCAAAAAATGCACAGCCCTAGGATTTAGATTTATTTTCTGTAATTAGTTTAAACAAACCATTCTTTTATTCATATTTCTCCAATAGTTTAAGATCGTAAAAGACTAGTATAAGTTTTTACGAGCCACAAAATATACAGATAATCACTTCCTCATGGGAACGTTCTTATACTAGTGCTACAATTTCTATTGTGCACTTGCAATAGGTTAAGACTTTAATACGAATTTAGAACACATCAACACTCTACTCTAATCTTCCAGCTCCCAATTGCAGTCGTCAATTGCTCTCGAGAATCCTTGGATATCTAAACTAAACTAAACTAAAGTTGATCGGAAGAAAACCCAACCTCAGTCGTCAATTGATGCTGAGAATTCCTTCGATAACTTTTCTTCTATACCAAGCTCTCTTATTTATAGATTATAAGAAGTCAGTTTACAAAACTTTAAATTCTAATAAAAGAAACTACTAAAACAAAATGTTTCCTAATATAACTGTAACTCCTAATTTTATCTTGCCTTGCTTTGAGTAGTTGATGCGCTCTAGATTGTTCCTTCTTTTACCAGCAGTAGAGATCTTTAGGAGTCTTTCTTCTCAATCTTCTCAGATCTATGGATTGCCAAACTTCTAATTTGAATAATCTTCTAATTTCGTGCATGGCAGTGCAGCTCTCACGTGATCAGCAGCAACAAGAGTCTTTACTCAGTAAAATCATAAATCACGATTTTCTCTTTTCAGCTCATAACTCTTAGTACGATTCTCTAGTACGAATGATCGCACTTCTCTTTTGTATCACACTCCGTCTGAAGTATCATTTGAAGAATCGTGAATTATGATTTTTAATTTTCTCTTTGGCTTCGCTCAATCGCAAAGTACGATTTCTGGCTTTAAACATGCATCGAATCGTCTTTTACGCTCGAACGTCTTTCTTACTGGTTTATGAGTTTATTTTGACGATGATAAACACTTTGGTTCTCTTTTACTATTTATTCTTAATATCCGCACATCATCAACTTGTTAGTAGCAAACTGTGGTCTAAGTTAAGGCTAATAATATGGTATATCCTGTGATGGATCACACCCCCAAACTTATACTTTACTAGTCCTTAGCAAACAAGGAAAGGAATACTAAGCTAAATTACTAAGTTAAATGCCACTTTCGTAAGGAGCATGATTGCATTTAGCAGATGCAACAAGCCTTTAAACTTCTAGGTTATCTTAAGTGGAAGAGTTATAGTCTCCTGAAGGTTTTCAGTGAAGTTATCTACGAACTTCAAATATTTTTGGATTTTTCAGTTTTTTCAAAACAAAAGCAAAAATTTTAAATTTTAAAATGATTCTGTACAGTAGCTAATATTTAATTATCATATGGTTATTATGATTTTTTAAAAAGTATAAATCCTCTTTCCTTAACTTTCCATCATAGCAATTATCATTGATCATAGTTCAGCAATTTCAATTTTGTAAAGCGTGGAGTGTGTGCGTATCAATGAAAATTTTATTCATCATAGATTTTTCTAAATTGTAGATTTATAAAATATTTTCATTCAAATTGTCACTATTGGCATACTCTCAAAAAGATGTCAAAATTTTTAGGTTCTCTGAATATATGATATGTACGATAAATTTTCAACTGATAATTGACTAAAAAGATAAATCTCATGAAAAGATAATCAATTCTATTTATATGTTTCCTTATTTTTCTATAGAATTTACAATAAACATCTCTACTAGACTTATGCTGTTGTAAACTATAAATCAAAAAAGTCTTTGTTTGGCTTGTGATGGGGCTTTGGGTTAAAAGGTTCCATAGAAAGGTAGAAAGGATTCAAAATTTTATGAGAATTCAGTTCTCCTTTCACCTGTCTTCTTCTTTTCTAATTCAGTAAGTATCCAAAATTGGATAACTTCTTCCCATTATTATTTTTCTATTTTCTTATGTAAATTCCTTTTTTAGTGCAAATATCCTCTTGAGTTTTTCATCTTGGAAGCTTTTTCCTTCTCTGTCTTTTTCAAAATCGTAATTACTGTAGACACCCAAATTTTGCCCAAGGCCTGATGGAAATACCTTTCAAGAGAGGTGCACTTCTGAGATTTTGATGGCATGCATGGAACCTTTAGGAATAACCTTAGAACCCATAAGAACCCTTTCAAACCCTTAGGAATCACCCTAGATCCCTTAGGAACCCACCCCGAACCTTTAGAAATCAATCCCAACCCTTAGAACCCGTCCTGAACCTAAACCTAACCTTATCAAGAAATGGATGAGGAGAGGCCCATCGGGACTAGCTACGGCCTTCTACTATGATTGAATCTCACACCATTGAAAAGTAAAAGTCATCAGCTTTCCAACAGTCCAAGAATCGCCCCAACCAAAGGTATACATCATCAGATATGGCAAACCAAGCCCGGAGGGCAGAAATGTAAGTTCATGTGGGCCCCCCTAGGGATTTGGTGCAACTATTAGTTGCGCCAATTATAATTTTGCCTGGCGCAACTAATAGTTGCACCAAGGTTAAAGGTGGGGCCCACCCTCGCGAACCAACTTCCAGGCACTATTTAAAACTGTTTTACTGTACATTTGCCTGATGTAACTATTAGTGGCGCCAGGCATATGAATAGTAACCTCTAGATTTTACCCCGAAAATAGTGATTAGGGTTTGACTTGTTGACCACCTTGATCCTTGGGTTGTGTTTTGCTAGTTCTGTTGCACTCATTCACTACCTATTTGTGACACTTTAAGTGGCTTAAGGCCTCACCCCATCATCCACCATTAGAGGACCTTCTCCCATATTTCAAGGCTCCAAAAATCCTAGGAATCCTTAGATTTGAGATTACCTAATTGTTAACCCCAATTAGCACTTAAGTGGTCTCCTAATCCACCCATTTCCTATAAATAGAGACCTCCACCCCTTGGTTTAGGGGTTGAGAAATTTGCTTAAAAGAGAAAGAGCTCAAAGTGAGAAGTTCTTCCTCCCTTTTGTACACCATTTTCACTCAAATTCCAGAATCTCTCAACCTCATTTCAAGCTTGTTCTTGCATCCAAAACCCTTAGCCTAGGTGTGTGTGATCCCCTAGCCTCCCTTCCCTACCTCTTAGCTTCAAGCCTTAGGAGCTAGAACCCCATTTTCCACCATACAAGGCCTTCAAAAGCTTATCAAAGCAAGTCATGCAAGCTTCTCCTACGGTGCTATAAGGGCTCTGGTTCTCCCCTTTCTTCTCCTATCTCTTTCTAGCTCCCTCCATCCTCTCATTTGTGTCGTTACACCGCCGACTTTTCGGTAGGAACGGAGGGGCACAAATAGGATTCTAACCCCTTTGTGTCGTTACACCGCCGACTTTTCGGTAGGAACGGAGGGGCAAGAGGAAGCTATTTTCATTTCTTTTACTTCATTTTATTCTTGGCCATAAGTAGAGTCCGCGTTAAGCGGGTTGATCGGGTGCCTAACATCTTCCCGATCGATAACCGAAGCCCCTACCCAAGAGCCTTTGGTGTAGGATTCAGAGTCATTTTTAGCACTTCGGTGCTCATAAAAATGAACTAGGGTTTTTGGGACACCGAAAGCTCTGGGTGGCGACTCTATATTTTTTGCAAGTGAGAGCATCGCCATGATGGGATCGTCACAAATCTTACGGTTGCACAAATGGCGACTCTGCTGGGGATTCTCTAGTAGAGCTTTCCCTTGAACTAGGCCTCTTTATTTTTTATTTTTCTAACATTTTATTGCTATTTTTTTATTTTTATTTTTATTTGAGTTTTGCTGTGTTTTTACTCACCCCTCCGATTAAGTCATTTTACTTACCCCTACTTTTACGCCATTTACGAGCCTTAGCCGATTGGCGGGCCTACTTGCGCATAGTCTTTAAATTTTTTTACTGTTCCGTCATTTCTAGTGCCTTAGCCGATCGGCGAGCCTACTTCAGTATTGCCTTTTAATTTCTTTAATTTTTTGCCACTTAAAGTGCCTTAGCCGATTAGCAGGCCTACGTGCACACTCATATCCTAACAGTGGACGCCGGCCCGTAGTGGCGGCAGGGGATCATCACCTTCGGTCTTTGAACTAAAGAAAACTTCCAAAAAAAGAAGAAAAGCTTTGAAAAAATTAAAATTGAACTAAGTTAGGGAGCTTAATTAATTTGCTTTTACGGGGTAGATTTTAAAGGGGTTGGGATTAGGCAAACACTACCACTCGGGTCTTAGTATGGCGGCAGCCCCTAGCGGTGATGATCCAGAAAATTCCCAGCCCACCTAGTATCTGAGAAGGTGCTCGCGCTGGAGGTATATCGGGTGGGTTCCCATTCTAAAGCTTAAAACCCTTGGGGAGCGCACTAACGAGTTATACTGGACTCAAACCCTTTAGGTGCGGTGAGGAGAGAATCGATCACCAAAAATAACAGCTCAGTTCTCAGAAGCCTAGCTTCTACAAAAATAAAAAAAAGAGACTCATCTCGGGTGTTGGTGCCTGCTGTCATCAAATCTGGAGCACCATTTTTGCCTGGCGCAAGCATTAGTTGCGCCGGTGCAAAAAAATGGGAATTTATATCTGGCCCAACTAATAGTTGTGCTAGTGTAAAAAAGGGCCCCTGCAACCTGGGCACGTGTATTAGTTGCGCCAGGTCTGTTTTGTAGAACACCAGCCCGAATCTGTGACCATTTTCACCTCTCGAGTCCCCCAATCAGTGTGCTTAGTGCCTTGTTTGGGCCCCGCCATCTCCGACACCCAATATGCCCCTGCCGGTCAAAGGAGGGCAACTTCTTTTTGGCTCATTCTGGAGGATCGGGTTGTTTGCCTCAATTTTTGTGCCTTAAATAGATCGAAGGTTCTCCTTCGATTCTTTCGAAGTGCGTCAGAATTGTAGCCGCGGGTCTTAAATTAGGGTCCGAGAGCCGCTCGAAAAGGGAATTCCAAGGCCTCAGAACCTGTCTTTTAAAAACTTTTTCCAAAAAATTAAAAAAAATTAAAAAATTAAATCAAAACCCAAATATATATATATATAATAGTTTGTGGTGTCGGCACAACGACATCATCTTACCCTCCGTCGTTCCATAGGGGCAGAAGGAGGAGGAATTTTGGGCCTTATCCAAGGCACCCCTACCTAACTCGTTCCCGTAGAATGTCGTGGGTAGTGGACCCGGCATACGCCGATACCGACTCATCCTCGCCTCATTCTCCAACCCACTCCCATTCGAGAGAAGTTTTTTCCACCATCCCCCTCACCCAACCTCCCTTTTTCGTTATCAGCCCATTTGGCGCCCCCATTTTCCCAACCACCACTTCCCAAAATATTTGAAGCCCAACCCCCCATTCTCCATCTTTTGCCCAAACCATACCCATGCCAAATCCAACTCATCCCTTCCACACCCCTACAAAACCCAAACCCATTCCCCCAATCCACATCCATGCCTCATTTCCCATCTTCCCCCTATAGGCCCGATCCACCCACATTCACATACACCACTTCCACCCTATCCGATCCCCGACAAGTCCCCCATCTACCCAGGTCATGCCCATTTTTACCGGGGCCACACCCGGTTCTTCCCAAACACCCACACTTTATCCTTCATCATCCCCCTTTGCCAATGCCCCACCCAATTCCTTCAATCCATCCCGTATCCCATCACTTACCATGGCCATGCCCAATCTTTCCTCCACCTCCATCCCATCCATACCCAATCATCCCTTAAATCCGCCATCCACATCCAATCCTCCTTCCATGACCATGATGGAGGAGATGTTCCAAGCGTATTCCATATGGAAGGCTTCTCAAAACACCCCCCCTCCTCCACACCCCATGTCCCTAAACCCATCTCACACCCTAGCCAATCTCCATGCCTCACTCTCTAATGACCCCCATCAACCCCCCATAATCCACACCATCCAAACCCCCATTACCCACATGCCCCATCGCCAAACCCCCCACTACCCATACACCCCAAGGCCAAATGGCCCAATCTCCAACCTCCCACATACCCCAAGGCCCATTGGCCCATACCCCCTTTTCCCACATATCCCAAGGCCCCATGGCCCAATACCCCACCACCCAAACCTACCCAGGGCCCATGGCCCAGACCCATCAAGGTCCATTGGACCAAACCCATCAAGGGCCCACGGCCTAGACCCACTAAGGGCCTATGGCCCAAACCTACCCAGGGCCCATAAACCAAACCCATCAAGGACCCTTGGCGCAAACCCATCAAGGGCCCATGGCCCAAACCTACCTAGGGCCCATGGCCCAAACCTACCAATGGCCCATGGCCCAAACCCATCAGTGGCCCTTGACCCAAAATGACCAAGGCTTCATGGCCAAAACCCAAACTCGACACTCATACCTTCCACAATATCCCCAACATTTCACCCAACCTTCACAGCCGGGTCAAACCCATGCCCAATTTTCCCATGGCCCCACACCCCAAGGCCATCTCCAAACCTTCCCCCATACCTAATGGCCCCATCAGGCCCCACCCCAAAACCAAATTCCTATCACCCACAAACCTTCCCTCACCCCCAATGGGCTCACCCAACCCCCACTCACGTCATTCCCATCCAACCCGTACAACAATAATAAGAGAATCCCGCCCTCACTGCACATTATGCCGACCAGCAGTATGAGGAGGACAAGATTAGGAATAGCGGGGCCTATGCTGGGGCATTGACCAGCCTTAACCCTCCTCCTATAATTTCCCACCCCTTGGTGGCCCAGAGTGAAGTCTAACTAACGGCCGAGAAAGCGGCCCCTGTATCGAAAGAGTCAGAGCAGCAAAAAGAACAGTTGGACAAAATACAAAAGTAGCTGATGAAAATGGGTGGTGCTGAAATTCATGCCACGAACTTCACAGATTTATGTTTGTTTGCTGAGGTCCCCCTGCCCCCCAAATTTAAAATGCTGACCTTCGACAAATATAATGGCACCAGCAATCCTATTGTGCACTTGAAGTCGTACTATGAGGACATATGCCAATACGGAGGAGATGAAAGACTACTAAGAAAAGTCTTTAGGAAGAGTCTGACCAATCCGGCTTTGAAATGGTTCACATCTTTAGAACCATCCATGATAAAAATATGGAGGGACTTGACGCACCTCTTTCAAGAACAATATGTCGACAATATAGACATTGAGCCGCGTAAGTCAGACTTGTCCTATTTGAAATAAAACCAGAACAAGACCTTCAGCAACTACTTGGGGCACTGGAGATCACTGGCAGCTCAGGTCAGAAATAGAATACCTGATGATGAGCAGATAGACATGATCTCAAAAAATACTCTGCCAGTGATCTCGGACTTCTTGGTATACCAACAACAGTCCAGCTTTGCTTATCTGGTAAGAAATGCTAACAGATGTGAGGATGCCATCAGGGAGGGTCGTCTGAGTAAGAACATGCCAAGTGGACCTAGTAGAGTTAAGAGGTTTTCAGAGCAAAGAAACGATAAAAGAATAGGGGCCGATGTCCAGAACATTGCCAATATCAGGCCCAATAAATAATACAACCCCATTTCAATTTCAGGCTGTCCCGCTAGCACTGGCTAGGCCTGAGCAGATGCAGAGAATAGGGAATGGGCAAGGAATGCAAATGACTCCGGAGCAGAGGAGAGCCCGCTACGACCGAGTTTTCATACCCCAAGGGCAATCATTGAGTGTACTTCTGCCTTTATTAGTGGAAAAATGATTAGTCACTATTCGTCAACCGCAACCTCCTCCCCATCCAATCCTAAAGAACTATGACCCGAATACACATTGCAATTTTCATCAGGGTTCGGGTCACCCAACTGATCGCTGCTTCCCATTGAAGCACGCAATCTAGGATTTGATCGATGCTGGGAAAATCATTCCCCCTGCAACTTCTCAGCACACAAATATTCACCTGGTGCCACTACCCCTACATCCTACTGGAGGAGCAGGTCCCAGACCCACCGTCGGAATGATAGAAAATGAAGAGGAGTTTGAGTTTAATCCGTTCGATTGCATCAGTGATCAGGAGAGTTATATAGCACCGTTGTCAAGAAACATTGAAGAGGGGAATATCGGGGTAATTGAACCCCTGAATTTGTCAGAATATTTCCCCAATCCGACACCACAAATTGAACCCTTAGATCTCAGGGCATACTTTCCATCCACCACACCCGTCAATTATGTACATATCAATACATACAACCATACACCACCACCCCCATCAATTACCCAATAAGCCATCGGGCCCCCAATTCCATGCTTGCACCCGTAATTATCAATGGCCTGTGCCCATCCCCTCACCCCAAGCTCAGCCACCAGTTGACTCCACCACCCCGGTCAATTACCTAACGGCCCATCAAACCCCCCATCTCCCACCAACACCTACCAGCTATCAATGGCCTACTTTTTCCTCCTTCCCCCCAATACCACCACCCCCAAGCCTCACCACCCCTATTTGGCCCAATTTTTCCACCCAACCCACTACCACCAAAATAAATTAGGTGTTGCCCACACCTCCTGAGCCCGTAATACAAGTGCCTTTAGTATTGGCAGCCATACCTTTTCAGCTCTCAAGACCAACCTATGATCCACATCAGGTCCTGCTGAGCTATGAGCAAACCAATACTAATGTCGGCGGCAGCAGCAGGGAGGGGATCGTGGACTTCGTCACTAGGTCAGGGAGAATCTTGAAATAGCTCGAGGTAACAACAGCAGTAACTGCAACAGCAACAACACCAACACCAACACGGCCAGAGGGGAAGAAGGACAGTGCAGTCCACCCGTTTGAGAAGATGAGTCGGGAGCACATTCTCGAGACTCAATTAAGAAGGATGCCAACCCATATCACTATCTGGGATCTTTTGATGACGTCCTCACTCCATTTCAAAGTGATAATGGGGGCATTAAAGAATGCCCATGTGTCCCAACAAGTGAGCCCAGATGAGGTTGGGCAAATAATCGTACAAGTGATGGCACCCAATGCCATTTCATTTTCGGACACAGATCTACTTGAGGTGGGAAATAGTCATGCTAAATCCCTCAATATTATTGTTGAATTAGGGAACATGATAATTCCCTTCGTTCTAATTGATAACGGGTCAGCTCTGAATGTGTGCCCATTGAGGATTGCCACCAAGATCGATGTGGACCCCTGTATGCTAAGGATTTGATAATATAAGAAGAGAAATAATGGGAGAGGTCGATCTAGAATTGGTAATTGGGCCCATGACCTTCTCTATACCCTTTCAAGTGATGGATATCAAATCTTCTTTTAATTTACTGATCTGACGCCACTGGTTGCATGAGGTTGGGGCGATACCTTCTACCCTCCATCAAAAACTAAAATTCATATCCAGATAGAAGGTGATCACCATCATTGGTGAAGGGCGTGATGACAAAGACAAGGCCACCCACAGCATTGAAAATCCTAAGGTAGTGAATGTGCCACATACTGAGGAAGACACCGAGCCCCACAGTTTCGAGTATGAGGTGTCGACAGTAGGCCTAGAACCCCCAAGAAACATCACTTCTACAATTGGCGGCAGAATGGAAGCAGCGGTGGCTATGCTCCAAAAATGGGGCTATCAGAGAGGTAGAGGGCTTGGGCCTAGATTACAGGGCAAAAGAGAGCCAGTTATTGCCAAGGGCCAGAAAGTAATATTTGGGCTAGGTTACAAGCCCACAGAGGAAGAGGTTTGAGAGGCTAAAGAGAAAGCTAGGGTCGCTGCAGCTGCAAGAGCTCGAGGAATCAACATAGAAGAGAAACCTCTCCCTAGGCCGCACATCAGGGAATCCTTTGTCAGCACTGGGGTCATAATGATCGATCGAAATGGGGTAACCCATTTGACCCCACACAAACTCACAGCCCTAATACATCCCACCAATCCCAAGATCTCTCTTCCCAGCCTGGAAATATATTTGGCTGCATTGTCCCTCTTCGAGGAACGATGGCCAATACCTGAACAAACATCCCCTATGGTAAATCACCACAAAATGGTATTAATGTTTGAGGACATCATCTCGAATGAATTGGGGATCAATATGATGGAGGCTGACTCCAATAAGCCATATCAGTTAGCTCCCTCCATCCCAATAGGTAAAGGAGCGGCCCCTCAGGTACGCAACTGGGCATCTTTGCCCCAAACCCTTGAAGCAGGGAGTGGCCTAAAGTTTGACACCTGTTTCTCAAAAATAAACAACCTATAAAAAAGTGAGATAAGCCCTTGGCAGGCAATACCTTGTATATATAGTAACTCACCTTGCCAAGGGTCCGTCTTCGAAGAAAACAAAAATCTTAAAAACATCAAAAAAATATAAAATCCCAAAAACATTGAAAAAATCTAAAGTTTAAAAATATCATCATTTAAAATTCCAGAAAAAGTCTCACAAAATGATGCCTTAACAGAAATACCCGTCCCACGTAAAATCGACCCCTTTCCTGTAGAAATACAAGAAGAGGTAGGAGTTACAAGTCTGAACGAGGATAGTCCTTTGGAGGAGCTCCCCAATGAGCTCCTTGACCGGTTCGCCGACTTTAAGCATGGCCCTACCCCCATTGTCGAAGAGACAAAGGATATCAATCTAGGGACTAAGGAGATTCCTAGAATAACCAAGATCGGAACGTCACTGTCTCCCGAAGAAAGAAAAAGCATGATTGAATTCCTTTGGTCATACCAAGACATTTTTGCTTGGTCCTACGAGGACATGCCTGGACTGGACACTGATTTGGTTGATCATGAGTTACCTCTCTACCCTGATATGAAGTCAGTTAAGTAGAAGCTGAGACGTCTCTGACCCGAGTGGATGTTGAAAGTCAAAGATGAAGTCATCAAGCAGTAGACGTAGGGTTCCTCATGGTATCCAAGTACCCACAGTGACTAGCCAATATTGTGCCGGTGCCGAAGAAGGATGGAAGGTCCGCATGTGCATCAATTTTTGAAATTTGAACAAGGCGAGCCCGAAGGACGATTTCCCACTGCCACGCATCAACATCTTGGTCGATAACACTGCTAAGCACGAGATGCTTTCCTTCATGGATGGATTTTCAGGATACAATCAGATCAAGATGGCAGAGGTTGATTGCAAAAAGACAGCATTTATTATCCCCTGGGAAACCTTTTGCTATCGAGTCATGCCGTTTAGGCTAAAGAATGTCGGTGCAACATACCAAAGAGCTATGACTGCGCTGTTTCACGACATGATGCCCCGAGAAATTGAAGTATATATCTATGATATGATAGCCAAGTCACCGGAGTGAAGCGATCACTTGATAAACCTTCAAAAGTTGTTTGAGAGGCTGAGAAAGTACAGGTTACATCTGAATCCACAGAAGTGTGTTTTTGGTGCTATGTCCGAAAAATTGTTAGGATTTATCGTCAGCAGGAGAGGGATCGAGGTCGACCCAGTCAAGGTCAAAGCTATCACTGAATTTCCGCCACCGTCTACTGAGAAGGAAGTTAGAGGGTTCTTGGGCAGAATATAATATATCAGTCGGTTCATTGCACAACTAACTCCAATCTGCATGCCGATCTTCAAACTACTAAGAAAGAACTTGCTCGTTGAATGGAATGATGATTGTTAGGCCGCGTTCGATAAAATCAAAAGCTACCTCCTCAACTCACCTATTTTGGTACCACCCGAGCCTGGGAGACCACTCTTAATGTACCTCTCTACGATGAAAGTCTCGATGGGATGCGTCTTAGGGTAGCATGAAGTGACAGCATGAAGAGAGTAGGTCATTTACTATATAAGCAAAAAGTTTACTGATTATGAAACACGTTATTCTCATCTGGAGAAAGCTTGCCTGGCTCTTGTATGGGCTACTCAGAGGCTCCGCCATTACTTGCTATCTTAGGCCGTTCTACTTCTGGCCCGCATGGATCCGTTGAAATACCTGTTTGAGAAGCCCGCTCTCACTGGGCGGACTGCACGCTGACAGCTTTTATTATCTGAGTTCGACATCACGTACATCACTCAGAAGTCAATCAAGGGGCAGGCATTCGTCGATCATCTTGCTGACAATCCTTTGCTAGATTATGAGCCTTTGAGAACTGAATTCCCTGATGAGGACATCCTTTTTATGACAAAAGATGATATAGAAGAAGCTGAAGATTCTTGGGTAATACACTTTGACGGGGTAGCTAATACAGAAGGTCAGGGAGTTGGCGCCATTCTGATTTTGCCAAAAGGATCTCACATACCCATCTCTATCAAGCTCAACTTCCCTTGCACTAACAACATGGCTGAATATGAAGCTTGTGCCGCTGGTCTGCAGGTGGATCTTAATCTGAATGTAACTCACCTCCGGGTGTTCGGCGATTCGCAGTTAATTATATGCCAGATGAATGGTGACTAGAAGATGAAAGATGAGAAACTGAGCCCTTACCATGAGCACCTCGAGGACCTGATAGCTTTCTTCCAAGATGTGACATTCTCATATGTCCCCTGGATAAGGAATCGCTTTGCCGATGCACTAGCAACTTTGGCATCAATAATATAAATCTCGTATGGTGCTGAGATGAAGCCGATCATGATCGAGCAAAGGAATGAGCCGGCCTTCTGCCTCCAGATTGAGGAACCTGCAAAGCTTGATGATGAGCCACTTTGGTTCTCAGATATCAAGAATTTCCTTGAGACCCTAACTTTCCCTGAGGGTACGTCCAAGATGGACCGACGAACTGTTCAACGTCTAGCGACAGGCTACGTCATTTGTGGGGAATGCCTTTACAAGCGATCCTATAATAACATCTTACTCAGGTACCTTACAGAAAGTGAAGCAACCAACATCATGAAGGAGATCCACGAAGGAGTATGCGGAGCCCACGTCAGTGGTCACATGCTTGCTAAGAAGATTCTGTGGCAGGGATAGTTTTGGACCACTATGGAATCGGATTGCTGCAAACATGTTCAGAAATGCTACAAGTATCAGGAACACTCCAGTCTGATACATGCTCCTGCCATCGATCTATACTGCATGACCACTCCCTGGCCATTTGCTACTTGGAGCCTTGACGTCGTCAGAATGATTAGCCCAAAAGCATCAAACGGGCATCGGTTCATCATCGTCGCCATTGAATACTTCACCAAGTGGGTAGAAGCAGCATCATACGCCAACATCACGGCCAGTCACGTCAAGAAGTTTCTCAAGAATAATATTATGTGCCAATTTGGAGTACCCAAAGATATCATCATGGACAGCGATACAAATTTTGCAAATAAGCGTATCTGAGCCTTCTGTGAGCAATACAAGATCAAGAACCATCACTCGTCACCTTATCGGCCTCAAACTAATAGAGCTATGGAAGCTACGAACAAAGTGGTCATCCGCATCCTCGAGAAAATGGTCGTCACCTATCGAGATTGGAGGGAAATGTTGTCATTTACCTTATGGGCCTATAGAACAACGATCTGTACTGCTACAGGGGCAACACCATTCTCCCTTGTGTATGGAACTGAGGCTGTCCTACCAGTTGAGGTACCCTCACTCCAAATCCTCATGGAATCTGGCTTACCTGAAGTAGAGAGAGAGATCCCACTTCAAACAATTGAATCTATTGGATGAGAAGAGACTCCTAGCCTTGTGTCACACTCAGGTGTACCAAGAGCGAATCGCACGCGCATACAATAAATGTATCCGCGGTCGAGATCTAAAGGTAGGAGATACTGTGCTGAAGATCTTCCCATCCCTCCACGCTGATCCGAAAGAAAAGTTCAAGCCGAACTAGGAAGGACCTTACGTCATTTGAGAAGTAATGCCAGGATACGCCATCTGCCTCGCCACTATGGACAGTGATCATCTTCTTGAGCCCATCAATGCTAGATACGTCCAACGGTTCTACTCTTAGTCTATCGCGATAAGGTAAGTATTGGTGAAGCAAATACGTGACTGCTTAAGGACCACCCAAAAGAGGCCATCATTCCAAACACAGTAGCCGAAAAGCATCCCTAAAAATGATGATATCCTTTGCTATCCCATTTGAACCTGGGCCTTTCTTTTAATAACCCCCTTTCCCAAAAAAAATGTATATAAGTACATACACAAAAAAAGAGAGAGAGAAGTAAAATTACCATCAAAATCCAAAGAAAAAAAGAAGCAAAATATCAAAAAGAGATTGCTTAAAATAAAATGAAAAGAAAAAAATCATGGGGCATGTACAGTCAGATCCCCAAGGAAGAAAGTATGTTGAGAAAACTGAAGCCATATCAGGGAAACCCTTTTAGCCTAGCATACCTTCAAATCCCAACCTAACCCATGGCCAAGCTACACCCTGAAAAAAGCCCTCTTTTAGGTTCACAAGCAGTCATAATATCTGTTAAGTCAACACAAGCCAAGTTGTGAGACAATACCAGAACCCCATTCAGCCAGCTATGATGGAATCGACGTCTATGTCGTGATTGTTAAAAAAAAGAAATGAAGAAAAAATAAAAAAAATAAAAAATAAAATAAAAATATAAGCTCAAAGCAAGATGGACGTGGTGAAATCTCGAAAGGGCGCTACGGGTAAAAACAACGAGTTTATGCGGACCAGGCGAAAACCCGAAAGGGCGCTTGGGGTAAGAGAGCTAAGCCCATGGACGTAGTGAGAAAGGGCGCCACGGGTAAGCAAAGGAGATAAATAAATAAAAAAAAGGAAAAAAGAAAATGAAGGTTTACACTAATTGAGAAGATTGATGCTTGAGGAGCCCTCTTGGTTACTCTCTTTGATACCCTTTTTCGACTGGGCCGCTCATGCTAGTTCAAGACGGGTCCCGACTAGAATTGTCTTTGTGAAATTGCTTTGTCAAATATATGACTCAAGGTAAGGAGAAAGGTTTGACTCAATTCAAAGGGATTAATGTTTCAGCCTTGGTAAAATCTAGAAACTCACTCAGGTTCAACTGCATAAAAGAGTTCGACTATGCAAAAAATGGGACCCGTTACTCCATCTCACTGTCAAGGCATAAAAAAAAAAGCCAAAAACAAAAAATCAAGAAAAATCCAAATACCAAAAAATATGTATATATTTCTACTCATTTCCATGTACATATTTCCAGCATCATATTTCAATCTCAAAAATGAAGAAAAATAATAAAAAATCTTCAAAAATAAAAATCCAAAAAATATCTTAAAATTGAAAAAGTGTAGGTAAAAATTTACTTCTCCTTCTGTTATTTAGGATGCATTTTCTTTATATATGTATAAACAAAAAAAAGAGATTGACGTTTTCTTAAGAATGTGCAGAAACATCAAAACGGTCCGAAGCCTTGAAGCCGGCAACCTCTCGGCGATGGACAAATCATATGAAGCACCTCACCACCGACGTCAGGTCTATTAAAAAAAAAGAGAAAGAAAAAAGAAAATCATTGTGAAAAAATTAATAATAATAAAAAATAGAATAATAATAATAATAAATAAATAAATAAAATTATAAATCTGTGAACTTTTTATGCACATCTACGCACTCGCGTATTTTCGATGCGGTAAAATGTCAATATTTTATTGGCAACACAGCTGTGTAAAATTAATGTCCTAGGTCAAAGGTTCGCCTTGGATCCATGGATCCTATTTCAAAGTAGGAGCGACGGTGTCAATTTCGGTCAAACAGTCAATGCTTGGATCGAATTGATTCCACTGCTATATCTTTGCCCTGATCGCTCCATTTTTTGGTTTCTAGTGAACTTGAGTGCCTTGTACTTTAAGTTCGTCACGTGATATTTTCGGAGGTGTAGACTCTTGGTCTGCACTGTCTGAGCAAGCGCCCTACGAGGTTTGAGGTTCGGATAACTCCGTCCTCTAAAAGATCCATTGTTGGATTGATTTCAACCTATCAGATACGAAACTACGTCAGACAACTATGTGCAAACATGCACACAAAAGGGCTCATTCCTTTTATTTTTACGCGGCTTAAAAACTCTGTATTGGCGTAGTGTCCACAGAAATTATCGCCATAAATGCGGATATCCGTATGATGGTCGTTTGTTCCCATAAATTATACCGGGGCAGGTCCGGGTCGGGGCTTCCATTCCTTTGCTGCTTATTGCCCCTAATGGGTGCATGTTTATGCATAGTTATTCATTTGTAACTTCATTGATGACGGATGCGAAGATTGAGTATCCTTCGGTGGACACCCAATTCTGACCCGGTCTTTTCGATATCATATGAACTTGAGTACGTTGGCTCCAGTTTCGTCGCAAAATATTACGGAGGCACGGGCTCTTGGTATGCGTTGTTTGGACGTGCGCCTCCCGAGGTTCGAGGTCCAGATAATGCTTGTTTAAAAAAAAAATGGAAAAGGCAATCTTTAAAAAAAGAAAAAAGAGAAGAAGAATAAATTTGTGTTTTCCCACAGAGTGATGCACAAGCATAAGGCGGTAAAATGCCAATATTTTATCAGCAATGCAACTGTGCCATATTAAAGTCCTAAGTCAGAGGTTCACCTCGGATCTTTGGATCCTGCTTTAAGGTAGGAGCAACGGTGTCGGTCCCGGTCAAACAGTCAATATTTCGATCAAGTCAACTCCACTGCTAAATTTTTACAAGGAGTGCCCTGTTTTAGATTCATATGAACTTAAGTGTCTTAAGCTTCAGATTCTCCGTTGGAAAAGGTCAATCATTGGTTGAGACCAACCTGTTGAGAATGAGATTACGTATCAATCAAACTATGTGCAATCATGCATTCAGAAAGGTTCATTTCCCTTTATTTTTCTGCAAGCTTAAAACCTGTATGGGCAGCGGTATCCCTGTAAAGTGTATGCCATGCATCTGGTATCCGTATGATGGTCATTTGTTTCTATAAATTATACCCAGGCAGGTCCGGGTCAGGGCATCCATTGCCTTTATTATTGATTACTGCCCCTGATGGGTACATGATTATGTATAGTTAATTGATATTTATGATCATTGTCAGCAGAGATTAGGATTGGATGTCCCTTTAGGAAGACGCCCTAATGTCTGGTTGGATCTATTCAAAGGTAGTTGAAGTTGGATACTCTTAGTCATGTTGATCAAGGGCATGCATGCTTTCAACATGGCACGTCTGTTAAGACCTGAAAAGTACTACTTTTCACCCCTTAACTTAATCTCTGTTAAACCCTTAATCATTTAATAAATGTGTTTTAAGTCTATTCTGTAGGTAATAAGCAACAGCTGCAAATAAACCCCTAACCATGCCAAGAAGCCTACTGGTGACCCAGAAGCCCCTCAAAAATGTGAATGTTAAACCCAGACAGATAATTGGCTGCAACAGAGGCATAGCAAAGCAGAAACAAATCAAAGAGAATGCCTCGCGCAGATGTCGCAGGGCTCAATCAAATCAGAAAGAATACATCGTGCAGTTGTCGCGGGCTTCAAAAGGGAGCACCCCAACTGGTCACGCAGTCTTCACGCCGTTCGCGCGCAGATGGGTGTCAGCGGGGAGTAAAAATACACTTCTCGAGGCTCAGTCTTAAGCGCTCGTGAAGTACTCGCGTAGCTCAAGAGATGAGTCTTCAAGATTCGCGCAATTCACTGAATGGAGGGAGATCCAAGAATTCCAGCGCGCGACTTTTGCGCAGTGGCCGCGGGACACACACTTTTAAGGAACTGCTTGCGCGATCTAGAAGCCTATGTACTTTGTTCTCTTCGCGAGGATAGCTCCGAGATTCAACAAGGAACGAACTGCGCACGCCATTCTCACGCCATTCAAATACAAAGACCAATCCCTCAACGACCAAACCATCCCCGCGATGACCCAAGTACTAACCTCGCGACTACAAGAGCTTCAAGTCAAAGCAACCCCGCGACACCAATTCTACCACGCGGCAAGACCTGCAAACCTTTTCTACCGAGTGAGGATCGAGTTCTAAATTTCTCCCTACTTCTGTAAGGGCAATATGGGAATCTCCAGCGATTAGGGCACGCACTCCAATGCTCTAATCTCCGTGCACGTGCCCCAAGGCATCCAAGGGACAAGAATGGGCCACAATTGCATTAATGAAATTAGGGTTTTCCTAACACTAATTCATAGAGAACCGACTGCTATATAAGCCTAAGCCTAGCTTAGGTTTAAAGGACTTTTTGATCGACTTTTGTCTTGACTTCTGTGCTTCTTCTTGAAATCGACTGTAGAAATTATAGTAGGCTAAGTTTAGGATTTAAGAGTTTTCTTTTTCCTTTTTCCTTCTCTCCATAGTCTAGCACTTGCTAGCTATGCCTTTTGTATGATTATTTGGTATAGATTTTAATGGAGTTTTTGTAATAGGATCTGTTGCATGTATGGGATGGTGTTTTTGTTGTGAATTGTGTTGTACAAGGTTGTTGCCTTGAGATCCTCCATTGCTAAGTTATTTTGTAAGCAATGGAAGATTGCTTTTAAGATTTTATTTAGATCCAAGTGACCTGTGTGTCCAGGTTAGGCACATTGCAGGCCTTCTCCCACCACAGGATCCACTAAGTTTGAATTCCCATGGGAGCTTGCGCTGGTAGCCCTGTGAACATGGTGGCGGCAGCAATGTTCTTGTCCTGTCTTAGACCTCTGTGGATAGTCTGTGACCATTCAAGTGGATAGATTATAGCCCTAGGGTGAGGCCAATTCACAGAACTAAGACAGATTCTTTTTCTCTGCACTTGTGCTTATAGCCTTGTGAGAGATTGTGCAAAGACAGACTCCCTTATATTTGTATAGACCCACCATCAGATTGCATATCTGATTTGGCTGTAGAGATCGTAGGCTTGTGACTGGATCACTGCTATCTTTCTAAAGCAGTGAACATCCAAGCTTAAAAGCTAGTACTCAAACTCTTGCTGGTCCTGTGTGTCAAGGCTCGTGCACTCTGTAGGCCTAGCCCCACACACAAAACTTTAGAAGTTGAGGTTCCTATGGATTCTTAAGCTTGTAGCCTGGATGAAGTAGTGCCTATAATGATAATTTTTTTCTGACCCATCTCTAGATTGTGGTTCCCTTATTGGATAGTCTGTGACCATTTAAGTAGACAGGTTATAGCCATAAGGGATATGATCATGGCACAGGGGTGAGTTGGATCCTTTCTCCTCTTTGGTGATAATGTAGCCATTGGACAGGATTTCTATAGCAGCAGATCTGAATCTGAGTTATAAGACCCATCAGATCTATACCTAATAATATACTTCTCACCCTTTTATATTTATTTTCTCACACTCCAACCTCTTTCTGAACCCTTTCTGTAGTTTAGACATTAAGTTACCTTAGGATTTAGATTATAGTAACCTTAAATCCCCCTCCATTTAGGATTGCCAGATCTATAGTAAGATCTGGAGAGCCTACTAAAGATAGCTCCCTTAGAGCTTTAGATCAACCTTCCCTGTGGGACAAACTCTTACTTATCAAAACTTGCTACAACAGGCCTTGTATCTTGCAGGACTGTGTATAGTTTAGGCTTGCTGCTTTGCACTCCACCTTTCATTCATTTTCATTCACCCCATTCTTATCACTGTCTCCAATAAAGTCAGTAGCAAGAACTTAAAATAGCCTAACAAGTTTTTGGCGCCGCTGCCGGGGAATAACTTGATCTATTAGTAGACTCTAGATTTTTATATTCTTTATTCTTTGGTAGCTGTACTTGTGAATAATTGATACTGCTGATTTACATTTTGAATTTTTCTTACAGATGTGGACCGTAACAGAGAAGGAGAGTAGAATTGTACTAGGAGTCTAGCTACCTCTGTTTGCACTTCTCTAACCTTCAAAACCTCAATTTATTTCTCCTTTGAAGATTCCATAGCAGCTGATTAGAATAGTTGTAAATTTTGTTAAGTGCAATGTGCCTACGAATAGTCTTCCCTGCTGTTGGTGTGTGTGCATGTTAGGAAGGAGATCCCTCAGTCCTACATTAGAGCCTGCTAACCCTGAGATAGAAAGGGGTAGAAGACCGAGAAGGCATAGACACACCACAGTCGAGCCCCCTATTGAAATTGAGACAACAGTTATGGGTGAAGAGCAACCTAGAACATTGAAGGAATTGAATGCTCTGGATGATTACAATTCTCCATTCAGCATTCAATTCCCAGATGTTCAGGGAAACTATGAGATCAAAACTTCCATCATCCAAATGCTTCCCTCTTTCCATGGGCTTAGCAAGGAAGACCCTTACAAGCACATTGACCAGTTCTTGGCCCTGTGCACGACGTTCTCCATTGCTGGTTTGGGATCAAAAGCCACTAGGTTAAAGTTCTTTCCTTTCTTCCTAAAGGACAGGGCCATGACCTGGTTATCTACTCTCCCAAACCACAACATCACTTCCTGGAAAGACCTCCAGACAAGATTTCTGTCTAAATTTTTCTCAGAGACCAAAACCAGCCAATTGAGGAAAGGCATACTTGCTTTTGCCCAGTCCCCAACTGAAGATTTTAATCAAGCCTGGGACAAATTTAAGGAGATGCTCAAACAATGTACCCACCACAAGATCCCTGACTGGCAGCTTATCCAAAGCTTCTACAATGGGATTGATGAGAAAAGCAGAGACATGGTAGATGCCTCTTGTGGTGGAACGTACATGTATAAAACAACTGATGAGGCATGGGACTTGTTCGAGGTCATTAGCGAAAATGCTTTCTAGAAGATGTCCTCATCTAGATCTGTCCAAAAGAGCCTTCTCCTAAGCTGGGGTTAGCTGAAACTTCTAAAGGAAAAATGTATGAAATTAGGATAAATGATGACCTGAGAATGCAGATGGCCAATCTTACTGATAGATTTGATAAACTTTTAACTGTGGTGCAGACCAGAATGGCTGCACAGGTGATGGAGGCATGTCTGATATGCCAATCCCCACAACACACAGTGGAAGTGTACCCATCTGCAGGACAATACCCTGAGTATGTGATGGAATAGGCTGGTGCTGCCCAATCTTTTGGACAACAATTATCTGGTGGCTACAATAAACAGCCATATGGATACCAGTACCAAAATACTAGTTACCAATGGAGAGACCACCCAAATTTGAGGTGGAGGCAAGACAATTATATGCAACCACAACAGATGTTAGCCTTACCTCAAAGGCCGCAGTAGCAGTTTAACCAGGGATATGCCCCAAGGTCAAATTTTCAACAGCAACAGCAACCCCAGCAACAAAATTAATTGGTAGTTCCCCCACCTCAGCCCCGAAGTGCTTCTTTTGAGGACTAGGTTTTGGCCCGATTGCAAAGTCTTGGACCTTTAAATCAGACTGTGACTTCTCACAGTCAAAGCATTAAGAAAATAGAAGAATAGCTGGGTCAAATAGCCAATGCCTTGGCTAAAAGAGAGGAGGGCAGGTTGCCAAGCCAACCAGTAGCCAACCCTAAGGGCCAGTATTCGATTGGAAAAGGCTCCTCAAATTTTGAGGGGGCTAATGCCATCACAGCCCTAAGGTCTGGCAGGCTGGTAGACAACCAGGTGGGAAAGGGACAAGGAGAGGTCATTCCCAAGGAACTATCGAGTGAAAGCGATAAGGACTTTGTTAGAGCACAGAGTCAAGAATTGCCTGCTACCCTTCAACAAGGGAAAAATAAAGAGGTTGTAGTTGAGCCTCAACAGGAAATAAAAATAGAAAAAAGAAAAAAATAAAAGTTCAGTCATAGGCTTGCAGCTGAGGAACCCTCAAGCTTTGAGTGGCCACCATTTTGATAAAGGCGAGCAGATGATCGAGGAAATGATGGAGACCTTTGAGTAGGTCAAGATAAATTTACCTCTGCTTGATGCAATCTGACAGGTCCCAGCTTATGCAAAGTTTTTGAAAGACCTTTGTACTCAGAAAAGGAAGGCCAGAGGCCATTTGCCCAAAAAGGTCTTTGCAACTGATACAGTTAATTCTGTATTAACCATGACAATGCCTGAGAAGTTGCAAGACCCAGGGATACCCACTATGCCCTGTATTATTGGTGACCACACGATTGGAAGGGACATTTTAGACCATGGATCCAGTGTTAATCTGCTACCATACAGTGTGTATCAGCAGCTAGGTTTGGGGGAGCTGAAGCCCACCCCCATTGTTCTATTGATGGTTGATAGGTCTGAGAGGAAACTCATGAGAGTGGTTGAGGATGTCCTAGTGGGCGTAGACAAGTTCTTCTACCTTGCAGACTTCCTTGTTTTGGACATGGGCTGCAATAAGAGTACATCCCCGATACCTATTATTCTGGGCAGACCATTCTTGGCCACTGCCAATGCATGCATTCAATGCAGGTCTGGGATTATGGAGGTCACTTTTGGTCATGTGAAAGTAGAGCTTAATGTGTACAACTGTGCAAAGTACCCTCAGCTGGACAATGAGGACTGCTTTACAGTGAATGTACTAGAAGAAGTTGTTGAAGAAGAACTGCCCACTCTGTTGGAGTGGGGCAACATTTTCACTAATTTAACTAAAGTTTGGAACATGGTAGAGGAAGGAAGTCTAGCTTTAATGCCAGAAGACATGTCCCCATTGAGGTGTTCTGTGGGCTTAGTGCAGCATTCCAATTGAAAACCTATATTGCTGCCCCTTCCTCCAACCAACAATGCACCAATCCTGCCATCCATCTAACAAGCCCCTGATCTGGGGCTCAAGAAGCTTTCAGAGACATTGAAATATGCTTTCCTCGAGAAAGATGAAAAACTTCCTGTAATTATCTCCTCTTCTCTTACCAATGAGCAAGAGGAGGAATTGCTAACAGTTTTGAGGAAGCACAAGAAAGCAATTGGCTGGACCATTGCTGATCTAGGAGGGATTGATGCATCAATCTATATGCATAGGATTCATCTAGAGGAGGGCTCAACACCCTCCAGGGAAATGCAGAGGAAACTGAATCCTCATATGCAGGAAGTGGTCCTGAAAGAAATCATTAAATTGTTGGATGCTGGGGTAATTTACCCCATTTCTGATTCTGAATGGGTGGCACCTATCCAAGTGGTGCCCAAGAAATCTGGCATAACAGTGATCACAATCGAGTCTGGAGAGTTGAGACCAGCCAGAGAGACCACTGGCTGGAGAGTTTGCATCGATTATCGAAAACTCAACTCCAAGACCAGAAAAGATCACTTCCCTCTCCCCTTTATTGATCAAATTTTGGATAAGTTGGCTGGGAAAGCTTTTTACTATTTTCTTGATAGGTACTTAGGGTACAATCAGATCCCTGTGCACCCTCTTGATCAAGAGAACTACTTTTACTTGTCCTTTTGGCACCTTTGCTTACAGAAGGATGCCTTTTGGACTGTGTAATGTCCCAGTCACCTTTCAAAGGTGTATGTATGCCATTTTTTCTGATATGATTGACAAATTTTTAAAAAAATTTATGAATGATTTTTTGGTTTATGGGAATAGCTTTGACCAATGTCTGCAACACCTCCATCAGGTCTTACAAAGATGTGAGGAGACCAATCTGGTCTTAAGTTGGGAAAAGAGCCACTTCATGGTAACACAAGGAATTTTGTTGGGCCATGTAGTCTCTAAAGATGGAATTGAGGTAGACAAGGCCAAAGTTGACCTCATTGCAAATTTGCCCCCTCCAAGAACAGTCAAGCAAATCAGATCTTTCCTTGGACATGCTGGATTCTACAGGAGGTTTATCAAAGACTTCAGTAAAATTGCTAAACCATTGTGCCACCTACTCTGCCAGGATGTGTCCTTTGACTTTTCTGCTGAATGTCTGGAGGCTTTTGAAACTCTAAAAATCTGCCTCACCTCTGCCCCTGTACTCCAAACACCTGACTATACCCTGCCCTTTGAGTTGATGTGTGATGCATCTAACTTGGCAATAGGTGCTGTCTTGGGCCAGAGAAAAGATAAGCTGCCTGTGGTCATTGCATATCTCAGCAAATCACTTCTTTGAGCTCTTGAACTACACAACAACCAGAAAGAGCTTACAGCGGTGGTTTTCTTTGTGAACAGTTTAGACCTTACCTACTTGGGTCTAAAACTGTCATCTTCACTGACCACTCAGCATTAAAGTACCTACTGTCCAAGAAGGATGCAAAGCCCAGATTGATTAGATGGATACTCCTGTTGCAGGAGTTTGACATCGAAATCAAGGACAAAGAGGGTGTAGAAAATGTGGTGACTGCCCACTTGTCTAGAATTATGTTGGAGAAAGGTGTTGATGACTTTGCTACAAATGATGTCTTCCCGGATGAGCAACTGTTTGCTATCCAATCTTTAGTTCCTTGGTATGCACATATTGTCAATTATCTAGTTATAGGCAAGATTCCTGCCTATTGGACAAAAATAGACAAAGACCTATTTTTCTCACAGGTCAAATTCTTTTTCTGGGAGGAACCTTGCTTGTACAAGTATTGTGCATACCAAATCATTCAGAAATGTGTTCTCGAAAGTGATGTCCCCAGTATTCTGACCATGTGCCATGAAAATGCCTGTGGGGTCATTTTAGTGGGAGAAAAATAGCTGACAAAGTGTTACAGTGTGGGTTCTATTGGCCTTCTCTTTTCAGAGATGCCAATGCGCACTGCAAGACCTGTTAAAGATGTTAGAAATTAGGAGGGTTGTCCAAACAAAATTCAATGCCTTTACAGCTCATCCTTGTTGTAGAACTGTTTGATGTGTGGGTATTGATTTTATGGGCCCCTTTCCTCCTTCAAATGGGTTTTATTTCATATTAGTGGCAGTAGATTACGTCTCCAAATGGGTAGAAGCCATTGCCACAAGAACTAATGATAATTAGGTTGTCCTCAAGTTTATAAAGCAGAATATCTTCTCGAGATTTGGCACCCCTAGAGCCATTATCAGTGATGGGGGTAGCCATTTCTGCAATAGAAATTTCGAGAGCTTGCTCAAGAAATACTCTGTCACCCATAGGATTGCTACTCCCTACCACCCACAAACCAGTGGGCAAGTTGAAATTTCAAATAGGGAGATCAAGCACATCCTGGATAAGACTGTGAGGACTGATAGGAAAGATTGGGCTGACAAGCTTAATGATGCACTGTGGGCTTATAGGACTGCCTATAAGACTCCCATTGGTATGTCCCCATTCAGACTGATTTATGGCAAGGCCTGTCATCTCCCAGTGGACTTAGAACACAGGGCCTATTGGGCCATCAAACATTTAAATCTAGACCTAACTTCTGCTGGTCATCACAGGTTGCTGCAGTTGTCCGAATTGGAAGAGCTAAGGATGGATGCTTATGCTAATGCCAGGATCTACAAGGAAAGGTTCAAAGCTTTCTTTGACAAAGGGCTGTTGAGAAAGAGTTTCATAGCTGGTGATAAGATTTGGTTGTTTAACTCCAAACTTAAATTCTTTCCTAGCAAATTAAAATCCAGATGGGAAGGTCCCTACATTGTCACGCATGTTTCCCCATCTGGTGCTGTGGAAATCAAGGATCCCAAGTCTAGGAGAACCTTGAAGGTGAATGGTCAGAGGCTTAAGGCTTGTTTTAAAAAACCTGCCGAACCCATGGACACCATTCACTTTCAAGGGGATCCTTCTTCAAACTGATCCACAGGTGTGTCATTATTGTATCATATGTACTTTGTTTTTGGTAGATTTATCTTGCTTTCTTTTGTTTATATTCTCTAGGATTTGTTAGTGGTCCCATCTGAATCTGGACCTATCTATTTTAAACTTTTGATGCTTGGTTTGATTCTTGCTGCTCTTTAATTGATAGTTTTTGTTGAATGCATAATGTGGGAGGTTGATTTTTGTTGTCCTTGCTTGAATGCTTGAGTTTTCATGTGTCTAGAGGTATCCATGGTGAGAGTCATGCTTAGGATCCAACCACAGCACATATACAAAAGGGCAGAACAGAGAGCACATGCTCTTTATTTTATACTTTACTGTCGCGGGGTCCAAAATGAAGCCTGGGAGACTCTCGCGCACTATAGACAGCATACTTCATCAACTGTCGCGAGATTCTAAAGCCGTCGTGAGGTTAAAAAGGAAGTCTGGGAGAATTTCGCGCAGTTCATATGGAAACATTCAATAGCTATCACGAGATTCAAGTGCACATGAGAACCTCTCACTCGATCCCCATAGAGTTATTCATTAGCTGTCGCGAGATTCAAGTGCACCTAAGAACCTCTCGCGCGATCCCTATAGAGCTATTCATTTGCTGTCGCGAGATTCAAGTGCACCTGCGAACCTCTGGTGCGATCCATATGGAGCTATTCATTAGTTATCGCAAGATTCAGAAGCTGTCGCGAGGTTCAGAAGGTCAACTGGGAGACTCTCACATAATTCCACAGAAAGACTTCATTTACTGTTGCAAGATTCTAAGGGTGTCGCGAGATTCAAAGTGAACCTCAGAGCTTTTCGCGTAATCCAAATGGAGACCAAAGAGCCACTCGCGCAATTCACATGAATTCATCTCACACTATCACACGCTCCAAGGTCAACCTGGGAGGTTGTCGCGTAATCCAAATTCAATAAACACCTTCGCTAGGTTCATTTCCAATCCCGCGACCAAGTGTTCCAAAGCGCGCCGAGCTTCGCGATAAGTATTTTAACCCCGTGCTTGGCTCCTTTTCCAGTATTCTCTTTCTTCTTACCTCTGCGAAACCCTAGCTTCTGGCGCTCCCCCCCCCTCTCTCCTCCAGCATCAATTCTACAACTCATCATTCACTCCACAAATCAACAGAGTTATTCCTAGCATCACCCCCATCCATTGCCCTCTGATCATAGATCTCGCAGTGCCCTGCGCGTCAAATCAAACCAAACCCTAGGATTTTAGGGTAGGCACTTAGATCTCAGTCTCCGTTTCTCATATTAGAAGATAGAGTTTGAAATGGCTCCAAAGATTGCACAAAAGAGAAAGGGGAAGGATAAGGCCCCTGCTGAGACCACCCCTAAGAAAGCCAAGACTTCAAAGTCGCCCAAAAATGGGAAGGAAGTGGTTGAGGAGGCGAAGGAACCAACCCCTAAGTTTTCTACTCCTTCTGAGCTCATGGTTTCAATCCCATTGGAGCCTGGGATAGATTTTGACCTATCATTTTTTGAGAAGGAACCTCTCTCTGCCCCTGCTATGCAGTTTATGAGTAAAGCGGGCCTGACACCCTTGATGAGATGTATTCCAGCACTAGCCTACCCTAGGCTAGTGCAACTATTTTATCAACACATCAGGGTCAAGAAGGATAAGGATGGACAAGCTTGCTTGCTGGTGCTGATTGATGACTTTCATATGTTAGTGAGCCCCAAGGTGGTTGCTGAAGTTTTGGGCATCCCAGCTGCATTCAACCCTAGCAGTGGATATGGCCCTCCCCTGAGTGCATCAATTGATAGAATTGCACGGGCCTTAACTAGAGGTTTAAAGGCCACAGGGGATTCGATCAGAAGGAGAGAATTGGCACCTAAACTCCTCTTCATAGACCAAATCCTGCGCAAGAACATATACTACTCAGGACATCAGTAGGAGAGGAGAACTCCCATTACCGATACTGTTTATTCGTTCTCTCTTGGCCATGGCTTCCATGCAGCCTGGCTCGTATTCGAGGCAATGAAAGACATAGTGGAGAAGATAGGGTAGAAAAAGAAGCCTCACACACTACCCTATGCCAGAATTATTACCTTGCTGCTACTCAAGGGGGGATACAAGATAGGAAAAACTGAGCAGACCACCACCCTTGCCCCTACTACCTTTGCCAAGAGGCAATGGGGAATCAGCAGGAGCCTGATGGAGACCCAGAAGAAGAAGAAAGCTGAGGCTCAGGCCCTTCCCAAACAAGCAGAAGCAGCAGCTAGAACAAGATCTACCCCTGCTACCACGAAGGTGCTCCTAGAGCCTGTTCCCACCACTACTGCAGCAACACCCATTTCCCCACCACATTATCCTCCTGCATCCACTATCCCTCTTCCATCTCTCCCTCACCATCCTCTATCCTCATCATCTACGCCCACTCCCCCTTCACCTGTGATTAGTACCTGGGAGGACTCCCCATCCCCTACCCTACCTCAGTACACAACAACAATTCCCCCATCAGCTACACATAAACCTGACAGCCCTCCCCTCATTTCCTACAAAAAACAAAAAACCACTGACAAAATCCCCACCATCTCCCAGACCCCACCCTCAAACCCTTTCCTCCACACTGACACACCCCACCTTACAGAAACCACCACCCCAGCCATACCTACTCATCCCCACTCATAGACATTGACTTAACCCTTAACACCACCTTAGGATTCCAAGCCTTTTTGTCTACCTTCCTTGACACAATGCCTACCCATACACCCCTCTCCCGGACTCCCCAAGTACATCACAGCATCACTCCCCAGAACCCCACTCTTCTCCTCCTTCCACTTTCCATCATGCACCTTCCTCACCTTTCCAACCAGTGCCCTCTTCTTCACAGAATCAACCTCCCAGCCCTGACACACTGACACTTATCTTATCCCTTATCCAAGACATCCAAGCCCAATTATCCGCCACTATCCAAAAACAGGACCAGATGCAGACTGAACTCACCTCCATCCAATCCACCCTACAGACATTCAACAACCCACCCATCCCTCAACAACCCACTACTAACCCCCTAGCCCTTTACACTGACAACCATACCCAAACTGACACCATCCCTGACTCCCAACCCCATCCAACACCCATAATCCCTTTACACACCCAACCCCCATTTCCTTCATCCCTTTCCCCATTCCCAATTTCCCCCCATCACCCCCCTCTTCTTGAGCCTACACCATTTTCTTTCCCCTATACCTCCATCCCCCTCTTATCTTACCCCTCCCACATTCATTGACAAATCTACAAGCAGACCGGAACTTATCCCTCCCCCACAAATAGACTTACCCTGTTACCCCCTTCCCCCAGGACCAATCACACTTTGCTCCTTCCACTTTCTATCTGCCCATCGCACCCAAACACTTTTTTTACAGCCCTCCCTACCTCACCATCCTCCATCACATGAGGGATAATGCTTATCTTAGGAAGGATGTCCTGAGGGGCATGGCCAAACTTCGCCAGTCCATTGAGACCCCCCTGCTGGAGCAGATCGATAAAATGAAGGAGGCCCACAGAAAGCAACTTCTGGGCATCTCCTTGGGGTGGACTAACATTTTGGAAGCCTACCAGAAGATCAAGGCTTCAACTACTTATCATGAGTTGAATTGGGAGCTGGAGAAAGCAAATGCTGCTACAGAGAAGGCGCGGGTCAGAATGTTTGAAAAGAGGCTCAAAAATGCCCAGGAGATCTTCAGCATCCAAAAGGATATCCATGAGACTGACCTCCTCAAACACCAAATTCAGATAGCCTCTTTAGAATCTGCATTGGCTGCTGCCAGAAATGCTCCTCTACAGCCCTCCCCACTCTCTGTTCACATGCCAGAGTCAGAGCCTCAAGCTACTCCATCTATAGCTGCCCAGTCTAAGGAGGCACAACTAAAGACCCATCAAGAGAAAGGGAAGGCCCCAGCTGCCCCTCCTCCATACCTCCTACAAAGCAGCCTCCACCTACCAAGGCCTCTGTTGTAACTCCACAACAGCAAACTTATCCTAAGCAGAGGAAAGTCACTACTAAGATGTCTACTCCTAAAGCTACCCCTTTAAAAAATGGCAAAGAGCCAGTTGCCCAGTCTGAGGAGGCACAATCCCCTGGCCAGCCTGAGTCTCAAGCAAAAGGGAAATCTCCAGTGGTCCCCACTGAGGAAGCAAAAGGCAAAGGAAAAGGCATATCCCCTGCAACCCCCCCTGCAAAGCAGAAAGGAAAAGCCCCTCAAGAACCCAAGGAACCAATATTACCCAAGCAACCAAAAGTAAGGGTGAGGGCACCTAAAGCTCCTACTGCTAAGAAAACACCAGCCGAAGCAAAAAAGGAAAGGGAGGCAAAGAAGAAACAGGACAAAGCTGCCCTTAGGGCACATGTTAAAAAGATGGGTTAGGATTTCTTTACCGATTCGAATTCAGATGATTTGTCTTAAAGTAGCTTAGATTATACTTAGATTGTAATTACCATTGTACATGTTTTCCAGTTAATATAATTTTTCTTTTTTTCGTATTCTTTTGATCTGTTCTGTGTGCTTTTCTATTTTTTAGTCTTCATTTTATTCAAATTTTGTCATGGGAGATGTCTGTAGGGTGGCTATAATCATTTCAAATATGAATTTATGTGCACGGTCGATTCGATGTCAATTATCAGGGGATACCACAATTTTCACTGTGCAGTTGCGCGATACATAGGATCCCCTTAAATACCATGCCTATCTTTAGACCCTCATTTATTGCGCACTCTTTTTTCCCATACTCGGTTGTGCGATTCTCCTTTCCCCAAACATTCCCAATTTATTGCCAGTCTTGGAATGGGACAAAACTTTCAATGTGTCGTTTCATTTTTCACTGCCCAAATCTTTTAAATAGGCCATTACTTCCTTTTCGTCTCATCTTTCCTCTTCTAACCCCAGCTGTCCGGCCCTCCTCACAACCATGGCGGCTAACAAACCATTCGGTTTCCCCATTAAATTCTACCCCATCTGGGAGGATCCCCCACTGCCTAAGGAGCCGGACCCATTACAATTTCTCTGGGATGAGTATGACGAGGTTCAGAGGATCCTCACCAAGGAGGAGAAAAATAAGAGGAAGAAGGAGAAGAGAGAGAAGAAGAAGAGAAAAATGGATCCACCTACATCTCCCCCACCATATTCCTCAAACCCTCCCCCCTCGACTCTCCCTTGATCCATTTCCCCCCCCCCCCCATTTTGTCTTTCCTTTTTCCATCTTTTTGTAATCTTTTCTTTTTATCTTAATGCAAGTCTCTTTTAGTTCCATACTGTTCAGTTAGCATTTTCTATTTCTCTGACTTCTTCTGTGTTTATTTTTGTTTCTCTGACTGGAATCTACTGCATTTTCTCACCTTTGAACCAGTGAGGACACTGCTCCTCATGGGTTGGGGGTGTGGCAGGATAGGTCTGCCAATAGAATAGTTAATTTTAGTGCAGTAATGGTAGTATAACTGGGATGAATAAAATCAATTCCCACTTAACTTGATACAATGAGGAAACTTGTAAAAATTTAAAATATTTTTGCAGACTTTTAGAAACTGGATAAGTTAAAATCTTGACACCACCATGAAACTAATATCAGAAAAAAAATTCAGTTAGTACTCAGTTAACCTAAGAGGAGAGAAACAGATGAAAATACACCCCATGGGTTAAATTTGATGACCATACCTAGTGAGATTTGGGCACAGCATTTTCTTTTGAAGAGTGTTTTTGGCATTATTTCTGCTCTAAGGACTGATTGAATCAGGACTTTTTTACTAGAAGTTGTGCACCTCCAAATCAAAACTAATTGACAGCACTCATGATACTAAGGAAATGATCCAAGGCCCTCATTTGGACAGTTTGAGCCTGAAAATCCAACCTTTGAAAATCTGCCCTTTTGCATACACTAGTTGAGCCTTAAAATCATACTTTTCCTTCACAAACACCAAAAAATTTGCACATTAACCTCATGACCTGAGTCAACCTTACCCTCACTCTGAGAATTCAAAAGGTAAAGGAGAAGGAGTTGAAGATACTGAGAATGGTCCAACATTCTGTGGAAGGTGAAGAAAAGCAACTTGTGAACAGCTGTGTATCAATGGCAGTTGTGTGGCAGTTCATCAAAAGAATGAATAAAAATAAAAAGAGAAAAAGAAAGAGAAGTCTAGAGAACAACATCATCTAAAAATTGAAAAGAATAGGAGAAGCTGGCCACTTTGAGTCTGAAATATAAAAAGAAAAATGAAGTTTTTACTGAAATGAAGGTTGTGAAGTCATGAATCACTCCTTACCATGCTGATTTCTTAATTTGGATTCCCTTTTTATCCCTTTATTCTTTACATCCCTCAGCCATAAGCCACATTACAACCCATTCAAAAAGACCTTGTGGATCCAAAGTTAAATGAGCTGTCATGTGGAGATGAGGAGTTGTCCAATCTATGGTGAAATTTCTTGAAGATATCAGAAATTAGAAGCTCTGCTTATGCTCATGCTTGCAGACCCATTTGGGGTCTGTAACTGCTCTTGAGTTGTTGTGAATGTGAACACCCTCAGATTGTTAATATTGAGAGATAGCCCTAGTGATAATTGGGTCTAAATTTTAACTTCATTGGGATTATATCCAACCTGTATTTTGAATTTAAGGCAAGCTGAGTACACATTGAATTTCTAATATAAAATGAATGGTGCTGATGCAAACACATGTTAACTTTTAAGTTTTAAATGGCCTGCAACATTGCCGCAGTTTCCTCTAAGTATTAAAAGAAAATGGGTGTGGAATGAAGCTTTAAACATTTAACTCTGTGTTGTCATTAACTGCACTATACTTAATTGTTCTAATGGTGAAGTTTGTGGGTGTCTTAACTGAAAACCATCAGGAGACTTCACTCCTCCTCTAGGGATCACCTAGGGGTTTAAAAGGCTTGGTACATATGCTAAATGTACCCGTGATCCCTATGAAAGTGGTATTTAATTACAGCTTTGCTAAGGGACTGGCAAAGATTAGGTTTGGGGGTGTGTTAAGACCTGAAAAGTACCACTTTTCACCCCTTAACTTAATCTCTGTTAAACCCTTAATCATTTAATAAATGTGTTTTACGTCTATTCTGTAGGTAATAAGCAACAGCTGCAAATAAACCCCTAACCATGCCAAGAAGCCTACTGGTGACCCAGAAGCCCCTCAGAAATGTGAAGGTTAAACCCAGACAGAGAATTGGCTGTAGTAGAGGCATAACAAAGTAGAAACAAATCAAAGAGAATGCCTCGCACAGAGGTCACAGGGCTCAATCAAATCAGAAAGAATACATCGCGCAGTTGTCGCGGGCTTCTGAAGGGAGCACCCCAACCGGTCGCTCAGTCTTCGCGCCGTTCGCGCACAGATGGGTGTCAGCAGGGAGTAAAAATACACTTCACAAGGTTCTCGCGAGGCTCAGTATTAAGCGCTCGTGAAGTACTCATGCAGTCTCACGTAGCTCAAGAGATGAGTCTTCAAGCTTCGTGCGATTCACTGAATGGAGGGAGCTCCAGGCATTCCAGCGCACGACTTTCACGCAGTGGCCACGGGACACACACTTTCAAGGAACTGCTCGCGTAATCCAGAAGCCTATCTACTTTGTTCTCTTCACAAGGATCGCCGCGGGATTCATCAAGGAACGAACTGTGCGCGCCATTCTCGTGCCATTCAAATGCAAAGACCAATCCCGCGACGACCAAACCATCCCCGCGATGACCCAAGTACCAACCTCGCGACTGTAAGAGCTTCAAATCAAAGCAACCCCGTGACACCAATTCTACCATGCAGCAAGACCTGCAAACCTTTTCTACCTAGCGAGGATCGGGTTCTAAACTTCTCCCCACTTCTGTAAGGGCAATCTGGGAATCTCCAATGATTAGGGCATGCACTCTAATGCTCCAATCTCCGTGCACACTCCCCGAGGCATTCAAGGGACAAGAATGGGCCATAATTGCATTGATGAAATTAGAGTTTTTCTAACCTTAATTCAGAGAGAATCGACTGCTATATAAGCCTAAGCCTAGCTTAGGTTTAAAGAACTTTTTGATCGACTTTTGTCTTGACTTCTGTGCTTCTTCTTAAACCCGACTGTAGAAATTACAGTTGGCTAAGGTTAGAGTTTAGGAGTTTTCTTTTTCCTTTTTCCTTCTCTCCATAGTCCAGCACTTGCTGGCTATGCCTTTTTTATGATTATTTGGTATAGATTTTAATGGAGTTTTTGTAATAGGATCTGTTGCATGTATGGGATGGTGTTTTTGTTATGAGTTGTGTTGTACAAGGCTGCTGCCTTGAGATCCTTCATTGCTAAGTTGTTTTGTAAGCAATGAAGGATTGCTTTTAAGGTTTTATTTAGATCCAAGTGACATGTGTGTCCAGGTTAGGCACATTGCAGGCCTTCCCCCACCACAGGATCCACTGAATCTGAATTCCCATGGGAGCTTGCGCTAGTAGCCCTGTGAACATGGTGGCGGCAGCAATGTTCTTGTTCTGTCTTAGACCTCTTGGATAGTCTGTGACCATTCAAGTGGACAGATTATAGCCCTAGGGTGAGGCAAATTCATAGAACTAAGACAGATTCTTCTTCTCTGCACTTGTGCTTATAGCCTTGTGAGAGATTGTGCAGAAACAGACTCCCCTATATTTGTATAAACCCACCATCAGATTGCAGATCTGATTTGGCTATAGAGATTGTAGGCTTGTGACTGGATCACTACTGTCTTTCTAAAGCAGTGAACAGCCAAGCTTAAAAGCTAGTACTCAAACTCTTACTGGTCATGTGTGTCCAGGCTCGTGCATTTTGTAGGCCTAGCCCCACACACAGAACTTTAGAGGTTGAGGTTCCTATGGATTCTTTTGTAGCCTGGATGAAGTAGTGCGTATAATGATAATTTTGTTCTGACCCATCTCTGGGTTGTGGTTCCCCTATTGGATAGTCTGTGACCATTTAAGTGGACAGGTTATAGCCATAAGGGATTGGATCATGGCACATGGGTGAGTTGGATCCTTTCTCCTCTTTGGTGATAATGTAGCCATTGGAAGGGATTTCTATAGCAGCAGATTTGAATCTGAGTTATAAGATCCATCAAATCTGTACCTAATAACATACTTCTCAACCTTTTATATTTATTTTCTCACACTCCATCCTCTTTCTAAACCCTTTCTGTAGTTTAGACATTAAGTTACCTTAGGATTTAGATTATAGTGACCTTAAATTTCCCTCCATTTAGGATTGCCTGATCTGTAGTCAGATCTGGAGAGCCTACTAAAGATAGCTCCCTTGGAGCTTTAGATCAACCTTCCCTGTGGGACAAACTTTGACTTATCAAAACTTGCTACAGCAGGCCCTGTATCTTGCAGGACTGTGCATATTTTAGGCTTGCTGCTTTGCACTCCACCTTTCATTCATTTTTATTCACCTCATTCTTATCACTGTCTCCAATAAAGTCAGTAGCAAGCACTTAAAATAGCCTAACAACGTCCTCTCCAAAAAGTGTTGTGACAACTATTCACTTCGCTCGGGCAGTCATGCTAAATAAACTTCGGGATCGATGGGTTTGCCTAAAGACCTCGAACCCTACTTTCAGCAGGGGCACCCGCAAACAGTCAGATGGGGCAATTAAATGCCCCGTTGGATTGGACGCAAACTGTAGAGCCTTGCGTATGTTTACTTTGTGCCTATCTATGAATGTGGGTCGATCACCCCTCTTACTCACGAAGCTGTTGCATTCAGAATAAATTTTAAACATCAAATACCTTCAAAATCATCCCGAGAAGCGAATGTCTTTCCCAACTATAGGGAGTTCACAACTCATTCCACCTCGGTTATGCCCAGTAATGTCGCTAAGCGCTTGGGAACCGATTACCTCGAGAAATGAATGTTTAGCCTGACATCCAGGGCTTTCATTTTCTCACCATATTACTCGTTTGATGTTTAAAGTTTGTCCTGAATACAGCAGACCCATCAGTAATGCCTTGGGCCTCTTCGGATATCTCTTTTCTTTGACATTCGATCATTAGTGATCGAATATCAAAGAGGGGCATCTATAAACACCCAAATTTGGCCCAAGGCCCGATCAAAACACCTTTCGAGAGAGGTGCACTTCCGAGCTTTTGATAGCATGCATGGAACCTTTAGGAATCACCTTAGAACCCTTTCAAACCCTTAGGAATCACCCTAGATCCCTTAGGAACCCACCCCAAACCTTTAGAAATCAATCCCAACCCTTAGAACCCATCCTAAACCTAAACCTAACCTTATCAAGCAATGGATAAGGAGGTGCACATTGAGATTAGCTATGGCCTTTTGCTATGATCGAATCTAATACCATTGAAAAGTAGAAGTCATCAGCTTCCCAACGGTCTAAGAATTGCCCCAATCGGATGTATACATTAAAAGATGTGGCAAACCGAGCCCGAAGGGCAGAAATATAAGTTTATGTGGGCCCCCCTAGGGATTTGGCGCAACTAATAGTTGTGCCGGTTATAATTTTGCCTGGCATAACTATTAGTTGCGCCAGACCAATTCTCCCAAATTTTAAGCCTGGCGCAAGTAGGGCCCACCCTCGCGAACCAACTTCCAGGCACTATTTAAAACTGTTTTACTGTACATTTGCCTAGTATAACTATTAGGTGCGACAGGCATATGAACAGTAACATCTGGATTTTGCCTCGAAATTTGTGATTAGAGTTTGACTTGTTGACCACCTTGATCCTTGGATTATGTTTTACTAGTTCTATTGCACCCATTCACTACCTATTTACAACCTTTTAAGTGGCTTAAGGCCTCACCCCATCATCCACCATTGGAGTACCTTCTCCCATATTTCAAGGCTCCAAAAACCTTAGGAATCCTTACATTTGATATTACCTAATTTCTAACCCCAATTAGCACTTAAGTGGTCTCCTAATCCACCTATTTCCTATAAATAGAGACCCCCACCCTGATTTAGGGGTTGAGAAATTTGCTTAAGAGAGAAAGAGTTCAAAGTGAGAAGTTCTTCCTCCCTTTTGTACACCATTTTCACCCAAATTTTTGAATCTCTCAACCTCATTTCAAACTTGTTCTTGCATCCATAACCCTTAGCCTAGGTGTGTGTGATCCCCTAACCCCCCTTCCCTACCTCTTAACTTCAAGCCTTAGGAGTTAGAATCTCATTTTTCACCATACAAGGCCTTCAAAAGCTCATCAAAGCAAGCTACGCAAGGCTCTCCTATGGTGCAACAAGGACCCGAGGGCTCCGGCTCTCCCCTTTCTTCTCCTATCTCTTTCTAGCTCCCTCCATCCTCCCATTTGTGTCGTTACACCGCCGACGTTTTGGTAGGAACGGAGGGGCACAAATAGGATTCCTTTTGGGCAAGAGGAAGCTATTTTTCTTTCTTTTGCTTAATTTTATTTTTGGCCATAAGTAGAGACCGCGTTAGGCAGATTGATCGGGTGCCTAACACCTTCCCGATCAATAACCGAAGCCCCTACCCAAGAGCCTTTGGTATAGACTGGATTCATAGTCATATTTTTAGCACTTCAGTGCTCATAAATATGAACTAAGTTTCCCGGGACACCGAAAGTTCTGGGTGGCGACTCTATATTTTTTTGCAAGCTAGCGCATCGTCGCGATGGGATTGTCACAAATCTCACGGTTGCACAATTACGATTTCACTTCTTTTTTCATATTTCTTCATTTTATTTCTTCTCACTCCCTTTTTCGGCATATCTCTTATCTGTTTTCTTATATTCCTTTCACTCACTCTTCTTCCCTTCTTTTGCATTTTAAATTCTCAAAAATTATAAGGGTTAAAGGTTGAAATTTTTGGGCAGTACATATGGTTAAGGGTTTATAAAATCTTGGTACAAAGAAATTTGGTTTAGGCTCTAATATGGGTTAAAAGGATAAATGTTTTCTAGGATTTTAACTTTTTGGCTCAAACTAAACAAAAGATGGCCTTAAATCTTCTTTACGATTTACTAGCATGAATGTCATATTATTTTGATGTATACAATAAACAGTTCTAGAAAAATAAGTTATCATAATCATAAAATATTTGATTCTAATTTTTAGCAATATGAGATTTCATTAAGACAGTTAAGAAGTTCAAAGAAATTTTTGATTTCGAATAGAAAGCAGTCACTCTCTCAGAATAAAAGATGAATTATAGCTCAAAAGCTCACTGCTTATATATAATTTTGAAACTATAATATAAATATTACAGTTTAAATAAAAGTATAGTTTTAAACATTCAATCTGATACAGTGTTCAAAAGAGCTAGACATAAATCGTAACTTGTAATAACCCGAACTTGTCGAAAATGTTGAATCGTTGACTTTTGATGAAAATATGACCTATTGACTGATTTGAATCGATCCAAATCATTTAACCTAGGTAACTTCGTCTCATAACCACTAGTTATAATTGGGGGTACGCGCCAAACACATTAAAGCCCAACTCGTACCCTATATAGAGTGTACGCATGCTTGTGCAAGTTACACACGAACTCGAGCCCAATGGTCGAACTTGGGCCTCAACCTGAATGTCAACTCGAGCCCAAATTTTTGAACTCGTAGGTCTTGATTTGGTGTATGGGTCAATTACGATACGTGTCACCATTTCGGATTTTTTGAATGAAATCATCTTGGGTTCGTTTGGACTTCGTATGGGAATAGAGTTTATGCCGAGTATGCTTCTTTAAGCATTGATAAATGAATTTGGATACAATGTGATTTACGTTGGGAGTTGGAAACTTATTTGAAGGAAATTAGCATCACTTCGTGTGTTTCGCGACCAAGGTGGGGAAAATTTCATACACAATTGCATTTCGATTTGATATTTCATAGATGTTTTGATATGATCGTTCAGAATGTGATAAATTGACCGTATTTGAATTGCATTTAGACTTGTTGAAATTCAAAATCCGAATCCACTGTTGAAAATGATTTGTGAACTTGAAATTTAAATTCGAGTGATGAGCTTTATTTACATGATTTTGAAAATTTGTGTTTTGTTTGGCACCTAAATTACGATAATTGCGATGAACTCGACACACTGCACAAAGTTGAATATGTATATAAACCTAAACATGAATTGAATATAAACCCTGAATCGAACTCAGAAGTTAAAATTGAACCGAATAATAAGTCTAGTCATTAAGTAGACCGCTATGGGCGGATTAAAAGTATACTATGGGCTGCTAGGGCAAAATCGAACCGATACGATGGTTAATCCATGAATCAAATCAGCATGACGGTTAAACCCATGAATCGAATTGGTACGGCTTATCCGTGAATCAAATTGGTACAGTGGTTAAACCCATGAATTGAATCGGCACGACGGGATATCCGTGAATCGAATCGGTACGACATTTAATTCGTGAATCAAACCGGTACGATGGTTAATCCGTGAATCAAAATAGCACGGCGGTTAAACCCCTTAATCGAACCGGCACGATGGGATATCTGTGAAACGAACTAGCATGACGGTTAAACCCGTGAATCGAACAGACATGGCGGGATATCTCTGAATCAAACTGATACGATAATTAATCCGTGAATCGAAATGGCACGGCGGTTAAACCAGTGAATTGAACCTGCACTGCGGGATATCCTGCAATCGAACTAGCATAGTGGGATATCAATGAATCGAACCTGTAAGACCACTATGGCAAATTATATTTACACTTGTGGACCGCTATGGCAGATTATGTGTCTATCTGGAGACTGCTAGGGCGGATTATGTGTGCATCTGTGAACCACTAGGGCAGATTATGTGTGCATCTGTGGACCGCTAGGGCTGATAATATGTAAGTGAATCGAACCGGCATGGCAAGATATCCGTGAATCGTATCTGAAAGTCAAGTAAGTAAACCTAAGATAAGACACATAAGTGAATGTGAATCGAAATCAGTAAATCAAGGATAAGACATATAAGCGAACGTGAATCAAACTCAGTAAATCAAGGATAAGAAAATAAGTGAACATGAATCGAACTCAGTAAAATCAAAGATAAGACATGCAAGTGAATCGAATTTCGTAAATTGCTTCCGTTTTGACAAGAATAAGACACCCTGTTTTGATACGAAGTTTTCTTTAGTGCGAAAAGACTTTGATATTAGCTTTTGTTTTGTTATGAAAAAGGCTTTTCAGCTTCAGTAAAAAAAAAGTATTTTGTATTGATACGAAATTTTTCTTAATACGAAAAGGTTTAGAAACTTTGTTTGATATTAATGTTGTGAAAATTTCGGTTTTGATAAGAAAATGCCTTTGAAATCAGTTTTGGTTTTGAAAGGAAAATGCCTTTGAATTCAATTTCTATTTTGAATATGAAAATATTTTGATCTTTGCCTTTGAATCTATGCATGACTGATGAGATGATATTGGTATTAGTTTTCTCTACTTGGCTTAGACTGTTAGTTCACCCCAACTATGCGTCACAGGTGTAGGTATTAATTAGGATCTTGGCTTTGAGAAAGATCCAGACTACGTACTGGAAGAAGAGGATCTTTTGCCTGAGAAATTGTACCCCTAGTTCAAGGATCGTAGACTTAGTATAATTTAGATTTTGATAAGTTTGGACTTGGTACACTCATGCTATTATGCATATATTGCACACCATTGTCAGGTGATGGTTAGCCATCACCGGTGGTTTATTTTATTTTACTGTTTATATTATATATTAGAACTGAAGATTTTAATTATGTCATATGTATTATCAGCTTTGATTTCCGCATGTGTGTGGATGTACCAAGTATTCTGTATTCGGATCGTGATCTGTACGACCTGACGGTCTGGGTTTTCCCATTTGGTAAAAAGTTGAAAAATAAAATATGTTAGAAAATCGTGTTGAGAAAATTCGGGCTGTCACATAACTGCTCTATTTTGATTGTTGAACTTCTACTACGATGGATCGTAAAGTTCATAGATTCATAAATTTTTCTATCATAACTCTCATATAATGGTTAAATTTTCCTATTATCGATATTTACAAAACTAATATGAAACAGAAAGGGAAAAAAAAATAAAAAGTATATAAAAAGTAAACTAAAGGTAACTAACTAACTAAAAATAAACTAACTAATATACACAGAAGTGTATCCCCCCAAACTTGAATAGGGCAATGTCCTCATTGAGCAAAAACAGGGGATATGTCAAAATTTTATTACCTTCATGATGCTACTAAGATACCAGGCATATATTCTGCAAAATTATTAAAAAATCCCTCCCCAAACTTGGGAGAAATTACTTCCGACATATTTAGACAGTAATTTGCATCAGAAAGAATACTTGTAGTCAAAAAAGGTTTCCATATATTAAAAGAAATATTTACAGAAATGCTAAAAAAGAAAAGAAAATGATTACATAAAAGATTAAACCTAGGAAAAATCTAGACATATCCTAACTATGACACTGGTAGCAACGTCTGAGGTAAAATTTTCTTCAACAAAGATCGGTCCTCAACTTCTAACGACCTTCAATTAGAGTCTCGTTCGTCCTTATCTAGAGAGTGCCAATACCATCAAAGGAGAGCCTTCTCTCTTGAAGGAGTCATAACCCCTGTCTTCCAAATTCCCTCCCACAAATAGAGCACATCACAGATTTTCATTGGAAGAAATGTAATCCACTCGGGGGAAGTGCTTTGAAGAGTGGGAAGTGAACACATCTCTATCCTCCCACAGTCTACACTGCTCCTTGCAAAGATTCTACAAAGAGATTGTAACGCAGCTAGGAGGAAAGTATGAGCAATGGAGAGGGGTGGCGACGGACAATTCAACCCACCATCATCGTAAAGGAACTTGCACTCGGGGTGGGTTGTGATGGTGGGATGGCTAGGAAGTGGCGAAAGATGGGTTCTTCGAATGGGGTTTCGAATTTGGGTTAGGTTTAGGGTAAGGAATAGTTTCAGTGAACAATTCAGCATCCAGGATGGGTCGCTGGTGCTTTAAATCTTTTACTTTCTTTATTACAGTCAGAAGCTCGGCCTTGTGTATCTCAAGGATTCTATCAAGTCTTCCACTGAAATTGCCTTTGTTAAGCTCTTCCACCATAAGGGCTAGGGTTATGAAAATGGAAGACGAAAGAGATGGGTTTTGAAAAGGTAAAGGTCTAGTTTTATAGGGAAGTGTTGAGCTCTGAACCGTCACTTCGAGTCAACTGTCGAGGTGTAGGTTCTTAGGCTTAGGTGGTTGGTAAGTGGAAATATTAAATGTGATGCATGTCTGCTTTCTCTCTGAATTAAATGGGTCCGAATTTTAAGGTAACCAATAAGATAGGTCACTAGAATTACTTATTCCCTAGAATTGTCGTTTACAATTTTGGAGAACAATAATGAGACTCTTGATGCTTCGAATCATAATCTCTACGATTTGTCTCTATAAATCACTGAAAACTCATAAATCCATACGCTCAAGGTGATTAGAGGCCAAAAGAGAGGTCTTTACGATTGAATGTGTTCTCACACACTCGAGGTCGAAAGGTCTTCCCTAACAAAATTTCCTAATAGAGGGGTTTATTACGGATGAGTCGGTAGCGCGACGGGTTCTAGATGAACTCAATTTAGATCAGAGGGAGTTGATGTGCCTCTCATAAACTTATGTCCTCTAGTTATATCAACTGCCTGTGAAGGTGACAATTTACTCTCTCTCTAAATGAGTTAGTTGGTCAATTTGAGTTTCTAACTTCGAAATAGATTGTCTGAGAGAGTGGAACAACTGTGTTTGGATGTGGCCATGCTGCAACCAGCTTTCGGCTATCTGCGATAAGGCCTCTTTTGTAGCAGCAATGTGGTCTTGGGCTCCTATGGGGTAGAAAGGAATAGTTGGAGGCTAAGGAACCACCTGAGGTGGACCATGGTTAGGACCACAAGCTTCTCCTTTTTAAGATGTTGGGTACGATTTTATACCCACCAGGGTTGAATTTTCTTTTTCCAAAGCCTTAGCTTTGGAAAATAATTCATCATTGACCTTAATTCCCACAATCCTCCTCGCTTAGAAGGTATATTCCTTAAAGTCTTTGAATCAATCCCACTCGATGCGTGGTTGTGCACCGGTTCCTCACTAAGGGTTTTAAAAAGTTCCCAAGCACCTTCTACAGTCAACGTGTAGAACATTCCTCCACAAACAACATCAATTATGTGTCGGGTTTATTCATTAAGGCCTTTATAGAAATCACACACTATTTGCCAGCGCGGGACCCCATGATGAGGGCACTTGTTCAGAAGCTCGTTAAGAAGCTTCCAGCTCTCCTGGCAGCGGCGTTAAAAACATGATGTGCCCTAAATTCCTACTAAAGTCTTAACCTATTGCAAGCGCACAATGAAAATTGCAGCACTAGTATAGGATCGTTCCCATGAGAAAGTGATTTCTTCTATGTTTTATTTATCCTAAAAACTTATATTTGTCTCTTAAGATACTAATTTACGGGAGAAATATGAATAAAAAATGATTTATTTATACTAATTGCATAAAATAAACTTAAATCCTCCTTCCAGATTATGGTCATCAGTCACAATCCTTCAATTCTCAGATATTTATAAAATTAAAGTACCATTACACTGTATTTCAGTCCTCTAGAATTTGGGCGTCAATCAAATACTAAAATTCCTAATACAGATTTAATCTAATCAACAATCTTCCTAATTTTTGGGCATCAATCAAACTCAAGAAAGTTGAAGATGGAAAAGTAAAAACCGTTACACTAATCTACAAATTTCCAATATGAGTTGTCAATTCAAATAAAAACCATTAGATGTTTACAAAGCAGTAAAAGTGCATAAAAATAAATCTAAACTAGAAAGCAATAAAAAGATCTTTCATCCCTCAGTCATAGGCATCAATTGCTCCTGAGAAACTACAGTTACTCTACTCTAATCTTCCAGCTCCCAATTACAATCGTCAATTGCTCTCGAAAAACTTTGGATATCTAAACTAAACTAAACTAAATTTTATCGGAAGAAAACCTAACCTCAGTCGTCAATTGATGCTGAGAGTTCCTTCGATAACTCTTCTTCTATACCGAGCTCTCTTATTTATAGATCATAAGTAGTCGGTTTACAAAACTTCAAATTCTAATAAAAGAAACTACTAAAATAAAAGGTTTCCTAATATAACTCTAAATCCTAATTTCATCTTTCCTTGCTTTGAGTATTTGAAGCGCTATGGATTATTCCTTCTTTTAGCAACAGTAGAGATCTTTAGAAGTCTTTCTTCTCAATCTTCTCAGATTTGTGGATTGCTAAACTTCTTATTTGAATAATTTTCTAAATCTGTTCATGGCGGTGTAGCTCTCACATAATCAGTAGCAACAAGAGTGTAGACACCCAAATTTGGCCCAAGGCCCGATCGACACATACTTCAAGAAGGATCCCCCCCCCCCCGAGCTTCCGATAGCATCTCCCAAGCCTTTGGGAACCTTCCCAAAACCTTTATAAACTTTTCCAAATCCTTAAAAATCATCCCAAAACTTTTAGAGCCTATCTCTGACCCTTAGGAATCACCCCTAACCTATAGAACCCCTCCCAAACCCATTTTAAACCCTCTCGGATAGTGGTTGAAGAGAGGAGTGTAAAAGTTTATAGAAACTTTTTCCAAATCTGGGTCCTATACCATTAGAAGGAGAATGTTCCCAGGTTTTTAACGAGCCATAAATCGCCTCATTCCGAGTTGTATATCAAAAGTTATGGCAATTTGAAAAACAATGAAAACTGCAGGATTTTACCCTAGCGTGTATATATACACGCTAAGGCAATTTTTGGCAAAATTTCTAATTTGGCTTTTTTTGGGCTCCAAGGCAGGTTCTGAACCTCTAGCTTCAGAACCTTCTTCAGAACCTGGTCACTGTTCCTAAGCCTAGCGTGTATAATATACACGCTAGGCTTAGCTACAGTGATTTTGAGATTTTGTCCGAAAATCACTTTTGGGTTTGACTTATTGACCACCCCAATGTTTAGGGTCTATTTCGTTAGGACTTTTGCACCCCCATTAAACCTATTTGCAACCCTCTAGCCATTTGAAGCCCCCACCCTATCAGCTACCATTAAACCCATTTCCCACCTATCAAAGCTCCCAAAATCTTAGGAGACCTTAAATCTAGGATTACCTAATTGCTTATCCAATTAGAACTTTAACCCCTCACTAATAGCCCCCCCCCCCCCCCTTGGATTAAGGGCTTGAAAAAAGTTCCAAAGAAAGAAAATTCAAAGAGAGCTCCCTTTCCTATTTTAGCATTTTATCCATAAAATTCCATAACTTAGGTTCACCCTTTAGACCACATTTTCCATCATCAAACCCTTAGTTTTAGGAAGAATAAGGCTTTATCCTATGTCTCCTTCCTCCTAGCTCTTAAACCTTAAAGTTTAAAGCTCATCTTTCAACCTCTTTTGCTTCGGAAGCTCGAAGACGCTCTCATGCAAAGATCCACCGCGGTGCTACAAGGGCCCGAGAGTTCTGACTTTTCCCTCTATTCCTCTACCTTCTTTGCTTTTCCTCCATCTTAGAATTGAGTTGTTACGCTGCCTAAATTTCGGCAAGCGGGAAGGGCTCAATAGGATCGGTGTGCCTTAGGGCAAGGGAAAGTGCCGCTCATTTTGCTTCTTTTTTTTCATATATATAATTATATATCCCACACATAGACCCATCCATAGTAGAGACCGCTTATGAGCTGGTCAATCGGGTGCCTAACACCTTCTCAATTGATAACCGAAGCCCCTACCCAAGAGCCTTTGGCATAGATCGGTAAATCAAAGTCATATTTGATACTTCAGTGCTTTCAATATTGATTTGGGTTTCTCGGGACACGAAAATATCTGGGTGGCAACTCTATATTTGTCGTATGAGCGCATCGTTGCAACAGACTCATGAGAGCCCACGGTTGCACAAAGAGTCTTTACTTTGTAAAATCATAAATCACAATTTTCTCTTTTCAGCTCATAACTCATGGTACGATTCTCTAGTATGAACGATTCCAATTCTATTTTGTGTCGCACTCCGCATAAAGTATCGTTTGAAGAATCGTGAATTACGATTTCTCATTTTCTCTTTGGCTTCGTTTAATCGCAAAGTACAATTTCTGGCTTTAAACATGCGTCGAATCGTCTTTTATGCTCGATCATCTTTTTTATTACTTTATGAGTTCATTTTCACAAAGATTAACAATTTGGTTCTCTTTTGTTATTTATTCTTAATATCTGCACATCATCAACTTGTTAGTAGTAAACTGGGATCTAGCATCACTAAGTTAAGGGTGATAAAATGGTATATTCTGTGACTGATCACCTTCCACTAACCTCGTCATCATCCCTTCCCCCAATATAGTAGCACATCGGGACGGATCAATTACATTGACCCCTAGTGCTACTCTTCTTTGCCAACAACTCCCATGCCCAAAAAGTAACTCTGCATTACAAACCCCTTCAGGGTATAAGACCCGAGATACAAAATAAAATGGAAGAAAAGACATGGAAATATACTGAATTTTAAATGTCAAAAATTTATTACAAGTTCGTAAAAAATTAAGCAAAATAAAATTCAAAGTAAAACCCAAGCCCCTAGGCACCTATTTATAGACAAAAGGCGCCTTAACCATTGTGTGACAAGTGTCAAGCTCATAAGCCCCTTCATCCATCTTAATTAAAACAAGACACCTAGCCCCTTTAAGAAAATCAATTCATGACAAACATAGATAAACTAATAATCAAGTGACATTTACCCCTAAAGAAGGCACAATCCATGAAAAACATAGATAAACCAATAATCAAGAGACATTTACCCCTTAAGAAAGCACAATCCATGACAAAATAGATAAACTAATAACATGGAAGCACCTAACACACCCATTTTCCCTTCTAACAAGTGTCATCCCTACTAAACAAAAGACCAAACAAAAAACTCATACCTTAAACAAATCAAACACATGGAATTCCCCCTCTCACCATGACAAAAATAATAAAAAGTAAGTCTACCCATTCAAAGCACAAAATAAAATAATCACACTTAGCAAAAATAACCCGAATAAAAATACCCAAAATAAAATAACCAACCAGTCAGGATCTACCACGAAATACTCCTGATCTATCACAGCCTAAGAGTAATAACAACAAACATAAATATATAATAAACAAAAATAAAAAGAAATAGCAAAAGAACACAAAAAGATAAAATAAAGACAAAGACAAAACAAAGCGAAAATGAAAAAAAGCAAAATAAATAGAACGAATAAATAAATAGATAAACAAAAATAACGCAAGTAAGGTGGCTCAAAAGGGAAGTCATCTCTGCAATCCCATCGCGACTCAAAATTTCAAATCATTCCCTGATACCCGCCACTCGCACAATTCTAATAAATAAACCAACAAAATAAAGGAATAAATAAACAAGAAAAATAGAAAACAGGTAACATACTAAAATAATAAAAGTCCCGTCGCAATAAAAACACAAAAAAAATAGACAATAAGGACAAGTCATACATACCATCCCACTATGATCATAAAAAGAACTGTCTCCCCATTGCCCTATCACGTGACCCCACACACCGACCGGAGAAAGAACTGCCAACGTGCACCCATAAGCACACATGACAACATGTCCCATCGCGACAGAATTCACACATAATCACCACCATCCCGAATCTTGAACCGAAATCAATCAAACCCATAGTCCCATCGCGATAACACAACCCAAAATTCAGGGCATCTCCCGATACCCTGCCACAATCTTTAGGAATCAAAGGAAGAATTGCAACAAAAATCAGCCTACTAGAACCCCAAAAAGCAATAATAAAATAAAATATAAATAAATAATAACAGTCCCATCACAACGAAGACACAAAAATCACAACATCTAAAGCAACAGATCACACAACGACACCACGATCAACCTATCGCGACACAATCACACAACTCATCCCATTATATAACCCAAGATCTGCCAAAGAAGAAATAAATCGCCACCGTCCCATCACAGCAACAAACTATCCCATTGCATGACAGCTCCGCTCGAAGCACGACGGCGATAAACCAGGTAAGTATCATCTCCCTTTACTTGATATTTTGTATAAATATAGTTAGCTAATATTAAGTCAAATATTTTCAAAACCTGTCTTACCCAATTCGTGAATCACTATAGTCCTCCCATAAGAGACAATTATCAGTATCCGCGAGAAGGTTAGACGGAGTATCTGGCATACCAAGCATTGTCTTGACAACCAAACGAAGGTCCGATCCACAAATCCCATACCGATGGATCTGCTCAGCGACGTCTCGAAAGCCACATTTTTTATTGATTTTACCGAATTGATCTTAAGTTAAAAAAATTAAATTTTCAAAACCCCTATCTATCAAACTCTCACCTCTCATCACCCCAATCCATTCTCTCCCCTGGGAAACCGAGCGTTGAGTATGCTCAACTTTGAGAAATCACAAATGTCCATCGGAAAGGGACTCCTGACGTGTCGTTGGTGTGAGCAATGATCCACTCTACCTGACATGACTTGTGAAAGCCTTCTCTATCATATTACATCATATCATCTGATCACTTGAGCTTATTTTTGGACATTCGTATGACGCCACCCGTACCTCGTTTGTGTCAATTTCCCTCCATTTGATTGTGATATGCAACAAGTCGTGATATGCGACGGGATACAATATGCACTTGCAGTTGAGGATACACCTCTCGACAGCTACAATCTGGCCTGCGAATGCTCCCTTTAGCTTGCGTTGATAGATAAGGAAGCCAAGCATTTCATGTCAGCTCCATGGTTCACACTTGAAATGCTTGGCTTCCTCATATATGGTTGAGGCATGCACTGAAACCTTAGCTCACAGGCTCGGACTCGACCCAACCTGGGAAGACCCTGAATTACTCACCAGAACATAGGCGCGCAATTTGATTGCGCACATCACTTGTGGCGCACAATTGGTCCCACTTGGACTAGGTTCCCCCTTCCTACAAATCGCCCTAAGACCCAAAATATGCACCTGTTCTAGGGCGCACAATTTGATTGCATACATCACTTATGGCGCGCAATTGGTCCCACTTGGATCAAGTTTTCACCTTTCGTAGACTGCCTGAGGACTCGATTATGCGCCTTTAATAGGACATGCAATCGATTACACGCTTCCCCACAAGAGGGCAATTGGTCCAAGTTAGATCAAGACTCAAAACCCTATGATTGCCCGAATTCCCCTATCGTGCACTGGACTCCCCACGAGTAATTGGATTACGCGCTCCTCATGCGACGCATAATTAGTTCCAAGAGAGTTGGAACTGGGATTCCCTACTGAGCCAGTTAGCCCGCCACCCTCGAGTTTGTGACCGACTCAAAGATGGATTACGTGCCTAGTAGCCTGCGCTTAATTCAGTTAAGTGTCCCAGTGGTTGCACACAATTCACCAATTGCGCACTTGCTCTCAGGCGCGTAATTAGCCCTATACCTATAAAAAAAAACCCCTACCCTAGTGACCAAACTCACCAATTCACTAATTCACTAATTTTTCTTCTATTTCTCAAGCTTAGCTCTTCTTAGAAATTTCGAGGGTCTCTCTGGGTCTCCCAAAGAAAGGGGTTGAGCTACTTTTCTAGGCTTCTAGAACTGCAGACTCTTCTCTAGGATCCCCAGGTAGTCGAGCTAGCAACACTGGTTAGGTAGACCTGACTCTCGAAGTAGTATTAGAGGAATAAATGCCCCTGGCCTTAGACCCTTAGGAAACCCTTGCCCAAATCCTCAGCCTAGAGCCCATTAGGTCCCTAACGTTTTTCAATTTTTAAGCCTTAGCCACCCGATTTTCCCAAGGGAGCTTACAGAGGTTACTCAAGAACGGAGCCGATCCTCCTTAGAATAGAGGGCCACAATCCCCTTCTTTAGAGAGATTAGAAAAACCAAACTAGATAGATCATAGGCAATCTATAGCTGCTGAAGTCGGCCGACCGACGCTCAGTAAAGGAGTCAACACGCAGAGCATGATTAGTGATGTGTTGCAGCGTCGATAAATATCTGTAGCTGTCGATTGCATCAACCCAGGTATTCTTTATTTTAAATTCACCTTTTCCTTTCAGCATTTAACATTTTTTCCAATTTATTATTCTATCGCTTTCTGCCAAAGTCCACGTGGACCGAAGTGGGCCACTTCTTTCGGGGACCGAAAGGGACCTAAAAAAAGTACATCCCAGCAAGTATTATATGTTTGGGGGTCACTGAGAAAGGGGATTCCAATTCTGCATCTACAATGAAATTATGGAAGATGAGAGAAGTCGGGTTGAAGTTAATTCAGTTGGGGATACAATCGAATATCTTGGTGGATTACACGTTGGAAGGGATGATAAAACTATTAAAAGGCATATAGGCCATTAGAAGGGAAGAGGATAATGAAAGACGGACTAACATCGCGACCTCTCTGGGCGGCTCCCCCCAGGCAAGCCAATAAATTTCATTACAAAAACATGCCAATATTATAGTACGAGATCTAATACGATGTGCCACCAAAAGTTGGCCAAGCAACAACGATAGAATAAAGTCTGGAATAGAGGTTGGTTTTGAACAATCAAAAAAGCAGGGAAGGAGGTGTAAGGGTTGTGGTGAGTTGGGTCATAAAATCACAACTTGCCCTCTAAAGAGGGTCAGGATGACGGCTGCTAGTGTTGGTCAGAGCCAAATAGAACAGGGGACGATGGAAAGTACGGTATCATAGAGTCATAGTGAATCAATTTTATGAACCGACGCTACTTAATATGACGCGTTGATACTTCGTATGAGAAGCATGGATGCCTTTTACTTGGAGCATCGTCGCGTCGTATGAGAAGCGTGGATGCCTCTTACATATAGTGACGATGCGTCATATTGGCACTGATGCTTCATCCAATGTGTTGGAGTTGTATTTTGAATCATGTAGATTGATTATGGTAATTCTTTCATGCATTGAATTTATATTTTTTAGACTCGTTCATTCTCAGATTGAAGGGTTGATTCAGTTTCTCATGCGCATCTATCATAATTATATTTTATTCCGACCAAATTACTAAAGCGATAGTGCTTCATTCATGAAGCGACGATGCTTCCTTCACGAAGCACTAGCACTCATAGCGCTTTGTGTTCAAAGTGTTGGCGCTTCTTTGTCGACGTGCATATGCTTTACATAGCCTTTGCGCCTGTTAGACCAAAGCTGTATTTGAATTATGTGGATTTACTATGATAATTCTTTCAAGTATGGAATTTGTATTTTTTTAACGCGCATACTCTATTTGAAGGGTTGATTCATTTAACTCAAGGGCATCTATCACAGTTATATGTGATTCAGAAGGAAGAACAAATTACTGAATAACACTTCATAGAAGAGGTGACGACGTCGTATTGGAAGCGACGATGTATAACGACCCGAAATTTCCAAGCCGGAAGATATAGAAGTACCGGGTCGCTAGATCATAGTCCATAATCTATGTACAGAATATCTTTGGTATCAATGGAAATCAAATTATAAAAGAGACTGAAATAAATGTTTCAAAGTCCATAATGAAGATTACAATCCAATAATATACCACCGGTGACAGTCGTACGTCACACAGACAGTGGTATCCATATCAATATATTAGGAAAGAAACAGGTAATTATTCAAGAATGTCTTTTAAATTATACCAAATCCAAATCTCAACTTTCCTAAGGATAGTAATCTTCTGGTGGAAGATCTCCCTCATTTCCAGCATAACATCAAGATCTTCTTCAAGTTCAGGATTCTTGCCAATGTCGGTACCTGTGACACAAAGTGTTGGGGTGAGCTAAAAGTCCACATGCTCAATAGGAAAATCTCAATACCAATCGTATCTTATACATTCAACACACTTATTCAATGATCATTCAATGTCAATAATTAAGATGCCACATTATCAGAAGTCAAGTGTCATTGAGTTCGAATTGTCTAATCTACAGTGGAGTCTTAATATCAATTTCAAAAGTTTTAAAAGTTCCATTTCATATAAGTGTCCAATTTCGGTAATTTACATTTTTATGCAAAAGTCCAATTATGGTGTCGTACGTCATATTTTCATTTCAAATGCAACTTCATAGTTTCATGCATGACTTAAATATGTATAACTTAAAAATCTCTAACGCGAATATAGCGTTGGAGCCAATATCAATGCCGATGGGAATCCTAATCATCATCGTTCAATGAATAATTTTTCAAAGTGCCCAAGCTCCTACGTTGTAAAGAATACTTGTGTAGTTCGATAGACCGTCGTCAGGATTTAATATGTTAGCACAGATCGATATGTGTTGAAGCACGGTTCAATGTTCAATATGTGTGCCGTCACGTAGGATTTGTTCAAATGAATCGCCTCAAGTCACATGCAAAATTCTAAAACATAGTATACTATTCATATTTCATAGATAATTAAGAGTTTCAATTCAAATATCCAGTATTCAATGAGAGTTCAATGTTCAATGAGTTTTCAAATATTCGATGAGAGTACGATGTTCGATGAGTTTCAATGTTCAATGGGATGTTCAATGAATTTTCAGGGGTTCAATATGTCTACAATAATTAATGAGTTTTTCAATTGTTCAATGGGGGCCCAATGTTCAATGGGGGTCCAATGTTCAATGGGTTCGAATATTCAATGAATTCCAATCATTCAATGATAGTGTAATATTCAATGGGTTTCATTGCTCTAATTCTAGTAATAAGAAGACTATTTACTAATTCGTTAACTCATTAAATGCCTATAAATCAAAGTATAACATACAAGTGTGTATTAAAATTCCCCTACCTCATATTCTTAATGGCGTATCGAAAGGTGGGATGATCCTTATTGTTTTCGTCTGATTCCTTCTTCTATATTACATGAACAAGCAATGTATCAATGTTCGATTGTAATTACAACAATTCAAAAGCACTTATTTGCAAAGCAATCAAGAAGAAACCTAGAAAAAAAGGTTGAAAAGCTAAGGTTCGACATGAGTAGCAAGCGATGCTCCCTCGAGCGACTCCTTCCAGAAATTTTTATGTGCGTTCTTCAATATCTCGCTTGAGCGACAAATAATGTTTGCTCAAGAGGTTTATTCCATAAAAGTTTTCGTGTATTCTGTGACACTTCACTCGAGCGACAACTAAACTCACTCGAGTGACTTTCGGCCTCAAGTTTGACCTCATTTCTGATGCGTCCTCGCTCGAGCGACCCTAGGCGAGTACGAAAATGAACCCTCTTTTCTTGGACGAAAGCGATTGATTGCTTCCAATTTCTCGAAAATAAGAATTAAAAATATAAAAGACATGAAACTAGGAATTCTAAAATTAAGAAAATAAGATTTAGAGACGATAACGACGATTATTCACCTTTTGAAGCACGATCGATGATTCTACGGCAATCTAGGTTTGACGAGATCGACGATCCAAGCTATAGTCCATCCGATGTTCCTATATTTTCCTTCATTGATCGATAGTGGAAATAATCAAGGTGGGTCTTGTGGATGACGACCCAAAAGGTGTTAGGTGGTTTGAAGAATGAAGTGGCAGCTAGGATTTTTCTTAAGAAGAAGAGAAAAGACGACTAGATTTTCTTAGGCTCTATTCTTAAAAATAATATTTGAAGAGATTATGATAGGGTTCCTACATAACACACCTTTTTATAACTTAATGGAGATTATTCGGTGTTAGGTTGACACATCAAGGAAGGGTGTATAGGCCTTTACGTCCAGGTCCAAAATAAAGGTTTTATATTCGCATACCAATGTTTGATCCTTAGACCACTTGTCTCTAACTTAAGCCTCTAACCAATAGACTATCACATAACTTGTGTCTATTAATGACCGAATTAAATATAAAAGTCTTTAAAATTGATCATGCATTCTTCAGTTAAAATGTGTGAAAAAGTCAAATCAATGTTGTATGTGCTATGAAGCACATATACGAAATCTATGTGTGTCAAAGACCCAAAAATCTGAGTCGTTACATGACGCTTCGTGTTTGAAGCGTGGACGCTTAATTATAGAAGTGTTGACGCCTCGTTCAATGGTAAACATACGCTTTTTGAATGGATCATGTGCGCATTTACCAGCATTATTTATGACAAGAATTCATTTATCAAGCAAAATGATTTCTTTACATTGTCGATAAAATAAAATCTACAAAAGATACGTTGAGCCAGTAGTGCAGGCGGTGGTGCAGGCAGTGGAGAGGCGGTGGTGAAGGCGGAAGTGGAGGAGGTTGGTGATTCTTAAATTATACGTTGTCTTAACCTATTACAAGCGCACAATGGTGATTGTAGCACTAGTATAGGATCGTTCCCACAAGAAAAACTTTAATCTGAAGAACTTCTATTTTCCTTTAAAGAATAAAGAATTGTTTGTTTAAACTAAGATGCAAAAAATAAATCTATTCTATGAATTGAAAAGCAGTTATACTAGATCTCTAGTCCTCCAGATTTTAGTCGTCAATTAAAACCTAGAATCCTATTCATATTTATGAATTGAAAAATCGTTACACTACTATGCAGCCTTCCAGATTTTAGTCGTCAATTAAAATCCAGAAGTCCTTAGATATTTACGTGGAGAAAATAAATTGCATGAAAAGTAAATTGTAGGAAAAGTAAATTGCAAGAAAATAAAAACTAAATTTTCAATTTTAGTCGTCAATTAAAATTAAGAAATATTAGATGTTTACAAAGTTGGAAACTGCATAAAAATAAAGGCTGAAAATAAATATATCCTAGGGTTGATCTTCCAGTTCCCAATCTCTGCTATCAATTGATCTCGAGAAACCTTGGATGTTTATTTTGGGTTCTAAGCTCTCTTATTTATAGAACCATAAGAGGTTGGTTACAACAAATTAGGATTTTAGTTAAAGCAAACTATCTAAAACAGAGTCTTCTAAAATTAAATTTCCTAATACCAATCCTATTTGCTTCTCACTACTAGAGACGTGTGAGATTTCTTCTCTTGATATTCAATAGCAATGATCCTTGCCAAGCTTCTCAGATCCGTAGTGTATAACTTCCTTTCTATAGAGTTTTTGAATTTTTGCATGACTGTGCAACACTCACGTGACCTTCAACAGTGTGCGCGAGCTTTAATATACAAAATCGAGAATATGATTTTGTTTTCTTCCTTGTTTCTTCGATTAAGCTTCTGGTCGATCGCTTAAATTTCACCAAACTCTCTTCAGTCTTCTTCAGTAGAAATCGTAAATTACAATTCCTTCTATTTCTTCTGTTTTAGCTCTCGATTTCACTTCAACTAACTCCTGAGCTTCATGATTCCTCTTCGATAGCTCTGAGAACGAGTGCTTCAGTTATAATTCTTTTGTGATCTTTCTTACTGTTTTTTTAGTTTACTTTGGCAAAGATTAACACTTTTACCCTTTTCTGCTTACTATTCTAAATATTTGCATATTCGCACATCATTAGTAGCAAAATGGAGGCTAACATCACTTAGTTAGGGGCATCAAAATGGTAAATTATGTGACTAATCATACCCCAAACTTGAGTTTTGCTAGTCCCTAGCAAACAAGGAAAAAAATTATAATCTAAATAAAAATTTAAATGCCGCTTTCGTAAGGAACACGATTACATATAGCGGATACAGCAAGCCTTTAAATCCCTAGGTGATCCCTAGTGGAGGAGTTGTGTCTCCTGAAGGTTTCCAGTGAAGTTACCAACAAACTTAAAATATTTTTGAATTTTGAATTAAATTTTTTTTTAAAACAAACTTTTAAAAATAATAAACTACTTTTATACACTAATTAATCACATGGTTATTATGATTTTCTAACAATAAGATTCCATTCAACCATTACTTCCCATCCTAGCAATCATCCTTGATCAGATACTGAACAGTTTCAATTCATATAAAGCGTAGAGTGTGCGCGTACTAATGACAAAATTCATTCATTTTAATTTTTCTAAACTGCAGATTTTGAAAACATTTTCATCTAAACTCTCACTGTGGCATACACTCTAAAAGAAGTATTGAAATTTGTTGGGTTTCTCACAATGGTTTATATAATGAATGATTTCAAAGATATGGCAAAAAGATAAATCTCATGGGAGAGATAATCTATTCTATTTTTATGCTTTCTGATTTTCATAATATTTATTACAGACATTTCTACTAGGCTCTTGCTTTTGCAAATCGTTGATCAAAAAGGTCTTTATTCGGCTTGTAATGGGCTTTGGGTTAAAAGGTTCCAAAGAAAGGTAAAAGACTTCAATGTTCTGAGAATTCAATCTATCTCTCACCTATTCCTCTTCTTTTCTTTCTTCTGCTTCAGCAAGGATCCAAAAAGTTGGATCACTTCTTCCTTTTTTTTTTTTTTAATAAATCCCTTTTTTTTCTTTTTCAATCATCTTCTCGATTTTGTTCAATTTTGGAAGCTTCTTTGCTTCACTTTTCATTTCTTTTTCTTCTCATATTTTCATATATTAATTTCTTTATCAGGTGTACCTTTTCAGCCCTTTTTTGTTTTTACACTCCTTCCACTCTCCTATTTCTCCTTTTATTCTAAATTCTCAAAAGTATAAGGGTTAAAGACCGAAAGCTTTAGGCAGTACATACGGTATCTCAACATTTCTAAGAGAGATTAAGGTTGTGTTCTTCAATATTTCTGTGTAATTAAAGTATAGTCGAGAAATATGTGTTCGGGAAGGATAATCCGACCGTCAATAGGTTGGTTGCAGCGTACATTGTCATGTGAATCAATGTATCCTGGAATCTGCCTTACCTTACTGATTGTATACGATAGGGGCAGTCATAGACTTACAGATAGCGTATTTTAAATACCTCGATTTATGTGCTTGCACTTAAAATTATTTTCCATCATCCCCCCTCCCCCAAGTTTTTCTCTTTATTTTTCTTCTCTATTTCGTTATTTACCACCATAATTTCGACATCAAGAAGTGTAGGGTCCTCATTTCTCTTTTACCCACAGAGGAAACAACAAATGTGCAGATTTCATAGCGAGAGGAGTGATCAATCAACCGATTGGAGCCATTTGGATATCTCCCAAGCATATGCCTATTGACTCTTTCTTTTAATTCAAAGCGATGTATAATTTGTTTCAACTATGGTGGTGTGATCAGGATGATTAGGGTGATGCCATTGTCGAAGCTCTAGTCTACATGAATGGTTGTGATTCTTTGTTTCATAATACTCCTCTGTACGGAAGGGTGAGGACTGGGACCATATCTAAAATCTTCCCCTTCAAAGGTATTTTTTTAATTTCTCCCCACATTTTTTTAAAAAATGTAATAGACCCATGTACTTAAACCTTAGTTTTGTAAATGCCTCCGCATCAATAATAAAAGTCCACCTTAATACCAAATTTACCATTAAAGGGGGAAGATTCTAGAAAATGGGTTAGAACCGCTAATAAGACAATAAAAATTATATTAAATAAGTAAAAAGTTATATTTTTTCCTGCAAAAAAGAGAAAAAAAAATAAATAATTCAATAAAAATCCAAAAAATTAGAAAAAATGATATAAAAAAAAAGGTAAAAACTAAATATTTTTTAATCTCAGAAAAAAATAGTAAAAATTACATTTGAAATGCAAAAATCTTACTTTTTGCACTCATTAACAAAAAGAAAAAAAAAATTACATAAAATTCTGGAAAGCCAAAATTAGAAAACCATTGATTGATTGCCGGCAAGATTTTGATCACCGTGCCGTTTGGAAGCCCTTTTTATGGTTCTTGATTTTTTTTATTTAGTTATTTATTTTTTATCTTTTTTTTTATATGACATATGGCCGGGACAACCTCGAGAACCGATGAGCAGGCACACATACACATGTAAAAGTTGCGTAACAACCTACACGTTGTAAGATAAGGGTGGAAAACAACATGGGGGATGAGAATTGAACCCACGACTTACTCTCCCACATTGGAGGGAGCATACCAACTGGACTAACACGTCTTTGATTTTTTTTCTATGTACATGATTTGGGTAGATTTTGTATTAAAAGAGATATTTAGAGTTTCGGGGCATTTAAAGAACTAAATTTTAAGTACAAGGGTTTATAAGATATTAAAAAAGTAACTTTAAAGGGGGAGATTTTAGAAATTTTCGCTTTTTCTCTTCTTTTAAGCTATAGAGTATATAATTTTTAATACTATAAAATAATCCAATTGATGCCCGAATTGATTTATTATTATTATTATTATTATTATTATTATTATTATTATATATATATATATATATATATATATATATATATATATATATATATATATATATATATATATATATATATATATATAAGTAACATGGGATTTGAACCTTTGACCTCAATTGAAACTTTGGTAAGATCATAGGAGAAGTATCATTGTTTAGAAAATTAAAAAAGAAACAAATAAAAAAGGCAAAACTAGATTAACAATAAACATTAATTAGGCATTTTACAATGCATGCAGGATAATAATCTAACATTTCTAAATACCTAGATAGGAAACATGAAGTTTTGGGTTAAATGGTGTTCAGACTCAACCAATAGGGGGGGTTGGCACAATGACCAGGACCTCCCGGACGTCTTGAGTTCGAAGCCACCCCCAGTTGGCCACTTGCAAGGATTTATCCCTAGTTACCTGTTACGTGTGATGTGCGGGTGTTGCACATGACTAAGGACTTCAGGTGCATTGTTATGTGTGGGTGTTGCACATGACTAAGGACTTCAGGTGCTCTAAAAGGCTCGGATACCGTGTCATCGTAAATGGTGTTCAGATTCTTACTCTGTTTGAAATAGAGCAAAAAACTCTTAGAGCTTGTTTGGATATTGGGAAAAGAGAGGAATACTCATATTCGGATTATATTTTTCGTAGTTTGGAAGCGACTTAAGGGTCGGAATAGAAAATAGAATTTTTACGCTCATTTTCGACTTAAGAGTTCGAGAGTACCCTTCGGCATTCAATTTGTCGAGACCTCGGAAAGATATGAGGAGGAGTGGAGAAGAAAATGATAAGGGTACGGCCCTTCTCACCCGTTTATTAGAAACATCACACAATTTTTTCATGGACGAAAACCATTGACTGATTTGAATTAAACGATGGAGATTTTTTTTGTTTTCAATCTTCCTCATGATAGATCTTACGATCATGGTCCCCCCATCAAACGGTCAGATGTTGATTCTATATGGCACACATCCCCAAAATTATAGGCAGAGCCACGTTATGACTTGAGTGATTAATTGACCACCCAAATTTTTTAAAAATTTATTACTAAGCATTAGAGATTCTAATTTATATTAGTGGATTCTCATCCATCCAAAATTATATTGACCACACAAAATTATCAAAAATCTTCAAATAACCTTTTTTATGGTATATGTTTTCATAACAAATATTTTTTCTTTGATTTTTTTAATTAAATCCCACAACTTGGGCCTATTTTGGGAGAGATTTCTCTCACAAAGGACTCCATTATGTTGTAGAGCTACGTGCTCACATATATGGTATATATGTTCTAGTATAATCAATTACAAAAAAAAAAAATTATTATACATAACAAGGTTTGAACCTAAAACCTATCCCTCACAAAACACTAAATTAACTACTAGAGCAATTTACGTAGATATATAAAGAGCAATCTCTAAAAAAATAAAAAAATAAAGAGTAAAAAAAACTTAATACATATATAATTTTTTAGTCATTCTTGTGAAACATTTTTATGATATTGCAGCTATATTTTAGTTTGGATGATCTTCTGTTGTATTATGACTATTTTTTTGTTAGGATATGTTATTTTCCTATAATTTTCTGCATATGTATCCAAACACAGGATTTGATTAATTCTGCATTTTCCCAACTAACAATGTGATTATCCAAGCAGCGAAAAATAAAGGGAAACAATAGAATCCCATGATTTCAAACAACTTAGGTATCCATGGGGATTCTCAAAAAAGAAAAGGTATTCACGGGGAAATTGTTTTACTTTGCTACATTTCCGGTATTTTTATCCAAACAGGCTCTTATGCACAATTCTGTGGAATTTTGAGGGCCACTGATTCCCAGTTGAACAGATAATTTTGTTCCTTGAGATCCATGATTTTCAACGAAGCCTATGCAAATAGGTATTTACTCTGTTTTAAAACTGGAGTACGACTCTAAAAAGTTGTTCCCAACTTTTTCGACCCAAAAATTGAAATGTCAAGCACAATTCATGGAAACTTTTAACTCCTTTTGTCCCCTAATTGCATAAAAGAGCACCTGGCTCAGTTGGGTCAGCTGGATTTCACATGGAAAGTAAAAAAGCCAGACATTTTTGTGATCTCATTAGGATGACCTTCATAGGCACGGAGTTATCATCATAAAGATTCGATGGACACACACCTACTAAAGTAAATTAAAAGGCATAATCCTTCATATCTTATATTCCTTTGACGTGAAGGCTTAGGGTACGTGCACTTCACTATAATTAAATTACATGTAATAATTACTTTATATGTAATAAAGTACATTTTTTTTACTTTATAAAAAAGTATGCCTCTGGTGTAATATGGCTGTTCACTTCACTGTAAAGCGAAGGTATAAAATCTACTTTATAAGATACTATTCACTTCACGGCAAAGTGAACGATTTCGGTAATTTTTTTGCATATACTCTTGACTATCTGAAATCGTCATGCTCGCTCATTTTATATCTCTCCATCGGCCATTGTAAAGGTGTCTATTTTGCATGAAAACTTAGGGGATTGTCATTCATCCCCGTTCAAGTCAATCTACCGGTTCACATTTATCCACGTTCACATAATCGAGCATAGATGATGGGTCTCCGGTCTCCATCGAGCTGGATTAAGAGCCAATGATGTGTAGCATGCTTCAGGCCAGCCCGAGTAGCCTATACATATATATATATATATATATATATATATATAATTTTATTTTTAATTTTTAATATATTTTAGTATAATGTGAACCGAGTAGCCTATATATATATATATATATATATATATATATATATATATATATATAAATTTTTTAATAAGGTTTTAATATATTTACAAGTCAAAACCCATTTATGGACTCCACTCCCCATCCCCCCTCTGCTCTCTCTCTCTCTCTCTCTCTCCCCCCTTTCTCTCTCTCACATAGCTCTCCACTTTCCTCTTCACACCAAAACCTCCGCTGAAGCAGAAAAAGCCTCCCAACTTCCATCTAAATTTATCAGTAGATCTAATTAGATCATATCTAATATGATTAGATAAGCCTAAACCCCCATATATGGAAGAAGCCCTAATCAAAACCCCAATACCACCGCCCAAATCGCCACCTCTCTGGAGCCCAAAACCCTCAAAACCCAATCACCACCGCCCAGCTTGGGTTTTTCCGGTGATTTGCCGGATGATTGGTGCCGGAAAATGAGAGGAAGGGGTTTGGGTGACGAATTGGATAAGATGGTGTAGGTGCATGGACTGGTTGCATCTCAGCCACAACTTTCGGCGAATCATACCCAGATTCCAGCGATTCGTCTCCTAGATCTAACGCAATAATTTTTACTTGATTTATTTTCATCTGTGGTGAATTTAATCTATTTTTTTTTTCTTAATTTGTAAACAAAACTAGGGCATCTTAGTGTTTATTCAGATTTTTTATATGCAGAGGTGATTTTGATTGGGACTATTGTAGGATCCAATTTGATTTTGAGTAGGGCTTCTTGAAGTGTTCGGTTGTTGAAGAAGAAGATAATATCGATCGTTGCGGATGATTGGTGCCGGAATAATTTTTACCGTGGCCATTTTACCTGCAATAAATCGATATTACGAGCTCTAGCCTCGTAAGTCAAAATTATTGCAAGTAATTATTTTTGACACAAAACTAAAAAAATTACAGTGAAATGAACAATGAAAAATATACTTTTTACGGTAAAATAATGGGATTGCGCATAATATTACCGTTTTACAACAAAGTGAACGTGTTCTTAGTAAATTTTCTTTTCTTTTCCTTTTATCTTATGTCTGAACTTTACTTGACATACCAAAAATTCAGCCTAAGATTCTCCGCGTTAACGAGATTTGCCACATCATCACAGGAAACATTGATATGACTAGAAAATTAGGACAATAATGGAAAGGGGAAGAGGAAGCCAGTTGTAAGATAACATATCTAGACATGATCATATGACTTTTAATACTTTTCTCCAGTGGGGGGAGTTGAAAGATTTGAGAGTCTCCTTCATTGATTACAATACTATTCTGCATATGGAGTTGGGTCTCTGAACTCACTTTCATGGTGGACCCTTGTTGTTTTAGGAGAGTTCTAATAAAATCTAGGCCCTTTTGGCTTGTGGTAGGAGGTCAGGGTCACTATATACCCAAAAATTACGGGATTCGAAACATATATTCAACACTGGAATCGATTCAAAACGATTTTAATCGGACCCATCCATTTAAAACAATTTTAATTGGACCCACGTACCCTTATCTGCTACTGACTGCTTCGCGCGGAGGGTACAATTACAGTACATAGTTCACAAAAGAATTTTGATTAGACTAGCAAACTCATTAGCTAATTTAGGCTATTTCTTTATTTTCTTCACGAAGTAGTTATTGACTCGGAAAACAGGTAGAATGAACTGACCATAAACCTACCAACCATGCACTTAAACCACTATTACATGTTTTTCTCAGATTCCTGCATTAGTTATGAACACCAGCTTGCAGTTTGATGTCTGAGAAAAATTGGTAACAAGGGGAAGAACACATTCTCTCCCTTGTTCGGATTTTCCTCGTATTGAGGTACTGAATGTGTTAAAAGTAAGAGTTGGTATTACAAAGTGGAACTCAAATCAATCTCCTTATTACCAAGTAGTCTTGTTTTGGGCAAATCATTGACATTACACTTTTTGATCTTTTAAAAATTCGAGATGCAACCATATCTGCACATTTCCCAATGCGGAAATTTGGAAATCTGCTACTTGGGTTGAGTACCTAATAGAGACACTTGCACTAATCCATGCAAACTTTGTATTATTTAAAAGAGAATCAATATCATATCTGCCATATATTGATCCTGTAGACATTGGAAAACCAATGTGTTTGATGGAGGGTTGTAGTCAAAGGTTGACTTTCACATATTGTCTTCAAATCTAGTTTCACATACTTTCAGGGTCTCTGACATTTGTAACATTAACTTTCAATATAATTTTGTCACCAAAAGGCACAATTAAACCAATGGAAGTTGGCACAATGGCCCGAATCACGCCTCAACGTGCATATATGGGAGACTTAGTCACGTTCCTCTAAGAGGCCAGATACCTGTTATCCGAGTGAATAGGTAAAATAAAAAGTACTATTACGCTTCATTATCATTATTTTTTATTTCTTTTGAGAAAACTTCATTATCTTATTGATGTTAGTGAATAGTGACACCTCTAGGCCGGTCCCATTCACCAACTTAACTAGATAGTTGAGGTTAGAATACCATTTTTTATGGTTGAATCTTGTCAAAAGTTGACCTGCACATATTTCTAGAGGGCCTGTTCTTTTTCAAATTAAAGACCTCTTCCATCCATCATTTTTGTTGATTTTTGCCAGAAAAAACAAAGGGAAATTTACCTGATTGACCCTATCAAATACACCTTTTACGTTAGAGGCCCTATATTTTCACTTTTACCCAAATCGAGAGCCTAGCCGACCCTAAGGATAGCAAAAAGTCCAAATTACCTCATTTCTTTAACGCACAAAAACATCATCTTCTTCCTCATCTTAATCTGGTACAGTTTCTAAAAGTCAGAGGTGGCGAAGGTGACAACGTCTTCTCCTCAATCCAAACTATTCCGATCTGCTATTTGGATCGACCCAGATACACCTTTTTCGTCAGACTTTAGCAGATTAGAATGAGGAAGAAGATGATACATCTATATAATTTAAAATTTTAAATATTTACATTTTTCTATATTTACGCGATGTGAAACGAGATCTATTTCGATCCAAACTATTTGGATCGACCCAGAAACTCTTTTTTGTCAGAGACTGTAGTAGATTAGAATGACGAAGAAGAGGATGCACCTATATAATTTAAAATTTTAAATATTTACATTTTTCTATATTTACGCGATGTGAAACGAGATCTATGCCGTCTGATTTGAAGGCCACAATATAAAATCGATAGTGCCAAAGATAGATATGAAAAAAGGCGATATCGACTCTGTATACAGTCGGTACTGACAATTTTAAGAGTCGTCAACGATTATTTATAGAGTCGCCATCGACTCTCTATACAGAGTTGTCATCGACTCTGTACAAAGTCGCTATCGATTATATAAATTTATATATATATATATATATATATATATATATATATATATATATATATATATATTTAATATAATCGATGGCGACTCTGTACAGAGTCGCTACCGATTAAATAAATTTATTTATTATTTATTTATTATTATATTTTTTTTATAATCGATGGTGACTCTGTACAGAGTCGATGACGACTCTTAAAATGATCGATACCGATTGTGTTAAGAGTCGCCATTGATTGTTAAATTTTTTTATTTTTTTTTAAAGAGACGATATTGCCTTTTTTTCGTGTCTATTTTTAGCGCCATCTATTTTATTATGTGGCCTTTAAATCAGACAGCATAGATCCGGTTTCATATCGCGTAAATATAGAAAAATATAAATATTTAAAATTTTAAATCATGTAGAACAAAAAAAAGTATAAGAAAGGGTATTTCGGACTTTTTGTGCTAGCTGAAAATGGCTTGACTAAAAGCTAGTCGGTTTGGGTAAAGATAAAAATACAGGACGTCTGACATTAAAGGTGTATCTGACAGGAAACACATGGAACTGTCTTCACTCGAGTAGTGAATAAGGAGTCTTATAAACTCTTTATCCAAATCAATCCATTATCACTTCCCCACCCTACCAGTTCCTGTAAGTAGGGATGGATAAAAAATTACTTGAAAATAGATTAAGTATAATTGAATACGAGGAAATCCTCATATTTGCAGTCGGAGATACTTTCTTCACAACTAGGGTTTGCAAGCGCGAAAATTGTTGACTACTTTGCATAAGATACTAAAGATCTTTTTTCATCTCAAGTCTTCCGCAGATCTTCATATCAAAGACCTATCATTAGAAAGTCAGATTTTAATTCGAAGTGGCACACAAATCACTATGTTTGATGGTATGCCTGTGATCACATCCAATTTTTGGGATGTGCGCCACAAGGAATCGCAATTTGATCATATGATGGTATGCTCATGATCACAAGCCCATTGTTTGAAAATTGGGACAAAAACAATCTCCAATGCCTGATTCAAAGTAGGCAATTGTTTTTACATAGGCAAACCCTGGTTGCAAAGAAAGATTCTCTAGTTGCAAATAATGATCCTTTTTTCAAAATTTGTTAAAGCTAATGTAGCTCATGTTCTCGACTGCCGTACGGTCAAACTGTAATAAGATGGGAAATTTACCTGACCGGCCCTGTCAGATACGCCTTTTACGTCAGAAGCCCTGTAGTTTCACTTTTACCCAGACAAACCAGCTCCAAGCCTAGCCGACCCTAAGGAGAGTAAAAGGTCCAAATTACCCCCTTCTAAGACCTTCTTTAACAAACAAAGCATCGTCTTCTTCCTCATTTTAACCTGCAAAAAAGTTAGAGGTGTAAAACCCTAGACGGAGTGTCCTTACTTAGTCTGATCTGCTCCGATCTGCTCCGATATGCTATTTCGAAGAAGAAAACAGAGGCTTGGAAGAAGAAGGCCCTGAACTTTGTCCTTGCGACTAGAGGTATCCTACTTAACCCCATTTTCAGTTTATTAGTGTTATGTAGTGATGCAGTATCTCTTAGAAGAAGAAGGCCCTGCATTTCGTTATCGGCTCCATATACATCCGATATCGATATCACATACAATCGATATCGATTGTGTATAGAGTCGATTACGACTCTATTTGAAATCGATATTGATTGTATATACAATCGATGACGATTGTATATAGAGTCGATATCGATTGTTTATACAATCGATATCGATTTCAAATAGAGTCGACGCCGATTGTATATACAATCGATATCGATTGTATAAACAATCGATATCAATTTCAAATAGAGTCGATATCGATTGTATTTGCAATCGACTAAGAGTTATAGTCGTCTTTTCTCTTTTATTTCATCAGTCTTATGACCCTTCCTTCTCATTCTTAAACAGATGATGACGGACGTGAAGATTCCTCTTCTTTGTCACTATGATGGCCTTCTTGTAAACGATGATGGCTTGTATGAAGGTGGCCGGCGGAGGCTTATTAACATTTCAATTGAAATTTCTTATGAACAATTCATAAGGCGAATGTCTGCTGTCAGTTTTGCGAAGGCGGATGAAACAGTTTCAACAAAGTTTCATATGAAGATAGTGAATACGCCTGTAGTTGCCGACATTTTGGGCTCTGATGATTTGGCTACATTATTTAGTTTTTATAAATCCGGAGTGGACGTTATAAAAGTATTCATCATTAAGGAACTGTCATCCTTCCCAGTTGAAGCTGAACAAGTAAATCTCGGCGGGACTGATTTTGTGTCTCATTCATTTCAGCCATGTAAGTTTGAGGATGAAATTGTATACGATACCGTCCGTTAGCGATGCGGTTATATTGTGTGACGATGGCGGAGGAAAGCAACATTTGATTTAAGCGATGCTCAATTGAATCGTATGATGACCCAAAGAAAATACATGCATGGGTCACAACAATGTAGTCAATGGTTAGACTATACTTCTTGAGAGGGTGGTGGATACCAACGATTTGATCATATCTTCCCTGGATGCACAACTTGGTTTACCCAAAACTTATGTTCTACCATGCCATCGATGGAAATTACCGGAGTAACTCAACCCCATGTCCATACATATGAGCACCCCTTCGGTGAAGGGCCTAGCCAACCACGCCATTATCCATTCTGTGAAGGATCCGGTCAATCACATCAGAACCCCTTCGGTGAAGGATCTAGTCAACCACCCGAGAACACCGCCATGAATGAAGATACCTTAGAAGAAGAATATGAAGGCGAACGGGTGGGTTTATCAAAGAGGACCCGAAAATTTTTGTGAGAGATATTGGCAATCCCCTAGTAGACGGAGATTACGAAATGTCAGAGACATCGGGCGATTCCTCCGATGAAGAGGTGGAAACTGAATATCGGAATTGGACGTTTAAAATTGGAGAGATCTTCCGAGACAAACAAACATTTCAAAGAGCATTGAAAGAACACGTTGAGAAAAACTTTCAAATTCGCCTTTGAGGACCAGTTATCGAGTGGATGCTACAAACCCGATTGTTCGTGGCGAATACATGCTTCTAAATTGACGGCTCGATTCTTTCCAAATCAAGACATTCAATAGTACTCACACATGCGAGCCGCTAAGATCGGACCGCACGGTCACCGTAATGCAACAATCTCCTTCAGAGCGAATTATATACGGATAAACTTATGGAAGGATTCACACACCGTCGATAATGTTTGATATTGCAAAGCTTATAATGTGCAAATCTCATATGCAAAAGCTTGGAGGGAAAAGAGCTTGCCCTTAATGATATTAGAGGAAGTTGGGAAGGACAATTTGTTGATCTACCGCCTACGTGAAGGAGATGAAGAGGGTAGATCCTAATATACGAACATCCTTTCAACTTACTCTTGACGGTAAGTTTCAAAGATTTTTTTGGAGTTTTGGCCCATGCATCGAAGCTACCGCAATACACTTCGTCATATTGCTTGTAGACGCACACACCCTACGAGGACGCTTCAAAGGATCCTCCTTATCGCCTCTGCGCAAGAAGACGGTAATGGTCATATATTACCGTTAGCATTTGCCGTGGTCGAGTTAGAAGAAGAGGATACGTGGATGTGGTTTCTTGAGCGGGTAGGTGCGTTGTGATCGGTGGGTTTAACGAGGATCTCGTAATTATCACGACGGTCGAAGGGTTTAATAAATGCGGTGAAACGTATCTTCCCTAACGCATATCACAACCATCGCATGCATATGACACAAAATTTGCGCACAAGTATCCCAGACCAATGTGAAGGGTCTATGGTGGTGCTCGCGTGCATATTCGAAGAGAAATTTGATTATTTTATCAACGAAATGAAGAAAGATCCTGGCGATTCTCGTAGTAGAATATATTTTGAAAATAGATCCAAAGCATTGAGCGCGCACATATGGAAGGAAGGCGATCTGAGTCACGACTACGAATATTGCCGAAAGTTTAAGCGAGCTAAAGATAGCTCGAGAGAGACCAATTATTGACTTAATCGAACTACTAGAGAGAAAGTCGATCATTTTCAAAAAGCAGAGATATCTCGATAAATGGACCACCCTTCTGCTCAAAGCGGATGCTCACATGAAGAAAGTGTTGCAATGGGCGGTGAAAGAGAGCTCAACCATACGGCGCGATCAATTCCAAGTCAATTCCGAAATTATATTCATCACGTCGACTTGGAATACAAGACTGTAGTTGCCGCTGGCACATTCATGGCTTGCCTTGCTCCCATGCCGTGCCATCAATCGAAGAAGTTACGACTACCATAAATTTTGTGAGAACTGGTTTTTTACCGCTTGTTTTAGACAAACATATGACGAGCAATGGGTTCCCACCCTCGATAAAAGTCAATGGGAGTTCCAAGTAGAGCAACTCCACGAAAATATGAAAGTGAGAGACCACCTATTATTGCCGAAAGCAAGCCGTCCGAGGAAGAGAAGGATAAGGTCTAAGGGTGAGGTTAGGGCACTACAAAGGTAGCAGTGCACGAATATGGTCACAACCGCAGGGCGCAAGGCGGTGGGACCGATGGGCTAACATGTATATTTTTAATAATGATAGATTGAATGTAAATGAGAAATTCGTAATCCATGTTTTTTACAATCGTATTATAGTCTTTACTGATGTATCATAGAGTCGTCATCGATTGTTTAAATAATCGATATCGATTCTATATAGAGTCGCCATCGACTATGTATAACGTCGATATCGATTCATTTAAGAATCGGCATCGATTATGAATATCGTCAATGACGACGACATATATAGTCAATATCGATTATTTATACAATCAACGACGATTACATACAGAGTCGAAAGCGATTACATACATGTCACCGATTATTTATATAGTCGATCGATGACGACTATATATGTAGTCGCTAATGGATGCTATTCTACTTTTTAACTACAAGTACATAAAAATAGTGCCATTATATTCAAAATAATTCAATTTTCAATTACAAAAATATTCGAATGCAACCACACTATTACAAAAATATTCAAATACAACCACACTACTGCTGCTCCCCCTCCTTTTTGTCTTCCTTCGCCAGTACTCCGCCATCGCCTGTGTATGTAGCCAGTGTATGGCCAATTTCTGCCCTGATCCTCTCTATATCTGATTGCGCGAAGTCAAATTTCTTCCCCATCATAAAGTATTCGACATACTTCACAACAAACACTCCGCAATCACAGGAGTTGGTCTGTCGGGGGACGGCTTTGATCCGGCAGTCAGTAGATGGCCAAGGATAGTTCTTCTTTATTAGCGCAGAGGAGTCACCGTACGAATATAAGATCACGGGAAGGTATTGTGTCTGTTTCGAAATAATAGAGAGGAGTGTCAGATATGTTAAGCTAACAATGATAAAAGATATGCTAAGCAAAATATCTTACCAGCGCCTGCAATTGGGCCACATATCTTTCCTTAGAGGGCCTATTAAATATAGGGTCGACGATCATTATCGATCGTTCGACTACCTTTACGATCGCAAGCGCCCAGTGTAGTGGTTGTTCAGAATGTATTGGCATAAATATCTACAAAAAAGTAATATAATCTCAAAGGGTAGGATAGAAAAAATTAAAAAGAATAATTATAAAGAGGATAAAAGCATACTGTGTTGCATTAGTGAGCCCACATTCAAGCTCATTGTAGAAGTAAGTTTCCATCAGCCTCTTCCACCCGGTCTGTCTTTGTTTATAGGCAGCTCACCTGTGAACTTGAACCTCGATCGACGGGTCGTACAATTTTTCAGCAAACAAAAACTTGTTGGAATCTCTCAGTTCATAGCCCATGGACGTCGATTAAGGTCGCAGGGTCCATTAGGAAGTTTTTGACATTTTTCTCAGGATGAATTTTATCATCAATAACTTCCAAATGTCTCATGTAGGCGCCCATAACCTGAAACCAATGCAGTTAGATTAAAATATGCAGTTAGAGTTTAATACATAATCGTTAGCGATTCTGTATATCATCGATATCGATTCCTTTTAGAGTCGGTAACGATTATTTAAGTCGTCGAAATAGTTGTCGACTCTCTAATGAATTGATATCGATGATGTACAGAGTCGCTAACGATTACATACGCCATCGCTAGCGACTCTACAAGCCATCGATACCGATTCCATAAGCCATCGATAACGATTACATAAGCCATCGATACCGATTTTGCCTACAGTATATTAAAATATACACTTACAAAGTTATCCAGGAACTGGGTTTCCGCCAGACATCTGAAGGATTGCACCACCAGCTTGTACTTGCCGACAGTGCTAACATATTCTCTGCATAAAAAATGACCAACTTAACTAATCTTCACGATAAATATATAATAATAAAGTTAAGTATTCAGGGTAATTCTACTTACTCGTCCTCCTTCACAGGCTTGTTCCATATGTCTAGCATATATTTTTTCTCCGCTGTTAGCTCAGCAGGAGCATCTTCATCAGTAGACCCAGGACCAGCGGTAATGATTGCCACCGGTCCGAGCTCAGTGATTGGTCCTTCACGGCCTTGCGGTGGGCTTCTTTTCAACCGCTACCTTCATTGGGCCTTAGGTTTGATGGAAATTATTTTGTGGCTTTGGCTTGCCTAGGTCTTAAGCAGCTCGACATTGTTGGTGAGGCAATTGGGAAGAGGTTTCCTCTTCACCGAGACCACTTATCGCTTTGGGTCTCGGTACGCTTGTCGTGTTGCCTTCACCTTTTCAACGGAGGAGGAGGAGGAACGATCGCGAGGACGATGGTTCCTCATCAAGACCTGTGTCGCACACCTTCGTATCGGCTCCTCTATAGCCACATCACGTACATCGTAATAATGATGCAAAATAAGAATTAATTTTTCCACATTTTAAAAGAAAAATCGATTTTAAATATAGTCGCTATCGATTATATATATAGTCGCTATCGATTATATATATTGTCGCCATCGATCATATATATAGTCGCTATCGATTATATATATTGTCGCCATTTTATTTTATATATGGTCGTTATCGATTATATAGATAGTCGAAATCGATTGTAAATAGAATCGACTTCGATTGCATTTATAATCGATAACGATTGTAAATAGAATCGATATGATCGGTATCGACTCTATATATAATCGATATCGATTTATGTTAACAAAATTGAATATTAAAACTAGATTTCAACATATACCTTAGGTCTCGCCTCCAATAAATTTTCAAGGAGATCTTTTATTTCAGTCTGGCCCTTTCTGACTAAAGAGTTGTAGTGATTTAACTTCTGCCACTCCGCATCCCTTGAATTCAGCCTCTCATTGAAGGAGTTGCAGAGTTTCTCTAAAGAAGCGCAACGTTTAGCCAGGGCCTTATTCTCTCCCTCCAAATCGCTCACTCTTTGGGTGAGCTTCAAGTTATCCAGCGTCAAATGATCGACCCTCCTCAACAAAGAATCATTGGAGGTGGACGCTTCAGCCGGGCTATCTTTCACTGCCAGGCTCTCCTTGGCGGCCCCCCTAGTTCTTGGCCGACCCTCTCCCACTAGCACGGGGCCCTTTTTCGAGAGGGGTTCTTCTTCAGACGTCGATGCGTCATCCCATTCTTCCTCTCCCTCTCCAAGATTATCGACCGGAATGTAATTTCTTTTCTTCTTCGGCCGAATCTCTTCCACAGCTTTCTTGATCGGTTCTTTCCTCTTCCCCCCAACCTCCTTTTGAACCCGTAGATATTCTCTTACCACGGGTATCTCTAATTCAAAGCCCTGAGGCATGAGGGGAGCGCGAACCTTTTGAAAGAAAATGAAACAACAGAATAAAATGATCGTTATATATATAATAAATCACTCTCGATTGTGTAAAGAATCGCTATCGATTCCTTACCTTAACAAATCACTATCGATTAGATAATGAATCGTTATCGATTACTTATTAAGTCGTTATCGACTCTGTACGTAATCGCTATCGATTCGTAAATGAATCGATGAGATTACGTAATGAATCGATTCGATTCTAGAATGAATCGATAAGTTGCTTTTTTTTGAATAGACCTCATACCTTCTTGCCTAACATCTCGCATGAGTGTAACCTTTGATCTCGGATCGCATACTGTCCAGGACCATTTCAGGTGGGAAAGGGTCCTTGAGGCCTAGCTGGGATGGCGATATATCGGGCAGGATCTCATAAGCCCACCATTGAAGTACACATATGCATCCATATGTGTTGTATGCGTCTTCGTGGCTTTATCCATCTCGGCTTTTTCTATTCGCGCCCTTTATTATATACTCCATCAAGTCACGGTAGACGAAGCGTGACCCACGGAGTTCGGTTGAAGGCCTCCATATCATCGATGAGGTCGATGTGGTCTTGAAGAATTTGATAGTGGGAACCGGGAAGAGAAATATGCACAACACAAGGTAAGGGACAACTTTAAGAAGTCCTCATCACTTTCCGCCTATAAATTGCAGATCTATATGAGACCGAGAATTTTTTGAGGCGTTCCACGAAAGTATTTGTTTCTAATGGTTTGTTCTACCTGGATGGTTTCTTTGGATGGGGTATCCTTTTCGGGCCAACTACGGCAAGGCCCGATTCAATGCAATGTCTATCTTAGAAGATAGACATTAGTCTTCAATTCGAAATGGTTTTATCAACCCAAAATGTCGACCGAATCCACGACATCGAAGAAATCCCACACCTTGAGATTTGAAATATTCCACCAAAACGAATCTCTCGATTAACTTCTTCCGATCCTGGGTAGCACTTTCGTAGAGATTCAAAGCTTTGGCGAACACTTGGCAGTCGGTGTACAACCATGTTGTGATCTTTTGAAATGAATTGTAATAAAAGCGAAAGGACTCAACACCATACTAACAAGGATAGTTAAAAATGTTGATGAAATGTATATATAAAACCGTTATCGATTACATCTAGTCGGTGATCGATTACATAGGTAATCGATCTAATTTCTCTGATGTAATAGAGTCTATATATAAATCGAGCTCTATATGTAATCGATATCGAGTCTATATGTAATCGATATAGACTAAAAAGATTTCATGAAGTCGCCATTGAATCAAAATGTATTTACTTGCAAAATTTTCAATTACATTCATAATATTTCAATTAAAATTAAAAATAAAAAGAAAATCTTGCAAGTCTACATATAGTCGATAACGATTACATATGTAAGCGCTAACGACTCTATATGTAATCGATATCGATTACCGATGAAATCGCCAACGACTCAATATAAATTCGCAATGACCTCAAAATGTTTATGTATATAGAAATTACTTAATTTACTAACTCTTAAGTTTCTTTTTCTTTCTTTTGTTCTATTTCTTTTCTTCCTTCTTCTTTACCTACATCGATTACATATATAATCGATATCGTTCCTATATGTAATCGCTACCGACTCTCAATGTAATCGATCTCGATTACTTATGAAATCGCCATCAATTAAATATAAGTCTACATTGATCTCAAAATATTTAATTTATCTGTCAGGTAAATTTCCCTTATTTAAATAGAAAATATTTAATTTACGGGCTCAAAAGATTTCATGAAGTCGCCATTGCATCAAAAAGTTGTTTCATTTACTTGCAAAATATTTCTATTATATTCTAATTTTTTCACTTATAATTAAAAAAGAAAAGAAAAGTTAGGAAGAAGGATGAAGAGCAGGTGGTGGATGGGGTGGAGAGCCGGGTGGTTTTGCTAAGTTTCTTTTCTTTCTTTTCTTCCTTCTTCTTTTTATTTTCTTCCTTCCTCTTCTTCTTCTTTTCTTCCTTCGCCAAAATCTCCATTACTTCATCGTACTCGTCCCACAGGAACTGCAGAGGATCTGGTTCTGGTGGTGGTGGTGGGTCCTCCCATACAGGATAGAACTTTATTGGGTTATAGAAGATTTTTTCTTCAGGTAAATGGGAAAAAATATGTGCTAGAGATGATAGGTGGTTTGCTAAGGTCGAACTAAACTGTATTTAAAGCTCTAGATTGTGGAATACGAATCGTTGTATTAAATTTTCTCATTCTTCCAACCTAACTTGCCATAATGGTTTTACAAAGGGTAGTTGGCAATAAATTGAGCGATAAATATAAAACCTCGTATGATTTATTATGGCATCGAGGGTAATAACTATAGGAAATTATTTCAAATGATGGGTATTAATTATATTCATAGAGAGTCGATATCGATTTGTTATAGATTAATTCATCCACAGTTTATATAGTCGATTACGACTACATATATAATTGTTATCGACTCTAAAGGTAATCGAGAACGTTTTCCCATATGTAATCGGTAACGATTACATATATAATCGATATCGACTACATATGTAGTCGTAATCGATTACATATGTAATCGTTAACGATTACATATGGGAAAACCTAAAAAAAATATGTCAAAATATGCAACAAAGAGAGGAGAAATAAAAAATCTATAGCGATGGAAGCTAATTTTAATTCTAACTTACAGATTTGGTAGCTTGAAGGTTGTAGTTTTGAACGCGATCGTCCACGAAGCGTCAACGACTCTCCACCGACTTCGAACGAAAAAGTAAATTCAAAACAGTAAATAATTTGAAAAGACGGCGGCTATTTATTACTGTGGGGGTAGTTTGGGTATTTCCTACAGGCGTGCCTCAGCTCGGCGCGCAGCTGATTTGTCTGGGTAAAAGTGAAACTATAGGGCTTCTGACGTAAAAGGCGTATCTGACAGGGCCGGTCAGGTAAATTTCCCTAATAAGATACAAGTTGTGTACTCAAGCACCATAAAGTGACAAGTGGCTTCTTATGCGTTGTGGACATTTTAGGAACCACATGAACATGGGACAATAATATTTTGCCTTAACATAGAATAGGTAACGGTACCTAGGTGAATTGCTATAAGCTATGTTTGTTCCGTTGAAAAAAAATATTCACTCCAATTTAGCTTAGGGGACCTTTAGTTTCAATCCGAGTTTTATGTTCTTAAATCATTGACTGCTTTGAATAAGGTGATGGAGATTATTTTTCATCCCAATCTTCGATGAAACAGATCTTGAGATCATGGTCCTGCCATCAGACAGTTAGATTTTGATTCCTCCTAACACAAATCTTGAAAAGTGATCGCGAGCCATGTTTGTTTACTTGAAAAAAATTCACTTCAATTAAGCTTGGGGTACCTTTAGCTTCAATCCTAATGTTATGTGCTTAAATCATTGATCGCTTTGAGTCAAGTGATAGAGATTATTTTTCGATCATCCCAATTTTCGACGAAACAAATCTTGAGATCATGGGCCTACCATCAGTCGATTAAATTTTTATTCCTCCTGACACAAATCTTGAAAAGTGATTGAGAATTATGTTTGATTAACCACCATGATCATATTCATTTATTTATGACGTTTGCCACGTGGAATCAAAATCTGGCCGTGTAATGGTAGGCCCATGATCCTAAGATCTATTTGTTAGCGACGTGGGACAAAAAATGACCTCCATTATTTGATTCAAAGCCATCAACGGTATATAAGCACGTGAAACAAGAGTTATAGGAAGAATTATCTGTGGTAAATAAAGGTATCCTTTAACATATCTTGTCATACTAAGAGGTTTAAAAATTTCTAACATTAATAGGGTTATGAGATTCCTAATAGATAAATTGGTAAGGTCTTCACTAGATTCACTAGATTCTCGTTCTAATTTAAAATTAGGCACAACCCATGTCCTACTTTGATGTACTCCTTACGATGGAATAACAATATCTATATAGATATTAATATATAACAAATAATGGAACTTCAAACAAGAATCTAGAGATGGGCATCAAGCCATCTACAGAAGCCAACAGAGATAAGAGCAATGATGGGAAGATATCTTATTTTGTTTGAAGGATTCTCTTTAGATTTTTCATAAAGTAATGGCTGTGGCAGAAGATACTCTTCTGGTGTTTAAAGCCAGTTGAAAAGGGTGTTAAAGCAGTTATGTGAAGGAGGTGGTGTTGTCAGAGTAACCTGTGGTTGCTAGCAAAAAGTGAGAATAGCCATCACAAGCAAGACAGCCTATATATCTAGTGGTCCAACATAGAAAAGTAGCTTTGTAATGAATAAGAAATCAATAAATGAGTGAATAGTAGCTGGGCTCTTGGTTATTGAAAGATGAAAGAAGGAGATCCCTTCATGCAGTCCATGCATGATTTATTATTTTATTTTCAATTTTATTTTAAAGCAAGTACCAAAACAGGCATGATGTTGAAAATAATTTCCTACATACATAAATGCCACTAAAAAAAAAAAAAAAAAAAAAAAAAAGCACTCAAAAAGATAGATCACTCTAAATATTTTCCAAATATTTACCCAAAAGGAAATCAGTTATCTAACTATAAATTGTAGGGAAAATTACTTGGTACTCCCAAAAAATTCATGCTTCTAAGGACTAGTAAAAATGCAAGTATGATGTATGTGCAATGTAAAAAAAGAATAATTTAATCAAATAATTTTAATTAAACTCAAGTAATTATACAAAAATAGGTTTATTCAATAACTAATATATACTAAATGATATTAGAATATTATTATTGATATCACTACAACTATTGTTACTGTATGTTATTATTGTTATTGTTATATATAGAGCAACCTAAACGGCATTATAAAAAATAAGACTATTAGCGATAATATTTTGTTAAAAAAACAGCCGCTATTAGTCCTGCCGTTACCAAAAATTACTTTAACAACAAATGCCGCTAAAACACTTTATTTTTGTAGTGTGATTTATTTTAAAGGATAATGAACAAGTAATGATATAAATATATGTCCATTCAATAACTAATTATAAATAACCTTGCTTTCTACAGTAGAAGCAAGATGGAACTTTATTTGGATGGGCTTTAGGGGCAACAGAGGTACGGTTGACAACACTTGGCTGGTATTCGAAACTTTTAAAGCCAATGCTACCCTTATCACTGCTTGACTTATGACGATTGAGTAGCCTTTTCAATCTTTCGTCACCCTTAAAGGAACTAGTGAACTCGGTAGATGAGGAGTTCAGCTCGCCTTTTAATCTCTCATTTTTAAAGATGATTGATTTACAGTTTTCATGTTTCTCATGACATTCTCCCTTAGGCCTGATTTGATAACATAGAAATATAATTTCATAGGTAGAAATGAAATTTAGTTTCCAATTGTTGTTGTTTGATAGCGATATTAGGAGATGGAAATGAAATTAAGTCGTCGTGCATGAAAATTGAATTTTCATATATCAAATCATTTTAGGAGGAAATCATTTCAACCTTTCAAGGGACTGAAATTAAGTTTTCCACTAACCAAATAATAATTTTTTGTCATTGCAAATTTAAAGTTACTTGTAAAAAATCTAAAAGTAAAAAAAATTATCTTTTGACTATTAAATAGTAACTTCCATTTCTATGACCAGTATTCCGGCACGATCACTATGACCACCACATTATCTACATCATACTCTTTTCAGTTTAATTTTGGTTAAAGTTTAAATTTTAATCTAACTTTAACTGGATTTATAAGCCATATAAAGTTTTGACTTTCGATCAAACTTTGACTACTGAAACATGATAATAAGTTGTAAGTTATTAATATATTATATAATTTTTGGGGGTCAAACATTGACTTCAAAGTCTAACTTTGACTTTTAATTAAAATTTTACTTTTTATTAGACTTTGACTCCCATAATTTGATGGTGAAGAAAAGATACTACTATATTGATGTATAATTTGATACTGGATTCTCAATTGAATTAGTCAATAGTTTGACCTATAGTCAAACTTTGACTTTTACACTAAATTTATTTTTAGTCAAACTCGAAACCTGCTTATAGATGGAGTCTACTACTATATAAATTTATACCGTATCAGTGTAATTTTTTCTTAGTCAAAGTTTGACTTTTGATCAAAGTTCAATTTTCTATAAAATGCTATAAATTTTAATTAGTGAAATATTATGATTAAAAATATATATCATTATTTTAATTTGTAACTTGAAAATATATTGCCTTATTTTTATTGGTCAAAGTTTGACTTTTAGTTAAAGTTTAACTTTTATTCAAATTTTGACTTTAGTCAAAATTTGAGAAGTGTACCTTAACAGTAAATAGTGATTATTACAGTTGTTATTTGTATTTTGGTAATGTAAATTTTTATCAGTTAAAGTTTGATATTTGATTAAACTTTAACTTTGTAACACAATTTCATTTTTTCGAACTTCTGTAGCCTCAATGAGATTATTATTTTTTTAATTTATTACTTTGTAGTACATTATCAAATTTTATTTTACTTTTTTTAACATTTGGTTAAAGTTTGATTTTTTAAAAGTTGATATTTGGTTAAATTTTTTACTAGTGTAACCTAGCGATAGATACGAATACTGTTATGTTAATTTATAGGTTGGCAGTAGATTACCCAATTTTTTATTGGTCAAAGTTTGACTTTTTTAAAAATTGAAATTTTCTTTCAAATTGAAATTTTGAATTTTATTTCAACATGTAACCTTATATTACATACTAGCATTTACTATTAACTTTGTACTTTAGTCTTAAATTTTTTTATTAATTAAAGTTTTATATTTGGTCAAAGTTTGACTTTTATTAAAAGTGGATATTTGTTCAAATTTTGACTTGTGTAACGTAACGATATATATAAATATTGTTATGTTAATTTGTAGTTGAACTTTTGTAACTTGTTGGTACATTACAAAATTTTCTCTTGGTCAAAGTTGAAATTTTAATCAAAGTTTGACTTTTATACAAATTTAAATTCATTTCAACATGTAAACTTACATTAGATACTAGCATTTACAACTTTTTTATGTAGCTTTACATATTTTTATTGTTCAAAACTTTAAGCTTGGTCAAAGTTTGACTTTTAAAACTCTGACTTATGTAATTTGGTAATAAATAGTGATTACTATAGTATTAATTTGTAACGTAATAGAATATCATTAAAAAATTATTGGTTAATTTTTTACTTTAATTATGATTTTAATAATAATAAAAAAGTCAATCTATGACTAGTGCAACACAAAGTGATAAGTTAGGTATTTTCCTAAAAAAAAAAATTTCTTCTTTTCTCACTAAGTATTTGTTCAAACTAACTTCTACTTTCATAAAAGTAGAAAATATATGATCCAAACTTAAAAACTCATTTTCAAAGATACTAATCAAACAAGAGAAATCAATTTCCAATTAAAATCATTTCTCAAACACACTAATCAAACAATGAAAAATCCACTTATAGAGGAAATCTACTATGAAATTGATTTCATTTCCTCTTTGGAGTTTCATTGCTATCAAACAGGGCTTTAAAGAACTTTATTTTGTCTTGGAGATCAACAATCTCCTCATCAAGACACTTCTTGAGGGAAGAAAGATTCTTAGTATCAGCTTCTTGTAGCTGATTAGCTTTCGTCAAGTCGGCAAGATCTTTTGAGTGCCTCTTATTGGCTTTGGTCAATTGAATGCATTCTTCATACATATGACTACATACCTCACTCAAATTTTCTTTCTCATCCTCATCATGGGATGGGGCAACTTCAATGATTTTATGAGACCCAACACTAGACTCATAAATCGTTGCTACAAAATGCTTTGAAGCTATTATCTCCTTTATTAGTCATTTGAGGTAGCTTCTTCACGATCAGACTCATCCCACGCGGCAGCCATAGCTTTGGACTTGCCCTTGTCTTTCCTTTTAATGGGAAATTTTGATGCAACATGTCCCTATCCACGACATTTAAAACACTACACCCAATCAAATGACTCTTCCTAAAATTTCTTATCTCCAGGCTTAAGTTTGTCAAACTTTTTATCGAAATGTTTCTTCCCTTTGACAAACTTCTTGTAGCATTTCACAAGCATGTGAGTTTCTCAACATCATCACTATCAATATTGAATTCATCATCAATTTTCTATGATCTAAAGGCAACTCTCTTGTTCTTTTGAAGGTCCTACCTAGATCTCAAGTTCATACGCTCAACAATTATGATTATGTCAATGTCTTTACTTTCAACAATATCTTAAACTTTTGATATGAACCGTTGGTAATGATCTCAAAAAATTTCGAACAACCTTAGAGGTGGAAATCACAACCCCCCTAAACCCCCCCCCCCCACCCAGATTGAATGAAGCATTGGCTATATCCCCCCTAGATTGAACTCAACAAACTTCTCATTTTTCTTCATGCGAAGATTTTCAAATTGAGTACTAAGCATTTGGAGTTTTGAGATCTCACATGTGGAGTCCCTTCAAATGCAATTTTCAGGATTCTCGAGATATCCTTAGAAACTTTATATGTGTTGACACGACGAACTTTATAGCCGTCACAGCTCTAAACAAGCCATTCAATACCTTAAAGTTATAGTTAGAGATGTTAGGAATTCTACTGACACTACCGAACTCTCGATCACGATGAATATGAAAAAATAAGAATAAACAAAAAAACAATCAAACACAACACGAAAGATTTAAGTGGTTCACCCAATCGAGGGCTACGTTCACGAAAGTATATGCATTATTTATAAACGTTTACAATGCACGAACTCTCTTTTCTCAAGTGCAAACTCAATCAAGCTCAAACACGATTTTCCATTGCCAACACGCTATAAAAATAAGGACACATGCAATCTTTCAAAAGAACAGAGAAGAGATCTGTCGGAATATAGTAATGATTCCGGCACAAGAACGACTTCAATCAGATCTTCAATCCCCAAGCAATTCTTTAATACCTTTGCCTCTCAAAGTATTCACCACCATTTTCTCTCTTGAAAACTCTCTCAAAGTAATGCTTGAAACCCTAAAGAAAAGCCTTCTGCTAATAGGCTCCAAAACACATTAGGAAGCTTAACTCATAAATTTTCTAAAATAGCCATGTATTCAAACTTGCGGATTTGAATCCGCCCAGAATCGATTGATCGACTATAGCACCTCGATTGATGAGTTCAGTCTGCGAGCAAACTGTTTAATTACTTCTCAGAGCTTGATCGATCGACTCCTAGAGCTCGATCGATCAATTTCCACCAGTGAGCATACTGATGGAACTGTGCATTGGGATTAAACCTTATTCAACAGGAGACATCCTCTTCCTTGTTCATTTTAATAATTTCCATGGGATGTTTTCATCCATCCTCTATGAACATTCAAAATTTTTCATTCAAGGATTTGATGAAGGCTTCCATCCGAGCTTTCCAATAGCTCATCAAACAAGGGGGATGTGTGATTGATGCCCTCTCAAGATAAATCCAAATTACCAGGGAAAGTCATAGGAGCACTCAGTTCATGTGAGCAAGATCGAGTGAACTTGCTCTAATACTAATTAAAATTCCCTTATTAACCTAGATTAGGCTACAGGAAAGGTGAGTAGGCTATTACGAGAATATAGAATAATCGAACAATATAAAGCAATTCATACAAGCACAAGCACATAAATATTTTTTTGTAGTCAAACTATTTTCATAGTCCATTTGATATGCAACAGACACCGTAATGATGAATCCACGAAAGCAATCATATCAAACCCTTCAGCTAGTAACAAAAAATCAACATGATCCGTCATTCACATAACCCCGATTTGACGCCTTAAACAACAGTTGATGATACATCAATGATTCACCCGATTAAAAGAGCAAATAAAACATTGAAGATGAATGATGGAATCATGGATCAAAATATCGTCCGATACCGATACGTATCGGACTATACGTATCGGTATCGGAGGTGGACGATATGGTACATTAAATGTACCGTAATGCCCTTTTATATGGCTAATACCGGACGATACATTCAATATATCATCCGGTATGTTACTGTTCCAGTACGTATCGTCCGATACGTACCAGTTTTCGGCTCCCATGATACGTACCGATTTTTCGGCATTTTGATCCATGGATGGAATACCCTTTTCAATATTTTACATAAAGGCATAATATCTTTTTCAATTTTGAAAAGAGTTCAAGGTACTCTACAAAAATAAGGGGTTTCAGCGGCACTTGCTATTAAAGCATTTTTTGGTAGCGGCAAAACTAATAGCAGTAGTTTTTTTATAGCGACAGGACTAATAGCAACAGTTTTTTGTTAAAAGAACTGCCGCTAATAGTCTTATTTTTGTAGTGGTATAAGATTGTAAAATGTTGTTCAAAAGCTTTTTGAAGAAAGTCTAATTTTTGGAAGAAAACACTTAAACCCTAAAAGTTTACAAACTAAATAATTATATGAGAAAGTTCAAAATCAGAGTGTACAACTCACAGTCGACCTAATTAAAGTCACGACTGATCGTCACTGATCTGATGGTTGACCTCAATATTTTTAATTCAACCGTAACACAAAAGTTATGAAATTTAAAATTTTTATTACTCCAGCATTAGCAAATCATCAAATGCAATCTTTCACCATAAGTCTTCACTTTGTACTATTTGACCAGCACATAGTTGATTGTACGTACATACACTTGGCGTTGACATGGGAGTTGTGCATAGGCTTTGGCATAGAATTTGACAACTTAAGATTCAACTGCATTTTTAGAAAGTTTTATGATAATAAATAGATAATAATCTGTTGTCACATAGATGATATGATATTCATTGGAACGAACTTGAATATTGTTTTAGAATGAAAAGTTACTTAGCCTCCATCTATAAAACATGGGAGAGACCGATATTATCTTAGAAATAACAAATGTTAAGAAAAATAATGAATAATACTAACATAATTTCATTAATAGAGAAAATATTATAATTTTGATAAGGATGGAATGTCTATTTTTTTAAAACTAATACTGAATTAGAGAAAAAGAAAGGGACGATTTTCTTACAATTAAAATATTCATGTGATATACATAGCCTCATAATTGCAATGCATTGCAATGGGTTTGATTTAGCATTCACAGTTATATAACTTAATTAATATGGTAATAATCCTAATTATGATTACTATAATGCTTTATATAGAATTTGTAGATATTTAACGATACACTAAAAAAAATAAGACTTTAGCGGCCCCAAAAAATAGTCGCTTTTAACACAAAAACTGTCGCTACTTGTCTTGTTGCTATTGAATTTTTTTTTTTGTTAATAGCGGCAGTTTTTGGTGTCGCTAATAGTCTTATTTTTTGTAGTGATACTTTGAATTTTGATGTATGTTACGTTGATTAGCATAGTGTGTTAGAAGCATATCATGATGCCAGATGAAATTCAACAAATTATTAATCCATGAGTGCAAGGATATTCACTCTTGGTGGAGTGGTGATCTATTGGGATCAAAGAAATAGTCCTGGTAACTCATTCTACTATACAATCAGAGTTTATTGCATTAATGACATGCAGTAAGTGTTGGTTTGAGTGGTTGAGATGCCACTTTTACAACCCCTAGGGTGTGCGTGATATATACTGTATAACAGTCATATTAGGGTTACCTATTAATATATAGCTTTAGAGATTGTCACTTATGGGTGTGAAGCTCTTCTTTCTAATAAGTTCTCCCTTCTTCTTTAAGCCAAAATCCTAGAGTTGTGATTATCCTTCTACGATACCATCAATCACCGTCGGATCCACGTGACATGAAAATAATGTCGTCGTCTCTGGTAGTTGACGGCTCGAATCAATGAGCATTAAATTATCTCGACGTTTCTCGAAGTGTGTACAATCAATTGCGATCCACCTATTGCTTTCGCCCAATTAGGGATCTCAAATCTCAACAGTGGTATCAGAGCAATCATATCGATTTCTCCGCTATTTGGTAAAAATGGCTGCCAAATCCTTATTTGCTAACTTGATTAAGACTGAGAAGTTAGATGACAATAATTACGATGATTGGTCTCGTCTGATGAGAATCCTCCTGAATGAGAAGGATATCTAATATGTTATAGAAGAAATCATGGACGAGCCCAATTAGGATGTACCCATTGTGGCTATGAAAGTTGCAGAAAAGAAATACAAAAAATGGGTTAAACATAATCGCACAGCCCGGAACCTTATCCTTCTGAGTCTTCACAAAGAACTCCTTCATACATATGAGTCTTATCCTATTGCGAAGGAGTTATGGGACGCACTTTACGAGGTGTATACTAAAAAATCTGACGCAAGGATTCGTGCTATGGAAATAGAGTTTCAAGCATATCGTATACTTCAAGGGTGTACGATTAAAGACCATATTCGTAAGATGAATCAGATGATAGCAGACCTTAGGAGTGCGGGGAGTAACATGAGTGAAAATCAGAAAATTAATACCATGTTAGGCTCCTTACCCTCCTCTTGGGATCTTACTAAGAAAATTGTCAATCACAATGAGTCTATCAAAACCTTCAGAGATTTATGTCGTCACCTGGAGCATGAGATAGAAATGAATATAATTCTACCAAAAGCTCCTCTTATCCATTACACTGAGGATCGGAAACGCAAAGCTCCCACTGGTAAATTTCAAAAGAATAAGAAACCTCGAAAGGATAAGAAGAAAGGTGACATCGGTCCACCTTCATCTACTAAAGCAAAACCAAAGAATCATCCTTACCGCAAGAATAAGTCTCATGATCAGATCAAGTATTTCGTCTGCAATGAGGTCGACCATTATGCCAGAGAGTGCAAGATGAGGAAAGATGTTGCAAAGGTTGTATTTGTCCTTTGTCCTCCCGTTTATTCCTTTATTTGTTCTGAAGTTCTTATAGCTGATACTTCATCTTTTCAATGGATTGTAGACTCTGGAGCAACCAAGTACATCGCGAGGGACTGTGTAAGATTTTCTGACTTCCATCCCATTGTTATTGGTAGCTACAAAGTCTATATAGGAAAAAACTCGTCCGAAGACGTCCTTGGAGTTGGTGCATACCACTTTCAAACGTGTATTGGACAAATGTTGGTTCTTCAAGACACTTTATATGCTCCAGGGATGAGAAGAAACTTAATATTTATTACTTGTTTAGTTAGAGATGGTTTCGATATTAGATTTTGTCATTCTAGAGTATCTTTTCGTAAAAATAATATTTTATTTGGTTGGGGCAATTTAGTTGGAGACCTTTTTTGTTTTAGACATTGCTGATTCATCTATTATTAATTATTCATCTTTACTTCCCGTTGTTGCCGTATCTGATGCCTTTATCACTTTTGAATCCCTTAAATGACACGCTAGATTATGTCATATAGGTAGAGATCGAATGGCTAGATTGGCCAAAAAAGGTCTTTTGAGTTTTTTAACTAAAATTAATTTGCCCACTTGCGAGTACTGCATAACTGGTAAGGCCTCTAGAAAACTCTTTCCTAAGGCAACCAGATCTCAAGGTCTTCTTAAAATTGTGCATACAGATATATGTGGACCTTTCAATGTACGTGCCAGAAATGAATGCCATTACTTTATAGCTTTCATTGATGATTTTTTTCGGTATGGGCATGTATTTCTTATATCACAGAAATCTGATGCACTTGTGTGTTTTCCAAAATATAAAACTGAAGTTGAAAATCAATTGAACCATAGAATTAAAGTGCTTAGATCAGATAGAGGTGTTGAATACACTTCTGAAAATTTTAAACTATTTTGTGAAAGTGTTGGCATCCTTAGGTAGTTCACAATGGTTTATACTCCACAACAGAATGGAGTGGCTGAGAGAAGGAATAGAACTCTTCTTGACATAGTCAGATCGATGATGGCACATGCTAATTTCTCTGTGAGCTTTTGGGGTGACACGTTACTAATGGTCGTCTATGTCTTAAATAGAGTCCCTTCTAAGTCGGTTCTAAAATCTCCGTATGAACTTTGGACAGGAAGACCACCTTCTCTGGATAATCTATGCCTTGGAGATCTCTAGGTCATGTACTAATCCCTGCGCCCAATAGAAGTAAATTGGATAGTCGAACCATCAAGTGTATTTTTGTACGCTATCTAGATAATTCAAAGGGTTATATCATAGTCCATGAAGAGCGTGGAGGTTTAATTGAGGTCGAATCTCGTGATGTTACCTTTATAGAGGATAAATATCCTAGCGGAAAGCGTCCCAGGATCGATAGTGAGTTATATAAATTATCAGACGCAACTCAGGATAGTGGGAGCTTATATGAAATTAATGAGAATGCCCCTATTGACCCTGTAAATAGTGGGAGCATTCTTCAAGGTGATCCTGAGGCTCGAAGGAGTACACGTGGTAGAGTTCCTCACAAATTTTTTGAGATTGAAGGAGAATTATTCTCGTGTGTGGCTATGGATGATGATGAACTTGAAACCTATCAGCATGCCATGACTTCTCTTAATTGCGATGATTAGGTACATGCAATGAATGGAGAAATGAAATCTATGAAGAAGAACCTTGTGTGGGAGCTTGTTGATTTACCTCCTGGTCGTAAATCCATTGGTAATAAATGGGTCTTTAAAATTAAGAGGAATGCAGATGGTTTCATAGATAAATTTAAGGCCCGTTCAGTCGCCAAAGGATTCACGCAGACTGAGGGAATTATTATGATGAAATATTTTTCCTATGTCTCGATTTCCCTCAATTCTAATGATTTTATCTTTGGTTGCGTGTAGGGACTTAAAACTCCATCAGACGGATGTTAAGATCGCTTTCCTAAATGGTGACCTAGAGGAAGATATTTTTATATAACAACTCATTAGTTTTACCGAGAAGGGTGAGACCTCCAAAGTGTGTAGACTTTTAAAGTCTCTTTATAGGTTGAAGTAGTCTTTTAGATAATGGTACATGTGTTTTCATACGACCGTTATCTCGTTTGGCTTCCTTATGACTGAGGAAGACAACTGTGTGTATATTAAACAGTCTGGTAAACATTTTTCCCTGTGTCTCGATTTTTCTTAATTCGAATGATCTTATCTTTGGTTGCGTGCATGGAATTAGAACTCCATCAAATGGATGTTAAGACTGCTTCCTAAATGGTGACCTAGAGGAAGATTTTCATGCAACAACTCATTGGTTTTACCAATAAGGGTAAGACCTCCAAAGTGTATAAACTTTTAAAGTCTCTTTATGGGTTGAAGCAGCCTTCTAGACAATGGTACATGCATTTTCATACGACTGTTATCTCGTTTGGCTTCCTTATGACTGAGTAAGACAACTGTGTGTATGTTAAACGGTCTAGTAAACATTTAATCATTTTTTTATTATATGTCGATGACATCCTCTTAGCTGGTAATGATAAGTGCTTACTTGTTTCTACCATAGAATGGTTATCCTCTAACTTTGAGATAAAAGACTTAGGTGAGGCCAATTTCATTTTGGGCATTAAAATTATTAGGAATCGTTCTAAAATGTTTTTAGGTCTTTCTCAGACTTCTTACATAGAAAGAATCCTTGAGTATTTTTGTATGAGCATTTATAAATCGATAGAAACTCCAATGGATAAATATGCGAAGTTGAGGAAAGATATATGTCCCAAAACAGATGCTGAGAAATTGGCTATGTCTACTGTCCCTTATGCTGTTATAGTCTCATGTATGTCATGCGGTGCACACATCCTGATAGCTGTTATACGGTTGGATTGGTCAGTCGTTACCAGAGTAATCCAGGCCAATTATATTGGCATGCTGTCAAACGGATCTTTCGATATCTTAGAGGTACTAAGGATTTGATGTTATGCTATGGAGGCACTGATTTGAGAGTATACACATACTCTGATGTTGCTTATGAAGATAATCTTGATGAAGAAAAATCTACCTCTGGCTTCATATTTTTAATGGGAGGTGGAGCTATTTCATGGAGTAGCAACAAACAGGCGTGTAACGCGCTCTCTACCATGGAAGCTAAATATGTTGCTGCTTGTGCTGTAGTTTAGAAAGGAGTTTAGATCCTAAGATTTTACAGAGGCTTGGGTATTATTCCTCACGCCCACCAGTTTCTCTCATAATTGATAACAAATCTGTCATCAATTTAGCGAAGGATCCCAAATTTCACAAAAAATTGAAGCGCATCGAAGTCAAGTATCATTATATCAGAAATCTTGTCAGGGACAAGCAGATCATACTTCATCAAATTCCTTCTAGAGAAATGTTAGCAGATCCTATGATAAAACCCATTGTGAGAGATGTCTATGTAATACATGTTAGGTATATGGGTTTATGTAGACTTTGAGTGAGTAGACTCAAAATTATGCAGGTGTCAATAAGAGTTATGGTTCCATTACTATTTCATATTTTTCATTTATACATGATTGTTATTTATTGGACATGGACATTATTTTATGATTACTTTTTTTTTTTTTATATTATATTTTAGTTGTCTATGCGCAATGTAGATAATTTATTATCTTTATCAGTATTTATATCTATTCAGATACTGATCATTGTGTGATTGCGCGAGTAGGTGTGATCACTTTCACGTGAGAAAAATTATCTTTCGTCAACAGGCCACTTACCCACTTGCACGGGCTAATCGCAAGTCTGGAGTAGCAGAAAGTGATAGGTTACACGAGCAGGTGATAACTACCTCCAAACGACTTCATACGGGAGTAGCAATAGTTAAACACCATTACACATGGGTGTGAGCTGCGTTTGGAGATGAGACCTACAGTCGAATGATGCATTCGCTGGTATGATCTAGTGCCGATGTCATGGCTTGAATGGGAACCAGGCTAGTGTTGCTGATAGATGTTAGTCAGCCTGCGTATTGTAGAACTGACAAGCACTGATTGAGTTCAGTTTGTCTACTTTACGGCATGGATGAACAACCATGTGTTCGGATCATCGAGTGCTCCTGAACTTCCTTACCTACTGTTGCCTGATTCGATCTAATCAGTGCATAGTGCGAACTACCAATCTCATAGGTTACTTTGGTGCCCTTAGCTACCCACCTTTATGTATATGAGGATTAGATTGGGTGTTGCTACTTTAGCATATAATGACAATGATTGTGACTAATATGATCAGGTGCATGTACTACTAGGAAAGCGGCTTAGTTGAAATCTAAACTATGTAGTTGCGTGGCGAAGTTCCTTGACATCAACACTAGGCTCCTAGGGCCAATGATACGCACTTGTAAGATTTATCTGCCGGCATCATAAATTACAAAAGATTTAAACGATAATTTTTTTTGAAAATATATGTATTTATTAAATATTTTATTTTCAAAATTGATTCAAAAAAACTGTTTCAAAATTCTTTTGATAAGTTAAATAAGTGCGTATAGTATGAGATTGCGATTTTAGATCGAAAGTCGTATATTTCAGTGTGGTCATGCGGATTGGGGCAGGCATAGGAAATCTTGGGTGATGGCACACTAGAAAGATGGCAACTTAATGTGCGCACACCTGTGTGAGAGATATACGGTCTCAGCTGGTCCCACTCCACAGGTCCTTTGTTCTGTAAGGGCTATCACGATTCTATTTTTGGGCTCTAGAGAGCTTGTTAATCATGACACTATTCTCTACGAGGTTGAGTGGGAGATGTTGGTTTGAGTGGTTGAGATGCCACTTGTATAACCCCTAGGGTGTGCGTGATATATACCATATAACAGTCATATTAGGGTTACCTATTAATATATTACTTTAGAGATTGTAACTTACGGTTGTGAAACTCTTCTTTCTCACAAGTTCTCTCTTCTTCTCTAAGCTAAAATCCTAGAGTCGTGATTATCCTTCTCTGGTGTCATCAATCACCGTCTGATCCACGTGGCGTGAAGATAACGTCGTCTTCTCTGGTAGTTGACGGCTCAGATTAACGTGCATTAAATTATTTCGAGTTTTCTTGAAGTGTGTAGAATCGATTGCGATCCACCCATTGCTTCTGCACAATTAGGGATCTCAAATCCCAACAGTAAGGATGTAAAGTAGTTCAAAAATTTGACAACTAAGGTACCATACACTACAAAAAATAGGCTATTAGCGGCACAAAAATAGGGCTATTAGCAGTAACTTCGAGCCGAATCAGATCGACTCAGATCGGGCCAGGCCGCGGTTGAGAGTTCGGGTATGAGTCAGGAACTCAGGGTTCATTTTTAAAAATGGAACTTATTAAATGTGCTTTGGATCGTGTTTGTTGTTGCTATTTTTAATTTTTTTTTATGTTAAATTTTTTTCATATCTATTTATTATTTTGGCAATACTCACCCAACATTTGTTTCGATAAAAATTGGTAAAATTGCACGGATTTTTATGGATATGAGCTTGGAGGAATTCATAGGATTCTTTCATTTTTTTTCTATTTATATAGATTGAGTTGCTGTAAGAAATGTAGAGGAAAAATGAAACGAGAGAATTAGTCCTATACTGTTACAATTGTTATTTGATTTTCTGGAAAAGTGAAGGATTCTTTTACTTACTTTTCACCTTAAATCGTATCCAAACAAAAGATTGACTTGGATCTCAGAATCTTATCCTTAAATTCCTCCATTTTCCCATTTATCTAAGCAAATTCAAAAGTAATTTTGAACTTTTGGGCGACGGATAAATAACTTATCCTGTAGTGGTGCCTAGACAGAAATCCATTGACTGTGTTTAATTGGATGACGGTGATCATTTTTTATTCCACTCTTGAGGCCATGGGCATGCTATCAGATGATGGAATCTATATGGATCTATCGATCCGACCATTCAAAATAAGCCCTAAGATCTAGGCGTATGATCAATAAAAAACAATAAACCAATAATCCATAAATTAAATATATGTGCGCACCTTGAGTGTGAGCCATTAATGGTTGGTTGCCAATCTTCAACGATCTTCTCGCTTTCAATATCTCCTAGCACAATGGGTATGCTTTTGCTAATAGGAAGGATTGAATTGTGTCGAGCAATCGTTGGGACCAGGCACCCCTTATATTTATAGCCAAAGAGTCCTTTCCCATTAAAGACTTAAATTACTAATTATATTGTGATTAGAAATCACAATCATACCATAACTAAAAGACTTACCTATTAGTTGCTTATTCTCTTCAAACTCACCGAATTAGCAACTATACATCGCAAGATTGATCTTACACCATTCACTGGTCAATTGGTTGATCATAGTGATGGCCACCAAAATAGAAATTTCTAACAGTCTCCCACTTGGCCAAACTATGTCAATAAACTCCGACTACCAAATGTTAGCTAACTTTTTTTAAATAATAAGTCATAATCAATCTCAATCAAAGTCTTTATAATCAGTCCGGTCTAGTGAGAATTTCAACACAGAATCAATGTAGTCAATATATCATGTCATCGATACATGACCGTTCATTAGTTACCGTATTGGAAGTCATCACCGACATGGATTCCAACTATTATGATTTCACATAGATTGCAAGTTTACAAATTGAATGGTGATTACATGTAAACTCAACCTATTATTGGTCCTACTTTATTGTCATCTATTGGCACCATATGTTTCAAATTTTATTTGCATAAAAATGGAAAAACAAATAAATAATCTTTATTTCTGAATCAATTAAATAAATGTATTCACTCTCATATATCAACTTTCAAAGGCTATCAAAGTTATCCATTAATCCCATGCGCGCAACATGCTCCGAAAAGAGCTTGGGAGGTAAGCCTTTAGTGAGAGGGTCAGCCAATATGAGTGTCGTACTAATCTTTTCAATAGATACAATTTGAACTTTCTCCCTTACAACAAGCTATTTTATATCAATATATTTGGAACCCCCACTAGTCTTGTTGTTATTGGAGATAGCTATCGCAGCGGAATTGTCATATAAGATTCTCAGTGGCCTTGAAATACTATCAACAACTCGAAGCCTTGAGATAAAATTTCTCAACCATATCGCCTCACATGTTGCCTCAAAACATGTAACAAATTTTGCTTCCATAGTAGATGAAGTAGTCAGCGTTTGTTTAACGCTCTTCCATGATATAGGTCCACCGGCAAGCATAAAAATATAATCTAATGTGGCCCTGCGAGTGTCTTAACAACCAGCATAGTCGGCATCTGAATAACTAATAACTTCAAGATTATTCGTCCTTTTGTACGTGAGCATATGTCCTTTAGTCCCTTGTAAATAGTGAAAAACCTTCTTAGCTGCTTTCCAATGATCCAAATCAGGATTATATTGGTACCTACCAAGCATGCCAACTATATATGCTATGTCCGGACGAGTACAAACTTGTGCATACATGAGACTCCCAACTGCCGATGCATAGGAAATTGTCTCCATCTGCTTTCTCTCCAGATCGATCCTGAGACTCTGAAGTAGACTAAATTTATCACCCTTAATGACAGGGGCAACAATAGTGAAACAACTGTGCATGTTAAACCTTTTAAGAACTTTATCAATATAAACTCTTTGAGACAATCCTAATATGCCACGGGTTCTATCTCGATGAATCTCAATTCCTATCACGTAGGAAGCTTCACCAAGATCTTTCATATCAAAACTCTTTGATAAAAAGTTTTGTCTCATGTAACATGCTTAAATTACTACTCGCAAGCAATATATCATCAACATTTAAAATAAGGATGATAAACTTACTCCCACTGATTTTAAGATATATGCATTGATCCATAGTATTTTCTTTAAAACTAAAATTTGAAATGACATCGTGAAATTTTAAGTACCATTTTCGAGATGCCTCCTTTAAACCATATATAGACCTTTTGAGTCTACAAACTAAATGACTCTCCCCCTCAACCTGAAAACCTTCAGGTTGTGTCATAAAGACATCTTTATGCAAGTCACCATTCAGAAAAATAGTTTTAACATCCATTTGATGCAATTTTAAGTCAAAATGAGCTACCAATGCCATGACTATCCGAAAGGATTCCTTTCTAGAGACAGGAGAAAATGTCTCTTTATAGTCTATTCCCTCTTTTTGAGTGAAACCTTTAGAGACTAATCTGGTCTTGTATCTTCCTACATTACCTTTGGAGTCTTGTTTAGTTTTATATACCCATTTACAACCTACAGGCTTAACTCCTTTAGGTAACTCACAAAGATCCCAGACTGAATTATGTTTCATTGATTCCAACTCATGTTTCATGGCTTCGAGCCATTGAGTGGATTTGTTGCTCTTCATGGCTTGGCTAAAGGAAACAGGATCTGATTCCTTTAAAAAATCAAACTCATTCTCATTGAGGTAAACTATATAGTCATCAGAAATGGCTGGCTTCTTTGCTCTCTCTGATCTACGCAATATTTGATCATTGGCAGTCACCATAAAAGCAAGAACCTCCTCAATGTGGGGTGTTTCATTAGGCATAGCCATAGGTGCATCAACATTTGCTTGAATAACTGGTGTTGGTGTCACTTTTTCTTGGATAAAAGGGATATGAATTATAACCCGATTTTCTTCGAAAGTGATTTTCCTAGGCTCAACACTCCCACTGTTCTCACGATCCTCAAAGGATTTTGCATATCTAGTCTCAACAATCCGGATACTATGGGTGGGACAATAAAATTGGTAGCCTTTTGAAATCAGAGAAATCGAGCGCATCGATTATATCATCTTTAATTAATCTCTCTATTCTATCCTTATATATATGGCCTAAACGTTTATACCATAAAATGGAGGAGTTGTCGATTGCTCGTTTTCGTTTCTTACTAATTTTATCATCCACATGCATAGAAACTAAAGATTAGGCGTAAGATGAATCTAAGTTCAATTGATAAAGATTGCCCACTAATGAGCCACCACCGACAATATCGAAATCAAATAATAGAGTAAAAATATTATGTCCAAATTTAAATTCAAAATCTAATGAATCTAATTTAGAAATTGAGATAAGGTTTCTAGTGATACTTGGAACATAAATGAAACCACTATCTAAAATAAGACGGAGAGTCCCAATGGTCTCCACATCGGCTTCTACTCTATTTTCGAGTTTGATGGTACGTTCGCCTTTATTTAGCTTTCTGCTGGATCGAAATCCCTCCATTGAATTACTGATATGAATAGTTGCACCAGAATCTATCCACCAAGTGTTGCGTGGAGTATCAACATAACGTGATTCAAAACACACAAAGACTAAGTCATTACCTTTCTTAACTAGCCAATCTCTGTATTTCTAACAATTCTTCTTAATGTGTCCCTTCTTCTTACAGAAGTGACACTTGATGTCAGAAATAGATCTGCTAGCTTCTCCTTATTTGGTTTTCGGTGGAGGAGCTTTCACGTGCTTTCCTTTATATGGTTCCTTCTTTCGCTTAAAATTCCCTTTCGATGGTCCAAGAGCGACGTAATGGGCACTTTCAGATTTTTCAGCTCGAAGTCTTTCTTCTTCTTGGACACAGTGAGCGATTAGCTCGTTCATCTTCCATTTCTCTTTCTGCGTGTTGTAATTAATCTTGAACGGGCCAAATTGTGCAGGAAGAAAAGTCATAATGAAGTGAACAAGATAACCCTCAGAAAAACCCATGTCCATTTCTTTCAATTGAGTTGCCATGCCACTCATTCTCATAATGTGCTCCCGTACACCACTATGACCATCATATTTCATAGTTTCTATTTTAATAATTAGACTACTGGCAAGTGCTTTAGAAGTCCCCTAAAATTATTCCTGAATGGCTTGCATATATTCCTTTGCATTGTGCGAGTTAGAAATACCTCCCCGGATCGCATCAGTTATGGAACTCTTTATGATCATGAGGCTCATACGATTTGATCTATCCCATTTTTCCAAATCCGTATTGTTCACTGCCAGATCCTCAGCTGAGGCATCAACGGTGAGCACCTTGGGTTTATCAGATCGTATAGCATAGTCAAGATCCATACAGTCTAGAACAATGGCAACTTGTTCCTTCCATTTGCCATAATTTGAGCCACTCAAAAGTTCAATTCCACAAATCATATTAGTTATAGAAGACGGATTCAATACTGCATAAAAATTAAGGGCTTTATTATGCTCACATACAATTGAAGTAGCTATCAATTCTACAAGATTATAATTATAGTATGTGACGCAAGAGTTAAAATATGTTAAAGAATATAATAGAAATTAAAACCAATATGGTTTTATTGATAAACAATTTGTGTCATTATAATCCTCCATTGGGTTGAGTCATAACACACTAGTCGCTTCCTCAATCTATATTAATGATTGTGGTACTAATTGCGTCGTTATGACCATCCGTTGGGTCGAGTCACAATACGCTAGCAATACCCATACACAAAATAATGAAAAGTAAAATACAACCATCATACAACATTAAGTGATTCATCACCGTTGGGTAGAAGAATCCCTTATGTTGTGATGCCAATATTCACTACAGGTTTTCACTGAATTTGCGACACGGTCTTGGACAAAATTAAACCTCACTATGAAAACCACGACACTAGGAAAGATCATCACTGTTGGGCAGAAGAATCTTTCCAAGCCATGCTTTCTATTTACGTTTGATAATATTTTAGATGATAAAAAAAGTGATATTAAAAAAATAAGTCAAGTCCAACTCGTGTTATGAGTAAGTGTCAAAATTAACAATAATCGAGTGTAATAATGTGTAAGTACCAGCCTTGGTGATGGGGCACAACCTCCAATACCCAACTCTAATTAATGGTACTCAAATAAATAATAATTATCCAATTAAAAATTATAAAAATCACAACAGAGAGCTCATTGTCAAAAAATAGACCTTAAAAATAGATTCGAAATGCCCGAGAAAGTCAAAATCCATATATATTGTCCGAAAATCGGACCTATAAATAGCCTAGAAATAGCCCTAAAAGAATAAGGAATAATATGGGTCACAATGGGCCTTAAGGACAAACGGGTCAAATCGGGTCAAGAATCATGGGGCGAAAATGGACTAGACCGGACCATGGGTTGGATCAGGTTATTACCCGAGCCCAATAATCTACCAGGCCAAAAGACAAATCAAGTTAGATATGGACCTTAATAGGGGTCTATGGGTCACATCACGCATGCGTACAATATGACGGGTCGGGTACCGTCAAGCATAGAGAGGCCACTGATTAGTCGTTATCTTGAAACGAATTAAGACCATGAGGTCTCTTTATTATTTAGTTGTTATCTTGAAACGAATTGAGACCATGAGGTCTCTTTATTATTTTATTTAATATAATTTAATATTAACCAAAAAAACTTTATGATTCAATTGAGAAGTGTATTATGTTCAGATTCGTCCCATCAAAAGAAAATCCTAATCACAACCAAAATCTCCTTTTCTATTCAGATTGGTATATTTTAACGTGATTGAGACCCAAATTTGAAACTGTTACAAAACCACGCTAGTGTCTTGAATCAGAACTCCAGAAGAGTTCCAAAGCAATATAGCGTCCGGGGAACAGAACCCCAAAACATCCATCGCAATCAGAAACCAAAACACATACATCTCAAAATCAAAGGCAAAAAAAATAAATTTGGTTTGTATGCAAGATCAAAAATTCCGGCAGCCAAAAATAAGGTACACAAGATAAAACTCATATTTTAATGCTTTGATCAATCAAACACAAATCATAGCTCTGATACCAATTGATGGAATCTATATGGATCTATCGATCTGACCATTCAAAATAAGCCCTAAGATCTAGGCGTATGATCAATCAAAAACAATAAACCAATAATCCATAAATTAAATATATGTGCGCACCTTGAGTGTGAGCCATTAATGGTTGGTTGCCGATCTTCAACGATCTTCTCGCTTTTAATATCTCCTAGCACAATGAGGATGCTTTCGCTAATAGGAAGGATTGAATTGTGTCGAACAATCGTTGGGACCAGGCACCCCTTATATTTATAGCCAAAGAGTCCTTTCCCATTAAGGACTTAAATTACTAATTATATTGTGATTAGAAATCACAATCATACCATAACTAAAAGACTTACTTATTAGTTTCTTATTCTCTTCAAACTTACCAAATTAGCAAATATACATCGTAAGATTGATCTTACACCATTCACCGGTCAATGGGTTGACCATAGTGACGGCCACCAAAACAGAAACTTCTAACATCAGACGGTTAGTTCCTCACTCCACAGAGCACAAACAAAAAGTAGCCCTTAAACCACCTAGCACAAATCACGCTCTAAGGTGATTTTAGGGCCACTTTCTGAGATTTTTGCCACATAGAATCAGAAAATTGACTGTTTCAAGATCCATTGTGTGAGAAATTGGAATGAAAAACGATCATATCGTCTGATTCAACTCTATCAACAGTTTTCACTGTAGGCGCCCACCAAGTAGGGGCGGATAGAGGTACCCATTTGCTAATTTCGATTACCAAATTAGTGAAAACTCAAACGGAAACTTCCATTGATTTGTTTGCTCATGAAAAATAGTGTAGGCAAGGTATCAACTATCGGCCGATACCGATATGTATTTGGTTTTTTGACAAACCGATATGTATCGGTATCAGTATCGGCTAATACCTATATATATGGAAAAGTTGTTCATCCTCTATTAGAGGATGCTTGAAAGTCCTCCAAGATTAGGGAAAACCTCTAATTGGTAGCATGACACTAAATTTGTGACAGCTCGAATTTCGACACCCCGGAACCCGTGCCATCAGCACGATCCTCCAGACCGCGCCCCAAAACTTTGCACGGAACATTGGTATAACAAGCACAAATAAATAAATAAAGCCAATAATCTCATAAAGCGGAAATAGTTAATATGCCCGGCTGGCATATGCAAAAGACAGTTCTACTTTCATGTCACTGCATGAACAGAGAACCGACCCGAACCATCGATGATAAACAGATCACCCCAGATGGTTCGCCAAAAGGATAATCCAATCTAATTACATGTTTATCAAAAATAAAGGCTTGACATATCTAGCCGTTCAATTAGCTCCCAAAACTACTCTCTGTCAAAGTACACAGCAGAGTCTCCTAGAAGAAGTCCTTGGATGGAGGCTCCAACTCGTCTCCAGGCACGTAATCCGAATCACCCAGATCTACGTCTCCCAAAGCGTCGACAGCTGCTATCAATGGATCTGCGACATATAGTTTAAAGGGTGAGCTACATCCTAGCTCAATAGGGAACAACATAATGAACATATAAATTAAGACTCACATATATTCCATGATATTCTAAGCATGATGTGTCTATGCATTTGCTAGAAAAATAGTTTAAAAGCTGATGAATTGCATTGAGATTTACTGGTAATTAGCATGTCCTACTTTACTGTTGATTTATCATGAATGACACTGAGCAGGCCTAAAGCAAAACTTAAATCTTCAACTTAAGTAATCTCCGAGTAATATAGCATCGAGCCCCGATGAGATACCCTTCATCATCATCTAAATAGGCAGTTGTTATAAAGTATTCCATCAATCATATATATACATCCCTGGGATGTATACATACTCGCATCACACCTGATGCCTTTATTACTTTTTCATCCCCTAGGGATGTCTCATTCTTATTAGATTACTTGATCTTAATCACTTGCATCACACCGATGCCTTTTTCACATTCTTGGTGTTACACACACACCCATTTTCACAAAGCTTTTCGTAATTAAAACAACTTCAAATTTGATAATTATATCACTACATACATGCTCTTGAAACTAAAGTACATGTTCAAGGTGTTCCTTACCTCAAGTTTCTGATGGTCCAAGCATCAAGGTCCCGCGTGACTCCTTGTGCTCGTTTTCACACGTACCACCTATGGTACATCACAATACATGCAATACATCACTAAAGATGTAATGAAGAAGATCCTGGACCCTCCATGAATCTCAAAGAAAACTTAAAAAGCTAAGCAAAACTGTCAAAGTCGATTAATCGATTCCCAAAATCGATTAATCAAAATACAATTCGATTAATCGAAACCCAAATCGATTAATCGATTCTCAAAATCGATTAATCGAGATTCAAATTCGATTAATCGATCCCAAATCGATTAATCGAAGTCTCTAACATAATGAAGTCGATTATCAAATCGAGTGGTCAAAAGTCTAAAATCGATTAGTCGATCCCAAATCGATTAATCGAAATGCAAAATCGATTAATCGATTTCCCAACTCGATTAGTCGATTTTCCTAGGTCTTGTTTTCCAGCCATTGGAAGTACCCAGTCGATTAGTCAATTTTCAAATCGATTAATCGAACATCCAAATCGATTAATCGAAATCCAATTCGATTAATTAAAATCGAGCTTACACGACTTTTCTACTTTTAGACCAAAATCGACTAATCGAATCCCAATTTCGATTAATCGATTTGGTCAGATTCAGCCCCCTTTCGGGCTGTTCTTCCAAATCTCATTTCTTTTCTTTTCTAAGCCTTTAATCTATCCTTTTACACATGCTAGACATAATTTCATTCATCCATTCTCTATGTATTGAAATCAAATCACACTTACCTTAATAAAGCCTTCAAAGGGTTGATTTGTTGTATTTGATGGCTAGGGTTCCATCATTTGCTTCAATGATCCCAAATAGCCTTAAATTCGACAATAACTGCTCCACTTTCCCTCAATCCAACCACAATAACTCCTTTGCAATTAGTTACTTTCTCTCACTTTCTCTCTCTCTTCTTAACTCTTCAACAACCAAACCAAAAAAGGGAATAGGGTTATTAAACCCTTATATCCTCTCTCCTGCTTGTGTGTTAAACACATACACTAGAGATAGGTGTATGTGACGACTAACTCACACTATACACAATACTTCGGTGACATTCATACTATGTCCATTCATCACTCCATGTATTCAATATTTGACCATCACTTGGTCAAACCTACGATCAATCAGGCACAGATCTCAAGGTCAAAGTGAAATGCTTAATTTTTCGGGATATTACAAAATTGATCGCACACAGAGCATTGCTTAGATCATATTTAGCACAAAAAAAAATTAGAAACTCGTCTCCACCATCTATATTTTTAGCCTTCAAATTTAAACCATTAATAATAGTCAAACTTTGACAGTGACTTCAAAAAGAAAATTTTTGAAATCTTTTATCGGGAAATTGATCTAAGTCGTTCCCTTACGCTCACCATCGCACCCAAATAGTATTTTGGATGCTGCATTGATCTCTACGAGATCTTGGAGGACGCTTGAGCGTCATGGATGGAACTGGCTCGCTATATATATATATATATATAGAGAGAGAGAGAGAGAGAGAGAGAGAGAGGGCCGGAGATATACGCCCAGGTGTGGAGATATCTTTGTGCTGATTGATATGGGTGCGACATGTAGCACCTTTTTGTGAAATGATGGGTGGCATGTGGCCCACTTTACTACATAGGGTTAAACTTTTAAAATATTTTAAAACTTATATACCCTTTCATCCATCATTCTTGATTTTTTGAAAGCCTCTTTCTTTTCTCTCTTCTCTTCCTTTTTCCAAGAAAGTGTCAGACTTATTTTTTCTCGTATATTTTACTCAAAAATGTGGGCAACCGATAACAAAGTGCTTGTACCTTGGTATTGAAGTGCCGACACCCCAGCTGTTATAACCCCAGAATTTCGAGAACCGTGCATGTCACATACCACGCACATGTATGTGTGGTTCACAAGGAAACTAAAACTAACATGTATACACTATGTGTGTATGTGTGAAACACACTAGTGTTCACTAATGTATATGTATATAAGTGAAAGAGGGAGGAGAGAGGAGCCCCATACGTAACCTAATTCTAGCCTAAATAGAGAGAAGGAAAAATAGAGAGAAAGAAAGGAGAGTCTAGTAAAGGAGGGCTAGGGTTTTGATGGGACTTAAACCTGTGGAAGATCTGGAGAAAAGGTTGGATGAGGAACTTTGGAGAACTCTTCGTCTAGTAGAATTGAACTTTGGGTCGAACTTGTACGAGACCTATCGATGGAGGTACTGTTTGAAATATTTACGTATATTTTTTTTTAGTATAAAATAGTAGATGAATGAATTTAACACTTATAAGTGTTGGAATGGGAGAAGAAATAGTTTCTCGAACTGATCGAGTACTTAATTCTGTCGTGGCTCGCTCGAGTGGTCTAAATGGCTCGCTCGAGCGAGGACAGAATATAAAACCTAAGAACAGATTTCATTCTGGGCTCGCTCGAGCGAGACCCAAAGTAAAGGGGAAGCTCGCTCGAGCGAGGCATCTCATGAGGCTTCAGATGGCTCGTTTTAACCGCTCGAGCGAGGAACGTAGCCAGTTGAGCGATTAGAGTGACCGCGCGCGTGAGGGTTCGTACCTCATTTTAACTGCTCGTGTAAGGTCAAGTGCTCGCTCGAGCGAGGAATAGTTCCCGCTCGCGCGAGACCCTACCCGGATTTGTATAATTTTAGGTACAATTCATGGGGGGGGGTGTACTCCAATGGTTCTAGTGACCCTTCTAAATGTGTCCTTGACGCATGCAATGTAGGTTTGACGTAAGATTGTGACGTGTAAACCTCTACGAGAAAGGAGTACGTTGGATTTGCGTTGAGGTAGGGAATATTCTTGAGACATGTACATTATTTCGTCAACTCATATATGTAGTGTATTTAAATTAAATAGTCAAGTATTGCATGATCATTATGAAAAAGGGTGTGCGAGTAAGTTTCAAAAGTGATAGTCATGAAGTCCCTAGGGGATGTAAAAATTGTAAAGTGGACATCTAGATGATGCATTAAATCAGTGGCATCCCAGGGATGCAGATGAAAACTAACAATGAAACGGAAGTAAAGTGATACGGCCTAATGTAATAAAATTAGCACAATCACGGTGAATAACTATATGTTGAGCACGTTCGATATTTTTATTATTTAAGGTTTGATTAGAATACCCCACCGACGTGGCGGGATACCCTGATCGACTCGGCGGGATATCCCGTGACGCATACATTCAATAGCACATCCCAGGGATGTAGATTTGAGAATAGGCCCTGCCACCTATGAGAAAGGGGCTTGGGTAGTATTCCCAGGGAATACACATAACAACTATCTAGTTAGACGACGATGGTGGATATTCCATCGGGGCTCGATGCTATATTGCTCGGGGACTACTTAAGTTAAAGACTTAGTAATTAGGCCAGATTCACAACTAAACCAGTAAGGTGAGAACAAACAAAACTATGCAAAGTAACAGTTGTATTCATCATTTTATTCCAGTCATCTTAATTATTTTTTTTCAAAAGTGATATCCGATAATTTATGCCTTTAAAACTGCTGACATATATGTGAGAGTTAATCTATATGTTCATTATGTTTCCCTACTGAGCTAGGATGTAGCTCACCCCTTAGACTATACGTCGCAGGTCCAAGACTAGCGGCAGCGAAGACTTCTGGAGACTTTGATCCAGGGGATTCGGATTAAGTGCCCACAGAGGAGTCAGAGCCTCCTCCTGAGGAATTCTTCTAGGAGACCCATTGCGTACTTTGAGAGTGAGTTGAGAGTATTAGGTACGGCTTGGTATGTCAAGCCTCTTTATTTGAACGTAATTAAATACCGTTATCCTTTTGACAAGCTGTCTGGGGTGAACTATTATCACCAACGATTTGGGTAAGTTCTTATGCCCATGAATTGGCATGGGACAAGAACTGCCTTTAGAGACTCTATTTATTTTAAATGCATGAGTACTCGTTTAGAGGAGATACATGTGCCTTAATTGTAGTATTTGGCTTATACATACCAATGCTTTGTAAAGAATCACAGGGCAGGGCCTTGAGGGTCGTGTTGATGGCACGAGATTCGGGGTGTCGAAATCCGGACTGTCATAGTTGGTATCAAAGCCCTTTCTTTTAGTTCTTGACAATCAGTTGGTCAGAACATAGGGACTCCTACTAACGAAACTGTGGTTTCTCATGTAGACCGTTATATTTCCTAGAGGAAGAGGCCGACCCAGGGGGTGGTCATGATAGGAATTTGCGCAGTAGAGATGGGTTCGTCTCACCTACCAACAGGGTGCCATTGGGAAATAGGGAGATTCCTGAGGGTAGTGGCCAAGGAAAGAACCAAAATCAAGTAGAAAATCAGGATCGAGATCATCAGGATCGAGATCAAAGGGAACAAGATAGAGTGAGGGAGAGAAATGAAGAAAGAGAGGAGCGTCAGAGGATGATGAACACAATGGACATGCCGTCCCAGAACCACATCAGACACCTACGCCCCCAGTAGGACCTACACTACTAGTGGCTTCAGCATTTATCGAATTCAGGAGGATGAGACCTCCTAGCTTTTTAGGGCAGGCAGACACCATGGCAGCTGAAAATTGGCTGGGTGAAATAGAGAAGGTATTTAGTGTACTGACATGCACAGAGGACGAGAGTGTCCGTTGGGCAGCGTATATGCTAGATGGAGAAGCTGGACCTTGGTGGAAATCTGTTTCGCGAACCAGAGCTCAAGACACTCTAGATATGCCCTGAACTTGGGATGAATTCGTTGAAGAGTTCAATAAGCAGTATTTTTCGAAAGTTGTGAGAAATCAGATGGAGACTCAATTTTTGCAACTAATGCAAGGAAGGATGACCGTGAGAGAGTACGGAGTAGAATTTATGAGACTGGCTCGTTTTGCTCTAAACTACGTAAACTTTGATGTGATGAAAGCAAAGAGGTTCCAACAGGGTTTAAGGTCGGACATCTGAGGAGGGGTTGTGCCATTTCAGCTAAAGACCTATGGAGAGGTCATGAGCAAGGCATTAGTAGTTGAAGAAGAAAACAATAACCGATACCGTCAGAGGGAACAACAGGGAAGACGAAGCATAGATCAAAGCAGGACTGGGAGTTATGAATCAATGAATAAGAAGCCAAGGTTCGTAGCACCGAATCAGAGGCAACCGTTTCAGACAGGGTATGGGAGAGCCGCACAACAAACTACTCATCAAAGATTCCCATTGCTGGCATCAGGTAGACCGATGAGGTATGAAGGTCCTGCTATTTCCACCGGAGCTACAGTTACACAAGGGTTTTCGAGAGCTGCTTCTTCAACACCAAGGGAGACTTGTGTCAAATGTGGCAAGTCCCACAAAACGGCGGATTGCAGGCAAGGAATATGAGGCTGTTTTAAATGTGGCAAGATAGGCCACGTAATTAGAGATTGTCCTGAGGCAATTAAGGAGAAGACGGCCCCAGCTTCCATGCCACGACCTATTCAATCACGGAAGCCAGTTGTTCAAGGGAGAGCCTATGCAGTTACTGCCCAAGAAGCAGGGAGTGTACACGATGTCATTCAAGGTGAGATTTCCTTTTAAATGAAGAATTTTAATTTAATACAATTTTAGATAGAGAAGGTGCATTCATTAGAACAGTGTGTAGAACCGTGTTTGTACATTAGACAATTCTAAATAAAGTATGTGTTATGTATGTATATGTATGTGTTGTAGGTACGTTATAAGTCTATGAAAAAGGGTGCTATGTAGCACGTGACACACGATTGTTGATAGACCCAAGGTCTACCTACTCCTTTATCACCCCTAGATTTGCAGAGAAAATGAAAATTATCCCAGAAACACTGGACTTTGTGTTATCAATGTCTATCCCAACGGGAGAATTAGTGGGCACAAAATTAGTCAACAAATCGGTAGTAGTGAGCGTTCGGGATGACGTTGTCTACTAATTAGAAGCGCAATTAATATTGTTGGATATGCAAGGATTCGACATGATCCTTGGCATGGATTGGTTGTCCCATCATTGTGCAACAGTGGATTGCAAGAACAAGGTTGTTATTTTTCGACCTAACACGAGGAGATTGTTTCGATTTTGAGGAGAGAGATCGATGCAAGTGCCACTCATCTCTGCAGTCAGAGCAGAACGTTTAATCAAAAAGGGGTGTAGCGGTTATTTGGCATTTCTAAAAGGAGATAAAGAAGAAAAGAATGTTATCTCCAAGATAGCAATGGTGCGAGAATTCGAAGACGTATTTCCTGAAGAATTGCCAAGATTACCCCCAGAGAGAGAAGTGGAATTCGCTATCGACTTAGCACCAGGAATGGAGCTTGTTTCAAAAGCACCATACAGGATGGCTCTCGCTAAGTTGAAAGAATTGAAAGAACAGTTGCAAGAGCTCATGGATAAAGGATTCATAAGACCAAGCGTGTCTCCATGGGGAGCACCAGTTTTGTTTGTGAAAACAAAAGATGGGTCGATGCGGTTGTGCATTAACTATCAACAATTAAATAAACTCACTGTGAAGAATCGATACCCTTTACCAAGAATAGATGACTTGTTCGATCAGTTGCAAGGAGTGAAGTATTTTTTCAAAATCGATCTGAGATCTGGATACCATCAGTTAAGAGTCAAGGCCGAGGACATTCAGAAAACGGCATTCAGAACACGGTATGGACACTATGAATTTTTGGTGATGCCGTTCGGATTGACAAACGCACCGTCGTCGTTTATGGACTTAATGAATCACACCTAGACTCCTGTGTTGTTGTGTTTGTTGACGACATCCTGATTTACTCAAAATCGAGAACGGAGCATGAAGAACACTTACTAGTCACTCTACAAACGTTGCATGAACACCAATTATACGCCAAGCTTAGCAAATGTGAATTCTGGTTAGAAGAGGTTAGCTTTTTGGGACATGTTGTCTCAAAGCATGGTGTTGCGGTAGATCTCGCTAAGATCGAGGCAGTAGTGAACTGGGAGCAACCAAAGACCGTGACAGACGTTCGAAGTTTCCTTGGACTAGCAGGTTATTATTAACGTTTTGTTGAGGGGTTTTCAAAGATATCGGGACCTCTCACGAGGCTTACAAGAAAGGATTCAAGATTTGAGTGGAGTGATGCGTGAGAGAAGAGTTTTCAAGAACTCAAGAAGAGACTCACCTTAGCTCCAGTGTTAGCCATTCCGTCAGGCAGTGGAGGATTCGCGGCCTACAGTGATGCGTCGTATAACGGTTTGGGTTGTGTACTCAATCAACATAAAAGGTAATAGCTTACGGGTCAAGACAGTTGAAAGAGCACGAGAAGAACTATCCGACACATGATCTGGAACTAGCAGCGGTCATATTCGCATTGAAGATATGGCGACATTATTTATATGGAGAAATGTTTGAAATCTTCACCGACCATAAGAGCCTCAGATATTTGTTTACACATAAGGTACTAACTATGAGGTAACACAGATGGATGGAGTTCCTCAAGGACTATGACTGTTCTATACAGTACCATCCAGGCAAGGCTAATGTAGTGGCCGATGCCTTCAGTCGGAAGAGTTCAACTCATTTGGCTAGTCTAATTTTGGGTATACACCGATGGAAGCTGTTGGAAGATCTAGCACTATATGGTGCGAACATCAAGTCACAAGCTACAGGATCCTTTTTGGCCAACATATCAGTGAAACCGGTGATATTCGAACATATACGAGAACTGCAGGTAGAGGACCCAGCACTAACCAAGATAAGTCAAGATGTAACTGAGGGCATCAGATCCGACTTCTCAATCAAGGAGGATGGTACCTTATTGTTCAAGGGCCATCTCTGTATTCCGGACAATGCCGATTTAAGACGAACGATTCTTGATGAATCCCACAGGTCAAGCTATGCTATTCACCCAGGGAGCATGAAGATGTATCAAGATCTGAAAAAGAATTACTGGTGGAGAGGTTTGAAGCAAGAAGTGGCAGAGTACGACTCACGGTGTTTGACGTGTCAGCGAGTGAAAATTGATCACAGACACCCTGCGGGATTATTACAACCTCTGCCAATACCATAGTGGAAATGGGAATCGATCTCTATGGGCTTCATCGTTGGACTACCGCGCACTACAAAGAGATATAATGCCATTTGGGTAATCGTGGACCGACTGACCAAGTTAGCACACTTCCTACCTTACAACACGATGTACACGGTAGGAAAACTCGTAGAATTATATATGAAGGAGATAGTACGCCTACATGGAATCCCAAGCAGTATCATTTCGGATCGTGATCCACTATACACGTCAAAATTTTGGAAGAAATTTCAGGAAGGAATGGGAACCCGACTGGACTTCAATTCAGCTTTCCATCCGCAAACGGATGGGCAAATAGAGCGAGTAAATCAAGTGATAGAAGACATGCTCAGAGCGTGTATGTTAGAATTGCAAGGATCATGGGATCAACACCTACCCTTGATTGAGTTCGCATATAACAATAGTTTCCAGACGAGCATTAGGATGGCACCGTATGAAGCCTTGTACGGAAGGCGATGTAAATCGCCAATTAATTGGGAGGAAACTGGCGAGAAATTTGTTTTGGGACCTAAATTACTTGAAGATAACGTCGCTATTATCCGCATGATCAGAGAAAGACTAAAGGCGGCTCAAAGCAGACAGAAAAGCTACGCTGATATCAAGCGGACGAGCGTGAACTATAAAGTGGGCGAACATGTATTTGTAAAAGTGTCGCCGATGGAAGGCGTGATGAGATTTGGAAAGAGAGGCAATTTGAGTCCCCATTATCTTGGACCTTTCGAGGTTTTGGGTCGAGTAGGGGAGGTTGCGTATCGCATTGGATTACCTCTAGTGTTCAATCGGGTACATAACGTTTTCCACGTTTCTATGCTCAGGAAGTATGTGGGTGACCCTTCTCACATTTTAGAAGGTCAACCACTGGAGATGCACGAAGATATGAGCATGATAGAGGAACCAACGGAGATATTAGATAAGAAGGAACAGGTGCTATGCACCAAAGTCATTCCCTTGGTACTTGTTCGATGGAAGAATCATCCAGCCGAGGAAGCAACGTGGGAACGAGAGGCTGATGTCAGAGAACAATATCCCAAATTGTTTGAGAGCGCTACCTAGTTGTTTTCTTAATAATGATGATATGTAATATTTTGACAGTATATCGATTCCTATTTTGAAACAAATAAACGAGTGTGATTGAAAATTCGAGCATATTAGCTTAACTTTTACATGAGCGGACTACTAAGTGAATAAAGTCTCAAACGTTCACAAAGAAAAATCACGTGTAAATGATCCCCTGAATGTTAAAATAGACCTAGTGAAAAATACGAGCTTAGGAGAACCAGAAAAATGTTTCTAGGCTCGCTCGAGCGAACATTTATGCTCGCTCACGCGAGCCACATAAAATAATAAATACAAACCGTTCTGGACTCGCTCGAGCGAGGACTAGTGACCGCTCGAGCGAGGTCTTTCTGACCGCTCGAGTGAGATCTATTGACCGCTCGAGCGAGGCCAGAGTATATAAAGAGAAGAAACACTATTTCATCATTTCATCTTCAAGCGAGAGAGGGTTGGGCGAGCGAGGTTAGGGCTTTTGGAATATCAAACTCGTTTTCTGTTCGATTTAGCACCAGATTTAGGCGATCTGAACTGTTAAAAAGTGTTAAAAAGGTCAAATCTACTCTATCCCTACTCTATTACATTCAATAAGCTCTTTGAATATCAATGGCTTCTTCAAGCCCTAATCCCCAAGCTAAGAAACGAATGGCGATTCGATCGCCATCAGCGCGCAACAAAGCGCCGCAAGCACCACAACCACCCCCAACCCCATCTCCTACCCCAATCAAACTAGACAATTGGTGGGGGGCAAAAATCTTTGAAACCGAATGGGATATACATCCCTCTTGTTTTGGGGATCCGACGTCCACCCAATGGACATCGGATTTCCTCACCAACAATAACCTTAGACCATTACCTACCCCGTTCGGAGCTCAATACTATCCGAGACTTGTAAAACTATTTTACCAAACCCTTAACATGAAAGTGAATGAGGACGCCATCCTCATCACGATCGAAGGAAAAGAATTAATTTTTAGCAGTGCCGAGATTTCATCGGTTATGAACTGCCCACACATCTATGCGCCGAGCCCACTTATCCAACCACCTTTTTCTAGGAACGTAGAATTCCCAACGATTATTTTCGACATCACTGGCGGCATGCCCGCTTCGGGTCAATCTATAACCTGATCTCAACTACCGCCACACATGTGGCTTTTGGATATCATTTTTAAGAAGAATTTACACCCGACCGCCATGATCAAGAATGCCGCGATGCGTTTTTGCGAGCTTTGCACTTCGCTTTTCATAATAGGTGGGTTAGCGCGCCCATGGTAGTCATTAAAGGCATGGCACATGCCTATAAAAGGAACGTAAGAGGTGTTATTCCTCCACCCATCAGCCGACTACCTTATGCTCGGTTGATTTTCCGACTCCTCGACTCACGAAATGGGAAGGAGGGATTTCGGATCAGGGGGGACGAGCTAGCACTATCAGATAATGTCACACCGTTCCTCCCCCAAGACTTGAGCCGAAACCTAAAAAACCTCTAAAATAGCGTCAATAGGAAGAGGGATCGGCAAGTCACAAGACGAGCAGCAGCAGCAGCACCACCATCGATGGGACCAGCTATTGCCTCTGCTTCGTCTCCACCGCCTTTACCTACCACCGACACTGGCATGATGCGAGAGATCCTCCAGTAGGGGCAGGAGATCAGGTTACATCAGAGGTTTCAGGAGGTGCTACTCATAGACCTCATGGGCCGTGCGTACCCGTAGTCATACATGGAGCGCGTCGGTGCTATGAGAGGCGCTATTTTTGGAGCATCTAGCTCGGGCCCTGCTACGAGGACCACTACAGCGGGTACCACTACCGCCAGGGAGGTTGATGAGGATGAGGATGACGAGGACTACGACGATGACGATGGCTCATGGATTTAATTTGACAGAGTATGAGGAGGATGATGACTAGGTAGTCATATAATTTTCTTTTGGAAAATAGAAATGTAATATTTTGTTAGGACATTTCGTAGTGAGATGGTATTTTGACATTTTATTTACAAACTATCGTGACATGGATGTCACAATTTTTGTTGATGGTTAACATTATGATAGTATAGGTCTATATTTTATTCTATGATAAATTAGTGCTATAACTATGGAGATACCTGATAGTACAAAATTTTGTTTTCATTGTTCTTGAATATTTGGGTATAAATTGAATTTGTTTAATGCAAGTTGTTTCGAGACATTAGACCTTTGTTTATTTACATCGGTATGTAACGATGTAGCCTTTTCAAAGGCCTTTTAAATTAGGTGTATGTAATTTCTAGTATATCGTCAATTTTCGAGGACGAAAATTCTATAAGGTGGGGTGAATGTCATAACCCCAGAATTTTGGGAACCGTGCATGTCACATACCACGCACGTGTATGTGTGGTTCACAAGGAAACCAAAACTAACACGTATACACTATGTGTGTATGTGTGAAACACACTAGTGTTCACTAATGTATATGTATATAAGTGAAAGAGGGAGGAGAGAGGAGCCCCATACGTAACCTAATTCTAGCCTAAATAGAGAGAAATAAAGGAGAGTCTAGTAAAGGAGGGCTAGGGTTTTGTTGGGACTTAAACCGGTAGAAGATTTAGAGAAAAGGTTGGATGAGGAACTTTGGAGATCTCTTTGTCTAGTAGAATTGAACTTTGGGTCAAACTTGTATGAGACCTATCGATGGAGGTATGATTTGAAATGTTTACGTGTATTTTTTTTTAGTATAAAATAGTAGATGAATGAATTTAACACTTATAAGCGTTTGAATGGGAGAAGAAATAGTTTCTCGAACTGATTGAGTACTTAATTCTGTTGTGGCTCGCTCGAGCGGTCTAAATGGCTCGCTCGAGCGAGGACAGAATATAAAACTTGAGAACAGATTTCATTCTGGGCTCGCTCGAGCGAGACCCAAAGTAAAAGGGAAGCTCGCTCGAGCGAGGCATCGCGTGAGGCTTCAGATGGCTCATTTTAACCGCTCGAGCGACCTCGTTTTAACCGCTCAAGCGAGGAACGTAGCCAGTTGAGCGATTAGAGTGATCGCGTGCGCGAGGGTTGGTACCTCATTTTAACCGCTCGCGCGAGGTCAAGTGCTCTCTCGAGTGAGGTTAAGTGACCGCTCGAGCGAGGAATAGTTCCCGCTCGCGCGAGACCCTACTCGAATTTGTATAATTTTAGGTACAATTCATGGGGGGGTGTGTACTCCAATGGTTATAGTGACCATTCTAAATGTGTCCTTGACGCATGCAATGTAGGTTTGACATAAGATTGTGACGTGTAAACCTCTACGAGAAAGGAGTACGTTGGATTTGCGTTGAGGTAGGAAATATTCTTGAGACATGTACATTATTTCATCAACTCATATATGTAGTATATTTAAATTAAATAGTCAAGTATTGCATGATCATTATGAAAAAGGGTGTGTGAGTAAGTTTCAAAAGTGATAGTCATGAAGTCCCCAGGGACGTAAAAATTGTAAAGTGGACATCTAGATGATGCATTGAATCAGTGGCATCCCAGGGATGCAGATGAAAACTAACAGTGGAACGGAAGTAAAGTGATAAGGCCTAATGTAATAAAATTAGTACAATCACGGTGAATAACTATATGTTGAGCACGTTCGATATTTTTATTATTTAAGGTTTGATTAGAATACCCCACCGACATGACGGGATACCCACGACTGACTCGGCAGGATATCTGTGACCGGTACGGCGACCAATCCGTACATTCAATAGCACATCCCAGGGATGTAGATTTGAGAATAGACCCCGCCACCTATGAGAAGGGGGCTTGGGCAGTATTCCCAGGGAATACACATAACAATTGTCTAGTTAGACGACGATGGTGGGTATTCCATTGGGACTCGACGCTATATTGCTCGGGGACTACTTAAGTTAAAGATTTAAGTAATTAGGCCAAATTCACAACTAAATCAGTAAGGTGAGAACAAACAAAACTATGCAAAGTAACAGTTGTATCCATCATTTTATTCCAGTCATCTCAATTGTTTTTTTTTTAAAAGTGATATCCGATAATTTGTGCCTTTAAAACTGCTGACATATATATGAGAGTTAATCTATATGTTCATTATGTTTCCCTACTGAGCTAGGATGTAGCTCACCCCTTAGACTATACGTTGCAGGTCCAGGACTAGCGGCATCGAAGACTTCTGGAGACTTTGATCCAGGGGATTCAGATTACGTGCCCACAGAGGAGTCAGAGCCTCCTCCTGAGGAATTCTTCTAGGAGACCCATTGCGTACTTTGAGAGTGAGTTGAGAGTATTAGGTACGGCTTGGTATATCAAGCCTCTTTATTTGGACGTAATTAAATACCGTTATCCTTTTGACAAACTGTCTGGGGTGAACTATTATCACCAACGGTTTGGGTAAGTTCTTATGCCCATGAATTGGCATGGGACAAGAACTGCCTTTAGAGACCCTATTTATTTTAAATGCATGAGTACTTGTTTAGAGGAGATACATGTGCCTTAATTGCAGTATTTGGCTTATACATATCAATGCTTTGTAAAGAATCACAGGGCACGGCCTTGAGGGTCGTGTTGATGGCACGGGTTTCGGGGTGCTGAAATCCGGGCTGTCACACCGGTAGAGAGGTGTCGTCACCTTGATAGAGAGGCGCTGACACCTCGGTAATGAAGTGCTAACACCCTGGCGTTGGGGTGTCGGCGCCTCATTTTAGGGGCACCAGGTGCCGGCGCTTCGCTAAAAAAAAAAGGAGTGTCGGCACCTTATTTTATTGGCGACAGTGCCTCTATATCGTGGTGTCGGCACTTCGCTAAAAAAAAAGGGTACTGGCATCTTGTTTTAGGGGCGCAGACGCCTCTATATCGAGGTGTCGGCACTTCGATAAAAAAAAGTGTTGGCACCTCAATATAAAGGCGCCAACGCCCCTAAAACGAGGTGCTGACACCTCGATATAGAGACGCTGCCGCCCCTAAAATGAAGCTTCGGCACCGCGAGGTCGGGGTGCCAGCGCGTCGCTATCGGGATGCCGACGCCTCTCTACCATGGAGTCGGCACTTTGCTACCGAGGTGCTAGCACTTCACTATCGCGCGCCGACATTTTCTGATTAAAATATACTTGAAAAAATAAGTCTGACACTTTCTTGAAAAAATAGAGAGAAGAGAGAAAAAAGAAAGTGACTTCTAAAAAAGTTAAGAATAACGGCTGAAAGGGAATATAACTTTTAAAATATTAAAAAAAATTTAACCTTAGTTAATAAAGTGGGCCCCATGGCACCCATCACTTCACAAAAAAGGTGCTACGTGTCTCACCCATATAAAAGGGCGCAGAGATATCTCTACGCCCGGGCACATTTTCCCCTTTGCCATATATATATATATATGAGGGTCGGGGATATGCGCAAGGGTGTAGAGAAGTCTCTGCGCCTATTGATAGGAGCTTAACATGTAGTGCTTGGCTGATGCGACATTTCAACCTTTTCCTCATTTAACGACGCTTTAACTATAGTTAACACTGACAGATTCCGAAAAGCAAAGTGGTGAGAAGCACAGGGGATACGTTCTTGACATCGGGGTTGATATGACCATCATTACATTTGGAAAGACCATTATTGCCCCAATTTTATTTCATTTTTTGTCCGCTTCGTCTACGAAGCGCTTACGCTTCTATAAAGGAAGTGCAATCACTTCCTTTATCGGGCGCTAGCACCTCTTTCATGAAGCGGTGGCGCTCCATCAAGGAATGGATAACGCCTACAAAATGACATGTAGCACTTTTTTTGGGTCAGCTAACACTTTTTTTGCGAAGCAACATCTGACCTTATATCATTTCTTACCGTTGTCAGAACATTAAATGAGAAGCAACGCTTGACATCGTGGTTTAGCAGTAATGACGCTTGTGTAATTAAAACTAGCGCTTCAGAAAGAAGCGTTAGTGCTTCATACAAGACGCACAATCGCGTTCTTGACGACGTACTAGCACGACTATCATGAAGCATTAGCTCTCCGTCAAGCAATGGAAGGCGCCTTCCATATGACACATGGCACTTTTAAATGACACGTAGCACCATTTCGTTGGAAGCAGCGTCTGAACATTAAATGTGAAGCCATGAGTGACATCGTGGTTTGTATGACCATCATTACCATTCGAATTGACTATTTGAGGCACCCCTTGGGGAGTCAATTTATTGCCTAAATGTTTAACATTAATGAAGCTTCTGTCAGAAGAGTTTGGCTCGTCCATAAGAAGCGCTAGCGCTCCGGGAAGAAGTGCTAGCGCTCTCTTGACGGTGCGTTAGCGCGACTATCATGAAGCGTTAGCGCTCCGTCAATGAAGGAAAGCACCTTCTAAATAACACGAAGCGCCTTTACAGTTGATACGTAGCACCATTTTGTGCGAAACGACGTCTGACCTTATATCATTTATTATCATTGTCAGAACATTAAATAAGAAGTGGGGCGAGGCGGATGCGATTACAGCGCGTGACATCGTGGTGTGCAATGACCATCATTTCCATTCGAAAAAATTATTTAAGGTGGCAAATTTGTGAATTAAAAATTCACAAATTACTTTTCATCTTTGCCCTCCTAATTTTCATCTTCTCAGAGTGCAGTAAGAAACATCAAAGCGGCGAAATCTTTTTTCCGAATCTAGTAATAAAGTGAGTGTCTTTTTATTTTCATTTCGCTTCAAATATGCCAAATAGAGGCACCATCCCTTCCTTGGAAGAAAGTTAGTGCCTCCGCCCCTCCTTAATGGGTCGTCGATGCCTCAACGCACAAGTGATTAGTCATATAATTTACTATTTTATCACCCTTAACTTAGTGATGCTAGGCCATAGTTTGCTACTAATGAGTTACTGATTTGTATATATTAGAGATAAGCAGTAAATTAGAGCATAAGAGTTAATCTCTGTCAAAATAAACTCAAAAAGCAATAAGAAAATGATTGAGCGAAAAAGATGATTTGTCACTACTGAAAGTCAGAAAATCGAATTTACGACAAAAGAGACAAAAAGGAGAAAAGCAATAAAGCGTAATCCACATAATAGTCAACTGTGAGGAAGCCTACTGAAAATAGAAAATCGTGATTTACGATTTTCCAGAAAATAAGCCATAAAGAAAGAAATCGCTATTTACGATTTCCCAAAAATAGAAGCTTTCCTACTATTATTGCTATTGCTGATCACGTGAAAACTATCGTCGTCATATCCATAATTAAAAAACTCCTGCAATTAGAAGTCTGATGGACTACGGATCTGAGAAGATTGATAAACTAAATAAAGAACATTCTAGAAGCGCATCAACTAAAGAAAGCAAGGAAAAATAAAATTAGGAATTAGAGTTATATTATAGTACTTTTGTTTTTAGTAGTTTCTTTTATTAGAACTAGATCTTTGTAAACCGACTCCTTATGATTTATAAATAAGAGGGCTCGACATAGGAATAGACATCGAAGAAGTTCAACATCAATTGACGCCTGAGGTTGAATTTTCTTCCAATCAGTAGTGTATACTAGTTCGAGTAAATTAGATATCAGAGGTTTCTCAAGAGCAATTAATGACTGCAATTGAGTGCTAAAGATTAGTGTAGATATCTATAATTTCTCAGGAGCAATTAACGACTGTAGCTGAGGGGTGAAGGATATATTTTACTTTACTTTCTAGTTTAGATTTTATTTGCTTTGTAAACATCTCCAAGTTTTAATTTGAATTGACGACTCAGGTTAGAATTTGTAGATTAGTGTAACAGTTTTTACTTTTCCATCTTCAGTTTGCTAGAGTTTGATTGACGCCCAAATTTTTGATTGATTGTTGATTAGATTAAATCAGTGTTGATAGGATCTTAGAATTGATTGCGACCAATGCTAAGAGACTAAAAATATGGTGTAATGGTATTATTTATTTTCATAAATATTCGAAAGCTAAAGATTAAGATTGATGACATTACTTGGAAGGAGGATTAGGAATTATTTTTATGCACTTTAGTTTAGAAAACCATTCTTTTGTTCATATTTCTCCAGTAGATTAGGAAATCTTTAAGATAGATAAAAGTTTTTAAGATAGGGATTTAGATAGAAGATAGAAATAGGAATTAATAAGATAATAAACTTTCTCGTGGGAACGATCTATGCTAGTACTATACTTTTCATTGTGTGCTTGCAATATGATAAGACTTGAATTTAATATAATTATAATACATAATAACAACAAAGTCAAGTTTTTGGCGCCGTTGCCGGGAAAGCAGATTTATCTAATTCTTTCAAGTTTTTGTCTAATATTTTTATCCTTTTAGAAATTAATATTTATCTTTTTTTTTTTTTAAAATTTTTTTATATTTATATTTTTCTTTGATCTCTTCTTAATCTTTTGTAGGTTTCTTCGGAGCAGCGAGTCAAAAGTTTCCAACTTCTGTGGGCCCCAGAAATTAGAAACTCAGATTTGTTTCTCTCCTTGCTTTCTAAAATAAAAAAATATAAAATTTTAAAACAAAAATAGAAAATTTCAATTTTAGACAATATATGCTTGAAACGATGGGGGAACATTATGCTTTAACACTTCTTACACCTCTCTCATATATACAAATAACCCCTATGATCGGTAATGAGAGTTTTAAAATTATGCCCAAAATATTTCAAACACTTCCAACATTCCGTGGGCTAAGGGATGAGAACCCTTATATACAGTTAAGATGGTTCATAGAAGTGTGCAATCTTATCCAAATCCAGAATTTGCCAGAAATATCTCTTTGTCTAAGGCTGTTTTCATATTCTCTTATAGATGAAGCAAGGCAGTGGATACACTCCTTGTCTCATGATTTGTTCACCAATTGGGAGGACTTGGAATGAGAATTTCTCATGAAATGCTTTCCAATACATAGAACGAATCAAATTCGGGATCTGATTAGAAATGTCAAACAATCTCCAGATGAATCTCTTCAAGAGGGGTGGACGCGCCTCAACGATCTTTTAGATGGGTGTCCTCATCATGAGATACGCCATTGGCAGATAGTCCTCACTTTCTATGAACGTTTGAATGGCCAAAATTGGCATATAGTTGATGTTGCCTGCGGGGGGACGTTCCACACCATGACTGTTGAGGCTGCTTGGGAATTTTTTGAGAACTTTAGTGAGGAACCAGTGCAATGCCAAGCATCGAGTGAGATTGAACCTGAGACTTCAAGGAGTATACCTCTTAGGCAGAGAGGTTTATACAAATTAAAGTCAATGATGAATTGCCTTCCAAAGTTAAAACTATAGAAGACAGAAATTCTATCTCTGGTGGGTGTAAAATCGCACCCAACATCTTAACAAGGAGAAGCAATTGGATCTAACCACGACTTAAATCAGAAAATTCCTCAGCATTCTCCTATACTTTGCCCCACACAGACCCAAGACTACACTGACATTGAGGAAGCCTTATCACAATTGGCCAAAAGCTGGCTGCAACATGGCCATATTCAAACGTAGCTACTCAATAATCTCTTGGAATCTATTACATGGTTAGAAAGTCAGGTTGAGCAATTAACCATTCTGGTTAACTCGAGAGAGAGTAACTATTCTTTCCCATGGCCAGTTGGCACCTTAAGAGGAAATACTTTTATGGTAGGGACATCAACTCCCCTTAATCGCCACTGAATTCCTCTTGAAAATTGTCGAGCTACTGACTCACCCGTAGCAAACATGTAACATATGTAAATATAATTTTTTAAAAAAATGACCCCTTACGATTTATAAAATCGTAAGGACTCTTTCTTTTGTGATCACTTGGAATGCATCGACTTGCGAATTCTTATGAGTTTAGAGTCAAATCGTAGCAAGTATGATTTTCTTAGTTTTAGATTCTCGTAAATGTTATCCAAAATTGCAAACGACAATTCTGGGGAACAAGAGAACCTAGTGATCAGTCTTTTTCGGTGCATTGAAAGTAAGACCCATATAAAATTATATAAGAAACAGACAAGCGTTACATTCAAGACTACAACTTTCCAACCACCCTAGCCTAGGAACCTACACAGAGACATTTCCTCGAAGTGACAGCTCAAGATTTTCCCCTATAAATCCATACCCATCTATAGACTAAAACCATTTCATAGCCTTTCTTCTTCCTCTGTCCTTAACCCTAAACCCTATGACGGAAGAGAATAATTAGAACGATTTCAGTAAGCAACTTGATCAAATACATAGAGCTGAGCTCCTGGCTGCAGAATAGAGAGTAAAAGATCTAAAGCACCAGCAACCTACTCGAGATGCTGAATCGTTGACTAGAACTACCCTTGGCCCTAAACCTAACCCAAATCCGAAACCATATACCAAGAACCCATCTTCCCCCACTTCCTAAACTTTACACCATCACATCCCACCCAAAATGTGACTTCTTATATAATAAGGATGGGTTATAATTTCCAGTGTCATTTCTCATCCCATCCTTGATCTCCTCACCACCCCTCTCCTTTGCTCATCTTCTCCCTTAGCTTGCGTTACACACTCTTTATAAAATTTTCGTTAGGGAGCAGTATAGGCTGAATGGAGGGGTTGAGATGTGTCATCTTTCAACTCTCCTCAACTTCTTCCCGTAACTATATTAACGATGCAGTCGATGAATCATGGAGGGATTTGGAAGGGCAGTAGGGAGTGATTCGATAGCTCTTGGAGTAGCAGCCCTCCAAAGGTTGGAGCTCCTTTTGTTGTTGGGATTCAAGACTTTGATTGAAGGAAGTTAAAAGCCGATGACCGATCTTTATCGAAGAATCCTTATCTCGGACGTTGCTGCCAGTGTCTTAGTTTAGTGTGTGTCTAGATTTTTCCTAGGATTTCTTTCATGTAATTAGTTTTCTTCTATTTATGATCTATAAATAAGAGGGCTCGACATAGTAATTAGTTTATAAATGAAAAGTCTCTTTATTACTGTCTTTCTTTTATTTTTGCTACTAACATCTAACATTTTTTATTTTTTTATTCAAATCGGAAGTATTTTTCTCCTAAGTTTGGGGGAAAGATTTTTGATTATTTTTGCAGATTATATACCGTGTTACTAATATAGCAGTAAATAAAATAGGTAACTTTTCTATATGTCCCCTGTTTTACACAATGAGGACATTGTCCCATTTAAGTTTGGGGGGATACAAACTTTTGTTTGTCTACTTTTTGTTAGTCTAACTACTTTTTGTTAGTCTAATTTTTTTTTTAGTTTTCTTTTTTGCAGAAAAATTTTAATTTGTTTTTTAGATAAGTTAATCATTATATGTAATTTATGAAAAAAATATAAAAATTCAAATTTCTTAACAAACTATCATAGTAGTAGTTCAAAAATCAAAATAAAGATAGTAACAATTCAAAGTAAAGCATCTCTAGAACACTGTATCAGAGAATGTTTGAAACTATACGATTGATCTGAACTACTAAATATTTTATATTATAGTTTCAAAATTATATAACCAATCAGCTATAGAGCCTATTTCCTCTTTATTCTAAGAGAAAGAGAGACTGTTTTTATTCATGCTTAAATTTCCTTGAACTTCTCTACTATCTGAAATCTCATAATGCTGAATTTAGAATCAATATATTCTATGATTATGATAATTTATTTGTTTAGAACTGTCTAATGAATATATCAAAGTAATAAGACATTCATATTAATAAATTGTGAAAATGATCGAACGCCATCTTTTGTTAAACTAGAGACAAAAAGTCAAAATCTCATAATATTTTACCATTTGAACTCATATTAGAAGCCTAAGGACTAAATTTCTTTATACCAGATTTTATAAACCCTTAACCATATGTACTGTCCAGAACTTTCTAACCTTAACCCTTGTAATTTCTGAGAGTTTAGAATGTAAAAGAAGGGAAGAAAAGGGAGTGAAAAGAGTATGAGTTAACAGATAAGGGATCTGCTGAAAAGGGTATAACTGAGAAAGAAATACAAATGTATGAAAATATGAGAAAAGAAAAGAAAAATAATGAAAAATCGTAAAAGATGATTTTATGAAAAGAGAAGCAAAAAGCTTCCAAACTGAAAAAAAAGAGAGAAGAAAAATGAGATTTACAAAAAAAAAAAGAAATGGATAGAAGTTATCCAAAATAAGGATACTTACTGAAGCTGAGAAATAGAAGAAGAAGAGAAGGAAGACCTAAACTCTTGGAAATAATTATGAATCTTCTTTACCTTTTTTTTTGAAACCTTCTGAAAACTTAAAGCCCCATTACAAGCCGAAGGAAAGACCTTTGTGATTTACGATTTGAAAAAATATGAGTCTAGTAGAGATATATGAAATAGATACTATGAATAAATAAAGAAATTATATGAAAATAATTGATTATCCTTTCAATGAGATTTATCTTTTTAGCTAATTATCCTTTGAATTTCACAAACATACCAGATTATCCTTATCGGAAGCTAAGGATAAAAGATTTAAAATATTTTAAAATAATGAATATATAATGACTAGATGAATAATTAGTTTATATTTTGAATATTAGTTTTGAAATTTCTTTTAAAAACGAATTTTTTTTTGAAGTTTGTAGGTAACTTCACTGAAAACCTTCAGGAGACTACAACTCCTCCCCTAGGGTTCACCTAGGAGTTTAAAGTCTTGTTGCATCTACTAAATGCAATCGTGCTCCCTATGAAAGTGGCATTTAAATTTAAAAGTTTTAAATATTTTATGTTTCCTTGTTTGCTAGGGACTAGCAAAATTTAAGTTTGGGGGTGTGATCAATCACATAATTTATCATTTTATCACCCTTAACTTAGTGATGCTAGGCCACAGTTTTCTACTAACGAGTTACTGATGTGCAGATATTAGAGATAAACAGTAAATTAGAGCCTAAGTGTTAATCTTTATCAAAATGAACTCAAAAACTAATAGGAAAAATGATTGAGCGAAAAAGACAATTTGCGACTACTAAAAGTTAGAAAATCGTAATTTACGATTATTCAAAAGAGATAAAAAAGAAAAAAGCGATAAAACGTAATTCAGAGAATAGTCAACTGTGAGGAAGCCTACTGAAAATAGAAAATCATGATTTACGATTTTCCAGAAAAGAAGTCATAAAGAAAGAAATCGCTATTTACGATTTCCCAAAAATGGAAGCGTTCCTACTATTGTTGCATTTGCTGATCATGTGAGAACTATCACCGCCATATCCAGAATTAGAAGACTCCTACAATTAGAAATCTGATGGACCTTGGATCTGAGAAGATTGATAAAGGTCTAAGTCAGAAGGACTCTGCTGCTACTAAATAAAGAACATTCTAGATTCGCATTAACCAAAGAAAGCAAGGAAAGATAAAATTAGAAATTAGAGTTATATTAGAATGCTTTTATTTTTAGTAGTTTCTTTTATTAGAACTAAATCTTTATAAATCGACTCTTTATGATCTATAAATAAGAGGGCTCGACATAGGAATAAACATCGAAGAATTTCAGCATCAATTGATGTTTGAGGTTGGATTTTCTTATGATCAATAGTGTATACTAGTTAGAGTAGATTAGATATCAGAGGTTTCTCAAGAGCAATTGATGATCGCAATTGAGTGCTGAAGATTAGTGTAGATATCTGTAATCTCTTAGGAGCAATTGACGACTGCAGCTGAGGGGTGAAGGATATATTTTACTTTGCTTTCTAGTTTAGATTTTATTTGCTTTGTAAATATCTCTAAGTTTTAATTTGAATTGACGACTCAGGTTTGAATTTGCAGATTAGTGTAACGATTTTTACATTTTCATCTTTAGTTTGCTAGAGTTTGATTGACGCCCAAAATTTTGGTTGATTGTTCATTAGATTAAATCTGTGTTGATAAGATCTTAGACTTGATTAACAACCAATGTTAGGAGACTAGAAATATGGTGTAACGGTATTATTTATTTTCATAAATATCCAAATGCTAAAGATTAAGATTGACGACCTTAATCTGAAGAAGGAGGATTAGGATTTATTTTTATGCACTTTAGTTTAGAAAACCATTCTTTTATTCATATTTCTCCAATAGATTAGGAAATTTTAAAGATAAATAAAAGTTTTTAAGATAGGGATTTAGATAGCAGATAGAAATAGGAATCAATAAGATAATGAACTTTCTCGTCGGAACGATCCTATGCTAGCACTATAATTTCTATTGTGCGCTTGCAATATGTTAAGACTTGAATTTAATATAATTATTATACACAATAAATGTGCACTTGCAATAGGTTAAGACTTGAATTTAATATAATTATAATACAACAAAGTCAACAAGCTATGTGAAGCATCTGCACTTTTTTTCGAGGTGCTTGCGCCTCAACATGGAAGCGATGCCGCTCCTATTCTTACTATCTTCTTCTCTAAACTTCTCATTTTTCTGATTCACAAATTTTTCAAGATGGTTATCAAAACTCCAGTGACTAAGTACACCATTGGGAAGTGTCGGGTCATCTATGACGAGGCATTTGAACAGAGGAAAAATATGCTTTCATAGTTTGTCTTCTCGGCATTCTCCTTGGCACCGAAGGACGTGAAAAGCGTCAATGACCTCATGGATGCAATCATCAAGTTCTGGACCGAGAAAATTATTTGAAATTTTGGGAAGGCCTTTATCAAATTTCAGCTCCCTGATTTTGGCTTAATAACTCTTCTTCGAATGACTTCGATCCCCCCCTCGTTACCCTCCCTCCAAGACCATTTCCAAAGAACAAACCATTAGAGTTTAGTTTTTCAGGGGCCTTAACCCTATAAAGAGGGGACACATCCTTGCTACCATTAATAGCGTCGAGCAAGGTGCTGATGAGGATTTTCTGAAACTATGTCTGTTGTTCGTCCTCACCACCGTTCTCTTCCCAAACACAAAATACACCCTCGACCCTACCTTGAGCTCGTTGATAATCTTTCCAATTTCAACCAATATCCATGGGGTGATGTCGTGTACAAACACCATCTACAGTGCATGAACAAAGCGAAGAGGAATCGATGAATAACTGAGAGGGCAAACACTGTGTAGGTTCATAATATTTACGGTTGCACTATTGTCCTACAGGTAATGCCATCTCCAATAATTTCATACTTTATTTCTGACGATGGCCACCCATAAAAAACCACATCAATATTTATTTCCTTAGATCTGAGGGTACGAGATCAACCTGAGGAACGCCCCAGTGAGGGTTCCTGACCTCGTCCACTTCCCAAGGCTGCTGAAATGGCCGGCGAATGAGAGTATGAGGAAGTTCTGCATCATGGACTTTGAGAACAAGGTAAATTCTTTATGATGCGATATCGCTTCCAAGTAGAGGCGTTGTCGCTTCACATAGTAATCAATGCACTTCTTTTTTCGAGATGCAACTGCTTCTCATAAGAAGCGATGGCGCCTCTTATATGAAGCACAATCGCTTCCTACCGAAACGATGTTGTTTTCCTAAATTTTTTATCACTCGAAAATAATATGGAAAATATATCTTCTTGTAGGCCTTCCGGGAATTAGAGTGCACTCTCTTTGAGTAGAGCCGGCCTCTGATAGTAGAATTACTACAACTAGGGCAAAGATCTGCGGAAACGGTTGAAGGACCAGTAGTCTCTCCCATTAGTTTGCGGAGGAAGAGGTTAGACATTGATGTTATTGACCTGGACGATTCAGAAGTGGAAGAAAAAGAAGAAGAAGTTGAAGACGATGGAGAAGACAAAGAGGATGAAGAATATGAAGAAGAGGCTCCTAAAGCTAGTAAGTTTGTGAGAACGCGGTCTCTTGGGAAATGGATGCAATATGTCAATTCAAGAATTGCAGACCATGAGAGGTCAATCAGAGACCAAAGCAAAGGCTTTGACAACCTTAGTCTAAAGGTTCTCCAGCTGGAACAGGAGAACCATAAATTGAAGGATCAGAATGCCAATATTTTGAAGGATCAGGGTTATATTATGAGGCAGTTGGCCATCTTCCACAAGGATCATGCATCTCTAAAGGAGAACTTGAGAAAATTAATTGAGGTATGCTTTGTAGCTATGTTAAGGAAGCGCCTCATCTTTCTAAATGAAGCGCGAACGCTTTCTAAATGAAGCGCGTGCACTTTGACTATGAAGCGCCAATGTTTCGACTATAAAGTATCGACACTTACATGAGAATTCTTGACTAAATAATAACTCCTCTTCTTCTCATATTGCAGGCTTGCAGTGTGGCGAAAAGTCCGTTGGGGCTCGCTGTGGAACATCTGACAGTTGTCCCTAATGGAAAATGTTTGTTTAGGACCCAACCCTAACCCCAACCCCAGCCCCAACCCCAACCCCAACCCCAGCCCCAGCCCCAACCCTAACCCCAACCCCAACCCCAACCCCAGCCCCAACCCCAACCCCAACCCCAACCCCATCCCCAGCCTCAGCCAAACCCCATCCTCCTACTCCCTCCAAACCAGAACCTTGGCCCAAACCTCTTTCCCAATCGAAAGTCCAACCTCCAGCTAAGTCTAAAAATCGAACTTCATACAAAGTCCACACCCCAACTCCTATCGAGACCTTTGCCTCCACCACCTTGTAGGCTAGTCTTAGTTGGTTGCGTGCAATGATGCGTAACGATTAGATTTATCTAACTCGCAAATAGATCTTTCTAAGTCATAAACGATGCGACTGAGCTTGTAGCCAAGAGCTGGGGTACTAGGGATTTATTGTAGAAAAGTGATAGGTTTGATTGATTTACTGATCTGAAATCTAAGAGAGATTCCTGACGGCCTTCTCTTTTCCTATTTCTAGCCATTTAGGTTCTTTTACTTATTTCTAATTTAGGAATCTAATGCTACAAAATAGTTTGTAAAATAGAAATTAAATTAGAGATAAACGACAAGTCCCTGTGGTTCGAAAGCCTTGTACTTGCCCTAGCACATTCAAACTTGTGCACTTGTAAGGTCATATTTTAAGACGTTCAAGTTTTTGGCACCGTTGTCAGAGATTTCGGCTTTATGTCTTATTTGATCTCTGTTTTGTTATATTTTTGTGTCATTGTACTAACTGTAGTGTATGTGTTTTTTAGGTTCGGAGATCAGAAGCTCAAATACACCAAAGCTTGTCATGGGACGCTGCGAGAAGTCAAGGTACGTGTTTTTGATTTTCGATTAGTAGACTAACTATTTTATCTTTATTTTTTATCTGTTTATGCCAAGGATGAGGTCACAATTTCCCTCTCTTGAGCGACTAGACCTTGAGCTTGAGAGGACGTGCTGGCATATTCACGCTAGCTCTCGGTCCTCTCAAAATGCTGAAAGTTTTGAACGTTCTAGCCGCCCCGCCTTGCCCCCGATTCAATTCAATATGGTAGGAGAAGAACAAATAGAGGCTAAGACATTGAGGGAATATTATACACCGTCTACTCTCACAACTCCCTCGTGTATACGATTACCCGCAACAGTCGGTAATGTGAATTTCAAAATTAAGTCTAATCTGATTCAAATGCTTCCTAGCTTTCATGGGCTTAGTAATGACGATCCCTATGACCATTTTACAAACTTTTTAGAAGTCCTGACTTTATTCAAAATTAACATGTTGTCATTGAAGGATAAGGCAAAGAGGTGGTTGCATTCTTTGCCTCGAGATTCGATTACCAGTTGGGAACAGCTACAAACGAAGTTATTAGTTAACTATTTCCCAATCGGTAAGACGAACACCATCTGGAAGACCATAATGTCATTTAAGTAAGATCTAGACAAATCCTTTCATGAGAGTTGGGAATGCTTAAACGAACTTCTGCATAAGTGTCCCCATCACCGGGTTCCGAACTACCAAATTATTCAAGGCTTCTATGAAGGGTTGACCGAGTCTAACCAACAAATTATAGATGCTTCTTGTAGGGGGATGTTTCTCACAAAGATTGCGGACAATGATTGGGAATTGTTTGAGAACTTAAGTGAGAATCCGGTGCAACAAGCTACATCGAATCGGATTGATCCTGAGGTTTCATGAGCTGTACGTCCTAAGCGAGGAGGAATATACGAACTGAAACCAACGATGGATATTTCTACTACGGTTGAGGCCTTGGAAAAGAAATTTGAATCTATGTTGAGTGCAAAGTCGCACTCAATAGCTCAAGTAAGTGAGGCCTGTGGCATATGCCAAATCCCAGCTCATACACCTCCCAATTATCCGGCTGCACCATTATACCCTGAGGTGGTGCAAGAACACATAAACGCTACAAATGCCTTCCAGCGATCGGATCAAAATAATTTGGAAGTACTTACAATCCAAGTTGGAAGAATCATTCAAACCTGGCCTAGAAGAGCAATGCGGATCCGGGTAATTCTCACCCTTTTAGGCCCGCATCTAATTCAAAAAACCCGCAGTTACAAGGCTAGCAGGAGTTTCGACCTCATTGGAGTAATAATTTCGAAGAAACTATGTTGCAGGCAGTAGCAGTCCCAACAACAGACACAATTACTCCATTCCCACACCCAGTCCATCGCTAAGCTGGAAACCCAACTTGGGCAACTGGCAACTGCTTTGAATAAGAGGGACGATGGCCAGTTACTGTCTCAATCCGTTAATCTAAAAGGTCATGTCATGGCTGGGGAGACCCAATCTTCCCTTGATCTGCCATTATCACAATAAGCACATGAACCTCATCGAGCTACCGACATACCTGTAGCGCTTCTTAGGAAGCAACCCAAGTCCATTGTAAAATTAGTTTAGGCTATAATTACTAGATTTAATATATATTTCGGGTTTGTGCAGGTAGAGCGTAAAAATAAAAGAAAATAAAACAAATAAGTAGTGAGTGTTGGGTTGAGAACCAGATTCTCTATCAATTAGTCGACTAGTCGAAAAGGATTCTGACTGGTCAATTAAATCAAGAAGGGCAAGATGCTGACCGGTGGATCTCATATCGACCGGTCAATAGAAACTAAAAGTTCTATTTAAAGCATTTTGACCGGTCGGGCACTGCTTCAGAATAGGGGCACTAATGGAGAAATATACTTTCTCCAATTTTTTTGACCGGTCTAAACTGTTTCGACCGGTCAGGATGTACAGAGATTAGAACTATATAACGTCCTAAGACTGGTCAAAATCGCTCCCCTGCGTTCCCTCCTTCTTCCTTCAGCTCGTGGATTTCTCTACAAATTTTGTGAATACTGTGCATGCCGTGCTGCATTTTAAGCTTGTCTAAGAAAGTATGGGAGTTAACAGCCGACTCTTCGCAACAATGTTCACGCTTCTAGGGTAATCTCGAGCTTTTCTTTTTTTATTTTTATTGAGTATGTTAGGAAATGGTTTCAAAGCGCAACAAAGGCAAGGCACTCATGGTGGATGCCCCATAAAACCCTAGTACTAGTATCTGTATTGACACAAGGTCGTCGGATGTTGCGCCACAGCCACCACCGGCTATTTCCGAGACTCTACCCCTACAGCGGAGACCACTACTCCAGTAATGATACACCATGATTTCTTTCTCGAACCCGAGTTCGAGAAGAAAATTTTTGGAAAACTTCTCGAGGCCCAATTTAGGCCTCGAGAGTTTAGGCAAGCCGGCCTCGAGAGTTTGTTGATCCCATCAGCGAAAATAGTTTACCCTCGCCTTGTTCGCCTGTTTTATCAGAGTCTCATCGATAACACTGACGAACAAGGGAAACTTTTTAGTAAAGTTGACGGTTTTGATCTATCAATCAATAGGGTAGATTTAGTAGCTGCCTTTGGTCTCCCTGCTGTGTGCCCTCTAGGAAGTGGCTTGATTACAGGCCAAAAATTCCCAAAATTTGTTGAACTCGTGAATGCTGTTTTCAGTAAACCACCAGTAGGCTCCACCTTTACCACATGAGCCGCCCTTCGATCCAAACTTTTCTTTGTTGACGTAGTGTTATATAAAACACTAAGTCCCATCACACATAAAACCCAACGCCGTGGGGACCTTTTGCATGTCCTTTAAACCATAATCAAGGGCTGGTGGGTGTCACTAGTGCAACTGGTAGTACCACGCTCCCACAAGAAGTTGATTCGACTCCCATACAGGCGAGCCATCACACACTTATTACTCTAACAGGGGTACAAGATTGCCCTTAAGAATCTGGCAGTACTGCGCTCCCACAAGAAGTTGATTCGACTCCCATACAGGCGAGCCATCACACACTTATTACTCTAACAGGGGTACAAGATTGACCCACAGGAGCTGCCATTGACAAAGCTACCTAAGCTTTATGATGTGGGCCAATGGAGAAAAGGCCAGCCCACTACTGTAGAGCAAGCTGCTATGGTTTCTGCTCCGGCCATGCTTCCGACGAAGACACTAGTTGTCTCCGTCCTTGACACTACTGGATCTGCTGCTGGGGCAGCCAACTCTACCTTCCAGGTCCCTTCCTTCACCCAGCCTATACCCTTTACGGCCTCGCCATCACCACCACTTAGGACGGGGGATGCTTTACATACCCCTCCTTCTCCTCAACCCCCATCTCCTTTCCCATGGGTTGAGACTATATCCATTCACTCACCTTGCATTGCATCTCCGGCCATCGTGCTTTTCACGGATCCTATCATCACACCGGAGCATGTACTCGCCCCATCCATTTCTATGACATTTTCTGTATCCCCCACCACGTTCTTTACCGACACCTTCGACATCGGTGTCGGTGGCTATTGTGGCCTCTTAGATGAGGCTATTCATGGGAGCACTACCCCAGCCATGCACCAATTTTTCCCGAGTACATCTCAATCCATGATGGAGTAGCACCTCCATGCTTTGGAGGTGGGGTAGCAAGAAATCCAAACTGAGCTTGCTTCTGTGAGGGGAATGTTACATGAGGTGTTGGGTGGAATTGCTACAATGCTAGCACGGATGGGCCAGAGTGGATCTTCCCACAATGATGGACCTGCACCTCCATCCAGTTCACCTCCCCCTACACCCCCTGCTGATGAGCCCCTCAAGGAGGATGACTCAGCCATGGCCCCACCAGAGGCCCCTCCTATGGAGCCTGCTGATCCGACTCCCCCATCTTCATCGGGAGAGCCGGAACTTAGCATCTCTCCCAGGCCTGTAGAGTTAGAGGAGCCCAGCTCCTTCTCTCCAATCACATAGGGGATTGTACAAGAGCTGTCCGAGGATGGGACCACTTTAGAATTAATTGTGCACCATGAAGGTTCACTTGACCTTGTCGCGTCCGACCTCTCGACCTGGGCCATTGTGCCTTTTACGGGAGAACTTATGCAATCCCGGGTCTTGGTTGATGCTGCTCTTGTCCATGCATTGGGAGTGTATACCAATGCTATTGAGGACAAACTCCACCAATCCAACGCTGCTTTGGTAGCCGAGCGATCTTTGACAGTTTCTCTTTAGGAGAATTGGTTTACAATGAAGGAGGCTAATGAACCAATTGTCTCTCATTGTCCTCGATATCGAGGATGATGACTTAGGTGGCTCCACCCTCCCCTCTCATGGGTCGGGTGTACCCTTACAGCCGCCTCCTCCCTCTTCATTTTCCCGAAAGCGTTCAAAGCGGTAGGTGAAATCATTTTTGGTGCGTGGGCTAATGTGATTTATTTTGCTGAATTTACCTTATTGTTGCTACATGTTGGTTTATTCTTTTGTGCAATGAGGACATAACATCACTTAGGTTTGGGGGTATGTATGTGCTGAATGTGTGGTTATTACTACAAATTGTCGCATCATAAATTTGACCATTGCTTTGTTGTTTTTACCCTCAATAATTTGTAGAGTTTTTAAACCATCAAAAATATATATTGTTGTAGTTTTCAATGTAGTCAATGATGTAGAGTTTTTAGATACCCATGCCATGATGAAACTACGGTTACTTAGGATAATTAGTCCCAATGTGAACATTTAAGGACTAGTCCGGATCCCATGCATAGAAATTTTTTTTCACCATTTGCCATGCTTAGGTCTAGAAATCAATGAACCAGTTCAAATCTGGAATTTTAAGATTCCAAGAATTGACTAAGACCCGGTGAGCTTTAGAATCTTTTTCGTCGTTCTTGATGAGTGATAAACAAAATCGGAGCTTTAGAATTGACTAAGGCCATCGATTGGCTTGTTTGTGCCCAAAATACCCCACCTTATACACTTCTGCCTTTTTGCAACCCTTTTGAGGCATAGTGGAAATTATGCCTTTATATGTTTTTGATAAACCATATTAACCATACCCCGACACCACTTCGAAAAGTTTAAATCTTACCCTTCAATCTCTAAGAAATTGGGAACGAGGGATGAGAGTAAGTGGAGAGGTGTGAAAGTAATGTTTATTGGGAATATATGGCAAACTAAAAGAAGAAAAGGGGAGAGAAAATGAAAAAAAAGAAAAGAAGAAGAATATGTATATGTGCAAGAAGTAAAAAATCAAGAAATAAGGTGGTATTCCAAATACAAGTTGAAGGAATAACAAGAAGAAAGAGTTGAGAAAGGAAAACAAAGAGAAATTATGAAAAATCCATAGAAGAAAAAGCCAAAAATAGAAAATTAAATTGAGCTCTTTTTTTATTTCTCAGAGAAATTTGAATCCCAACTTCCCCTTCTTTCTTAACCTTCACTCTAGCCCCATTACAACCCTGCAAAAAGACCTTTTTGATCCAATCTCTGGTGGTAAATGCCTTGAGGAGGGTGATGATACAATGACTATGGTACATAGTACAACATGCATGGGAAACGAACATCATTCTTCTATGAGATTATTATTAGGTTTCTTTGATGCACCGTCTTGCTTATGTCATGTGGGATCCTTTATATTGCATTGTAACTCTATCCCACATGTGAGTGAAATAGTAGCCCATTCATCGGAGTGAATTTGTTGTGATAGTGTATGCCTGAAGTGAGGATTGAGTCGAGACTTGGGATCTGACGATTTCCGGTTTGAAATAAGCCAGAGATAGATTGATTTAAGCATTGGCACCTACACATACAACACTCTAGGCATGAAAGAAAGATTGGTCCAAGGATCGGAGCATTGGATTGATTGGAATAAGTAACAGTGGGACTGTCATGATATCAGTATTTGAAAATAATAATTGCATGCTGAGATGACTACAGGTTTTGATTTTTAAATTTATATATTATATGAAAACTAGTTTTGAAAATTCTTTTACCGATGATTTTGAAACAGTTTTGAAAGTTTGTGAGTGTCTTCACTGAAAACGCTCAGGAGACACAACTCCTCCACTAGGGATCACCTAGGGGTTTAAACGCTTGCTGCATATTCTAAATGCAACTGTGCTCCCTATGAAAGTGACTCTTTAATTTCTTAGATTAACTTGTATAATAGGATAAATTGCTTTTGGGTTACAGTTTTAAAGTTATCTTTGCTCAAGGACTAGGAAAGTTGAGGTTTGGGGGTGTGATCAGACTCAAAATGTGTATAAATTATCCCCAAATCCTGGCATTGTTAGACCTCAATTAACTACTACTATAAGCTTTTAGTTCGTGTTGTGATGCAATAGGTGTAGAAGCTGATTAAACGTAAAAAAGTGTTAAAGGAGCAAAGTTAGGAAGAAACCCAAGCAAACGGCAAGCATCCGAGGAGATGCAACTGGAAGGAAGTATCTCAAAGGTCAAATGGACAGGTCAAAAGTGTAATTTTGACCGGTCGAAGTTCACTTTCGACTGGTCATAACTCCAAAGAGCTTCAGAAATTCAAAGAACGACCGGTAAGAAGCTAGTCGACCGGTCGGGAGTACGAAAGGTAGAACGAAGAAAACTCAAAGGAATAAACCGACCAGTCAGAACCTAAGTCGACCGGTTCATTAAATCAGGAAACTGAAGCATCGCGGGTCGTCTCCTACCTGGAGAAGGAAAGTGAACTCGACCGATCAGTTCTCAAAACTTGACCGGTCAAAACAGAGTTTCTAAGTGAAAGTTTAGGTTTGCAGAGCTGTGGATGATGCCTAGCTCTGAGATCTTCTTAGAGATTCTCTTCAACAGGCTGGATGACTCCAAATCGCGCAAATTACCTTTCAGACTTATCTTCCTTGGAGGATTTTTAGGATCTAGAGATTCCTTGCTATGTATATCTATTCTAGGGCCTTGTAATCTACAAATAAAGACCCTAGGGTTTAGTTTTAGGGGACTCGCACGCCGAAATCTTTCTAGACGACTCTGACGTGACTTTCCGTAGATTAGGTTAGGAATAGCTTGGAATGGAGAGAGATTGATTGTGATCATCGATCAGAGCCTGATTCAACGATGATGAAGGACTCTGAGTCGATGCATGTGTAAAGCTTCAGCCAGGGATCTCTTGTAAATCTCAGATGAGTATTCAATAAAGTTTTATTTCTTTTTCTATTTTAATCCCCTAGAATGGTAAGATTTCATGTTGGAGGTTCCGAGAGTCATTGAGAACGAGCGATTATATTGGTTTAGTTCTATGTAATCTACTCTTGTTGGCCTGGTAGGGCTTAGGAACTAGATTAGATAGGATACTCGCCGACGGGCTACGACCTTTTAGGCTAGTCTTAGTTGATTGCGTGCAATGATGCATAACGATTAGATTTATCTAACTCATGATGAGATCTTTCTAATTCATAAATGATGTGACTAAACTTGTAGCCAGGAGCTAGGATACCAGGGATTTATTATAGAAAAGTTATAGGTTTCATTGATTTACTGATATGAAATTCAAGAGTGATTCCTGATGGCCTTCTCTTTTCCTATTTTCAACTATTTAGGTTCTTTTACTTATTTCTAATTTAGGAATCTAATATTACAAAATAATTTGTAAAATAAAAATTGAATAAGAGATAAACGAAAAATCCCTGTGCATCAACACCCTTGTACTTGCCCTAGTACATTCGAACTTGTGCACTTGTAAGGTCATATTTTAAGACAATTAGATGCCCCTTATGCAACCATGCACCGAGGAGAAATCTTCGGTGCCAGCTGAAGAAGAAGAGGACGACGAAGATGGCCTAGCCGTTTTCAGGAGAAGTGAGAGGAACCAGAGTAAAGCCCTCACCGCAATTCCTCCCTCACAAACTCTTCCTAAATGAAAGGGAGAGTTGGTCTCCCAGCTCCGCAAAAAGAAGGCCAAAATTGGGGGAGGGGGGCCAGTGGGATTAGCTGAGGCCTTTATGAATGTTATTTGGGAAAAGCCCATCAGTGAGAATGAGTAAGTATATCTCCTCCCTCCTTATAATTAATCATTTAAAATTTATGCCTGAAAGATTTGTTAAACCCTAACCCTATTTGGAGGCACCAACGCCTCTGTTTCGAAGTGTCGACGCTTCTATCACAACGAGTCAGCACTCCTTATTGAACTCGTTGGCGCGTCTACAAGGATGCACCAGCGGTCCTTATTTGATTGTCATCCACTTATGTTTGCATTTGAACATAGGAACATCATCTTGATTGTTGGGTCCCAGCATATTACAGTCGAGCTGCTGCCCAACCTACGAGAACCAAAGGAAATAGAAGACCTAATAAGTTTTAATCCCTATTGAAATGAGTCGCTTCCCTAATTCCATATTGATATTTTTACCTTTGTATGAAGATAATGTCTGTGTACGTTAGGGTCATAGAAAAGCGGGAGGACATGCAACCTAGACTGATTAATAAGACTTTTTGGATGTCCCTCATTGTAATCAAATGCATGGCCTTGAATTTTAACCCATTTGAGAAGAATAATAAGGAGAATGCAGCTTTCCCCCCAACCAACATAGCGGGACTATGCAGGGAATATGCTGAATTTTTTAAGCCGCAAAATGGCACAAAGCCGATGCAGCATTTCCTCATCAATAAGAGTCGCAACTTATCTGCGATGGACTATGAAGAGATATTTATTCTGATTCACATCAATCAACCACCCCACTGGGCACTTGTCGTGGTCACCCCCTCAGAGCATATTACCATTGTCTTGGACCCGCTCCCGGATAAGCCTTCGGAATCTAAATTTGGCAAGGAGATCAAGACCCTAGTAAGTTCAAAGAACATGATCAAAAGCGCTAAAAGTGCTAGCACCTCCTAATCGAAGCGCATTAGTAGCGCCGACACTTTGACCTCGCTCTTAGCACTTCTGTATCGTTGCGTTAGCGCCCCCTTCTATTTTCTAAATGAATGTGTAACTTATCTTTTTTTTATAGATGCAGTATTTTCCAACCCTGTTATATATGCACGATAAAACCAATGCAATATCTGAGAGTTATCCTTGGGGTTGTTAGGGTATAACCAACGCGCCACACGAAGGAAACAATTATGACTGTGGGATTTTCGTGGTGAAGTATGTTGATTATCTCAGTAGGAACCTCCAGCTCACATTTGCGCAGGTTGACATCCCTCATTTTAGGGCTGAGATTGGGCACAACATTGCTACACACTAAGAAGAGAATTGGGATGCCAGTGACGATGTTGAATCGCTGATTTAAATTTATTGTTATACATAATTTACTTATACATTTGTTGTTGTACAGAGCATGTACTTTAATTCATACATTTGTTATACCTCCTTACATATGATTGATATAATGTAAACTAAAAATTATTCAATTTATATACTTTTAAAATTTATGCTTGAAAGTTTTGTAATCCCTTTTTCGAAGTGCTCATGCTACGCTGTCGTAGCTAATTCAACTTGCTTGCACATCTACCAGGATGCGCTAGTGCTCCTTATTGGACATGATGCAACGTCTAACACAACTCGCCAGCTCTCCCCATTGGTCACGCTGATGGTGATCCTCGAATTGCAAGCGATCATTATTGGAATCAATTTGTAAATGTGTAAAAACCAATAGCCTTAATGATGGAATACAAATAGTTTCATTGTAACTCCCAATTCGTCATTAACGAAATTCCACTTCTAACAAGAAGCGACAACGCTTCGAAACGAAGTGGTAGCACTTCTGACAATATGTGATAGCTCCCCACACTATAGTGGTGACACTTCTTATCAAAATCCGAGATAACATCAAGAAATACAAACAACCAATGCAATAAATTTGAAGTGCAAAGATAGGAAATCCCTTTGTGGTGGCAGTGCACAATAATGACTAGAATAGTCTATTTAATGAGGTTTCATGACAAATTATTATTTTAAGGGCATCATGGTGCTCAATTGATTTCATCTTGTGTATCTCTCCTTAGATTAGCATTTCATCTTCCTCAACCCATAATGATATATGTCACAACAGTTTAAGGAGGAGCCACCGGCTCGCACGCCAGCATTTAATCCGTTCCTACGATGATTAAGTTATCGACATCCTAGACGACAACGAGCTGGTTGTCGTCTCCTACCACAACGAACATGTGGTTCCCCCACCCTGGATGAAGTTATTATCATTTCGGAGGATGACGACCTTGCCATAGAGCCACCGTAATAACCCCTTCTTCTCCCCGCTCCAGAGCCGGTGCTTCTTCTCCCGGCTCCAGAGCCGGTGCTTCCTCTTCCGCCTCCACTTGTTCCTCTTCCACCCCAGCCACACTCACCACCACCACCATCAACACCAGCATCACCAAATCCACTTTTGCCTCCCCCACCACCAACATAACAAACTCCTATTTTGTAGTTTTTTTTTTGTTGACAATGTAAAGAAAGACATTGTAAAGAAAGAAAATGTAAAGAAATGGTTTTGAGGTTCTAATGAAATTTTTTTGCTTGATAAATGAAGTCTTTTTGCATGATCAATAGTCCTGACAAATGTGCATAAGATTCATTCAAGAAGCGTTTGTGTATCGTGAACGAGGCATTGATGCTTCCATAACGATGCGCCCACGCCTTAAACACGAAGCATCATTGCTTTTGTATGAAGTGTCGTTGCTTTAGTAATTTGTTCTGAATCACATATAACTGTGATAGATGCACATGAGAAAACTGAATCAACCCTTCAAATCAATAATTAACGCGTAAAAAAAATATAAATTCAACACATAAAAGAATTACCATAGTTAATCCACATGATTCAAAATACAACTCTAGTCTGACAGGCGCGGAGGCTACGTAAAGCTTCAACGCATCGACAAAGAAGCTCCAACACTTTGAAGACAAAGCGCCAACACATTGGATGAAGTGCCCGCTCTTTAATACGGAGCGTCGTCGCTTTGTGTATGAAGCGTCGTCACTTTAGTAATTTGGTCTGAATAAAATATAACTGACAGATGCGCATGAGAAAACTGAATCAACCCTTCAATTAGAGAATGAACGCGTAAAAAAAATATAAATTCAACACATGAAAGAATTACCATAATCAATCCATATAATTTAAAATACAACACTGGTCTAATAGGCACAGAGCTACGTAAAGCGTCAACGTGTCAACAAAGGAGTGTCAACGCTTTAAAGATAGCGCCAACACAATTGACGAAGCGCTCGCGCTCCATGTAAGAGGCGGCCACGCTTTAGATACAAAGTGTGAACGCTTCATATGCGAAGCCCATGCGCATCCAATAGGAAGTGATTGCACTATTCATAAAATTAAATCAATGTGAATGTGATATCGCACTTTCCATCGTCCTCTGTTCTATTTTGCTTAGTCTAACGCTAGAGGCCATCAACCTAACCCTCTTTACTAGGTAAGTTGTGATTTTATGACCCAACTCACCACAACCCTTATACTTCCTTCTCTACATTTTTTATTGTTCAAAACAAACCTCCATTCTAGACTTCATTCTATCATTGTTGCTTGGCCTACCTTTGGTGATATATCGTATTGGATCTCGCATTGTAATGTTGGCATGCTCTTGCAACGAAATTCTTTGGTGTCACCCCCCCCACACCCCTCGACCTCATAAATTTGGGGCAAAATCTGGCCAGCCCGAGTGCGGGAGATTGCCGCTTCTTTATTTATATTCGAGCATTTCAAACTCTTAAGTCATTTCCCAAATTATTTATCAAACTCGATTAATTCCTGATTCAATTCATGTAAATTTGCCATATTTTTTTTTTCTAAAATATTGCGGAAATGCTTTCTGATTTCTATAAATGCGAAAATGTTAAATTCATTTCAAAGTAGCTACGAAAACATTATTTAAATACTATCAATTTAAATTCTCATTCTCGTTAACCTGATCGGGCAAGTTTAAGATTTACGATTTTAACGTAAATGAATACTACTAAGTGCGGAATTATAAATAAGACAAATTAAGAGATTTTTCAAAAGTTAAACCTTAAAAGATCAACATAATTTAAAGTTCTAATACAAAGATATATCATTAATTTTCAAAAGCACTGGACTTATAAAAAAAACCAAAAGAAATGAAAAGTTCCTATCAAAACTAAGAATGCAAGTGCTGGTAGCTCTTATAGGGAAAATGAGCTCAAATTGTCAGTTCATTGATCGTTCCTGGATCTTTCCTTATCTAACTCCTCTAGTTTTGGCTAGGTGGCTACTGATTGTCCTCTGAAATTTTTGGGTCATGAAATGACTGTAAGCGATGAAGGTTAATAAAGTCTTAGTTAATTTTGTAATGGGTTTTCGGTACAAGTAATGTAAGAGAATTCCATAGGTGTAAGTGCAAGTGAGGTTTCCAACAATTGTGATTGTATAGAGATGAGCAAGATTAGACTATCATCAAACTGGAATTCTAAGTATGATGATATTAAGCAAAATTCTATCAAGCATGAAGATAATCACTCATAGTAAGAATAACAATTCATGATATGTAAAAATAAGGAAATATTGAGATTTACAGCTAAAGCATAGAAATAATATTCTATGGTTTCCACCACAACATTGACTAGCAAAGGATTTACATTTATAACTTTAGCTAGCACAAAGTTTACCAGGTACATTATGATTTTCGGAATTGATTAAGTGTAATTTTTGGTTATTTTGATACTATATGCTTATTATTAAATTTATAATTTATGAGTTAATTATTAGTGTCTTTTAATTAATTTGGTGTCAATTCCAGAACACCAACCATGGTCCAAGATTCAAGATTGTCAATGTTTGCACGAACAAAGGCCTGCACTCTCCGTCGTTTAGTCAATCAAGACAAGGATTAATGACCCTGTTAGTCTAACTAGACTCAATCATCAGTTGACATTTCAATAAATTTTTTTAAGTACGAGGTGCTCATACGATCCTGTTCATAGGAATAACGATCAGCCATGTGAGGTTTCAAGTTTAAGATAGTATCATCTTTCCACTTTCGTGTTTTTAGGATTCGTTGTCAAGTAATTAGTATTCAAGATCCAATATATTCAGAATTTCCATATTCAAGTTCAGTATTCAAGTATACTTCTTTCTAGAAGTTCAAGTTCAAGTTCCCCTTTCGGGTTTAGGATTCAAGTATTCAAGTCCCCTTTCGGGTTCAAGATTCAAGTATTCAAGTTCCCTTTTCAGGTTCAAGATTCAAGTATTCAAGTTACGTGTTCAAGTTCAAGTAAAAGTTCAGGTTCAAGTTCAAGTTCAAATACAAGTTCTAGTTCAAGTTCAAGTACAAGTTTAATTTCAAGTTCAAGTACAAGTTCTAATTCAAGTTCAATTTCAAGTATAAATTCAAGTACAAGTTCAAGCACAAGAACAAGTTCAAGTTCAAGTTCAAGTTCAAGTTCAAGTTCATGTACAAGTTCAAGTTCAAGTTCAAGTATAAATTCAAGTACAAGATCTAGCTCAAGTTCAAGTACCAGTTCAATTTCAAGTCACTATGTGAAAATGGGGAATAAACAACACCAGTTGCTTAAAAACAACCACGGTCTCTGGTCGTTGTAAAGAAATTAATCAATGCAATGGCCCAAAACTGAGGTTTATGCGATACAATGGCCCACCTAAATCCCGTTTTTGCATGTAAGCCAGTTCGAACCTGTGACCTCAGGTTTCTAAATGAGATTGGGCGCCCAAATATCTATTTCGAAACGAAATGGCGCGGGATCCTTATTCTTCTTCGTCTTCTTCTTTCCACCAGAAATAAGAGTCAGAGCCTCTCTCTCTCTCTCTCTCTCTCCCTCTGTAAAGACCCGTATTTTGAACCCGAGTTAGACTGACCCTGTGTGTGTATTCGGCTCGGCAACCGACGTCACCATTTGTTTTAGATTTTTATCTAGATGTGATTGTGCGGACAGATTTTAATTTAGAGCCCATTTGGACCCTCGTGCGAAAGTTGTGCACCGACCTCGGTGTAGCCGCTCAACACCGGACTTGAGTTTTAAAATTAGAAGTGTATAATACATAAGATGTGTGTGTGTGTTTTACTTTGTGAGCAATCCTATTATAAGAAGGAATTGCATTCTCGTATTATACTAGGTTTTGTTAAGAGAGGATAGTTACCCAACCGTGTGAAACTCCTTCTCTCTTCTTCAATCATCGTAGGAGATCGGTTTAGAAAACCTCCTTCTAGAACCTCTTTGTTGAAAAACACTTAAACCTTAGAAAGAACTTGAATCAACCTTGGATTCGTAGTTGGCTATTGGGAGAGGTTGAGATCATTGAGGCGTGTTGGAGTTGTCTCGTGAACTCGTGGGATCGATCGCGCGAATCGTTGAGAAACCATCGGTTTTATCATCACTCGAGCAAGGTATCACCGAACTCCGACATTGCCTTAGTATTTTAGTCATAACTTTTTATTCTGAACTCTGATTAAGACGATTCTTTTTGTGTTGGAAAGCTAATAGAAAAATCTACAACTTTCATGTTTTGACCAACTCATGAATCAATCGTCTTGATGGTTAAACAAATATGAGAATGTTACGTCAAATCGCTCGAGCGAGCTATTATCATCGCTCGAGCGAGGTATCACCGAACTCCGACATTATCTTAGTATTTTAGTCATAACATTTTATCCCGCACTCCGATTAAGACGATTCGTTTTGCGTTGGAAAGCTAATAGAAAAATATACAACTTTTATGTTTCGACCAACTTAAGAATCAATCGTCTTGATAATCAAACAAATATGAGAATATTACGTCAAATCGCTCGAGCGAGCTATTATCATCGCTCGAGCGAGGTATCACCGAACTCCGGCATTGCCTTAGTATTTTAGTCATAACGTTTTATCTCGAACTCCGATTGAGACGATTCTTTTTGCGTTGGAAAGCTAATATAAAAATCTACAACTTTCATGTTTTGACCAACACATGAATCAATCGTCTTGATAGTCAAAAAAATATAAGAAGGTTACGTCAAATTCTAGGATTGGCGCAACTTGCCTGTTTTGACTTGTTTTTGAGGAAACGCTTAAATAGGTCTATATTATTAGTAATTAGAGTTTATCTTAATGCATGAACGTATATTGTGATGTAGATTGAGGGCGAGAGGCCATCAATAGGACCTTGCTTGACTTCGCATAACTCCGAGTTTTAGGTAGGAGAATCTCATCTTTACAGTATTTTATTTTAATTCGCATGGATATTTTGAATTAAAATCTTTAAACTTGCATATGCCATTGAAATCACATCTGTAAACTGAAATTGATATGAATGACTGAAAATCTAAATCTACCTGAATCCTAAAACCTGAATCTGCTTAAGCTCTGAAGAAAATCTGAAATCAAGAACCTGAACTATGTATAAGAGACTTGCATCTGATTTATATTAGTATCTGCATTTGTTTTATGATTGACCTGAACGACCCCTCAAAATTCTCGAACAATTTCCGGCACAAGTTTCGCATTACGTAGGGGCTTGTTGCAGCCTGAAAAAGGGTTCATGAACGACGATGGTAGGTAGGGGTTCCCATCGGCTATATTCCTGCTCTCGAGATATAGTTTACTCGGGAGGTATTTTAAGTTGAGGATTAAGTCATGAATTACTGAACTTTGCATATAGAAGTTAGAGAAACTAAGACACTGAAACACTGCATCTGTTCATGAAACTGTTTTCACACATTTAGAAATAAATCTTACATATGATTTTCGCACCTAAATTGATTTATTATCGCTTATATGTTTGACAAGCTATATTCGATATTTGTTTTGAAACCATGTTAGTTAAAGTAAAATGCCGTAGATGTCTTTCTTCATCGAGCTTTGTTGGTTAGCTCCGACTATCGTGTGTTCGGTATTGACGTGGCTATTCGTGGTTGTGAGGTGATCGACTACGTGCTGAGCAAGAGCTTGAGGTTCCCCCTGAGGAGTTTTTCCCAGTATAGAACTTACTGATTTTCTTATTTGTGGTGAGAGTTAGACTTGAATTTGTGGGCCCATTTTAGTTGGATACCATAGTTTTATATTTGACGTTGATTACTGTTATGAGCCATGTTTCGATGATGGTCGGCCATCATCGGTGGTTCTTTACTTTTAATTGCTTCCGCATTTATTTTACCTATGGATATTTATTACGCTTTTCTCTGATATGTGCCCTGTTTGTCCGGCTTATCGTTTATTCGATAGGTTGGCGAACCGGCCTTTCCTATACGAGGGATTGGAAAAGTCGTCGTCGGTTAATGTCGAGCCATGATTTTAGATTCTCTAAGGACCCATGAGAACTAACCGTGACGCTGATTCGCATCGAGTCATGTCGTTAGGTCGAGAATCACTAATCATTTGTAATTGTCTTTACAATCAATGTTGGTGATGTTGTGGTGTTCACAATAAAGATCAAGATGGCCCCAAGATTTAGAGGCAGAGGTAGGACGGTGCCTTTAGAGGACATTCCTGAAGGTGTCGGTACATCAAGGGGAGTTGCCTTCGCATCCGGTTCTAATGTAGTTCCTATAGGAGCCGGAGTTGATAGAGGTCAGGGTGAAAGAATGGAACAAGTGTTGGAAAGTTTGGCCACCCCGCATCTATGGCTCAAACAGATCGTCAGAATCGCCAAAGAAGCGTAGTGATTATTGGACAACAACAACAATCATCGATTTGTTTAATTGGGAGGATGAGACCTCCAAATTTTTCAGTACAGACCGACCAGATGGAAGTCGAAGGTTGGTTGGATGAGATGGAAAGATCTTCGAGGTGCTTCAAGGCACCGATGTCGAAGGTTAGATGGGCAACCTTCAAACCGGATGGACATGGACCATGGTGGAAGTCCGTGCTAGACACCGGAGCGAGTTTCAATACTCCTTGGACATGGGCTGAGTTTATCGAGGCGTTCAACGATTAGTACTTTCCCAAGATCGTTAGGAATCAGATGGAAGTTCAGTTCATCGAGCTGAAGTAGGGGACAATGTCAGTGCGTGAGTATGGAGATGAGTTCATGCGACTTTCGAGGTTTGCACCTCAACATGTGGCCACCGATATGATGAAGGAAAAATTTCAGGGTCTTAGGCCGAGTATACTGAGAGCGTGGCTATGTGGGAAATGGAAACATATGGAGGAATCTTGTCAAAGGCCCTCATAGCAGAGGAAGAAATTCAAAAGCGGTTCACCAACAAGGACAGTGGTTGTACAAAGGCCAGTACTTATGAAAATAAGAGGGCCAAGTTTACAAAGCCGCCAAATGATGAACCTTACTCAACTCGCATTTTCTAGACCAACATTTTCTTACGGACCGACCCTTTATCAGATTGGCGATCATCACTGCAATCCGTGACGACCGGGTTCTAATGCTAGTGGAGCTCAGGGACAGGATCCTCTGCACCATCTTTTGTTTCGGTCACTATGTGCCTAAGGTGTGGAAATCACACAAGACCGAGCATTGTAGCAGGAACACTGGAGCGTGTTTTCGGTGTGGCAATCGGACACATGGTTAAGGATTGTCCTCAGGAGGACAAGGGAAGAACTAGTTCGGCTTCTACTCAGAGATCGACCCGACCTACTGTTCAAGGTCGAGCTTATGCCGTGATGGCTCAAGAAGAAACGTCGAACGTGATCCAAGGTATTATTAAAAGTTGAGATGTCTTCTTATTTTATGTGTTATATATAATTGCTTGATATTTAATAAATTTTGTTAATAAGTTATGGATGAATACACATGCTTAGAAACTTTTAATTGAAACGCTTGTCTAAACTAAGGTACCCTTTTTATGCATCGGGGGAGCGATGTAAGCAAAACTGAAGCCTGGTGTTGATAGACCTGTATTCTACATTCTTTTGTTACTCCATTGTTCGCTGAGAAGTTGGGAATCATTCCCAAGGCCCTTGATTTCATCTTGGCAGTGTCAATTCCTATGGGCAACTCAGTGAGCACCGATACCATGTGTCAATCAGTGATTGTGATGATCGAAGACCACGAGACAGTGGCTGATTTGATCATTTTGAGCATGGAAGGGTTCGACGTGATACTAGGGATGGATTGGTTATCTACTTACCATGCGAGCGTGGATTGTCTTCGAAAGATTGTAACATTCCACCCACCGAAGAGAAAATCTTTTCGATTTTACGGAGTCAAATCTTGTGTGATTCCGTTTATCTCTGCCATTTGAGCAGACCGTATGATGAGGAACGGGTGTTGTGGTTATCTGGCCTACTTGCAAGATCATAAGGAGGAGAAGAAAAATATTGCAGATATTACGATTGCTTGCGAGTATTCAGATGTTTTTCCTGAAGATCTACCGGGATTACCACCTAACAGGGAGATTGAGTTTGTAATTGAGTTAGCGCCGGGTACTGAACCAGTATCAAAAGCTCCGTACCGAATGGCGCCTGCAGAATTGAAAGAGTTGAAGGAGCAGCTTCAGGAACTGCTAGATAAGGGCTTTATTAGACCGAGTGTGTCACCCTGGGGAGCACCGATTCTATTTGTAAAGAAGAAAGACGGTTCAATGCAGCTTTGCATCGATTACCGCCAGCTAAATAAGTTGACAATTAAGAACCGTTATCCACTTCTAAGAATTGATGATCTGCTCGATCGGCCATAAGGAGCAAGGTTCTTCTCAAGATCGACTTGAGGTCGCTACCATCGCTTGAAAGTTAAGTCTCAAGACATTCGAAGATGATTCGTCAGAACCCGATATGGGCACTACGAGTTCTTGGTCATGCCATTTGGGTTGACAAACGCACCCGCGTCATTTATGGACTTGATGAACCGGATATTCAAGTCACATTTGGACAAGTCTGTAGTAGTTTTTGTAGATGACATCCTCATCTATTCAAAGACGCGAGAAGAACATGAGCAACATCTGCGAGTGGCTCTACAAACCCTTAGAGACCATCAGTTATATGCAAAACTTAGTAAGTGTGAGTTTTGGCTTGAGCGTCGATTTCTAGGCCATGTTATCTCGAGACCTTATTACAGCTTGACCCAAATAAGATTGAGTCAGTGATGAATTGGGAACAGCCAAAGACCGTTACAGAGGTTCGTAGTTTCCTCGGTTTGGCAGGATACTACAGAAGGTTTGTGGAGGGCTTCTCCAAGATATCAGGTCCTCTTACACAACTTACGAAGAAGAATACTAAATTTGATTGGACAGAGCAGTGTGAGCAAAGTTTTCAGGAACTCAAGAAACGATTGACTCATCGATTTGCTATACCATCGTGGGAGGCTTTGCAATATACAGTGATGCATCATATGGGGGTTTAGGCTGTGTGCTTAACCAGAATGAGAGAGTCATTGCTTATGGGTCTAGACAGCTGAAAGACCATGAGAAGAATTACCCGATGCATGATCTTGAGTTGGCAGCAGTGATTTTTGCTCTGAAGATCTGGAGGCATTACCTTTATGGGGAGACCTTCGATATATTTACCGATCATAAGAGCCTCAAGTATCTCTTCTCACAGAAGGAGTTGAATATGAGACAGCGTCGATGGATGGAGTTCTTGAAAGATTATGATTGTACCATCCAGTACCACCCCGGGAAAGCAAACGTAGTGGCAGATGCGTTAAGTCGAAAGTTCTCTGCTCAGTTATCACATCTCACCACAAGGGTGCGACGATGGCATCTTTTGGAAGATATGGCTCTAAGTAGCATGAGATTTGACGTAAAAGGTTCAGGTGCATTAATGGCTACGCTGGTGATTCGTTCGACCCTCTATGAGAACATTCGCAGACTTCAGATGACGGATGATGAACTTATGGCTATCAGACGGGATGTGATTGGGGGAAGCAAAATAGATTTTTCTATCAAAGATGATGGCACTTTGTTGTTTAGAAACCGGGTATGCGTACCAACTAGTACTGAGCTTCGGGACACTATTTTGGAAGAGGCTCATAAGTCTATGTACGCTATTCACCCTGGCAGTACCAAGATGTACCAGGACTTAAAGAAAAGCTTCTGGTGGAGAGGTTTAAAGAAAGATGTCGATGTGTATATCTCGAGATGTCTTGTGTGTCAGCAAGTAAAGGTGGATCATCGAAATCCGGCAGGACTGTTGCAACCACTACCGATACCTGAGTGGAAATGGGAGGCCATTTCTATGGACATTATTTTGGGATTGCCAAGAACATTAAGAAAATACAATGCCATCTGGGTCATTGTGGATCGATTGACTAAGTCCGCACACTTCCTTCCTTATAATACGTCGTATACCACCAACAAGCTCGCAGAATTATACATCAAGGAGATAGTTAGACTGCATGGTATACCGGTCAGTATCGTATCCGATAGAGACTCGATGTACACATCTCAGTTTTGGCAACGATTTCAAGAAGGAATGGGCTCTAGGCTCGATTATAGTACAACATTCCATCCTCAGACCGATGGGCAGACTGAGAGGGTGAATCAGATTATAGAAGATATGTTACGTGCTTGCATGTTGGATTTTCAGGGGTCATGGGGCCAACATTTACTGTTGATCGAGTTCGCCTACAATAACAGTTACCAGGCTAGCATCGGCATGGCACCCTACGAAGCTTTGTATGGACGACGGTGCAGGTCTCTGCTTAATTGGGAAGAAGTGGGTGAGAAACTCATTTTAGGTCCCGAGATCGTGGAGAATACAACCAAGACAGTTCGGTTAATCCGTGAGAGACTACGAATTGCTCAAAGTCGTCAGAAGAGCTACGCTGATCTGAAAAGAAACCATGTTGAGTTTAAGGTGGGAGATAACGTATTTGTCAAAATCTCTCCTACAAAAGGCGTGATGCGTTTTGGGAAGCGTGGGAAGCTGAGTCCGCGCTATGTTGGACCTTTCGAGGTATTGGGCCGAGTCGGCGAGGTTGCCTATCGAGTAGCCTTGCCACCGCAGCTATCGGAAATGCACAACGTGTTTCATGTGTCCATGTTACGAAGATATGTTAAGGACCCGACTCACGTATTGGACTACCAGCCCATTGAGCTCCAAGAAGACCTATCCTTGGTTGAGGAACCGTCTGAATCTTGGATCGTAAAGAACAAATCTTACGGACAAAGAACATTCCCTTAGTACTCGTGAAGTGGCGGAACCATTCTTCAGAGGAAGCCACATGGGAGCGTGAAGTGGAGATTCGCGAGCAATTTTCATAACTTTTCGAGTGAAGGTATATTGTAAACTATAGTTATGTAAGAAAACCATACGTACCTTTAAATTCTTGAATTTGCTTCTAAAAAAAAAAAAAAAAGGAGAATTTCTTCAAATTCTTCAATGTTAAATTGGTTCATAACATCGATGCTTTACATATATATCTATAACGATCACACAATAAAATCTTAAATGTCATATTTATTCATTCTGGTTAGAACCGTATGTCTGTTGGAACCCGTGTCGGCAGTTAGAATATGTTACCGTGCACGTGATCATGCTTTTGAATAAGTGTTCGATTCGACATCCAAATTTCGCTCAAATAATTACCAAAAGGGTGAGGTAGGTGTGTGCTAGGTTTGTGTCATGGTGAAGTATATTTCAGCACGTGACACTTGGGAAGGTATGCATCCATGTACGGATGCAATCCTCTATGGCAGTATGGGATGCCACACGCAGTACATCCAGGTTACTACGGATCCCGACCCTTGAAAGCGTGCTTGGTGAAGCCTACCGCATCGCGACCAAAGTTCTTTGACTTTAGACTATTTCGATTTTGCTTTATACTGGTGTTAGGATAAGGACTTACCGCAGTTCGGTTTAGCTATCCGTATATTTTCGAGGACGAAAATTCCTAAGGAGGGTAGAATGTAAAGACCCGTATTTTGAACCCGAGTTAGACTGACCCTGTGTGTGTATTCGGCTCGGCAACCGACGTCACCATTTGTTTTGGATTTTTATCTAGATGTGATTGTGCGGACAGATTTTAATTTAGAGCCCATTTGGACCCTAGTGCGAAAGTTGTGCACCGACCTCGGTGTAGCCGCTCAACACCGGACTTGAGTTTTAAAATTAGAAGTGTATAATACATAAGATGTGTGTGTGTGTTTTACTTTGTGAGCAATCCTATTATAAGAAGGAATTGCATTCCCGTGTTATACTAGGTTTTGTTAAGAGAGGATAGTTACCCAACCGTGTGAAACTCCTTCTTCTCTCTTCTTCAATCATCGTAGGAGATCGGTTTAGAAAACCTCCTTCTCTAGAACTCTCTTTGTTGAAAACACTTAAACCTTAGAAAGAACTTGAATCAACCTTGGATTCGTAGTTGGCTATTGGGAGAGGTTGAGATCATTGGGGGCGTGTTGGAGTTGTCTCTGTGAACTCGTGGGATCGATCGCGACGCGAATCGTTGAGGAAACCCGTCGGTTTTTATCATCGCTCGAGCAAGGTATCACCGAACTCCAACATTGCCTTAGTATTTTAGTCATAACTTTTTATTTCGAACTCTGATTAAGACGATTCTTTTTGCGTTGGAAAGCTAATAGAAAAATCTACAACTTTCATGTTTTGCCCAACTCATGAATCAATCGTCTTGATGGTTAAACAAATATGAGAATGTTACGTCAAATCGCTCGAGCGAGCTATTATCATCGCTCGAGCGAGGTATCACCGAACTCCGACATTACCTTAGTATTTTAGTCATAACATTTTATCCCGAACTCCGATTAAGACGATTCTTTTTGCGTTGGAAAGCTAATAGAAACATATACAACTTTCATGTTTTGACTAACTCATGAATCAATCTTCTGGATAGTCAAAAAAATATAAGAATGTTACATCAAATCGCTCGAGCGAGCTATTATCATCGCTCGAGCGAGGTATCACCGAACTTCGACATTGCCTTAGTATTTTAGTCATAACTTTTTATCTCGAACTCCGATTGAGACGATTCTTTTTGCGTTGGAAAGCTAATATAAAACTCTACAACTTTCATGTTTTGACCAACACATGAATCAATCGTCTTGATAGTCAAACAAATATGAGAATGTTACATCAAATTCTAGGATTGGCGCAACTTGCCTGTTTTGACTTGTTTTTGAGGAAACGCTTAAATAGGTCTATATTATTAGTAATTAGAGTTTATTTTAATGCATGAATATATATTGTGATGTAGATTGAGGGCGAGAGGCCATCAATAGGACCTTGCTTGACTTCGCATAACTCCGAGTTTTAGGTAGGAGAATCTCATCTTTACAGTATTTTATTTTAATTCGCATGGTTATTTTGAATTAAAATCTTTAAACTTGCATATGCCATTGAAATCACATCTGTAAACTGAAATTGATATGAATGACTGAAAATCTAAATCTACTCAATCTCAAACTCGAATCGCTTAAGCTCAAAAATCAAATCAAGAACCTGAACTATGTATAAGAGACTTGCATCTGATTTATATTAGTATCTGCATTTGTTTTATGATTGACCTGAACGACCCCTCAAAAATTCCTGAATAATTTCCTGGCACAAGTTTCCCTCATTTCGCAGGGGCTTGTTGCATCCTGAAAAAGGGTTCATGAACGACGATGGTAGGTAGGGGTTCCCATCGGCTATATTCCTGCTCTCGAGATATAGTTTACCCGGGAGGTATTTTAAGTTGAGGATTAAGTCATGAATTACTGAACTTTGCATATAGAAGTTAGAGAAACTAAGACACTGAAACACTGTATCTGTTCTTGAAACTGTTTTCACACATTTAGAAATAAATCTTACATATGATTTCCGCACCTAAATTCAGTTTATTATCTGCTTATATGTTTGACAAGCTATATTCCGTTATTTGTTTTGAAACCATGTTAGTTAAAGTAAAATGCCGTAGATGTCTTTCTTCTACTGAGCTTTGTTGGTTAACTCACTCCGACTATACGTCATAGGTTCAGGTATTGACGTGGCTATTCAGGGCTGTGAGACTGATCCTGACTACGTGCCTGAGGAAGAGCTTGAGGTTCCTCCTGAGGAGTTTTTCCCAGTATAGAACTTACTAATTTTCTTATTTGTGGTGAGAGTTAGACTTGAATTTGTGGGCCCATTTTAGTTGGATACCATAGTTTTATATTTGACGTTGATTTCTGTTATGAGCCATGTTTCGATGATGGTCGGCCATCATCGATGGTTCTTTACTTTTAATTGCTTCCGCATTTATTTTAGCTATGGATATTTATTGCGCTTTACTCTGATATGTGCCCTGTTTGTCCGGCTTATCGTTTATTCGAAAGGTTGGCGAACCGGCCTTTCCTATACCTGAGGGATTGGAAAAGTCGGGTCGTCACACCCTCTCCCTCCAGCACGACACACATAGAGCCTCTCTCCCTCTCTCAATCTCCCCTCCAGCACGACACACATAGATCCTCTCTCTCTCTCTCTCCATTCTGTGAGGCGGGCGACTGCGAGTTACAACGACGCTACTCTCCATTCTATCATGGGATAAGCTTTGTTAGAAGAAAGCACAATGAAGAAACAATGCATGTTGTAGGTATGTTGAAGGTGGGATGGGCTCAGTATCCTTGGCAATAAGTAATGCAGCTAGTGAGCCAGGGCTCACATTGTGACAAATGTAGAGGTACTTTTGCTATCAATTTCCTATATCTTATCAATTGATATTGAAAATCCTAAAGGAGTTTCTTATACGCTTTCTATATGTCCACATTACACTTGTGGTTCTTGATGTTGGACTCCATTATGTTTATCTTTTTGTGTCTTAAATCCAGTAGTTTGCAATCCATTATCGATCTCAGCAAAACATGGACTCGCTGAAATTTCACATTCGGGTCTTAATTTTTTTTATGGACCTCGACCTTATGTCATCTCATTTATGCCCTATTATTGGCGGGCTATGCAGGTTTCTCACAAACTCTTTAACATATTATATACATTTACATTGCATATATACATAATATTTACATATTTTATACATTTATACATGTTATGTTAGTCCTACATGATAGGTTTGCATGAATGTACATCAAGTGTTTGATATGAGGCATGATTGAGATTTCATTTTAATGCACATAATGTGTTTGATGTTTGATGTAGAAGAAGGAATGTGTATGTTTGAAGAAGTGCTTGATTGGTTATTTTATTTCCAAGATTGTTTTTATCAGATTTCATTGAATTGCTATGATATCTTTTTTTCCAAGGGTAATGATTATTTTCATGATAGTCTTGAGATTTTCATGTAAATGGGTTGATTTGCAGAGTACATAATGTGCTCTTCACTCTATTACGTCATTCCTCTCTTTACAGCCTCATGGTTCTATATACCTAAAATTATATTTACTGATTTCATGATACACTTGTTTTGGATTCTCTAATTGTTATGTTATTATGTAATATCAAGCAGCACATGATGCTTTCATGGAAACTAGTGAAGCCCTAAGCACACTTTTTGCTTCTCTTATGAAGATAGCAAGTGACATAAGATTTTTGGGAAGCTACCTTGGCTGTTTATAGTGCATCGTTTTTCAAAGCCTGTCTGGTGTGCGTGTGTGTGTGTGTGTGTGTGTGTATACCCCTGTCTGGTGTGTGTGTGTGTGTGTGTATATACCCCTGTCTGGTGTGTGTGTGTGTGTGTGTGTGTGTGTGTGTGTGTGTGTGTGTGTATCTATCTATCTATCTATCTACCTACCTATCTATCTATCTATCTATCTATCTATCTATATATATATATATATGTCATTTTAATCCAGCTTTAGCAATTTTATCTAGCTTCTATATCATAAGCATTCATTTCTTTTTCTTGCTGAAATTGATGTGTGAGCAATTTTGCACAAAACTGGTTAATATAATGCAGTTCTTATGAGCTTCATTATTGCCCAAAACTTGTTAATATAACATCCACATCTGTTCTATTGTTCAGCCACACCAAGCTGGGCCTGCTTATTTTCCTGTTGTAGCTATTCTATCTCTCGGATCACCTGTTGTAATGAATTTCATTTCTCGTCCGTGAATGAGAGATTGCACAAACACAACGGGAAATGATGTTATTGATTCAATTTCTGATAGAAAAGTAGTAGAAATTGAGACCAATGTAGGTTCGGAGGAGCCGATTTCTAGAAAAGTAGATTGTCATGATCCTTTCTCTGCTCTATTGATGCCCTGCAATTTATTGATATTCAAAGATCCAGTAGATTGCTATGATCCTTTCTCTGTTCTATTGATGCCTTGTAGTTTATTGATATTCAACAATTCAGCATACTCAGGTATGGGATTTTTTATTTGATGCTTCTTTTTGTAAGAAATCAGACCATTTTTCCAAATTGCGAAAGTTCATCATGGGCTTTTGAATTTCAGATTATTTGCATGGAATACAAGATTCCAACGTACAACGATTTGATCAGGTAAGATAGATCATCATGTTAAATGAACTTTATTCATTCTTTTTTTAATCCAATCTAGTGTTCATTGAGCTTCAAAGTAATAAGTTCTGCATACTATTAAGATTTTTATGCTCATTTTTATGAAGATTAATACTTTAGTAACTTTTTTTGTTATCTTTTACTCCTGTTTCAGCCAATGAACGTTTTGGAAGCTTTAAAACATTAGGAAAACTTCGGGACTTGGAGAATGCCTTAAAAGGTGTTGAATAGTGTAAGAGCATCCGTAGAACCACTACCAGAGTCTCATTAACATGTCGCATAGTGTTAAAAGTTTACAAGAATCTCTTCAAGTTTTATAACCATTGATTTTAAGTCGAATAGTCACAGTTTAAATTCCCACTTTTAAGCAAAGTATTTATTTAATGTACTAGTATATTGTCAATACAATTGATATACATTGGCTAATGTTCTTTTTCTTCTTCTCTTCTGTCATCTTGATTCATTATAAAGCATTCAAAGGTTCGTGGTGCTTATTGCTTGGGAATCTTTCAGAACGGAAAAGACCCAACAACTCTTTTGGGAGGTATGGTGATGATTATTTCATAGTGCACCATACACGGCAATAGTTATTGTCATATGCATGCTGGATGACATCCACTACATCATGGCTCGAAATTTGGCTAGTTGATACTTACCCATATTAGTAAGTATCAACCAATAACCTACCATATCGGCTGATACTGCAGGGTATCAGTTTTCTCGGCTGATTTTTCTGGTTGTTTTTTTGAAAAAATTATGTATTGACTATTTGATACATATCTATATCAGTCTAAAGAGTAACTGATATAACTCATGATACTGAGTTTCGAAACCTTGCTCGTTCAATATATGATAATGACTTTTTTTGCCTTTTTTTGTATTTTATTTTTCCTGTCATGTCGTACTGGCATAATTCAAGTTTTTTCTTAGTGAGTATCTCTTATTTTTCCAACAAGAATCATTGTCCGCAATACACTTTAACTTATGACCGTGAGAATGAAAAGATGGGTGTTGGAAAACTAATTGTTCTGAATTATGGGAGAGACTGCATATACTTGGAGCACTTTCACCAACACCTTCAGCTTCCTATAGCAGGAACTCAACTATTAGCATGATGCCTAGCTTGCCTCCTAGTAAATAGCAACACTCTATATTGCTAGGTTTAGTGAGCTGCAAGCCTACAAATGATCTTTAAACTATGCAGCTAATCTATGAGGCTGAAACATGAACAAGTCATTGTAAATTTCTGTGTAAAGTTGATACAGAAATTGGGTTTGGCAGATCTTTGTACATCCAATCTTCTATCGTTAATATGCATTTGAAGTTATGGATGCTTTAGGGCGACAGTTCTTTGTTCTTTTTATTTATTTATTTATTTTTTAAATAAGTCCAAACTCAATTTTTTCCAGCAATCATCATTGGTTGTCTAAATTGCTCTAATCTATACGCTACAGAACGTTTGCATAACATGCGAACCATGTACTGACTTCTCGACTTATATTATACTTCTTTGGTCTTACGCTAATAAATAATTGGAGAATCGCTTGATAACTTCCACTTCTTTGACCTTTACTGGTATAACTTTCCTTTGGATATCTTCCTCTCTTTTTGAGGAATAGTTGACAGTTATAAACTTTTTAATGCTAAATTTCATAAATCTACGACTTATTGACTGAAATTTTAACTTATCGTATTATCATTTGGATCACGCTCCTAGATGGGATCTTCTTACAGTTATGCTCTTCAAGCTGTTGTACAAGAGACATTAGTTGTATGGTGTTCTCTGATTTCTAGACTGGGTGTTTGGGCTTGAAAAGTTGAACTGGAAGATCTATGTTTTGCTATTCTTCAAGTCTGGACACTAATACTTTCTGAAATTGAGTTACTGAGCATATGTAGATTAGCATATATAAAGGAAGCCAAAGCATTGTAACTTGTATTATATTCAAGCTGATGAAAATGGTATCTTTCAGAATTGACAGATGAAACTTTTGCTATTCTATAGGCTTTCTCCTTGTAATGTTTTTTGTATATGCTCTTCAACTATCAATGTAATTCAAATATTAATTTCCCTCATGCAGCCTCATACTTTTTTCTGATTACGAGCTGAGATGGCTTCCATGTGGAACCCTAGCAACATGACAAGAAATTTGAGAAGGATACACGCAAAAGCTGATTTGCTTATACCCTCATATGAAAATAATGTTATGCTGAATTTTGAAGGTTCTCTGCCAACTAATGAGAATATATAAACCATGAAGGTGAGGACTCTGTTAAGCCAATTATTTTCATACCCTCATATGAAAATAATGCCATGGGAGCCAGGTATGCAGCAATCCTCTTCATTTGGAATTACTAATGCAACTGATGTTCAACCTGTGGTGTCTGTTGAAAGGTTTGTTTCATACCGAGAGAGAGCAATGAGGATGTACTTAGCTCTACCATTTGCATTTGCCCAGGTCTGGATTTTCCATTACGTTATTTTAAATTTGTACCAAACCCACTTCCTCCATGTTGTAAAAATTCTTTTCTTTTTTGGTAAACAGGTTGCTATCGAGTTCCCTTACGTGATTATACAGGCATTAATTTACGGCATAATGTTCTATGCTATGGCTTCATTTGAATGGGCAACAATGAACTTCATCTGGTACATATTCTTTATATACTTCACTTTGTTGTACTTCACATTCTTCAGCATGATGACAACTTCCATCACACCCAATCATAATGTGGTGTCGATCATTGCTGCGCCCTTTTATACATTGTGGAATCTCTTCTCTGGATTTATGATTCCTCACAAGGTAATGAACTAGGGTAGTTCTGCTCCTTTGTCTAATAAAGCATCAGTAGTGAGGTTGTTCTTGTTTGGATTTATAATTCTCTAATCTTGCAACATAGTCATAGATCAAAATCTTGAACTATACCGAGATGTATCGGGCGATATAATCTTAGTCATTAGAGGCGCCTCAGAAAAGTGTAATGTCTCGGATATTACCTGGTGCATATTCTATATATTCTTTTTTTGGATAAATAGAACATATTCTATGTAGTATAATCTATTATTAGTACCTGAGACGATTCTTGATACCAAAAATGATTAAGTTGATCATTAAACCTTACTATCATTCTGAGCTTACTAGGACCTTGAATTTTATTTCCACAATCTTGATGTACTGTTATATAATCTCCTGGATAAAATCCTTGTTAAGATGTTTACTGTAGTGTATTTTTGTAGTATCTAGGGTTATTAGCCTAGTTTTGGTGGTGATGCCTATTTTTTAAAATGATCTATGCAAAGCTTTCTTGCTCCACATGACACCTAAAACATGTTTTCAGTGCCTCATGGAGCTCCACAAGGTAATGAACTAGGGTAGTTCTGCTCCTTTGTCTAATAAAGCATCAGTAGTGAGGTTGTTCTTGTTTGGATTTATAATTCTCTAATCTTGCAACATAGTCATAGATCAAAATCTTGAACTATACCGAGATGTATCGGGCGATATAATCTTAGTCATTAGAGGCGCCTCAGAAAAGTGTAATGTCTCGGATATTACCTGGTGCATATTCTACATATTCTTTTTTTGGATAAATAGAACATATTCTATGTAGTATATTCTATTATTGGTACCTGAGACGATTCTTGATACCAAAAATGATTAAGTTGATCATTAAACCTTACTATCATTCTGAGCTTACCAGGACCCTGAATTTTATTTCCACAATCTTGATGTACTGTTATATAATCTCTTGGATAAAATCCCTGTTAAGATGTTTATTGCAGTGTATTTTTGTAGTATCTAGGGTTATTAGCCTAGTTTTGGTGGTGATGCGTATTTTTTAAAATGATCTATGCAAAGCTTTCTTGCTCCACATGACACCTAAAACATGTTTTCAGTGCCTCGTGGAGCTCCACGAGGACCTTGGATTACCGCTCACCGTGCTCCAACTGAACACCTAACCATATATATATACATAAGGTGTTTTGTGAGACAACTACTTATTCCTTTGAATTCTTGGAATTTCTAGTTATGCAATCGGTTAATAGAGTGTTTCAATTGAGCCTTAGGAGGTTTTATGATCTCAAATTTCTTCTTTTTTTCAGTGACTTTTCAAATCTTTTACTGTAAAATGACAGAACTTTTACCTATATATTTATTTTTTAATTTATTTTGATCTGACAATATTGTCCTATAGCCTGTGATTTCTGTTTCAGTAGTTTATTAGATCTTTGACAGTGATTGTTCGAAATACTGATGTTCAACATTGCTTTTACACTATCGTAGGTTCCATCAGAAGGAAGCGATCAAGAGACACTCTTATTATGTATCCTGCACATTGTTTTTGATCATTTACTGACTCTCAAAATGAAGAAGTTTGGTAGAAAGGAATGAATGGAGAAAGTGACCGAGGTGTTTTGTGGGGAATTTAGTCTTTAGTGAATTTACTTAAAAGAAGGAAGAATGGATGAGATATTCAATCAATGGCTTGCTGAGAGCTATAATTGTGCAAGAGTTCTTTTTTCCTACATCTATGTAGAAAATGTATGATTTGGGCATGTGGATCTGCTCCTTTCATTAAATTACAAGAGAAATGGTTGGAATCTTTAATGTTTAATGCCATTGTTTGAAATTGTGTTCATCCAATGGTTAGAATCTTCTAATCATCTTGAGTTGCAGAATATGTTCAGATAAATGATGGGTGGGAAGCTCTGCATTACCAAATACCCTTTTTTCACAAACTGTTGTTTTCATTGATATTTCTGATTTTAAATTAATTTTATTTTTTGTTTATTATATTTTCATTTAGTTGAATGGATTATGCTTTTTTTCCTCCTAGGGTGATCTGTGGTTCATACAATATTTGTAACAGGTAGATTGACTATAATTACAGTAATAAAATGGAAGCTGTGCATTTAAAAAAAAAACCACGGTCCATAGCCGTTGTTTTTGGAGTAAATTAATAATGGTTCATTGGTGTTGTTTACATACACCACTGACTTAGGTTGTAATTTCTGAAGAAAAATAACAAAACTTTTTCTGTTAGGAACAACAGCTAAAAACCGTTGTTATTTGCAATGGACATGAACCATTGTTTATTTGGTAAATAAACAATAGTTTTTGGACATGGTTTAGGAAAACCACTGTGCTATAAACAACAGTTGTTACCACGGCTCATAACCGTTGTTTATGAAAGTTCCAATTAAAGTTCAAGTTTAAATTCAAGTACAAGTTCTACTTCAAGTACAAGTACACGTCAATTTCAAGTTCAAGTTCTAGTTTCAGCACAAGTTCAGGTACAAGTCGATTTCAAGTTCAAGTTCCAGTTCAAGTACAAGTTCAAATTCAAGTACCAGTTTAAGTACAGGTTCAAGCATGTCATTGACTCATTTCTATCAATCAATCAATTCAGGCAATTCATCCAACGAGAAGTCAAGGTCAAGTATTTCAAGTTCTATGACTTGATCCTATGGGAGGATCTCGTCGGTTCATACTTAGACTAAGCGTTACTTTAGTTTAGAGTCCAATAAAGACTTTTCTTTATTGATGTTGATGAAAGAGGTTTGATCATCTCAAATTAATGTTTAAGGCATCGGGGTGCTGATTAGTCACATAATATACGGATTTATCACCCTTAACTTAGTGATGCTAGGACTTAGTTTGTTACTAACAAGATAATGATGTACATATATGAAAGATAATCAGTAAAGGAGAGCCAAAGTGTTAATCTTTGTCAAAATGAACTCAAAAGAGCAATAAAAGACGATTGAGCGTAAAAAGACAATTCACCGCCTACTGAAGGATAAGAAAATAGTGTTTTACGATTTTGCAAGATGATTTTGTGCTGTTACTAAAGAACACTATGGAAAATCATAATTTATAATTTTTCAGCTAAAGCGATACAGAAGAAAAGCGATGAATCGAAATTCAGAGAATTGTCCAGAGAGGAAGCTATGAAAGAAAGTAAATCGTGATCTACAATTTTCCATAAAAAAGAAAAAAAAATAATCGTGATTTACAATTGTATTAATAGAAGCTTTCCTACTGTAACCACTAATGCTGATCACGTGCGATCTACACCGCATTGCACAGAATTAGAAGAACTCTTGAATTAAAAGTCTCGCTGATCACAGATCTGGGAGATTGACGAAGAAGAATCTTAAGAGGACTTTGCTGCTAAAATAAAAGAACAATCCAGAAGCGCATCAATAGAATAGGAAGCAAGGAATTATAAGATTAGAAGTAGAGTTATATTAGGATAGTTTTATTTCTTTTATTAGAATTAGGAGTTTATAAACCGACCCTTTATGATCTATAAATAAGAGGGCTTGGTATAGGAATAGATATCGAAGAATTTCACAGCATCAATTGACAACTGAGGTCTATATTTTCTCTCGATAAAAAATTATTTAAGATTTATAAAGTAACATCGTCCACAGTTCTCTAAGGTCTTGGCTGACAACCAAGGCTGAGGAAGCTGAAAGATCAACTCTTTGGATGTATCTACTATTTACTTTCTAGTTTAGATTCCCTGCTTTATAAACATCTTTATATTTTAATTTGAATTGATGACTCAAGTTGAGGTTTGCAGATTAGTGTAATGGTTTTTACTTTTCCAACTATAGTTTTCTAGAATTTGATTAACACCCAAGTTTTAGGAGATTATTGATTAGATTAAATTTGTATTGATAGGATTCTAATTTTGATTGACAACCCACACTAGGATACTTGAGATATAGTGTAACAGTACTGTTTAATTTCATAAATATCTGATAGCAGAAGATTGTGATTGACGACCATAATCTAAAGTTTTAAGATTAGGATTTATTTTTTGCAATTAGATTAATAAATAATTCTTTATTCATATTTCTCCAATAGTTTAGGATCTTCAAAGATAAGTATAAGTGTAAAGACCCAAAAATTTGATTTCCAAACCATCCGACTTGAAATGTGTGCCTGACAAGTCACGCAGTTCAAGGAAATAAACTTGACTTGATAAGTGAAATAAGAATGAGAACTAGAGGTGCAATGACCATTAGATGAGATGATATACGCTAAGGTGTGGTGTATAGGTGTAACACCCAACCTTAGACCTTAAGTATAAAAGTTAAGCTTAGAAGGAAAATTCATTCCTTGCTTTATTGCTTGAGACCTAACTGGTAAAGAAGATAAGAGGAGAGGAAGACAACTCTAGAGTATGTGTGTTGAATTGATAACGAGGAGATCGATTTGTAAAACCCTTGATGCATGGAAAAAGGAGAGCAAAGGATTCGAACATTTGACCATTGAAGTACAGATATGGAAATTGGTAAGTAAATTAGGTTTTTGGAGTATGTGAAATTGTGATGGGTTAACGGGATAGTAAATGCCTTAGAAGAGTTGAATTAATGTGTGAGTGTGTGGGGTGATTGGGCAATAAATGCCCTAAAAGTGGTAATAAATACGATGGGTTTTGGGAAAGAACAAAACTAAGAAGAAAAAACTCGAAGGGATGGGTTTCTAACAAAATCGATCAATCAAAATAAGAATCAATCTATCGATTTTGTTAGAAAATGGTTATATAAATAGAACAGAGACTTATGTTTTTAGAAGGGGAAACCGATCGATCGAATGGGATTTCGATCGATCGATTTGGGTCTCAGGCGGTTTGAGTGGCTTCTGTGCACAACCTCACTAGGCTGGTTGGTGATCTCGAGATGATGCTCACCAGGTTGTGTGGTGACCTCGTGAGGATGCTTGCTAGGTTGCTCGTGAGCTCGCGAAGATGAAGTGTGAAGTGAGGTTGGTTTTTGAGTGAACCGATCGATTGATTAGAGAATCGATCAATCGATCGACTTGTGAAACTGATCGATCGGTTTTGAAAACCGATCGATCGAGTGTGAAACAACTTATACAAATAGAGAATTGTATTTTTTGAAGGAAACCGACCGATCAAAATATATTTCGATCGATCAATATTCAAAACCAATCGATTGGATTTGGATTATCGATCGATTTGGTATGATTCTGGCAATTGTCAATTTTGAGGAAAAGGACTTTTAAGATCTCTTTCACTTCTTCAGTTTGACATGTAAGACATATGTTGATGTGTTCTAGGTTTAGACTGTGAACGTGTGATGTGAAGGTACCATCGTGAAGAGCAGACTTCGTGTGGATTGCGTGTGAGGTAGGGAAAATTCTATAGCATGTACCTTGTCACGATAAGCATATGAATTATGATGTGATAAGTGTGTGCGTGACATGCATGTGCGTATGAGTCTAAATTCTTCAATCCAAACCTAGCTATAAATTATCACAATACACAGTAATGAACTATAAGTTATCCTTGAACATTGATTTAAGGTTTGAATGCGAATACCCGACCGACACAGTGGGATATTTGTGACCAGTACAACGGGATATCCATACAAATTTATGTGTTGTATGGACCGAGAATGGTCAATGTGAGTCAAGTGACCCTGGTAACGAAGTTCAGGGCTTGACATCGTGAAATAGTTCATTGAACAACGGTGGTGGGTATTCCACCGGTATAATATTGCGACTCTCGAAGCTATATATGCTCGGGAGAGGAATTAAGTTATCAATTTATTTTTTCTTTGTGTGAGATGTGAAAGCTTTATAAACCATGTGTTAACTTCAGAATGCGCATATGATTCATTTTCCTTTGATCTAAATGCTTTTCCATGTGCTTTCCAATTAATTCAATTTCAGTCATGAGATATATGTGTAATGTGATTCAAATGCATGCTATAGATGTTTTCTCTATTGAGCTTGGATGAAGCTCACCCTTCGACTATACGTCACAGGTTCAAGTAAAGACGCCGGTATCGGGAATATTAATTTGGAGGACTCCGAGTACGTTCTGAGGGAGGAGTCAAAGCCTCCGCCTGAGGAGTTCTTCCAGCCGAGATAGTGCTTGTAATTAAATCACATTATTATTTTGTAAACCATATTTCGATAAGGAACGGCCTTACCGGTGGTTCATTTCGGTTCTTTTGTTGATACGCACTCGTATGGAATTAGAATCGTGATTTTTGGGAGCGCTACTTTGATATTAGAATTGGAGATTTCTTTTGTATTTTTTTTGTGCTTTATTCCGCTTTACGTGTGGATGTACCAAGTGTTCTGTTCGTTGTATTCGGGGTTGGTCTTACAGAGCAACCTGACGGCGCGAGCTTTCGGGGCTGGAATCCGGGCTGTCATAGTTGGTATCAAAGCATAGCTTTAGAAATTTCTGGTTTATCTTGGACATGTGTTATGTGTTTGAGATTTTGTCACCATCTGCTAATGGAACTTTGGTTTCATATTGCAGAAACTATGTCTAATAGAGGTAGAGGATGGCCGAGAGGCAGTCGTAGGTTGAATTTAAGAAGTGGAGATGAGATCCCTACAAGTTCAAATAGAATTCCAATGGGTAATAGAGTGATTCCGAAGACAAGTGTGCTGGAACAAGAGAATCAAGAAAGAAGGCACGAGAGAGAACGAGACCGAGAAGAGAGGCAGAGACTGGCGCTAGCCATGGAGGCCATGGCAACCGCCGTGGCTCAACATACTGCATTGATGGCAGTGAATAATGCCAACAACTACCAACAACAACCTCTGACACCACCTCCTGTGCCACCACAACCATCCGGATTTGTTGAGCTTAGGAGATTGAAGCCTCCTAGCTTTTATGGTCAAATAGATCCGCTAGAGGCGAAAAAATGGTTGAATTAGATAGAGAAGCTCCTGCGTAGACTACCATGTACCGATGACAAGAAGGTTAGTTGGGCTTCATTTCAATTGGAGGGAGATGCCGACCCATGGTAGAAGGCCGTGTTGATGAGAAGAGAGCGAGAAAGGCCAGACGAGCCTTGGTTGTGGAGCGAGTTTGTTGTGATATTCAACAAAGAGTACTTCCCTAGCCAGATTAGAGACCAAATGGCTAAATGGTTTATGACCTTGGAACAAAGGGGAATGACCGTATAGGAATACGGTACGAAGTTCTTTAGACTTTCAAGGTTCGCACCGAAATATGTAGCGACGGATAAGATGAAGGCCAACAAGTTTGAGCATTGGTTAAGACCGAACGTTTGGGATAAAGTAGTCATATTTGAATATGAAACGTATGAAGCGGTTATGGGGAAGGCCATAGTAGCCGACAGGGAGATAGCGGAGATGTATCAAAGACGTGACCAGCAGAACAAAGGAAGGGATAGTCAAGGGAGACAATGGAATTACGAATCGATGAATAAAAAGTCGAGATTTACTGCACCACTTTTGAGACCTCCTACTCAAGCCAATTATATGAGACCACATATGCTTACGCAAGGGAGATCAGTTAGTCAAGAGAGTCCTACTTCCGCTACAGGGGTGTCAGTCACCCAGAGATTTTCGAAGGTTGCATCGCCCAGTCCCACCGAGACTTGTGCTAAGTGTGGCAAGCCTCACAAGATGCCCGAGTGTAGATGTAGTATGGGCGATTGTTTTAAATGTGGGAAAATGGGGCATCTAATCGAGATTGCCCAATATTGAAAAGTGAAGGAACGGTGAATTCGGTTGGACCGCAGAGGCATATGTGACAAACATGGCCTACAATGCAAGGTAGGGCGTACGCGGTCACCGCTAAAGATGCCAACACTAGCCACGAAATCATACAGGGTATAAATAACTTTTTATTAAAGTCATTGAATTCTCCAACTTAGTTTAGATAGAGAAGGTGCATACATAGAGAAGTAGGAATTCTTCTATTACAAAAAAAATTTATATACTACCATCCATGCTAAATTGATTTTATGCTTCAATTTATAGTACGTATATATATAATGTAGGTACACTACAAATATGATAGCCCAGATTTCGGCACCTTGAAACCCGTGCCATCAGCACGACCCTCATGGTCGTGCCCTGATCCTGTACGGCATTGGTATATATACAAGCCGAAAACTACAAGTAAGACACATGCATCTACTCTAAACAAGTTCTCATATAATTAAAATAACAGAAACTCTAGAGACAGTTCTTGTCCCATGCCAATTCATGGGCATAAGAACTGACCCAAACCATTGGTGATAACTGTTCACCCATGACGGTTTGTCAAAAGAAAAAAAAGTATTTAATTACATTCAAAGTAAAGAGGCTTGACATACCAAGCCGTACCTAAATACTCTCCACTCACTCTCAAAGTACGCAATGGGTCTCCTAGAAGAAATCCTCAGGAGGAGGCTCTGACTCTTCTGTGGGCACGTAATCCGAGTCCCTCGGATCAATGTCTCCAAAAGTCTCTGTTGCCGCTAGTGCTGGACCTGCGACGTTTAGTCTAAGGGGTGAGCTACATCCTAGCTCAATAGGGAAACACAGTGAACATATAAATTAAGCTCCAACATGTATGATAAAACAATTTAAAGATACAATTTATTTGATAGAATTGCTGAAAGACAATAGAATAATTGGAAATAAATGACCGATACAATTGTTACTTTGTATGACTTTGTTTATTCTTGTCTTACTGGTATAGTAATGGATTCGGCCTAATCACTTAAATCTTAACTTAAATAGTCCCCGAGCAATATAGCATCGAGCCCCAATGGAATATCCATCATCGTCGTCTAAATAGACACTTGTTATGTGTAAAAATTCAATACTACCCAGGCCCCTTTCTCTTAGGCGGCAGGGTCTATTCTCAATACAACATCCCTGGGATGTGCTATTGTGTACGGTTTGGCCGCCATATCGGTCACGAATATCCTGTCGAGTCAGTCGTGCGTATCCCGTCACGTCGGTGGGGTATTCTAATTAAACCTTAAATAACAGAATATCGAATGTGCTCTACATATAGTTATTCACTGTGATTGTGCTAATTTTATTATATTAGGCCTTATCGTTCTTCTTTTGTTCCACCATTTGGTTTCTTCTACATCCCTGGGACGCTACTGGGTTAATGTATCATTCAGATGCCCGTTGTTACAATTCTACATCCCCTAGGGACTTCATGATTTCTATTTAAAATTTACTCAAGCACACACACGTGTTGGAAACATATTTATATGACTATTCTCTTGAGATACTCTATATGGTTGAAATACTCTACATACATGGTTTTGATGAATTAAAGTACATGTTCTAAGAAATTCCCTACCTAAAGTAAATCCAACGCGCTTCTTTCTCGTAGAGGTTTACGCGTAACAACTCACGTCACACCTACATCGCATGTGACATGAAATTACTCAGAAAGGTCTCTAGAACCCTTGGAAGCACAGCTCTCATAATTTACACTAAAAGAAATGAGAGAACTGGGTAATTCCTCGCGCGAGCGGTCATTTAGCCTCGCTCGAGCGAGCACTTGACCTCACTCGAGCGGTTATAAATTCTCGCTCGAGCGGTCAATATTCATCGCTCGAGCGGTCAATATTCATCGCTTGAGCGGTAATTATTCCTCGCTCGAGCGGTTATAATATAAGGTATCTGGAGCTCTAAGTGATGCCTCGCTCAAGCGAGCTTCTCCTTCACTATGGGTCTTGCTCTAGCGAGTTCAAAACACGAATATGCTAATAATATTCTCTCTGTCCTTGCTCGAGCGAGCCATTTAGACCGCTCGAGCGAGCCACGAAAAGATGTATGTTCCCTATCTGTTCGAGAACTATCACCTTCTTCATGAGAGATTTAATAGTGTCAAGGATCATTCGTCCACTAGTTTAAACTCTACTTAAACATGCGTAAACATCTAAATTCATACCGTACTCGATAGATCTCCTATAGTTTGATCCAAGCTTTGTCTAATCGTGAAGATTTTCAAGGTTTTCTATTGTTTACACCAACGAACCTCTCCTCTTTAGCAACCCTTCTCTTCTCTCTCTCTATTTTACCTTCTCTCTAACTATGCTAATTTAGGTTACGTAGGAGAGACTCTCCTCCCCACTTTCACTTATATAGTGAAAGCTAGAAAATTTCACATATACATGCATAGTGTGTATATGTAGTTTTTGGTTTCCCTGTGAATCGCAAATACATGTGCATAATATATGGTACACGTGCATGGTATGTGATGTGCACGGATCCCAAAAATCTGGGGTTATGACATTCACTCCACCTTATAAAATTTTCGTCCTTGAAAATTGTCGCCACACTAGGAATCAAATACGACTATATAATCTTCGAACAGACCTTCGTAGTAACACACTCAAGCAATCAAAATCACATAAACAAATTTATGGTCCAATGACCCGAGATCACACCTGCATGAGGAATTTTTAAAACAGCACATAATAAGAAGGCACTCGTATTAAGCATCCTCATTATCATAGAACTCTCTTAACGTCTATTTTCACAAGCAGAATGACATCCATTCCACTTCAATATACGAGGACCTGCACAAGGATTTATGTACAACTACACATTTAATCTTAATTTATGCATATCTATATGAAGTCACTATTATGTCCGCCCTAGATTTTGTGACAATCATGTAACGATTGTTTCAAACAAAATTTTTCACCTTAAAATTAGAACATTACATTGAAAATCACAAAATTTTAAATGATAGATGGTGGCCTAGTCGTCACTTTGCTCATAATCCTCGTCATCGTCCTCATCATCATCACCAAACTCCTCCCTGGCGGTAGTGGCCCCCGCTGTAGTGATCCTCGTAGTAGGGCCGGAGCTAGATGTGCCAAAAATAGCACCTCGCACCACATCGATGCGCTCCCTGTATGTCTGTGGGTACGCATGGCCCATGAGGTCTATGAGGAGCACCTCCTAGAACCCCTGATGTAATCTTATCTCCCACCCTTGCTGGAGGATCTCTCGCATCATACCGCTGTCGGTGCTAGGTAGGGGCTGTGAAGATGAAGTAGAGGCGGTCCGGTCTGCGGTGTTTCTTGTCTTTTATTCACACTATTTTAGAGGCTCTTTAAATTTCAGCTTAGGTCTTGGGCGAGGAATGGCATGATGTTGTCGGGGAGCACAAGTTCATCCGTCTTGATTTGAAATCCCTCCTTCCCATTTCGTGACTCGAGGAGTCAGGAAATCAAACGTGCATAGGGTAGTAAGTTGATCGGTGGAGGAATAGCACCCCTTAGGTTTCTTTTGTGGGCATGCGCCATGCCCTTGATGACCACCATCGGAGCGCTAAACCACCTATTGTGAAAAGCGAAGTGTAGAGCCCGCAAAATCGTCTCACGGCGCTCTTGGTCATGACTAGTCGGGAGTAAATGTTTCTTAAATATAATATCTAGAAACCACATGTGTGGCGGTAATTGGGATCGGGTGATCGATTGGCCTGATGCGGTTGCGCCGCCGGTAATGTCGGCGATAAAGGTCGGGAAACCTACGTTCCCAGAAAATGGTGGTAGAGACAGGGGGTTTGGTGTGTATGTGTCTGGGCACTGCATAACGGAGGAGACATCGGCAATGCCAAAAATAAGTTCTCTCCTGTCAATTGTGACGAGGATAGAGTCCTCACTCACGTTGGTCTTGAGTGTTTGGTAGAATAACTTTACGAGCCTCGGATAGTATCGAGCTCCAAAAGGGGTCAACACTGTTATTAGATGGTTGTTTGTAAGGAAATCCGAAGTCCATTGGGTGGACGTCGGACCCCAAAACAAGAGGGAGGATCTCCCATTCATTTTCAAAAACTTTCGATCCCCACCATTCATTTAATTGGATTGGGGTAGGAGGTGTGGATGGGTGTGGTTGTGGTGTCTGTGGCGCTTGATTACGCGATGATGGCGATCGAATCGCCACCCGTTTCCTAGGTTGGGTGTTAGGGCTTTGGGATGCCATTGATATTTAAGAAGAGTTTATAATTGAAAAAAATAGGAATAGTGAAGATTTCACCTTTTAGAACATTTTTGACGGATCAGATCATTCGAATTCGGCTTGAATCGAATGTAAAAGCTTGGAGATTAACAAAAAAAACCCTAACTCTTCGATCTGAAGTCCTTCGCGTGAAGATGAAATAATGGAATAGAAATCCACCCATATATATAATCTGACCTCGCTCGAGCGGTTATAAATTCTCGCTCGAGCGGTCAAATTTATCGCTCGAGCAAGTGAAATTTATGATTTTATGTGGCCCGCACGAGCGAGCATAAGTGGTCGCTCGAGCGAGCCTAGAACCGTTTTTCTGGTGTTCTTTTGCTCGTTTTTTGTCCATAGTCTTCACCACTAGTTTCCTATGTGGTGTATCAAGAATTTTCACACAAAAGTTGGTTCTATCAAAATTTGGAGTTAATATACTAAAGTTTCAATAAAAATTCAATCATTCATTAAAAAAAAAATAAAAAAAAATAGAGACTTTCATACTACCAACCATTACATATTATTATTTTGAATAGGACTAATTAGTTGGCAATTTTGAACAAGTTGGGATATTGTTCTCTGACATCTGCCTCACGTTCTCACGTTGCTTCCTCGACCGGGTGATTCTTCCATCGGACAAGCACTAAGGGAATAACTTTGGTGCGTAGCACTTGTTCTTTGCTATCCAATATATCCACCGGTTCTTCTATCATGCTCATATCCTCGTGCATCTCCAATGGTTGACCTTATAGAATGTGGGAAGGGTCACCCACATACTTTCTGAGCATAGAAATGTAGAAAATATTATGTACTCGATCGAACACTAGTGGTAATCCAATGCGATATGCGACTTCTCCCACCCGACCTAGAATTTCGAAGGGTCCAAGATAACGGGGACTTAGCTTCCCTCTCTTTCCAAATCTCATCACGCCTTTCATAGGCGACACCTTCACAAACACGTGTTCACCCACCTTATAGTTCACACTGGTTCGCTTGATATCGGTGTAGCTTTTCTGTCTGCTTTGAGCTGTCTTTAGTCTTTCTCTGATCATGCGGACAATAGCGGCGTTATCTTCAAGCAACTCAGGTCCTAAAACAAATTTTTCACCTGTTTCCTCCCAATTGATTGGCGATTTACATCGCCTTCCGTACAAGGCTTCATACGGTGCCATTCCAATGCTTGTCTGGAAACTGTTGTTGTACGCAAACTCGATCAACGGTAGGTGCTGATCCCTTGATCCTTGCAGTTCTAACATACACGTTCTGAGCATGTCTTCTATTACTTGATTTACTCGCTCTATTTGCCCATTTGTTTAGGGATGGAAAGCTGAACTGAAGTTCAGTCAGGTTCCCATTCCTTCTTGAAATTTCTTCCAAAATTTTGACATGTATAGTGGGTCACGATTTGAAATGATACTGCTTGGGATTCCATGTAGGCGTACTATCTCCTTCATATATTATTCTGCGAGTTTTCCTACCGTGTACATCGTGTTGTAAGGTAGGAAGTGTGCTGACTTGGTCAGTCGGTCTACGATTACCCAAATGGCATTAAATCTCCTTGTAGTGCGTGGTAGTCCAACGATGAAGTCCATAGAGATCGATTCCCATTTCCACTCTGGTATTGGCAGAGGTTGTAATAATCTCGCAGGGTGTCTGTGATCAATTTTTACTTGCTGACACGTCAAACACCGTGAGACGTACTCTACCATGTCTTGCTTCAGACCTCTCCACCAGTAATTCCTTTTTAAATCTTGGTACATCTTTGTGCTACCGGGGTGGATAGAGTAATTTGATTTGTGAGTCTCATAAAGAATGATTCTTCGCAGATCGACATTATTAGGAATGCAAAGTCGACCCTTGAACAATAAGGAACCATCCTCCCTGATTGAGAATTCTGATCTGATGCCTTTCGTTACGTCCTGATGGATCTTGATTAGTACTGGGTCTTCCATCTGTAGTTCTCTTATGTGTTCGAATATCACCAATTTCACTGATATGTTGGCCAAAAAGGCTCCTGTAGCTTGCGACTTGATGTCTGCACCATATAGTGTCAGATCTTCAAGTAACTTCCATCGGTGCCTTCCCAAAATTAAACTAGCTAACTGCGCTGAATTCTTCCGACTCAAGGCATCGGCTACTACATTAGCTTTGCCTGGATGGTACTGTATGGAACAGTCATAGTCCTTGAGGAATTCCATCCATCTACGCTACCTCATGTTAAGTTCCTTTTGTGTAAATAAGTATCTGAGGCTCTTACGGTCGGTGAAGATTTCAAACGTTTCTCCGTATAAATAATGTCGTCAAATCTTGAACACAAATATGGCCACTGCTAGTTTCAGATCATGCGTCGGATAGTTCTTCTCATGCTCATTCAACTATCTTGACCCGTAAGCTATCACCTTTTTGTGTTGGTTGAGCACGCAACCCAAACCGTTATATGAAGCATCACTGTAGACCGTGAATCCTCCACTGCCTGAAGGAATGGCAATACTGGAGCTAAAGTGAGTCTCTTCTTGAGTTCTTAAAAATTCTTCTCACACGCTTCACTCCACTCAAATCTTGAATCCTTTCTCGTAAGCCTCGTAAGAGGTCTCGATATCTTTGAAAACCTCTCTACGAAACGTTGATAATAACCTGCTAGTCAAGGAAACTTCAAACATCGGTCACGGTCTTTGGTTGCTCCCAGTTCACTACTGCCTCGATCTTAATAGGATCTACTGTGACACCATGCTTTGAGATGACATGTCCCTAAAAGCTGACCTCTTCTAACCAAAATTCACATTTGCTGAGTTCGGCGTACAATTGGTGTTCACGTAAAGTTTGTAGAGCGACTCGTAGGTGTTCTTCATGCTCCACCTTCGATTTAGAGTAAATCAGGATGTCGTCAACAAACACGACGACGCAGGAGTTCAAGTGTGGTTTAAACACCCGATTCATTAAATTCATAAACGACGCCTGTGTGTTTGTCAACCCGAACAGCATCACTAAAAATTCATAGTGTCCATACCGTGTTCTGAATGCCATTTTCTGAATGTCCTCAGCCTTGACTCTCAACTGATGGTATCCAGATCTCATATCGATCTTGGAAAAGTACTTCGCTCCTTGCAACTGATCGAACAAGTCATCTATTCTTGACAAAGGGTATCGATTCTTCACAGTGAGTTTGTTCAATTATCGATAGTCAATGCACAATCACATCGACCCATCTTTTTTTTTCACAAACAAAACTGGTGCTCCCCATGGAGACACGCTTGGTCTTATAAACCCTTTATCCATGAGCTCTTGCAACTGCTCTTTCAACTCCTTCAACTCAGCAGGAGCCATCCTGTATGGTGCTTTTGAAATAAGCTCCGTTCCTGGTGCTAAGTTGATAGCGAATTCCACTTCTCTCTTTGGAGTTAATCCCGACAATTCTTCTGGAAATACGACTTCGAACTCTCGCACTACTGCTATGTCAAAAATAACATTCTTTTCTTCTTTATCTCCCTTCAGAAATGCCAAATAACCGCTACACCCCTTTCTGATTAAACATTCGGCTCTGACTGCAGAGATGAGTGGCACCTATGTCGATCTCTCTCTTCAAAATCAAAACGATCTCCTCGTGTTAGGTCAGAAAATAACAACCTTGTTCTTGCAATCCACTGTCACACAGTGATGAGACAGCCAATCCATGCCAAGGATCACATCGAATCCTTGCACGTTCAACAATATTAATTGCGCATCTAATTCATAAACAACGCCATCCTGAATACTCACTACTACTGATTTGTAGACTAACTCTATGTCCACTAATTCTCTCGTTGGGATAGACACTGATAACACAAAGTCCTGTGTCTCCGGATCAATCTTCATTTTCTTTGCAAATCTAGGAGTGATAAAGGAGTGGGTAGACCCTGGGTCTATCAACACTCATGCGTCACGTGCTACATAGCATCCTTTTTCATAGACTTGTAAAGTACCTATATCACACACATATACATACATAGTACATACTTTAATTAGAATTTCTAACGTATAAAAATGAGTCTACACGTTGTTCTACTAGTGCACCTTCTTTATCCAAAATTTGTATTAAATTGAAATTCTTTATTTAAAAGGAATCTTACCTTGAATGACGTCATGTACACTCCCTGCTTCTTGGGCGGTAACTGCATAGGCTCTCCCTTGAGCAACTGGTTTCCGTGATTGAATAGGTCGTGGCATGGAAGCTGAGGCCGTCTTCTCCTTAATTGCCTAAGGGCAATCTCTAATCACGTGGCCCATCTTTCCACATTTAAAATAACCTCGCATTCCTTGCCTGCAATCAGCTGTTTTATGGGACTTGCCACACTTGGCACAAGTCTCTCTTGGTGTTGAAGAAGCAGCTCGTGAAAAACCTTGTGTAACTGTGGCTCCAGTGGAAATAGCAAGACCTTCATACCTCATCAGTCTCCCTGACGTCAGCAATGGGAATCTTTGATGGGTAGTCTATTGTGCGGCTCTCCCATACCCTGTCTGGAACGGTTGCCTTTGATTCAGTGCTATGAACCTCGACCTCTTATTCATTGGTTCATAACTCCCAGTCCTGCCTTGATCTATGCTTCCTCTTCCTTGCTGTTCCCTCTGACGGTATCGATTATTGTTTTCTTCTTCGACCACTAATACCTTACTCATGACCTCTCCATAGGTTTTCAACTGAAATGGCGCAACTCCTCCTCGGATGTCTGACTTTAAACCCTGTTGAAACCTCTTCACTTTCATCACATCAGAAATTACGTAGCCTGGAGCGAAACGAACCAGTCTCATAAATTCTACTCTGTACTCTCTTACGGTCATCTTTCCTTGCATTAGTTGTAAAAATTGAGTCTCCATCAGATTTCTCACAACCTCTAAAAAGTACTGCTTATTGAACTCTTCAACAAATTCATCCCATGTTCAGGGCATATCTGGAGTTTCTTGAGCCCTAGTCCGCGAAACAGATTTCCACCAAGGCCCAGCCTCTCCATCTAGCATGTACACTGCCCAACGGACGCTCTCGTCCTCTGTGCATGCCAGTACACTAAATACCTTCTCCATTTCACTCAACCAAATTTTGGCTGCCATGGTGTCTGCCTGCCTTGAAAAGCTAGGAGGTCTCATCCTCCTGAATTCGGTAAATGCTGAAGCTACTGGTAGTGTAGGTCCTACTGGAGGCGTAGGTGTCTGATGTGGCTCCGGGGCGGCATGAGCTACCAAGGATGCTGCCTGTTGTGCCATGGCAGTTGCCATGGTTTCCATAGTATGCATCATCCTCTGACGCTCCTCTCTTTCTTCATTTCTTTCCCTCACTCTATCTTGTTCCCTCTGATCTCGGTCCTGACGGTCTCGATCCGGATTTTTTGCTTGATTTTGGTTCTCTCTGTTAAGACCAAAAAAGTACCACTTTTCACCCCTTAACTTAGCCTTTGATTAAGCCCTTAGCCATCTAATAAATGCTTGTTAAGTGTTTTCTGTAGGTAATAAACAGCAGTACAATAAGGCCATAAATCCTGCTAAGAAGCCTATTTTGGCACCAGAAGTCCCTCAAAAGAATGAGCCATGAATCTAGACCTGAGATAAGCCTCGCGCAGTCCTCGCGAAGTCCCAAGACTCCCCATATATTAGTATAGACCCGTCATCAGATGTTAGGTCTGATCTGGTTATGGAGATTGTAGGCTTATGACTGGACCATTGTAGTCCCACTCAAGCAATGGACAGCTAGATCTAAGGTGGTACTCAATCTCTTGCTGGTTCTATGTGTCTGGGCTATCATGGTCCTATACAGCCTTAGCCCCACACATAGAGCTTTAGAGGTTGAGGTTCCCTATGGATTCCTGAACTTTTAGCATGGATGAAGTAGTGCCTACAATGATTAACTTGTTTTGACTCATCTATGGATTGTGGTTCCCATATGGGATAGTCTGTGACCATTTAAGTGGACAGGTTATAGCCTTAATGGATTGGATCATGGCACAGGGATGAGTTGGATTTTTTCTCCTCTTTGGTGATAATATAGCCATTGGACAGGATTTCTATAACATCAGATCTGAATCTGAGTTACAAAACTCCTCTGATCTAGACTCAATAGCATACTTCTCACCCTTTTATATTTATTTTCCACACTCCATCCATCTTCTCAACCCTTTTTGTAGTTAATTCATTAGGCTACCCTAGGATACTTAGAATAAGTGACCCTAAACTCCCTTCCTTTTAGGACTGCCAGATCTGTAGTCAGATCTGGAGGGACTACTAGAGATGGCTCCCTTGGAGCTATAGATCACCTTTCCCTGTGGGACAAACTCTTATCAAACCTTGCTACAAATGGACCCTGTATCTTACAGGTCTAGGATTTCTCAGTTGTACTGATTCCATCCCCTGTTTTACTTTTTCTTTGATTTTAAATTGCTTTTACCACCAACTAATAAAGTAAGCACAATGAGAATCAGCAACAAGTTTTTGGCGCCACTGTTGGGGACAGATGATCTATTAGTAGACCTTTAGTTTTTGTATTTTTATTATTCTTTGTAGCTGTGAATAATTGATACTGCTGATATAATTTTGAATCTTTCTTGTAGATCTAGATAGCAGCAGAGAAGGACAGTGGATTGCATTTGGAGATTAGCTACCTCTGTTTGCAATTCTCTAACCTATAAAACTCAGTCTAGTTCCTTTAAAAATTCCATAGTAGTTGTTTAGTATAGTTGTAAATTTATGTTTTCTTAAATAGCTGTAAATTTGTTAGATAAATTCTTTGAGTCAAGTGCAATGTGCCTGCAAGGAGTTGTCCCTACTGGTGGTGTGTTTGTATGCTAGGTAGGAGATCTCTTAGTCCTACTTTAGAGCCCTTCAACCCTGAGATAGAAAGGGGTAGAAGACTTGGAAGGAACAAGCACACCACAGTAGAGCCCCCAACTGAATCTGAGACAGTAGTCATGGGTGAAGAACAACCCAGAAATCTCAAGGAGTTGAATGCACCGGATGACTATAACTCTCCATTTAGCATTCAATTCCCTGATGTTCAAGGGAATTATGAGATTAAAACTTCAATCATCCAGATGCTGCCCTCTTTCCATGGGCTTAGCAAGGAGGACTATTATAAGCATATTGACCAATTTTTGGCCTTGTGCACCACATTCAATATCGCTGGTTTGGGACCTGAGGCTACTAGGCTCAGGCTCTTTCCCTTCTCTCTGAAGGATAGGGCTAGTACCTGGTTGGCTACTCTTCCCAACAATGGCATCACTACGTGGAAAGACCTACAGACCAAGTTCCTGACAAAGTTCTTCCCTGAGACCAAAACTAGCCAGTTGAGGAAGGAAATTCTTGCTTTTGCCCAATCCCCAACTGAGGACTTTAATCAAGCCTGGGATAGGTTTAAAGAAATGCTCAAACAATGCCCCCACCACAAGATCCTAGACTGGCAGCTTGTACAAAGCTTCTACAATGGGATTGATGAGAAAAATAGAGATATGGTTGATGCCTCTTGTGGTGGAACCTACATGCATAAGACTGCTGATGAGGCATGGGAATTGTTTGAAGTAATCAGTGAAAATGCTTTTCAAAAACCATCCCTGGCAAGAACTAGTCAGGAGTCTGAGTCAAAAGTGGGGCCTGCTGCATTGTCAAGAGGAAAAGTTTATGAGGTGTCTGGGAATAATGACCTGCAGCTGCAGATGGCAAACCTCTCAGGGAAATTTGACAAATTACTGACTGTGATGCAACCCAGAAGGGCTGCTCAAGTGGTGGAGGCATGTCTGATATGCCAGTCCCCACAGCACACAGTAGAGGAATGTCCATCTGCAGGGCAATATCCTGAATTGGTATTGGAACATGTTGCTACTGTGTAATCTTTTGGCCAGCAACAATCTGGTGGCTACAACAGACAGCCATATGGATACCAGCACCAGAATACTGGTTACCAATGGAGAGACCACCCAAATCTGAGGTGGAGGCAAGATAATTACATGCAGCCCCAGCAGATGTTGGCCTTACCTCAAAGGCCACAGCAGCAATTCAACCAAGGGTATGCCCCTAGGTCCAATTTCCAGCACCAACAGCAGCCCCATCAGCAACAAAATCAATTGGTCTTACCCTCATCTCAACCGAGAAATACTTCTTTCGAGGACTAGGTCTTGACCTCACTGTAAAACCTGGGGTCCTTGGCTCAGACTGTGAATTCTCATGGTCAAAGCATAAAGAAGTTGGAAGAGCAGTTAGGCCAACTATTGAATGCCTTAGCTAAAAGAGAAGAGGGGAGATTGCCCAGTCAGCCAGTGGTAAATCCCAAGGGCCAATTTTTGATTGGTGAAGGATCCTCAAACCCTGAGGGGCAGGGGGATCTTTCATTAAATTGATTCACAAATCTATGCATGGTGTATGTTATGTATTTTAGTATGGTTTGTTCTTTTTACTGTTTTTAGGAATTTTTAGTGATCTTGTCGGAGTTTGAATGTATATGACATGAACAATTCTTCTGCCTGCTTTGCTTCTTGTCCCCTTTGAATTGATGCTTGTGAATGAATGAATGATGATTATATTGCTGTGATAATGAGAATGCTTTTTGGACATGAGGTTTTGATTAAATGCTTTTTGAGTAATTGCATGATTAATTGTTGGAAAAGCATGGAGAGTCCTGTTTAAGAATGACTAAGGGTGCCCCTGGATGAGAGCATGTGGAGAATCCACCCACAAAACAAACGTCAAAGGCTGACTAGTGGGTGTGTGAATTTTTTACTCTGTTTAAGCCATAGAGAGGCTCTGAAGATGTGGCTTGGCCTCCTCTCGCGCAGATCCCAAGGAACTATTCTGCTTTGCTGTCGCAAGTTTCAAACGTTATTGTGTGGGCTTCCTTGCGTAGTTAGATGAACATCCAACCTTGCGACCCACTCATTTCTATCCAGCGAGCAGACCATTTCAAAGCGCGCCAAGCCTCGCGATATTTATAATCAAACCTCGCGCGACTTTCCTTTTATGTTTTCTCTTTCTTCTCCAGCCAGCGAAACCCTAGCTCTGACTCCCATTAATCTCTCTCCTCCAGCATCCAGTTTACAATCCATCATTCACCTTCTCATTCTGGGGATTTGTTCCTAAAGCCTCTTCCACCAGTTGCCCCTGCTAAGAGCTCTCACGGTCTTTTGTGCATCAGATTGAACAGAACCCTAAGTTTTAGGGTAAGCCTCAGCTCTCAACCTTTACTTGTCATTTTTCAAACTACACACTCACAAAGGAGAAGTTCCATGGCCCCTAAGAGCGCACTTGTAAAAAGAGCAAGGGATAAGGCTCCCATTGAGCCCACTCCCAAGAAAGCCAAGTCCTTTGAGGCGCCACAAAAAGGGAAGGAAGCGATTCAGGATGTAGCTGAGTTAACACCTGACTACTCTACACCCTCTGAGCTCCTGGCTCCCATTCCCTTGGAGCCTGAATCCGTTTTTGACTTATCTTTCTTTGAAACAGAGCCTCTGTCTGCCCCTGCCATTGAGTTCATCCACAAAGCTGGTTTGACCCCACTGCTGCAAGCTATCCCTGCACCAGCCTACCCTAGACTCGTGCAACTCTTTTACCAGCACATTAGGGCTAGACCAGACCATCGTGGGCAGCCAGGCCTCCTAGTGTTAGTTGATAATTTTGAAATGTTACTCAACCCTAAGTTGATTGCTGAAGTGATGGGTATCCCTGCTATCTTTAACCCCACCTGTGGATATGGCCCCCCTTTGTGTGCCCCCATTGATACCATTGCGCAGGACCTTACCAGAGGATTGAAGGCCACAGGGTATTCCATCAGGAGAAGAGAACTGGACCCCAAATTTCTATTCATTGATCAAGTTCTCCAAAAGAACATCTACTCTGCCGGCCACCAGCAGGAGAGGAGGACCCCAATTGCTGATGCTGTCTATTCCTCCTCTCGGGGCCACAGATTCCATGCTGCCGGGTTGATGTTTGAGGCCATGAAGGATATTATGGTGAAGATAGGGCACAAAAAGAAGCTCTACACTCTCCCCTATGCAAGGCTCATCACCAGATTACTCTTGAGGGGAGGGTACAAGATACCAATGGGGGAGTTAACTATTGACCTCCCCCCTACTACTTTCGCAAAGCGACAATGGGGGATAAGTAGGAGTCTGATGGATCCCAGCAAGAAGAAGAAAGCTCAGACTGCTTCTGAGAAAAGAGAGGGGATTGGTGCTACGAAGGCCACCCTTGCTCCCAAAAAGGTGACTAAAGCTCCTGCTCCCATGAAGGTGGTGCAAGCTCCTGTCACTTTTGATTCTGCAGCAATACCTCCATCCACCACACCTACCCCTCCATCCGTCTCTTTGCCTTTTCCATCTCTCCCTTTCCCTCTTTTATCTCCCTTTTTCGTATCCACTCCAGAGTTCCCTGTGATTCGTTCCTGGGAGGAAAGTGTTGACCCCCATGACAACCCTTTACCTTCACCCACATTACCTCAGTACACACCCCCAATTCCCCCATCATCTGAACTGAACCCTGACAGCCCCCCCTGATCACCTATATTAAAAAGAAAACCTCTCACACAACCCCTGCCATATCCTTATCTACACCAACCACCCCTATCATTCCCACCACAACCCCACATATTGACCAAGACATAGTCCAGACCCTCCCTACTACATCTCCACTCACAGACCTTGACTTTAACCTTGCCATTACTTCCGGATATCAAGCCTTCATGACTACCTTTCTTGACACCCTGCCATCCCATGATATCCCTCTCCCAGATTCTCCACTTCCTTCCCCACATCACTCACCAGACCCTCCATCTCCTCCTCCTATAACATTCCATCATGCCCCTACTTCCCCTTTCCAACCTATTGTCTCTTCTTCTCATACTCCACCCCAACCAAACTCAGACACACTTACCCATATCCTTTCCCTCATACATGACATTCAGACCCAACTATCAAACACAACACATACCCAAGACCAAATGCAGACTGACATCGCCAACATCAAATCCACCCTTCAAACATTGACAAAATCACCCATCTCTGCACAACCACCTTCTACCCCACAAATCCAGTCCCCTTCCACCTCTGACTCCACAGTGCAACCCGATCTTTCCCCCATTGACTTAACTACAACCCTCACCCTCCTCCATGCCATGAGGGACAATGCCTACATCAAGAGGGATGCTCTCAGAGGAATGGCTCAACTTAGACAAGCCATTGAGTACCCCTTGCTGCAGAAAATGAGTGACTTGAAGCTTGCTCACAAACAGCAGCTGTGAGATGTTTCAAAGGGATGGGAGAGTATTTTGGAGACCCTCACTGCGACAAAGGCTAAGGCAGCTGCCTATAAACTGAACACGGAGATGGAGAAAGCCAATGCCCAACTAGAGCAAAAGAGAGCTCGGATGTTTGAGAAGAAACTGCACAATGCCGAGGAGATCCATAGGCTCACTAAGGGGCTTTCTGATACCAAACTCCTTTATGCTGAAAAATAGATTGACATTTTGGAAAAAAGGATTGCATCACTGTTAGGCCAACCATTTCAGGCCACCCCTCTGGCTACAGAACCCCCCGAGGCCCCACCTTCCACACCCCCGGACCATCTTCTTCCATTCCCCCTGCTCCTCCATCTACATCCCCTGCTCCTGCACCTCCTACCCAAGTACCTCCACCACCTCCTGCTTCAGTGCCTCTCCCTGCTAAATCTCCTGCACCAAAGAGAAAAAGGGCTGCTCCAAAGAAACCTTCTCCCTCTAAAAGAGCTACAGCTGCCCAAAAAGGTAAAAAGCCTGCACCTCCATCCCCACCACCAAAGGCCACTAGAGCTTCTGCTCAGGATGACCACCATGGTAGGCTGCTTTACAAAGATGAACGCAGACAGGCTGCTGTAGCCCTTGGATTGGATCCCACTGCTCTTTTTCCCTCTGATTCCGACTCTGACTCCGCACCCCCTGTGGATCCAAGTGCTCCAAGTCATGTTGCTCCTCCTTCTTCCGCCCCTGCTGAGCAAACTTATCCTCAGCGAAGGAAAGTTACAGCTAAGAGGACTACTCACTCTGCTGCCTCTATAAAAATTGGAAAAGAACAATCTGCCCAATCTGAGGAGGCACCCCCACTGCACCAGAAAGATAAAGGCAAGCGCCCAGTTGTCCCTCCTGAGCCAGCAAAAGCTAAAGCTCCTCTTATTCCCCCTCCGACCCAGCAAGGGCAAGCCTCAAAATGGAAGAGTCCCAAAGGAAAAAGTCCTCTCAAATCCCCTGAGCAAACCACAGACAAATCTTCAGCGATCCCTCCTGAACCAAAGAACAGAAAAATGAGGGTCAGGGCACCAACCAAGCCCAAAACTGAAGCCCAACAAAAGGAAGAGAGGGCACGAAAGAAGAAAGAGGAAGAGCCCCTCCTTCAAGAGCATGCCAAGAGGATGGGTTGGGACCGATTTTGATTCAGGCTCCGATTAGCTTGTACCTAGGATTTTTGCTGTTTCTGCATTTTCTTTTTCACCTTTTGTCTTTCCTTTTGTACATTTCCCTCTTATAATAGATATTCTTCTTTTGTCATTCCTATTTTTTTCTTTGTCTTTTGTCTGCTTTGTTCCTTGTTATGTCCTTTTATTATGCCTTAATAAATCTGCTGCACACCCACCTTTGAACCAGTGAGGACACTGCTCCTCATAGGTTTGGGAGTGTGGCAGGCAGATCCTGCCAATGGAATAATTAACCTAAGTGCAGCAGAATCTTGTGAGTAATATGGAAATGGAACCATGTTCATTAGAGAATCAGAAAAATAATGAAGTAATGAAATTTAAAATTTTTTCCAGACTTTAGACAGTATCAACTTTTAATATTTCACATTTCCATGATGCGATCACCAAGATTTGCTTACTTGTATCAGCACTTAGTGAATCACTAGAGAGAGAAAAAGGTAAGGACATACTTAAGAATTCAAAGGAAGACCATAACCAGTGAGATCTGGGCCTATACAAAAAAATTTTCCTTGAGGAGTGACTAAGGCAATTTCTTCTAGCTCTAAGGACTAGCTGAGTCACTGTGCTCACTAGAAGTTAGGAAACTCCAAGTTGAAACAACTGACAACACTCATGAGACTTAGGAAAGGATCAAGGCCTTCTCTTAGACAGTTTGAGCCTAAATAGACCAACCTTAAGCAACTGCCCTTGTCCATACCCCCTTTGAGCTCTAAATCCTAAATTTCTTCAAAATACACCTGAATACTTGCACCTGGACCTATGTATCTGATTTAACTTTACCCTCACTCTGAGAATTCAGAAGGTAAAGGAGAAAGAGTTGAAGATGGACTAGCTATGGTCAACATTAGGTGAATAAAGAAGAAGTACCTCAAATTCTGGCAGTATGGTAACTGAGAAAATGGTGGCATTTCAAAAAAGCAAAAACAAAATAAAAAGAAGAAAAATGCATCAAAAAGAAATAAAAACAATAATTAAGAGGAGTAAGAGAGGAGTCAAGAGGGAACTTTCATTGGAAAAATCGAAATCAAGAAGTGAAACTGATCACTTCAAATCTGAAAATCTCAAAGAAGATGAAAGGAGCTGAATTAAAGAAGGTGAAGTCATGAATCACCTCCTTCACCTACTGATTTCTCAAATTTGAACCCCTTTCCAACCTTCCATTCTTTTAACCCCACTCCATAAGCCACCTTACAGCCTAGTTAAAGCCCTTGAGATCCAGAGTTGAGTGAGCTGTCATGTGGAGATGAAGAGTTATCCAATCTATGGTGAGGATCTGTCAATGATGCCAGAACTTCAGAGCTATGCCTATGCTCATGCTTACAGACCCATTTGGGGGATGTAACTGCTCTTGAGCTTGAGAGAAAATAAAACCCTCAATAGTTCTTTATGAGAGTATGCCCTGGAGAGTTTTGGGTCTGATATTGAATGCATTAGGTGTGTCCTATAACCTAATTTTTGATCCAGTGATGAGCTCAATGTTGACACTCCTGTGTAGAGTCTTTAGTGTAAACTGATTGGAAATACTATGCTTTCATGAGAAGCTTATACTGTTTAAATGTCTGTGCAGCCAATGTGTTTGAATTTCTTATATTTTTACTAATTCAAAGGTGAACTAACTCTGTTTCTTGACTGTTCACTTGATAATAATGCACTTTTGTTAACTTTATCATTGAGAAGTTTGTGGGTGTCTTCACTAAAAACCCTCAGGAGACTTCACTCCTCCACTAGGGATCACCTAGGGGTTTAAAAGGCTTGGTACATATGCTAAATGTATCCCTGCTCCCTACGAAAGTGACATTTAATTTCTATAGTTAATTTAGTGTAGCTTTGCTAAGGGATTAGCAAAGATTAGGTTTGGGGGTGTGTTAAGACTTGAAAAGTACCACTTTTCACCCCTTAACTTAGCCTTTGATTAGACTCTTAGCCATCTAATAAATGCTTATTAAGTATTTTCTGTAGGTAATAAACAGCAGTACAATAAGGCCATAAATCCTACTAAGGAGCCTGTTTTGGCACCAGAAGTCCCTCAGAAGAATGAGCCATGAATCCAGACCTGAGATAAGCCTCGCGCAGCTGACAAAGCTCCAGAGGATTTAGAAAAATATGCTTTGCGAAGTCCCAAGACTTCACAAGAAGTTCTCTCGCAGTAGAGTGACAGAAGAGCTTCAGAAGCCTTGAGTCGCGTAGCTCTCGCGAAGTTCAGAAGTTAGAGGTCGCGCAGTTCAAGAAGACCCCTCTTACCCTCGCGCAGTTCACACAGAACAACTGAGGAGAGAGAGCTTCAGAATCTTACCTCGTGTAGCTGTCGCACAGTAGTCGCGGGATGCAAATGTTAAGAGAACCTATCGCGCAGTTTAGAAAAGCCTCAAAGCCTCGCGAGGATCCTCGTGAAGTTCCATTAAGAAGTGAACTTCTCGCATAGTTCTCATGCTGTTCAGAAAGAAACCAGCCTCACAAAAGTCAGAATTAGCCTCGCGAAGTGAAATGGAATCCTCCCGCAGTTCCGGCGCTATTCACAAGTATCAATCCAACTGTGCGAAGCCCAATCTAGCGAGAGCTTAACTAGCTACCTCGCGACTGCTCAACGCATCAAGAAGCTGCAACCCCGCGACGTCTAAAGTTTAATGTTAATCTCAACCACGCGAAGAATAGAGCTACCACGCGACAAGTTTGGGAATCGACTGCAACCTGGCGAAGCTTTGAACTCCAACTTCCATCATTCTGCAGAGGACTTTCTGAGGATTAGGGCACGCACTCTCACACTCAAATCTCTGTGCACGTGCCTCACGGCATCCAAGGATCATTAATAGGCCATGTGGCATTATTAAAATTAGGGTTTCCTAACCCTAATGCGCCGCCACACCACTGCTATATAAACCTAAGCCTGGTTTAGGTTTAGAGAGGAACTTTGATCTCAAACTTTGGCATTTTTTTCTTTTATGTTCTTGTTTTTCCTGTAGCTGTAAGTAGTTTTTTTTTTCTTATTCATGGCCCAACACTTGCTGGCCATGCCTATGTATGTCTATTGAAACTAGTTTAATGGAGATTTTGCGATAGGATTTGTACTTCTATGGGATGTGTGTGAATGTGAGCTACTCTGTATAAGGCTGCTGCCTTGTGATCCGCCATTGCTTTGGCTGTATTTCAAAGCAATGGAGGACTGATTCTAAGGATCAATTCAGATCCAAGTGACTTATGTGTCTGGGCTATCATGGTCCTATATAGCCTTAGCCCCATCACAGGACCCACTAAATCTGAAATTCTCATGGGAGCCTGAGCTGGTAGCCTTGTGACCATGGTGGTAGCAGCAATTAACTTGTTTTGTCTTGGGCTCCGTGAGGAGGATAGCCTCTGGGATAGTCTGTGACCATTCAAGTGGACAGGTTATAGCCTTAGGGTGAATCCAATCCACCCATCTAAGATGGATCCTCCTTCTCCGAGCCTGAGCTGGTAAGCCTAGTAGGAGATTGTGCAGAGGCAGACTCCCCATATATTAGTATAGACCCGTCATCAGATGTTAGGTCTGATCTGGTTATGGAGATTATAGGCTGGTGACTGGACCATTGTAGTCCCACTCAAGCAATGGACAGCTAGATCTAAGGTGGTACTCAATCTCTTGCTGGTTCTATGTGTCTGGGCTATCATGGTCCTATACAGCCTTAGCCCCACACATAGAGCTTTAGAGGTTGAGGTTCCGTATGGATTCCCAAAGTTGTAGCCTGGATGAAGTAGTGCCTACAATGATTAACTTGTTTTGACTCGTCTCTGGATTGTGGTTCCCCTATGGGATAGTCTGTGACCATTTAAGTGGACAGGTTATAACCTTAAGGGATTGGATCATGGCACAGGGATGAGTTGGATTCTTTCTCCTCTTTGGTGATAATGTAGCCATTGGACAAGATTTCTATAACATCATATCTGAATCTGAGTTATAAAACTCCTCTGATCTAGACTCAATAGCATACTTCTCACCCTTTTATATTTATTTTCCACACTCCATCCATCTTCTCAACCCTTTTTGTAGTTAATTCATTAGGCTACCCTAGGATACTTAGAATAAGTGACCCTAAACTCCCTTCCTTTTAGGACTGCCAGATCTGTAGTCAGATCTGGAGGGACTACTAGAGATGGCTCCCTTGGAGCTGTAGATCACCTTTCCCTGTGGGACAAACTCTTACTTATCAAAACTTGCTACAAATGGACCCTGTATCTTGCAGGTCTAGGATTTCTCAGTTGTGCTGATTCCATCCCCTGTTTTACTTTTTCTTTGATTTTAAATTGCTTTTACCACCAACTAATAAAGTAAGCACAATGAGAATCAACAACACTCTCCTTGGCCACTGCCCTCAGGAACCTCCCTATTTCCCAATGGCACTCTGTTCGTAGGCGAGACGAACTCATCTCTACTGTACAAATTCCTATCATGACCACTCCTGGGCCGGCCTCTTCCTCTAGGAAACATAATGGTCTGCATGAGAAACCACGGTTTCGTTAGCAGAAGTCCCTATGTTCTGAAAAAAATGATTGTCAGAAATTTAAAAGAAATGGCTTTGATACCAACTATGACAGCCTAGAATTCGGCACCCCAAAACCGGTGACATCAGCACGACCCTTAGGGTCGTGCCCTGATCCTGTACGGTATTGGTATATATACAAGCCAAAAACTACAAGTAAGGCACATGCATAAACTCTAAACAAGTTCTCATGCATTTAAAATAACAGAAACTCTAGAGACAGTTCTTGTCCCATGCTAATTCATGGGCATAAGAACTGACCCAAACCGTTGGTGATAACTGTTCACCCCCGACGGTTTGTCAAAAGAAACAAAAAGTATTTATTTACATTCCAAGTAAAGAGGCTTGACATACCAAGCCGTACCTAAGTACTCTTAACTCACTCTCAAAGTACGCCATGGGTCTCCTAGAAGAAATCCTCAGGAGGAGGCTCTGACTCTTCTGTGGGCACATAATCCGAGTCCCCCGGATTAATGTCTCCAGAAGTCTTTGCTGTCGCTAGTCCTGGACCTGCGACGTATAGTCTAAGGGGTGAGCTACATCCTAGCTCAATAGGGAAACACAGTGAACATATAAATTAAGCTCTCACATGTATGATAAAATAATTTAAAGATACAATTTATTTGATAGAACTGCTGAAAGACAATAGAGTAATTGGAAATAAAATGACAGATACAATGGTTACTTTGTATGACTTTGTTTATTCTTGTCTTACTGGTATAGTAATCGATTCGGCCTAATCACTTAAATCTTAACTTAAATAGTCCCGAGCAATATAGCATCGAGCCCCGTTGGAATACCCACCATCGTCGTCTAAATAGACACTTGTTATGTATAAAAATTCAATACTTCCCAGGCACCTTTCTCTTAGGCGGCAGGGTCTATTCTGAATACAACATCCCTGGGATGTGCTATTGTGTATGGTTTGGCCGCCATACCGGTCACGGATATCCTGCCGAGTCAGTCGTGGGTATCCTGCCACGTCGGTGGGGTATTCTAATTAAACCTTAAATAACAGAATATCGAGTGTGCTCCACATATATTTATTCACTGTGATTGTGCTAATTTTATTATATTAGGCCTTATCGTTCTTCTTTTGTTTCATCATTTGGTTTCTTCTACATCCCTAGGACGCTACTGGGTTAATGCATCATTCAGATGCCCGTTGTTACAATTCTACATCCCCTAGGGACTTCATGATTTCTATTTAAAATTCACTCACGCACACACACGTGTTGGAAATATATTTATATGACTATTCTCTTGAGATACTCTATATGATTGAAATACTCTACATACATGGTTTTGACGAATTAAAGTACATGATCTAAGATATTCCCTACCTTAAGTAAATCCAACACACTTTTTTCTCGTAGAGGTTTACGCGTAACAACTCACGTCACACCTACATCGCATGTGACACGAAATTACTCAGAAAGGTTTCTAGAACCCTTGGAAACACAGCTCTCATAATTTACACTAAAAGATATGAGAGAACTGGGTAATTCCTCGCGCGAGCGGTCATTTAGCCTCGCTCGAGCGAGCACTTGACCTCGCTTGAGCGGTTATAAATTCTCGCTCGAGCGGTCAATATTCATCGCTCGAGCGATTATTATTCATCGCTCGAGTGAGCACTATTCATCGCTCGAGCGGTAATTATTCCTCGCTCGAGCGGTTATAACCCATCGCTCGAGCGAGCACTATTCATCACTCGAGCGGTTATAATATAAGGTATCTGGAGCTCTAAGCGATGCCTCGCTCGAGCGAGCTTCTCCTTCACTGTGGGGCTCGCTCGAGCGAGTCTAAAATACGAATATGCTCAGAATATTCTCTCTATCCTCGCTCGAGCGAGCCATTTAGACTGCTCGAGCGAGCCACGAAAAGATGTATGTTCCCTATCTGTTTGAGAACTATCACCTTCTTCATGAGAGATTTAATAGTGTCAAGGATCATTCGTCCACTAGTTTAAACTCTACATAAACATGCGTAAACATCTAAATTCATACCTTACTCAATAGATCTCCTATAGTTTGATCCAAGCTTCGTCTAATCGTGAAGATTTTCAAGGTTTTCTATTGTTTACACCAACGAACCTCTCCTCCTCTTTAGCAACCCTTCTCTTCTCTCTCTCTATTTTACCTTCTCTCTAACTATGCTAATTTAGGTTACGTAGGAGAGACTCTCCTCTCCACTTTCACTTATATAGTGAAAGCTAGAAAGTTTCACATATACACACATAGTGTGTATATGTAGTTTTTGGTTTCCCTGTGAATCACAAATACATGTGCATGATATGTGGTACACGTGCATGGTATGTGATGTGCACGGTTCCCAAAACTCTGGGGTTATGACAACAAATGTGTAAAAAGGGTGACTTCCTTTGCTATGAAGTGCGTGTTCTGATAGACCCAAGTTCTACACATTCTTTCATGACGCCTGAATTTGCAATGAGGGTGAAAGCCATTCCCGAACCTTTAGATTACACTTTGGATGTGTCAATCCCAACGGGGAGTGCAGTTAAAACTGACACCGTGTGTCGATCTATAATGGTGAACATCAAGGGATATATCAACCATGAATTATAGGCAGATTTGCTACTATTAGATATGTAAGGGTGCAAGCGTGGATTGTCGGAGAAAGATCGTTAAATTACGCCCAGAGAAGGGTAGATCATTCAATTTCCTAGACTGCAATCGACTTTTGTACCACTCATTTCCGCAATTCATGCACAAAAGATTATGAGGAAGGGGTGTAATGGATATCTGACATTTTTGCAAGAGGATAAGGGAGGAAAGATCGTGATAACGGACATTCTAGTAGTGTGTGATTTTAAAGATGTTTTTCCAGAAGAGTTGTCGGGATTGCCACCCGATAGAGAAGTGGAGTTTGTTATAGACTTAGCACCAGGTACGAAACTAGTGTCTAAAGTGTCATACAGGATGGCCCTAGCAGAATTGAAAGAATTAAAGGAACAACTCCAAGAGCTCCTAGATAAGGGTTTCATAAGATCTAGTGTGTCTCCTTGGGGAGCACAAGTATTATTCCTTAAGAAAAAGGATGAGTCAATGAGGTTATGCATCGACTACCGTCAGCTAAACAAATTGACAATTAAGAATTGATATCTACTTCCAAGGATTGATGACCTGTTTGATCAATTACAAGGATCCCAATTCTTTTCGAAGATTGATTTGAGAAGCAGTTATCATGGTCGAAGATATTCAGAAGATGGAATTTAGGACCCAATATGGACACTACGAGTTTTTGGTGATGCCATTTGGATTGATCATTTATAGACCTCATGAATAGGGTGTTTAAACCACATCTAGACACTTGTGTGGTGGTATTCGTGGACGACATCCTAGTTTACACTAAGTCCAAGGAAGATCATGAGAAGCACTTGAGAATGTCATTACAGATGCTATGGGAGCATCAACTTTATGCAAAGCTAAACAAGTGCAAATTTTTACTAGAGCAAGTGAGTTTTCTGGGACACGTTGTGTCGAAGGAAGGTGTTACAGTTGACCTAGCAAAGATTGAGGCAATGGTACATTGGAAGCAACCAACGACGATAACAAAAGTTTAAAGTTTCCTCAGTCTTGCGGGTTATTATAGAAGGTTTGTAGAGGGATTTTCCAAAATCTCAGGGCCACTCACCAAACTCACAAGGAAAGACAGTAAGTTTGAGTGGACTGAAGAATGTGAGAAGAGTTTCTAAGAGCTGAAGAAGAGATTTACCTCCGCACCAGTTTTAGCTATTCCATCAGGCAGTGGAGGATTTGTTGTATATAGTGATGCTTCGTACGGTAGATTGGGATGTTTGTTGAACCAACACTAAAGGGTCATTACATATGGGTCTAGACAATTGAAAGAACATGAGAAGAATTATCCAACACACGATCTGGAGTTAGCTGCAGTAATTTTTATGTTAAAGATATGGAGACACTATTTATATGGGGAAACATTTAAAATCTTCACGGACCATAAGAGTCTCAAATATCTATTTACACAGAAGGAGCTGAATATGAGACAACGAGGATGGATTGAGTTTTTGAAGGATTATGACTATGCCATTCAATATCATCCAGGCAGAGCTTATGTTGTGGTAGATGCCTTGAGTCGGAAGAGTTTAGAGAAATTATCTAGCTTAATCTCAGGGATTCATGGATGGAGATTACTTGACGACCTCTCTTAATACGATGCAAGGATTGAAGTATAAGATTCAGGTGCCTTGTTAGCAAATATCTCACTTTGACCCACGATCTTTGATCGAGTGAATGAACTTCAGATGCAAGACAGAATTGGTGAAGGTTGGACAAAGTGTGATAGAGGGAACAAGTTCAGAGTTCTCCATAAGAGAGGATTGATCACTAATGTTTAGAGGATGTCTATGTATTCCAATGGATGCCGATCTTCGGCAAACCATTCTAGATGAAGCACACAAATCGAAATATGCTATTCATCCTGGTGGTACAAAGATGTACCAAGACTTGAAGAAGAATTTTTGGTGGCGAGGTTTGAAGACAGACGTGGCTGAATATATGTCAAAGTATCAAGTATGTCAGCAAGTGAAAGTGGATCATAGACATCCAGCAGGCCTATTACAACCCTTTCCGGTACCAGAATGGAAATGGAAGTCAATCTCCATGGAATTTATTTTGGGATTACCACAGACAGCGAGACGACATAATGCTATTTGGGTAGTGGTTGATAGACTAACCAAGTTAGCACACTTTTTGCCCTATAACACAACCTACACAGTTGGTAAGTTGGCAGATCTGTATGTGAGAGAAGTTGTCTGACTACATGGTATTCCGATGAGCATTGTTTTCGATCATGAGCCATTATATACCTCACAGTTTTGGCGGAAGTTCCAAGAAGGAATGGGTACAAGGTTAGATTTTAGCTAAGCATTCCACCCTCAGACAGATGGACAGACCGAGAGGGTGAATTATATAATTGAAGACATGCTCAGAGCTTGCATGCTCGATTTCGGGGGATCATGGGATCAACACTTGACCTTGATCGAGTTTGCGTATAATAACAATTTTCAAACAAGTATTGGCATGACACCCTACGAAGCACTTTATGGATGGCAATGTAGATCACCAATAAATTGGGAAGAAACTGGTAAAAAGTTTTTACTTGGTCCAGAAATTATTGAGAATACTATCGATGTCGTTTGCCTGATTCGTGAAAGGATCAAAATGGCTCAAGTAGACAAAAGAGTTGTGCAGACATCAAGAGAACGAGTGTTGACTTTAAGATTGGCGACCATGTGTATGTCAAAATTTCACCAGTGAAGGGAGTTATGCGATTTGGGAAGCGTGGGAAGCTAAGTTCACGCTATATCGGACCTTTTGAAGTTTTGGGAAGAGTTGGAGAAGTAGCATATAGAATCGCTTTACCCCCGCAACTTGATGGAATGCACAATGTATTTTATGTATCAATGTTAAGAAAGTACGTGCAAGACCCTACTCACGTATGTGATGATCAGTCGATCGAGATTTACGAGGATTTGACTGTAAGGGAGGAGCTTGTTCAAGTACTGGATAGAAAGGAGCAAGTACTGCATAACAAGCGTATTCCTTTGGTATTGGTAAAGTGGAAGAATCATTCTCGGGAGGAAGCAACTTCGGAGCGTGAAGAGAAAATTCTTAAATAATATCCACAGTTATTTCAATGAGTGACTCGAGAAAATCGTAAATAGCATGTAATGAATAATGTGAGAATTGTATACTCTGTGATGAATCATGTGACTGGTTAAGTCAATGTAAGAGTACCATCATCAATTAAATGAAATGATCATTTGGAAGTTAGAGCTCAAAATTCACAAAGCTGGATAGAGGGAAAATGGTGGAACAAGTTAAGGGTTTCTGACAAGATCGATCGATTTATGTCGTTCAGCTCAATATTAAATGTTGCGCAGTTCAGAAACGGCCGCGAGGATCAGTGGAAGCCTAAGCTTCAAAAAGTGAAACCGATCGATCGAACCACAAAATCGATCGATCAAAAATCTCTCGCGAGGTTCAGTTTGAAATTAGACAGGCTCAATAAATTGCTAGGCATTAAGTTGATAGGGTCATTTATTACGCGAACAGATCAATCAATTTCAGAGATACATAAGGAAATTGGGTTTTAACTTCTTAAACTGCTTGAAACTTTTAGAGGGTTCCTTAGGGTTTCGTTGTTGTGTGCTTGGGGGTTTTTTCTAGCCATCGATTTCTAGCGTTGATCGTCACCCTTGGAGTACAAATCTTCACGAGTTCAACTCCAAATCACTTCTACGGGTAATATCGGGACTTCATTTTGAAAATCTCTTAAAGTTCTTTCATTTAAACCCTAGTTTTTTGAAATTTCTTGCAATCAAGCCCTAGTTTTGTGAGTCCTTGAGATCTAAATGGCACCAAAAGGGAAGCAACCTGCTAAACCTTTGACTTCGAAGCAACCCGCGACGCATTCGGGTCCTTCGCGTCGACCAACCTTGGAAAGACCCAATGCTTGGTGGGCAGCCAAGGAATTTATGCTGGAACAAACTTTTGACCCCGTATTTCTCGAAGAGACGCTCGTGAGTAGGTGGGCACTAAACTACATTGAGAAAGCTAGACTTAACAATGTGCTCAAACCTCTAGGAGATTATTATTTTCCTTGGTTGGTGAGACTATTCTATTAAAACATGTACGACGGGGATGAAGAGAACATGATTTACACCAAGATTGATAACCGAGAGTACTAGTTCAATTTTTCCAGTATCAGCGATGCTTTAGAGTGTTACCCTAGGTACGGTGGAAATATAGAGTTGGAAGAACTTTACCTAGAAGACGTAGAATTTCAATTTGTGTGTGCAGAGATGACCCAAGGCAGACACGGGTCTGGTCAAGCGATAAAGAGGGACGATTTGCCCCATGACATATGGATGTTAGACACCATCATAAAGGTGAATCTATACCCTATAAGGCATAAAACTGAGAGAGTAGAGCTTTTGTAGCAGGCACTATATTCGGCATTCACGGGCCGATGGTTTGATGTGTCTGAGTTGGTCTATGACAGGATTATGTACACGAGGGGGAAAATGTTAGAAGGGGGTGCAAGCCCTAAGGATGAGATACCATATGCTCGCCTGATTTCAGTGATGATTGAGGACTATGAGGGAGAGATGAGTATAAAATTCTTGCAACAGAGCCACGTTTGACGGATAATGAGAAACTTTATATGTTTAAGGACTGGAAGAAGACTTACAACCAATTGGTCAAGAGTGTCCAAGTTAGAGGGTTGGAGCCAACACCCACAATAGCACAGGGACCTAAGCAATAAGTACCACCTGCTCAGCAGCCGCCTCAGCAGCCAGCACCACCACGTGTGCTGGTACATCTGGCTGCTCTGACGAAGGATCTTATTGCCCTTATAACAGAGAACACCCAAAAAATAGATGAATATGTGTGGCGAATGGATGAAAACCACAGTCAGATTAGCTGACAACTGGACTACCTTGAGGCAATGTCGCGTGAGACTATGCGGTTCATGTACCAGTAGATTTTCTGCAGTGCATGGCTGCAACGCGTGCCTTTGTTCCTAATGGGTCCAGTTCTAGTACGAGGGGACCTGGACCAACTGACGAGGAGCAAGCGGGACCTTCAGATGTGCCGCAAGATCTCTAAGGCGATGAAATTTTAAGAAATTTGGGAGTTTAAATTAAAAGTAAAATGTTTTGTATGAATTATTGGGTCTTGGTAGACTTTTAAATTTATTTGGCTTTGTGGATGTGCAGTTAATTTCTTTTTAGGTTTGTGGGTGTATATAGTATGATTTTAACACCTTGTTAGATGTTCATACTTTAAGTTTTGTGTGGTTATGAATGACTAGCAATGCTTGTGTAGACACCCAAATTTGGCCCAAGTCCCGATCGAGACACATTTTGAGAGAGGCACATCGCCGAGCTTTTGATGGCATATATAGAACCCTTAGGAACCTTTTTGAAACCTTAGGAGCCATTTCAAACCCTTAGGAATCACCCTAGATCCCTTAGGAACCTTCTCGAACCCTTAGAAACCCATCCCGACCCTTAGAAACCATTCCAGACCTAAACCTAGCTTTCCCGAGCAATAGATGAAAAGTGGTGCACTAGGCCTAGCTAATGTCTTCTACTATGATTGAATCTTATACCATTGAAAATTAGAAGTCCTCAGCTTTCCAACGAGCCAAGAATCGCTTCAATCATAGTTATACAAAGAAAGATATCGCATTTCAAAAATCTGGGCAAAAATGGGCATGATTTGAACCTGTAGAGAGGTTCACTTGAACCTCGCGACCTGCATAGAGCCCCGTGAGAACTCTGCGAGAAGTGGCACAAGTATTACTTGTGCCAAGCCATTTCTCCCCAGAAATGGTTTGGCATAACTAATAGTTGCGCCAGCTATAAGGTAGGCCCCACCACGGGGAGCCAACTTCCAAGCCACTATGTGGCACTGTTTTACTGTACATATGCCTGGCGCACCTATTAGTTGCGCCAAGCTTATGAACAATACTTGTGGGTTTTTGCCTCAAATTTTGAGATTGGGGTTTGACTTATTGATCATCTTGACCTTTGGGGTGTGTTTTACTAGTTCTGTTGCACTCATTCACTATCTATTTGCAACCCCTTAAGTTGTTTTAAGCCTCACCCCCCCCCATTGGAGCATCACTTCACACATTTCAAGGCTCTAAAAACTCTAGGAAATCTTAGATGGCTAGATTACTTAATTGATGCACAAAAAATTATTCCACCTACACCGTCTCAAGTGAACTAGCACGTAAATATTCATCAGGTGCCATTACCCCCACATCCGATCGAAGGAGCAGGTCTCAGACCCACCATCGGGATGATAGAAGAATGTGAGGAGGAATTTGAATTTGATTCCTTAGACTACATCAGCGAACGGGAGAGCTATGTGGCACCGTTGCCAAGAAATTGTGAAGAAAGGAATATTGCGGTGATTAAACCCTTGAATTTTTGGATTATTTCCCCAACCCAGCACCATGAGTTGAACCCTTAGATCTTAGGGCTTATTTCCCATTACCTACACCTGTCCATTATGTTGACATAAATGCATATCAACCATATACAACCACCCCCATCAATTACCCGATAGCCCAACATGTCCTCCATCCCCCACCATCACCTATCAACTACCAATGGCCCACTCCTACGCCATTACCACTAGTGCAACCACCCGCAAACTTCATCACCTTGACCTGGCCTAATTTTTCCACCCAACCATCTATCACTGAGGTGAACCTAGAATTACCCACCCTTTCGGAGCTATCAGTACAAGTGTATCAGTTACCGGCAGCCACTCCGTTTCAGATTTCGGGACCAACCTATAATCCTCATCAGGTCCCGCTGAGTTATGAGTAGACGGATATCAACGCTGGCAGCAGCAAAGAAGGGGCAGTGGACTTTGTCACGAGATTCGGGAAGATTTCTAAGCAGCTGGAAGCACCAGTAGCAGCACAAGCCCAACCAGAGGGAAAAAAAGATAGTGTTGTGAATTCTTTTGAGAAAATGAGTCGAGAATATATACTATAGACTCAATTAAGAAGGATGCCAGCTCACATCACTATATGGGATCTATTAATGATGTCTCCACTCTATTTTCAAGCTTTAATAGGGGCGTTAAAGAATGTGCATGTTTTGCTTCAGGTAAGCCCAGATGAAGTTAGGACAAATAATTGGTCAAGTTATGGCTCCGAATGTCATTTCATTTTTAGATGCCAATTTACTGAATGAGGGAAGCAGTCACTCCAAATCCCTTAACAAAAACTGTGGAATCCGAAAATATGACAATCCCACTGGTTTTGATTGACAATGGGTCAGCTCTAAACATATGCCCACTGAGAGCCGCCACCAAGATTGGGGTAGATCCATGTATGCTGAGACCCACGAGAACCAGTGCCCGAGGTTTTGACAACATGAGGAGAGAGATAATGGAGGAAGTTGACCTTGAGCTATTGATTGGGCCAATGACCTTCTCCATATTATTTCAAGTGATGGGCATTAAATCCTCGTTCAATCTACTGTTAATGCACCTGTGGCTGCATAAAGTTGGAGCGATCCTGTCCACACTGCATCAGAAGTTCAAGTTCATGTCCGGGCATATGATTATCACTATCATTGGCGAAGGGCACTGTGAGAAGGAAAAAACCACCAACAACATTGAAAAGCCCAAAGTGCTGAATGTGCCACATACCGCTGAGGATGTCAACCTTCACAGCTTCGAGTACGAAGTATCGACGGTACTCTCGCAGTCCATCAAGGGCATCATTTCCAGAACCGAAGGTGGGATGGTAGCGGCAGTGGCCATGCTCCAAAAGTGGGGCTTCCAAAAAGGAAGAGGACTTGGGCCCAGACTGCAAGGTAGAAGAGAGTCCGATTTGGGTTAGGTTACAAGCCCGTCACAGCCAAGGGTCAAAAAGTCCGACTTTGGTTAAGTTACAAGCCCACGGAAGAAGAGGTTAGGGAGGCTAAGGAGAAAGCTCGTACAACGGCAGCCACGAGAGCTAGGGGATACACATAGAGGAAAAACCCTGTCCCAGGCCTCACATCAGAGACTCATTCGCGAGTGTCGGGATTGTAAAGATTGATTGGAATGGGGTAAGCCAATTAACCCCACACAAGCCTCCAGCACTGGTTCACCCCACAAATCCCCACATCACCCTTCCCAGCTTGGAAATAGACCTGGCTATGTTATCCCTCTTTAAGGAACGACAATCCGTACCTGAACAAACTCCCCCTGTGGTGAATTTCCATAAAATTGTGTTAACGTTTGAGGACGTAATCGAAGACGAATTTGGGTTCAACATGATGGAGGCTGACTCCGAAGAGCTGTATCAGTCAGCACCCTCTATCCAAACAAATAAAGATATGGCCTCTTAGGTACGCAACTGGGCATCTTTTCCCCAAACCCTGGAAGCGAGGAGTGGCCTAAAATTCAACACCCCTTTCTAAAAAAAATAGCCTATAAAAAGTAAGATAAGCCCTTAGCAGGCAATACCTTGTATATACACGGACTTGCGTTGCTAAGGGTCCATCTCCGAAGAAAAGAAAAATCCCAAAAACATTAAAAATGTACAAAATCCAAAAATATTGTCATTTAAAATTCTAAATAAAATCCTATAAAAAGATGCTTTAATTGAAATATCCATCCCACATAAAATCGCCCCCTTTCCTATAGAAATACAAGAAGGGGTAGGAGTTACGAGTCTGGATGAGGATGTCCCATTGGAGGAGCTCCCCAATGAGCTCCTTGACCGGTTTGACGACTTTGAGCATGGCCCTACCTCCATTGTCGAAGAAACAGAGGACGTTAATCTAGGGACTGAGGAGATTCCCTAAGTTACCAAAATTGGAACGTCGCTGTCTCCCGAAGAAAGAAAAAGCATGATCAATTTTCTTCGATCATACCAAGACGTTTTTGCCTGATCGTTCGAGGACATGCCTAGTCTAGACACCGATTTGGTCGAGCATGAGTTGCCGCTCTACCCTGATATGAAGTCGGTTAAGCAGAAGCTGAGTCGTCTCCGACCCGAGTGGATGTTGAAAGTCAAGGACGAGGTCATTAAGTAGTATGACGCAAGGTTTCTCATGGTATCTAAATACCCGCAGTGGCTAGCCAATATTGTGCCTGTGCCGAAGAAGGATGGAAAGGTCCGCATGTGTATCGATTTTCATAATTTGAACAAGACGAGCCCGAAGGATGATTTCCCATTTCCGAACATCGACATCTTGGTCGTTAACACTTCTAAGCATGGGATGCTTTCTTTTATGGACAGATTTTTAGGATGCAATCAGATTAAGATGGCAGAGGCAGACCGAGAGAAGACGGCATTTATCACTCCTTGGGGAACCTTTTGCTACAGAGTCATGCCGTTTAGGCTGAAGAATGTCGTTGCAACGTACCAAAGGGCTATGACTGTGCTGTTTTACCACATGATGCACCGAGAAATTGAAGTGTATGCCGATCATATGATAGCCAAGTCATCAGAGCGAAGCGATCACTTCGTAAATCTCCAAAAGCTGTTTGAGAGGTTGAGAAAATATAGACTATGTCTGAATCTACAGAAGTGCGCATTTAGTGTTATGTCCAAAAAACTGTTAGGATTCATTGTCAGTAGGAGAGGGATTAAGGTCGACCCAGTCAAAGTTAATCTATCACAGAAATGCCACAACCATCTACTGAGAAAGAGGTTAGAGGGTTCTTGAGCAGAATACAATATATCAGCCGGTTCTTTGCGCAACTAACTCCAATCTGCATGTCGATCTTCAAGCTACTTCGAAAGAACTCGCCCATTGAATAGAATGACGATTGTCAGGCAGCGTTCGATAAAATCAAAAGCTGCCTCCTTAACCAACCTATTTTGGTACCACCTGAGTCAGGGAGACCACTCTTGATGTATCTCTCCATGGCAGAAGTCTCGATGGGATGTGTCTTAGGGCAGCATGATGAGACGGGAAGAAGAGAGCAGGCTATCTGCTATCTGAGCAAGAAGTTTACTAATTATGAGACTCGCTATTCTCATCTGGAGAAAGCATGTTTGGCTCTTGTATGGGCTACTCAGAGGCTCCGCCACTATTTGCTATCCCAAGTAGTTCTACTCCTAGCCCTAATTGACCCGTTGAAATACTTGTTTAAGAAGCTATCTCTCACTGGGCGAACCGCATGATGGCAGCTTTTATTGTCTGAGTTTAACATCACGTATGCCACTCAGAAGTCAATCAAGGGGCAGGCACTCGCCGATCATCTTACTAATAATCCTTTACCAAATTATGAGCCTTTGAGGATCAAACTCCTCGATGAGGACATCCTGTTCGTGACGGAAGACGATACTAAAGAAGCAGAAGAATCATGGGTAATGCACTTTGACGGGGCATCAAATGCCAAAGGTCAGGGCGTTGGCACCATTCTGATTTTGTCGAAAGGATCCCACGTACCAGTCTCTTTCAAACTCAACTTCCCTTGCACTAATAACATGGTTGAGTACGAAGATTGTGTAGCAGGCCTGTAGGCGGCTCTCGATCTAAACGTAACTCACCTCCGAGTGTTCGGTGATTCACAGTTGTTCATATGCTAGACGAATGGAGATTGGAAGATGAAAGATGAGAAGTTGATCCCCTACCATGAGCACCTCGAGGATCTGATAGCTTGTTTCAAGGACGTGACATTCTCATATGTCCCACAGATAAGGAATTGCTTTGCCAACGCATTAGCCACTTTGGCGTCAATGGTAGAAATCTCGTATGGTTTTGATATGAAGCCGATCATGATCAAGCAGAGAAATGAGATGGCCTTTTGCCTCTAGATTGAGGAACCTATAAAGCCTGATAATGAGCCACCTTGGTTCTCAGATATCAAGGATTTCCTCGAGACACTAACTTTCCTTGAGGGTACGTCCAAGACGGACCGGCGAACCATTCAACGTTTAGTAGCAGGCAACGTCATTTGTGGGGAATGCCTTTACAAGCAATCCTACAATAACATCTTGCTCAGATGCCTTACAGAAAGTGAAGCGACCAATATCATGAAAGAGATCCACGAGGGAGTATGCGGAGCCCACGTCAGCTGTCACATGCTCGCTAGGAAAATTTAGTGGCAGGGATACTTTTGGACCACTATGGAATCAGATTGCTACAAACATGTTCAGAAATGCTACATGTGTCAAGAACACTCCAGTCTGATTCACGCTCCTGCCATCCATCTTCACTGCATGACCACTCCTTGGCCATTTGCTACTTGGGGCCTTGACGTCATCGGAATGATTAATCGGAAAGCATCAAAAGAACATCGGTTCATTCTCGTCGCCATTGAATACTTTACTAAGTGGGTAGAAGTAGTATCATATGCCAACATCACGGCCAGTCAAATCGAGAAGTTTCTCAAGAATAGTATTGTGTGCCGATTTGGAGTACCCAAAGATATCATCATGGACAATGGCACCAGCTTTGAGAATAAGCGCATCCGAGTCTTCTGCAAGTAGTATAGGATCAAGCACCATCGTTCGTCACATTATCAGCCTCAAACTAATGGTTTCGTGGAAGCTGCGAACGAGACAGTCATCTGCATCCTCGAGAAGTTGGTCGTCATTGACCAAGATTGGAGCGAAATGCTATCATTTGCTTTGTGGGCCTACAAAACATCGATCCGTACTGCTACCGGGGCAACACCATCCTCCCTTGTGTATGGAACCTAGGTCATCCTACTGATAGAGGTTGAAGTACCCTCGCTCCGGATCCTCATGGAATCGGGCTGACCCGAAGCAGAGAGAGAGATCCCACTTTGAACAATTGAATCTATTGGACGAGGAAAGGCTCCTAGCCTTGTGTCATACCCAAGTTTACCAGGGGAAAATCACGTGCGCTCAATAAATGTGTCTGCGGTCGAGATCTGAAGATAGGAGACACTATGCTGAAGATCTTCCCATCCCTCAATGTCGATTCGAGAGGGAAATTCAAGTCGAAATGGGAGGGACCTTATATCGTCCGAGAAGCGTTGTCGGGATACGTCATCCGCCTCACCACCATGGACGGAGATCATTTTCCTGAGCCCACCAATGCTAGATATGTTTGACGGTTCTACTCTTAGTCTATCGCGACAAGGTAAGTATTGGTGAAACATATATGTGACTGCTTAAGAACCACCCAAAAGAGGCCATCATTCCAAGCACAGTAGCCAAAAAGCATCCCTAAAAATAATGATATCCTATGCTACCCCATTTGAGCCTGGGCCTTTCTTTCAATAAACCCCTTCCCTGAAAAAGAAAAAGTGTGTACGTATACAAAAAAGTGAGATGAAGTAGAATCACTATAAAAAAATCAAAAAAATCAGAAAAGCAAAACCTCAAAAAGAGATTGCCTGAAATAAAACAAAGGAAAAAGAAAAAAATATAGAAGAATCATAGGGCATTGTGCGAGCATGGATCCTCTCGAACCCGTCGCGACGATGTGCTCCGATGGAATGAAATGTAGAGTCGCCACCCGGAGCTTTTGGTTACCCGAAAAACCTTTAAATCAATATTTTGAGCACCGAAGTGCTAAATATGACTCTGATTTATCGGTTTTTGCCAAAGGCTCAAGGGTAGGGGCTTCGGTTATCTATTGGGAAGGGTTTAGGCACCCGATCAACCCGCATATAGCGGTCTCTATCTATGGCCAAAAATAAAAATAAATGGGCGGAGTTTCCCCTTGCCTGAAGGCAATACGGTCCTGTCAAGCTGTGAGCCAAACCAAAATTTCGGCGGCGTAACACCTTGAATCCTTGGACGGAGGGAACACTAAGAAGGTAGAGGAAGAGAGGGGTAAGCCATAGCTCACGGGCCCTTGTTGCACCGTAGAAGACCTTCGCTTTGGCGTGCTTCCAACGGCTTTGAATGGCTTAAACGATAGAAGAATGGGTTTCTAATGCTAGGATTCGGTAGATAGGAAGTGTAGGATGAAGCTAGGAACTAAGCCTTAACTAAAAGGGGTGATCTAATGGTGGAAAGGGATTGAAAAGGATGATCTATACATGCTGGAATTCTGGTTGAAGAGATAGAAAAAACTTTCTCTCACTAGGTCTCTCTCTCTCCTAACTCAAGCTTTCACCCTAATCTTCTCAACCTTGATTTTTTTTCCAACCAACCCTTTGGGAAGAGGGGGGCCTGGGCCTCTCTATTTATAGAGAAGGGATGAGTTAGAGGCTTACTTAAGAGCTAATTGGTTTAGCAATTAGGTAATCCCCCATCTAAGGTTTTCTAGGTTTTCAGGGTCCTAAGGTTTTAGGAAACTGGTTTTAATGGCGGATGATGGGGTGAGACCATGGGTGACTTAAGGGTTGCCAATAAGCTCAAAGGGGGTGCAACCAACCTCAAGACACCCACCTTAACTAAGGGGATGGTCAAAGGGTCAAACAAGATGGAGGAAATTCGAGCTAAGTCAATTTGGGCGTATATATTACATACTTGACTTATGCACTGATAAAATCAAGAAAACCGGGGGAAATGGAGAGATGGGTGTTGGCCATCTATGTTGGGCGTATATATTATATACGCCCAGCCAAATTTGGCCCAAAAATGCCATGCGTATATAATATACACGCCTGACCAATCTGGGGCCAAATTGGCTGGCGTATGTAATACATACGCCTGAGCAAAAGTTGTCATTTTATGTGAAACTTCAAACAGTCATAACGTTTGAACCACAACTCCAAATTGGGTGATCTTTGGCTCGTTGGAAAGCTGGAGAAGTTTTCCTTCCAATGGTATGTGGCTCATCCTCAGCAGTGGTCTATATAAAAATTTATGGCTCTCCTCCCATCAAATGCTCAGAAGGGTTTAAATTGAGTCTGGGAAAGGATCCTAGGGTTTAGGGGTGATCTCTAAGGTTTGGGGGAATGGTTCTAATGGGTTTTAGGTGATTCCTAAAGGTCTGGATAGATTTTTGAGGGTTCAAGGGTGCCATCAGAAGCATAGGGGTACATCTCTCTCGAAGTACAGATTGATCGGGCCTTGGTCCGAATTTGGGTGTCTACAGATGCCCCTCTTTGGTATTCGATCACTAATGATCGGATGTCAAAGACAAGAGACATCCGAGGAGGTCCAAGGCACGTTTGATGGGTCCGCCTAGTTCAACTCAATTCTCAAACATTCATGGTGATGGTGAGTGTACGTAAGCCCTCTCATTTCGGGATATTGTCCGTACATCAAAGCTAACAGTCCCCAAGCGCATTGCGACATTACTAGGCATAACTGCGATGATCACAAAAAGTGTAAGCCCGCTAGCCAGAATATCATCCACTTCCTGAGGGAAATTATAGATTTGTGATGTTGAGTATTAGTCTGAACCAGACAGCTCCATGAAACGGGATGATCGATCTATGCTCTGGAATTGATGCGAAGCACACAAAGCGAAGGCCTACAAACTTGTGCCCAATCCTGTGGGATATTGACAGCTCCATTGGATTGGCCACGGGTGCCCTTACCTAGGTAAGGCTCAAAGTTTCTGGGCGAACCCTTCAACCTCGAGGTTTCTTTAGCATGATTTACCCGAGTGGAGCGAATATTGATGTCGCAACACTTCTTGGGAATGCATGCCTATTTTCAGAGTAATTTTTTGTGTTTTTTTTTTTTTTTTTACTTTTTTTTTTTTAATTTTCTTTTGTTTCGAGGCCTCTAAGCGAAGCTCAAGGACCTCTGACAATTTTATTCTTGCACAACTCTTTAAGCGGATCAAATGTCAGTTGATACGCTTTAAGAATGCGTGCGTGCTGCCGGGGATGGGTACACCTTGGGGATATGCTCGTTCTGGTGGTGAGGTGCTCCTGATTCACATGAACCGGAATGCCTTAACTCGAGACAAAGCTAAAAATGATCGGGCTAGAACCAAACATCCATCGAAAGAGATGGTCAATTCTAGCCTCCGTCCCTAATGAAATCACATTCTTACTAACTATGCACAGACAGACACCCATCAGGGGCGATAAGCAGTAAATAGGTGCTAACGGAAGCCTCGACTGTAAGGTACAATTTACGAGGACAAACGACCATCCTGCGGATACCCAGAAGCAAGTGCGTACATTCAACAGGGACACCGTACCTATACAGTTTTTAAGCCTGTCTAAAAGGAAATAAAAGGGAATGAGCCCTTCGGTCTGTATGTTTGCACATAGTTTAGTTGGTGGTAATTTCATTTTTGACTGGTCAGTTTCAACTGACAATAGACTTTTCGAATGGTCTGAAGTCAGGTGCACCCTTGGTCAATCATGGATCAGAGGGTGGATGGTCAGAACCAAAACATGGAAGGTGGGGTCAACCTACTCAGGATTTTATCTACTTAACAAACAGGTTGTTATTCCGAACCTTCTCCTTCTTTTTCTTTTTTTTTCTTCTCTCTTTTTTTTTGCACATGTTAGTTCGAGATTTTGAGCATGCTCAAACTATTTTTATTTTCGCATATATCCTTAGGCAGATCAACTTGCCATGTTGACATACCTTAAGGACGTGTGCACTCCGGTGATAGGTCCTTGGTTTGCTTGCCGGTTCAGGTCTCGACTCCTGCTGGGGAAGATCTTGGGCTAGGTATATGCTCTTAGGAGTAACTGGTGATGGATGAAGTTCATTTACCTGCCGGATCAGGTATTGGGTGTCCCTGTATAAAATGGGGTTTGAGAACTTTCGGGAGAACCCGATCATTCCGAATCGATTTAACACGATTCTCGGAGTGGCACAAATGGTCATTGCGACGCTCTTTTGAGAACTAGTGTCATTTTCAGCAATTCTCTTTCTTCATTTTTTTCTCCTTTTTTGTTTTGGATATTATGATTTTATAGAGCACTTAGCGGGTGCTTACAAATCTAAATCTGTTTATTGTGGCACGGTTCTTTTGGGCCAGTCGAAGAGAGATCGAAGGGCCGTTTGGGGATGCGTGCACCATCGCTTGACGGTATGCGGGCTTCTAAGGGGGACCAGGCCGTGATTCATAGCATGCAGGGGGATCCGTCGGGCCTCAAAGCCGAAAAAAAAAGGCCGGGCAGTTTCAGAAACTGTCATTTTCTAGTCGGGCATATATAATATATATGCCTCACCAAAATGCAACAAAAAATGGCCGGGCGTATATATTATATACGCCTGACTAGAATTGGCAGTTTTTAAAACTGTCCGAGCCCGAGCACAAAAGGGACCCCCTCTCTTTCAAACTCTAACTTCTTCCCTCCTTTCTCTAGTCTGGGACAGCCCCTTAGGGTTTTGGCATTCGATTTTTCTTGGTTCTATTACCGGGAGTTGCGTGTGCGGATCAATAGATGTTTATCCTCCGCCGATTGGATCTATTTCTTCTCCCGTTGAAGGTAATTGATCTTTCCTTGGAATTTTTGATGTTGTTGCTTGTTTTGTTTTTTTTGTACATATACATATGTATATTTTTTTATGGAGGTTCCTTCTTCCTTTTTGTTGTTTGTTGTTGTTGTTTTTTTTTTTGGTATATATGCTTTCCCCTTTTTTTGTTGTTTTTTTTTTTTTTTCTTGTGTTATTTTCTATTAGGTGATGCTTATTTTTTTTTTTGTTTTTTTTTTTGTATATGTGATGCCCTCTTTTTTTGCTTTTGTTTGTTTTTTTTCTTTCTTTTTTTTTATGTGATGCCCTTGTTTTCTGCATTTTGTTTTTTTTTTATTTGTTGTTTTTTTTTGTTTTTGTATTATGTGATGCCCCTTTTTTTTTTCTTCTTTTTTTTTATGTACATGTGATGCTCTTTCCTCTTCTTTTTTTTTTTGTGTATATTTTTGTGTATGTGATGCCTCCTTTTTGGTTTTGTTGGTTGTTTGTTTTTTTTTTTTTGATGGATCAGTGCATATGTGTGATTGTTTTTTTTGCATTTCTCTCTTTTTTTATTTTTATTATTATTGTATATTTTTTTTTGGGATACTTGATGTTCTTTCTTTTTTTTGTAGTGCATTTTTCTCCTGTTCATTTTTCCATTCCTCTTTTTCTCTTTCTTTTTTTTATGACGAATTAGTGCATTTTTTTTCCCCCCTTTTTCTTCTTGTTTTTAGTAGCCTTTTCTTATACTGATGTGTTCCTCATTTCCAGATGTCTGACCATGAAGAGCAGGATCCCCAGGGGGGGCCAGAGATGGCCTATGGTCCTCACGGGGAATAGTTCATCGTTTCACAGTGCTCTTCCCAACCTTGGTACGAAATGCAAGGAGAAGCTGCCCGCACCGGCCTCCTTCATTGTCAGCATACTCACATGTCCAACTTTGGGATCGCTGGTCGGATAAACAGACAAGCCCCTTTTTTCTTTTGTTTTCCTTTGATGCCTTGATATGCCACTTTGCCCTCATTTGACTGATGCCTTTTGTTTGCAACCCCTACCACACATTATGTTTCGGGGTGGTTGGTTTGACCTTCAGTGCCTCATACTTTATCTCCCCTAGGTGGTGAAGGACCTGCTCGCCCAAGCTGGTTTTGGGGACTTCATTTCGTGCCCCGCCGTGAGGGCTGACACGGCCTATCTAAACGCCTTGATAGAGCGCTTCCGCCCGGAGACCATGACATTTCATATGGCTATGGCCGAGATGACCCTCACGCCCGTCGACTGGTCCATGATCACTGGGGTTCGTGTTGGAGGGGTGCCAGTGATACCTGTCCGTATGCCTGATAGGGAGGAGGTGACTCGGCTGATAGGGGCCTACCCGACCTCTGAGAATGTTCGCGGCTCCGAAGTCAAGCTATCTTGGCTGGTTGGTTTGTTCTAGCCTCATGAATTAGTGGACCTGGGCCAGCCTGATGCGGCCATTTACCTCGAGCCAGAGCTTGCACTGATGCTGGCTCTCATTTCTCTGCTGTTCCTCTTGGGCAAGACTCTCCTCTCAAATACCAGCGGAGGGCGGGTCTCGTTGTCCTTACTCAGCCTTATGGTGAACTAGGACACCATGCATCGATTCGATTGGGGAAGTGTTGGCTACGCGGTGCTCATGTCTAGCTTGGTGCGAGCCATTCTTGGGGATTCCAGTTCCGTTGTGGGGTTCTGGCCCGCTCTTGAGGTAATTTATCCTTTGGTCCCAGTTCATTCCCCCTTCTTTTTTGGCATATCTGTTTTATCTGCTTGCTCTCTCAGGTATGGGGGTATCTGCATTTCCAACCTAGTTGCCCTCTGCTTCTCTCGGAAGTTCCCACGTTCCCCCTCATGAGCAATTGGCATGCGAGCCGCTGCCGGGACGTAGGTATGAAGCACTTGGAGATAGGGTTGCGCTCTCAGTTCGATCTGCTGATCCCAGAGCAGGTATAACACTTTCTCTCTTTACAAATTTGATGGCTCTTTTATGCTAGCAGGTTCTGACTTAATGTATAAATTTTTCCTCCTTTTTGTCGAGCAGGTCATACTTGATCCCTATGTCGGATCCCCTTTCTGAAACCTGGCAACAGTGAGCCCCTCTCGCCTTTTATTAGATCGGCGCATTGTTTTCTTCTACGGGTCCTGGGCTAGGGCTTATTACTTAGGAGAGAAGGTGGTTCATCAGTATCTGCCTCTTTTTGCCATGCCTCAGGCTCCTTTAGACGATGTACTAGCTCCCGAGGGTTCTATTGAGATGCTCACTGCTCGCTTTCTCCACCATGGGGTCCCCATTGATGATCTCCTCTTTCCTGGGGGATACCAGATGTGGTATCAGTCTCTGCCTTATCATTCCCTGCTGCCCCGATTTGTGCCTGGTGCCAACTTTTTGGCTTTTGGTGGTCTGCGATCCCAGGTAATGCTCTTTCCTCCTTCTAGTAGCAGCCTTCCATATGGTTGCCTCAATTGCCTTGCTTTTGAACAAAGACCGTTTCTCTCTATAGTTTGGACATGATGATGATTCAGATGAGGGGGCTGAGACAGCTGTTCCTGGTGAGGCTACTAGTGCGAGACCTTTCGACCCTTCTGGTGCTGGTGCTTCTGGCAGCTCATCAACTAAGTTCCAGGGGACCTTTAGGCCCTTGGATGATGCCTTTTTGTCGCGTATGTGTACCGCTGTGGCTGAGAAGGCACGCATTTCTGCTGATGCTATCCAGATTCCACCTCCTGAGCTGATCCCTGGGGTAATCCTTCCCTTGTTACCTTGCGCTTCTGTTTTCTCGAATTATATCTGATGGCATGTGTGACTGATACCTCTCTCTTTATCTTTTTGCTGTAGGATTATGAGTCGGCCGTAAACCAAGCCGAATATTACCATAACATTGCTGGTCTTAGGGAGGTTGAGGTGGTGAGTGGATATTGATCGTATCTGGTCATCCTCATATTTACCTTCTGCTTGTTTCCCTAACCTACATTTACTTTCTGCTTGTTTCCCTAACTGATGGCCCTTCGTGTGCTTATGCAGCGTGCTCGCGAAAAGGAGTCGCGCACTCTGCTTGGCTGCATTTCTCAGGCATGGACTCAGGTGGGGGAGACCCGTACCTTTCAAAGTGCGACCCGGCGTCGGAAGAAATCAAAGGGGGCTACCCAGGACTAGCTCATTTTCTGAAAATTTGAAACAATGAAACAATTTAGACTTGGCTTTATAGGGGGATATGTAATAATTTTTAAACAACAATTTTTTTTGGAGGTTTATAATTTTTATGGTTTTTATGAATGTTTCATTTGGTTATCCCTTTGCTTTGGTGGTTTCCTTTTTTGGGCCTGAAACGGGCCGGCACCCCTCCAATGATGGGGTTGATCTTGCAGGTGGTTCTCCGTATATATCCTACGGACGGTGTGTCATCCGAAGGTTCCCCATGGGTGTGAGAGCATGCCCGCCTGTGGGCTGCCCCGAGATGAAAAAGTGGGCTAAGCAAAAATGTTCCTTCTTGGGGAACCAAAAATGGACCAAAGCGAGGGAAGCCTTAACTTCCTTTCTTTTAACTGGGCGTATATATTACATACGCCAGGCAAACATAATTGCCACATTACCCTGGCATATATAATATACACGCCTGGCTAAAAATTTGAATTTTTGGCTGGGCGTATATATTATATACGCCTCCTATGACTGATGCCCGACGAGTTCCCTATAACCCGCGCCCAGCCCTCTTTGCTTCGCTGTTTACTCGGGCTTTGCCTTTTTTGCTCCTCTTTTTCCTTCTTTCTTTTTTTCTTTCTTTCTCTTCGATAAGCGGGTCCATCGCCCTACATTGATTGAGCTTTATAGGACATCTTTGTACGTCTATGGACTCGCTTCCCGGCCTGAATTCTCATACGGGGGATGGGGTTAGTGTACTTCCCTGTTTGGACTCGGGGCCCAGTTTTTTGCAAAAGTGGTGCGCTAGCTTGGCTGAGGGCGAGCTCGCTGCTCTAGATCACCTCGGGTTAACCCGCCTTTCCTCTCTCCTTGCTGTTCCTTTGTTGCCCAACCTCCTGAAGGAGGCTTTAGCATCGTGGGACCATGGGGCTCATGTTTTCAGATTCGGGTCCAGGGAACTCACCCCAACCTTGGAGGAGCTACCCTCTATCACCGGCTTGAGGATGCACCGGGGGCTCGCCAAAGTGGTGCCTAAACCGGGTATGCCAAGGGTCCACGGCAGTTCTTGGTTTGAAAAAGGGTGGGTATGAGAAGGGCTTCGCCGGCGGGCCCACTAGGTGCTCGGTGAAATTCCTGAGAGAACTTTTTGGTGACTCGAGTCTCCGACAGTTGCCTATCCGAGATCCTTTCAATGTGAAGGCCTTTGCCCTTTATTTGCTATTGGAAGTTCTCTTCTTTACTGGGGGCGAGACCTTTTCTCTCGGGCTATGCGACATTTTGACTGAATTGGAGGGAGGGCGCTCATTGGTGCACCTAGTCTTGGCTGAGATGTATCGGGGCCTGGATGCCTCGGCCTCGGGCCGGGTTGGGATTCTTCGCGAGAGTCCACTCCTCATTCAAATTTGGCTAGGAGAGCATTTGGCTATCATGGGGCTTGTACCGAGGTTTTGCTTGGTGAGAGCGGATGTGGCCCGGGGTTTTCTAACATGCTACTCGTGGCTGCCCCATGGGAGCATCGAAGAACTGAACCTATGGCTATCTGATGCGGAGCTGATCTGGCAGCTTCCCTGGTTGGACGGTACCTTTCCGATTATTCGCTCTCGGCATTGTGAGGGTATAACACTTTTGGGGTTGACTGGTAGCACATATTATTTCCCATCTCGGGTGCTTCGTCAATTCGGGTATACTCAACATGTGCCATGCTCTGTGAGGCCACTTTTGTGCTCTCTGATATTCTCTCGGGGTTCTCTCAGTGACCTAGACCGCATAGCCGTCCTCTGGGAGACTCGTCAATCGGCGCACATGTGTAGCTTGACTCAGGGAGGTGCCCTCTCTTCTGATTACGAGGTTTTGTTGGCATCTGAGAGCTTGCCTGCTCCTAACCCGGTTTCAGTAGATGCAATAGAGACGGGGCCCTGGCCATTCAAGGAGATGGTGCTCCAGACTAGAATGGAGTCTCTTTTTGCAGAGAAACTGGGTTTGACTGAGACCTTGGGGAAGGAGAGGGCCAGAGCCGAGATGGCGGAGGTGAGAGCTGCTATGGCCTAGAGCGAGGTTCTTCGGTTGACTGGGCTTTTGGCTGAGTCTCGCAGTGCAGTTGACGCTTCGCGGAGGTGGCAAAAGAGTCTTCATGGTAGGTGGTTGATCGATCGAAATGCCCGTGAGGACTCTCTTCTTGCAGAGATCAGCGCTTTGAAGCGTGGTTCCTACCCTTGACCTGTTCCTGCACATACCATAGATCATATACACAGAGGGGGGGCTGATGCCCCTTAACAGAGATCTACTTCCTTTTTTTTTTTTGGGGTTGTTTCTTTTTGTTTGTTTTATACTTATACAGAAGGCAGAAAGTAGAAAGTGTGTCATGTTGTTATCTTTTTGGGACATGACACTCCATACGCGATGCTTGTAAGAAAAGAAATGAAATCTGCTAAATACACATATACACATATTTTTTAGTATTCAAGTTTTCTTCCATACGTCTCGCAATGTAAGGTTTTTCTTATGGAAAAGGAAAATCTATTACCTTTTTTCAAAATTTTCTCCTACACAGGACGAGGCTTCTTATGGGAAAGAAAAATATATTATCTTTTTTGAAATTTTCTCCCTCATGGTGTGAGGCTTTTCATTGAAAATCCATTATCTCTTTTTTTGAAATTTTCTCCCTCACAGTGTGAGGCTTTTTATGGGAAAGGAAAATCCATTATTATATTTTTTTTGTTTGAAATTTTCTCCTTTTTGTGATGCCGGTATTTCCAAGGTCAACCGACGGGTCCTCTTTTTGAGCATGGTCGAACCCCGTTTAGGAGTTTCTGGTGCTTCCTTTTGAACGTGGATAGGTCAGCTTCCTCGAGATTGATTGGTCTTATGTCCTTACCTTTGGTCATGCGTCGGACGACGTGGTGGAGACGACATGCCTGATTAGGATCCGATCTGATTTTAACATGAGCGGCTCAATCACAAAAAGGGAAGGGGCTCAAGGAGTCCAGACTAAAAAGGTGAACCAGAACAGATCCTCTCCTAATCTCTCTTTTTGACATTTTTTGCTCACAGTGCCCAAGACGGGTTTTCGCCATGCCTGTCATCCCTATTTTTACCCGCAGCGCCGCCCTTTCGGGTTTTCACTACGTCCATGGGTTCGCTCTCTTACCCCAAGTGCCTTTTCAGGTTTTCACCTGGTCCGCGTGAGTTCACTGTTTTTACTCGCAGTGCCCTTGCAAGTTTTCACCACGTACATCTTGCTTTGAACTCAAATTAATTTTCTTTTTTTCTTTTTTTTTCTTCTTTTTTTTTTATTTTTTTTTAGAACCAGAAAGCCACGACATGGACAAAGATTCCGTCATAACCGGCTGGATGGGGTTCTGGTGTCGTCTTACGACTCGGCTCATGTTGACTTAACAGATATTATGACCGCTTGCGAACCTACAAAGAGGGCTTCTTTCGGGGTGTAGCTAGGCCATGGGTTAGGTTGGGATTTGAAGGTATGCTGGGCTAAAAAAGTGTTTCCTTAATACGGCTTAGGTTTTCTCAACATACTTTCTTCCTTGGGGGTTTTAATATACATGCCTCATGATTCTTCCCCCCTTTTTTTTTCTTTTCTTCTTTTTTTTTTGCTTTATTTCAGGCAATCTCTTTTTACTTTTTTTATTTTTTTAGGATTTTGATAGTAACTCTACTTCATCTTTTCTTTCCTCTTTTTTTTTGGTATATGCACACATATATATATTTTTTTGGGGAAACAGGTTTATTGAAAGAAAGGTCCAGGCTCAAATGGGGTAGCAAAGGATATCATCATTTTTGGGGATGCTTTCTGGTTACTGTGCTTGGAATGATGGCCTCTTTTGGGTGGTTCTTAAGCAGTCACATATATGTTTCGTCAATACTTACCTTATCGCGATAGACTAAGAGTAGAACCGTCGGACGTATCCAGCGTTGATGGGCTCAGGAAGATGATCTCCGTCCATGGTGGTGAGGTGGATGGCGTATTCCGGCAGCACCTCTCGAACGACGTATGGTCCTTCCCAATTCAGCTTAAACTTTCCTCTTGGATCGGCATGGAGGGATGGGAAGATCTTCTGCAGCACAGTGTCTCCTACCTTTAGATCTTGATTGCGAACATGTTTATTGTAAGCGCGTGCCATCCTCCCATGGTAAACTTGAGTGTGGCACAAGGCTAGGAGTCTCCTTTCGTCCAATAAGTTCAGCTGATCAAAGCGTGATCTCTCTTTCTCTACTTCGGGTAAGCCTGATTCCATGAGGATACAAAGTGAGGGTACCTCAACCTCCACTGGGAGGACGGCCTTGGTTCCATACACAAAAGAGAATGGTGTTGCCCCTGTAGCGGTACGGATCGACGTTCTATAGGCCCAAAGTGCGAAGGGTAACTACTCACTCCAATCTCTGTAAGTAACTACCATCTTCTCGAGAATTCGGATCAGAGTTTTGTTGGCCGCCTCTACGGCTCCATTCGTCTGAGGCCTATACGGGGATGATCGATGATGCTTGATCTTGTATTGCTCGCAGAAGTCTTGGATGCACTTATTTGCAAAGTTCGCGCCGTTGTCTGTTATGATATCTTTGGGTACTCCAAATCGACACATAATATTGTTCTTGAGAAACTTCTCAACGTGAATGGCCGTGATGTTGGCATATGACGCCGCTTCTACCCACTTGGTGAAGTACTCAATGGCGACGAGGATGAACCGATGTCCATTCGATGCTTTCGGATTAATCATTCCAACAACGTCAAGGCCCCAGGTAGCAAATGGGCAAGGAGTGGTCATGCAGTGAAGATCAATGGCCGCAGCGTGTATCAGACTGGAGTGTTCCTGACACTTGTAGCATTTTTGAATGTGTTTGCAACAATCCGATTCCATGGTAGTCTAAAAGTATCCCTGCCGTAGGATTTTCTTAGCGAGCATGTGACCGCTGACGTGGGCTCCGCATACTCACTCATGGATTTCCTTCATAATATTGACCGCTTCACTTTCAGTAAGGCACCTGAGTAAGATGTTATTGTATTATCGCTTGTAGAAGGATTCCCCGCAAATGACGTAACCTGCTGCTAAACGTTGAATGGTTCGTCGGTTTGTCTTGGACGTACCCTCCGGGAAAGTTAGGGTCTCGAGGAAATTCTTGATGTTTGAGAACCAAGGTGGCTCATCATCAGGCTTTGTAGGTTCTTCAATCTGGAGGCAGAAGGCCGGCTCATTCCTCTGCTCGATCATGATCGGCTTCATCTCAACACCATAGGGGATTTCAATCATTGAGGCCAAAGTTGCTAATGCGTCGGCAAAGCGATTCCTTATCTGGGGGACGTATGAGAACGTCACATCCTGGAAGCAAACAATTAGATCCTCGAGGTGTTCATGATAGGGGATCAATTTCTTGTCTTTTTTCTTTCAGTCACCATTCGTCTGGCATATGATTAACTGTGAGTCGCCAAAAACTCGAAGATGGGTTACATTCAGATCGAGAGATGCCTGTAGACCAGCGGTGCAAGCTTCATACTCAGCCATGTTGTTAGTGCAGGGGAAGTTGAGCTTGATAGAGATCGGTACATGGGATCCTTGTGGTGAAATCAGGATAGCACCAACTCCTTGGCCTTTGATATGCGATGCCCCGTCAAAGTGCATTACCCATGATACTTCTGCTTCTTTTGTATCATCTTCTGTCATGAACAGGATATCCTCATCTGGGAATTCGGTTCTTAAAGGCTCATAGTCAGGTAAAGGGTTCTCCGCAAGATGATCGGCGAGCGCCTGCCCTTTGATCGATTTCTGAGTGACATACATGATGTCGAATTCAGATAACAATAGTTGCCATCACGCAGTTCGGCCAGTAAGAGCAGGTTTCTCGAACAGGTACTTCAAGGGATCCATCCACGCTAGAAGTAGGACGGCTTGGGACAACAGGTAGTGTCGAAGTCTATGGGTAGCCCACACGAGCGCTAGGCATGCTTTCTCCAGATGAGAGTAGCACGTCTCGTAATCAGTGAACCTCTTGCTTAGGTAGTAGATGGCCTGCTCTATTCTTCCTGTCTCATCGTACTGCCCTAACACACAGCCCATGGAAAACTCTGTCGTGGACAGGTACATTATCAGGGGTCTACCAGGTATAGGTGGTACCAATACTGGAGGATTTAGGAGGTAACCCTTGATCTTGTCAAATGTAGCTTGGCAGTCATCATTCCACTCAACTGGTGAGTCCTTTCTCAGTAGTTTGAAGATTGGTGCGTATATCGGAGTTAACTGTGCGATGAACTGACTGATGTACTGGATTCTGCCTAAAAAGCCTCTGACCTCTTTCTCTGTAGACGGTGGTGGCATTTCAGTGATGGCCTTGATCTTGGTCGGGTCGACCTCGATGCCTCTCCTACTGACGATGAAACCCAATAGCTTACCTGACATAGCGCTGAATGCGCACTTTTGGGGATTCAACCGCAACCTGTACTTTCTCAACCTTTTGAACAACTTCTGAAGGTTTACCAAGTGGTCGTCCCTTTCTGGTGATTTGGCGATCATATCATCGACATACACTTCGATCTCTCAGTGCATCATGTCGTGGAATAGGACCGTAATTGCTCTCTGGTAGGTTGCCCTAACGTTCTTGAGCCTGAATGGCATCACCTTATAGCAGAAGGTTCCCCAGGGAGTGATGAACGCAATCTTCTCTCGGTCGGCCTCTGCCATCTTAATCTGATTATAGCCCGAGAACCCATCCATGAAAGAAAGCATCCCGTGCTTAGCAGTGTTATCGATCAAGATATCGATGTGGGGTAATGGAAAGTCGTCCTTAGGGCTCGCCTTGTTGAGATTCTGAAAATCAATGCACATTCGAACCTTTCCATCTTTCTTGGGTACGGGGACGATATTGGCCAGCCACTGTGGGTACTTGGATACCATAAGGAAACCCGCATCATACTGCTTAATGACCTCGTCTTTGACTTTCAACATCCATTCAGATCGGAGACGTCTTAGCTTCTGTTTAACCGACTTGCAATCAGGGTAGAGTGGCAATTCATGCTCAACCAGATTGGTATCCAAACCAGGCATGTCTTCATACGACCATGCGAAGACATCTTGGTATGATCGGAGGAAGTCTATCATACCCTTTCTCTTTGAAGGGGACAGCGACGTTCCGATTTTGGTGATTCTAGGGGCCTCTTTGGTGCCCAAATTAACATCCTCTGTCTCTTCGACAATCGGGGTAGGGCCATGCTCAAAATCGGCAAATTGTTTGAGGAGCTCATTGGGGAGCTCATCGACTTGACCTTCCTCATCCAAACTCGTGACTCCTACCTCTTCTTGTATTTCTACAAGGAAGAGTCGGCTTCACGTGGGATGGGTATCACGGCATCATTTTTTCTTTTATTAGGAATTTTAAAGGACAATATTTTTGGAATTGGTATTTTTTCTATTTTTATGGCTTTTCGCAATTTTTCGGAGGTTGGCCCCTGGCAAGGTGGATCTCTATATATATAGGGTAGAGTGTCCCAGAGGCTAACCTCACTTCTTACAGGTTGTTTTTTTTTTTGGGAGCCGACGCCATATTCACGGCATTGGGCGGCTCCCAAGAGTTAGGGCAAAGATGCCCAGTTACATACCTGCGAGGGTTGGCCTTTACCCTTTCTGTTGGAAACGACATCAGTAGGCTCTTGCAGTTCCCCCCTTAGCATGTTTATGGAGGGATCCTCTGGGATCCTGTCTTTGATGGTTAGGGTGGGCGCATAGTGGCTGATGCTAGACTGGCGGGCAGGCCCGGGGGTTTCTTCCTCAAATAAGGAGAGGGCGGCCAAGTCTACCTCGAGGTCTGGGGGGATGATGTAAGGATTGGTGGGGTGGATGAAAACAAGTTTGTGTGGGGTTATCCTCATCTCCCCATTCAGATCAATCTTTACCACCCCGGCGCTTACAAAGGTTTGGCTGATGTGGGGCCAGGCGAGAGGCTCTTCTTCCAGGTCGATTCCCCTGGCCCTGGTGACTGCTGCGGCTCTCATCTTTTCTTTGGCCTCTCTCATTTCTTCTTCATCGGGCTTATAGCCTAGGCCAAATCTGGTTTGCTGCCCCTTAGCCCTGACGGGGTCTCTTCTTCCTTGAAGGCGCGGGCCCAGCCCTTTCCCTTTTTGGTGGCCCCATTTGTGGAGCATGAACACTACTGCCTCTGTCCCTCCTCCAGCTTTGGTAGGGGTTTTCTTAGGCGACTCAAGGGTAACGGCTGAAAAGTCATACTCAAACCGATGGAAATCGATGTCCTCTGTTGTGTGTGGCATGTCAAGTACTTTTGGGTTCTCAATATGTAGAGCGCTCCGCTCTCTGTCTTCTCTGCTCTCACCCACGATGGTGACAATTTTTCCACCTGAGATGAATTGAAGTTTTTGGTGTAGAGTTGATGGTATTGCCCCGATCTCATGCAGCCATGGTCGACCTAATAATAGATTAAATTTAGATTTGATGTCCATCACTTGGAAGGGGACAGTGAAGGTTTGCGGCCCGATGATCAGATCGAGGTCTACTTCTCCTATGATCTCTCTCTGGGTGTTGTCGAATCCCCTGGCGCTTGTTATTAATGGCCGAAAGGTGTTGGGGTTCGCACCAATTTTGATTGCCGTTCTTAGAGGGCAGACGTTCAATGCCGACCCGTTGTCTATTAAGACCACTGGCACCACTAGGTTCCCTACTTCCACTGTTATATTCAGGGGCTTAGAATGGTTGTTCCCCTCGAGTGGCAGATCCACATCAGTGAATGAGATGGCATTTGGGGCCAATACTTGCCCAATTATCTCTCCTACCTCGTCTGGGGTCACGTGGGCGGAAACATGAGCGTCTTTGAGCGCTTCCATTAAGGCTTGAAAGTGGAGCGGGGACGTGATTAACAAATCCCAGACAATAATATGTGCGGGTGTCCTCTTGAGTTGTGTCTCCAACACATGCTCTCTGGCCATTTTTTTAAAGGGGTTCCCTGCGGCCTGCTCTTTCTTCTTCTCTTTTCCTCTTACGACCCCCAACGCTTCCGACTGTGTGGAAATCCTGCCCGACTGGATGATAAATTCGACTGCCTCTTCTCAGTTGCGACCAACATTCATGTCCGTCTGCTCGTAGCTTAACGGTACTTGATGTGGGTCATAGGGGGTTTCAGGATGAGGAAGGGAGTTCTTGGTGATTCTGGGGCGGATCGGGCTAGGTATGTCGAATTCTAGCCAACCAGTTGACTCCAATAGGGAATGGTATGGTATGAGTTGGATTTGGGTGTGAGGGTGGGTTTGCAGTTAGGCATGGTAAGACCAGGTGATTGGGGTGGGTGATAAGGGGAGTGGGTGAGGGGTTATTTGTTTGGGTGGGGGTGGAGTTGGATTGGGGGCGAAATAGCACAGGGATGGTGGGGGCGTGACTAGGATAGGGTGACTGGGAAATGTTGGAGGTACAGATGGAGCGGGGTGATAGGGGTATGACAGGGTAGCAGATGGAGCAGGGGGGTAGTGGTATGAAGGGTTTGTAAATGGGGTGGCATGGTGGGGTGATGATGGGCTAGTGGATAAAATGGGGTAGATTGGGGGTGATGTAGTAGTGCATGGGGTGGGGAGATTTGGGGATGGTGGAGTTGTGTATCGTGCGAGGTGATTTGGGGATGGTTGGGGAGTATGTTGGGCGGTGGGATTTAGGAGTGTGTATGGGGCGGGGTAGTATGGTGGTGGATTTATGTATGGCGTAGGGTGATTTGGGTGTGACGGAGAGGTATGTGGGGTGGTTGATGGTGGGATAGCGTATAGGATGGGGTGATTGGGAGGTGGTATGTACTGTGGGATAAATTGGGAGTGGGGTGGATATGCGTATGATTGCAGTGGGGCTGTGCTCGTTTGGATTTGATAGGCGAGAGCGGAAGTGGAAAAATACTGCCCTAAATCTAGGGGCTCTTCTTGGTATGCCGGGGTGGGGAAGTAATCGGCTAAATACAGCGGCTCGATTACCCCTACAATTGTTCACCCTTGTTTAGCCTGGTAAATGAAAACTCTTCTTGATTACTGATGTAATCCGAGGGGTCGAACTCTTCCTCTTCTACGCAGTGGACGTTAGGCCTGGGGCATCCTGGATGCGGTGGTAGAGGGGTTTGATGGATGTTCTGGTTTTACCCTTGAGGAAGTAGCGGGGGAACAATTTTTCCCGCCTCTATTAAATCTTGGATTGCGTGCTTTAGGGGGAAGCACTGGTCCGTAGGGTGACCTGGCCCTTGGTGGAAGTTACAATGCAGGTTCGGGTCGTAGTTCCTTGGTATTGGATTGGGGGATGGGCGAGGCTGGAGTAAATTGACCAGACCCTTCAGTAGCAACACTGGCAATAAGACACTTAATGATTTTCCTAACGGCATGAAGACCCGTTTGAATCGTGCTTTCATTTGTTCCTAGGTGAACGGGGCCCTTGGTCTGTTATTTGGCCTTGGCGCCTGTTCGAAACGGGCCGGGGTGGGTGTGTGGCCTGGAGCTGTATCGGGGTGGTATTGGCCTGGGGATAAATGATGTTCTGTACTTCTGCCCCGGTCCTTCTTTCAACCCTCGGTTCGGTAGCTCTCCGAACCCCAATGGCCCTGTTGGCCATACTCTTTCCCAATCTGCCCTCTCTGACGGTGTCTTCACAACGGTTGGCATTTCGGACCAAATCAGCAAAACTGGACTGCTGCTGATATACCAAGAATTCTGCGATGACTGGGAGCGCTCCCTTGGTTATTAATTTAATCTGCTCATCATCCAAAATTCGATGGGTCACCTGGGCAGCCAATGCCCTCCACCTCCCTAAGTAGGCACTGAAAGTTTCGTCATGCCTTTGCTTCACACAGGCCAGATCCGACTTCCTTGGCTCTATGTCCATGTTATAGACATATTGTTCTTGGAATAAATGTGACAGATCTTTCCAAGTTTTGGTCATGGATGGTTCTAGGGATGTAAACCATCTCAGTGTTGGGCCCGTTAGACTCTTTTGGAACACTTTGATGAGGAGTCATTCATCTCCGCCGTACTGGCACATGTCCCCACAGTAAGATTTTAAGTGGGTGATGGGGTTGCCAGTGCCATTATATTTATCGAATGATGGCATCTTAAATTTTGGTGGTAGGGGGACATCCGAATAGAAAAGTCCGAACTCCTCCCATCTTCGCTACCGCTTGTATTCTGGCTCATCCGCTTCTTTCAGTCCGATTCTTTTAGGATGTAGTGGACCGCCCCCCGATTTTGTTCACCGGTGTGATGATGATGGGCCCGGGGCGAAACTTGCGGCTCCTCCACTATCATAGATCTCGTCCTCCTCGTACTGTTGGTCATTGTACTGGTGAGGGGCGAGGTCTGCTATTTGGACCTCGGGGGTAATGGGTTGGATGACCTGGTGGGGCCACAAGGCTTGTATGGGATGGGGGGGAGTGAATGGATGAGTGGTTTGTGGGTGAGTGATGTTGTGAGCTGGGTGCACATTCTGGGGGTGATGGGGGTGTGGTTGATGTGGTGGGATGTTGTAGGCGTGGTTTTGGGGAATGGGGTGGATCAGATTTTCCATTGGAGGCGGGATGGGGGCATAAGGGGTATAGGTGAAAGAAGGGTACTGGTGAGGGGGTATGGGGTTTGTGAACGGGCCTTGGTGAGTGTGGGTGGATGGGCCTTGGGTTTGGGCTTGATGGTTTAGGAAAGCTTGGGTTGATGGGCCTTGGGCCTGGGCGTGGAGGTTAGTATGATTTTGGGTCAATGGGCCTTGCTGGGTTTGGGCTAATGGGCCATGTGGGTATTGGGTGTGGGATGATGGGCCTTGGGCTTGGGTTTGGTAGGTTTGGGTCCAAGGGCCCTGGGGGGTTTGGAACTGGGCCTGGATCTGATAGGCTTAGGCCTGAGCTTGTGTCTGAGGGGTTTGGGCCTGAGGCCATGGGCCTTGAGGATTTTAGGCCGGGGCCTAAGTCTGTTGGGTTTGGGGCCATGGGCCTTGAGGGTTCTAGGCCTGGGCCTGGGTCTGATGGGTTTGGGCTTGGGGCCATGGGCCTTGAGGATTTTGGGTCGGGGCCTAAGTCGGTTGGGTTTGGGGCCATGGGCCTGAGGGTTTTGATGGGTTTGGGTTTGGGCCCATGGGCTTTGGAGATTTTGGGCTTGGGCCTGGGCCTAATGGGTTTGGGCATGGGCCCATGGGCCTTGAGGATTTTGGGCTTGGGCCTGGGTCTGTTGGACTTTGTCTTGGGCCCACGGGCCTTGAGGATTTTGGGCCTGGGTTTGTTGGTCTTGGGCCTGAGCCTGGGTTTGGGCCCATGGATTCGTGTGGGTTTGGTCCTGAGATGAGTGGGCTTGGGTCTGTTGGGCTTGGGAATGGGCCTGGAATTGAGGTGGGGGATCTTGAATGGTGTGAATGATTGGTGGTTGGGCATGGTCATGGGGGAATGGGGTATGGAGGTTTTGGAGACCTAGATGTGAGGTTTGGAACGTAGGATTCCGAGAGGTAGCCCATAGGGCATACATCATTCGCATGTCCTCCATTGATGGCATCGATTCAAGTGTGAGATTGGAGGGTGATGGGCCATTCGAGGACGGAGAGGGTTAGGTGAAATTGGGCATGACCCGGGTATGGGGGGCATGAGTGATTGTGCTTGGAGGGTGTGGATGTATGGCTATGGAAGATGGCGGGTTATTGGTCACACCCTGGGAAAAGTTGGGTATGACCTGGGTAAATAGGGAGGTATGTTGGGATGTGGAAGGGCCATGTGATGTGGGGGGTATGTGAGATAATGTGGATGGGATATAAGATGTAGGGGGCATGGATGATGAGGTGGATGGGAGGTGGGAGGTAGACGGGGGATGGGGCTCCCGATGTGGTCTTTGAGTAGGGGTGCAAGGGTGTACGGATGGGGAGTGGGGGTGTATGAGTTGGTTGGGAAATGAAGTGTTTCAGTAGAGGATGAGGTAGGGGCATGTTGGGAAAATGTAAGGGCGGGGGATGGGGTGGATGAGGACACGGGTGCCCCAAATGGACCCGTGACATCGAACCGGGTTTGGGTGAAGGTGTCGGGGACCGGGTCTTCTCCTATATGGGAATGGGATGGGGATGATGGCGAGGATTTATCGGCGCTTGACATGATCCGTTGACGAGTGTTGTATCGATGTCTCGGGTAAGGGCCGAATACTTTCCTGGTTCTCCTTCTACGGGCCGGGTTTGAGGTTGCCGTGGTGACGGTCACAAAAATTATATTTTGATTTTTCCTTTTTGTTTTTTTTCTGTTTTTCTTTTTGGTTTTTGAAAAGAAGATTTTTTTTTGTTTTTGAAGATGATTTTGGTTGTTGTTTTTTTTTTTTTTTTTTAAGATGATTTTTTTTTTTTCGATTGATTTTTTGTTTTGATTGATTTTTTTTTTTTCAGATGGAAATTAACTCCCCTCTACCTAGATGAAAGATGACCTGGTGCCCAGGGTCAATTCCTATCTTAGATGGTATATGCACCTTTAGCAGGTCCCACGGCGGGATCCGACACACTTCGGAAGAAGCGAAAGGGAACTCCTTCGTTCTATTGAAGGTGAGGGAATCCACACAAACGACCCGATCCCCCGGAGCAAATCAATGAGAAGTTACCTTCTTTTGACTGGGCGGGGGCATATTGGGTGTTACAGAATGCGAGAGGCTACTGCGGGCACTAATACCGCTAATCGGAGAATTGGGGTGGTGGATTGGGCCTCAGACCGGGTTGCTGTGACCCAGTTTATATTGGGCGTATACGTTATGCACGCCCGACCAAAAAGGGGCAGATTTAACTCGGCGTATATATTATATACGCCTGGCTTAAATTTGAGGATTTTGGCTGGGCGTATATATTATATACGCCTGGCTAAAATAGATCTGTCAGTTAATTTTGACAGTGAACAACAAGCCCGAAAATGGGTCTTTGAACTGGTTTCCTGGGAGGAATGCTCCCGGGGACTACTGTATATGTTATCGGGTTCCTCCTTTCCGTTTCCTAGGGATACACGGTTGAATTCGGGGCTGTCTACGCTCTCACCAATGCAGGTTTTATGGCTTTATCGGAATTGGCAACCCAACCGATATACCTCCGGCGTAAGTGCCTTCTTAGGTACTGGAAGGGGTGGTTCTTTTCAGGATCATCACCACTAGGGCTGCCGCCTGACTGGGAACTGGGTAAGTTATATCTGTGCATAAACCCTCCAAAAAACTACCCAAAATACGCAAAAATAGATTTGATTATGTCCCCACACTGTTGGTTCACTTTTAATTACAGATTTTTAAAGGGGAGTAAAGTTAAGTCCAAAATCGGGTCGGGGAATGACAAGCCCGTGCGGCCTCAACGGGCCGGCGTTCAATGGTGAGATATGATGATTGAAATGAAAAGCGCATGTAGGCCCGCCAAATGGCTAAGGCTCGTAAATGACCGAAATTTAAATGACGTGAAAAGTAAATGCAAGCGGGCCCTCCAAACGGCTAAGGCGGCTTAAATGACAAGAATTGTAAAAACGGAAATTTAAGGGCGCACGTAGGCCCGCCAATCGGCTAAGGCACTTAAAGGACTAAATCGTAGGGGTGAGTACGTTAGTAAAAACAACAAAAAATAAAGAAAAATAGCAACAAATTAGAACAAAAAACAGCCATGGTTAGTAAAAAAAAATAAAATAAAAGGAATGGCCAACAAGAGGGGAAGCGCTAGGATGAAATCCCCAGCAGAGTCGCCATCTGTGCGAGCATGGATCCTCTCAAACCCGTCGCGACGATGTGCTCACGATGGAATGAAATGTAGAGTCGCAACCCGGAGCTTTTGGTGACCCGGGAAACCTTTAAATCAATATTTTGAGCACCGAACTGCTAAATATGACTATGATTTACCGGTTTTTGTCAAAGGCTCTAGGGTAGGGGCTTCGGTTATCGATCGGGAAGGGTTTAGGCACCCGATCAACCCGCATATAGCGGTCTCTATCTATGGCCAAAAATAAAAATAAATGGGAAGAGTTTCCCCTTGCCCGAAGGCAATACGGTCCTATCAAGCTTTGAGCCAAACCGAAATTTCGACGGCGTCACGGCTTGAATCCTTGGACGGAGGGAACACTAAGAAGGTAGAGGAAGAGAGGGGTGCGCCGGAGCTCACGGGCCCTTGTTGCACCGTAGAAGACCTCCGCTTCGGCGTGCTTCCGACGGCTTTGAATGGCTTAAACGGTAGAAGAATGGGTTTCTAATGCTAGGATTCGGTAGATAGGAAGTGTAGGATGAAGCTAGGAACTAAGCCTTAACTAAAAGGGGTGATCTAATGGCGGAAAATGGTTGAAAAGGATGATCTATGCATGCTGGAATTCTGGTTGAAGAGATAGAAAAAACTTTCTCTCACTAGGTCTCTCTCTCTCCTAACTCAAGCTTTCACCCTAATCTTCTCAACCTTGATTTTTTTCCCAACCAACCCTTTGGGAAGAGGGGGGCCTCTCTATTTATAGAGAAGGGATGGGTTAGAGGCTTACTTAAGAGCTAATTGGTTTAGCAGTTAGGTAATCCCCCATCTAAGGTTTTCTAAGTTTTCAAGGTCCTAGGGTTTTGGAAAACTGGTTTTAATGGCGGATGATGGGGTGAGACCATGGATGACTTAAGGGTTGCCAATAAGCTCAAAGGGGGTGCAACCAACCTCAAGACACCACCTTAACCAAGGGGGTGGTAAAAAGGTCAAACCAGATGGAGGAAATTCGAGCATTTAGTGACAGATACTGTAGCTAAGTTGGGCGTATATATTACATACGCCCAGCTTATGCACAGTAAAAATCAAGAAAACCAGGGGGAAACTGAGAAGATGGGTGTGTGGCATCTATCTTTGGGCGTATATATTATATACGCACCAAATTAACCCAAAATGCTAGGCATATATAATATACACGCCTGACCAATCTGGGGCCAAATTGGCTGGGCGTATGTAATACATACGCCTGAGCAAAAGTTGTCATTTTATGTGAAACTTCAAACGGTCATAACTTTTGAACCACAACTCCAAATTAGGTGATCGTTGGTTCATTGGAAAGCTGGAGAAGTTCGCCTTCTAATGGTATATGGCTCATCCTTAGCAGTGGTCAGTATAAAAAGTTATAGCTCTCCTCCCATCAAATACTCAGAAGGGTTTAAATTAAGTCTGGGAAGGGATCCTAGGGTTTAGGGGTGATCTCTAAGGGTTGGGGGAATGGTTCTAATGGGTTTTAGGTGATTCCTAAAGGTCTGGATAGATTTCCAAGGGTTCAAGGGTGCCATCGGAAGCACAGGGGTACATCTCTCCCGAAGTACAAATTGATCGGGCCTTGGGCCGAATTTGGGTGTCTACAGGCATGTATAGTAAAATCCCCCAAGGAAGAAATTATGTTGAGAAAAAACTGAAATCGTATCAAGGAAGCCTTTTGAGCCCAGCATACCTTCAAATCCTAACCTAACCCATGGCCAAGTTACACCCTGAAGAGATCCCTCTTTGTAGGTTCACAAGCAGTCATGGTATCTATTAAGTCAATACGAGCCGAGTTGTGAGACAACACCAAAACCCCATCTAGCCGGCTATGACGGAATCGATGTCTATGTCGTGACTTTTGATAAAAGAACAAAAAATAATAATAATAAAATAGAAATACAAGCTCAAAGTAAGATGGACATAGTAAAAACCTGAAAGGGCACTACGGGTAAAAACAGCAAGTTTGTGCGGACTAGGTGAAAACTCGAAAGGGCGCTTGGGGTAAGAGAGGTAAACCCATGGACGTGGTGAAAACCCGAAAGGGTGCCACGAGTAAAAAGAGGGCAAAAACAAACACGATGAACCTAAAAAAGGATTAAATTTTTTTTTTAAAAAAAGGGTTGAATTGATTGATAAGATTGATGTTTGAGGAGCCCTTTTGGTTACTCTCCCTGTTCTCCTTTTTTTTCTGACTGGGCCGCTCATGTTAGTTCAAATCGGGCCCCGACCAGAATTATCTTTGTGAAACTACTTCGTCGAACGTATGACCCAAGGTAAGGAGAAAAGTTTGAATCAATCCAAAGGGATTGATGTTCCAATCTTGGTAAAGCTACTTAAACTCACCCAGATCCGACCACTTAAAAGGAGTTCGACCACGCTCAAAAGGGGACCCGAGATCTCATCCTGTGATTGAGGCATTAAACCAAATAAAAAGAGAATAAAGGACAGGGCGGAAGGCCCCTTTTGTCAAAAGATAATAATTTTCCTTTTCCACTTTCATGCCCACACTTCTTGCACTTGGGCGAGGAAGCCCTTTTTATTAAAGATAATGATTTCCCTTTTCCATTTCCATACCCAGGCCGTGCACATTCCAAAAGGGACCCGTCAATCAAAAAGAACAACAAAAAAGAGAAGTCTTTGTAAATATAATAGATTTTTCTTTTCCATTTACAATTGCACCGCTTACACCACATCCCAAAAAATAGTCGGTGTGATGTCTGGCTTTCTTTCTTTCCTTTTTTATAAAAGCGGAAAAAATAAAAATATAAAGAAAATATGTATACCAAAAAATGTGTATCTATAAAGGGGTTTCTTATGCCCCTTTTCTGTGAATCTGATCTGTATAAAAAGATATATGTTTAGGAGAGAATCAATGGCCTAGCTCGCGCTTCAAGGCACTAATCTCAGCGCGAAAATCGTCCTCCCGGAGATTCCTCTCAGTCAGCTAGCGGCCATGTAGGCTCATGTACCTCTTCCGAGAAGCATCAGCAACCCCATGAGCAACATTCAAGAATCCTTCTAGACGAAGGACCTTGCTCTTATCTATGCCAGTTCTGGTCTCTGCTACCTCTGCTCTAACTTTCTCTTGGGCCAAAAGCTCTTGTAGGTCCCTCTTCTCATCAATCAACAACTAAATGCGAACTCAAAGTGCCGTCTCTTTCTTTGGCCAGGGGCCTCCCATATCAATACTCTCTGCCTGATCTAGATGATCAGTAGCAGGCTGCTCAGTCGATAGCCAAGCCTCGTACTTAGGGGAAGACTGAACTGAATCTCCCTACTCTATATCACACATCAGTGCCAACTGATGCGTCTCCCAAAAAGCAGCAATCCGATCCACGTCCCCAGAGGACCCCCTAGAAAAGATCAAGTCACATGCTCGCAAGGCACCTACTGAGAACAGCCGAACTGATGCAACACCCAGAATGGGAAGTAGAAGGTGCTGCCAGTCAATCCTAGGAGGGTGATGCCCTCATGGTCTCTAGAATGAACTACTGGGAAGGTCTGATCCAACCAAAGAAGTCTTCATATCAACTCTGCATCGGTCAGCCAAAGCTTCAAAGCTGACAAATCTCCCTGGGAAATGAAGTGACACCTACCCAGAAAGCATCGAACCGCCTCACCTTGGGCAATGTAAAACCATGGCATGGGTCCCAAGATAGCGAGATGCTCACCTAACCAAACCTGGAGCAGCAAAGGACATCCCTCTGAGGCTCTCCACCTTGCCTAGAGTGAATGCATCAAGGCATCGATATAATTCAGCAAGGACCAGGTGTATCACTGATCAGCCCTCTACCAACTCGGTCAAAACATCGAAGAGAGCCAGAGAGAAGCTCTCTCCCCCAGTAAAGTAAACGACTTCCAAGATGAGACTGAGAGCAAAGGATTTCACATTGAAAATATTCCTAACCAGCAATTTTTAAAGACTTTCGTCACCGAAAAGTTCTTTGAGAAATTTGATTGAACACCTTGTGGGCCCCTCAATGAGACTTTTCTCATACTCAAATTTCTTCAATCCTAGGGTAAGGTGAACAGACTTACAATAACCCGACTTCGGCGTGACTCTTGCGAGGCCTCTATGGAGCTTCAAGCCGGACAAATTGGATAACTCTTCAAGAGTGGGAGCTAGCTCCTGCTTCCCAAAATGGAACACATGGGCATTTGTATCTCAAAACAAGGTTGTCGCATGAAGTAGGTCCCACTGGGAAGGAACCTCAAGAAAGAAGGGAAGACAGGATAGTCCAAACCACTCCAGATCAACGAGCTCGCTCTCATTCAAACTCCCAAGTCAACTTTTTAGAAAATTGGGCCCCAAGCCCAAAGAAGGGAGTAAATTGGTTCCGAGCCCTCCATGTAAGGGAGGGTTGGAAAGTGGGTCTATAGACGTACAAAGATCTTTCAAAAATATAAAATTCAATATATGTCGATGGACCCACCCTTGGGAAAGCAAGGAGAGGAAAAATCAACTGGAAAATCCAAGTCAAAGAGAAAAGAGAGAGAAAATAATCTTTCTCGGGCATATAAAGGGCCCACTGCCCCCCAGGCTAAACCTGGCGCAACTAATAGTTGTGCCAGTGCAAATTCCCCCCAGGATTAGCCTGGTGATCGGTGCTGATCATATGACTATATTTCACACCTTAAATCCTACATTTAGCTGTTCGATGAAAGCATCTGATGGTTGTTGTGAGGTTTTGATGTTTACAGGTGTTTCCGACCATTAGATCGTTCAAAAGCCTAAAAGAAGGAAATTAAAGGCTATGCAAGAGCTATGGACAAAAAGGTCCAAAGAAGCATTGAGATCCGAGAAGAGAATCAATATCCATCAAGAAAGGAGACTTTACATTGAAGAGTCAATCGATTGAGACATGAAAATCAATCGATTGACACATAAGGCAGAAGTGCCCTAAAGAAATTCGAACTCAAATTCAATCGATTGAGACTTCTGGCTCAATCGATTGAGGCAATTAGGTTTAGGTGTGCTCGGCCATTATAAAAAGGAAGCTAAAGCTTTGAATAGGGAGCTCTGTGTTTGGACTGGGTGTTGAGATCTTTTGAGATTTTTTGTCTTTGGGAAACTTCTTTTCATCTTTTTAAGGTCTTCTTCTCTCTTTCTTCTAGGTTTTTGATCAGGGTAGATTGTACCTAGGATTTGCATTGTTTCCTTTTAAAGCATAGATTGTATTTAGGAGAGAGCATTGTAAACAAATATCTCTTGGGAAGAAATAAAAAGAGGAATGGCTTTGAATGAACAAGGAGATCATACAAAATCCAAAGAGATAAGATCACGATCCCAGATATAAGTACCCATATTTATGATTAATACCATAGTCTAATGTTTTTATTGTTTTGATCTACACATCACGAGATACGCTATGCTTCTTACATGACTCATACCGCAATGATAGGCTGAGTCATTGTTTTTAGATAGGGTATGCCGGATTGATGATCATACTGTATTTCAAATCATTTTTATGAGTGAATGATGGTGATGGTGTGAATGATGCTTTAATGAAAGGGGGGTACAAATCTGGGGTAGAATATTTCTTGATCTTATTTAAATATTGTTCTTAGATTCATCGGTAATTAGTTGTTTAGATTAATTTATTTTTCTGCATTTAGGAAAAAGTGATAAATTTTTGGTAAATTGAATCTGCCCCTTGGTACTTCCTTGGGGATGTTTTTAAATCCCTGAAAGAATTAATTAAAAATTCAGATTTCCCTGTGGGTTCGACACCCTTGTTCTTGCCATACTGCAATAGATCTTGTGCACTTGCAAGGGTTAATCAATTGACTGTGTCTTGTGTTTTTATCAGCACTTCTGTGTCAATCGATTGACACTAACTTGTCAATAGATTGACACTAAAAAATAAAAAAAAATAAAAAAAAAATTTCTTTAATTCTGAAAATTTGAAAGTTTGTGGATTTGAAATCTGAAATTTTGTGCTCAAAGGTTGATTTTTTTTTATTTTCGAACTTAAATTTTTGCAATTAGAATTTTTAAAGTTTAATTTCTAAATTAAATTTTGATTTTCTTGTGTGAATTTTGATTTTTGAATTTAAAAAAAAAAAAAAAAAAACTAATATTTAGATTTTTGATTTGCAAAATCTTCTTTCCCTTATTTTTCTCTCTTAGGTAAGTTTGTGTAGGACTCTTTTAGGAAGTTTAGGTTTTTTAGGACTTCTTATTTTAGTAGGATTCTTTTTCCTTATTTTCCTCTTTTAGATATTCTAGGATTTTCTAAAATTAGTTATTAATTTTTTTTTTAGGAAGTTTATAAATTTAGGATACCTTCCTTAGGAAATTTAGGAATCTTTTATTTTTTCCCTTATTTTTCTCTTTTAGATAAGATTCTTAGGATTGCCATTAGATTTAAAATTTTAATCTTGAAATTTTAATTTTAATTTTTGAAATTCGAATTTAAAAAAAAAAAAAAAAAAAAAAAATTTTAATTAATTTATCTTGTTTTGCTTTTCTTTTCTTCTTATTTTGGCCACTGTTCATATTAGAACTCAACCGATTGAAGCTTCAGGTTCAATCGATTGAGACTGGAATATTCTCTGTTGTGATTTTTGCTTTTCTTTCAATCGATTGACATTCCTCTGTCAATCGATTGACAAAAATTCTGTGTTTGCCATTTCGGCTGAAATTCTTGTGTTAACTTGCTTTGACCTTTGAAACTCAATCGATTGAGAACAGTTCTTCAATTGATTGACTGATAAAGTCATTTCTGTGAAATTTTATAAGCTTACATCGATCGATTGAGACCTTTGCTGCAATCGATTGAGCCTATTTTGTGGATTTGTTTTGGATTCTTCAATCCCTGTTTGTGAGCGTGGTGTATGAGCTTTACTCGTTCTCTTCACCCACATCTGCTACCATTTAATCTTGAGATCGAACGATCTTGTAGAGAGAATCGTAGAATTCAAAGGAATCAGTATCATCATACTGATACCATGGCTGATCAAAGGCAAGAAATGAATGGGAACAACCAGAATATCAATAATGGCAATAATGGAAATAATGGAAATGATGGGAATAACAATTACAATGAGGGCCCTAGAACACTCGAATATTATAATGATCCTGATTTTTACGAGGATCAGGAATGTATAATGCATGATCCCATTCCAGGAAACCACTATGAATTCAAATCAGCGATGATCCAAATGCTACCAATTTTCCATGGGTTAGCAAATGAAAATCCGCACGCTCATCTAAATGAATTCACTCGGGTATGCAAAATGTTCAATGTCCACAATGTCACTGATGAGATAGCTAAACTTCGACTCTTTCCTTTCTCTTTAAGGGACAAGGCAAAAACGTGGTTTTATTCCTTAGAACCGCAATCTATTCAGAGTTGGGCAGAGCTACACCGTCAGTTTCTTAAAAAATATTTTCCCATGACCAAAGCCATTGAGTTGCATCAGAAGATTCAATTCTTTTCCAAACAACCTACTGAAACATTCCATGAATGTTGGGAACGTTTTAAGGAATTGATTAAGAGTTGTCCAAATCATCAAGTTCCAAGGTGGCAACAGGTCCAAAGTTTTTATAATGGACTAATTCCTGAAGAGAGATGCATGGTTGATGCATCGTGTGGTGGATCATGTGCCACAAAAGAAGCTGATGAATTGTGGGCATTGTTTGAGAAGTTATACCAAACTTCGATACAAAGTGAAACACTGGGGCGAACTAACTTGGATTTGGCATCTAAATCTCATGTGTTGACAAGAGATGGATTGTATAATGTCAAAAATAATACCTTTGATCTATCAACAAAGGTTGATATGTTGTCCAAGCAAATGAATATGTTGTTAGCTGCGACCAAGCAAGCTAAAGCTCCTGTCACCCCCACTGTGTGTTCAATTTGTGACCACCCAGGTCACATGGCTAATGAGTGCCCCACTACCTTGTCATTATTCACGATGAACCTACTCCTCAAGAGGTAATCACTCAATCTTATCAACGGCAGGGTAGAAACATATACTCCAATACCTATAACCCGGAATGGAAAAATCACCCCAACTTAGGATGGGGTGGTTCGAACCAAACTGGTCAGGTAAACCAGCAGTACAGAGCCAACACAATGGGTGGACAACAAAATTTCTGCCCACAACAGAATTCCACTACCCAGCAGAATTCTAATTTCCAGCAGAACCCTCCTTATTACCATCCGAATTCCGATTACCTAAAAAATTAGAATTTTAATTAGAATTTTAATTAACCTCAGGTTACCGTTTCTAGAGATTCTGATTTGGAGGAAAAGGTGATGCGAAGCATGCAAGCTTTCCAACAGATGATGATAAATCAATTCAGTCAACTGACAAATCAGCTGAGTCAACGAGAGGAAGGTAGGCTCCCTAGCCAACCCGTCAACAATCCTCGAGGTCAAGCACCACCTGATGCAGGACCATCGAATAGTCAACAGTTGAAAGCTGTTACGGTGCTGAGAAGTGGAAGAGAAGTTGATAATCAAGTGGAAATGCCTGTGGAATCTGATCAGGAAAAAGAGGAAGCAAGAGAAGCAGCAAAAGAGAAAGAAAACAAATCAGAGAAAAGAACAGAGAAAGAGAAAAGAAAAGAGAAAGAGAAAGAGCAAAGAAGAGAGAAGGGAAAAGAAAAAGTAATCGAGGATGAGTCTCCCTCAACTGTCCAACTAGGACATGAACAAGAATAAAAAATGGAACCTGCACCTTATGTCCCAAGGGCACCATTCCCTCAATGCCTAACTCCATCTAGAATGGGAAAGGGACCAGCAAAAATGGAAGAAATTTTCGAAACATTTAAGCAAGTAAAGATAAATCTTCCATTGCTTGAAACAATCAAACAAGTGCATGAGTATGCAAAATTTTTCAAAGATTTATGCACTCGTAAGCGAAAGGCGCGTACTCATATTTCCAAGAAAGTGTTCCTGACTAATCAAGTCAGTTCAATATTACAATTGGAAACCCCGCAGAAACTGAAAGACCCTAGAGTTCCAACTGTTCCATGTGTCATTGGTGGGCAACCAATTGGAAAAGCGCTATTGGATTTGAGAGCAAGTGTGAATCTACTCCCATACTCAATATACGAGAAACTCGGATTGGGTGAATTGCAACCCACGACGGTCACACTCCAACTATCCGATAGGTCAGAAAGAAGACCTAGGGGAATTATCGAGGATGTTTTGGTTAGAATAGACAAGTTCGTCTTTCCAGTGGACTTTGTTGTTTTAGACATGGAACCACCTGTTAAATCAATTAATCAAGTCCCCATCATCCTTGCCGTCTGCTTCTCGCCATCAACGCTTGCATTAATTGTCGAACAGGAGTCATGGACGTTTCTTTTGGGAACATGAAGGTCAGATTGAACATATTTCATGCGATGAACCATTTCCCTAACGAGGATGAGGTCGAATGTTTTTACATCGATCAGATGGACGAAGTGGTGGATGAAGCATTACCATCAATGCTCACCAAAGAAGAATTTGAAACCGCTTTGTTGGCCATCTATGAAGAAAAAGGATATGAAAGGAAGCAGTCTGAAGAGACGAGGTTGAGTTTATCATGTCCAGATGATAACTTATGTGAAGTTGTGACTAAGATAGAACCATTACCCATTGAAGTAAAAGCTGAACCGACTCCATCAATTGAGGAGCCACCAATGTGGAATTGAAACAGTTGCCTGAATCGCTCAAATACGCTTTTCTGGGGCCACGAGAAACGTTTCCGGTGATAATTTCATCCACGTTGTCTGAAGAACAAGAGCATGACCTGTTGAAAGTGCTTCTAGATCACAAGCAGGCTATCGGATGGACTCTAGCTGATTTAAAAGGGATTGACCCATCAGTATGTATGCATAAAATACATCTGGAAGATGAGAGTAAACCATCGAGAGAACCACAGAGGCGACTTAATCAGAACATGTAAGAAATCGTTTTAAAGGAAATCATTAAATTACTCGATGCTGGAATCATCTATCCGATTTCTGATAGTGAATGGGTTAGTCCAGTCCAAATTGTCCCAAAAAAGTCCGGAATCACTGTGAAAGAAACTGCGAAAGGAGAATTGTTGCCTACTCGTGAAACTACTGGGTGGCGTGTCTGCATTGATTATAGAAAATTGAACACAGCTACCAGAAAGGATCATTTTCCCCTTCCGTTCATCGATCAAATCCTCGAGAAGTTAGCAGGGCAAGAGTTTTATTGCTTTCTTGATGGTTATTCGGGATACAATCAAGTGCCCGTTTTTCCACCTGATCAAGAGAAAACGACATTCACATGCCCTTACGGTACTTTTGCATATCGAAGGATGCCGTTCGGCTTATGTAATGCACCTGCTACTTTCCAACGATGTATGTTGGCCATATTTTCGGATATGATTGACAAGTTCATCGAGGTGTTCATGGACAACTTCTCGATTTTTGGGAAAACGTTTGGTTCTTGTTTGAATCACCTCGCACAAGTTTTACAACGTTGTGTGGATTCTAAACTTGTTCTTAGCTGGGAGAAGAGCCATTTCATGGTTCAACAAGGAATTGTGCTGGGGCATATTGTTTCCGAGAAAGGAATTGAAGTGGTTAAGGCCAAAGTCGACCTAATTGCCAATTTGCCCCCACCAAAGAGTGTTCGACAAATTCGATCATTTTTGGGGCATGCTGGATTTTATAGGCGATTCATTAAGGATTTCAGCAAGGTGGCTAAACCTTTATGTACCTTGCTTTGTAAAGATGTACCTTTTGAATTTGATGAGCATTGCATGAAATCATTTCTGAAGTTGCGTGAACTCTTATCAAATGCACCAATAATCCAACCACCGGATTATTCTCTCCCATTCGAACTCATGTGTGATGCATCTGATTACGCTATTGGAGCTGTTTTAGGGCAAAGGGTGAAAAAATTACCTCACGTAATTTATTATGCCAGTAAGACTTGATCGATGCATAGCTTAACTACACCACCACTGAGAAAGAACTATTAGCTGTGGTGTATGCTCTGGATAAATTTCGTTCTTATTTGCTTGGATAAAAAATAGTGGTCTTTTCGGACCACTCTGCATTGAAATATTTGTTGGCAAAGAAGGATGCCAAACCAAGATTGATCCGCTGGATTCTGCTACTTCAAGAGTTTAATTTCGAAATCAAGGATAAAAAGGGAGTCGAGAATGTTGTGGCTGATCACTTGTCTCGCATTTTGCTTGAAGAATCGGTTACACCTGAACCTATCCGGGACACTTTTCCGGATGAGAAATTAATGGCAATTGACGCAACCGCTACGAAAGTTCCTTGGTTTGCCAATATCGTGAATTATTTAGTCACTGGCAAAATCCCTACTGAATGGGGAAAGAATGATAAGAACCTCTTTTTCTCCCAGATCAAATACTATTTTTGGGATGAACCACATTTCTTCAAGATCTGTTCAGATCAAATCATCAGGAGATGTGTACCAGCAGAAGAGCAACTAGGCGTTCTCGATTTCTTCCATGCTGGAGCCTGTGGAGGCCATTTTGGAGGACAGAAGACTGCACAGAAAATTCTTCAAAGCGGATTCTACTGGCCCTCCATCTTTCGTGACGCTGCTCAATTTTGCAAAGAATGCCAAAGATGTCAGCAGCTTGGAAATATTTCAAAACGAAATATGATGCCCCTTAACCCGATTTTGATTGTTGAAATTTTTATGTTTGGGGGATTGATTTCATGGGTCCTTTTCCCCCATCTTTTGGGTATTCATACATTCTCGTAGCTGTTGACTACGTTTCCAAATGGATTGAAGATGTGGCAACCCGTTCAAATGACCACAAAGTGGTGGTAAAATTTCTGAAGGAAAATGTCTTTAATAGATTCGGGTTTCCACGAGCGATCATTAGTGATGGCGGTTCGCACTTCTGCAACCGCCATTTTGCTACTTTAATGAAGAAATACGGCGTCACCCACAAGGTTGCAACGCCGTATCACCCGCAAACTAGTGGTCAGGTGGAAGTGTCGAACCGAGAGATTAAACGAATTTTAGAAAAGACGGTACGATCGGATAGAAGAGACTGGTCAAACCGGCTTTCTGATGCTCTGTGGGCCTATCGCACCGCCTTCAAGACACCAATTGGAATGTCTCCGTTCAGAATTGTCTACGGGAAAGCATGTCATCTTCCTGTTGAATTAGAGCATAAGGCATTTTGGGCCATCAAAAGATTCAATTTCGACATGCAAGCCGCAGGATCAAATCTACGGCTACAGTTGAGTAAACTGGATGAACTACGCTACGATGCATATGAAAATTCGAAAATGTACAAAGAAAGATACAAGTAGCTTCATGATGAGTCAATTTCTCGAAAAGAGTTTCACATTGGGCAAAAGGTTTGGCTATTTAATTCCAGACTAAAGCTTCACCCGGGAAAACTAAAATCGAGATGGGAAGGCCCATATCAGGTTGTTTCTATTAGTGCGCATGGTGCGACTGAGATCCGCAGTCTCACGGACAATCGAGTTTTCAAAGTGAATGGGCACCGTCTTAAACCGGTGTTTGAGCCCATGATCCAGATGAGAATTGAGGCAATGCACTTTAGTGACCCAGATTCTTGATCAATGAAGAGTTCGAGCTGTCGACACTTAAACTCAGCGCTTCCTGGGAGGCAACCCAGTGTGTTTTATTTATTTTTGTTTTCATTTTTAGTTTTGTTAGTTCTAGAATATTAGTTTTTAGTTTAGTTTAGGTTGTTTTTAATTTCCAAATTAGTGTAGCCACAATACCTTCAATCTATTTTTGGTCATGTTCTAATTTTATGCACATATTCTCTGCACCTGATCTTTGTGTTGAGGTACTTTTCAACAGGTTTGGGGGTGCAATACCTATTTCAATCAATGAGGACATTGTCATTTTTAGTTTGGGGGTATGCTTCTCTATCTTGCGTCACTTTCTTATTTTTCTTCATATAAAAAATAAAAATAAAAAAATAAAATTTTTGAACCATCATATATGAATTATTTTTCGATAGTTTTCAAACTTTAGTTGATGATGCATGTGAATTTAATTTTGAGAATATCGATGTCAGATTTTGAATGCTTGTATTTAGAATAATGAAGCTTAATGTGATATTTTGTGGGTAATTTTGATATTCATGCTTCGAATTTTTACACTTATACCAAGCTAAGACTCAGAAATCGATGAACTGTTTTGAACGGTGAATCTTAGGTTCTTAGTGGAGACTAAACCCAAGAAGCTTTAGAGCCAAATATCCGTTGTTGATGAGTGAATACATAAACTCGGAGTTTTCTTTGAATAAGAATTATTTTGCATAATCTCATACACTTTATTTTGGCTTATGACTTTGCATGTTATCAAATTCATATTATTGTGTTAGAACATACTGTATATCTACTCAAGACAAATAGGCAAGGTTACCATCTTTTAAGGATATGATTGAAGGCCATCTTTGGTTCGTTTGTGCTTAAATGCCCCACCTCATATAAATTTATCCTTCTAGTACCCCTTTGAGCCTATTGGAAAATTTACCTTTATACATTCTTTGATAAGCCACGTTAACCTTTAACCCTTCACCATTTCTGAAAATTCAGCTTTACCCTTCTTATTTCTGAGAAATTAGGAACGAGAGATGAAAATGAATGAAAAGAGAGTAAGTGGAGAGATACTGAGTTGTGGTGTTTATTGAGAGTGTATGGCAAAAATATAAAATAAAAAGGGGGGAGAAAAAGAAAAAGAAAATTGTGAAAAATAATGAAAAATATGAGGAGCTTCAAGAAAAGGAAATTCAAAAGAAAAAGAAAGTTGAGAAAAATAGAAAAATAGTGAGAAAAATAGCGAGAAATTAGAAAAGAAAAAAAAAAGATAGAAAAATAAGAAGTTTGTTTCTTTTCCAATTTCTCAGAAATTTTGAATCCAAATTCCCTTTCTTTCTTATCCTTTCCTGAGCCCCATTACAACCCTACAAAAGACCTTCATGATCTGATCTTGCATTGGTAACTGCCTTGTGGAGAGTAAATATGTGATACTTATGACACTTGATATGAGATGCTTAGGATATACAAGTATCTGTTCTTATGAGATTTAATTTTGTTCATTGATTACATCGTGTTTCAGTTATCATGTGAGACCTTTTTGCTTGTTTTGTATTGATCTCATAAAAGCTTACCCATCATCGGAGTGATTTTATTTGAGTATACCTAAAGTGAGGTTGAGACAATGAGATCCGGCAGGTTTTCCGTTTGGACTAGTTCCGAGATGGAGGAATCTTGGTTTGGGTATGCACACACTTCACGTTTAGGCATGAATGGATGAGTTGTTTAACAATTTGAGCATTAGATTAATTTGAATGGATACTAGCATGATTGACATGACATTAATATTTAAGATTGATGATTCACATATTGAAACAATTAATGTTTTTGTTTTTGAATAATATATATGTTATAAAAAATCATGTTTTGAAAACTCAATTTTGCCGATGGTTTGAAAATTTTGGAAGTTTGTGGGTATCTTCACTGTAAACCTGCAGGAGACAACTCCTCCACTAGGGATCACCTAGGGGTTTAAAGGCTTGTTGCATATGCTAAATGCAATCGTGTTCCCTATGAAAGTGGCATTTAAATGTTTAGGAAGTTAGTTTTATTTGCGTTATATATTCTCTTTGCTCGAGGACTAGCAAAGTATAGGTTTGGGGGTGTGATCGGTGCTGATCATATGACTATATTTCACACCTTAAATCCTACATTTAGCTGTTCGATGAAAGCATCTGATGGTTGTTGTGAGGTTTTGATGTTTACAGGTGTTTCCAACCATTAGATCGTTCAAAAGCCTAAAAGAAGGAAATTAAAGGCTATGCAAGAGCTATGGACAAAAAGGTCCAAAGAAGCATTGAGATCCGAGAAGAGAATCAATATCCATCAAGAATGGAGACTTTACATTGAAGAGTCAATCGATTGAGGAATCATTTTCAATCGATTGACAGATGAAATAAAACTTTAGCCCTGAAAATCAATCGATTGAGACATGAAAATCAATCGATTGACACATAAGGCAGAAGTGCCCTAAAGAAATTCGAATTCAAATTCAATCGATTGAGACTTCTGGCTCAATCGATTGAGGCAATTAGGTTTAGGTGTGCTCGGCCATTATAAAAAGGAAGCTAAAGCTTTGAATAGGGAGCTCTGTGTTTGGACTGGGTGTTGAGATCTTTTGAGATTTTTTGTCTTTGGGAAACTTCTTTTCATCTTTTTAAGGTCTTCTTCTCTCTTTCTTCTAGGTTTTTGATCAGGGTAGATTGTACCTAGGATTTGCATTGTTTTCTTTTAAAGCATAGATTGTATTTAGGAGAGAGCATTGTAAACAAATATCTCTTGGGAAGAAATAAAAAGAGGAATGACTTTGAATGAACAAGGAGATCATACACCAAAGATGAGCGGCTAAATCAGTAAATCGGGGAAGATGCGATCCCCAGATAAGTACCCATATTTATGATTAATACCATAGTCTAATGTTTTTATTGTTTTGATCTACACATCACGAGATACGCTATGCTTCTTACATGACTCATACCGCAATGATAGGCTGAGTCATTGTTTTTAGATAGGGTATGCCGGATTGATGATCATACTTTATTTCAAATCATTTTTATGAATGAATGATGGTGATGGTGTGAATGATGCTTTAATGAAAGGGGGGTACAAATCTGGGGTAGCATATTTCTTGATCTTATTTAAATATTGTTCTTAGATTCATCGGTAATTAGTTGTTTAGATTAATTTATTTTTCTGCATTTAGGAAAAAGTGATAAATTTTTGATAAATTGAATCTGCCCCTTGGTACTTCCTTGGGGATGTTTTTAAATCCCTGAAAGAATTAATTAAAAATTCAGATTTCCCTGTGGGTTCGACACCCTTGTTCTTGCCATACTGCAATAGATCTTGTGCACTTGCAAGGGTTACATTTAAAATCGATCACCTGGCACATGTAATAGTTGCACCAGGCCAATCTGGCCCCCTTCTATGCCATTTTTTGAGCTTTTTAGGGCATTTTTGTGGGCCTTTACTGGCCCCCTTTGCCAGTCTGCCTGTTCACCTGCTTTATACTTTGACGACATTCACAAACATGAAAATCAAAGTGCAATTAACATTAAAATCATCTAACTTTTGTGTAGGAAAAACCCGCACCAAGGCATGCGACCTCAAGGCCATCTTTACGAGCAATCATCAAAACCATCCTGCAAGGAAACAAATATAGTGCAAGGGAAACATAGCATGCGATCAAAGAAGAGCACTAAACATTTCCAAGCAGAAAATCATCCAAAGAGTGCCACAATTATCCTGTTACAAACTTTTCAAATCTCAATAAAAATCATCCCAAAATGTTTAAAGTGTTTAAAAGTAGAAACTAGGCCTAGTCCTTGTTGGCGCCCTTCGATTTCTTTCGTCAGTGCGAGGAGCTTTGAAAGGTTCGCAGATCTCCTACCCGAGACCACGCCTGTGAAAGCCAGCTAAGTAGAGAACACGATTCCTTTTCACATGCGCGCTGTAAATCATAGCCAAGGTCACAAATCAGGAACAAATTGAAAGACAAGGATGGAAAAATAGTGAGAAAGACTGAGCAGCCAGATACTCACCACCTCCACGTCCCGGAGCTCTGTGATGTTATGATAATACGTGGCTTGGTCCATGGCCGACTCAAAATTCTACATTCAGAAGGGAAAGATGTCAGTTATAGGGTTTGTTAGCAAACACGGGTATTTATCAAAAGAGCCAGAACTAAGAAGGAATGATCAAAAGAGTCTTACCCCCGGAACCACCTCAAGAGGAGGGACTCAAACCACTTCAGCTAAGAGGCGTGCCAGCCTGTCTACGTTAACACATAGACCCGAGAGAAAGCTGTCGTCGAGGCGTCTGAAGGTCCCATGGACCACGGCAAGAGCATCACCAAGGGAACCCACATGAGAAGAACCCTATGGACCAGCACCTGAAGAACTCTCACCTGAGGGACCTGCACTGGAAGGACCAACATCTGAGGGACCCGCCTCTAAAGCATCCGCAGTACCCACCGCCGCCCCACCTTCATCATCTGAGTCATCCCCTTAGACAAATTGTGAGCAAAATAGAGATTCGTTCAGTAGGAACAAAAGCTGAATTGAAACTGAAAGGGGGACTAATCTAAAAGAGAAAGGAGAATTACCTGGGTACGCGGGCCGCTAAAAGCAAAGAAATTGACGCTAGGGACAAAGCACGACAAAATTAATTGATACGGCAAAGACTCATACCATAGCCGATAGTCCCTAGGCACGAGAAGGGCATTAATGGGGATCCCATTATGGAGGAAGGCCGCAGTGAGCTCCTCAATACTACCCACAGGATCTAAAACATCTGCAGGAGGATCCATGGGTATGGTAGGGTAGCCCTGGTACTGATGAACTACCCGCTCCCCTAGATAGTAGGCCCTGGCCCACGCCCCATAGAAGAAGACATAGAAGAAGAGAATGCGGCGGTTGTTAAAAAGGCGCGATGGACCTATGGCAGCTCGGTCCTAGAAAACAGAGCTAAGGTATGAGTCATAAATGATCTGTCCAAGTCAAGAGGTGGCCAATCAGTCAAAAAATGTAGCATAATAACAAAGGAGAATTTTTGAACTGAAATAAATAGAGGAGAAAAGGCCTTACCTACTAGGGGATCATCAAATCAAATTGGGACCTCAGGCCCATCTCCAGATGCTTCATGCCCACATCGCGGCGCCGAAATTTGTTCCAATCACTAAGGAGAGGATAGGTGTAGATCTCAGAGTGAAGAAGCGGGCGTCCGGGTTGAAAGTGCAGGTACCCCCATGCCTAAGGAGAGAAGTGCATAAAAGATAAGTCAGTTGCATGCAATGACCATCAAAATAAACTGATAAAAGCAAAAGGGTTAGAGATTACCTCCAGAGCCGACAGAAACCAACAATGGACTTCGAATCCCTGATAGATACCCGAGCTATGCCATACATCAACATTTCATATCCGGCCCCGCCCCAGTTGTATCTGTGGATATCGAGCCAATTATCCATGATGCTCAATAGTGCCAAATTGACTCATCCGCCGCGTGGATTAGTAAAGATGGTTTTGCCCAATAAGAACAGAAGCGTGATGCGGGCCAAGACGATCGCACGTTCGGGCTCAATATAAAGCTCCACATCTGGCTGGCCCAGAACTACCAACTCATTTGGCCCATAGAGCTCAGATAGACAGGTCATGCAATCCCTTATCAATCTGGCAATATTATCTCTGCTGCGCACTGCGAGGTTGGCGATTGGAACGCCTCCTACCCTGATACCAGTAATCATTTCCCAATCCACGAGCGTCAGGGTCATCTCAGTGTAGGCCACGTGAAAAGACATGGTCTCCGGACGAAACCTCTCTATCAAAGCTCTCAAATATGCGGCGTCAGCCCTCATGGGGGGGCATGACAGGAACTCTCTAAAACCGGCCTACTCAAGCAAGTACTTCACGACGGGGGGATGTAGCGATAAAAGTCATGGAAGTTCAGCCAGCCCCCTAGGAACATGATATGGGTCAAGTCCTGCATCAAAAGAGAAAAATGCATCAGGTCATGGCAATAAAGCAAAATCGCACAAAAAGAGAAGAACTGAACTTATCTTTTACCTTGCCCGCTATACCAAAGTTAGAGATGTGGATATATTGCTGGTAGAGAAGGCCGACTCGGGCAGCCTCACCTTGCATCTCAAGCCAGGGACCTGCTTTGCATTCTACTACGAAGAATTGTTCCCCATGAGGACCATAGACCACGTAAGGCCCCTCCTCCTGTTCTTCCTCTGGCATGTATTCCTCATCACCAGATATTCTGAGGCAAAAGCAAGCAGTCATATCAGAGCAGATCAATGATAAAGAACCATTTCTTTTGCTACAGGCTAAGGGAAGGTAAGTATGCTCATCCCTTTCTTTTATCTTCAAAAAACACCCAAAAGCAAGCAGTCATATCAGAGCAGATCAATGATAAAGAACCATTTCTTTTGCTACAGGCTAAGGGAAGGTAAGTATGCTCATCCCTTTCTTTTATCTTCAAAAAATAGAAAAAATATATAAACATAAAAAAAATCCTTTTCTTTTGTCTTCAAAAATAGAATGGAAATACGAAAAAATCCCTTTCTTTTTGTCTTCAAAATAAATCAAAATGAAACAAAGTTTTTCCCTTTCGATCTTCAAAAATAAAGCAAAATTAAAAAAGAAAAAAAAAACACCCAATTCCTTTCTTCATGTCCATAGAATAGAAAAGAAAAAAGAAAAATTACTATTATTAAAAAACCGAAAAAGAAACCAAAAATCCCTTTCTTTATGTTAGTAAAAAATAAAAAATAAAACAATAACAAAGAAAATCAAAAATAAAAAATTTCCCTTTCTTTATACTTCTATAATCAAAATAAATAAATAAAAACCCTTCCTTTATGTTTATTAAAACAAAAAATAAAAAATAAAAAAAATCCCATCTTTTATGTCCCTAAAATCAAAAACCAACAAAAAATAGTAATAATAAATCGATTCCTTAGTTAGTTTTTCAAAAAAACAAAACAAAAACAACAAAAACCAAAAATAAACTCCTTTTCCTTAATTAATTTTGAAAAAATATAGAAACCGAAAATTATTTTCCTTAATTAATTTTCAAAAAAGAAACCAAAAATCCCCTTTCCCTATTTTTCAAAAAAAGAGACCAAAAATCCTTGCTTTATATTCAAAAATAAAAACAAAATAAAAAACCTAAAGTAGAGTCCTTTCTATATGCATAATAAAAACAATATATATATATATATATAATATGTATATATATTATACATTAATAAAACCCATAAAACAACAAAAATATGGCATCATTCATAAAAAATCATCAACACATCATCAATAAATATGCTTACAATGAAAATAAACCATTTATCATCTAAAAATGTAATATCATGATCATATTTGCAAGAAAAATCAAATAAAATGGGTTTTAAATGGTTACCTTAGAAGAAAAAGGGGTCTTTGATCTAGCGCGAAGCAGGCAATCAATCGGTGCAAGCAAATGCCGGCAATGAGGCACGCGTAGAGGTGATGTAAAGGAATCCTAGGGGAGGCTTGTTTTTGGTTTGGAGAGAGGGGGAGAATTTTTTTTCGAAAATATACCCCTACTGCCCGAACTCGGGTGCTTTAAATTCGAATCCCCAACTAATAGGTGCGCCAGGCTATTTTGAGCCCTCAGTTGGCTTGGCACAACTAATAGTTGAGCTAGGTCACTTATGGGCTGGTTTTAGGCCTGGTACGGTTACATGTATAGCCCGGTACCTCCCTCTCTTTGTTTTGTTACTCCGAGCAGATGCACGTACTCTCAAATGGTATGTCGATCCTCATTCGGCTTGCTCGAGAAGCGGTGCTAGAATAAAATGGATCGAGATCAATAAGCATTCCGATCCTACACAGGAAAATGTGAAAAAAGTCTAAAATTGATGAAAAATCCCATATAAAAAGAAAAAATTAAGTCACATAAAATGATAGAATAATTTACATAAAATGATTGCTTTAAAAAACTGAAAAAATCATGTAAAATGATAACTTAAAAATCCAAAAAAAATCCATAAAAATAAAAAAATAAAAAAAATCCCAAACATAATTCGCATAAAATAATAGAAGTGATAAAGTGATAGAATCACATGAAATAATAACTTAAAATACAAAAAAAATCACATAAAATGATAACTTAAAATAAAAAAATCACATAAAATGATTACTCAAAATCTTTAAAAAAAAAATGACATAAAATGATAAACACAAAAAGTCAAAAAAGCCTCACATAAAATAACAAAAAATGTGTGTTTTGAAAAAATAACACATACTCCCACATCAATTCGCTCCACTTGGGTAGTCGTGCTAAATAAACATCGGGATCAATGGGTTCGCCCAAAGACCTTGAACCCTACTTTAAGCAAGGACACTCGTGACCAGTTAAATGAGGCGGTCTATGCCTCATATGATTGGACACAAACTACCCACATACATATTTCGAGGCGGTAAAATGTCAATATTTTACCTGCAACACAGCCGTGCTAAATTAATGTCCTAAGTCTAAGGTTCGCCTTGAATTTTCGGATCCTACTTCATAGTAGGAGCAACGACGTCAAACGGCCAATATTTCAATCAAGATGATTCCACTGTTAAATCTTCGAGCTAATGTTCTGTCTTTGGATTCATATGAATGTGAGTGTCTAAGTTTCATATTTTTCATGAAATTTTCGGAGGTGTGGACTCTTGGTCTACGCAGTCTGGGCGTGCGCCCTACGGGGTTTGAGGTCCAGGTAACTCCGTTGAAAAAGGTCAATCATTGGTTGAGGCCAACCTATTGAAAATGAAACTACATATCAATCAACTATGTGCAAACATGCATGCAGAAGGGTTCGTTTCCCTTACTTTTTCGCAGGCTTAAAACCTGCATTGGCACGGTATCCCTATAAAGTGTACGCCATGCATCTGGATATCCGTAGGATGGTCGTTTGTTCTTATAAATTATACCCGGATGGAATCTGGGTCGAGACTTTCATCGCCTTTGTTGCTTATCGCCCCTAATGGGTGCATGTTTATGCATAGTTAAATGATTTGTAAGATCATTATCGATAGAGACCAAGATTAGGTGTCCCCTTCGGTGGGCACACGATTTGGGTTAGATCTGTTCAGTATTATTTGAGGTTGGATGCTCTAGGTCATGTTGATCCGGGGCACATTATCAAAAAACAGCATATACTCTCAAAAAGCGTTGCGACATCTATTCGCTCCGCTCGGGTAGTCGTGCTAAATAAACTTTGGGATTAATGGGCTCGCCCAAAGACCTCAAACCCTGCTTCAAACAGGGGCACCCATGACCAGTCGGATGAGGAGGTCAATGCCTTATATGACTGGACACAAACTGTGAAACCTTGATTACTTGCTTTGCGCCTATCTTTGAATGTGGGTCAATCACCCTCCATACTTACAAAGCTGTTGTATTCATAATGAATCTTGAACATCAAACTCCTTCAAATCATCTCGAGAAGTGACCATTTTCCCAGCTATTGGGCTTTCGCAACTTATTCCACCTTGATTATGCCCAGTAATGCCGCTAAGCACTTGGGACCGATTTCCTTGAGAAACGACCGTTATCTCGACATACAGGGCTTTCATTTTCTCACCATGTTACCTGCTTGATGTTTGGAGTTTATTCTGAATATAGCGGACCCATCAGTAATGCCTTGGGCCTCTTCAGATGTCTCTTTTATTTGGCATTCGATCATTATTGATCGGATACCAAAGAGGGGCATCTGTAGACACCTAAATTTGGCCCAAGGCCTGATCGAGACACATTTCGAGAGAGGCGCATCTCCAAGATTTTTATGGCATGTATAGAACCCTTATGAACCTTTTCAAAACTTTAGGAGCCATTCCAAACCCTTAGGAATCACCCTAGATCTCTTAGAAACCTTTTAGAACCCTTAGAGTCCCAACCTTTAGAAACCATTCCGGACCTAAACCTAGCTTTCCCAAGCAATCGATGAAGAGTGGTGTACTAGGACTATCTAAGGTCTTATATTGTGATTGAATCTTATATCATTAAAAAATAGAAGTTCTCAGCTTTCCAACGAGCCAAGAATCGCCCCAATCGGAGTTGTACATAGAAAGATATTGCATTTCGAAAATCCTAACAAAAATAGGCATGATTTGAACCTGTCGAGAGGTTCACTTGAACCTCGCGACCTGCATAGAGCCCCGCGAGAACTCCGCAAGAAGTGGCATAAGTAGTACTTACGCCAAGCCATTTCTCCCAGAAATGGCTTGGCGTAACAAATAGTTGCGCTAGCTATAAGGTGGGCCCCACCACAGGGAGCCAACTTCCAGGCCACTGTGTGGCACTATTTTACTGTACATATGCTTGGCGTACCTATTAGTTGTGCCAGACTTATGAATAGTACCTGTGGGTTTTTACCTTAAATTTTGAGATTGGAGTTTTACTTGTTGACCATCTTGACCTTTAGGGTATGTTTTGCCTGTTCTATTGCACCCATTCACTATCTATTTACAACCCCTTAAGTGGTTTAAAGCCCCACCCTATCATCCACTATTAGAGCATCACTTCACACATTTCAAGGCTTCAAAAACCCTAGGAGACCATAGATAACTAGATTACCTAATTGCTAATCTAAGTTAGCCTCTAAACACCCTCCTAACCTCTCTTTTTCCTGTAAATAGAGAGGCACCACTCCCATTACAAAGCCTTGAAATTTTTTTTGCAAATTAGAGATTAAGGAATCCCTTCTTTCTCTCCCCTAGTGCACCATTTTACATATAAATTCCAAGACTTTAAAACCTTCTTAAAACCTTAGCCTTTCATCAAAAAGCTTTAGTTTAAGTATGTGCTACCCCCTAGCCTCCCTTCTCTACCTCTTAACTATCCACCCTAGGTGTTAGAATCTATCATCAAGATATACAAGCCATCAAAAGCTCACCGAAGCAAGCCAACGCAAGGCTCCACAATGGTACAATAAGGGCTCGAGAGCTCCGGCTCTCCCCTCTACTCCTCTACCTTCCAGGTTCTTCCTCCATCCTCTCATTTGGGCCGTTACGTCGTCAAATTTTTGGTAGGAGCGGAGGGGCACAAATAGGATTTTAAGGCCCTTTGGGCAAGAGGAAGGCATTTTTTTTTTATTTTATACTATTTTTATTTTGGCCATAAGTAGAGGCCGCATTAAGCGGGTTAATTAAGTGCCTAACACCTTCCCAATCGATAACAGAATCCCCTACCCAAGAGCCTTTGGCGTAGACCGGATTCAGAGTCAATTTTGGGCACTTCGGAGCTCTTTAAATTTGATTTGGGTTTCTAGAGATACAAAAAGCTCCGGGTGAAGACTCTAAATATTTAGCACGAGTGCATCGTCACGACGGGATCGACAAAAATTCATGATTGCACAGCTTGGATATGGTTCGTGGATATAAATTTCGTGCAGGTACAATAGCCGAGTCAAATTGATTCTTGTAAGTCACATGGGTGTTTGGATGCTGAATGCTAGTAGTTAGATGTGATATAAAATATGACAAAACCTAGACTTGACTAGGACTTTTATAAAAGATATGACTCAATGAGTCTCCATTAACGGATTGGATTCTCTACAAGGAGGAACCACTTTGCCCATTAATTGTTTTCATCTGTGTGTGTGACCACCACTATCAAGACGTAGGACCTTAACCAATTTTTGCGGACGAAATTTTCCAAGGAGTGGAGAATGTAAAGACCCGAAAATTTGATTTTCAAACCATCCGACTTGAAATGCGTGCCTGACGGGTCACGCAATTCAAGGAAATAAACTTGACTTGATAAGTGAAATAAGAATGAGAATTAAAGGTGAAATGACCATTAGATGAGATGATGTACGCTAAGGTGTGGTGCATAGGTGTAACACCCAACCTAAGACCTTAAGTATAAAAGTTAAGCTTAGAAGGAAAATTTGTTTCTTGCTTTGTTGCTAGAGACCTAACTTGTAAAGAAGAGGAGAGGAGAGGAAGACAACTCTAGAGTATGTGTGTGTGGAATCGATAGCGAGGAGATCGATTTGTAAAACCCTTGATGCATGGAAAAAGGAGAGCAAAGGATTCAAGCATTTGACCATTGAAGTGCAAATCTGGAAATTGGTAAGTAAATTAGGTTTTCGGAGTATGTGCAATTGTGATGGGTTAACGGGGTAATAAATGCCTTAGAAGAGTTGAATTCATGTGTGAGTGTGTGGGGTGATTGGGTAATAAATTCCCTAAAAGTCGTAATAAATACGATGGGTTTTGGGAAAGAACAAAACTAAGAAGAAAAAGCTTGAAGAGATGGGCTTCTAATAAAACCGATCGATCAAGCGATTTTGTCAGAAAATGGTTATATAAACAAAACAGAGAGTTGTATTTTCAGAAGGGGAAATCAATCGATTGAATGGGATTTCGATCGATCGATTTGGGTCTTGCGAGGATCTGGAACAGGTCGCAAGGTTCTCGCACGGTTCGAGTAGCTTCTATACACAACCTCGTTAGGCTGGTTGGTGACCTAGCGATGATGCTCACCAGGTTGTGTGGAGACTTCATGAGGATGCTTGCCAGGTTACTCGTGAGCTTACGAAGATGAAGTGTGAAGTGAGGTTGGTTTCTGAGTGAACCGATTGATTGATTTGAGAATCGATCGATCAACTTGTGAAACCGATCAATTGGTTTTGAGAACTAATCGATCGAGTGTGAAACAACTTATACAAATAGAGAATTGTATTTTTCTAAAGGAAACCGATCGATCGAAATATATTTCAATCTATCGATATTCTAAACCGATGGATCGGATTTGGATTCAATCGATCGATTTTGTCTAATTTTGGCAATTGTCAGTTTTGAGGAAAAGAACTTTTAAGACCTCTTTCACTTCTTCAGTTTGACGTGTAAGACATATGTTGATGTGCTCTAGGTTCGAACTGTGAATGTGTGATGTGAAAGTACCATCGTGAAGAGCAGACTTCGTGTTGATTGCGTGTGAGGTAGGAAAAATTCTATAGCATGTTCCTTATCATGATAAGCATATGAATTATGATGTGATAAGTGTGTGTGTGAGTCTAAATTCTTCAATCCTAAACCTTGCTATAAATTATCACAATACACGGTGATGAACTATAAGTTATCCTTGCACGTTGATTTATTTAAGGTTTGAATGCAAATACCCGACACGGCGGGATAACCGTGACCGACATGGTGGGATATCCATGACTGGTATGGTGGGATATTCGTACAACTTTGCGTATCATGTGGACCGAGAATGGTCAATGTGAGTCAAGTGACCCTCGTAACGGAGTTCAGGGCTTGACATCATGAAATAGTTCATTGAATGATAGTGGTGGGTATTCCATCAGTATAATATTGCGGATCTCGAAGCTATATACACTAGGGAGAGGAATTAAGTTATCAATTTAATTTTTCTTTGTGTGAGATGTGAAAGCTTTGTAAACCATATGTTAACTTCAAAATGCGCATATGATTCATTTTTCTTTGATCTAAATGCTTTTCCATGTGCTTTCCAATTAATTCAATTTCAGTCATGAGATATATGTGCAATGTGATTCAAATGCATGCTATGGATGTTTTCTCTATTGAGCTTGGATTAAGCTCACCCTTCGACTATACGTCACAGGTTCAGGTGAAGACACAGGTACCGAGAATATGAGGACTCCAAATACATTTCGGGGGAGGAGTCAGAGCTCTGCCTGAGGAGTTCTTCCAGCCGAGATAGTGACTTAGAGTGTGAGATTTTGTGTAGATTTGGCTTGGTACGTCCAGCCATTTTGTTTAGCTAATACAGATGCTTGTAATTAAATCACATCATTATTTTGTGAACCATATTTCTGTAAGGAACGGCCTTATCGGTGGTTCTTTTCGATTCTTTTATTCATACACACTAGCATGGAATTAGAACTATGATTTTTAGGAGCGCTACTTTGATATTTGTAGTATAAGTTTGTGCTTTGTTCCGCTTTGCATGTGGATGTACCAAGTGTTCTGTTCATTGTGTTCGGGGTTGGTCTTATGGACCAACCTGACGGTGCGGGCTTTCGGGGCCTAAAATCCGGGCTATCACAATAAGTTTTCAGAAAATTTGAATTAATATAGTATTACTTGTCCCTATGGGAACGATCCTTTGCTAATACTATAATTTCCATTATGCACTTGCAATAGGTTAGGACTTAATTATATACACTTATACGTAGCCAGTCAAGATTTTGGCCCCGTTGCCAGGGACAGTATTTTAATATATTAATTTAAGAAGACGAGTATTTATCTTTCTCTTTTTATATTTTTTTATATTTTTATTTTTCTTTGATCACTTCTTAATCTTTCGCAGGTTTATTCGGAGCGATGACTCAGAGTCTCAACTTCCCCTGATCAGAGAAGCTCGAGGCTTAGATTTTTTTTCTTTCCTTGCCTTCTAGAATAAAAGTTAATTAAAGTTTAAAATATAAAAAATAGAGGTTTTGTAACATCTTGAAAATTTTCAACTTTGAACAGTATGCCTCAATGTGCGTACCCGACTGGTCTTGTACAAAATAATTAAGTTAGTTGGGTTAAGTCTTAAGTGAAAAAGATTGGTTTAGATTTGCGTGTGGACTTTTAGATGAATTGTATACACCTAGCTACGGCGTATTGGCTTAACACCTAAGTTTAGGTTGGTGATAAATGAAAATAAAGGCAAGAGAATTTATTTATCTTATGATTTTTGGGTTCTAGAGAGGGAATGAAAGTTTATTAATGGTTAAACAACTTATTTGACTAATTTGGCCAACTGTATTTGGCTGACTAGTTGGGCTGACTATTCGAGCCGACTGTAGGTCCTAATTGGGTGCATGTCTATTAAGAAACACGTCACTATTTATATTTTTCAAACGGGATCATTTTAGGTTGGTTTGAGCTCGTGTTAGATATTTAGGACCAAGTTCAATCACCGTGGTGGTGTGTATTGGCATAACGTCGGGTCCTATTGATAGGTGGTTTGGGTGTGCATGCCCCACACCAAACCAGAGGGTTGTTTATAAAATAGATAATACCTTACTTAAGTGTATCCGTTTCGCACGGAGACTAGGTTAATTAGATAGGGCTAACACCCAAATGGGTGTATGTGTTTAACAAGGGAGCAAGCCCTTTAAGTAATAAAAATAAAGCTTCTTTGAGAAGCCTTAAATCGTTTGCAAAAGAGAGAAGGAGCTTGAGGAGATCGCTCTCGTGGACGTCCAGTGCTCAGATCGGCTCCGTTAAGCTTCGAGGTATCGGCCTTGTAGTGATTTGTGTACCTTGAGAGCCATTGGATTCCAATATTGATGGGATTTTTAGAGATTTTATGTGTGTGGGTGGAAGGTAGAGAGAGCCAATCGTTGTGATCATAATATACGCGATAGGAAGAGTGAAGAGTAACGTGTGACCAAGAGTGGAGCTGCTGTGGGCTCCATTTCGACTTAATTGCAAAAAGAATCAGCAAATTTCACTCCGAAACCCTAGTGTGGACGTGAGCTTGTGGATCGAGAAATCGATCAATTTGAGGTATGGAAATTGGGCTAAATCATGATTTATAGTTGAGTTAGTTTGATTTATGTTTATGGGTGAAAAATTAGAGGAAAAAGAAGTTAAGATTTAAGAAAAATGAGTTTTGAAACATAAACCCTTAAGAAGGGTGAAATCTCTCAACTTTCGATCGATCGAAATTGAATTCGATCGATCGGAATTGACAAGAGATGATGAAATGCGATTTGTCTGAAAATTTTGATCAATCAAAATAAAATTTGATTGATCGAAATGAAATTTGATCGATCAAACTGAAATTCGATCGATCGATCAAAATTAAATTCGATAGATCGAATTTGACAGAGCTTGCCAACACTGCTTTGGTATTTTAGCCGTAACATTCTATCTCAAACTTAGAATCATATGATTCTTGAGGCGTTGGAAAAAGGACAACGAGCTCTACAACTTTTATGAATCAACAACTCCTGAATCAAACTTTTTGAAAGTAAAAATTGAGTGGGTAGCTGGGTCAAGTTTTGAGTTAGCATGTTTTGACTGAAGTAGCGATGTAGCTTCGGTATTTTGGTGATAACCTTTTACTCTAAACTCCGATTGAGTCAATTCTTAAGGAGTTGGAAAGAGGATAATACAGCCTACAACATTTGTGTTTTAACCATTTTGTGAATCTAAAGTTTTAAAGATCAAAATTTAGGAGGAAGTTACGTCAATTTCTAAGTCAGCACGAATTTGCCCGTTTCAACCTCGATTTGAGAAAATACTTAAATATATCTAAGTTATAATGTTTGTGATGTAAATTGAGGGTGGGAATCCATCAATAGGAATTTTCTTGGCTCCGCGTAACTTCAAGGGTTAAGGTAGGAGAACTTCAATACAAACTTACATGTTTGACTTTGATTCATAGTTCTTTGATATGATCGAATGCTTTGATGGTTTTTGAACTAGAATTTAAAATCTTTTGAATCTAAAAATGAATTAAAATCTAGCATATGATCTTTAAACATGAAATTTGAATTCTGACCTTATATGAAATTGAACCATAAATCTGAATTTTTGAACTTCGATGCTAAAATTTGATATTGAACTTGAATATGATCTTCACACTTAAAATTTTGAATCCTTTGAACCAGGAATAAGAACTTTGGACTTTGATTTATCAATCTGAACTTGAATTTGAATTTTGAACTGTTGAGTCTTTTGGCCTTGTGTGAATGTATGCCCTTAGACCGCTTTGGCGGGATTTACGTACTCCTTTGGACATCTTCTTATCTATGTATGCCCTTGGACCGCTTTGGCGGGATTTACGTACTCCTATGGACATCTTCGTATCTATGTACGCCCTTGGACCACTTTGGCGGATTTATGTACTCCTTTGGACATCTTCATATCTATGTATGCCCTTGGATCGCTTTGACGGGATTTATGTACTCCTTTGAACATCTTCATATCTATGTACGCCCTTAGACCGCTTTGGCCGGATTTACGTACACCCTTGGACATCTAGGTACGCCTTTGACCGCAATCTCCATGAATCAAACTATAAGTCAAGAAAATTTAAGTGAACTGCTATGGGCGGATTATGGGTATTGGTGGACTGCTATAGGTGGATTATGGGTATCTGTGGACCGCTATGGGCGGATTATGTGCGTCGGTGGACCGCTATGGACGGATTATAAGTACCTTGTGGGCCGCTAGGGCGGAATCGAATTTATAAAAACCAAGATAAAACATGTAAGTAAATATGAATTGAATTCAGTAAATCAAATATCAGATACATAACTCAATAACCAATGATAAGAAAATGCCTTTGAGATCAGCTTCTTCTGTTTGATATGAAAATGTCCATTCCGATATGAACATATTTTGGATTTTGTCATTTAATCTGTACTTCATTATGATAAAATGTGGATTTGTATTGAGTTTACTCTACTGAGCTTAGATGTAGCTCACCCCGACTATATGTCACAGGTATAACGCTATCAGGACACCAGACTTATAGATTGAGGACTTGAGGATTTGTAAGAATTCTGAGATTTTAGATTTAGTGTAGTTCAGGCATGGTACGTTCGTGCTATTATACATGCTTTGTACGCTACTATTAGGTGATGGTTAGACACCAGACTTATAGATTGAGGACTTGAGGATTTGTAAGAATTCTGAGATTTTAGATTTAGTGTAGTTCAGGCATGGTACGTTCGTGCTATTATACATGCTTTGTACGCTACTATTAGGTGATGGTTAGTCACCACTGGCGGTTTGTTTTAGTTTACTGCTCATGTTGGATATTAGAACTAGAGATTTTATTCATGTCATATGTATTATTTGCTTTGATTTTTGCATGTATGTGGATGTACCAAGTATATTCTGTATCAGATTGTGATCTACGATCTGGCAGTCCGGGTTGCCCCATTTGGTTTTGGTGTAAAGTTAAAGAAAAAAAATATGTCTCAAAATTTTTTGTTAGGAAAATTGGGGCTGTCATAGCTTTTCTTTATTTTGTATGCATCACACCCGATCTCGAAGTCTAAATTTCTTCGAGTGTAATGTAGAAATTGTGTAAAGTCCCACATCGTGTAATGGCTTTCCTGACCTTGGGACATAAGTAATGCCTCCCCCCCCTACATGCAAGACGCGTTTTGGGTGGGTGCGGTTGCCATGTGTCCGATCGACCCATGCCAAAGATAAAACCTTGAAGGGAAAGGGCTACTAGTGGGACCAGGGACGACTGGTGGGACCAAGTGGAGCCACCCAAAGAGGACAATATCATGACACGTGGTGTCGGGGCGTTACAAAATAGTATCAGAGCCGATGACGGCTCTATTATAAGATGGGGAGATTGTAAAGTCCCACATAGTGTAATAGCTTGTCCTGACCTTGGGACATAAGTAACATCCCCCCCTTACATGCAAGATGCATTTTGGGTGGGTGCAACGGCCATGTGTCCGATCAACCCATGCCAAAAATAAAACCTTGAAGGGAAAGGGCTACTGGTGGGACCAGGGACGGCTGGTGGAACCAAGTGGAGCCACCCAAAGAGGACAATATCTTGGCACGTGGCATCGGGGCGTTACAAATTGAAAGGACTCTCCGACGTAATTTGGCAGCAAACCAAATTTCCGCAAGAGAATCCCTAACCATGACTGACATTTGTCAATTCAGGCACATTTCAGCCCTATAGCTTTGACCTAGCCTTCTTGTATCATCATACCTGAGGTGCCTACGGGTTAAAATTATGAAATCAAGCTCAATACACTTCAATCTATACTGACCTTTCATGGGCTTGATCGAGAAGATCCCTACCAGCATCTGAGGGACTTCATAGAGCTTTGCACAATGTTACAACTATTAGTAGACAATAAAGAGACCGTAAAACTATGTCTGTTCCCATTTTCTCTCAACGATAGGGTGAAGGCATGGTTAATTTCATTACCTGCCAAAAGTATTACCACATGAGAGGAACTGCAGTCCAAACTCTTGGGCGAATACTTCCTAGTTGTAAAACTAACCAAATTCGCTAGGCAATTCAAGACTTTAGGCAAAAGCTAGGAGAATTATTTCATGAGAGCTGGGAACGGATGAAGGATCTGTTACAGAAGTGTCCTCATCACGAGGTATCAAATTGGTCAATAGCGCAAAGTTTCTACCAAGGGTTGACTGAGACTAACCAGTCTATAGTCGATGCCGTAAGTGGAGGGGCCTTTATGGCTCAAAATGGCCAGCAATCCTGGAACTTATTCGAGAAAATAGCCAATAACTCAAAGCAGAAACATAGGTCTGATCCAGATGTCACTCACCACACTTCGCTTATGAGGGGTGGACTTTACGATATCACCAAAGATAAAGTAAAGGAGGAGGACATGAGTACAAAAATTTTGGCTCTAAAACATCAAATCGTGACATTAATGACAGCCAAACCTAGCATTTCGGATAGCTTTTTGGCAAGCTACTCTAATAGCAAGACTCACAATTTTACTGAAAACCCAGTTGCGCCACCGTACCAGGAGGTATTGGAAAATGAACAAGTAATGGCTTTTCAGAGGGGAGATTATGGGAACACTTATAACCTGTCATAGAGGAACCACCCTGGATTCAATTATGGTTCCATGGGAGGAGCACAGCTAGCACCAATAGCTGTGCAGCCCAAATTTTTCCATACTCAAATTTTCTATCAAAGGCCTCAATTATCGGCTGTGCAGCCCCAATTTGGATCACAGAGCAACGCACCTGATGCCATAGTTGTTCAAATCCTCAAGGATTTATAGCAACAGTCACATCAGCATTCTAAAGACTTACATCAGCTTGCTCAATTCTCTCAAGTACTTAATTCACACATGCAGTCCATTTCGGAGCTGAAAAGCCAGATATGCCAACTAGCTTCTTAAGTGGGTAAAAGGGAGAATGGTCAATTGCCTACGTAGCCAGTGAATAATCCTAGAGGACAAGTGTTCTTAGGGGAGACATCACCTCCCCAAAACTAAATATAAAAACCACTTGGATCGTCGAACTCCGACTCATCCGTAGCACCAATTGTAAATTATGTAAACTATTTATATATTTTTTTCTTTACGTATTATAATACAACCTAAATCGTTGGAAAACGATAGATCATAAATTATACCTATTGTACATTATAACAAACAAATGTATGGATTTACAATTGACCATCGCTATGTCTATCAGAAGCATAGCGATTGCGATTCTTACTTACTGAAAGCTAGAATCAACTGATGATTCTAGGTTAAAACTCAAGTGATGACCGGCTCAGTAAGTCGTCACTGAAAATAGGACCTACATATTCGTAAAAAGGATATGTCGGCTCCATTTTCAAAACCTTTCAGTTTTTCCCTCCTACCTTTAATCTCTTTTTCAAAATGTCCGTAATCTTAACAGTTCCTCCACTCAACCTAACTGCTAATTTTCCTATAAACTCCTCACTTCCATTATTTTATTTTGGAGAACCCCACGTGCATTTTATTCGACAACTACAAATTAGGGTTTCAATCATCAAAGAGGTAAGTAATCAGTCACATAATTTATCATTTTATCACCCTTAACTTAGTGATGCTAGGACTTAGTTTGCTACTAACAAGTTAACAATGTACAGATATTAAGAAAAAATAGTAAAAGAGAGCCAAAGTATTAATATTCATCAAAATAAACTCAAAAAGCAGTAAGAAAGACGATTGAGCGAAAAATATGAATTTCGCCTACTAAAAGCCAGAAAATCGTAATTTATGATTCCGCAAAAAAGAGATAAAAGGAGAAAAATGAACAATCGTAATCTAGAGAATCATCCGAATAGGAAACAGTAAAAGATAGGAAATCGTGATTTGCGATTATCCATAAAAGAAGCTTTCCTACTATTGTTGCTGCTATTGATCACGTGAATGAAGATTATCACCGCTAAGAACAAAATTAGAAGATATCTGAAGTTAGAAGTTTGGTGAATCACGGATCTGAGAAGATTGATGAAGATAAGCTCTTAGGAAATCTCAGTTGCTAAAATAAAGGTGAACAATCTAGAAGCACATCAACCATTGAAAGCAAGGAAGAATAAAATTAGCAATTAAAGTTATATTAGGAATCTTTTATTTTAGTAGTTTCTTTTATTAAAATTAGAAGTCTTTGTAAACCAACTCCTTATGATCTATAAATAAGAGAGCTCGGTATAGGAATAATCAACAAAGAAATTTAGCATCAATTGACAATTAAGGTTGGATTTTCTTTCAATCAGTAGTGTAAAATAGTTAGAATAGATTAGATATTGTAGACACCCAAATTTGGCCCAAGGCTCGATCGAAACACCTTTTGAGAGAGGTGCAATTCTGAGCTTTTGATGACATGTATGGAACCTTTAGACCCCCCCTAAAACCCTTAGGAACCTTTCTAAACTCTTATGAATCACTCTGGATCCATTAGGGACCTGACCCGAACCTGTAGAAATCAATTCCAACCCTTAGAACCCATTCTGAACCAAAACCGAACCTTATCAAGCAAATAGTTGAGGAGGGGTACACTGGAACTAGCTATGGCCCTCTACTATGATTGAATCTTATACCATTGAAAAGTAGAGGTCATCAGCTTTCCAACGATCTAAGAATCGCCCCAATCGGAGGTATACGTCAAAAGATACGGTGAACCGAGCCTGGAGGGCATAAGAGTAAAATCAAGTGGCCCCCCTAGGGATTTGGCGTAACTAATAGTTGCGCCAGTAATAATTTTGCCTGGCGCAACTATTAGTTGCACCAGGCCACTTCTCCCAGGATTTAAGCCTGATGCAACTAATAGTCATGCCAGTATTAATTGTGGACCCCACCCTCGCGAACCAACTTCTAGGCACTGTTTAAAATTGTTTTACTATACATTTGTCTGACACAACTAATAGTTGTGCCAGGCATATGAATAGTAACCCTAGGATTTTGTCTCGAAAATCGTGATTAGGGTTTGACTTGTTGACCACCTTGACCTTTGGGGTGTGTTTTGCTAGTTCTGTTGTATCCATTCGCTACCTATTTACAACCCCTTAAATGGCTTAAGGCCTCACCCTGTCATCCACCATTGGAGGATCCTTCCACACATCTCAAGGCTCCAAAAACCCTAGGAATCCTTAGATGTGAGATTACCTAATTGCTAAACCCATTTAGCTCTTAAGTAGCCTCCTAACCCACCATTTTCCTATAAATAGAGCCCCCCACCCCTTGGTTTAAGGGTTGAGAAATTTGCTTAAGAGAGAAAGAGCTCAAAGTGAGAAGTTTGTCCTCCCTTTTGTACACTATTTTCACCTAAATTTTAGAATCTCCCAACCTCATTTCAAGCTTGTTCTTGCATCCAAAATCCTTAGCTTAGGTGTGTACCTCTTAGCTTCAAGCCTTAGGAGTTAGAACCTCATTTTCTACCATACAAGGCCTTCCAAAGCTCATCAAAGTAAGCCACGCAAGGCTCTCCTACGGTGCTACAAGGGCCCGAGGGCTCCGGCTCTCCCCTTTCTTCTCCTATCTCTTTCTAGCTCCCTCCATCCTCTCATTTGTGCCGTTACGCCTCCAACTTTTTGGTAAGAACCGAGGGGCACAAATAGGATTCTAAGTCCTTTTGGGCAAGAGGAAGCCTTTTTCTTTTCTTTTATTTTATTTTTATTTTGGCCATTAGTAGAGATCGCATCAAGCAGGTTGATCGGGTGCCTAATACCTTCCCGATCGATAACCGAAGCCCCTATCCAAGAGCCTTTGGTGTGGACTGGATTCAGAGTCATATTTGTGGCACTTCGGTGATTATAAAAATGAACTAGGTTTCTCGGAACACCGAAAGCTCCGGGTGGCGACTCTATATTTTTTCCAAGTGAGCGCATCACTGCGACGGGATGGTCACAAATCCCACAGTTGCACAGATATCCAAGGTTTCTCAAGAGCAATTGACGACTACTATTGGGTGCTGAAGATTAGTGTAGATATCCTAGTTTCTCAAAAGTAATTGACGACTGCTGCTGAGTGGTGAAAGATATATTTACTTTGCTTTCTAGTTTAGATTTTATTTGCTTTATTTACATACTTTGTAAATATCTTCAAGTTTTAATTTGAATTGATGACTTAGGTTGGAATTTGCAGATTAGTGTAACGATTTTTACTTTTCCATCTTTAATTTTCTAGAGTTTGATTGACGCCCAAATTTTAGGAAATTGTTAATTAGATTAAATCTGTGTTAAAGAATTTTATTTTTTGATTGACTCCTAAATTTTAGAAGACTTCAATATGGTGTAATGACACTGTTTATTTTTATAAATATTCGATGGCTAAAGATTGAGATTGACGACCTCAATTTGAAGGAGGATTAGGATTTATTTTATGCACTTTAGATTAAGAAACCATTCTTTATTCATATTTCTCAAGTAGTTTAGAACCTTAAAAGATCACTATAAGCTTTGAAATAGAAATATAGATAAGATAAATATTTCTTTGTGGAAATGATCCTATACTAGCTCTACAATTTCCATTGTGCACTTGTAATAGGTTAAGACTTAATTAGACATACATAGTAAGCCGATTAAGTTTTTGGTGCCCCTGCCAGGGAAGTAATTTATCTTTTATTTTTATTCATATTTCTATTTTAAAATTAAATATTTATCTTTCTCTTTTAATATTTCTTTATACTTTTAACTTTCTTTGATCACTTCTTAAACTTTTGCAGGTTGATTCGGAATAGCGAATCAGGTTTCAACACTCTTACCGGCCACAGAAACTAGAGGCTTAGATTTCTTTCTTTCCCAGCCTTCTAAAATAAAAATAAAATAAAATAAAATAAAAAGTAATTTGGCAGGAAATTGTGATCTTTTCCTAATTAGGGCAGTTTTGGGCGCGTGCCGGTATTTTGGCTATAACTTTGGCTACGGGTGTCGGGATCACACAAATGACCCTAATTCGGAAAGCTCTTTGAGACATGCACGTCGTGGCTGTCTTTTGGTAAAAATTTTCTTGAGCCTAAAATCCACTGATTACCCTTCCAAATCTCCTTTTTTAGTTATTTCTTTCCTTGTTTGATAATATTTCCTTTAGTGTTTAAGAGGTTATTTTGAATCCAATTTGAGCCCGATTTTTTATAGAATACTTCTTTTATTACTTATTTTTATTTTGACATATTTATTGGAATTTACGATTTTTGGCAATATTCCAATAATGAAGATTTTTTATTGAAAAAAAATAAAAAATAAAAAATAAATAAATTTTAATTGTTATTATATTTTTTTTGGTTTATGCACCACACTCATTCCAAATCTATAAATATTTTGAGTGTTTAATTGCCTTGTTGCTCCACTATACCCGAAGATGATAGACTGGGAATAGGCGTATGCATTCCAGCGGAGTGAATACTTAACACGTATAACTCGCAGCGGAGTAACCATCCTTGTTTTAATTATGGCTCCACTAGTGGCCAACAACAGGGACCATCTATTGTTGACCCATACTATCCTCCTGTATAGAATTTCCAACAGACCTACCTGCCACCCATGAGACTATATCAACCATATGAGCAGCAACAGTTCAGTCCTCCGAGCAACGAATTTGATGACACAGTTGTTCAAATCCTTAGGGATTTACAGCAACAGTGGCATCAACGTTTCAAGAATTTATCCCAGCTTACTCAATTCTCTTAAGTTTTACATTTGCACACACAATCCATTATGAAGCTAAAAGCCCAAGTTTAGTAGCTAGCTATGTAATTGGTGGAACGAGAGAGCAACCAGTTACAATCACAACCTGTGAGTAACCCGAGAGGATAAGTTTTTGTTGGAGATACATCGATTCCCCTAGAACAGATCCAAGTTGTTCAACCTTTAAGAAGTGGTGAGACTGTTGATAACAAGATGAAGATGCCTACGTTAGTAGTCGTCCCCGTGACCAAGGATAGTGTGCCTGAAATTAAAGCAGATGTTTCCCCACCAGAGAAACTAAAAATAATAGAAATTGAAAATAGACCCCAAAAAAATAATAACGATAAGTGTGCCCAATATTGTAACTAAAGTCTCATATATACCGAGGTTACCTTTTCCTAACGCTTTCGGCGCACAGTCAATTTTTTATAAAAACTCAAAAAATTAGAGGAGAGCACATATTTTGTTAATATCTCCCCTCTTAATTCTCAAACGAGTATATGGAACCCTAGAAGTTTTCTTTCCAGCCAAAGAAAGACCAGTGATCACTATATCACTGGCAGACCCTGAGTATGTCTGATATACTCATAGGCACCGTCGAGCTATCGACTCATCCGTAGTAAAATCCTGTAAACTATATAAACCAACTCTTTTATTTTGCTTTAGTTAGAAATTTTTTTCTAGCAAGTATGTTACGATTTAAATCATGGTAAAACACGATCGATCCTAAGGTACTTCCTGTTGTATAATATTATGTTCTCGAGTGATCATATGGATTTACTACATTCTAAACCTCATCGGTATGAAAATTTTGAAATTAAAAATTTTACTGTGTCCTTTATTTTTCACAATAAGGACATTATCCTATTTAAGTTTGGGGGGGATACACAACTTCTGTGTATAATAGTTAGTTTATTAGTTTGTTCAATAATTAGTTTGTTTAATTTGATTTACATTTTGCATAAATTTTGCATAAAAAATTTTTAGTTCTTAGTAGAATAAGTTAATCATTATATGCGAATTTATGATAAGAAAAAAATTACAAATCCTGAAAACTTATGATTCATTATAATAGAAGTTTAATAATTAGAATTTTAAAACGGTTATAATTCATGTTTAGCTCATTGAAACAAAGTATTAGAATGAATGTTTGAAACAATAGATTGATCTAAACTATAAAAATTTATACTATAGTTTCAAACTTATAAACCAGTGAGATTTTAAGCCATATTTCCACTTTTCTGAGAGAGACTGTTTCTATTCAAATCATGAAAATTTCTTTAAACTTCTATACTAATATGATACCTCATATTGTTGAATTTGGAATCAAATTATTCTATGAATATGATGAACTGATTTTTTTTAGAACTATTTATTAGAAATATCAAAGCAATAAGGCATCATGCTAGTAAATCGTGTAGATGATTTAAGGCCATCTTTTGTTTAAACCAGAGCCAAAAAGCCAAAATCCCATAATATTTTATCCTTTGAACCCATATTAGAAGCTTAAAATTAAATTTCTTGTACCAAAATTTTATAAACCTTTAACCATATGTACTACCCAAAGCTTTCTACCTTTAACCCTTATAATTTCTGAGAGTTTAGAATGCAAAGAAGGGAAGAAGAGGGAGTGAAAGGAGTTAGAATGAAATAGAGAAGCAATGTTAAAAAAGAGGTACAAAAGAAGAAAAAAGAAAAAATATGGGAAATAAGTGAAAATGAAGAATGATTCTTTAAAAGAAGCTGTGAAAAAAAGAAGGAAAAATAGTAAAAGACGATTTTATAGCTGAAGAACTGAGATTTACTAAAGAATAAAAAAAAATATGGGAAGAAGTTATCCAATAATGGATACTTACTGAAATAAAATAGTAGAAGAAGATAGGAAAAAGAAGAGCTAAATTCTCAGAAAATTTTTGAATCCTTTTCTACCTTTCCTTGATACCGTCTGAAATCCAAAACCACATTACAAGTTGAAGGAAAGACCTTTCTGATTTACGATTTACAAAAGTATAAGCCTAATAGAGATAAGAATAATAGATACTATGAATTGTACAAGAAATCATAAGAATAGGATAAAATTATCTTTTCTATGAGATTTATTTTTACAATTATCTTTGACTGAATTCTTATGAAATATATACTAAGAGAACCCAAAACTTTTGATATCTTTTTTAGAGTACGTCAATAGTAAGTTTTTAAATGAAAATATTTTTAATATCTGCAGTTTAGAAAAATTTATGAAGAATAAACTATTCACTAGTGCCTATACACTCTGTGCTTATTATGAATTGAAATTGTTGGAGTTCTAATCAATGATAACTGTTGCAATGAAAAGTAAGGATAATAGATTGATAATTTTAAGAAATTGTAATAAACTATGTATTGACCAATTTGACAACTTTGGTAATTTAGGTAACTTAGTTATTTTAATTAGTGTATAAAATTTGTTTAGTATTTTTAAATTTTAATTTATGAAAAAATATATTTTGAAAATAAAAAAATCTAAAAATATTTGAAGTTTGTAGGTGACTACACTGAAAACCTTCACAGGAGACTACAACTCCTCCACAAGGGATTAGCTAGGAGTTTAAAGGCTTGTTGCATCTGCTAAATGCAATCGTGCTGCCTACGAAAGTAGCATTTAAATTCATAGTTTAGATATTTTATGTTTCTTTGTTTACTAGGGATTAACAAAGCTTAAGTTTGGAGGTGTGATCAGTCACATAATTTATCATTTATTACTCTTAACTTAGTGATGCTAGGACTTAGTTTGCTACTAATAAGTTAATGATATACATATATTAAGGAAAAATGGTGAAAGAGAGCCAAAGTCTTAATATTCGTCAAAATGAACTCAAAAAGCAGTAAGAAAGATGATTGAGCGAAAAAGACGATTTCCGCCTACTAAAATCCAGAAAATCATAATTTACGGTTTCGCAAAAAAGTGACAAATGGAGAAAAGTGAAAATTTGTAATCCAGAGAATCGTCCGAATAAGAAACTGTAAAAGATAGAAAATCGTGATTTACGATTATCCAGAAAAGAAGCTTTCCTACTATTATTGCTACTGTTGATCATATGAATGAAAATTATCACCGCCAAGAACAGAATTAGAAGATATCTGAAATTAAAAGTTTGGTGAATCACGGATCTGAGAAGATTGATGAAGATAAGCTCTTAAGAAATTTCGATTGCTGAAATAAAAGAGAACAATCCAGAAGCGCATCAACCATTGAAAGCAAGGAAAAATAAAATTAGAAATTAAAGTTATATTAGGAATCTTTTATTTTAGTAGTTTCTTTTATTAGAATTAGAAGTCTTTATAAACCGACTCCTTATAATCTATAAATAAGAGAGCCTGGTATAGGAATAATCATCGAAGAAATTTAGCATCAATTGACAACTGAGGTTAGATTTTCTTTCGATCAGTAGTGTAAAATAGTTAGAATAGATTAGATATCCAAGGTTTCTCAAGAGCAATTGACGACTGTTATTGGGTGCTGAAGATTAGTGTAGATATCCTAGTTTCTCAGAAGCAATTGGCGACTGCAACTGAGGGGTGAAAGATATATTTACTTTGCTTTCTAGTTTAGATTTTATTTGCTTTATTTATATGATTTGTAAACATCTTCAAGTTTTAGTTTGAATTGACGACTCAGGTTAGAATTTACAAATTAGTATAACGATTTTTACTTTCCATCTTCAATTTTCTAGAGTTTGATTTAAGCCCAAATTTTAGAAAATTATTGATTAGATTAAATCTGTGTTAAAGAATTTTAGTTTTTGATTGACGTCTAAATTCTAGAAGACTGCAATATGGCGTAACAGTACTATTTATTTTTATAAATATCCGATGGCTGAAGATTGGGATTGATGACCTCAATCTGAAGGAGGATTAGGATTTATTTTATGCACTTTAGATTAAGAAACCATTCTTTATTCATATTTCTCAAGTAGTTTAGAACTTTAAAAGATAACTATAAACTTTGAAATAGAAATATAGATAAGATAAATACTTCTTTATGGGAACGATCCTATACTAGCTCTACAATATCCATTGTGTGCTTACAATATGTTAAGACTTAATTAGACATACATAGTAAGCGGATCAGTAAGGTGACGATTCTAACAAATGAATGGAAGAGTTTCAGCAAGAAATTTTTATTCAATACATGGAATTAAGTTTAATTAGTGGTGTTGATATTAACTTTTATAGAAAAGAGAGTTGTAGCATGATGAATGAGACGGGAAACGGCAAAGGGAAGAGGAAGAAGAAGAGGAAGGTAATAGTTCTGGCACCACCCCAATCATTAACCGTATCGCATGGTCTACTACCCTCAAGGCTAAATTAAAAGCAGTAGACCCACCTAAGAAGAAGCCTAAATCTTTTGGGGTGGTTATCAGAGACTGTGTATGCCACCAAAGAGGGCATAAAATTAGACAACGGCAAAAAGCCTGTGACAACCCGAATTTTGGTACTCCGAAACTCGTGCCATCAACACGACCCTCCAGGCCGTGCCCTAACATTCTACACTTAGCATTGGTATATACAAGCCTAAGACTATAATAAGGATGCATCTACTCTAAACAAGTACTCATGCATTTAAAGTAAAAAGAGTCTCTAAGGACAGTTCTTGTCCCATGCCAATTCATGGGCATAAGAACTGACCCAAACCGTTGATGATAAGTATCCGTCGGTTTGTCAAAAGAATAAAGGTACTTAATTACATTAAAAAAAAAGAGACTTGGCATACCAAGTCGTGCCTAATACTCACAATTCACTCTCAAAGTAAGCAATGGGTCTCCTAGAAGAATTCCTCAGGAGGAGGTTCTGACTCTTCTCCGGTCACATAATCCGAACCTTCTAGATCAACGTCTCCCGAAGCCTCTAATGCCGCTAGAACTGGACCTGCGACGTATAGTCTCAAGGGTGAGCTACATCCTAGCTCAATAAGGAAACAAAATGAACATATAGATTAAATATCATATATATATGTTAGCGGTTTTAGAAAGCACCATTTATCGGATATCACTTTTGAGAAAAACAATTGAAATAACTGAAATAAAATGATGGGTAGAGCTGTTACTTTGCATGGTTTTCATTTGTTCTCACTGGTTTAGTTGTGAATTCAGCCTAATCACTTAAATCTTAACTTAAGTAGTCCCCGAGTAATATAGCATCGAGCCCCGATGGAATACCCACCATCGTCATCTAACTAGACAGTTATTATGTGTATTCCCTGGGAATAGTGCCCAAGCCCCTTTCTCATAGGTGGCGGGGTCTATTCTCAAATCTACATCCCTGGGATGTGCTAAGAATATATGGATTGGCCGCCGTACCGACCACGGATATCCTGTCGAGTCAGTCGTGGGTATCCCGCTACGTCGGTAGGGTACTCTAATCAAACCTTAAATAATAAAAATATCGAACGTGCTCTACATATAGTTATTCACCGTGATTGTGCTAATTTTATTACATTAGGCCTTATCACTTGCTTCCGTTTCACTGTTAGTTTTTCATCTACATCCCTGGGATGCCACTGGTTCAATGCATCATCTAGATGTCCACTTTACAATTTTTACGTCCCCTGGAGACCTCATGACTATCACTTTTAAAACTTACTCACACACCCTTTTTCAAAATGATTATGAAATACTTGACTATTTAATTGAAATACACTACATATATGAGTTGACGAAATAATGCACATGTTTCAAGAATATTCCCTACCTCAACGCAAATCCAATGCACACTTTTCTCGTAGAGGTTTACATGTCATCATCTCATGTCAAACCTACATTTTATGTGTTTAGAATATGTTTAGAAAGGTCACTAGAATCATTGGAGTACATAGCCTCCATGGATTTACACTAAACTATTAAAACCTGCGTGGTGCCTCGCACGAGCGAGTACAATTCCTCGCTCGAGCGGTCACTTGACCTCGCTCGAGTGAGCACTTGACATCGCACGAGCGGTTCAAACGAGGTCACTCGAGCGGTTAAAACAAGCCATCTGAAGCTCTACAGGAAGCCTCGCTCGAGCGAGCTTCCCCTTTATTTTGGGTCTCGCTCGAGCGAGCTCAGAACTAAATCCGTTCTCAGGTTTTATATTTCTGTCCTCACTCGAGCGAGCCATTTAGACCGCTCGAGCGAGGAGCGATAAATTTTAACTCCTCGATCTGTTCGAGAAACTATTTCTTCCGTCATTCGAACCTTATTATCATTAAAAGTCATTCAACCAACATCCTATACATTATTTAAAACACACCTAAGCATTTATCATGCATTTAACATACCTCAATCGATAGGTCTCGTACAAGTTCGATCCACGATTCAAAACTCTACTAGACGAAGAGATCTCCAAGGTTCCGCATCCAACCTTTTCTCCAGATCTTCCACCGATTTAAGTCCCAACAAAACCCTAGCCCTCCTTTACTAGACTCTTCTTTTCTTTCTCTCTATTTTTCCTTCTCTCTATTTAGGCTAGAATTAGGTTACGTATGGGGCTCCTCTCTCCTCCCTCTTTCACTTATATACATATACATTACTGAACACTAGTGTGTTTCACACATACACACATAGTGTATACATGTTAGTTTTGGTTCCCTTGTGAACCACACATACATGTGCATGGTACATGATGTAAACGGTTCCCAAAAATCTAGGGTTATGACATTCACCCTACCTTATAAGATTTTCATCCTCGAAAATCGGCGATATCCTTTTTAATTCAGTACGACTATTACTAGGCCGATAAATAGGCCAGTTCCTTACATCATCAGGTAGTTAATCATATGGCCCAATGACCCTAGATCAGACCTGCATTAAGCAACTATAACCCATACTTTATTGTACATCACATTCATACATTCACCTAGGCCAATCTTAAATGACAAAAGAGACAAGATACTCATATATAATTTGGTAAGTCCACAATCATTATACTAACTTATCATGCGATAACAATTTATATATATATATATATCAAAGCTATAATAGAGATTACCACCCAAAATTTGTGACATTCATGTCACGATAGTCTATAAATAAAATATCCAAATACCACCTCACTACGAAATGTTCTAACAAAAAGTTACATTTCCATTTTTCAAAAGAAAATTATATGACTACCTAGTCGTCATCCTCCTCATACTTGTCGTCGTCGTCACCGGAGACATCATCATCGTCGTAGTCCTCGTCATCCTCATCCTCGTCAACCACCCTGGCGGTAGTGGTACCCCCTGTAGTGCTCCTCGTAGCAGGGCCCGAGCTAGACGCTCCAAAAATAGCGTCTCTCATGGAATTGACGCGCTCAATGTATGACGCGCTCCATGTATGATTGCGGGTATGCCTGGCCCATGAGGTCTATGAGTAGTGCCTCCTGAAACCTCTGATGTAACCTTATCTCCTGCCCCTGCTAGAGGAGCTCTCGCATCGTGCCAGTGTCGGTGGTAGGTAGGGGCTGTGAAGATGAAGTAGAGGGAGCAGTTGGTCCCGCCGGTGGTTGTTGCGTGGCTTGTCGAGAAATTTGGCAGTCTCTCTTCTTATTGACACTAGTTTGAAGGCTTTTTAAGTTTCGGCTCCAGTCTTGGGCTAAATAGGGGACGACGTTATCGGTAAGAGACAACTCGTCGGTTCGGATCTTGAATCCTCCTTTTCTATTTCGTGAGTCGAGGAGTCGGGAAATCAACCGAGCATAAGGTAGTGGGTTGATGGGTGGGGGAATAGCACCTCTTACGTTCCTTTTATAGGCATGCGCCATGCCTTTAATGACTACCATGGGTGCGCTAACCCACCTATTATGAAATGCGGCATTCTTGATCATGGCCGGTCGGGTGTAAGTTCTTAAAAATGATATCCAAAAGCCACATGCATAGCGGTAGCTGAGATCGGGTGATAGATTGACCCGAAGCGGACGTGCCGCCAGTGATGTCGAAAATAATCGTTGGGAACTCTACGTTCCCAGAAAAAGGTGGTTGGATAAGTGGGCTCGGGGCATAGATGTGTGGGCAGTTCATAACCGACGAAATCTCGGCACATCTAAAAATTAGTTCTTTTCCTTCGATCGTGACGAGGATGGCGTCCTCATTCACGTTCATGTTAAGGGTTTGGTAAAATAGTTTCACGAGTCTCAGATAGTTCCGAGTTTCGAATGGGGTAAGTAACGGTCTAAGGTTATTGTTGGTGAGGAAATCCGATGTCCATTGGGTGGACGTCGGATCCCCAAAACAAGAGGGATGTATATCCCATTCAGTTTCGAAGATTTTTGCCCCCCACCAATCGTCTAGTTCGATTGGGGTAGGAGATGGGGTTGGGGGTGGTTGTGACGCTTGCAGCGCTTTATTGCGCGTTGATGGGGATCGAATCGCCATCCACTTCCTAGGTTGGGGATTAGGGCTTGTAGAAGCCATTAGGTCTTTTGGAACGAAAATGAAGTGAAATAAGGTAGAGGTTGGGTAGGTCTTATCTCTAGAATCGTTTTAGACGGATTGGATCGTCCGAATCTGGTTTGAATCGAATGGAAAAAGCTTGACGATCAAAAACCCTAAACCCCCTTTCTCGCTCGGACTCTCGCTTGAAGGAGAAATGAGAGAACAATGAATCGCCCCTCTTTTATATACTCTGGCCTCGCTCGAGCGGTCAATAGACCTCGCTCGACCGGTTAAAAAGACCTCGCTCAAGCGGTCACTAGTCCTCGCTCGAGCGAGTCCAGAACGATTTGTATTTATAATTTTATGTGGCTTGCGCGAGCGAGCATAAATGTTCATTCGAGCGAGCCCAGAAACATTTTTCTAGTTCTCCTAAGCCCGTATTTTTCACTAGGTCTATTTTAACACTCAGGGGATCATTCACACATGATTTTCTTTGTGAACATTTGAGATTTTATCTACATGAGGAGTCCTCTCGTGTAAAAGTTAAGCTAATATGCTCGAATTTTCAATCACCCTCGTTTATTTGTTTCAAATTAGGAATCGATATACTGTCAAAATGTTACATATCATCATTATTAAGAAAACAACTAGGTAGCGCTCTCAAACAATTTGGGATATTGTTCTCTGACATCTGCTTCTCTCTCCCATGTTGCTTCCTTAGCCTGATGGTTATTCCAGCGTACAAGCATTAAAGGAATAGTTTTAGTGTATAGCACTTGTTCCTTTCAATCCAAAATCTCTGCCGGCTCTTCGATCATGCTCATATCTTCATGCATCTCGAATGACTTGCTGCTCAACACATGATCAGGGTCATTAAGATACTTCCTGAGCATAGATACGTGGAACACATTGTGTACTTGATCAAATAACGGTGGCAATCCAATGCGGTAAGCAACTTCCCCTACTCGACCCAAAACTTCAAACGGTCCAAGATAGCGGGGACTTAGCTTCCCTCTCTTTCCGAACCTCATCACGCCCTTCATAGGCGATACCTTCACGAAAACATGTTCTCCCACCTTAAAGTCCACGCTCGTCCGCTTGATATCAGCGTAGCTTTTCTGTCTGCTTTGAGCCGCCTTTAGTCTTTCTCTGATCATGCGAACAATAACGGTGTTATCTTCAAGTAACTCGGGTCCCAAAACAAATTTATCCCCAGTTTCCTCCCAATTGATTGGCGATTTGCATCACCTTCCGTACAAGGCTTCATACGGTGCCATCCCAATGCTCGTCTGAAAACTGTTATTATATGCGAACTCAATCAATGGTAGGTGTTGATCCCACGATCCTTGTAATTCTAACATACATGCCCTAAGCATGTCTTTAATAATTTGATTTACCCTCTTAGTCTGTCCATCGGTTTGTGGGTGGAACGTCGTACTGAAATTTAGTCTCGTTCCCATTCCTTCTTGAAATTTCTTCCAAAACTTTGATGTATACAATGGGTCACGGTCTGAAACGATGCTACTCGGAATCCCATGCAAACGAACAATCTCTTTCATATACAGCTCTGCCAGTCTTCCCACCGTGTACATCGTGTGGTAAGGCAAGAAGTGTGCTGACTTGGTCAATCGATCGACCACTACCCAAATGGCGTTGTACTTCTTTGCAGTTCGCAGTAGTCCGACTATGAAGTCCATGGAGATCGATTCCCACTTCCATTCTGGTACAAGTAGGGGTTATAATAGACCTGCGGGGTGTCTATGATCAATCTTCACTTGTTGGCACATCAAACACCGCGACATGTACTCTGCCACGTCTTGTTTCAAACCTCTCCACCAGTAGTTCTTTTTTAGATCTTGATACATCTTCGTGCTCCTCGGGTGGATAGCATAGCTTGACTTGTGGGATTCATCAAGGATCGTTCATCTTAAATTGACATTGTCCAGGATACAGAGGCGGCCCTTAAACAATAAGGAGCCATCCTCCTTGATTGAAAAGTCAGATCTGATGCCCTCGGTTACATCTTGACGTATCTTGGTCAGTACTGGGTCTTCTACTTAAAGTTCTTGTATATGATCGAATATCACCGATTTCACTGATATGTTGGCCAAAAAGGCTCCTATAGCTTGTGACTGGATGTTCGCACCATATAGTGCCAGATCTTCAAGTAACTTCCATCGGTGCCTTCCCAAAATTAAACTTGCTAGTTGTGCTGAATTCTTCCGACTTAAGGCATCGACTACCACGTTAGCCTTGCCTGGATGGTACTGTATGGAACAGTCATAGTCCTTGAGGAACTCCATCCATCTGTGCTGCCTCATATTTAGTTCCTTCTGTGTAAACAGATATCTGAGGCTCTTATGATCAGTGAAGATTTCAAATGTCTCTCCGTATAAATAATGTTGCCATAGCTTCAAAACGAATATGACCACTGCTAGTTCCAGATCATGCGTCGAATAGTTCTTCTCGTGCTCTTTCAACTGTCTTGACCCGTAAGCTATTACCATTTTATGTTGATTTAACACGCAACCTAACCCATTATATGAAGCATCACTATAGGCCGCGAATCCCCCACTGTTTGACGGAATGGCTAATACTGGAGCTGAGGTGAGTCTTTTCCTGAGTTCTTGAAAGCTCTTCTCGCACGCTTCACTCCACTCAAATCTTGAATCCTTTCTTGTAAGCCTCGTAAGAGGTCTCGATATCTTTGAAAACCCCTCAACGAAATATCGATAATAACCTGCTAGTCCAAGGAAACTTCAGACGTCGGTCACGATCTTTGGTTGCTTCCAGTTCACTACTGCCTCGATCTTAGCGGGATCTACTGTGACACCATGCTTTGAGATGACATGTCCTAAAAAGCTAACCTCTTCTAACCAAAATTCACATTTGCTGAGCTTGGCGTACAATTGGTGTTCACGCAAATTTTGTAGAGCGACCCATAAGTGTTCTTCATGCTCTGTCCTCGATTTTGAGTAAATCAGGATGTCGTCAACAAACACGACAATGCAAGAGTCTAGGTGTAGTTTAAACACCCGATTCATTAAGTCCATAAACGACGTCGATGCGTTTTTCAATCCGAACGGCATCACCAAAAATATATAGTGTCCATACCGTGTTCTGAATGTCCTCGGCCTTGACTCTTAACTGATGGTATCCAGATCTCAGATCGATCTTGGAAAAGTGCTTCGCTCCTCGCAACTGATAGAACAAGTCATCTATTCTTGGCAAAGGGTATCAATTCTTCACTGGGAGTTTGTTCAATTGTCGATAGTCAATACACAGCCGCATCGACCCATCTTTCTTTTTCACAAACAAAACTGGTGCTCCCCATGGAGATACGCTTGGTCTTATGAACCCTTTATCCATGAGCTCTTACAACTGTTCTTTCAATTCTTTCAACTCAGCAGGAGCCATCCTATATGGTGCTTTTGAAACAGGCTCTGTTCCTGGTGCTAAGTCGATAGCGAATTCTACTTCTCTCTGGAGATAATCCTGGCAATTTTTCTGGAAATACGTCTTCGAATTCTCGTACGACTGCTATCTCGGAGATAACATTCTTTTCTTCTTTGTCTTCAGAAATGCCAAATAACCGCTACATCCCTTTTTGATTAAACGTTCTGCTCTGACTGCAGAGATGAGTGGCACTTGCGTCGATCTCTCTCAAAATCGAAATGATCTCCTCGTGTTAGGTCAAAAAATAACAACCTTGTTCTTGCAGTCTACTGTTGCACAATGATGGGACAGCGAATCCATGCCAAGGATCACGTCGAATCCTTGCATGTCCAACAATATTAATTTCGTGTCTAATTCATAGACAAAGTCATCCCGAACGTTCACTACTACCAATTTGCAGACTAATTCCGTGTTCACTAATTCTCCCGTTGGAATAGACACTGATAACACAAAGTCTAGTGTCTCCGAAACAATCTTTATTTTCTTTGCAAATCTAGGGGTGATGAAGGAGTAGGTAGACCCTGGGTCTATCAACACTCGTGCGTCACGTGCTACATAGCACCCTTTTTCATAGACTTGTAACGTACCTATAACACATACATATGCATACATAGCACATACTTTATTTAGAATTATCCAACGTACAAACACAGTTCTACACACTGTTCTAATGAATGCACCTTCTCTATCTAAAATTATATTAAATTGAAATTCTTCATTAAAAAGGAAATCTTACCTTGAAAGACGTCATCTACACTCCCTGCTTCTTGGGCGGTAACTGCGTAGGCTCTCCCTTGAACAACTGGCTTCCGTGATTGAATAGGTCGTGGCATGAAAGCTGAGGCCGTCTTTTCCTTAATTGCTTCAGGACAATCTCTAATTACGTGACCTATCTTGCCACATTTAAAACAACCTCGCATTCCTTGCCTGCAATTTGCCGTTTTGTGGGACTTGCCACACTTGGCACAAGTCTCCCTTAGTGTTGAAGAAGCAGCTCTTGAAAAACCTTGTGTAGCTATAGCTCCGGTGGAAATAGCAAGACCCTCATACCTCATCGGTCTCCTTGATGCCAGCAATGGGAATCTTTGATGAGTAGTTTGTTGTGCGGCTCTCCCATACCCTGTCTGGAACGATTGCCTCTGATTTGGTGCTACGAACCTCGGCTTCTTATTCACTGATTCATAACTCCCAGTCCTGCTTTGATCTATGCTTCCTCTTCCCTATTGTTCCCTCTGACGGTATCGGTTATTGTTTTCTTCTTCGACCACTAGTGCCTTACTCATGACCTCTTCGTAGGTCTTTAGCTGAAAGGGCGCAACCCCTCCTCGGATGTCCGACCTTAGACCCTGTTGGAACCTCTTCGCTTTCATCACGTCAGAAATTACGTAGTCTGGAGCGAAACGAGCCAGTCTCATGAATTCTACTTCGTACTCTCTCACGGTCATCCTTCCTTGCATTAGTTGCAAAAATTGAGTCTCCATCTGATTTCTCACAACCTCTGGAAAATACTGCTTATTGAACTCTTCAACGAACTCATTCCAAGTCCAGGGCATATCTGGAGTTTCTTGAGCTCTAGTTCGCGAAACAGATTTCCACCAAGGTCTAGCTTCTCCATCTAGCATATACGCTGCCCAACAGACACTCTCGTCCTATGTGCATGTTAGTACACTAAATACCTTCTCCATTTCCCCCAGCCAATTTTTGGCTGCCATGGTGTCTGCCTGCCCTGAAAATCTAGGAGGTCTCATCCTCCTGAATTCAGTAAATGCTAAAGCTACTGGTAGTGTAGGTCCTACTAGTGGCGTAGGTGTCTGATGTGGTTCTGGGGCTGCATGTGCTGCCAAGGATGCTGCTTGTTGTGCCATGGCAGTTGCCATGGTTTCCATTGTGTACATCATCCTCTGACGCTCCTCTCTTTCTTCGTTTCTTTCCCTCACTCTATCTTGTTCCCTTTGATCTCGATCCTGACGATCTCGATCCTGATTTTCTACTTGATTTTGGTTCCCTTCTTGGCCACTGCCCTTGAGAATCTCCCTATTTCCTAATGGTACCCTGTTGGTAGGTGAGACGAACTCATTTCTACTGCACAAATTTCTATCATGACCACCCCTTGGTCGGCCTCTTCTTCTAGGAAACATAATGGTCTGCATGAGAAACCACGGTTCCATTAGCAAAAGTCCCTATGTTCTGACGAGATGATTGCCAGAAACTAAAAATAAAGGCTCTGATACCAACTGTGACAACCCGAATTTTGACACTCTGAAACTCGTGCCATCAACACGACCCTCCAGGTCGTGCCCTGAAATTTTGCACTAAGCATTGGTAGACAAGCCAAAGACTACAATAAGGATGCATTTACTCTAAACAAGTACTCATGCATTTAAAGTAAAAAGAGTCTCTAAGGATAGTTCTTGTCCCATGCCAATTCATGGGCATAAGAACTGACCCAAACCGTTGATGATAACTGTCTGTCGGTTTGTCAAAAGAATAAAGATACTTAATTACATTAAAAAAAAAAAGAGACTTAACATACCAAGCCGTGCCTAATACTCACAATTCACTCTCAAAGTACGTAATGGATCTCCTAGAAGAATTCCTCAAGAGTAGGTTCTGGCTCTTCTCCGGTCACGTAATCCGAACCTTCTGGATCAACGTCTCCCGAAGCCTCTGATGCCACTAGAACTGGACCTACGACGTATAGTCTTAGGGGTGAGCTACATCCTAGCTCAATAGGGAAACAAAATGAACATATAGATTAAATATCATATATATATATATATATGCTAGCGGTTTTAAAAAGCACCATTTATCGGATATCACTTTTGAGAAAAATGATTGTGTAATAGCCCGAAAAATCACATTGAACTATGACCTCGGGATCCGTGCCCGATTGGTCTTAGGTTTGACCATGAGATAGTTCATTGATGAACTTAAGGTGAGATGAGCAGATGTGATGTGTGAACCAGTGTAGAAGAGTGGAGAGATAGAGGAGTTTGTAGAGTTACATACACTGATGAGTGTGTATGTGCTCCACGCCGAGAAAAAAGAGATAAGATAAAAAGGGTTGAAAACCCTAACTTTCATGTTTTGGTGGTTGAGAGAAGTAAAGAAGAGAGAGAAAGAGAGAGGAGTAAGAGAGGAGTTATTGCAACTGTTTGGAAGAGGGAGTCAAGCATTAAAGAGGCCGGATTCGACGCAAGGGATCCGTTAGAACCAAAGCTAGAAACCCTAGCCTTCCAACTATTGATAGAAATCAACTTGAGATCTATCCAAGGTAAATTTTTTGTAAATAAGATGCATAGATTATAGGGGTTAAGTTGCAGTAAAATGTGGGTTAAATCATAGGATAATGGCTTAGAAAGATAGAAGAAAAAGTATGGAAAAAGATTGGGAAGAACAGCTCGAAGGGGACTGAATCTGACAATTTCGATTAATCGAAATTGGGTTTCGATTAATCGAAATTGGCCAGGAAGTTGAAGAGTCAGAGGACCCCGATTTCGACTAATCGAATTTGGATTTCGATTAATCGACTTTGGATTTCGATTAATCGATTTGGGAATCGATTAATCGACTGAGAACCTCCAGTGGACCCCAGGGGTTGGAGGAAATAACAGGAAAAATCGACTAATCGAAATGGGATTTGATTAATCGATTTTGGTTTCGATGTCGATTTGGAATCGATTAATCAACTTGTGAAACTTCGACTATTCCGAACTAAGAGTCGCTGCGAAAAGAAGGATTTCGATAAATCGAAATTGGATTCGATTAATCGAATGAAAACTCGACTGTCCGAACAGTGAATTTACTTTGCAAAAAGAAGAATTTCGTTTAATCGAAATTGGATCCGATTAATCGAATGACAATTCGATTTATTGACTCGAACTGAGAATGAACTTTGCGAAAAGGAGAATTTCGATTAATCGGAATTGCTTCGATTAATCGATATTGACTTTCGATTAATCGATTTTTGAAATCGATTAATCGAATCAGATTCGATTAATCGATTTTGGAGTTCGATTAATCGACTGTAGTAAACTATGTTGACTTTTGGTTTGACTTTAAGATTCTTGGGGGATCTTATACCTTCTCTATGGCATCCTTTGTGATGTGTTTCACATGTTATATGGTACCATAGGTGGTACGTGAGAACGAGTGCACAAGGAGCCACGCGGGACCTTGATGCATTGATCAGCTAAAGACTTGAGGTAGGGAACACCCTGAACATGTACTTTATTTTACAAGAGCATGTATGTAGTGATATCGATTCAATTCAAATGTTTTACTACTCAATGATTATGAAAAGTGTGTGTGTGTGACATTCATAAGAGAACTTAAATGGACCATCCCCAGGGGATGATGAAGTGAAGAAGTAAAGGCATCAGGTGTGATGCAAGTGAATGGATACATCCCAGGGATGTATCCATGATTGAATCATGCTTGATGAGGCCTAAGCGATATAAGATAGCACACTTACACGGTGAATAACTATATGTAAGGCACCGATATTTTTATTATTTGAGGTTTGATAGGTTACCCCATCGACGTGGCGGGATATCCACGACTGACACGGCAGGATATCCGTGACCGATACGGCGGCTAATCCGTAGGCCAGTACGGAGGCTTATCCGTACAGAGTAAGCACACCCCAGGGGTGTTGATGGGATGTGAAACCCCGCCACCAATCCCCAGGGGAAAGGGGCTTGGGTACTATTGTATTCCCAGGGAATGCATTTAAAACTGTCTATATAGATGACGATGAAGGGTATCTCGTCGGGGCTCGATGCTATATTGCTCGGGGATTATTTAAGTTGAAGTTTAAGTTTTGCTTTAGGCCTTCTCAACATCATTCATGATTAACTAAAAGACATGAGTAATCTACCAGTAATTGAAGTGTTTTTAACTGTTTTTCATCAATAAATGCATAGACATATCATGCATGCATATCATAGAATACATGTGAGTTATATTTTATATGTTCAATTGTGTTACATTCCTATTGAGCTAGGATGTAGCTCACCCTATAGACTATCGTCGCGGGTCCACTACTAGCATTTCTGAGGCTTGAGGAGGCCCGACCCGGTGAGTCGGACCTTGCGGCGTGAGAGTTAGAGCCACCTCGGAGGAGTTCTTCTAGAGGACTCTGCTGTGCGACTTTGAGGAGTTTTAGTTGGAGATTGTACGGCGTGGTATGTCAAGCCTGGTTATTGATTAAACCTTGTGTATATGGATATCAGAGTATTCTTTTGGGCGTACCATCCATGATGATGGTTATCATCGATGGTTGGATCGGTTCTCCTTCAAGCGAGGGCATGAGGTAGAAGCTGTCTCTTGAGAAATATTTCTATGTAGATTTAAATTCATAAGTTGTTCTTATTTATTTTATGCTTGATATACCGGTGTTAGTGCATAGTTGATGAGCACGGTCAAGATGATCGTCTTGATGGCGCGGGTTTGGTGCGAAATCCGGTATCACGATTAGTATCGAGCATTTTCTTTTAGGTAATTCGACAAGGGTTCTTCGTGAACATAGGGGCTTCGCTTGAAACTTTAGTTTCAAATGCAAATAATGTCGACTAGAGGAGAGGCCGACCAAGGGAGGCCATCAAAGGATTTGCGTAGTGGAGATGATTTCATCTCTCCTACCAATAGAGTGCCTTTAGGAGATGAGGCCCGAGGTAGTAATGTAGCGACATGAGGAAGAGGATCGAGATCATCGGGATCAAGATCTAAGAAGCAAGAAAGATTGAGAGAAAGACAAGAAGATAGAGAGGGCGACAAGGATGATGCACACTATGGAGACTATGGCGGTGCCATGGCACAACAAGCGACATCCTTTGCGGCTCATCGTCGAACGGCGACCACCTACACCACAGGACTGCGTTGCTGTGCCCTCATCTTTCTGAGTTTAGAAGGATGAGACCCCCTTCATTTTACAGGCGGCGGAACACGATGGCGGCGGGGTGGGCGATGGAGATGGAGAAAGTCTTTAGCGTGCTAACACGGAAGGAGAGTGTAAGATGGGCAGCTTACATGTTGGATGGGGAAATTTGGGCCTTGGTGGAAGTCCGTGATAAGGACTCGGGCTCGGAGACCCGAGTTGCCTTGGACTTGGGAGGAATTCGTTGAGGAATTCAACAAACAATATTTTCGGAAGTAGTGAGGAACCCGACTTGAGATTCAGTTCCTCGGCTAGTACAAGGGAGGATGGCGGTGAGAGTATGGGGTAGAGTTTCTCTGACTTGCCGTTTTGCTCGGACTACGTCGCTCTTGAAGTGATGAAGTCAAGAGGTTTGACAAGGTTTGAAGCTTTGAAGTTAGGGGAGGGTAGCTCCATTCAGTTGCGACCTATGAAGAGGTCATGAGCAAAGGCATTGGTAGTGGAAGAGAGAACACAAGCAGATATAGGCGGAGAGCAGCGAGAGGACTTGACCAAGGAAGGATGGGGAACTACGAACGGTGAATAAAAGCCGAGGTTCGTGGGTCAGTCGAGACCACAGTTTGAGGAGGTTTTGGAAGGCGGCGCCGCACAACACCAGCGAGGTTTCCATTACTTGCGTCGGGGAGACCTTTTAGCTATGAGCCTGCCATGTCTCTGGCGCTCTTGTCACCAGGGTTCTCGTCTGCCGTATCTTCCGCACCTCGAGAGGCGTGTGCGGATGTGGCAAGCCGCATGGGGTATGAAGCTGCAGAATCGGAACTAGAGGTTGTTTTAGATGTGGCAAGGTGGGCCACTTGATCAAGGATTGCCAGAGACAGACAAGGGCAAGGCGGCGATTCTGACACCACGACCCATTCAAGCAAGGAAGCCGATTGTTAGGGGAGAGCCTGTCGATCCTTTGCTTTCGAAGCGAGGAATGTGCAGCGTCATCAAGGTGAAATTTTATTTTATTAAAGAAAATTCCGTTTCATAAAAATTTTAGATGGAAAAGGTGCATGCATTAGGAATAGTGTAGATTCTTTTAATATAAGCGAGAAATTGAGGTGTAAATTAATGTGTATGTATTGTATGTGTATATATACTATAGGTACTCTAACTATATGAAAAGGATGCTTGTATTTGGATATGGCCTTTCAGTGTTGATAGACCCGGGTCTACCCACTCATTAAATCGTCACTCCACGTTTTGCTAAGAAGATGAAGATCGTTCGAGGCGTTGGATTTCGTCCTATCTGTCTATTCCATTTGGAGAGTTAGTAGACCACGGAGTTAGCTTACAAATCCATCATCGTAGCAGTTCAAGACTTAGAAGTGCATGAATTGGAAGCAAAGTTAGTCTTTATTAGACATGCAAGGGTTTGATGTGATCCTTGGCATGGGTGGTTGGCCTTGACATTGTGCGACCATTGATTGCAAGAACAAAGGTAGTCATTTCGGACCCAACACAAGAAGATCATTTCGGTTTCAAGGGTGAGGTGCGTCATCATGCCTTGATCTCGTGATGGTAGAAAATGATCGAGAAAGGGATCTGATGGATACTTAGCTTTCTTAAAGGAGGACAAGGAAGAAAAGAGCGTCATTTACGAGATAGCGCGGTTATGCGAGACTTGAGGCGTGTTTCGGAAGAATTGCTGGATTACCTCGAGAAGAGAAGTAGAATTAGCCATTGACTTAGCACGAGGCGGAGCCTATTTCAAAAGCACCTTATAGAATGGCTCCGTGAGTTAAAGGAGTTGAAGGAACAACTACAACTAATGGACAAGGGGTTTGTTAGACCGGCGTGTCTCCATAGAACCGGTCTTATTTGTCGAAAGATGGGTCGTCTGGGTCAATGCGGCTATCCATTGACTATCGACAATTGAACAAACCCACCGTCAAGACCCCCTACCCTATGCCTAGAATTGACGATCTATTCGACCAACTGCAAGCAGCAAGCTATTCCTCCAAGATCGACCTAAGATCCGGTATCATCGATTCTTGTCAAGGCAGAGGACATCTGAAGACACTTCCGGACACGGTATGGACACTATGAATTCCTTGTGATGCCGTTTGGATTAACGAATGCTCCAGCGTCATTTATGGATCTGATGAACCGAGTGTTTAAACCACACTTGGACTCCTGCGTCGTAGTGTTCGTTGATGATATACTAATATACTCCAAATCCAAGGCGAACACGAAGAACACTTGAGGATTGCTCTACAAACGCTACGTGAACACCAATTGTATGCGCCAAACTCGTAAGTGTGAGTTTTGGTTGGAAGAAGTTAGCTTTTTGGGACATGTCGTCTCGGCGCCGTCACGGTAGATCCAGAAAGATAGAAGCGAGTTAAATGGGAGCGACCAAAGATGCGATGATGTCCAAGTTTTCCGGGCTTAGGTGCTATTATCGACGTTCGTTGAGGGGGTTTTCAAAGATATCGGGACCTCTCACAAAATCGACACGAAAGATTCAAGGTTTGAGTGGAGTGAGGCATGTGAGAAGAGTTTCCAAGAACTCAAAGCGAGACTCACTTGGCTCGGTGTTAGCGATTCCTTGAGTGAGAGGAGGATACGGTACAATGGCCTTGGTTGTGCTCAACCAACACAAGAAGGTGATAGCTTACGGATCAAGACAGTTGAAAGAACACGAGAAAAATTACCCGACTCATGACTTGGGCGGCGGTCATTTTTATTTGAAAATTTGGAGACACTACTTGTATGGTGAGACATTTGAAATTTTCACCGATCATAAGAGCCTCCGATGTCTGTTTACGTAAGGAGCTCAATATGAGATGCAGATGGATGGAATTCCTCAAGGACTACGATTGCTCTATACAATACCATCCGGGCAAAGGCGAATGTAGTAGCGATGCATTGAGTCGAAAAGGTTCATTCGATTAGCTTCTTTGATTTTGGGTATGCACCGATGGAAATTATTGGAAGACCGCAATCTATGGGAACATTGAGTCAAAGGACCTTTGGATCCTTTTGGCTAACATATCACTAAAGCCAGTGATATTTGAGCATATCCACGATCTACAGATGAAGGATCCGACATTAACAAAGATTCATCAAGACGTGAATGAAGGCATCAGGTCGGACTTCTCAGTAAAAGAAGATGGTTCTTTGTTGTTTAAAGGCCGTCTATGCATCCCGGACAATGCCGATCTAAGACGAACGATTCTTGATGAGGCCCATAAGTCAAATTATGCTATCCACCCTGGTAGCACCAAAATGTACCAAGATTTGAAAAAGAACTACTGGTGGAGAGGACTGAAACAAGACGTGGCCGAGTATGTGTCACGATGTTTGACTTGTCAGCAAGTGAAGGTTGATCATAGACATCCTGCGGGACTATTGTAACCTTTACCAATACCAGAATGGAAGTGGGAATCGATCTCAATGGATTTCATTGTTGGATTACCCCGTACTGCCAAGAGACACAATGCCATTTGGGTCGTCGTAGACCGATTGACCAAATTGACCAAATCGGACTTTTTTGCCGTATAATACCACATATCTGCGGGAAGGCGCATGAAGGAGATTGTAAGATTACACGGGATTCCAAGCAGCATCGTTTCAGATCGTGATCCACTATATACGTCCAAGTTTTGGAAGAAATTTCAAGAAGGAATGGGAACACGACTAGACTTTAGTTCAGCTTTCCATCCTCAAACTGATGGGCGACAGAGCGGTGAATCAAGTGATAGAAGACATGCTCGGGCGTGCATGCTTGATATGCAAGGATCGGGATGAGTATCTACCGATGCTCGAGTTCGCATATAACAACAGTTTTCAACGAGCATTGGCATGGCACCGTATGAAGCTCAGATGGACGACGATGCAAGTCACCTCAATTGGGAGGAAAGCAGTGAGAATTTTGTATTGGGACGGAAGCTGGCTGAAGACAACGCCACCGTTGCCCGGATTATCGAAGAAAGGTTGAAGACAATGAGTACATGTAAAAGTTACGCCGATGTGAAGCGGACTAGTGTTGACTACAAGGTGGGCGAGCATGTGTTTGTGAAGGTGTCACCTATGAAGGGTGTAATGAGATTTGGCAAGAGAGGGAAGTTATGTCCACGATATATGTTGGACCATTTGAAATTTTGGGAAGAGTAGGTGAAGTTGCATATCGCATTGGTTTACCACCGCTATTTGATCGAGTACATAATGTCTTCCACATATCGATGCTCGTAGAAAATCGTGAATGATCCGTCTCATGTGTTAGGAAAGCAACCTATAGAGATGTGTGAGGACATGAGCATGATAGAGGAACCAAAGTGGAGATTGGATCGAAAAGAGCAAAATCGATTCCCTTAGTGCTTGTTCTGGAACAATCATCCAAAAGAAGAGGCTACTTGGGAGCGAGAGGCGATGTGAAAGAACAATATATCGGCCTTGTTTCCAACAACGTGAGAATTCGATGTAAACCGCAACCACGTTTGTGAAATTTCCACTATACTTGAAATTCAATGGAAATTTTGATCCAATCTGTCATAAATTGTCAAAAATAGTAAAAGAAAGAAAGAGATTGAAATTTTGTAGAAATAGGGCAAAACCGATTAATCGAATTTCAAATCGATTAATCGATTTGGAATTTCGATTAATCGATTTTGTTCGATTAGTCGACTGGCATGTGCCAGTGACTGGAAATGAAAAATTTGAGTTAGAATATACATAGAATGAAGTTTCGATTGATCGAATTATAATTTCGATTAATCGATTTTGTAATTCGATTAATCGAATTGGAATTTCGATTAATCGAGTTACTTAGAGGACTTGAGAGATGTTAAAGTCAAATGGACAATTTCGATTAATCGAAGTGAGTTCGATTAATCGATTTTGGAATTTCGATTAATCGAAATGGATTTCGATTAATCGAATACTTAAGAAAGTTTAGAAAAAGTTGAAGTTATAGCCCGATTTCGATTAATCGAAACTAAATTCGATTAATCGATTTTGGAATTTCGATTAATCGAAATGGATTTCGATTAATCAACTGGCAAGCGCCAGTGAGCTTAAAAATTTGAAATTTTAAACAGACACGATTTCGATTAATCGAAATATTTTCGATTAATCGAATTTGACATTCGATTAATCGATTTGGGAAATCGATTAATCGATTTTACGCGGCTTAACCTAGTTTTAAATTTTGATTAATCGAAATAGAATTTCGATTAATCGAGCCGAGGCCTATATATATAAGTTTGGGGATTTCATTCCCCATTCGAAATCATTTGAGCTTCCGGACTTTGGGCGTTTCGACTTCCTTCTTCTTCTCCAACTATCCGACCGGTCTAGGGTTCGATTTCTTCGTCGATTCGCGCCCACAATCCACCGTATTCGCCTTTGAAAACCACGGTAAACCCTAGAATCAAACTTTTTCTTTCATTTGAAGTAGATAAACCCTAGTTTAGTGAAAATGCCGCCCAAAACCCGTTTGTCTTCGAAGAAGGCAACCTCCAAGCTACCGGTTAGGCGTGAAACGCCGCACCACCACCACCTACCCCATCGCGGTGAGGACTCCATCACCGTCGGAATCGGAGACCACCTCCGGTTCGACGAGCGCATCTCACGAGTCTTCCCAATCCACCCCATGCCACCACCCACCAAGCGTGGAGCAACCAAAGCAGTGGTGGGCTGCCTTGAGGGGAATACACCATCGACCCTACCCTATTCACAAATCCCGATTTCGGGCGAGACCCAATGGGCTCGAACTACCTAACTAGTGCCGGACTCGGCAACCTTCTCAAACCAATCCGGGGTTCCTATTACCCTAGATTGGTGAGGTTATTCTACCAAGGGCTAACCAATGGCCCTAGCGTCGATTGTATCATAACCAAGATCCAGCGTCGTCTCTATACGATCCCTCGTCGACACATACACGAGGTGCTTGAATGCTACCTCGACTTTACTCCCGAGACTACCCTATTCCCACCCTTTGAAAAGGAACCCGGTTTTGAAGAGGTCATGACTCGCATGACCAGCGGGAAGAAGGGGTGAACACGTCCATCAAGAGGGTCGATCTTCCACCCTACATGTGGATGCTCGACTCCATAATAAAATGCAACCTTTACCCGTCGCGCCGACACGGAGCGTGGATAAAGTGCAACATGCACTTTACGCGCCTTACATGGCCGATGGTTTGATGCTACCATGGTCATCCTTGAGGGATGCGGTACATCAAGAGCAAGGCGATGAAAGGGCAACATGCGGCCCAAGGAGAAGATGCCGTATGCTCGACTCATCTCGAGCATGTTGGAGTGTTACTCTGAGCCCTCCTACACTATTTCACCTCACGAGGTGAGGGCTACGGATCGCGTGAAGGCGTTCACAAAGTCTTCATGGACCCGTAGCTACAACCTTTGAAGCGGACCCTACCAGCTCGGGTCCGCTCCCGCCCAGCGCCCAGCGGCCGGGTGCACCGCCACCACCCCCACCACCTCGGCGGGACCCACTTGAGAGGTGGGGCACACCACCACAGAGCCATCTGTGGAGAGGGTTCCCTCCCACACCACAGTCACGCCGACACCACCTGCACACTCCGCGCCCGCGACACCCACCTCATCCTCCCGCGGGCGCGCCGCTCCATCCGGTCCTACCATAGAGGACGTGGTGGCCAGAATGGAAGCGAATAACGAGAGGATGAGCAGGAGAATTGATTTCCTCATGTTTCACACCCTCCGATTCATCTACCCCCACACCTACATGGATATCTTGGCCATGAAGAAGAATGGGCCGGACGCACCGCCTTCCATAGAGGACCGTCTTCCATCCCACCACAGACGGTTCCTCCACATCCACCACATCCATCGGCCACCAGCCGGCCGCCACCACCACTGACCCGCCAGCTCAATGAGACACTGCCCAAAGACCTTGCCACCTCGGATGGAGTCGCCTGCTTGCATTTTGATTTATACTGTACTTTTTATTATGCGTAACTTATTGGCATTGTAACAAAATATTTAATCCTTAATACAAATTAAACTTTTTATATAAATTGTTCAATTTTGTTAGATTTTACTTCCATGTTTGTGTTGTGTGAATGTGTGGAGACTTAAATACGTATGAGTCAAATGAACCACCTCACCTCCGAAAAGTGTGGGAGAGTGACACCACACACCTTTGGGTGATTTTCGAAAATTCCCAAGGTGGGGAGGATGTAATAGCCCGAAAAATCACATTGAACTATGACCTCGGGATCCGTGCCCGATTGGTCTTAGGTTTGACCATGAGATAGTTCATTGATGAACTTAAGGTGAGATGAGCAGATGTGATGTGTGAACCAGTGTAGAAGAGTGGAGAGATAGAGGAGTTTGTAGAGTTACATACACTGATGAGTGTGTATGTGCTCCACGCCGAGAAAAAGAGATAAGATAAAAAGGGTTGAAAACCCTAACTTTCATGTTTTGGTGGTTGAGAGAAGTAAAGAAGAGAGAGAGAGAGAGGAGAGGAGTTATTGCAAGCTTGGAAGAGGGAGATTAAAGAGGCGGATTCGACCTTGAGGATCCGTTAGAACCAAAGCTAGAAACCCTAGCCTTCCAACTATTGATAGAAATCAACTTGAGATCTATCCAAGGTAAATTTTTTGTAAATAAGATGCATAGATTATAGGGGTTAAGTTGCAGTAAAATGTGGGTTAAATCATAGGATAATGGCTTAGAAAGATAGAAGAAAAAGTATGGAAAAAGATTGGGAAGAAACAAAAGGGGATCGAATCGACAATTTTGATTAATCGAAATTGGGTTTGATGTCGAAATTGGCGAGAAGTTGAAGAGTCAGAGGACCCCGATTTCGACTAATCGAATTTGGTATTCGATTAATCGACTTTGGATTTCGATTAACCGATTTGGGAATCGATTAACCGACTGAGAACCTCCAGTGGACTCCAGGGGTTGGAGGAAATAATAACAGGAAAAATCGACTAATCGAAATGGGATTTGATTAATCGATTTAGTTTCGATGTCGATTTGGAATCGATTAATCAACTTGTGAAACTCGACTGTTCGAACTGAGAGTCGACTTTGTGAAAAGAAGGATTTCGATTAATCGAAATTGGATTCGATTAATCGAATGAAAACTCGACTATTGACGTGAATTTACTTTGAAAAGAAGAATTTGATTAATCGAAATTGGATTCGATGTCGAATGACAATTAATTCGAGCGAGAATGGACTTTCGAAAGGATAATTTCGATTAATCGAAATTGCTTAATCGATATTGACTTCGATTAATCGATTTTGGAAATCGATTAATCGAATCAGTTCGATTAATCGATTTTGGAGTTCGATTAATCGTAGTAAACTATGTTGACTTTTGGTTTGACTTTAAGATTCTTGGGGATCTTATACCTTCTCTATGGCATCCTTTGTGATGTGTTTCACATGTTATATGGTACCATAGGTGGTACGTGAACGAGTGCACAAGGAGCCACGTGGGACCTTGATGCATTGATCACTAAAGACTTGAGGTAGGAACACCCGAACATGTACTTTATTTTACAAGAGCATGTATGTAGTGATATCGATTCAATTCAAATGTTTTACTACTCAATGATTATGAAAAGTGTGTGTGTGACATTCATAAGAGAACTTAAATGGACCATCCCGAGGGATGATGAAGTGAAGAAGTAAAGGCATCGGGTGTGATGCAAGTGAATGGATACATCGAGGATGTATCCATGATTGAATCATGCTTGATGAGGCCTAACTGATATAAGATAGCACACTTACACGGTGAATAACTATATGTAAGGCACCGATATTTTTGTTATTTAAGGTTTGATAGGTTACCCCACCGACGTGGCGGGATAACCACAGATATCCGGCCGGGATATCCGTGACCGATCGGGCTAATCCGTAGGCGATCACGGAGGCTTATCCGTCTGAGTGAAGTGTTGATGGGATGTAAAACCCGCCACCAATCCCCAGGGGAAAGGGGCTTGGGTACTATTGTATTCCCAGGGAATACATTTAAAACTGTCTATATAGATGACGATGAAGGGTATCTCGTCGGGGCTCGATGCTATATTGCTCGGGGATTATTTAAGTTGAAGTTTAAGTTTTGCTTTAGGCCTTCTCAGCATCATTCATGATTAACTAAAAGACATGAGTAATCTACCAGTAATTGAAGTGTTTTTAACTGTTTTTCATCAATAAATGCATTGACACATCATGCATACATATCATAGAATACATGTGAGTTATATTTTATATGTTCAATTGTGTTTACTCCTATTGAGCTAGGATGTAGCTCACCCTATAGACTATACGTCGCAGGTCCACTACTAGCAGCTGCCGAGGCTTCAGGAGATGCTGCCCCCGGTGAGTCGGACCTTGCGGCCGGCGAGGAGTTAGAGCCACCTCCAGAGGACTTCTTCTAGAGGACTCTGCTGTGCGACTTTGAGGAGTTTTAGTTGGAGATTGTACGGCTTGGTATGTCAAGCCTGGTTTTTGATTAAACCTTGTGTATATGGATATCAGAGTATTCTTTTGGGCGAACCATCCATGATGATGGTTATCATCGATGGTTCGGATCGGTTCTCCCTTCAAGCAGGGGTATGAGGGTAGAACTGTCTCTTGAGAAGTATTTCTATGTAGATTTAAATTCCGCAAGTTGTTCTTATTTATTTTATGCTTGATATACCAGTGTTCTGTGCATAGTTGATGGGCACGGTCAAGATGATCGTGCTGATGGCGCGGGTTTCGGGGTGCCGAAATTCGGGCTGTCACAGATTGAAATAACTGAAATAAAATAATGGGTACAGCTGTTACTTTGTATGGTTTTTGTTTGTTCTCACTGGTTTAGTTGTGAATTCGGCCTAATCACTTAACTCTTAACTTAAGTAGTCCCCGAGCAATATAGCATCAAGCCCCGATGGAATACCCACCATCGTCGTCTAACTAGACAGTTATTATATGTATTCCCTGGGAATACCGCCCAAGCCCCTTTCTCATAGGTGGAGGGGTCTATTCTCAAATCTACATCCCTGGGATGTGCTAAGAAGATTGGCCGCCGTACCGGTCACGGATATCCTGCCGAGTCAGTCGTGGGTATCCCGCCACGTCGGTGGGGTATTCTAATCAAACCTTAAATAATAAAAATATCGAACGTGCTCTACATATAGTTATTCACCGTGATTGTGCTAATTTTATTACATTAGGCCTTATCACTTGCTTCCGTTTCACTGTTAGTTTTTCATCTACATCCCTGGGATGCCACTAGTCCAATGCATCATCTAGATGTCCACTTTATAATTTTTACGTCCCCTGGGGACCTCATGACTATCACTTTTGAAACTTATTCACACACCCTTTTTCATAATTATTATGAAATACTTGACTATTTAATTGAAATACACTACATATATGAGTTGACGAAATAATGCACATGTTTCAAGAATATTCCCTACCTCAACGCAAATCCAATGCACACTTTTCTCGTAGAGGTTTACACATCATCATCTCACGTCAAACCTACATTTCATGTGTTTAGAATATGTTTAGAAAGGTCACTAGAATCATTGGAGTACATAGCCTCCATGGATTTACACTAAACTATTAAAACCTGCGTGGTGCCTCGCGCAAGCGAGTACAATTCCTCGCTCGAGCGGTCACTTGACCTCGCTCGAGTGAGCACTTGACATCGCGCGAGCGGTTCAATTGAGATCGCTCGAGCGATTAAAATGACCTATCTGAAGCTCTACAAGAAGCCTCGCTCGAGCGAGCTTCCCCTTTATTTTGGGTCTCGCTCGAGCGAGCCTAGAACTAAATCCGTTCTCAGGTTTTATATTTCTGTCCTCGCTCGAGCGAGCCATTTAGACTGCTCGAGCGAGGAGCGGTAAATTTTAACTCCTCGATCTATTTGAGAAACTATTTCTTCCTTCATTCGAACCTTATTATCATTAAAAGCCATTCAACCAACATCCTATACATTATTTAAAACACACCTAAGCATTTATCATGCATTTAACATACCTCAATCGATAGGTCTCGTACAAGTTCGATCCACGATTCAAAACCCTACTAGACGAAGAGATCTCCAAGGTTCCTCATCCAACCTTTTCTCCAGATCTTCCACCGATTTAAGTCCCAACAAAACCCTAGCCCTCCTTTACTAGACTCTTCTTTTCTTTCTCTCTATTTTTCCTTCTCTCTATTTAGGCTAGAATTAGGTTACGTATGGGGCTCCTCTCTCCTCCCTCTTTCACTTATATACATATACATTAGTGAACACTAGTGTGTTTCACACATACACACATAGTGTATACATGTTAGTTTTGGTTCCCTTGTGAACCACACATACACTTGCATGGTACATGATGTGCACGGTTCCCAAAAATCTAGGGTTATGACAAAGCCAGTGTCCTCCGAAGTTACCATAGAACGACCCCCCAAATCAATGAAACACCATACTGTGGCGACCGAAATTTTAATGGACGTTGCTTTCTGGGAAAAATGTGAAATTAATCGAGAGGCGATCCAATACTTTAAGGAGTCACACAAGTCTACTCAAGAATGGTACGACTATTTTACAAAAATATGGTTAACAGTAGAAAGGGCACAGAGCCAATGTTATCCACAACCATTGATGGATTCCCGATTGTAATAACAGAAGCAATGGTTGCTGGGGTGATGTATGCACCATTGGAAAGACCCAAGGTGTCCCCTACCAATCCAACAGTTAATATTCTAAGAGAGCTACCCAATGTTCTCCTGAATTTTGTTCAGATGACGACTGAGCTATTGGGCAAACCACCCAAGAACAGATCATTTTTCTTGACAAAAGATATAGAATCACGCAGTCTACAGAATCACTTCTTAGATGTCTTAATTCACAAGACTATCCACCCTACAGGTCATGGGACACAGCAACCACCACTCTTCGCAAGAGCATTATATCTCATGGCTAATCGCTACTGATTCAGTGTTCCAGCCTACTTACTAGAAGTAATCAACACCGTGAGGGAAAAAGTGAACCAAGAAAAATATCAACCAAAGAAGTTATGTCTACCCTTTGGAGGGTTAATTACAAATGTGTTAGTAAATGTGGGATATGCATTTGATCCCAAAGAAAAAACTCTCCCTAGAATAGAGAAAATTCTTACTGCCAAGACCTATAGGAGAACTCTGCATGCCAAAAACAAATAGAAAATACCTATTTTAGTAAGCACAGAGAGTGTCCTGTGACAACCCGCCGTTTCCCTTCTGTCACTATTAGAAACGTCGCGTCATCGGATCACCTAACATGATCCTTTCATCAAAGGGGTCATTTCTTGTACAAAGTTTTGCAAATGCGGAAGTAATGTAGTTAATTTGGCAGTTGATAATATGGCAAAATAACTAATGTATTTTACTTATTTAAGCAGGAAACCAGAAACACTATATATAAGATCAAACGATCTGATGTATAGCTTTCCACCGATGACAGCCACCTGTCACCTAAACAGTGGAAAGAAAACCTATACATCCAAAAGCACAAAATATCATAAACTACCATATATCATTTATACATTTCTTTTACTTTATCTATCTCTCTTTTCCTCTCTCTATCTCCTCTAACTCCACAAGCCACAAACCTACTTTGGGAAGAACTCTTCTGGGAAATCGTCTTCCTCGTCTTCGTCTTCGTCGTCGTCGTCTTCTCCCTCCTCTTCGAGCATGTAAGTAGGATCTCCAGCGTACTCCAGATCAGGCTCTGCAGCTAAGACATTTAAGTCGTGGAATGAGCTATCATCAAAGATCAGTAGAGAATATTACATTGTTAGCATATATTGTCAATGTATCACATTCTCATAGAATAATATCAAGAACATGCTTTTAGTCTTATATCACTAACATTATATGCTGACAAGCTAATGAAATCATGATGCATAGGTATGAAAAACCAAGCTAAAATAAGATACACATGCAGTTCATCATAGAAAAGTCAAGCTCTTGAGTTAGCAGGATCACTTGTCAAGCTCCCGAGTTAGCGAGATCACTTGGACCAAGATAATTCAAGCTCCCAAGGTAGCGAGATCACTTAAACCGAGAAACTCAAACTCCCGAGTTAGCGGGATCACTTGACTCAAGATGGAGTAACAACGTATAAAGAATATTGCAAAGGACAGGATCTGAATACTGAACAATGTAAAATATGCAGTTCCATGTATGTTTCCCAAATGCCTTTTACTAAATTATCGATAACGCTGACATAAAAGTAACCACTACTATAGTTATAAAATGTCATTTATTTTACAACACTGATTTAATAGTAATATCAAATTTTGCTGACTATGTGGTCAAAGCTACCATGTGTCATAGAGGACATATTTTCCTTATCAAATTATTGGTTACTCAATTTTACCTATTGCTTATCTGATCAGATTTATCAGTGTAAGTCAAAACTGGTTTACTCCTAGCATGCTTCTCAGTACTTAAATATTTATCAAAGCCTCTATGAAAATTAAGTGACATTCTACACAAATATGAATAACAACATATATTCCCTACCTGATCACATACACTTCGGTGTATCCGATTCATAGTGAGCTCATGCGTCAAAGATCATTCTTCTTAATTGTGCAAGCTGGCTATATGCACCATGTTGCATCTAACATATAATCTATATTAATATACATATATCTATATGTATGTTAATATACATGTATGTTGTATAAGCATGTATATTAACAGATGATATAGCATTTAATGTGGGCTATGAATGGACCCATGCCTCCATGCTTACATGTAAAGAGCACAACCCCATATAGGTTGCCACGGCAGGCTTCAAGGGTTGCCGCGGCAACCCTTATAAGGTTGCCGCGGCAAGCTCTCCAGCTGAGCATCTTGCTGCAACAACGTTATAATGTTGCTACGGCAAGTCTAAGCATCAGGCTTTCCATGGTTGCTTCCATGCATTTCTGTGTTTTGTGCTCTTGCGATTATATATATATATATATTATATATATATATATATATATATATGTTCAGTTTAGCAGGTCTCTGGAGTGCAACAATCTGCACTCAACTTCATGTATTCATGCTGAGCACAGAGCTATTGCTTCAAGTCCAACGTTGAATATATGATCCTATAGTTTTAATGTATATTGACGACATACCTTTTTTGTGGATGCGATAATGTTTTTGTCGATTGTACAAGAACTTGTACTTGCAAAGCTCACAGACAGAGCGGAACTCACTAACAAAGCAGAACTGAGAGAAAGTTATTGAGATCTCAATCTGTTTGTTGATCTCCACAGAATTATCTCCGATTTGTAACAAAAATCAAAGAAAGAAAAGAAGATTTGTTTCATAACAGTTGGCATTGACCTTGCGTGCAAGGAGATGCATAATGACTCATTGGAGTCGTGTAGTTCAAATAGGCTACAAGCAACTTATAATCGTTGTAGGTTGTGCTACTATATCAAGCCGGCATTTTCTTTATGCTTAAATAGTCATATAAGACAAAACAATATTTGTATGTAAGTCACCTACATTCAATTTATGTATAAGTCGTTTATGCTACTAGTGTATACACAACCCCTATAACTATCTCAACAAAGGTGCTAGCTATGTGCAAGCATACAGATGGGTTTAGCTATAGTATATAGCTACCTGAGGTAGTGAATCGTGTACAGGTTACACTTCAAGTGACTATACATAGATAATATATATCCATTAGAACCCAACGATTTCAATTGATGGCGCTGCCAAACAGGCTTATCCTTGGATGTCCAGCACCTTTCCTATTTAGATGTATAATCCTTTTAAGATGGGATCTCATGTAAAGTCCCCCAGGTATAGTTTAGTGTATAGGCAGGTAAAGCCAAATGGCCTTGGCTTGAGTGGAAAATGTATACAACACTACTTGTATATAGGAAAATTATTACCGAGAAGGTAGTTCAGAGTTTTATTTTAATACGCCTGTGTCTAGCTTGGAGTTAGACTCTAAGGGCCTCACATTTTGCACAGATTTAAAGGCTAATGTAGAGAGGTCCCTAGGGTGTCGTGGTAGAAACTTACACAGGACCTGACCAGACTCTTATCGTTGTAGTGTACAAATATGGGAATCATTACATTCTCCCCTATTTAAGGAATTTTCATCCTCGAAAATAAATCGAGACGGTGATGGTTAGCAGGTCAATGCCGCAATGCTCATACAACATGTTGTATATGACAAGAAGGAATATATACAGGAATGTAAGATATAGGAGTCCTCAATTAAACAAAACAAATTTGACATAAAATAGATAGAACCGAAATTAAAAGCTGGATAAAACAGATAGAACCGTACTAACAATAACAACAACACTCATCAATTATCAATTCGAGACATGAGTGATATACATATTACACAAATAAACACAAGTATACCATTTTGTTGTAGATGAACTCAAATGAATCTGATGCAAAATTAAAATATCATATATAAACTACGAGCTTGTGAGGTTATAATTTACCAATTTGGGGACTCGGTTGTTGTTGACCAGCAGAGGAAAGACCCGCATCTTGTTGCTGAAAATCTTGCTGGAATTCTGACACCAATAATGCTGCATTGCGGGTGTATTGGGAGACGAAATTGCGCATCCGCCCAATGTAAGGGTTCGCAGCGGTATGGATTGTATGCTCCATCATGATGTTGGTTGTTTCTTCAATATAATCAATGCGTTGATGGAGCATATAATGATTTCGATATAAATTATCGAATTGGAGAAGAGTCTACTCATGATTTTCACGCATGAGTTGTGCCAAAGCAGCATTGGTGTATGTTTCATGTGCCAAGGGAACTGATTCGGTTTGAGCTTGAGCATGAGTATGAGATTGAGGGGGAATGGAAATGTCTTGGGTTGGTATCGAGGGTGGTGCTTGTGGAGGTGGTGGAGAACAGATCTGGCGAGCTTGGGGGTTTCGGACCGCTTGGGATGACCTTTGACATATATTTCGCCAGATAGCTGGGCTAAAGACCCACATATTATCCATGCAGACTTCTTCACCCTGGGGAATCTGATAGGGAATTTGATTCACACTATCTGAATGTCTTTCTAAAAGACGGGAAATTAAACGAGGATAGGGGCATGATGGCATGGGATTAGAGACATTGCTTTGCAAATGGATGTTGGCATATTTAATGCCTTCCTATACCACCCTAGGGGCATTTAACCATCGGTTTTCATGCACAGTGAATAGAGCTTGTAACAGAACATCTCGATGCTCTCTCTCATGCTGGATGGGGTATAAATTACAACAAAATACAGAGTCAAGAAACCACATTTTTTGTGGTAATTGACTGCGATGGACTGCAAGGCTGTGAGCAGAAGAGGTCTGCCCATCAGTCATCTTTGTAGTGATGTGATGAAATTTTACATCCCATTATCGAGGCATTTGCTGTAATATCCTAAATATTTGAACGTTAAATAGTGACCTCGGGATCCGTGCCTGACTGATCGTAGGTTTGACCAAGTGGTGGTAGAACAGTGGACTCATGAAGTGATGAACTAATGTAATGTAAATTTGACCTAAGTATAGTATATGGTGTGAGTTTAAGGCCACATACACCTATCTCTGGTGTATGTTCTTAACACCAAAACTTGAGAGAGGATATAAGGGTTTAATAACCTAATTTTCATTATTTGGTTGGTAAAGAGAGTTAAGAAGAGAGATAGAGAGAGGGAACCAAGGTGAGTAATGGTTAGGAGTTATTGTGATTGATTGAAGGAAGAGTTTCAAGCATTAATGTCGGATTCAATGTGTGGAGGATCATTGAAGCAAGAGTTGGAACCCTAACCATTCAAATCAACCATTCAATCAATTAGGAGATTGATTTGAGGTGAGTTTTATTAGAATTAAATGCATAGATGTTTGATGGTTAAATTCAGTCAAGTGTAGTTAAAATCATAGAATTAAATGGATAGAAAGAAAAGATTGGAAGAACAGCCCGAAAAGGGGCTGAGTATGGCCAAATCGATTAATCAATTTTGAGAATCGATTAATCGATTTTGGTCCAGAAGTTGAAAAAGCAAAGATGTCCGATTTCAATTAATCGATCTAAAAATCGATTAATCGACTCTAAAACTCGATTAATCAATTTAGAAATCGACTAATCGACTGGGTACCTCCAGTGGCTGGAGAAATAAGACTTGGAGAAATCGACTAATCGATTTGGGAAATCGATTAATCGATTTTGGATTTCAATTAATCGATTTGAGATCAATTAATCGATTTTAGATTTCGATTAATCGATTTTGGGAATCGATTAATCAATTTAGGGTTCGATTATTTGATTTTGGGAATCGATTAATCGATTTTGGCAGTTTCACTTGACTTCTTAATTGGACCTTGAGGTTCATGGAGGGTATAGGACCTTCTCTATTACATCTTTAGTGATATGCTGCATGTGTTATGATGTATAATAGGTGGTATGTGTGACAGCAAGTATAGGGAGCCGTGTGGGACCTTGATGCTTGGACCTTCAGAGACCTGAGGTAGGGAACACCTTGAACATGTATTTTAATTGCAAGAGCATGTATGTAGTGATATAGAAATCAAATTAAAAATATTTTAACTATGTAAATCTTTGTAAAAGGGGTGTGTGTGTGACACCAAGAAAGTAAATGAGAATGAGAGATCCCCAGGGGATGAGAAAGTGATAAAGGCATCAGTGTGATGCGAGAAATTTAGACATCTCAGGGATGTAAGTAAGATTGGATAACTACTAATAAGGCTTAACTGATATAAAGTAGCACTTTTACACGGTGAATAATTATATGTAAAGCACCTGATATTTTTATTATTTAAGGTTTGAATAGAATATCCCACCGACGTGGCAGGATACCCATGACTGACTCGGCAGGATATCCGTGATCGATACGGCGGCCAATCCGTACACCTGTACGGAGGTTTATCCATACACAGTAAGCACATTCCAGGGATGTTGAGATGAGATTTAACCCCGCCGCCTATGAGAAAGGGGCTTGGGTAGTATTCCTAGGGAATACATATAACAACTATCTATTTAGATGAAGATGGAGGGTATTCCATCGGGGCTCGATGCTATATTGCTCGAGGACTACTTAAGTTGAAGATTTAAGTTTTACTTTAAGCCTAATCAGTGTAATTCATGAACAGTTTGAGAATAAATGAAACATGCAAACCACCAGTAAACTTCAAGTCATAATTATCATCTTTTAAACTATTTTTCTAGCAAATGCATAGATACATCATGCTTAGAATATCATGGAATATATGTGAGATTTTAACTTATATGTTCATTGTGTTGTTCCCTATTGAGCTAGGATGTAGGTCACCCTTTAGACTATACGTCGTAGGTCCAGTGCTAGCAGCGGCCGAGGCTTCGGGAGACGTGGATCCGGATGATTCGGATTACGTGCCTGGGGACTAGTTGGAGCCTCCTCCTGAGGACTTCTTCTAGAAGACTCCGCTGAGTACTTTGAGAGAGTAGTTTTTGAGGGCTCATTGGTACAGCTTGGTATGTCAAGCCTTTATTTTGATAAACAATATAATTAATTGATATATTCTTTTTGGCGAACCATCTGCGGTGATCTGTTTATCACCAATGGTTCGGATTGGTTCTCTTTTCATACAATGGCATGAAAGTAGTACTGTCTTTTGAGTTTATACTTAGAGTAGTATTCTACTTCCACATCGTGTAGTTATTGTTCTATTTTTTCTTAATATTGCTTGTCATACTAATGTTCCATATATAATCATGGGGCACGGTCTAGAGGATCTTGCTGATGGCACGGGTTTCGGGGTGTCAAAATTCGGGCTGTCACATTTGCAGTCCAAGACTGACATCAAAATTTGGACTACAGTTCATAGCTTGTGCTATGTCTTGTAAATTGAAATAAAATTTCCGATTATCGATTTTAGTCTCCAATTAGCCAACTGTTGGTGATACTTTTAGATTTTGGTAAAACAAACGGACGAGACGCGGATAAAACTGGGTATGGAATGGTTGATATAAGGCGTCTAACCGCACCTGTTCCATATACCTAATGGACCATGCAGTCTGGTCGTTCGGTGTCAGTAGTCGATCGTCGACGATCCATTCAGGTTTCATAGCCTTTGCAGCCCACCATGGGACGGGCTGTTCATGCTCAATGGGTGGATCTATTGGGTCATGGGAAGGAGTAGGGGCCTTGCCCTTTGCTTGGGCTGAGGCTTTTGCTTCCTAGGAGGCATCTTAATGAATTTAAAAGACAATGAAGGAAAAATAGGAGCTAGGATTCTAATTTTACCTCACACAGCCACCAAATGTGCTTGGATTAGTGAACCAGCAGAAAATAAAGAGATACTAAGAGGAGATCAGCAGCATGCAACCGATTTTGGCTTGATTTCATGGAGTGCATGCAGGTAAAATGGCTTGGAAGGTAGGAGAAACCAGAAACCGTTCAACTCAATAACAGAAAACAAACTTGAAGTGGGTTTCGGACCCACATAACCCGCACAGGGTTGTCACGGCAACTCTATAGGCTTGCCGCGGCCAGCACTGTTCCTTGCCGCGGCAAGGGAGTCTACCGTGTACTGACCCAGATTTCGAGACCTCTTAACTTTGGTGTAAAATGTGTTGGGGCCTAGGTGTACTTAGCATGTATAGGGACTGTAGAAAAATAGTTGTTGACCTTGTTGACTTGTGCTGCTATCTAAAATTATTTTAGTTTGATAAATTAGTAAGTGGAAAAATATTGTGGCAGCTCATATATGGCCTTGTGGTGTTTAACTGGGACGTGTGGCTTTATGCAGGGATGTGTCACCTTGCTTAGGTGTCATCCGCAAACATTTGCAATTGATTTGTTTCTTCAAAAAATTTTATTTTTAATCATTTTTAACAAAATAATTGTTATTTTGTTTCAAAAATCAAAGACTTGTATTTTAGTTCTAATTTAAAATGATGTAATTGTATTTTATTTTTCTATCTCTAAGACTTAGGGGTGTATTATAAATATTCATATGACCAAGTATAATCATATTGTACGTGTATTTTAAGTACGTACCTTATGTAAATAATAGAGGGTACTGAGCACGAATATCAGCTTCACGTTCCCAGGTAGCCTCATGCAATCCATGATTCTTCCACTAGATCAAAACAAGTGGAATTCGTTTTGTTCGTAAAATTTGATCTTTGCGGTCCAAAATCTGGCCTGGTTCTTCGATCACCGTTAAATCTTCCTGGATATCTAATGGTTGATAATCCAACACATGCGTTGGATCGCTAACGTACTTCCTCAACATAGACACGTGGAATATATCATGAATGCCAGATAGATGCGGAGGTAAAGCGAGTCGATACGCGACCTCCCCTACTCTGCCTAAAACGGGGAATGGTCTAACATAACGAGGACTCAACTTGCCTCGTTTCCCAAACCGCATCACGCCTTTTGTCGGAGAGATTTTAATAAAGACGTGCTCGCTAATCTGTATACCATTTATCCATTTATCAAAATGATAATATAGTTTAGTGGATTCACAAAAGACTTATCAGTGTCGAGTATTACCTGAAAATCAACACTGGTTCTTTTGAGATCGGCGTAACTCTTTTATCGACTTTGAGCACTCTTCAATCGTTCCCGAATAACATGAACAACTGCATTGGTGCTTTCGATCAAATCAAGGCCTAAAATCAATCTCTCTCCAGCTTCTTCCCAGTTAATCGGAGATTTACATCGGCGTCCATATAGTGCCTCGAATGGTGCCATACTGATGCTTGACTGGAAGCTGTTATTGTATGCAAATTCGATCAGGGGTAAGTGCTTATCCCACGATCCTTGAAAATCTAGCATACAGACCCTTAACATATCTTCTATCACCTGATTTACCCTCTCCGTCTGCCTGTCGATCTAAGGATGAAATACAGTACTGAAATCTAACTTGAAACCCATACCTTCTTGGAAACTCTGCCAAAATCGCGAAGTATATAAAGGGTCGCGATCTGACATAATGCTAACAGGTATCCCATGTAATCGTACAATCTCTCGCAGATATATTTCAGCCAATTTCGACGTTGTATATCGTGTACTATAGGGTAAGAAATGCGCCGATTTGGTGAGACGATCAACAATCACCCAAATCGCATTATAACCCTTCTGAGTATGGGGCAAGCTGAGAATAAAATCCATGGAAATATTTTCCCATTTCCATTCTGGAACGGGCAGTGGCTGCAATAGACCAGCAGGGTGCTTGTGCTCAACCTTTACTTACTGACAGGTTAAACACTTTACAACATATTCCGCTACTTCACATTTTAAACCGTTCCACCAGAACGTCTTCTTTAGATCCTGGTACATCTTTGTGCCGTCAGGATGGATAACATAGGCTGACTTATGCGCTTCTTCCAGAATTTCCTGACATAAAGCATGATCATCAGGTACGCATACTCGTCCTCGAAACAATAAGGACCCATTGTCCTTAATCGAAAATTCTGGTTGTAGCCCACTTTATACTTCCTGTCGGATGGAAATAAGCTCTACATCTTGCATCTGGAGCTCTCTGTTCCTATCGAAAAGTGGAGCCCAGATCATTATTGTAGCAAGTAAACCTCCAGTTGACGTTGCTCGCAGAGTGGCACTCAATGATACAATGTCATTGAGTAGTTTCCATCTTTGTGACCGAGTCACAAGATGAGATAACTAAGCAGATGATTTGCAACTCAGCACATCAGCTACAACATTGGCTTTGCCGGGATGGTACTGAATAGAACAGTCGTAGTCTTTCAAGAATTCCATCCACCTTCTCTGCCTCAAATTCAACTCTTTCTGGGTAAAGAGATATTTAAGACTCGTGTGATCGATGAAAAATTTGAATGTTTCACCATACAGATAGTGTCTCCAGATTTTTAATGCGTAAATAATCGCTGCTAATTCCATGTCATGAGTGGGATAGTTCTTCTCGTGGTCTTTCAACTGACGGGAACCATAGGAAATTACACGTTTCCATTGATTTAAAATGCAGACTAACCCACTATATGACACATCATTGAAGATGACAAAACCACCACTACCTGATGATAATGCTAAAACAGGTGTTGAAGTAAGTCTCATTTTCAATTCTTGGAAACCTTGTTCGCATGCCTCAGTCCACTCAAATTTAACATTCCTTCGAGTGAGCTGCATGAGTGGTCCAGCAAGTCTTGAAAATCCTTCTACAAAACATCAGTAATAACCTGCAAGACCTAGAAAACTTCGGATCTCGGTTACTGTCTGTGGCTGCTTCCACTGTACTATAGCCTCGATCTTTGCAGGATCAACAGTAATCCCCGCTTCTGAGATAATATGGCCCAAAAAATTGACTTGGTTTAACCAGAAGTCGCATTACTGAATTTTGCATACAACTGCGAATCTCTCAATGTTTACAATGCCAGACGTAGATGATCTTCATGTTGTCTTTGTTTTTGAATAAATAAGTATAACGTCGATGAATACCACGATACAATGATCAAGATAAGGTGTGAAGACTCGATTCATCAAGTCCATAAATGCAGCAGGTGCGTTGGTTAACCCGAAGGGCATGACTAGAAACTCGTAGTGACCGTAACGCGTTCGGAAAGTTGTCTTCGAAATATTTTCACCTTTCACCTTCATCTGGTGATATCCTGATCGTAGTTCAATTTTTGAAAAGAAACGCGCTCCTTATAACTGATCAAAGAGATCGTCGATTCGGGGGAGCGGATATCTATTCTTGATCGTCAGTTTATTGAGTTGACGATAATCAATGCAGAGGCGCATCGAATCGTCTTTCTTTTTCACGAACAATATCGGTGCGCCCCACGGAGACACACTCGGTCTAATAAAGCCTTTATCAAGAAGCTCTTGCAATTTCTCCTTGAGCTCTTTCAACTCTGCCGATGCCATTCTATACGGTGCTTTCGATACTGGATCGGTACCCGGAGCTAACTCAATGGCGAACTCCACTTCCCTTTAAGGAGGTAAGCCTGGCAACTCATCAGGGAACACCTCAGGGAATTCACAGACAATTGATACATCTGAAAGTGAAAGTGTCTTCACTTCTCGGTCTTTAATTTGCACGAAAGTAATATACCCCTGAGCACCATCATCAAGTAGTCGCTGTGCTCGAATTACGGATATCAAAAATAGATTAGTTGACGGTACCCCATAGAATTTAGCTGATTTCTTCTTTTGTGGCCGAAAAGAGACAATCTTCCATCGACATTCAACATTCGCATGGTGATTGAACAACCAATCCATGCCAAGGATAACGTCATATCCTTGCATCGGCAGTAAGATCAAGTCGTCTACTGCTTCATATCCCCAGTAGTCCTTGATCCAAACGATAACTGATCGATATACCATATCAGTTGTGAGAAACTATCCAGTCGAAAGTGTTACAACGAGAATAAAGTCAAGAGGTTCTGGGATACCTCCCAACTTCTTTAATTTTTTAGCAAACTGGGGTGTAACAATCAAGTGTGTAGATCCGGGATATATCAAGACTCGTGCGTTATAACACAAATAAGCATCTTTTGGATATAATTGCAGAATACCTAAAGCATACTATCTAGTGTTAGCTGGATTACTTTTACTTATTCAAAAAATAATAATAATATGTAAATCTAACAATTAATAATGTAGTATTTATAGTTTACTAGATGTACTTCCTCTATTTAAAATGATAATCTCTAGCAAATATTAACATACCTTGAATGATATCATTACTAGTGCGTGCATCCTTTTCAGTGACAGCATAAGCTCGGCCTTGTACCATAGGCCTTGCCGATCATAACATTAGTCCCGCCTTTGTTGCTAGTCCGACTATTTTCGGGCATTCTTTAATCCGGTGTCCCATCTTGCCACATCGAAAACATGCACCAGAAGCTTTACGACACTCATCTATTTTGTGTGCCTTTCTACATTTCTCACAAATTTCTTTTGAAGCTATTGATGAAGCCGTCTAAGATCCCATGCGAGAACCTGTCGGCCGTGCTTGTTAAAATCCCGATGTACTTCTGGCCGCTGGTGAAAAAGATTGATTCTGAACATGTGGAACCCGTGGTGGTAATGAAAACGTCGATGAACCATATGGCCGTGCATAAGCTCCTGCAGCTGGTTGAAATGCGGCTTGTCCTTGAAATCATGGTCGTTTACTGATTTGACCAGTATTATAGGACTGGGATGGAGATTTTCTGGCCTTCTATTTTTCTTCTCTCCTTTTGAACATGGTACCCACATCGGTTTCCGCTATCAGGGCCAATTTCATCACATTGGCATAGGTCGTTGCTTGAAACAACGAAATGCATTCCTTGATCAAGGGTTTCAAATCACGCTTAAACTTTTGTGTTTTCATCAACTCGGTGGCGACCAACAAAGGTGCAAAATGAGAGAGACGTGTGAACTCTGCCTCATATTCTCGTACAGTCATCTGGCCTTGAACTAAGGTTGTAAACTTACCTCTAACTTATATCTTTCGAGTGCCGGGAAATATTTTTCATTGAATGCCTTGGTGAACTCTGCCCATGTCCATGGTACTCCGGGCATCCTTGTTCTTTCGACAAACTGCCACCATGGCTCTGCCTCACTTTCCAATTTGTATGCTGCCCAACTCACTTTTTCTTCCTCAGTACAAGTGACTCTTTGCAGCACTTTGTCAATCTGCGTTAACCACTTCTCAGCCTCCATCGGGTCATGTTAACCATGGAAACTCGGTGGTCGAAGTCAGACAAATTTTGTAAAACCCTCGGGACGTCGAACAACAAGCATGGCCATAGTGTTGACCATAGTCTCTATCAATTGCGGATTGTGTCTCGCATTTTGCTCAACTCTAGGAGTACTTCCCATCGGAGGAGTATTAACAACTGGCAGAGTCTGCTCTGCAACATTCTCCATCGTTGTTCGAATTTCAGCTATGTGTGCATTCTCACTACTTCCTGAAGCAGTGTCATGCTCATAACCTACGACTGGAATCGCATTCGGCCTAGTGCGATGGGGCAATGGTGGTCTACCCCGACCTCTTCCACAACGTGGAGGCATCTCAACCTATTTCGATCAGATAACACTTAATCAGGCAACAAAACTAAATCTAATTTCTACTTCTAACCAACTATCAAACATTTTTCCATATATTTATGCCAGAAGTAAGTCTCCAAATGAATTCACACCTGAGCTCTGATACCACCTGTGACAACCCGTCGTTTCCCTTCTGTCACTATAGGAAACGTCACATCATCGGATCACCTAACATGATCCTTTCATCAAAGGGGTTATTTCTTGTACAAAGTTTTGCAAATACGGAAGTAATGTAGTTAATATAGCAGTTGATAATATGGAAAAATAACTAATGTATTTTACTTATTTAAGTAGGAAACTAGAAACACTATATATAAGATCAAACAATCTGATGTATAGCTTTCCACCGATGACGGCCACCCGTCACCTAAACAGTGGAAAGAAAACCTATACATCCAAAAACACAATATCATAAACTACCATATATCATTTATACATGTCTTTTACTTTATCTATCTCTCCTTTCTTGTCTCTATCTCCTCTAACTCCACAAACCACAAACCTACTTTGGGAAGAACTCTTCTGGGAAATTGTCTTTCTCGTCTTCATCGTCATTGTCTTCTCTCTCCTCCTCTTTGGGCACGTAAGTAGGATTTGCAGCGTGCTCCGGATCAGGCTCTGCAGCTAAGACATTTAAGTCGTGGAATGAGCTATCATTAAAGCTTAGTAGAGAATATTACATTATTAGCATATATTGTCAATGTATCACATTCTCATAGAATAATATCAAGAACATGCTTTTAGTCTTATATCATTAGCATTATATGCTTACAAGCAAATGAAATCATGAAGCACGGGTATGAAAAACCAAGCTGAAACAAGATACACATGCAGGCCGTCATAGAAAAGTCAAGCTCCTGAGTTAGCAGGATCACTTGTCAAGCTCCCAAGTTACCGGGATCACTTGGACCAGGATAATTCAAGCTCCCGAGGTAGCGGGATCACTTGTCAAGCTTCCGAGTTAGCGGGATCACTTAAACCGAGAAACTCAAGCTCCCGAGTTAGCGGGATCACTTAACTCAAGATGGAGTAACAATGTATAAAGAATATTGCAAAGGACAGGATCTGAATACCGAACAATGTAGAATATGTAGTTCCATGTATGTTTCCCAAATGCCTTTTACTAAATTATCGATAACACTGACATAAAAGTAACCACTACTATAGTTATAAAATGTCATTTATTTTACAACACTGATTTAATAGTAATATCAAATTTTGCTGACTATGTGGTCAAAGCTACCATGTGTCATAGAGGAGACATTTTCCTTATCAATTGGTTACTCAAGTTTACCTATTGCTTATCTGATCAGATTTATCAGTGTAAGTCAAAACTGGTTTACTCCTAGCATGCTTCTCAGTACCTAAATATTTATCAAAGCCTCTATGAAAATTATGTGACATTCTACACAAATATGAATAACAACATATATTCCCTACTTGATCACATACACTTTGGTGTATCCGATTCACAGTGAGCACATGCGTCAAAGATCGTTCTTCTTAATTGTGCAAGCTGTCTATATGCACCATGTTGCATTTAACATATAGATCTATATTAATATACATGTATGTTGTATAAACATGTATATTAACAGATGATACAACATTTAATGTGGGCCATGAATGGACCCATGCCTCCATGCTTACATGTAAAGAGCATAGCCCCATATAGGTTGCCGCGGCAGGCTTCAAGGGTTGCTGCGGCAAGCACCTTGCCGCCGCAACCCTTGTAAGGTTGCCGCGGGAAGCTCACCAGCAGAGCATCTTGCCGCGGCAACCTTATAATGTTGTCGCGGCAAGTCTGAGCATCAGGCTTGCCATGGTTGCTTCCATGCATTTCTGTGTTTTGTGCTCTTGCGATTTTATATATATATACACTATATAGCGATTTTTCTAATTTTGTATTTGTAGTATATATATACACACACACACACACACACATATATATATATATATATATATATATGTTCAGTTCAGCAGGTCTCTGGAGTGCAACAATCTGCACTCAACTTCATATATTCATGCTGAGCACAGAGCTATTGCTTTAAGTCCAACGTTGTATATATGATCCTATAGTTTTAATGTATATTGACGGCATACCCTTTTTGTGGATGCGAGGTTATGATGCGACAATGTTTTTGTCGATCGTACAAGAACTTGTACTTGCAGAGCTCACTGACAAAACGGAACTCACTGACAGAGCAGAACTGAGAGAAAGTTATTGAGATCACAATTTGTTTGTTGATCTCCATAGAATTATCTCCGATTTGTCACAAAAATCAAAGAAAAAAAAGAAGATTTGTTTTATAACAGTTGGCATTGACCTTGCGTGCATGGAGATGCATAATGACTCATTGGAGTCGTGTAGTTCAAATAGGCTACAAGCAACTTATAATCGTTGTAGGTTGTGCTACTGTATCAAGCCGACATTTTCTTTATGCTTATATAGTCATATAAGACAAAATAGTATTTGTATGTAAGTCACCTATATTCAAAATATGTATAAGTCATTTATGATACTAGTGTATACACAACCCCTATAACTATCTCAACAGAGGTGCAAGCTATGTACAAGCATACACATGGGTTTAGCTATAGTATATAGCTACCTGAGGTAGTGAGTCGTGAACAGGTTACACTTCAAGCGACTATACATAGATAATATATATCCATTAGAACTCGACGATTTCAATTGATGGCGCTGCCAAACAGGCTTATCCTTGGATGTCCAGCACCTTTCCTATTTAGATGTATAATTCTTTTAAGATGGGATCTCATGTAAAGTCCCCTAGGTATAGTTTAGTGTATAGGCAGGTAAAGCCAAATGGCCTTGGCTTGAATGAAAAATGTATACAACACTACTTGTATATAGGAAAATTATTACTGAGAAGGTAGTTCATAGTTTTATTTTAATACGCCTGTGTCTAGCTTGGAGTTAGATTCTAAGGGCCTCACATTTTGCACAGATTTAAAGGCTAACGTAGCGAGGTCCCTAGGGTGTCGTGGTAGAAACTTACACATGACCTGACCTGACTCTTATCGCTGTAGTGTACAAATCTAGGAATCGTTACATGTCCCCTCTAGGTCTAAGTGTCGAGAAGAGGTTGTTAGGGAGCAGCCAGCAGAAAATACACTTGAAGAAGTAGTAATGGAAGAGGGAGTGAGTACTTCTACTCCATCTCATGAGAGAGCAGAGATCAGCTCTCTAGCACCAGAAAGAATAATCGAGTTAGGAGTCCCAGTTGCAGGCCAAGCTAGTCTGTACGACCCTTCTTTGGACTCACCAGTAAGGCCTGCTATGCCCCCTTAACAGAGGCAGACACACTGCCAGCTACTATTGAAGCAAACCTTGTGAGCCAAAATGTTGAGATAAATCAAGAAATTCCTTCACCAATGGACCAACAGATTGTGGCTACTTCTAGGCATACCCCAATATAACTTGTTGCTCAGCCTACAATTGCAGCCACTATAGAGCAACCTTTTGTCGTTCAAGTAGTTGAAGCCAAACCAAGCTCTGAATCACCACAAGGGGGATTTTACATAATTATTACATAGAGAAGATGTACCCTCCATTGATTCTCCAGTTGCCACCACATCAATCCTCGAACTAGAAAGAAGATTGAGGGTGGTAGAGCAATGGCAACTCACACATGAGCCAAATTTATTGCCACTCCAAGATGTAGTGAGCAAAGTAAGGAAGTAGAAAAATGGTTAAATATATTTGCCCCAAATTTGGCACCACTACCAAATGTGGTAAAGAAATGGATAGAGGACTTTCAAAGACTGAAGAAGAGAGTCTTTGATACTACCCTGGCATCTCAAGAGTGCACAAAAATAATGGAAAGCTTGCGACGAAAAGCTGCACAAGATCATTATGCAAAATAGGTAGCAGAAACAGAGAAGAGAGTTCAGGATGCCACTTTAACCCTTCAAGCCCAACTGGTGTAGTAGAATAGAATTATGAGTGAAAGTCAACAAGCATGGGAAGAAGAAAAGAAGGTGTATGAAGAAAAAATTGCTAGCATGCTTTAACAGTTTGGAAGTTTGATGGTAGTCCCAGAAGATGTAGAAACTATAAGAGAAAAAATTCGTAAAGACTACCAGCAAAATCTCCACCAACAACTGAATGAGAAGGATCATCTATTGACTATAACTGAAGGGAAAATAATACAACTACAAGAAGATAAAGATTCTCTAAGCTCCATCAATGCTGAACAAAAGCAGATAATTAAGTCATTAACAAAAAAGTGCTTTGCCGCAGTAGCAAAAGAACAAGCTAAAGTAAAAAATCTTAAAACAAAAATTCAACTAAAAGCTGTTGTAATTAAGTAGTTGACTACAGATCTGAAAGACAGACAAGGCTGATAAGGAGCAATAGTGTCAGGAAGGAGGTTCTTACCAAATGGTTGATGAGATGAAAAACACCGATGATGCGGAACCTGCAACACATGGGGATTCACCTGCAGCAAAAGATCAAGATGGTTATTCTATAGTTGAGGCATCTGACTGGGAAGATGACCCCACTAGTTCTATCCTTGTACCATATCCTACATCACCAAGTGAGTAAAAATATTACAGAACATTACAAACCTCATAGGTATGATCTCAATAGATTTTTCCTAGGTTTATACTCTTTTACGTAAATAATTTTTAATATATTAGATCCTTAGTTTTTATTTTTTTTCCACTCATTGTAAATATTGAATTAATATATGAAATTTTCTTTTGACTAACGTTCCATTTATTTACTAACAGTATGATTGTTACTAACCTTTCTTTTATTTTTGTTACTGATATCTTTGAGAAGTAAACAGATGTGTTTCCCTTCAAGTTTGGGAGAACATTCCTTACAGAAATTATTTTTTTTCACATCTGGTAACTAATTAGTCATATCAATAATTTTTTAAAAATAATTTTAAGTGTCCCCTATTTTTGTGCCATTGAGGACATTGTCCGATTTTAGTTTGGGGAGATACACCATTTCTATGTATAATAGTAGTTTTATATATTATAGTAGTTTTATTTAGAATAAGTAGTATATCAGTAGTTAGTTTAGTAGTTTATTTTTGTAAAACAAAAAAAAATTTGTTTCAAATTTTTAAATTGATCAGTGCATAGGAATTATGATAGAAAAAATTAAAAATCTTGAAAAACTTACGATTCATTATAGTAGAAGTTTAATAATTAGATTATAGAATAGTTACAATTCATGCTGAGCTCGTTGAACACTGTATTAGAATGGATGCTTGAAATAATAGATTGATCTAAATTGCAAAAATTTAGACTATAGTTTCAAAATTATAAACCAGTGGGCTTTTAAGCCATATTTCCTCTTTTATTCAGAGAGAGACTGTTTCTATTGAAACAAAATTTCTTTGAACTTCTATAATGTTATCAAATCCTATATTGCTAAATTTAGAATCAGAATATTCTATGAATATGATAAACTAATTTTTTTTCTAGAACTATATATTAGAAATATCAAAGCAATAAGACATCTATGCTAGTAAATTATAAAAATTATTTAAGGCCATCTTTTATTTAAATCAGAGCCAAAAAGTGAAAATCCCATAAAATCTTATCCTTTGAACCCATATTAGAAGCCTAAACTGAATTTCTTTATACCAAAATCTGATAAACCTTTAACCATATATACCACCCAAAGCTTTCAACCTTTAACCCTTACAATTTCTGAGAATTTAGAATGTAAAGGAAAGGAAAGAAGAGAAAGCGAAAGGAGTAAAGCGCAAAAATAGATAAGGGGAATGTTAGAAAAGACGTACAGATAAAGAATAAAAAGAATATGGGAAAGGAGTGAAAAATCATAAAAAGGCGATTTCTGAAAGAAGATTACAATTAAGCAAAAAGCTTTCAAAGAAGAAAAATCGTAATATACGATTTTACAAATGAAGAACTGAGATGTATACAAAATAAAAAGTAGTAAATTGGAAGAAGTTATCCAAATTAGTGGATACCTACTGAAGTAGAATAGAAAAAAAATAGGAGAAAGAAGAGCTAAATTCTCATAAAAACTTTGGATCCTTCTACCTTTCTTTAATACCTTTTAAAATCTAAAGCCCCATTACAAGTTGAAGGAAAGACCTTTCTGATTTACGATTTATAAAAGCATAAGCCTAGTAGAGATATGGATATTAGATACTATGGATTGCACAGGGAATCATAGGAATAGAATAGATTATCTTTTCTACGAGATTCATTAATTTTTATCTTTGACTGAATTTTTCTGAAAAATATACTGAGAGATCCCAAAAAGTTTCGATATCTTTTTGAGAGTATGTCAATAGTGAATTTTTGAATGAAAATATTTTCTAAATCTGCAGTTTAAAAAAATTTATGAAGAATAAACTGTTCACTGATGCATATACTCCCTGCTTATTATGAATTGAAATTGTTGGAGTTCTAATCAAAGATAATTGTTGTAAGGGATAGTAAGGATAAAAGATTGGTAATTTTGAAAATTCATAATAAACTATGTGCTGACAATTTGACCACTTAGGCAACTTAGTTAATTTAATTAGTGTATAAAATTAGTTTACAATTTTAATTTTTAAAAAATATATTTTAAAAAATCTAAAAATATCTTAAATCTGTAGGTAATTTCACTGAAAACCTTTAGGAGACTACAACTCCTTCACTAGGAATCACGTAGGGGTTAAAAGGCTTGTTGCATTTGTTAAATGCAATCGTGCTCCCTACGAAAGTAGCATTTAATTTAACTTCTTAGTTTATATTTTTATGTTTGTTAGGGACTAGCAAATTATAAGTTTGGAGGTATGATCAATCACATAATATACTAATTTATCACCCTTAACTTAGTGATGCTAGGACTTAGTTTATTACTAACAAGATAATGATGTATAAATATTAAAGATAATTAGTAAAAGAGAGCCAAAGTGTTAATCTTTATCAAAATAAACTCAAAAGAAAAGTAAAAGATGATTGAGTGTAAAAAGACAATTCACCGCCTATTGAAGGATGAGAAAATAGTATTTTACGATTTTGCAAGACGATTTTGCGTTGTTACTAAAGAACACTATAGAAAATCGTAATTTACAATTTTTCAGTTGAAGCGATATAGAAGAAAAGCGATGAATCGTAATTTAGAGAATCGTCTAGAGAGGAAGCTATGAAAGATAGAAAATCATGACCTACGATTTTCTAGAAAACAGAAAAAAAAAAAAAAAAGATAATCGTGATTTACGATTGTATTAATAGAAGCTTTCCTACTGTTACCACTAATACTGATCACGTGAGATCTACATCGTCATGCACAGAATTAGAAGAACTCTTTAATTAGAAGTCAGGTTGATCATGGATCTGGGAGATTGATGAAGAAGAATCCTAAGAGGACTTTGTTGCTGAAATAAAAGAACAATCCATAAGTGCATCAACAGAATAGAAAGCAAGGACTTATAAGATTAGAAGTAGAGTTATATTAGGATAGTTTTATTTCTTTTATTAAAATTAGGAGTTTGTAAACCGACCCTTTATGATCTATAAATAAGAGGGCTTGGTATAGGAATAGATATTGAAGAATTTCACAGCTTAATTGACAACTGAGGTCTGTGTTTTCTCTCGATCAAAAATAGTTTAGGATTTATAAAGTAACATCGTCCACAGTTCTCTAAGGTCTTGCCTGACAACCAAGGCTGAGGAAGCTGAAAGATCAACCCTTTGGATGGTTCTACTCTAGTTTAGATTTTATTTTGCTTTCTAGTTTAGATTTCTTGCTTTGTAAACATCTTCACATTTTAATTTGAATTGACGACTCAGGTTGAGATTTACAGATTAGTATAATGATTTTTACTATTTCATCTTCAGTTTTCTAGAATATGATTGATGCCCAAGTTTTAGGAGATTGTTGATTAGATTAAATCTATATTGATAGGATTCTAGTTTTGATTGACGACCAACACTAGGATACTTAAGATATAGTGTAACAGTATTGTTTAATTTCATAAATATCTGATAGCAGAAGATTGTGATTGATGACCATAATCTGAAGTTTGAAGATTATGATTTATTTTCTGCAAATAGATTAATAAACAATTCTTTATTCATATTTCTCTAGTAGTTTAGGATCTTAAAAGATAAGTATAAGTTTACAGAAAAAATGAATTAATATAGTATAACTTGTCTCTGTGGGAACTATCCTTTGCTAGTACTATAATTTCCATTGTACACTTTCAATAGGTTAAGACTTAATTAGATACACATTTAAGTAGCCAGTCAAGTGCATGTTCTAATAATCCTATGAATTTATTTGAGTTAAGTCAACTGATTGACCACTCATCAATAGTTTAACATTTCTTTCTCTTAAAAAATATCCTATGGCTTCGATGGCTTTCTCATTTGAGCATTGTAATACTCATTAGAGAGACTCTTTTATGTTTTTCGGATATGGGCCTCGGGTCCATTCCATTCTTATTAGAGACTCATTCGAGTATTGGGTCAAATGGGTCAGGGCTTATTCCATTTAATTTAATGGTTGGACCTCAGGGCCAACCACTGGTCCATATCAAGTCTTCCGGTTGGGTGTTTGGACTTTGACAGGCCCAAACCTATGGGTTCAAGGTCCATAGGTCACTTCTTTTATGGTTTGAGCCTTAAAATATCCACATCTAGGTATACGGACATTTTTCAAGGTCTAGGCCAATTTATGGTCATCGTTATGGGCTTCTATCATTTGCTTTTAAAACATTTTTGGGGTGGGTTCATATCTTATAAAATCACCTAAGACTCACCGTGCCATAGGCCGAGCAATTGGTTCTTAACGAAATTCTATTTATTAAGTAATTGGTATTTGGGCTTTTAGGGCCACTAAGGGTTCAGTCAAATGATTCAGTTGACCAAGTTAACATCAGTCCCATCACATAACACGGTGATCTGGTATTTCTCAGATGGTCATGGGTTTCGGGAAAAGTCAAGATTTTGACTAAAATCATCAAATCGCAGATTTTTTCACAAGTGTGCCGAACACCTTGTTGTAAATCATTTGCAATTTTTAACTTCGAGCTAATTTTCAAGTCATACAAAAGCTAGGTGAAAGAGGGTGATTAACCACATCTTTTCCAAGTGGTGGTACTAAAAAATATGATCAGTAATGATTATGGTCAACAAATCACTGAGATCTGTCCACGTTTATCAGGTTATTGGGCAAGGTTTATTGGGCCTTAATGTCAGGTTTGTAACTCTTAGTTTCGATATCGAAATTGAGCACTTAGCCACTTTCTGAAAAGCTCAATGAGTTACTTATACTTTATTTTTATATTTCAGGTGTAAAAAATCAAGGGATCAAGATAGAATCAGATCGATCCGATCAAGGGTCAAGTCTGGTTACTAGCTGGGTGCCATGATCCACAATTCTGCGTCACAATGCTTCACATTTTCCAACCGATAATCCTGATAGAATTATCACGTGAAAATTTACCCAAGTCTTAGGGACAGGTCAAGGTTTGACTTTGAATTATCCCAGATTTTATTGGAGAGGTAGCTCTTCAAGGGCTCTGATTTCTGGTGTAACAGGATAGCTTTATTGCCTTGTGCTCTGGGTATCGTAACGTTTAAACCGCATGGAATCCGGGACTGAAATTTCAATTGGTATCGGGAACCCCTTATGTTATATGTCTAAAATTTTCAAAAAAATTTTAGAATTTATTTCAATTTATTTTGCTCTCTGGTATGAGGGCAGACTGCTGTGGGTTGCAAGGCCTACAAGCTTGGGCCATCGATGGGGTCCACCTAGTGGTCCATCTCATGCCACAATTTTTTGGGTCTCGGCCCGGGATGATTCTAGGTCAGTCTCAAATCCATCAGGCTCTCATTTTGGGTCTGTTCTATCGATTAAATTGGCACGAGTTGCTTGCCAGTACTACCCCATTCGCCGGGTATCTATCTATCAATCAAGAAATTTCAAATTGGCTTGAAGTGCCATCCGATCGAACCTAATTTTCCGGGCAAGATTACAAGTTTCAAATCCATTTCTTTTCAAAGATTTGTTTTTAAGAAAACCAATTTTTTTTTGTTCAAGAAAATTTCATTTAGTTTTCAAAAACTTAACCGATGGGCACTATAGCCTAAATTTTGGGTAATTTAGAGAAATTTTCGATAAGTAATCGCTCACCATTGATCATTCATGACCTACATCAGCCATGAGCTTCCAAATTTGGGAAACTCATCAGACCGTCAGTCAACCAAAATTTCCAAACTTTGATCAAGAGACAATCTAATGGCTCCGATTTAAGTTAACTTCATAGAACCTACATAGATAGTTTTTGCCTATACATGCATCTATGACCATCAAAATTCCCATGATCAAAATTCAAAGTTCAACATGGAATTTCCAGAATTTATAAACTTTTTTGAACTCATCAATAGATCGAGGTTCTATGATCAAGACAAACAAGCTATAGGTATCCATACCAATCAATTCAGGCAAATCAAGCAAGTTTTGATATAGTCAATCGTGACCATCCGATTGGACTATCATCAAGATAAATAAATGAGCTAAATTTTTTTCAGATAAATCCATATGAATCTTAGTAAATCCTAGTTACTAATTATGCTAGAAATTTAATCTAATTCCATGGAAATAGGGCAAGATTTCAATACTATGGCACATGTAGACTAAGTAGTAATCAAACAATCTAGAGCCATACATTTTGATCATGATTAAAACAAGTAAATGTTGAAAAAAAATGTTGAGATTTCACATTGCTATTATATAAATAAATCATCAACATCAAGCCACATATTCCATGAATATTCTATGAAAAAAAAAATAGCATCAATCAACTCTACACTACACAGAGTTAATATGCATCTATGACCACTACTTTGACCTAAAAATCCGTGGTCAAAACATTATTTTCCAGATATCAAAATCCTATTTTATCATCTACAAGACACATATATTCCAACCATAAGGTCCCTTTGTTGGTTTGTTTCTTAGGTGCTGTTATTTTATTTAGAAAACACAGTGGTAAAAATTAATCAAAGTAAAAGGGGGATGGAAAGTCATGAAAACAACACTCTAAAAATGCCACAGTCCTGTAAGATCTAGGGTCTGTTGTAGCAAGTTTTAAAAGTAAGTAAGAGTTTCTCCCACAGGAAAAATAGATCTAGAACCCAGAAGTGGTTATTTAGTAGGCCTCCGAATCTGCTTAAAGATCTGGCAATCCTAAAGAAAGGGAGTGTTTTGGGATTGTCACAACTAAAACTAAAACTAAGAAATAAAATATAGTCATATACTATAGAAAGGGTTCCAAAGAAGGTGTTGATGGTGTGGTAAAATAAAAGTAAAATGATGAGAAGTATGCAGCTAAGATTAAATCAGTTATGCAACTCAGATCTAGAGGTGATTCTGCAGTAATCCTTCAGATGGCTACAAGCACATCTGCAAGGTAGAAGAATCCAAATCGACCCTTGTGAATTAACTGTTCTCTTAAGGCTATAATCTGTCCACTTAAATGGTCACAGACTATCCTAAGGAAATGATTAAATCACGTGGATTAAACTCAAAAAACTAACTTAATCCAAGGGAATGGATTAATCTTAAGGCTATAATCTGTCCACTTAAATGGTCACAGACTATCCTAGGGATTTCCTCCAACCAATCAATTAAATCAGAACATGAATACCATTACAGACACTATGTTTGCAAGGCTACAAGCTCAAGCATTCATAGGAGCAAACAACCCTTAAAAGTCTAGTGAAAACCACAGACAATCAGAGGTTGAATAGGGACTTAGATTCAGTCGGTCATTGCTATAAAAGCCCTGTAATGACCAAACTCACAAGTCTGCAATCTCTACAAAATATCATATCTAAAATCTAAAATTGGCATTGCAACACAAACGAGAGTTTGAATCTACATTATCTCTCACTTGGCTACAAGCTCAATTGCAGAGAAAAAGAATTTATCTTAAATATGTGAATTAGACTAGCCTTAGGGCTATGATCTGTGATCTTGAAAGATTGACCTTTTCCAAGCAGGTACAACTGTCGAGAAAGGAAACTTATTGCCGACAGTATAAAACCGCCAAGAACACCGCCTGGTATTAGTGGCTCATTTTGTAAGTAATGGCCATTAAATCAGATTCGAAAAAAGACTCCGTCAAATATGTTCACCCCCATTTTGATTAGTTGCCCGTAAATTTTGAGAGAAATCCGAGTACGGCACATAAATCGATGATTAGATCACGTTTCTACGGTCATAACATAATCACTGATTGAATCGATTATGAGGATTTTATGAGAGAAACTTAAAAACAAAGGATTTTGAGTTTTATAAGAATCTGTCAGGAATCTGAGTAACTCAAGAACGCATATAGGGGTGTCAACGGGCCGGGCCAAATTTTCACCCGGCCCCTTTGAAAAACAAAAATAAATTTGGGCTCGGCCCGACTCGAATAGCTAATTGGGCCGGGCCGGGCTGAGACTGTTTATGAAATCCATAGCCCGAACCTGGCCTAATTAGCTATTCGGGTCGGGTTTATAGTTTTTTAAAGGGCATTTAAAAAAAAATACAAATTCAAGCTAAACGGGCAGGGCTGGGCCGGGCCGGGTTTGGGTTGGACCATGGGTTAAAATATCGGGTTACCGATACGTATCGTCCGAGCTCCAAAACGATACGTATCGGACGATACGTATCGGTACCGGTCTGTATTGGACGATACATTGAATGTATCGTTCGATACATTTGAATGTATCGAACGATACATTCAATGTATCGTTCGAGTCCAATACCGATACGTATCGTCCGATACGTATCGGTATCGGACGATATTTTGATCCATGGGTTGGACATTTTGCAGCCCGAGTCAGGCTCGATTCTTATTCGGGCTTGGCTCGGCCCGTTTAGCTAAAATACAAAAATATTAGGCTCAAATTCAACCCATTCAGGCTGGGCCAGGCTGAAGCCCGACCCGTTGATAGCCCTAAATGCATATGAGAAAATCAGAAATTTGAGTCTACTAAAAATAATATGTGAGGACTTGAGTGTCAAAAAATCTGAGTCTCAAAGAACGAGGCCTAAGAACCGATGCCTGATACCAATTTTTTTTTACCATTAGGAGAAAGGACTAAGGAGATTAGCCTGTGATTACCTATTACCAGCGCTCAAAGTTCAAGAGGTACCTCTACCCATTGTTGGAGGCAAAAACGGCTCCGAGTCTCTCTTTCTCAATCAGTGTGCCACTTGTTTTGCAGAACATAGAACATAGTCTGATTGGATGTGTATCAGTTTTTATACTTTTGAACGGTCAACAAAGCTCTGAAAAAGTCTGGAAATTTTGTCCATTGGTCGGTAGATCTTCCAATTTTCGAAAAAGCTACCTTTTATAATACTAGGAGTCTATAACCCATCAAAGTATATGACAAATTAATTGGATGGTCAGGATCAATTGTTGGATTCACCTTTTGATTGAAACTAGGTTGATACAAGTTTTTATCCTTATCAGAGATGCACTGGATCTTAGCCATTTAAAGAAAATAATAATATAAAATATTTCTGGGTCTGTACTTAGAAGGAGCAGTGGAGCACAGAATCATATGCCATAGCATCAATTAGAAGAAAATTTCTGTTGATAAACTAATAATATTCCGCTATTATATTAGTTGATTTTTCATTTGGTGGATTCTTCAAGAATCCTTAGTACGAAGAAGAATAAATACTGTCTAAATTCAACGGCCTACTCTTATCACCATTGATTCATTGGGAACCACAACACCGAAATCTTCTATGAATCTGTGTTGCAGTCATATTTTCTAATTTATATTTAATTCTAATTATCACATTTTTTATGGGATTTTCTTATATAATAATAAGTAATTTATATATTCCTCAAAAACCCTACATCTTTGTATCTGTTTGTTCAGTGGTTTTTGCATTGCCATCTTTATGTCTGATGGGTGATGGCTGTTCCCAAGCTCTCCGATTAACTTTTTTTTGCTTAGTGCGATCTGGGTGTAATTTTATTTAGTTAATGAAATTGCATGCTAGCCGATAATTATTTTAAAAAAAGGAATTCCGAGCTTTCGACGGAACAAAAAGAAAGAAAAAAAGAAAAAAGAAGTCATTTTGAAAAGCAGGGGAATCAACCCTGCTTAATTAGATTTCACAGGGCGGAACAACGCACCACTGTAAGCAATCTCAAGCCTCCTTAAATGTACATAATCCAACCCAGAAAATTTTGATGGGTTTTGGGTCAGAATCATTACAAGATAACCAAGTTAAAAAAAAACTCCACAGATTAAGTCTTTAAGCTTCAACCGATCATGGAAGTTAGAGATCTGAAGACGACTTCTTCACAGGGAATGGTTAAGCCCATGTCGTGATCGAAACCGAATTCTTCTTCAGCTCTTCGGAGTAGGCTTTGGAACTCAGGGTGAGTTAAGTAGGAGATGGGCACAATGTATCTGCTTCTTCTTTCACCAACATACACTGCAAAGTGACCCTTTGGGACATCAATAGGGAGGCCTTGTTCATCTGATTCGTACCCTTGTTTTCTTCCCAAGCTAGAGCATCTCTTGAGGATTTGCTTCAGCATGGCTGTTTGGGGGAGTTTGTTTGATTTTCTGATGGCCATTGATTCAGAAGAAAGTGTGATAGAGAGAGATAGAGGGATAGAAAGAGAGGCAAAGTGAGGAAAAGCGAGAAGTTGATGGTGTAGAAAAGAGAAGGATGAGCTGGGTATTTATGGAGAGAGAGAGAGAGAGAGAGAGAGAGAGAGAGAGAGAGAGAGAAGCAAAGTCATGTGGGGTGTGGGGGCAAAGGACAGACCACGGGTGTTTTGGGCCTTGTGTGTTAGTAGAAGGACATGTTGGGAGCTAAAACCATTGGGGTTAAATCAATCTGTTGCACCTCCAAAGGACAACATGGCCCTCTCTTTCTCTCTCTCCCCTCCTATTATTAAGGCCCTCTCTTTCTCTCTCTCTCCCCTCCTATTATTATTATTATTATTAGTAGTAGTAGTAGTATTATTATTTGGGTTTCAAATTTCTATGGTTTATAGACAGTTTTTCCTTGTTTTCAAGTTAAGGCAGACCCATTTTCTTTGTTTGCTTTTTATAATTTTTGGGCTTCTATGGTTTATAGACAGTTTTTCCTTGTTTTCAAGTTAAGACAGACCCATTTTCTTTTGTTTGCTTTTTATAATTTTTTGGGTTTCGGGGTCAGGTTTCAGTTTCTCAACTTTCAAGCATACCAATTTCTTTACTTTTTTAATAATATTGTTTTTTCTTCAAATGGTTTCTTTTGGGTTGATTCCAAGTTTCGAGTCAAGCAATTGTAACCCCCTTGTCTCACTCTTTCTGGGGAACGTCACAGAGTCTTCAAAACTCCAATCTTTAGTCTCTGTATCTAGGCACAGCAACACTAGTTTTTCTTTTTTCTCTTTTTTTTTTTTTCTATATTTTTTTATTATTTATTTGAATGTTTATAAATTACAATCCTTCCTAAATTTAAACCAATTTATTTTTTAAAATTCCATTTATTTTCATTTTATCTGGTGCAGTGCTTACTACCATGAGAATAATGGTACCTCTCAATCTCTGTCCCCCAATGGGTGTAAAACGGCATCCTCTCGCACTTCCAATTAGACATTTGGAATTGTTGGATAAATGCAGTTTCGGCCAGTCCATCCCAATGGTGGTGGCTAATTGATTTATTTTTTATCCGCAAAGATGTAATTTCGTTAAGAGAAGTCGCTCATCGATTCATCAATCTAGATATGGAGGACCGTAACTGCTTTGATGGTGCTAAGCATCATCATATAACAGTTAGTAGTAGGTACATGAACCGCATATTCCCTGGCCAATCTCAGTCCACTAGCAGATTTCTAACATCTGTGAAATCCGTAAACTGTTGACCATGCAAACAGTTGACAATGAACCTGATACAAATTTTATATCAATTCTCCTTCTCTTTTGTTATTATTGATTCAATTTTTTGAAGGCTATGAGCCTATAACTATACACAAACTTTTATTTATTTTTACACTGATTCATTTATAAGTCCACTCTCATTACTACAGAATTCAGAGATAAAATATAACTGTCCTGAGTGTACCACTTTATATTGGTTTGGTTTGGTTGTTTTTGGATGCTGGGCTTGATTCTATTGATTAAATGGCAGTAACAGCAGAACTCTTTGTGCTTTTACAGCATACCCAATAACCTAAAAATGCAGAAACCATGTGTTTTTCTTACCCCCCTGCAGTTTTGACTCAGTCCAATTAATGCCCAAGTTGAAGATATATTTAATGGCCACAATAATGCTAAACTATTATATCATTTCATGGGCCTCTTGTATTTGCAAACTTCTTATGTCAAGGACTACTTTTGTACTTCAATATTCTATGGATTTGATCAAATGAAAAATAAGCTAGTTTATTGTTACCTAGTTTTACTTATTCTTAGTCCCACATATCCCTACTTCTGTACTTCTTAGGGCATGTTGTCTACCTTAGAATATATATGCCAGATGGGAATACTCTTGAAATTTACTTCAAGGCTTAGTAGTTTGACACGAGTATGTTTTGATGCTTGTTTTCTACAGGGTTTTCATGCGCTTTTCTCACTTCTGACGCGCTGTTGACCATGAGAAGGTGTTTGATTGCACAAATTGGGAACACTCTAAGTCGCTTTTTGTAATACATTGACAAGAAAATGAGTACGAGGTTAGATTCTAATACTCCCTCGTTATTGACACCTTATCTCCAATGGGCATTAAAATCGAGCAATACTTGTTAGAAAGGTTCTATTCAAACAGCTTTTAAGAAGTCAATAAAGCCACCCCCTTGTTGTATTGCGGTTACAATTCCAAGCGTGGTAACGGGCTCTAAAGTGTTGGAATTTGGTGATTCAAATGTGACTCATGGGTTTGCTCCCCAAGTCTTCGACTTCGAGTCACCCTGGGTTTAAACTGATGTATGTTATTTGCAAGTGGTTTCATTCATCGGAGTAACTGATGTTGTCTTGCTTTTTATGTGCAGTGCTTGGGTTAAACTCTAAAAGTATAGAGGCAAAACTGTTTGTAAAAAACTAGCTGCCATCCATAAGTCCATTGACCCTTGAAAAGTAAGCGCTTTATTAGCTACGAACATCTACTCACTAGGTGACCAACTGATTAGACAGTCCAGCTAGAGCAGCATGTGCGCCGATAGTGGTTAATTAGGGCTTAGCTACAGAGACTAATCAGTTCCTATTAGGAAATAATAATCTACGTAGAGAAGTTTATGTAGTGGAAAAATAAAAATTAACGGGAAACTTAATCACATAATTCACAATCATCATACACATTAGTGACATTAAATCAATTGAACAGATTGTATTTGGGAGAGGTTTTAACACGCATGCAAGTCTCAATCTCTGTTCTATAATTAAGTATGCATCACTGAAAAAGTGAGGTATCTACACACAGTACACACTGAAAGGCGTGGCTGCTGCCCATGTGGTCCTCCTGCTGGAACCACCACCAACAGTGGGAAGAAGTGTTGCAATCAGATATAATTACCCAAGCAATGAGAGCCACTGAATGCTGAAGCCTGGCTCTGATGCTTGTAGTTATTTCCATGTTCTATGGCCCAGAAAGCGAGCTGTTTTCGTCGGTGTTTTTTTCATTCCCTCTTTGTTTTCTTCTCAAGCCACAGAAAATGTAGTTTACACTACATATATGTACACATACATTAAATACATTTACACTCAAATATGTGTTGAGAGAGAGAGAGAGAGAGAGAGAGAGAGAGAGAGAGAGAGAGAGTATATTGATTGTAATATTATCAGTATTACTAGACTATTACTTCTGGGTAAGGGTCACAATCCAGCTGAGAATCCAAGCATGTTCTGTGAATAAGATTGGTTGGTACGAAATATGAAGATACAAAACATACAAACAGCTAGTGGCCCACCATTTTCTGCTGAGTTTGCAATGACTATCTATGAGGGCTAATAAAAAAGAGGCTATCCTTTTGGGATGATGGTGACCCTGCTCTTTGTTCAGCACATGAATACCATGTTACTCTTGCCTCCAAGACCCCCCTATAAAGACAACATAACAGGGACCTGAGAGCTGCAGTGTTAACAGACCGGGCTGGGTCGATCCGGGCCAAGTAAATTTTTAGTTGGGACTAAATGTTGAGCCACAGCTTGGATCATTTACTAACCGGGTCTAAAGATCGTGCCCTGTATCCTAAATTAGCATAAAATTGGCTGCATAGGTATCAAAATTGGTATCGGTATCAGGTATCAGCTATCGGTCTGATCTTAGAATGATACGTATCTGCCGATACCGATATGGTATCGCCAAATATGGAACCCTGTTTTTTAAAAATAAAAATAAAGAAAATAGTTGTATCTGTCACTATCGGTACTGGCCCATATATAGCAGTCCGATACCGATACTAATACCGATACCTGTATCAGAGTGGTATTGATATTGGTTCTCGGCGAAATCAATACGTATCATCTTCACATATCGTTAAGCTGGCCAAAAGGCTAAGCAATGGGCTGAGAGGCCCATTGACAGCCATAAACAGGAATCATCTCAACCTTTGCTTTGATGGAGATGCCATCTCTTAGATTGAAACCACCCTTGACTTAAGTATGAGCTTTCATAGTTGTTTTACAAATTACATTATTATTACTAGAAATGATTTGTTGGGTTAAGAGTCATGTTCAAGTTGGTGATAAAAGACTCATGCTAGACCAATATGTTATGAGGGTGACTATCTATCTGCACTGGATTTTAGTCATAGGGATCAGAGGGGATTGATGATAGTTATCTCATCAATAATACATGATTAAAATAAATGATGCAAAGGTCACTGCTTTGGAGGAACAAACTGCCAAAGTGGCACTATTGGATGTGGCATTTTATGTCATTGTTTAAATAAAAAAGTAAAAGAGGTCTAAATTGGTTTTGTTTTTTTTATTTGATAAATAAGTTATACGAAAACTTACTAAATATAATATTAGGGCTGAGATTAGAATTAAAATTAATTTAATCAATTAAAAAAATAACAATTTCTTATAACAAATTATCACGAAAATTCTATAAATTCAATTAGGTGATCTAATTTCAGCCTAAAACAGCGTTACTTTAGTGTGTGTTCCCTATCGTGGATCTAAAAGACTAGGGTTCTTAGGAACGACTAGATCTCCAATATTTTTAGGGCGTCGAACGAACTCGCAAGTGGGTTCTCTCGATACCAAACGAAAATAAAAGGCTAATAAAATTAATGATGAATAAAATATTGATTTAGGGCTTCTATGAGATCAATAAAATAATTAGGATTATGCTACTTACGCAAACCATAAATCTAAAGAAAATAGATATGGGAGAAGAGTTGGCCTCGCACCAAACCACAAGCGGGAATCGAAGATTCACTCTCTGTTGTGAGAGAATCACACCTTCACGAAAGTTTAGAACTCTCAATTTGTATAAGCAATTTTCATTAATAAAAAACTTCTAATAAAAGTGTTTACAAGTCTTTAAATAGGCTAACCAATACATAAAATTAGAACTCTTAGTATAACTCTAATTCTTAATTCAAATAAAAGAAATATCCTAATTCTTCTAAAACAATAAAGTCCTAAAACAATAAGGAAACTATTCATATTTCTAATAAAAGAAACAACTCTTACTTTCTAAAAATAATAAAAGAGACTAATCCTAATTCAATTAGAATTCTTGAAATTCGTCACTTTATGTGCCGCTTTCGAAAATTAACCATAAAATTTTCAATATTTGTCGAAATTGCTCAAATTTTGGCTCGTTAGAAAGCTACTTTGATAAGCTTTCAAATATGACTAATTTCGCATCAATCCGACTTCATTTGACACTTCAAAACAGGTTAAACATAAAAGTGACGAGATTGAAAGTTAAAGACCTTAATAAATTTTAGATTTTCTTCTTTTTAATCAAACGGGTCTTTAACGGACCTTTTTTTAAAACACATTCATGGGTCCACTTTCTCTTTTGACGTCTCCTCTTTATCCGACCACGATTCAAACATGCAGATCTAAAATACGCATCAATCTCCTCTACTTTGAAAAAGTTCAACCTCGAACTTTGGTTGGCATGGATTTTCACAGTCGCGATCATAGACAATATATAGGAAACCTCGATCGAAAGAGGCTTGAATCGGACGTCCCCATAAACTCTCCCCGGATTAGAAGGATGCATTCCCGATGAATACTGATTGTGATAGAGCTCCAAGAGATCCGGGTCAATCTGCTGAAACTCTTGTGTAATTCACGTGTTCTCTGAATCACTCTTGTTCTTCCATTTGACCAAATACTTCTGAAGTCCCCCTTAGTTGGTGGACACAATCTGATCGTCCAGCACATCTTCGATGATTTCATGAGCTTGCTAAGTAGGTAGGGGTAACAATGTGGGTAGGAGAATTATTGGTTTATTAGATGTAGAAGGCTTAAAGGGGTTGGCAGGAATGGTTGAAAGGTTATGAAATGGAACAAGGTCCTCCATATTGAAAGTCGTGCTAATCCTCAATTTCGGTGAAAGATCTAAGATGTAAACATTAGAAGCATGCTTCAAGATCTGATAGGGTCTAGCACCACGAGCCTATAACTTCTTTGCAACTCCTTGCGGGAATCACTCGGGTCTATTCTGAACCATCACAAAATCACCCTTTTAAAATTCTTTGAACTGTCTATGAGAATCTGCAGAGAACTTGTATTTTTCATTCTTTAAATTAATTCTTTTTTTAATCTCAACATGCAACTCATGAATGCAATATGCAAAAGTGGATGCAGACTCTGATGACCTTTGATGAATGGATATTAGGAGAAAATCTATGTGTGTTCTAGTATTTAGCTTACCCTTCCACTGAATGAGGTATGTCTGATGCTTCTCAGATTGCGTTCTCCTTGTAGTCCAAGTGTTGTCAATTTTCGATTTACCTTTCCACTTAAGAAGATACTCTCAATATACTTGGTGTGTCTTTACCTTAGTAATAAAATATGGATCTCTCAAAACTTTTCCATCTATCCTCTTCTCATATTGTTCAAGCGGATATTTGGAAATCAATGAGTAGATAGGATTGGGCTCAGGTGGATGGACCTCAAGGAATGGGTCTGAAGGTTTTTTTGTTATGCCTAAAAAAGGTTTACGTGCATCTACAGACTCTATAGGCTCATGTATAAGTGACACCACTGACACTAACAACTCTTGTGTGAATAATACAAAGGGCACTAATGGCTCATGTACACTCGACTCGATTAACTCGTGTGTACTCGTTTCAATCAAAACCAAAGACTCTGGGGTACTCGATTCAATTGACACTAATGGTTCTTGTATATCCAGTTCGATGGACTCATATGTATTCGACTCAATAGGCACCAACAAGTCACTACGTGAAAATCGACAAAAAACAATGGCCCAAAACCATTGTAAATGTCATAAGCAACGATTATGAGCCGTTGTAACAACCGTTGTTTATAGAGCAGTGGTTTTCATTAACCACGACCCAAAACCGTTGTTTATTTACAAAATAAACAATGGCCCATACCTGTTGCAAATTAACAACGATTTTGAGCCGTTGTTTAAATGAAAAAGAAGAGTTGTTATTTTTTCAGAAACCACGGCCTAAATCAGTAGTATATGTAAATGATGCTAACGAACCGTTGTAAAAAACAACGGTTATGGACCGTTGTTTTTTATTTTTTATTTATTTATTTTTTTTTTTAAAATGCACAACGTTCTTTTTTTTTTACTGTAATTTGAATCAATTTACCTGTTACAAATATTGCATCAACCACAGAGACCTCTACTGGGAAAAAAATTCATACTCCATTCAACTAAATGAAAAAATAATGAGCCAAAAATAAATTTATTCTACAATGTCGTATTAATACATTCAATACCATCTCATTAAAATATTCAAAGATATTATATTAATATATTCAACATCCTATAAACACATTTAGCAACGCCCTATTCGTACATGACTTGGGTTGCCAATAATATCCAATGACAGAATTTTAATGTCTCATTGTTCGACACCTTTGATCGAGCATGACTCGACTTCTCTTTCTTCTGCTTGGAAAGGGCTAGGAGTGAAACACCGAAAACCTTCACCACCTTGAACCTTATTCCGAGAATATCTCCCATTGCATGACCCTTATGACCAAATCCAGCAATTAACCCTTGCAAAAAATTTCAACACCATCGAAGCTCAACCAGCGATCTCTTTGTCCCCAACATATTGTCGTTGGGATTTTTCAATTCTTGTTGGATAATAGTCTTCATTTATTCAATATAGCTAGCTCTGCATTTTAAAGCAGACAGAATAATAATATTAATAAGAAATCACTACAAAATATTAGGTTTTTAGCGGCGGTTTAAAACCACCGCTAAAAAAACACTAGCCGCCGCTAAAGGTTTTAGCGGCGGTTGACTCAACCGTCTTGCTTAGCGCCGTCGGGAAAATATTAGGTTTTTAGCAGTGGTTGTGAATCGCCGGTAAAATTAGCTATACTGGCGGTTTTTGCAGAACCACCGCTAAAAGTATGACACTTTAAAAAAAAGGGGCTGTTACTAATGCCCCACCAAATAATGAATATCTTCCATTACGTACTACTGAAAATAGTTGACTGCTTTGAATCGGATGATGGATATCGTTCTTCATTCTAATCTTCTACACAACTGATCTTGAGATTGTGAGAATATCATCATGCAGTTAATTTTTAGCATTAATTGCAATCCACATTATTCAGCATTAATTGCAAGCCCAGGAGATTTGAGCAGCATTACTCATCATACATGAGTGCATGCTCAGAGACAAGAAGAACAAATGATAGAAATTTAAAGAACCTCATGGTTACACAATCCAAAGGAAGCATAATCTGATTTAAAAACAAAATTAGCAATGTAATCTAAAGGAAACACCATCCTAGTAGCCTTTAATCAATAGAGGTCTTTGATCAGCCATATGTGTTTCTATATTTGATTGATGATTTTTAAGAAAGATACACTCTAATTCCATTCCACAATTGCACACATCGACTTCCTAGACACTTCAAATTGGATCACACGACTTCAATTTTAGAAACATAAGTAGTTATACATTAATTGCTTTTTTCCAAGGACAAGCAATTATCTAATACAATAAAATATCCCTAAAATATGCAGCTATTTTTATCTAAAAAAGTCCACGTAGCAACCGCACGAGTTGTTTTTTTCTTTTTATCGGAAAAGTTATCTAATCTAATTAGATTTTCTGTCCAAACTGGCCCTATAATATTTCTACAAATTTGTTTTACAGCTGAGAAGTAAAATAAATCTTTAGTAACTTTATAGAAGCTTAATATGCAGGGAGGTCCCAAAACCAAGACCTGATTCAACAAAAATAGTTGTATATTTATACGGCTAAACAAGAATCCTTTTGTTCTTGTTCAACAAATAATTCAAAATATTTACATAATAAATGAAACTAAGATGAAAAATTTGTACCATTTTCGACATTTAGATGGGAGAAAAGCCCCATTAGAGAGCTTCTGTGCCTGATCAAATTCAAGCAATTGCTCCATTTGCTTTTCAACAAGGGTGAATCCCTGGCCATTGAATTCACCACCCTATAAAGGCTTTCGCTAGGATTCGGTATAGAAGAAGTAGCTCCATATATCATTTGTGGAGAAGAATATCCGTTGTGTTGCGGAAGTATCTCCACTTTTGCCGTGGCCTGCTCGATCTCCGAAATGAACGAAGGGATCCTATGATTAGAAGCCACTGCAGCTGCAGTCACCGTCGAAGGGCTCCTATGATTTGAAACCATGGTTGTAGAAGGTGTTCTTTGAGCTGGTGTGCACATAGAAGAATTCGGTGTGGAAAAATAGTAGCATTTTTTTTAGCACAGAGAAATTATAGGCAGTTGAAGCTTACAATACCAAAAAGGCTAAAACAGAGAGAAATCTTACTATTGGAATAATGCCTGATGAATGGCTAGATTTTTTCTGCAGAGAAACAAATAAAAAAAATCAGCTCTTTTGATCATTAGAATCATCACCCTATGAAATGGAAATGGTTTACATTCAAAATTAGTTTATATAGAGTCTGATTATATGATTTTTTTTAACTAACTACCTCAATATGATCTATTGGAGAGAGATTCCACCAAGATGAGCCTTGCCCATTTAGAGTACCAGTTCCTTGTATAGTGAAGTCATGAAGCCACTTGAAATTTATCCTTTGATATAATTTGGTCTTTGGCCATTTAGGTTATATATGTACATATATATATTGGCTTACCTGAAGAATAAGGTGAGGCATGCAAGGGCCTTGGAGTGTAATCGGTTTGATTAGATACTTGAATTATGATGGGATCTCTATGGTGGCCCAAGGCACCTTACAAGCAGCTTTCCATGCTGATATAAATGCCTGTTAATATTACATACAAATAAGAACAAATTCAGTTCATTACAAAGAAAAAAATCTCTGATAACTAGATTTAATTAACAAGAAATAAGAAAAGAAAAGAAAGCAAGAAATTTACTATGCCAACGACTTCATATAACAGTTGTTGCAGTTTGTAGTGCCACTTTACCTATTTAAAAAGAAGAGAAAAGAAAGACATGCCAGATGGAAGGATACCAATGGAAAAGGCCAAGGTTTGAAACACACCACCTATTGGTGCGGTTCTATGCAATGGATTGGATATCTGCCAGGCTGGATCGTAGGAAAGAATGATTCCAGTCCAACCAACAGTCCTGTCCCTGTTTCAAAACGCTGCTCGAAACTATTTGTAGAAGTCAAAAGATATCTTCCTTAACAAGAAAATATGCCTCTGAAATCACTTTGAAATGGTATTTGCACAATTGGATAATCTGAAATAGATGTATATATTATTACCAATAATTGTCTGACTATGACCATATGTATCATGGAGTATGTATGCATATTATAAGAGGATAATTTGAAGATGAAGATATATTGTTGAATATTAAAGTAGTTGAACAAAAGTTAGATATAACTATAGCATGGCCTTTTGACTGTAGTATAGAATGCCGATTTTGCTTATAATCATAAATTTTTTTGTATGGACTTTTCTGTGTGTGTGTGTGTGTACACTTTGAAATGGTATTTGCACAATTTCCATGGTGTTCATTTACAAAAATTCCTCAATTCATTCGTGTGACACCTTCTACGAAAATAAAATTGATTTTTTAAGAGCATCTTTTTTTGTCCAAAAAAGTTGAATATTACTGATCTCCTAATAAAGACTTGGATTAATGAAACATGTATCATTTCTATCACTAATGAGTTACATATTGAGTCATAATCCAACATTTATATTATCCAGTGTTTGGGGGAGTTTCTAAACCTTGCTTTAGCCATGAAATTTTTAATTTCCACGAAGTCACACAAAATCTGAAATTTTCTTTACTATAATATTATCCGCCTTGAACAAGCAAAAGAAAAAAAATCATATATATGCGCCTTGATCTATACAGTGAGATGCATGTTTCCCCGAGCTTGGTTCAGAATTCTGTTTCTGCAGTTAGTGTTGTGGTTGTTTCAATAATTTGGCCTTCTCTTCATTAATCAACATGTGAGATTGAAAAAAAAAATGTGAGACTAAAGTCTGACTGTATTTTGTATTTGACGAACATCACGAATTTTACATTAGTACGTACACTTTGTATAGATATAATTTGATTGTATTACCACTTTCATTATTTTTAAAAGGTGCTATGTAGTTGCTCTGTTTTTTGCTTAGGTGAAAATTGGGGATCTTGGTCTCGCGGCAATAGTAGGAGAAAGCCATGCACACACTCCATCTTGGTGATGGCTGCACTACAAAAAATAAGGCTATTAGCGGCAGTTTTTTTAACAAAAAACTGCTGCTATTAATCTTGTCGCTACAAAAAACTGCCGCTATTATATGATCACTGCCCAATCAGCCATGGACAGAGCAGGTCACTTACATAACAAAAAAAATTGGAAAACAAATTCCGAAAATGGCCATTGATCACCGGTCAAACCGAGTGGTGCCGCTGAAAAATCAGTGACTCCGTAATCAGGAGTATCTATCATAAGATGACGTTTAATGTTTGCCCCAAGTGACAGATGAGAGAGATCGAGAAAAGCAGTTAAAGAGGGGTTTGATACATCTCTATCAGAAACCTGAAACACTCTATGAAGGATTGTTGTGGTACAAAGTGCAAGCACCGGAAGTTAGGAAGCGTGTAGTAGGTTAGAGTGGGAGCATCATCAAAAGCTTGAAATTAAGCTATTTCATGATCGGGAAGTAAAAGCAAGAGCGAGATTTCAAAGAGGGAGTGGCACCACAGAGTAAAAGATGCTGCTACTATGACAACAACTAGTAGGAGAGAAAATATGGCTGTCAGAGTCCCAATGGGTCAAGGCTATATTGCCGACCCAACCAGGTAAAACCTCTATTTTTCCACGATTTAATATACAAAGTGTTAGATCGGGATGGATGCATCAATAGAGCCGACAGGACGGATCAACTTTAGGTGCCCGACCTGGTAAAAGTTTGGTCGAGCAGGTTGGTTATCAACCCTAAGAGAGAAACCAACAGACTTTTGACTACAATAGGGAGAAGTGACACCAGGGACTTTAGCACTAAATGAGTGATGAAAAATGACTTGCAAATCCAAGAACAAATAGATGATGGTCATCAATAAGACTTTCGGGCTACTATAAAATCAAATAATTTTAGTCATTCATGGGACCATTGGAGGAGTTTTTTTCAAAAGATAAATGAAGACATATTTTTCCGTCCTAAATACTTATTTTGGCTATGGAAGTCGAGATCAAGTGAAATGAAAATTTTGAACTTCTGACTGCTTTGGAATTGCATTGCGACCAATGCAGAAACAGAAAAGTCCAATATCATATGCTTTAACTAGAATAGAGAAGACCAATATAATATGCTTTAACTAGCAGCAAAGAACTCCAGTAGCAACTACAACATATATTTAACTAACTAAAAGAGCAACTCGAGAACCAATCCTCACGCAAGAAAAAAAAAAAACACAAAAAAAACCCCTCATTACCATCACATCCCATCTCTGCCCAGGAACATCAGTACTCTATTAAACATGTAAAGTTTTTACAGTTATTTACAAATACATATGAGCGTTGTTATATAAGAGCTGAACTTTTTTAAATGAAGAGCGCACAAATGGTATAAGGATTAAGGAATCACAGCCTCATAAGCAACTATTAGACCAAATGTTTCCTAATTTGCAAGTTAGCTTGATTTAGGTTTGCTATCCACCACTCTCCATGAAACCTGATTCACTAGTGTATAGTGATACAAAAGGATGATAAGGAGTCAGCCCACTCGACCTGATATTTTAAATATAAATTAAGGTATAATAAGAGGTTTTTAGCCAAGTCAGGTCTGGGCTTCAGTTTGGGTGGGGTCGGTCATAATACCCTTAACCCTTTGGGTCGGGTTAGACATATATTATATGCCAATTCTTTGATGGACAAGCAAAATTTGACAGGCCCGAACAAAAAATTAATAGATTTCAAACCTGATTTTGCAGCAAGGTTTAATTTTGTATAAATTATATATGAATTTAATTTTTTCACGCCAAACACCACCTACCCTTTACAATATTATCTTTCCTTTTTTTGAATTCGCAAAAAAAATAACAATCATCGCCCCCACCTTGAACCTAACTTGTTAATCACACTGTTGGACCTGAACTCGACCCGAACTGCTCATGTCTAAACCTCGACTTGAACCTGTACCTGGCGGCATTAAGAAAACCCATATCTGGAGCTAACGCGAATATGTCTTGCTACCTGAAACCAGACCTAGACCATCAACCATGAGAACCTGCCTTGCTAGTGTATTTTAATCATTGTATCAAGTATCGCTATCTTGGGAATCAATACTGATATGGTCCCGATACAGTATCGAGGTCGTATCAGTATAGGCTGATACGGGATTATATCGGCCAATACGGATCCGATATCAGCCAATACCTCCTTTATTTGATTTTTTTAATAAAAATAAAGGTGTATCCGGTATTGATAGCCAAGTTGATGCCTTGACTTTAATTGCATTTTTCCAGTGTTGACCCGACCAGTTAGCAACTTTTGAACCTGTTACTCACATAGGAGCACTAATTTCCAAAGTATTCAATCATAAACTGGTAATAATAAAGTATAGTAGTAAAATCTTATTCACATAGTAATTATGTATAAGTTACAAAGCATATATAATATATAAATCGGTATCAGGTTGGGTTTGGGTCTAACTTGTACCCGACTTGTTTAGGTAACAGGTTGAAATTTTCAACCTGACCTAGCCTGACAGGTCAAGCTTTAAACCCCAAACCCAACTTGTAACTGCTTAATTAATATGTGTATCTGAATAATTGACAAGTTTTATATCAATAATATTTTATCATAACCATGATAGTTATGTATAGGATACTAACCTCAAGGGGATGTTCTTGAGAAATTATGATCACCATCATCTCCAACCACTAATTAGATCAAAAGGAAAATCAAGTCAAAGAAATTAGCACTTTGCACAGTTATGTGATTCAATCCAAACACTTTAAGTCTAATTTTAGAGGATACTAGAAACCATATACTGTCCAGTTCAAAACCAAAAGGTAGTGGAAATGTAAGAAACCAAGTGAGGATTTAAATGAAACCACTACACACATATAATATCTGAGAAAGAATAGACAACATAAGCTCTTGCGTCCTAAAGTATGTCAGACATAAAATAGGAATGATTAAGTGACTAAAATCCCCAAAGGAATTATCAAATTGCACAATTATAAGCAGCATTGTTACCTTCTTAGGGTTGTCAATGGGTCGGACCAAACTTAGGGCTGCCAATATGCTCAACAGGGAAAAACCCTCTATAAAATATCAGGTCAGTTTGGGTCAACCTGACCCGACCCAATTTTTGCCCGACCTAAAGATCAAGCCGGATGCCTTAGCTGAGTTAGGTTCAAACCCTATGACCTAATTAATCACCAAGCAATTTAGGCACAACTTCAAACCGTTCCCATTGACACCCCTATACCTTACTTTATGTTTTCACTTTTCCAATGCAAATATAACAAGGAATCTGTGGTTTATAATAAAGCCAGCTAACAAAATTGACACTTTTTTAAACTTTCTCAAAAGCTTATCCAACTTTTTGTTTCAAACATTGCTAAAAAATTTATTAGGCAATGAGCAGGTCAACATATTGCAACAATCAGTGTAAAACTTAGGTCCCAAAATAGAGAAAAACAATAGGAGAGATGCATCAAACGTAATGACAAAACAACTTAGCTCCATATTTCCCAAATAAATTGGTAGTGAAATTTTTCTCAGCATAAAATGTTATTTAAAATTGAACTTGGTAGTTGGTATGAAAAGAATGGGTGTATGGGACTCCATCGCCCTTAATCCATTCACATTACACTAACTAAAGATATATACTAGGACTATTTTGCACAGGTAAAAGTTTACAAGGCTCTTAAACAGATAAAACACAACACAAATTGAAAATTAACATACAAAAGGGTCGTGCTAAAATAGTCTAATATAATATAAATTACCTTTATAAGGCTGTGTTTGGGATTGCTCTTTGGAGGCAAAGAGTAACCACTTAAAACAACAGGTTTAAATTTCTCTTTTAAAGAGACCCAAATTCAGCTCTTTCACTCTTCGAAAGAGTTAAGAGCACTTACAACCAAACACAGTCCCATACTAAAGTGCTCTGCCCTAGAGCAGAGAGCTGCTCTTTGCCTCCAAAGAGCAATCCCAAACATGGCCTAACTTCCCACTTTTTGTTTGGGCTTCTGCATTGTGATTTAGTCTCTTGCTAGCACATAGAAACATATTTTCATTTGCTTTTTCTCTTAATAGATTTGCTTCTTTACTAACCAAATATATATTTTTTTTGTAAAAGGACCATATATATATATATATATATATATATATATATATATATCTGATTGTATTGTTGAGAAAATGTCTAGTGCATCTCGGCAATAGTGATTTATACATATCAAATTTTTTGAGATTGTTAAAACATAGCAACACTGACGATGACAATGATATTTTTTATCCTTTTTCTGCATACAAGAAACCTACAATGAATTTTTATATTTTGATCAATAAACGTACAAAAGAATTGATCGAAGGGAGGTCTCTTGTCTTCCATTTGAAAAGATAAATATGACATGAATGAGTCGAAACAAATAGAGGAGATAGATCTTATTGACCAGAACTTTAAAGTAGCAGCCAACAAAAGAAGCAAAAAAAAAGCCATCTTATGGTTTGAAGCACCTAAGGACCGCACGATTTTAAGGCAAATGTCTACATAAGTAGAAGATTTAAGAAACAACATGGCATACCCGGAGTAGTTAAAATATTTTGTTAGTGGGATACCATGTAAATGCAAGTGTTCTTAAATTAATCAAGTTGATAAGGCAGATTAGCTACTGAACCGTAAGAATTCTCCATCAAAAGGCTTCCATCAATTCTATATGATAGTCTAACTAAACAATCTTAAACCAATTTGAGGATTTTTAAGCTCGGCTAGAATTTTTTGGGCATTTAGCTCTCTTTAGCTCTCATTCTTTACCTATTTTCAGTGATTCCAATATTTCTAGGTGTAGTATTTATTTAGTTATTTGTGTTTGTGTGGGTTCTATTAGCATGCCAATCATCTATATAACATGTAGGATTCTCAACAACAATGAATTATGAAAGATCATTCATATGGGTTAGGGACTAGTTTTTATGTGAAAATCTACTGTTTTATTTGCTTTGCCTGTAGTATGCAGACTTGACAGGAGGGAAGAGGCTTCCAAGCAATGATGGGTCAACCCAAGAGGATATTTAATCTAGTGATAGGGCGTTTCATCAATTGTTGGATTGCCTCATAGGAAGGTCTACCTGATCTCAGTCATTTAGGTGTGAAGTTCATAAGTAAAAATGGAAATCTCAGATGGTATCATCTGGTGTTGGGAAACTAGACAAGGGTAACATGGTGTCTTCGAGGCTCACAAGATCTTGGGAGACGTATTAAATTGGTGAGCATCACTGATTGAGGGTGATTAATTCAAGCTATTAAATGTTAAGATTCACTAAGTGAGGTGAACGAAAGCCTTTTGAGTTTCAACCAGTACGAAAAATCAGTTAACAAAGGAATATGGTGTCTTATGATTCACCTTGGGTTGGTTGACACCTTTGAACATTTTTCTCACACAAAACTTCTGGATTGGCTTCAACTATTACACTAACCTGAACTCCAATTATGCGGTCACAAGGAGTCGATCTCTAGCTTATGCATCTTTAGATAAATAAATAAAACTAGTTGAAGGGATAGGAATGAATGCTTACAGCATGTAAAGCCTTCGCCCTTATTATAGGAAATTTTTCCCTTAAGCTTACCTAAGACCAGTTATTCTAAGTAAGAAGATAAAACTGTCATAAAAATTGAAGCAGAGAGAAAGCGTCATGATTAATTAGCAGAAGCATATATAGAATTTTATCAAATCCTCTTGAAAAAGAATTGTTTTGCCCCAGTGCCAAGGATATCTTTTTGGTCGTGTCCCTTGACAAAAAAGAAGAAATAGACCCAAAGTCTCGCATAATTTCTTTGTTTTCACGTAGTGTTCCACCATCATCATAGCCTTCAACCTCTACCTACACCCAACCTCCATTCACTTCCACATCAGATGTTGGGTTGGTGGATACCATGACTGCCACAAAGGCAGAGCTATTGGCTAGGCAGGGCAGGCTGGGAACCAAAGGAGATGCCATTTTGGGATGTCAAGAGGCTATGGCTATACAGATGGGTACAATGTTAGAGATGCTGAAATCAGTTATGGAGCACATTGCTGCTCAAAAGAGTACCCCACAGCTAGCTGCTCCATTGGCTGAGCCTTTGAGCGAGAGCATTGCTAACACTAGATTGAGGAGATTGATGAGATTGAGAGAGTAACAGCTCCAGCTGAATGGAGGCTATCACAACTGAAATTATTGAGAAAGAAGCAGTGTTTGTGACTGCTATGCCTGAGGAAGCTGATACATAGATTGTTAGGGGTGTTGTTGAGCCTCCTAGAGCAGAGATTGATCCTGCTGATGCTTTGGCCATTGTGCCTTTTGAGGGGAAGTCTGAGGTGCCCACCATTTCTAAAGGAGTTAGATTAAAAATGGTTATGAAAATAAATTTTTCCAAAGAAGTTAAAAAGAGGAGAGCTTTACTTACTCATTGGAGGAGACATCTTGAGAGGAGAGAAGAGAGGAGATACAGGCATAAAACTCAAGAGTTACATGCTGAGTTGGATAGAAAAGAAAATCAAATCAAGTCTTTCAATTTTATTTGGAAATTTGAAATCAGGGACGATGAGAGACAACAAATGGTAGCAATTGCTGAGCACAAGGTAGCGGCTGATTACCAGAGAAATGAATATTGTAAACCTTTTGAGAAGTTGCTGAAAGGGGAAGAGATGAGAAAGACTGAGCAACTCCAGTATTTGGGTGCCCTTGAAAGATGGAATCAAGAGAGGAAGATGGTCTTGAAAATGATTGTTAAGAGAGAGGAAGTGAGACTTCCTACTCACTGGTCCACTACTTCATGGGATCTCCATTCAAGCATTACTGCTCACTGGTCGACTAAAACTATTGTAATTTTATACACAGATTAGTATTAAAGTGTTCTATAAATATAATATAGTGGTGGAGACTAGCACATTACAAAACTTAAGTACATTACCAAAGTTTGTGATCCCAAACGGTATGTCGTGAAGACGACTTGTTTATCTAGAAGTAGGCCTACAACTAGACCAGATAAAGAAAAATGCTCTATGTATCGCCTATTTATTTCGTAAAAACAAAAATCAAAGTTTCTGAAGAATAGATTAAAAAGAACAATTATAAAAGCTTGATAAGCCTATCATAATGTAAAAAATAAATAATAAAAACTTTAAAAAAAAAATGCAATGAAACTCACATTTTGATAAGCTTTTGCTTCAGTTGTATTGTCCATGAGCTTTTGAACATCCTCCTAGTTGATCTCACTTTGGATAAGCTTTAATGGCATTATTCCCTGTCTTCAAGCTGTCAAAAACAGCCTTCTGCTTGCTTGCCAATTCTATATCTGCTAACTAAAACAAATTCTAGGTTGGATAAAAAAACCTTACTTAATAATGGAAATCATCAGAAAGTATATGATTTGTTAAAGAACGTCTTAGAAAAGATATGAGTTGTTACATAGACCAGGAGCTGCATTAGCCTTGCTATAATGGGACTTATAAGAAGTTACAGGAGGCACCAATGATAGGTTGGCACTCAGATCTGCTACACAATTATTCCTTAAATTTTCGTTGTGCCAAAGCTCTTGACCCAGATATGTCACCAATTTTTAACTATTCTTTTAGTACCTTCAATGTTTTCTATAGTGGCAGCTTGATGACCATGTACTTGACAAACAAAAGCACTAAAGATGAATACTTCTCAATGAACAGACCACTCAAAACTAATAGAAACTATTACTTATAGTGCCCAATCCTAGATTTTCATTGCTTTGAATAGCTATTGCTTAGGCAAAAAGACATCGTAGCATTTTAATGAAATCTGGGGAAAACCATCATGAAAATAAAATATCCAATCAAGTATTTCTTCAAACATCTACTAGGCAATAGTTTTACCATCAACTCAATTAACATTTAAACTACATGAAAATGATCCACATACCTTCATTTACACCAAACTTCAAACACATGATATGCATACACCATGCACCTTTGTACATTGAAACTTATGAGAAACTATATATGTATGAAATCTAGTTCGGAATCTTAAACATAATAGAAAAAGAACAATCAAGAATGAGAAAACCAACATAAATGCAGATGGATCCATATAAAAATAGGCAAATCAATAATATGAAAAAATAAAATAACAAGAACCCTTTCACAGTGACACATATATATTAAATCAAACAAAAAAAAAACTATAAATCTCAAATATAATTCTAAAAACCATCACAATGATCTAAAGATTTAAAAATAAATAAACAAAAAAGTGAAGAGATTAGTGAGAATAACGAACATACAAATTTCAAATCGGTAGGGAGGGTTAAATTAGATCCAATGGTTCTGTAGATTTGGGATTTTGGAAAACCAACGAAGAGGAAGAGAATTTTAGGGTTGAGTGATGAAATTAGGGCCTCAACTAATTAGAGTCGATCTCTTCATCTCCTTTCGAATCTACCAAATCCTTTTTCATTCACTTCTCTGAAACTAGAAATCGATCAAAACCTATCTCAATCGTTGTCGTGTGATTGCTGTAGATTCGGAATCCAGGTTTAAGTTGATATCAGATCTCGACAAGATTTCAATCTCTAGACAGAAAATCCATTGCCGGTTTGAAAAAACCCTAGAAACCCACTTACAATGTTTGGGTTTAGTAACTGCAAAGAAGAAGACGATTCGTTCCCACGATATATTTTAGAAAATTGGGCGCCTAATGTTTTGAAGAAGTTACGGTCCCCGCTTAACTACAAAACTAGGATTTCAGTGGGCCGTTGCATTTATGCATTTTCACGTCCTATAGGAAAGTGATTGGAAGGTCATGGGTTCGAACTGACTCACTTACAAAGAAGCACGTTCAAGTGGGCCGTTGCATTGCTTTAACCATTGACATGGGCCGTTGTATACTTGGATTTCTTCTACAACGGCCGATGTTTGTAGTTTTTTAAAAGCAAGTGATGTTGTCTTTTCTTTGTTTTCACGTAGTGAGTTGTGTGCGCCCAACTCTATGGGTACTAATGGCTTATAGGCAAGTGGCTTGATTGGTTTAAGTGTGAGTGACTCAATATCACTATTTACAAGGGAAATAGAAGTCTCTTTAACACAAACTAAACTTTCATTAGCTTCTTCTATCTCCTCTTCACTAAGCATGGTTGTTACATCCTAAAAATTTTGACCTTAAACAGTGACCTAGGGATCCGTGCCTGACGGGTCATAGGTTCGACCAAGTGATGGTCAAAGAGTGGACTTTTATAGTTAACGCATTCATGTGATGTAAGTGTACCCTAAGTATGGGGTATGGGTGTTAGTTAAGGGTCACATACACCTATCTCTGGTGTATATGCTTAACACCAAAACTGAAGGAGGGTTATAAGGGTTTAATAACCTAAAGGGAAGTCATTCCTTTGTTTGGTTGGTGAGAGAGTTAAGAGGAGAGAGAGAGAGTAAAGAGGGAGTTAATGGCAAGAAGAGTTATTGTGGTTCAGATTTGAGGACGGATTTGAGCATTGAATGCCGGATTCGACGCGTGAAGAATCGTTAAAGCAAAAGCTTGGAACCCTAGCCAAGAAATCAACCATTCCATCATTTAAGAGATTAAATTGAGGTGAGCTTTGTTAGATTTAAATGCATGAGTTTTAATTATTAAATTCAGTCAATAGATGGGATAAATGATGAATTAAAATGATAGAAAAAGATAGAAAAATAGGAAGAAAAAGATTTGGAAGAACAGCCCGAAAAGGGGCTGAGTTCTGGCCAAATCGATTAATCGATTTTGGTCTAAAAGTTCAAAAGGCATAAAAGCCCGAGTTCGATTAATCAATCTTGAAATCGATTAATCGATTTTGAATTCGATTAATTGATCTGGAAATCGACTAATCGACTGAGTACCTCCAATGGCTGGAGAAATAAGGCTTGGGGAAACCGATTAATCGATTTGAGAATCGATTAATCAATTTTGGATTTCTATTAATCGATTTGGGAATCGATTAATCGATTGTGGACTTTCGATTAATTGATTTGGGATCGATTAATCGATTTTGGATTTCGATTAATCGATTTAGGGTTTCGATTAATCGATTTTGGAGATCGATTAATCGATTTTGGCAGTTTTAGTTGGCTTCTTAATTGAACCATGAAGTTCATGGAGGGTCTTGAACCTTCTCTATTGCATCCTTATTGATATTGTGCGTATGTTATGATGTACCATAGGTGGTACAAACTAAAGCAAGCATAAGGAGCCGTGTGGGACCTTGATGTTGGGACAGCCAGACACCTGAGGTAGGGAACACCTTGAACATGTACTTTGATTACAAGAGCATGTATGTAGTGATATAGAAATGAAATGAATCATATAATCTCCATGTGTGTGTGTGTGTGATACACCAATAAAATGAAAATGTTTTAATCATATAATCCTCTCAGTATGTGTGTGTATATAACACCAAGTAAGCATATGAAAATGAGACATCCCCAGGGGATGAGAAAGTGATAAAGGCATCTGTGACAGCCCGAATTTCGGCATCCCGAAACCCGTGCCATCAGCACGACCCTCAAGGTTGTGCCCTGTAGATCTATACTAAGCATTGGTATGTACAAGCCAAAAACTGCGATTAAGGCACATGTATCTACTCTAACAAGTACTCATATGTTTAAATTAATAGGGTCTCTAAAGGCAGTTCTTGTCCCATGCCAATTCATGGGCATAAGAACTTATCCAACCGTTGGTGATATCAGTTCATTCCAGACAGTTTGTCAAAAGAATTACGGTATTTAATTACATTCAAATAAAGAGGCTTGACATACCAAGCCGTACCTAATACTCTCAACTCACTCTCAAAGTACGCAAGGGATCTCCTCGAAGAATTCCTCAGGAGGAGGCTCTGACTCCTCTGTGGGCACGAAATCTGAATCCCCTGGATCAAAGTCTCCAAAAGTCTTTGCTGCCGCTAGTCCTGGACCTGCGACGTATAGTCTAAGGGGTGAGCTACATCCTAGCTTCATAGGGAAACAAAATGAACATATAGATTAACCTTCACATATATGTCAGCAGTTTTAAAAGTATAAATTATCGGATAACACTTATGGAAAACAATTGAAATAACTGGAATAAAATAATGATTTCAACTGTTACTTTGCATGGTTTTGTTTATTCTCCTTTCTGGTTTAGTTGTGAATTTGGCCTAATCACTTAAATCTTAACTTAAGTAGTCCCCAAGCAATATAGCATCGAGCCCCGATGGAATACCCGCCATCGTCATCTAACTAGATAGTTATTATGTGTACTCCCTGGGAATACTGCCCAAGCCCCTTTCTCGTAGGTGGCGGGGTCTATTCTTTCAAATCTATATCCCTGGGATGTGCTATGAATATACGGATTGGCCGCCGTACCGGTCACGGATATCCTGCCGAATCAGTCGTGGGTATCCCGCCACGTCGGTGGGGTATTCTAGTCAAACCTTAAATAATAAAAATATCGAACGTGCAATACATATAGTTATTCACCGTGATTGTGCTAATTTTATTACATTAGGCCTTATCACTTTACTTTCATTTCACTGTTAGTTTTCATCTGCATCCCTGGGATGCCACTGGTTCAATGTACCATCTAGATGTCCACTTTATAATTTTTATGTCCCCTGGGGACCTCATGACTATCACATTTGAAACTTACTCACATACCCTTTTTCACAATGATCATTCAATACTTGACTATTTAATTGAATTACACCACATATATGAGTTGACGAAATAATGCACATGTTTCAAGAATATTCCCTACCTCAACGCAATTCCAATGTACACTTTTCTCGTAGCGGTTTACACGTCACGATCTTGTGTCAACCAACATTTCATGTGTTTAGAATATGTTTAGAAAGGTCACTAGAATCGTTGGAGTACATAACCTCCATGTATTATACTAAACTATCAAAATCTGTATGGTGCCTCGCGCGAGCGAGCACAATTCCTCGCTCGAGCGGTCACTTGACCTCGCTTGAGCGGTTAAATGAGATCGCTCAAGCGGTTAAAGCGAGCCGTCTAAAGCTTTACTGGAGGCCTCGCTCGAGCGAGCTTCCCCTTTGTTTTGAGTCTAGCTCGGACGAGCCCAGAACTAATTTTGTTTCCTCAAGTTTCATATCCTGTCCTCGCTCGAGCGAGCCAATTATACCGCTCGAGCGAGCCATGATGGACATAATCGCTTCAGTTCGAAGACTATTTCCCTTCTTCATCTAAAGTCTTATTAGCATTAATTAACCTAAAAAAATATTTCAGTTAATACTTCCTATATTATCTAATCACCCATATACGTATTTAAAAATCATACCTCGATCGATGTATTTGATGTAAGCGTGATCCAAGTTCTAACTAGATGAGAAACTCATCAAGGTTCCTCATCTAGCCCTCTTCCAATCTTCTATCGGCCTAGAACAGCGAGTCTCTATTCTCTTTTCTGATTCCCTCTCTTCTATTTCTCTTTTCCTTCTCTCTATCTAGAGTTAATTAGGTCACGTATTGGGGAAACCCTCTCCCCCCTCATTCACTTATATATAACTTAGTAAAAGTTAGTGTGTTTCATACACACACACAAAGTGTATACCTATTAGTTTTGGTTCCCTTGTGAACCACACATACCCGTGCATGGTTCATGACGTGTACGGTTCCTAAAAATCTGGGGTTATGACAGCATCAGTGTGATGCGAGTGACATTAAGTAATCATATGAAAATGAGACATCCCCAGGGGATGAGAAAGTGATAAAGGCATCAGTGTGATGCTAGTAATTTAGACATCCCAGGGATGTAAGTGAGATTGTAAAGTAAGATTGAACAAAGACTGATAAAGCCTAATTGATATAAAGTAGCGCATTTACACGGTGAATAACTATATATAAAGCACATGATATTTTTATTATTTAAGATTTGATCAGAATACCCCACCGACGTGGTGGGATACCCACGACTGACTAGACAGAATATCTATGACCGGTACGACTGTCTATCCGTATACAGTAGCACATCCTGGGGATGTTGAGATGAGATTAGACCCCGTCGCCTACGAGAAAGGGACTTGGGTAGTATTCAAAGTGATGTATTTATAACAACTATCTATTTAGACGACGATGGAGGATATTCCATCGGGACTCGATGCTATATTGCTCGGGGATTACTTAAGTTGAAGATTTAAGTTTCTTTACGCCTATTCAATGTAATTCATGAACAGTTGATAATAAATGTAACATGTAAACTACCAGTAAACTTCAATGCATATGTAACCCTTTAAACTGTTTTCCATTAAGTTCATAAATACATCATGCTATCATATCATGAAATATATGTGAGGATTTGACTTATATATTCATTGTGTTGTTCCCTATTGAGCTAGGATGTAGCTCACCCTTTAGACTATACGTCGCTGGTCCTTTGCTTGTAACCGTAGAGGCTTCGGGAGACGCTGATCCGGGGGATTTGGACTTCGTGCCCGGGGACGAGTTAAAGCCTCCTCCCGAGGACTTCTTCTAGGAGACTCCATTGTGGACTTTGATAGGGAGAGTTCTGAGAGTTCATTGTACGGCTTGGTATGTCAAGCCTTAATTTTGGGAAATGTAATTAAATAGATATATTTTTTTGGCGAACCATCTAGGGTGACTAAGTGATGTCACTGATGGTTCGGGTGGGTTCTTTTACTCGTGCAGAGGCATGAGTTTAAAACCACCTTTTGGATTATAGATTTTGGAGTATATATGTATAGAACTGGAGAATTATTTCAATATCAGTTCTTATGCTTTTCATTCTCTTTATTATTGCTTGTTATGCCAATGTTCCGTACGTATTCATGGGACATGATCTGGAGGATCGTGCTGATGGCACGGGTTTCGGGGTGCTAAAATCCGGACTGTAACAATGGTACTAGGGTCATACACTTCTTTCATTTTCCTATTCTTCGGCTCCTTAAGACTCACTCTTTTAGTCAATAAATTCAGAGTGGGAAATTTTGTGGGGCATTGGTATGCAAAGTGTTCAAACCCTTGACACTTAAGGCAATCAGGACACTTATCCGTCTTGGTTTTCAAACTCCGTAGAAGGTGACGGTGTGTTAAAGGAACATACTTTTCAATAAGTCTTACCATCATATTCTCCCATATGGAGATGTGTTTATTTCGAAGAGATTCAATACGACGTTCTACGTGAGTCTAAAAAAATTTAGCATTACCCTCCAACTTTGTTTTCGCTAGCCTAATTTTATACTCATTTTGTACGCCATACCAATCAAAATATTTCTCTATACTAGACAACCATTCCACGAAGATTTTGGGGTTTAACCATCCCTCAAAACTTGGAACCTCATTCCGAATAGATTTGAGAAACTTCTCGGCAGGGTCGTACTCAGATTCACGATAATGAGGGTATCCCCTAACTCTAGTCTCATCACGATATTTGGGACTTTGCCAAGAATTTGGAGTGTAGCGGTTTTCTTGTTCGACTAGTACCCTTTCATGACGGGTAAGGAATTCACGATGACATGTAAGTGACTTATACATGATGCTTGACACAAACACAACTCAGACACAAAACTAGAAAAGACAAACACTATGAACCAATAATGGATGAGGACTTTTATCAAACACTAGACGTGCACACTAATGAAATAAAATGTAATAAGATTAAAATGACATGCAATTATGAAGTAAATGATGCAAGACAAAAGTTAGACAAAGGTTAGACAAAAAAAATTTAGATTTCAAAAAAATTCAGACAAAGCTAAAAAAAAAGATGAAAAATTAGACCAAAAATAGACAAAAGCTAGATAAAAAATTTCAAACAAAAGCCAGACGAATAATTTTAGACGAGAGCCAGACGAAAATTTTCAGACAAAAGTCAGACCACTAAGTTCAGAAGAAAGCCAGACAATAAATTTTAGGCGGAAGCCAGACAAAAATTTTCAGACAAAAGCTAGACGGATATGAAATAATGATTTTTTTTTTTGAGAAATAAACCCTAAAACCTATATGAATACTAAAACCTTAAAACTAAACTGACACTCTGATATCAATTTGATGCGGGAAATTACTAAATGAAATGTTAGGGCTGAGATTAGGATTAAAATTAATTTAATCAATTAAAAAAATAACAATTTCTTATAACAAATTATCATGAAAATTTTAGAAATTCAATTAGGTGATTTAATTTCGGCCCAAAATAGCGTTACTTTAGTGTGTATTCCCTATCGCGGATCTAGAAGATTAGGGTTCTTAGGAACGGCTAGATCTCCGATAGTTTTAGGGCGTCGAACGAACTCGCAAGTGGGTTCTCTCGATACCAAACGAAAATAAAATGCTAATAAAATTAATGATGAATAAAATATTGATTTAGAGCTTTTATGAGATCAATAAAATAATTAGGATTACGCTACTTACGCAAACCGTAAATCTAAAAAAGATAGAGAAGGAAGGAGAGTTGGCCTCGTACCAAACCGCAAACATGAATTGAAGAATCACTCTCCGTTTTGAGAGAATCACACCCTCACGCAAGTTTAGAACTCTCAATTTGCATAAGTAATTTTCATTAACCAAAAACTTCTAATAAAAGTGTTTACAAGCCTTTAAATATGCTAACCAATACATAAAATTAGAATTCCTAATATAACTCTAATTTCTAATTTAAATAAAAGAAATAACCTAATTCTTCTAAAACAATACAGTCCTAAAACAATAAGGAAACTATTCCTATTTATAATAAAAGAAACAATTCTTACTTTCTAAAAATAATAAAAGAGACTAATCCTAATTCAATTAGAATTCTTGAAATTCGTCACTTTATGTGTAACTTTCGAAAATTGATCATAACTTTTTTAATACTTGTCGGAATTGATCAAATTTTGGCTCGTTGGGAAGCTACTTCGATAAGCTTTCAAATATGACCAATTTTGTATTAATCCGACCTCATTTGATACTTCAAAATAGGCTAAAGATAAAAGCGACGGAATTGAAAGTTGAAGACTCTAATAAATTTTGGATTTTCTTCTTTCTAATCAAACGAGTCTTTAACGGGCTTTTTTTAAAAAATCCATTCGTAGGTCCACTTTCTCTTTTGACGTATCATTTTTATCCGACAACGATTCAAACAGGCGGATCTAAAATACGTACACTACGTCAAAATAGGAGAAAAACTACTCTAGCAATTTAAAATAAACTACTCCTTAAAATAGTGGTGTAATAATCCACTCCCTAAAACAATAGTTTTTAGGCTAAAACAGTGGTTTAAGAAATAATCTTCTTGTCACGTGATATCATCACGTGCAATCCATTGGCCGACCCCCCAACCCTCTCGTTTCTCTATTTTCTCTCTTAACCATTCCTTCATTTTCTCTCTAAAACCTAGCCTCTCTCTCATCTTCCTCTCTCTCAACCCTTCTTCTGGGAGCTTTTTTTTGTTAGAAATTGTGACGACCCGACTTTTCCAATCCTTACGGTATAGGAAAAGCCGGTTCATCAACTTATTGATTTCTCAATAAGCCATATTCAAACAGAAGCCGGCACATCACAATGATCTAAAACAGAGGCAAAGTAGAGATAAACCATACATCAAAAGCTTTATATAACAAATCTATCACTATGAGGAACCAAAAGGAACCACCGGTGATGGCCAATCCAACACCTAAACTAATGGTTCACGATGATGGTTCCTCAAGTGATATCAAGAGAACAAAAATAAGGCCTAGGGCCCAATATTCAAAACAATATTCAAACAAAATACCAAAAATATAGGATCTAGAGATCAAGGGAAGAACTCCTCAGCAGGTAAATCTAATTCCTCCTCAGGAATATAGTCAGAATCCTCCAAATCCTCCGATCCCAAATCAGTCTCAGCACCTGTGACGTATAGTCGAGGGTGAGCTATAACAACAAAGCCCAATAGAGGAAACAGATCTATTTGCATTTCATTATAAGTAAAGGTTTCTCAAAAGACAGAATTCGAATCAAATATGGTTTTCAAATGATGCTTTGCAAACGAAATCTCCAGTTCTAATCCTGAGTTAAAACTGAATACATAAATCTGATGTGTTCGAAATTTTACATTGCTTATATTAAATTTATAACTTAATTTTATCTCTCAAATTTCCTATAGCATGAGAGCAAGGTGCATTACCGATGGGAAAACCCTACTGACCATCGTCGTTCATGAACCCTTTTTCTGAATGCAACAAGCCCCTACGCTATGAGGGAAACTTGCGCCAAAGTTATACCGTCAACACGGTTGGTAGAATCTAGGGCATCGTTCTGACGTACCTCAAATCAAATGCAAATGCTAACGTATTTCAATACTTATATTCATAACATAATACTGATTGTCTAAGTTCGATTCAAAAGTTCTGATTCAAGATTTAACTGAGGTTCTGAGGTTCAATTTGCAAAGTTCTTAGTTATAACAAGGTTTCCAAATTTTCAGATTTGTGTCATAAAATCAGAGTTTTATTCATGCTGTGTGCAACTGAATTTCCAAATTATACTTCTTATTTTAACAGCAAAACAGTCTTTACTTACAATTTAATGCAAATAAAATACAAGGTTCCCCTACCTTATCAAAGAGCTTCCAATCAAGCACAAAAACAAATCCTCACCAAGGACTCCCAACAGTCAAAACCTACATATATTAACACTCTCAGTGTTAATATAAAACCAAAAAAATCAAACTAAGAGATTGCGGATCAAAAATCCAACAAAAATTTTGAATGCCAGAACAGATTTGAATTCGACCGAATTCAAATTGTGGTCGATTTGAAATTCGATGGTCGAATCCAAATCGACCATCAATTCCCAAATTCTCATCAGCCTTAATTCATCAATTCGACAATGATTTTCAAATCGACCGTCGATTTAATTTCGATCGATTTTGAAATCGATCGAATTTGTGTTCGTGGGTCGCACTTTGACATTCACGGTTCTTTTCCGATCTTTTCACTAAACCTCTTCTTAATTTCACACATAGATGTTACTCTAATCAAAACATAATTATATTTACAGATGGAGGTTTCAACGACCTACCTCTTGTACCTTAAACCGTTGATCCCATTGCACCGATTCACACAACCAATCTCCTCAATGGTTCAGACCTTCAAATCAGTCCCTCCAATAACGTGACCACAGCCCCATCAGCCAACCAAATCACACAGAGGTCCTCACTCTCCACATCACTCTTCCCTTTCTATAGATCAAAATGATCCGAATACAAATCTAAGGTTAATTAATGGTTGAGATGTGAAGAGGGTTCTAAATCTTACAAGATCTAAGATCAATGAAGCAAGGCCTTTAAGGCTTAAATTTCCAACGAGAGATAGAGATTAATCTTCTCTTGCACACTCTCTTATAACCGAAAACTAAACAAATTAATATCTAGATATTATATTTTGTAACTTATCTCTTAAAATAGAAAAAGTGTCCACGCTATCCACAAACACCTACGTTATGGTGTAAGTCATCGCTTACATGACTTGCACACATCGTTTGACAAAAACCTCTTACCACTAGTCTTATCATAGCCTTATCTTACTAAAAGTCCATAAATATTATACCGTATTTTCCGGCACGCTTGAGGTAAACGAAAATAGGTTTAAAATATCGGGATATTACATTCACCCTCCTTAGGAATTTTCATTCGCGAAAATTGAACATGATACACACGACAATAAAGAAGAGAAAACATGGGCACCGGTACGATCCCACAGCACGTAAGCCAAGGGATGGGATCCGTAGTAACATGGATGTACTGCATGTGGCATGAAAAGCCATAGTGGATTGCATCCGTACATGGATGCCCACACCCCAAGTGTCACGTCGAGACCGATGCATGATGGACGCATGAAAGAGATCAAAATGTATCAAAACCAACATGTAGAATCGAGGTGAAGCAAACCCACACAAGTGTCTAAAAGAAATATTTACCAAAATAGATGCAAAAGTAAACTCATGCGGAATGATCCATATATACAAACAAGGCTAAACAAGGGATCTAAAACCACGCAAAGACAGAAAAATAAAGGATAACAAAAGAAGGAGCACCAGGTCCTAATAATCCAAATCAGATAATAAGTACAGATCGATAGTGAAAAAATAAATCAAGAACCCTCTACCAAGCATACTAAGAAGCCCCAATGAGATGGACCCGCCGATCCAAACACCATCACCGATCAGCGATCATCACCCGCATCAAGATGGTGGCGAAGGAGGAATACTAGTATCGGCTACCCGATGTCGGCGAAGGCGATATCAAGCTTCGGATATCGGCCATATACGTGATGTAGTCATCGGGAAAGGCATGCTGCATGAGGTAAGAGAGAGCGCCGCCATGGACATCCAACTCCTGACGCATAGAGCTGGTGTGGTGGGTGAGCTCTTGAATCTGATGGCTCATCGCGGTCATCTGTCGTGTGAACTCTGAGAGCGTAAGGATATCGCTCTGTGAAAGGCGGGCAACATGAGCGGATCCTCATCGGCATCACGTGCATCCGCATCGAACCTTTGGTTCTTTAAGAGGTTTCACAAAGGCATCGTAGGTTTGACCCCAATTGACCAGTTTATACATCTTTCTACCAGCAGTAGACTTGAGTTCGGTAGGAGAAATGTCATATTCGGGACCCGCTCGATAATTTTCAATCATGATAGAAATTAAACGGGCATAGGGAATGCCCTTCTTCGGCGTTTTGATTTGCTTTCCCATTTTCTCTCGTGCCTTGATAAGCCCCTTTAAAAGTACCTCAGGAGCACTAAACCATCGCTCTTTAAAAGCAGCAAATAAAATCTGTTGGAGGGGACCGGTGCGCTCAGATTTATGTCCAAGAGGGTAAAGGGTAGTCTTAAAAATTTTATCCAAAATCCACATAGATTCTGGCATATGTGTGCGAACAATGGACCTACCAGACCCGTGACGTCCTTGCGTCATTTGAGTCATTACCTCGTGAGAAGGGACTGGTTTGGGAAAGGGAGGACCTAAACCCATGGTTTTAGAGTATTGCAACGGGCAACGTAGTGCCACAGCCATGTCATCTAAGTCAAAAATATAATCTCGCCCATCAATTTTAGTGTAAATTTTCTTCTCGTCCTCGCGGCGCATATGTTGGTAAAACAGGCGCACTAAACGAGGATAAAAATGGGCACTAAATTCAGTGCACAGGAAGGTTAGCTGGGCTTTTTCAAGGTATTCACTACCACCGTGGTGGTAGTTTGTTGGTCAAATAATTCCGGTGAAAAACATACTCATTGTGAAGCCCTTAATGCTCCAAAATTCATTGGGGTGCTCGGGCATTGGAGGGAGCATGATGGTGTGGGAAATTTGAGAAGGTGGTGGAACCGACCGAGGTGGTTCCTGGGTTGTGTGTCTGTAGGGCGGCTAGAGGAACCAGACTTTGAGCCCCTCTTGGAGGTGGGGTTGCGAATAGCTTAGGCCCTATTTGAACAATGAACAAATAATGTAACAAAACCCACGAAAATGCAATAAATTGCAATTAAATTGGGCGTGGGAGGAGTTACCTTGTGAAAAGCCCCAAATCCGATTTCCTAAGAGTGAAATCCAAATCCTTGGTGTAATCCGTGTGAAAACCCCTTCGAGTTTGGCAAAAAGAATGATGAAAACCCTAAAAACCACCAAATCGCCCAAAACCCTAAGCCTAAACCCACGAAAATCAACCAAAAATAACAGAGCAAAATAGAGCCCCACTTAAATCGAGATAATCCACCCTCGTTTTCAAATTCGTGGCTCGAATTTGTATTCGACCCTCGATTCAAAAAACGACACTCGATTTTTGTGAAAATATCTCAGGCCTAACTTTGGCCATAAAATGGCTATAACAATGCAAAAAAAACGACCCACGATTTCAGAAATCGACCGACGATTTTTCAAGTGTCTGAGGTCTTCAAAATTTCAAAATTTTGACATTTTTAAGGCATTACCTTGGGTCCAAATGGATCATTTGTGAGTCCATTTCATGCAAGACAACACTCGATTCTGAGATAATAGCTATATATGTCCAATTTGGACTAAAAAGTTTCTGAAAATAAACTTAAAAATTTGTTGTGAAGGAAAATAGCAAGTCCGGGCGATTGGACTCGTGAAAAAGTTACAAATGAGCATATTTTGGACCATGACCATGACATGTCAAGGCCAAATGGTTCGATAAATGTCCAAATAGGTAAGTGACCATAGACCAATTTAGGTCACTAGACCTATAGTGAGTAGCATACCGAATTGGGTGAAGGCCCAAAAATTTTCCGATTTCTATAATGTAGGGATTTCGATATAGACCCACTCGGTAAAATACCTTGATCCTCCAAAATTTCTCACGAAATATTTATATGTATATATAAAACCAATAGGTACATAAATGTCAAATTATTACACAGTCTACACAAAGTGAAATATAAAATTTTAAGCAAAAAGGCTCGAAATTGGTCCCGAGCTCACTTCACGCTCCCAAGTGGCTTCCTCCTGTATGATTCCTCCATTGTACAAGAACCAAAGGAATCGTTTTAGTCGTAGGATCTGCTCCTTGCGATCCAAAATCAATCGGGTCCTCAATCACCGCCAAACCCTCCCCGAGCTCAATGGGTTGGTAATCAAGCACGTGAGTCGGGTCACGTATGTATCGTGAAGCATCGGCTACATGGAAGGCGTTGTGCATGCTAGACAATTGTGGCGGTAGCGCCACTCGATAAGCAACCTCTCCGACTCGCTAATATCTCAAAAGGCCCAACGTCGAGGACTCAACTTCCTCGCTCGAACCTCATAACGCCTTCGTGGCGAAATCGAACAAAGACATTCTCGCCAACCTCAAAATCCACGTGTCGCCTCTTGAGATCGGCGTAGCTCTTCCGACGACTCTCGAAGCTACTCGTGTCGCCACGTATCAACCGAACCTCTCGGCCGTAGCTCAACTATCTCAGGTCCAATAATGAGCTTCTCACCCACTTCTTCCCAGTTCAACGGCGATCGACACCGTCGTCCATATAAAGCCTCGAACGGAGCCATACCGATGCTAGCCTGAAAGCTATTATTGTAGGCGAACTCGATCAGAGGCAAGTGTTGGTCCCATGACCCGTGAAAATCCAACATACAAGCTCTCAACATGTCCTCAATGATCTGGTTCACGCGCTCGGTCTGGCCATCCGTCTGTGGGTGAAACGCCGAACTAAAATCAAGACGAGAACCTATGCCTTCCTGAAATCTTTGCCAAAAATGTGAAGTAAACAACGGGTCTCGATCAGACACAATACTGGCCGGTATCCCATGCAGTCTAACAATCTCCTTTAAGTATAACTCTGCAAGTCTACTGGCTGTATAGGTGGTATTATATGGCAAGAAATGAGCAGACTTGGTTAGTCGATCTACAATGACCCAGATGGCATTGTTCTTTCTCAGTGTCTTCGGCAATCCGAGTATAAAATCCATCGAAATGGCTTCCCATTTCCACTCAGGCACAGGTAAAGGTTGCAATAGACCTGCAGGATTCTGATGATCAACCTTAACCTGTTGACAAACCAAACACCGCGACACGTACTCAGCGACGTCGCGTTTCAAACCTCGCCACCAGAAACTCTTCATCAAGTCCTGATACATCTTGGTGCTACCAGGATGTATGGCATACATGGATTTGTGAGCCTCTTCCAGAATGGTGTCCCGAAGCTCGATATTCGACGGTACACATACACGGTCGTGAAATAATAAGGTTCCATCTGCTCGTATAGAGAAGTCTTTCTTACTGCCTTTCTCGACATCTCGTCTGATTGCCATGAGCTCATCATCGGTCATCTGAAGCTTTCTAATATTCTCGAAGAGCGTAGGGCGTAGTACAAGAGTAGCCATCAATGCTCCCGAGCCTTTTACATCAAACCGTGAGCTGCCCAAAGCCATATCTTCCAATAGCTTCCATGAATCCGGCTCACAAGATGTGATAAGCGAAATTTGAAGACCTTCTCTTGAGAGCATCAAATAGCGACATTTGCCTTTCCCGGATGGTACTGAATCGAGCAATCGTAGTCCTTCAAGAACTCCATCCACCGTCGCTGCCGCATATTCAAGTCCTTTTGAGTGAAGAGGTACTTGAGACTCTTATGATCGGTGAATATATCAAAAACTTCACCGTAGAGGTAATGTCGCCAGATCTTCAGCGAATATAACTCGCTAGCTCTAAGTCATCGTCGGATAGTTTCTTTCATGGTCCTTCAAGCGCGCTAGAACCATAAGCAATGACCGCTTCGTGTTGATTAAGTACACGACCTAGTCCGCCATAGGAAGCATCACTATATCTTGCCAAAACCTCCACTTTGCTGAAGGTATAGCAAGCACTGGTGCTGTAGTCGAGCGACGCTTTAACTCCTGAAAACTCTGCTCACACTGTTCTGTCCAGTCGAACTTAGCATTCTTTCTTGTGAGCTGTGTAAGTGGACCTGATATCTTTGAAAAACCCTCGACAAATCGCCGATAGTACCCTGCCAAACCAAGGAAACTTCGGACCTCTGTAACTGTCGTAGGTTGTTCCCATGTCACCACAGAATCTATCTTTGTAGGATCCACTGAGATACCCGCTTCAGAGACTACGTGTCCCAAGAAACTAACCTGCTCAAGCCAAAACTCACACTTCTTGAGTTTGGCATACAATGATGGTCCCCGAGTGTTTGAAGAGCTATCTTGGATGTTGTACATGCTCCTCTCTCGGTTTTCGAATAGATGAGGATATCATCTCTGAAAACTACCACAAATTTATCAAGATGTGGTTTGAACACCACTGCTCATCGAGGTCCATGAAGATCTTGATGCAAAGATTCGTCAATCCAAATGGCATCACTAGAAACTCATAGTGGCCATAACGCGTCCGAAACGCAGTCTTGGATATATCTTCCGCCTTGATCTTGAGTTGGTGATAGCCTGACCTCAGATCAATCTTTGAAAAGAACCTTGCACCCTGCAATTGATCAAACAAGTCGTCTATCCGCGGAAGAGGATAACGATTCTTAATCGTCATCTTGTTGAGCTGCCTATAATCGATACACAGACGCATCGATCCATCCTTCTTTTTCACAAATAGAACTGGTGCACCCCAAGGAGAAACACTCGGTCGTATAAAGCCTTTGTCTAACAGCTCCTGAAGCTGTTCCTTGAGCTCTGTCAACTCAGCAGGCGCCATTCGATATGGAGCTTTAGATAACGGTTCTGTACCCGGCGCTAGCTCAATCGCGAACTCAATCTCTCGGTCAGGTGGTAATCCAGGTAAGTCCTCTGGAAAGACATCAGGATAATCATAAACCACCTTGATAAGAGCCAAGTCGTTCTTCTTCTCGGTAAAATCTTGCAAATAGGCCAGATACCCACTGCAACCATTCTTCATCATACGCTCAGCTTTAAAGGCTGAAACCAACGGCGCAACCTTGGATTTGACTCCACAGAATCGGAAGGACTTTCGCTTTGGCGGTCGGAAGGTCACTATCTTAGAAAGGCAGTCCACGCCGCGTGATAAGTCGCCAACCAATCCATTAGAATGACGTCGAACCCTTCCATGCTCAACGTAATCATGTCGGTCAATGTCTCGTGCTCATCAATCATCACAATGACTGACTGACATGCTGTATCAGTGCACACCGAACTCCCCGTAGGAATCTTGACATCTAGAATGAAAGCAAGGGGTTCAGGAGTAATTCAACTTCTCCGAGAAAGAAGGAGTAATAAGCAGTGTGTAGACCGAGGTCTATAAGTACTCGTGCTTCAATTTTATCCATGTCATCTCGACTACTCATCATAAGGGTACCTTTAGTTAAAAAGTTTTGTTAATTATATGCAATGATTTCTATGTGGTTCAACATAATTGACTTGAATTCAAATTTTAAACAATAATAATTGAATCAATGCATAAATGACATCTCAACTTTAATGATACCTTGAATGACGTCATTCGACGTTTGGGCATCCTGTGCAGTCACTGCATAAGCCCGACCTTGAACTGTAGGTCGTGTCGACTTCTGCGTAGAGATCGTCGGAGTCCGTCCTTTCTCAACAACAGACAATCCTTGATCATATGACCAACTTTGTCCACACACAAGCATGCTCCAGTGTTAAAATCGCAATCCTCTGTTTTATGTGTTTTCCCACATCTTGCACACAGTGGAGTAGAAACAGGAGTAACAGCTGATCCTTTCGTTGAACCTTGAGTCGCAGAAGCTCCACTCGCAGTAGTGCTCCCAGCTCTGAATGGTTGTCCTGGTGACGAACTCTGCGGTCTCTGATATGAAGACGTCACTGGTCCTGAAGCAACAGCTGGTCTAGAGTATGATGGCTGACTAGGGTAGGGAGGAGGTCTAGAGAACCTCGGCTTTTTGTTCACCTGCCCTGAAGCACTCTGCTGTCCCTGGCCAAACCTATTTTTATTACTCTGCTCTCGCCTCAAGTACTGTTTTTGAATATCTTCCTCTGCAATGAGGGCCTTGGACATAACGCCGGCATACGTCTCCATTTCCCACATCGACACCCTTTCCTGAATGTTCGGCCTCAAACCTCTCTGAAATTTCTGAGCTCTCATCATCATCGGTGGCACATGCAAGGGTGCAAATCGGGAAAGTCTATCAAATTCTGCGCCATACTCGCGCACAGACATCTCATCCTGTTTCAGCTCGATGAACTGGACTTCCCACTGATGACGCACGATCTTAGGAAAATATTGATCGTTGAACGTCTCCACAAACTCTGCCCAAGTCCATGGAGTATTAGGGTAGTCCTGCTCTCTCATCCTAGAAACAGATTTCCACCATGCTAGCTAGCCTCGCCCAAAAGTTTGAAAGATGCCCCAGTACTTTCTCAATATATCTTGTAACACTTCAAATATCTTCTCGATCTCATCCAGCCATGCCTCGGCTTCCATAGGATCCGTCTGCCCTGAGAATGTAGGAGGCCCCATCCTCCTGAACTCGGCGAATCCTCCTGGCTGATGTCACTGCCGGACATCTCTGTCTCACAATGGCTGCGATCTGTTGAGCCATGTTAGTGGCCAAGGCTGTGCACACAGACTGTCCACATTTCCTCCCTGTGGCCTACCAGCTCCCAGGGCCTCTGCATTCGCACCTGTGGCAACTCTTCCTCTGCCACGTGAGGTACCTACACCCTCACCGATCTCCTCAAGGTGAGCCATGCGTGGTCCCTCTCTACCTCGGCCTCTGCCTCACGCGAATGAGCATCTTGTTGAAAAACAATAACAATTGATCGATGTCAAGACAATCCATCCCTAGTCCTAAGACTCTGAACCTAGAGCATGGCTCTGATACCAACTGTGACGACCCGACTTTTCCAATCCTTACGGTATAGGAAAAGCCGGTTCATCAACTTATTGATTTCTCAATAAGCCGTATTCAAACAGAAGCCGGCACATCACAATGATCTAAAACAGAGGCAAAGTAGAGATAAACCATACATCAAAAGCTTTATATAACAAATCTATCACTATGAGGAACCAAAAGGAACCACCGGTGATGGCCAATCCAACACCTAAACTAATGGTTCACGATGATGGTTCCTCAAGTGATATCAAAAGAACAAAATAAGGCCTAGGGCCCAATATTCAAAACAATATTCAAACAAAATACCAAAAATATAGGATCTAGAGATCAAGGAAGAACTCCTCGGTAAATCTAATTCCTCCTCGGGAATATAGTCGTAATCCTCCAAATCCTCCGATCCCAAATCGGTCTACACACAGACGTATAGTCGAGGTGAGCTATAACAACAAAGCCCAATAGAGAAAGCAGATCTATTTGCATTTCATTATAAGTAAAGGTTTCTCAAAAGACAATTGAATCAAATATGGTTTTCAAATGATGCTTTGTAAACGAAATCTCAGTTCTAATCTGAGTTAAAAGCGAATACATAAATCGATGTGTTCAAATTTTACATTGAGCATGCTTCTTATATTAAATTTATAACTTAATTTTATCTCTCAAATTTCCTATAGCATGAGAGCAAGGTGCATTACCGATGGGAAAACCCATCGACCATCGCCGTTCATGAACCCTTTTTTCAATGCAACAAGCCCCTACGCTATGAGGGAAACTTGCGCCAAAGTTATACCGTCAACACGGTTGGTAGAATCTAGGGCATCGTTACGTTACCTCAAATCAAATGCAAATGCTAACGATTTCAATACTTATATTCATAACATAATGCTGATTTTCTGGAAGTTCGATTCAAAAGTTCGATTCAAGATTTACGAGGTTCGAGGTTCAATTTGCAAAGTTCTTAGTTATAACAAGGTTTCCAAATTTTGATTTGTGTCATAAAATCGTAGTTTTATTCATGCCGTGCAACTGAATTTCCAAATTATACTTCTTATTTTAACAAGTCTTTACTTACAATTTAATGCAAATAAAATACAAGGTTCCCTACCTTATCAAAGAGCTTCCAATCAAGCACAAAACACATCCTCACCAAGGACTCCCCAATCAAAACCTACATATATTAACACTCTCAGTGTTAATATAAAACCAAAAAAAATCAAACTAAGAGATTGCGGATCAAAAATCCAACAAAAATTTGAATGCCAGAAACAGGACAGAATTCGACCCTCGAATTCAAATTCGTGGGTCGAATTTGAAATTCGATGGTCGAATCCAAAAACGACCATCGAATTCCCAAATTCGTGATCGAGGCCTTAATTCATCAATTGATGATTTTCAAATCGACCGTCGATTATTCGACGATCGATTTTGAAATCGACTAATTTCCGTGTTCGTGGTCATGCACTTTGACATTCACGGTTCTTTTTCCGATCTTTTTCACAGCTAAACCTCTTCTTTATTTCACACATATATGTTACTCTAAACAAAACATAATTAAATTTACACATGGAGGTTTCAACGACCTACCTCTTGTAGCTTAAACCGTTGATCCCATTGCACCGATTCACACACCGGAACCAATCTCCAGCTCAATGGTTCAGATCTTCAAATCACCCATCCAATAAGGTGACCATGATCAACCAAATCACAGAGGTTCTCACTCTCCACATCACTCTTCCCTTTCTATAGATCATAATGATCCGAATACAAATCTAAGGTTAATTAATGGTTGAGATGTGAAGAGGGGTTCTAAATCTTACAAGATCTAAGATCAATGAAGCAAGGCCTTTAAGGCTTAAATTTCCAACGAGAGATAGAGATTAATCTTCTCTTGCACACTCTCTCTTATAACCGAAAACTAAACAAATTAATATCTAGATATTATATTTTTGTAACTTATCTCTTAAAATAGAAAAAGTGTCCGACGCTAACCACAAACACCTACGTTATGGTGTAAGTCATCGCTTACATGACTTGCACACATCGTTTGACAAAAACCTCTTACCACTAGTCTTATCATAGCCTTATCTTACTAAAAGTCCAAAAATATTATACCGTATTTTCCGGGCACGCTTCCCGAGGTAAACGAAAATAGGTTTAAAATATCGGGGATATTACAGAAATCAAGATTTAGAGCAGAAATCCGATACAGGGTCAAATATGGGGCTAAGCTACTCTTCCAGATCGTAGATCTCTATCTGATTCATCTTTTTTCTCCATAGATGTTGGGTTTTTTTACCTTTTTCTGCTTTCACGGGGTTTAGATCTTGGTTTTTCTCGTTAAAATGAGTGGATTTCAAGCAAATGTCATATTTTCTCGCGCATTCTGATATAGATGTTCAGATCTGGGTATGATTTTGGTTTTTTTAGTGTTTTAGGGCTCTGGTTTTTGGAAAATCGAGTGGAGTCTGTTTATTTTTTTATTACTTGATTCAAAGGACTGGATTTCCTCTTTTGCTTCTGATTCGAAGGTCTGGATTTCCTCTACGAAGTTGAAAACGATTTTGAGACCGATAAAGAAGCAGCTCTGTTAAAGGTACATCGTTTTAGGTTTTTTTTGTTGGAATTTTGAATAAAAAATTGAGGCAATTATTTTTTAGGGATTTTTTTTTGTACTAATATTTTTGTTGGAATTTCAAAATCTAAATGATGGAATCAGATCCTCTTAAAAGGACGACTCTCTCTCATTTCTCTCAATTAGACTTCTTTATTCGGGTAAGATCATCAGCAAGGCGATTCTGTGTTCCGATTCTGCGATTTTTTATTTTTACGATTCACGTTTTATTTCGATTCTACAATTTTTTAGTTTCAGCAAGGCTAATATCTCTATCCTCTAGGTTGACGATTCGATTCTACGATTATTTAGCAAGGCGATCTCTAGAGTTCTTATTCAACCTAAGGTTAGATACCAAATTCTTTCTCAAATTTTTTGTAGTTCTGGTTCTAAGTTTGAAATATTTAGGATATTAGAGATTTTTTTTTTTTTTGGATTATATTTTCTCTGTTGTGATAGTTGAATGTTATTTTATTAATCTCCAAATCATTATTTTGATCTAATTCAATTATCCATTACAACACAGCCTTACAGCCTTGTACAGAGTTTTCCTAAGAAATTCCATTACAACACAACCTTTTATTTTGATCTAAATCAATTATCCATTACAACACTGCCTTTAAGGACCTATTATATTAAGCCTCAAGTTACTCTATAGGGATCCTCCAAGTCCCCACGCCTCTATCTCTTGGTTCCACTTTTCTAGGCAACAATCTCTCTTTCCAACCAACCATACTCTCTCTCTCTCTCCCACAATCCCAGTGCACTCTCTCACTCTCTCCCACAATCTCAGTGCCCTCTCTCTCTCTCTCTCTCTCTCTGTTCTCCCACAATCCCAACGGTCTCTCTCTCCCCCTCCCTCTCTCTCTCTTAAGTTTTCACCTTCGCTGGTCTCCCAAAGCTCTTGTGGCTTTTGTGCAGAATTTACAAATATATGATTATTTTAAATTTTTTAATAAGAAATAAAAGCCTTAATCTTACTGACAAATTTAGCCAAAATTCACAATTTTTGCCAAAATGGGAGTTAAATGAAAATTTAGGCAAGATTTCGGTGATTTTGTCGAATTACCAAAATTTTGGTATTTTTGTTATTTTCGTAGCCCGACGAGCAATTCACGCCCGCAACCCACGCCCATGTCGCACCCCGGAAGTTACTTGCAAAACTCAGCAGTAAATCTCTCGTTCTAGTTCATAAGCTTTGCAGCCTCTTCCGATAGTGCCTTCAGCTCCACTGCCGCAGTTGATGCCAAACCTCCACTGCCGCATCTGATGCCAAACCTTTAGCATAGGAGCTCTCCTCTACTAGCTTCTGATTTTGGGATTCTAGTTGTATTTTCTCTTCTATCAGTTCAGTAGCTTTTTGCTTCATTTCTTCGATCTCAGATGCCTAGTTTAGTGAAGAATATGGTCTTCAGGTAATTATTGGTTCGAAATGATAATAATAATGGTCAAGCACTTCAAAAACTTGGAAATGCAATGTGGAACAAATTATTAAATACCATTACGTATCCATAATTTTGCAAACTCTGTATTCATTTCATGGGGGAATGATAGTGTTTTCAATGGAACAACAGCTAAAATGTAGTGATTGGTTGCAATGATGTAATGAAACATGCCTAGGTTTGCTCTCATTAAAGATTGAAGATGAAAACAAGTTTAACTCTTTGGGAAGTCTTATTACTCAATGTTTAAGGCAGCATCTGCCCGTTGTATCTGAGACCAACAAAGGTCGTGTATATGATGATAGAACAAGTCTAGAAGGAATTTCTCCCAAGAAGCATCAATACAGAAGATAATCTACGATTACCAGAGATATTTGATTTGCTCATGAAGTGAATTTTTTTATAGTTACTTTCTCATTTTGAGCACATGATATCTACCAATTATCTCTCTACAAAGATAATCTTGCTAAGGCACACTACACGAAGAGAATCAGGATGTTTTCCTAGAACTATAAAACCATTGAGATTTATTTAACACACTGAGGTAATCATTTTGCAGAGACTTAGGTTTGGATATTCGATACTGCTATGTGAATATAGTTCATATATATTTGGGATCATATGTTTGTTCTTAATTTTCCCTCTTTAGACTGATTAGATGGTTTTGTTCTTTGATCATAATATTTTAACCTTTGGTGGTATGTTTAGGTTTCGATGTATAATGTAAAACATACCAAGAATAAATATAGGGCCATTACTCACTTTCCATACTTAATCTTGCGAGGTGTCGAATTTCTATCTTGTTACCCTTTCCTAGGTTTCTTTTTCCTATTTTCCCAACTTTTATATTTGTCTGATTTTTGGGATTTTAGACTATCCAAAGTGGATAGCACTACGCCAAACTGAGGGAAAAACTACTCTAGCATCATAAAATAGACTACTGTTTAAAATAGTGGTGTAATATTCCACTCACTAAAACAGTAGTTTTACCCCGTAAAATAGTTGTTTTAAACGTTTTACTCCCTAAAACAATTGTTTTTTAAGTTTAAAATACTGCCACGTGTAATTCTCGTGCAAATGTATCGGGCTCACCCCGACGAAGCCCTAATTCGAAAACACCCCTCCTTTCTCACTTTTCATATCTCTCTAAATAAAGCCTGTTTATCACTAGCTTGTCTTGCCAAATGTACGAACAATTAAAAATATTATGACATGCTATTTATGGTCCTGATAGCTCATTCTTTTAAGAGCATCCTTCTTTTATGTCTATCATTTATCTTGTTTGGTCTGTTTTTTCAAGAATACATTCTATTTCTTGCTGAATCATGGGAAATTTCCTGTATTTTAGAAATGGTAATGTCCAATGTAATGGGTTGGACATCAAATATTTACTTAACTATGTTTGACTTAAAGCCCCAGCTGAATGAAATTCTGCTACATATTTTTCAGGGAACGGCTGATGCTGTAAGGCAATATTTATGATTGTTTGAGGAACATAATGTTATGGAATTCCTGGTTCTTGCTGGTGACCATTTATATCATATGGATTACGAGAGGTTTATTCAAGCACACAAATAAACTGATGCAGATATCACTGTGGCTGCACTGCCAATGGATGATCAACAAGCCACTGCATTTGGTCTGATGAAGATTGATGAAGAGGGCTGCATAGTCGAATTTGCAGAGAAGGCAAAAGGGGATCAGTTGAAAGCAATGGAGGTAGGCATTTCCTAAATAGGTTGATTAAGGTTCTTAGGTCAAACTTTTTTTTAGAACGGTCATAGTCATGCTCTGAATTTTTGATGATGTGATCGTTTTTAATATATGATTAATGTGGATGACTTGTAGCACACATATTTGTTTGAATAGTCTATGCAATGGGTATGACTACATTTTATGCATGTCATGAACACCAAGTATGTGTTCCATCCAAACTGAATAATGGTCTACTCCCTGGTTTTTGTGATTTTCATTTTGTTTTTGACTCGCTAAAATTTATGGTCATCCCTTATTAACATGGGAAATTTACAGAAACAGGATTGGAAAAAAAAGTTTCTCACTATTATACTGAAACCAAAAGTTTCTCATAATTAGGATGCACCGTATTTCAGGTCCTCGAAATTTGTGAAATGTACTTTTTAGTGATTAGTGAAATAACTTTGATACCCTGCTTTTTCAAATATTTGCACTAAGAAAATCTGTGCAGTCCTGATTATGAGAAACTTTCCCTTTCAGTATAATGGTGAGAAACTTTATCAATATGAGTCCTATTTTTGAAAAGTGCCCATTAACATCAACATGTCTTTCTGCAAATATGTATATTTTACAAGGCATATTTGAAGTAACTCTTTTTTGTGCGTTAATGGCGATAGTTTGATTTCTACTATATGATAGTATAGATTTCTCTCTTGAGATTAAGTATAGTAGAGAAACTAAACTGATCCAGGACATTGGTTCAGAGGTTTCATGGGCTTAAAGACGATGAAGCCAAATGGCCTAAACTATGTGCTAAGTACTTTGATTGTGAAATCTGTACTACCACGACTACCATATAAGAGCATGCCATAAATTTTCACATGTGCAACTACCCTTTGTGCACTCCTAAACCATGAATTCCATATAAGAGCCTGCCATAAACTCTACAAAATTACTCGTGTGCAGCGCATACTAGCCATAGAAGGGCTGTGCTTTAATTTCTAAGACTTCCCATCAAGGTAATGGGCTTTGAAAAAAATATTTCCTCCTCTCTTCAATGTGGTTTCCTATTCTAGAGACAATCTTATTGCCTTTGGATTAAGGGTCTGCACCATCCAGCGGCACAACTTCTCATCTACTGAATTCCATGAAAAGTTGATTGTAACATATTGTAGGGGCCTCAAATGTGCGAGTCATCTTGTTATGGAATTGGTGCCTCAAAAGTTGTACCACCTGAATGATGAAGTGAAGGAGAGCCAATCTTTTTGCCTCTACTTTGCTATTCCTTGTTTCCCATAACATTTAGTATAGGAATTTGTGTGCATTTTTTGCCGTAACATTGTTTCTACAAAATTTTATCATAATTGATACAAAATATAATGTCTTTATCTGCTAAAGCTATGACTTTTTGGTACATCTCTCGTATCCCCTTCCCCTTATCGGGTTTAGATTTGGTTTCCTTTATGGTTAGAGTAGATTTCCTTGTGGGTATCTGATAGTCTTTATTTTTTTGTTCCTTCTTGTTTTTGCCTCAAAACTTTCCTCCATTTCTTCATCATTCCCTGTACCATTATGGCTTCTTTTTTTTTCCCTTGGCTTTTTTCTTTCTCCGATTGATCATCTTTGGTATTTATTGTAGAGAGAGCTGGAGTTGAGATCCTTGAAATATGTTCTCATGTCTCTTTCTTTGCAGAATTGTAAAATTCACCATTCAGTAGTTGGGATGGATCTAAGCATTGGCCACCTATCCCTTGGGTTCGATAACCCTACTCAGTAAGTATTAGCTATGATTGACCTGGTTGAGCTGATAGCAAACATGAACAATAGCTTTTTAGCACCCTTGTCGGGATAGATAAGGATTTGATCTTAGATCTAGATAGATCTGCTCTGATCTAGCTCAGATCTATGTTAGTTTTCTTTTGTAGCAGTAGATTAGAATTTTTGGTGTGAATTTATGTCATTTTAAGCAATTTTGCTATAATTTCATTAGAACTTAGTTAAGACTCTAGATACTACTGTAGTTTTATTTATTTAACTTTGCTTTCAACTTTATTAACGATCTCGCATGACCACTTTAAATGATCGCGTGAAATGTTATGTTTCAGCTGTCATGGTGTTGTATTCGATTTGGAATGGAGTGAAAATGCATGCGAACCGTGATCTAGTTACCAACTTTCTCAAGAACAAACTACGTTTCAGGGTAAGTTGATTAGCATTTCATTTTAGGAGTTTATGTGATGTGGGTTCCACCAATTTCACTTGAATCAAGTGCAACTGTGACATACTACTTTTGTTTTATTGATGGGTTTTCAGGGTTTTGCCATCTCGAATTGGGTCGGTATCGATAGAATTACTACTCCAGAAGGTGCGAATTACTCATACTCCATCGATGCTGGAATGAATGCTGGCATTGATATGGTAAGTGTTTCTTCAATATACCTGCCTTGTCGCATTAATTGTGCATATTTGGAAATTTACCAAATAGGATACCATTTTAAAAATAAGTGCTCAAATATATCATTTTCCCCTTTATCTTGTAGACTTTCAATCCATCCGTGGTCCAACAATTTGGTCAACCAATGCCACCTTCACAGAAACCACATCAATCATCCTAGCACTTGCCCTCATCCCTGCAGCTACAACAGCAAAGTTCTCTATCTTATTCACAGAAAACTTCACAGCCATTGGTCCACAGCTTAGTCAATTCCAAATCCGTCATTCCCTTGGCAAATCCTCTTTTGGTCAAGCATTACTAGCACAACAGTTACTCAATACAAGTGGGCAATCATCTCAAATTCAGCAAAGTGGCTTTACTTCTGCAAATCAGCAACAATTAGACCAACCAATCCACTATTAGACCGACCAGTCTCGTATGAGACCGGCCCGATCGGTCTTATAGTGGACTCATCGGTGTCATATGGGACCTAACAAGTCAAATATTTCAATCCTGTTTGCAGAGTTTTAAAAAAGAAATGAAAAAGTTGCGGGTTTGATACATAAGGGTAATAAGTGAAATATTGGACCCAGTCTGGTAAATATGGAATAATTAGAGACTCTCCACTTCACAAAGCTACCTACAAACAACTACCTTTAACCGTTTTTACAAAAGCTATCTACACCTCTGATCTGTAATTAAGGTGATTCACCCTAATCAAATCATGTTTCTTCACATCTGCTTTCAATGAATTCAAATTCACAACTTCAAAATTTATTCGACATCTCTGTTGTTTTCTGGATCTGAACTGTAATCAGAGGAAAATCTAATCTCGAAAAACCTTTCCAAATATTCACTATCAGGACCATCAACGAGACTTGCCACCCACAAAAAAGTCAATAGGACATCTCATAAATCTCGTCTAAAGCGGGATGCCCTGCCCATATAATTCAGATTTCAGAAACCTTCACCAGGACAGATTCTTGTAAAAAAAAAAAGTGTGTGTAAACCAACACACATCCTTGTATGCCCCTAAGTGTGGATATTTCGTCAGCTGAAAGTGTGCGAGTACCAACAATCAGCTTGTGACTTCACTATAATAAATGCTTTAGCGGACTCTCTCAATGCTTTAGTCCTCTCAGTCCTCAGATGTTCAAATTGCTTTAGTTCATCGGCTGATTGAAAACATCTGACTGCAAATACTGGTTGAAAATACTGATTGAAGACTGATGAAAAACTGATCTTATACTGTTGAAGCTGAGTTCAAGTTAATCTGTTATGTTAAATGCTGTTGAAGATGAGTTCAAGTTATTCTGTTACAGTGTTGAAGCTGAGTTCAAGTTAATCTGTTCTGACAGTAACACCACATCTTTGTATTGATATCCTCCACACCACTTTAGGTAAGGAAACTAAATAATCTCTCAGTAAGTACTTGAGAAATTGGAATTAAATCTCTATATCAGCGCCAGTAACTTCTACTTGAACTTTAGTGAGAAATGTAAACAGTGAAATGATGTATATTCATATTTCACCATTGTCATTTATTTTCGTCTTAATACTCTTCTATTTCATTTTACTTTATTCATTAAAATATATATATTACAAAGACAATCATCTTCTAACTTTTGGCGCTCCAGCTTTGGTATTTGTCTGCCATAGCTTGGAACCTAATATCTTCTACCTGTGGCATCCACTCTTCACTTCCACTTGATGATTTTCTTACCAAAATTTGATTTTGTTAGAGCTTTTGGAAGTCTTCTTGCTATCCTTCCAATTTTCACTTTAGGTAGAGTTTCTATACTTGATATAGATCTAATCTAGTTTTGGCTGGACTTGAGAATATAGATGCTCATACTTACTCTTGAGTGAGTATCAATCTAAACATATTATTTTGTTCTTATATATATATATATATATATATATATGCACGACCAAACACTAAACCTCTCAAGAGTGCTTATTTCTCTTGTGGCCTGCTTTCATCGGCATTCTATCAGTTGGATGTTAAACATGCCTCAATAGATAATATATATTAGTATGCGTCAATATATATATATATATATATATATATATATATATATATATATATATATATATATATATTAGTATGTGTCAAATGAATTCCTAAATATGAAAGCTGAGGTTGAAGAAACTTATTTCATTAGCTGTGGTCTGGCTGTTCAACGTTTGGGTCTTTAACTTGATTTGATAACTATATTTTTCTTTCAAGAGATGAAAAAGGAGCTTACTTAGATGCAGAAAAACATGATATTATAGTGCTAGTTTGTTTACTGTCTGATAGAGTTTACACATGACTCTTTACCAATAAAATAGCAACAACAAATATTTGCAATTGAAATGGATAGAACAAGACTATGGTATCATAATGTCAAATTATGACTGTTAGAACATTATTTTTAGTTCACCTCATGATAAAAGAAAATAGCCATGAACACTCATATATGTACAATCATGTGATTTAAAACCTGTTTGTACTTAACTCTTTATTTGTATTGCTGGGCACAAGTATCTTGCTTGGATGTCATATTTTGTGTTTTTGTCATTAATGAAGTCATCTTTACCAATGAAAAATCAGGTCTTTGTGTTGTCTGGGCTCTTAACTTGTGTTCTTTGTGTCCAAGTAAAGTTAGACATGTTTAGACTTTCGAACAACTTAGATGCGTATTAATATTTGATCTGCATAGTATTATTAATTTATCAAAATCTCACACACACTTATTTGTATGAGGATGTAATATTATATCTATTATACTATTTATGTATGATATTATTTGCTATTGAAACTATATAATTACTATAATAGCATTAAATTTATAATTGTGTTAATATTACTGTAGACACAAATTTTGTGCCTTTTTTTTGAATAAATATACAGATATAGATCTGTATACACATGTTATTTGTGTCCCTATTTTCTTTCTTTCCAATGTAATAGAACTTGTATCTATATCCCATCTTTTCCCCTGATAAAGTCACATTTGGCCTGCCTTTTTTGTAATGGGCCTTTGAAACTCTGTTCTTATTAGACCTCTTAAGTGAGCTCTTTTGGGACTTATAAAAGGCCCCTTTAAAAGATCAACCATCCCTTTCTTTTTCTCAGCTTGTCATCTCCTTATAAAAGGCCCCTTTAAAAGAAATGTTTAGGATTTCATCCTACTGATTGTTGCCGAGAATGGTGGAGGCGGCGATTGAAGTGGTGAATGGTGTCTTGTGAGTGGTGATTGGGTGATGCCAATAACAAGGAGGTGGTGAATGGTGATGCCTTGATTCTCGGAAAGGAAGGGAGGGAGGGAGGGAGGGGGGAGGAGGTATTTTAACTATAATATAAGTAACATAACATATCAAGCCGAGCCAGGCGACTCGGGTTTGGCTAAAAAATATTTGAGCTTTTAGCGTTGGAGATCGGCACAGCTTGCGAGCCATGCTAGAGAAATAAAAAATTCTTTTAAATCTAGCCGAGTGGAGTCAATCTTTTGAGATGGCTCAGCTCGTTGAATGCCCTAATAGTTATGTACTTCATATGGTAAGTGTGTTACGCTCTTACTTTGTGGAAGAGCTCTAACTTAGCTATGATTTCGAACATTGAGGATTTTTTACATCTTATTATCAAGATTTTACTTCTGAAGTTCAGTACATCTAAATTGACAGCATTTGCTTTATCATGCACATGTGACTTACCAGATATTATGTGTAGGATATATTCTGCAGGTTATGCCTGCTTATTAACTAAATGCAGTCATTTTAATACTTCCGTTAGTTGTAAAATATATTTATCAGATTTTGGCTAGTCTTTGTCCTCGTAATTCTTCTAGTGCAATCTCTTGATATATTCTTCAACTTTGGGATTGACCAGCCTAATCCAGGATTACCTTTGACTCACCATAGACGGGTGGCCTGCCAATTCAGGGATCAGTCACTCTTTCAAATTTTCCAGATATCTCTAACATCATTGCACCAACTCAAAAATGATGGTAATCTTATAGGCTTTGTTTTGAATAAAATAGTGTTGGCTTGTTGAGATCATGGTTCAAAATCTTGTCCGAAACAGCTACATACTGGAAGATATGTATCGGTTTCGGAGGTCACCGGTACGATACTTTGAAGTGTCGTACCGGTGCATATACATATATATTGATATGTATCGGATGATCCATACCAAAGTATCGTCCAGAACCAGTATTGTAAATATGCAGTGGTAAGCAGGTTGAGGGAACTGGCACTTTCTCTTTCACTCAAATGTTTATCTTTTGATTTTGTTGGGACATCCTTAGATGAAAGTTCGGAAGAGTTTGGTACTGTGCAGGTGCCCATTTACTTTCTATCGATAGATATACAAATATAGCATTATTTTATAGTGAATATGTTTTCATAATGAACAAATTTTATTCGGTCCGAAGTTGGATTTTCATGAAAATAATGCTGTATTGAACTGTGGACTCTTGTGCTTTCTGGTCTTCTCACAGATTCCATCTTCTTGGAGACCAGTCTTGGAGGATCCCGAGATCTCCAAGACTCGGGATCAAAACCGACTTTGTGACCTGGTTGTGATTTAGTGGACTAATCCTCCTAATTTATACAACTTTTTTGTGAACTATGTGGGATGTAGCAGCTACACACCATATAAATTGACCAAGGACTTATTGGTTCCTAATTATGAAGTTTGCCATAGTCTCCTACATCTGTGGACTGATTTAGTGAGTCAATTATCTAGTTTATTCAATTTTTCTGTTGATTTTACTGAGAGAGTATCCAGCTACAAATCATGTATATAGGCTTGGTTACATAGTTGCCAAATAAAGCCTCATCACAGAGAATTGATTTAGTAAGCTAATAAGCCGGTTCTTTTAATTCTTCTGTGATCATAAAGAACTACGAACCACATCTGTTTACCTTATGCAGCTCATGCTTATAAAGTTTTCCATAATCCACAAACAACTCTGAACTGTTAATTAATTTTGTGAGCTTATGCTAATTCTGTTCAAATTTACTTGGAATATAGCAAACTATAAACTAGGTGACAATTATCTAGTTAACATTGCGTCTCTCATTTCCTTTCACAGGAGAGGAATGAAAGGCTGTTCTACAAGCTTCTTGTTGATAATGTTGAGGAGTTGCTTCCAGTTGTATACACGCCAACTGTTGGTGAGGCTTGCCAAAAATATGGGAGCATTATCCGTCGTCCGCAGGGTCTTTTCATTAGTTTGAAGGGGAAGTATGCTCATTCAACCATCTTCTTTCTGTCCTATACACAAGCAAGATCTTGGGCCACTTATACTCATATATAGAATTATAGCCTTATAAATATTTGGAATTTGTAGGGGTAAGATTCTGGAGGTATTGAAGAACTAGCCTGAAAGGAATATTCAAGTCATTGTCGTCACTGATGGTGAGCGTATTTTGGGGCTTGGAGATCTCGGGATCCTAATACCAGCGGGTACCTAATACCAGCTCATTTTCGTAACATTTTTTTGGTTATCCATACAAGGGCAGTTTAATTTTTCATCCTTCATAACCCTATGAAGTAATCTTTTATCTTTTCCTTGGCATAGCTCTCTGTTATGTGAGAGCGTTATTGTCGTGCAGTCATCAAATAGCTTTATAAAATAAACTACTGTTTAAACAGATTGCAGAGCATGTGGCATAGGTCCCTTTTTTTGTAGTGAGAAGTCATCAATATCTCAATTTAATTACTTAATATCATAAATATTTAATTACGTTCTCCTTTTGATTTCAGGCAAAACTTTTCGATTTGAAGCCCACCTTAAACGGATCACTAGGGGACGAGGATATTTGGCAGGAGAGGCGAAGCATATATATATTTTTTTAATTATGAAACTAGGTCATGGGGTCCTTAGATTGTTAACTCTTTTGTTTTTTTGGAATAAAAGGATTGAGCATGTAAAGTTTAAAATATTTGATTGATTTGAAAGGTTGGATCATAGGTTGAAATGCAATATTTTGTTTGAATAAAAGAATTTGACATCTATTTTATTTATGAATGTGCTTGAATATGAGATTAATAGCTTTTTTTCTTTATATAATTTTTTTTAAAGCATTAAAAATTACATTAAAAAAAAGTATTACAAAAAGCATAAAAAATATTGCATTAAAAAAAAGCATAAAATAAATATTATTTTAAAAAAAATTTGCATAAAAAATTGTCGACGTAATTTTTTTTTTAAAAAAATTTTGCATAAAAACGCGCCTAGTTGTAAAAAAAGGAGTGGTTTTATTTTACCACTATACAAGACAGTGGTTTATGAACTTCATAAACCACTGTCTTGTATAGTGGTAAAAAAAAACCACTCCTTTTTTTACAATTGTTTAGGGCAGTGGTTTTTTGAAAAAAAACCACTGTCAAAGACAGTAGTTTTTTGAAAAAATCACTGTTTAAGGCAGTGGTTTTTTGGGCTTTTTCACGTAGTGGTATAAATAAGAGGTCTAAATTGATTGATGGCTATTTTTTTTAATGGCAAATGGTAAAATGTCAGACATGACTCCTATCATCACTTGGCTGCAGATAGGGTCATTATGCCGACTTTTAAGCGACATGGCATAGATCTATGATCAATCCAAATAGTTCATCAAGCAGTCCATCATTAACATATTTCTCAGCCAAAGAATCACGTTAATTAAATAGTTGACAATATTAGAGTACATAGATTAGATGATTTAAATTATCAAGTGCCTGTAATATTTAAGCCAACTCAAGTTTAATATATGAGATACCGCTTTGGTGGCTTGGATTACACAAAATTCTGTGCCACAGCCCAGAAATGGAACTATTATGGCTCTATCTGTAATGGAGTGGTGATGTCCATTAATCCTAAATTCCTAATACGACTACATGTAATGTAACTTAATAGAGACAAAGGTCACCTAATCATGCGGTGGAGACAATGAGTTAAAATATTAATCCTTTAAATCCGATTGAGTTAAACCCGAAACGCCTAACATACGCATTAGAGTATTTCGTGAAGGGTTGAAGGTATTTCTTTAAAGGATTAAGAAGGACCTTTTAACCACCAAATCCTATAAAAAAGCCCATAGGGATTTTCAAGGCCATGGATTTGTGGAAGTCAGCTTTTGGCATGATTTAATGGGGTAAAATGCACTTCATAAGGCTGATTATCTGATGATGGCAGTCAGGAGAGAATCTCTTTTATAAAATTTTGAAGACAAATTGTTAATTTCTCACATGATTTTTTCATTATCATCCACATCCAAGGTATCCCAAGTAGGAAGACCTAATTTATTATTATTCAAAAGGATTTAAGCACCGGCTAACAGGTGATAGGGATGCCACCAATAAGGACCTAGGTTTTTAAGTCGTATCAAGTGTACCGACGGAAGAAGTGAAGGAGAGTTATGGAGCCACCAGAGAAAATCCTTAAAGAGCAGTCCAAGAGAAGAGCCTCTGCCCAAGTTTGCTCGAGTGAGCCTCATTCTCGCTTGAGTGAGAATGCTTCAAAAACGTGGGCAGATTTTCGGCCAAAACTTGTTCGAGCGAGAATGTGCGTAAAATGAAGGCTAAAACTTTTGGCTAAAATTTGCTCGAGCGAATCTTTGTTGTCACTTGAGCGACCCCTGGTTGTCGCTGGAGCAACCCTTTAAGACTCTCAGTCGAGCAAGAACCAAACTTGCTCGAGCGAGTCTGGTGACATATTTGCCCGATTTGGGCCTGTTTATTATTTTGTTTTCATTTGTTTTTGAGAGCTTTTAGGTTACCTTTTAGGGTTACTTTGTTTTTTTCTATTTTAGGGTTAGAACATTTGGATACTTGAGATAAAAGGTTAATTGTAAGTCATTTTTGGGTGGTGGTTGAAAATTAATGAAAGTGCATTGTATTTGAGCATGAGATGAGCTTTGAAGAGTGAGTCTTCTTCCCCGTGTGGGTTTAGTGTGAGGCCAAGGGTGAGATGCCTATGTTATCTTTATCTTCTCTTTTATTTCTTCCTATTTGATCTTTCTATTTTTCCCATTAATCTGTTATAACCAATTTTTTCCTTTTTGTTGATTGTCCTAATTCCCAAGCCCTAGATCTAGAGCAACCTTAATGTCCATCCTTGTGGATTGAATCTGTGACGACCCGACTTTTCTAATCCCTCAGGTATAGGAAAGGCCGGTTCGCCAACCTATCGAATAAACGATAAGCCGGACAAACAGGGCACATATCAGAGTAAAGCGTAATAACAATCCATAGCTAAAATAAATGCGGAAGCAATTAAAAGTAAAGAACCACCGATGATGGCCGACCATCATCGAAACATGGCTCATAACAGAAATCAACGTCAAGTATAAAACTATGATATCCAACTAAAATGGGCCCACAAATTCAAGTCTAACTCTCACCACAAATAAGAAAATCAGTAAGTTCTATCGAAAACTCCTCAGAGGAACCTCAAGCTCTTCCTCGTGCACGTAGTCGATCACTCACAATGAATAGCCACGCCAAGATTGAACTCATGACGTGTAGTCGGAGTGAGCTAACCAACAAAGCTCAGTAGAAGAAAAACATCTACGGCATTTTACTTTAACTAACATGGTTTCAAAACAAATATCAAAATATAGCTTGTCAAACATATAAGCAGATAATAAACTGAATTTAGGTGCGGAAATCATATGTAAGATTTATTTCTAAATGTGTGAGAATAGTTTCAAGAACAGATGTAGTGTTTCAGTGTCTTAGTTTCTCTAACTTCTATATGCAAAGTTCAGTAATCCATGACTTAATCCTCAACTTAAAATACCTCCCGAGTAAACTATATCTCGAGAGCAGGAATATAGTCGATGGGAACCCCTACCTACCATCGTCGTTCATGAACCCTTTTTCAGGATGCAACAAGCCCTTACGTAATGAGGGAAACTTGTGCCAGGAAATTGTTCAGGAATTTTTGAGGGGTCGTTTAGGTCAATCATAAAACAAATGCAGATACTAATATAAATTATATGCAAGTCTCTTATACATAGTTCAGGTTCTTGATTTCAGATTTTCAGAGCTTAAGCAGATTCAGGTTTCAGGATTCAGGTAGATTTAGATTTTCAGTCATTCATATCAATTTCAGTTTACAGATGTGATTTCAATGGCATATGCAAGTTTAAAGATTTTAATTCAAAATATCCATGCGAATTAAAATAAAATACTGTAAAGATGAGATTCTCCTACCAAAACTCGGAGTAATGCGAAGTCAAGCAAAGTTTTATTGATGGCCTCTCGCCCTCAATCTACATCACAATATACGTTCATGCATTAAAATTAACTCTAATTACTAATAATATAGACCTATTTAAGTGTTTCCTCAAAAACAAGTCAAAACAGGTAAGTTGTGCTAATCCTAGAATTTGACGTAACATTCTCATATAGTTTTGACCATCAAGACCATTTAACCATGAGTTGGTCAAAACATAAAAGTTGTAGATCTTTCTATTAGCTTTCCAACGCAAAAAGAATCGTATCAATCGGAGTTCAGAAAACAAAGTTATGACTAACATACCAAGGCAATGTCGAAGTTGGACAATACCTCGCTCGAGCGATGATAATAGCTCGCTCGAGCGATTTGATGTAACATTCTCATATATTTTTGACCATCAAGACGATTGATCCATGAGTTGGTCAAAACATGAAAGTTGTAGATTTTTCTATTAGCTTTCCAACGCAAAAAGAATCATCGCAATCGGAATTCGGGATAAACAGTTATGACTAAATTACTAAGGCAATGTCAGAGTTCGGTGATACCTCGCTCGAGCGATGATAATAGCTCGCTCGAGCGAGCTACAGCGACGCGATTTCGCTGGTTTTCACCCGAATCGAAATCCATACATCCCAAAGTAAAACCCATGGCTAATCTAATGATTTAATCAAAAAGTTTAATTAAAACGTACCTTTAATCTAAGGATTCCTAGATTAGAAATGAGTCACGCGAATGGAGCTTCGGAACGAAACCGATGGGTTTCCTCAACGATTCGCGCCGGGATCGATCCCACGAGTTCACAGAGACAACTCCAACACGCCCCCAATGATCTCAACCTCTCCCAATAGCCAACTACGAATCCATGGTTGATTCAAGTTCTTTCTAAGGTTTAAGTGTTTTCAACAAAGAGGGTTCTAGAGAAGGAGGTTTTCTAAACCGATCTCCTACGATGTTTGAAGAAGAGAGAAGACGGAGTTTCACACGGTTGGGTAACTATCCTCTCTTAACAAAACCTAATATAATACGGGAATGCAATTCCTTCTTATAATAGGATTGCTCACAAAGTAAAACACACACACACATCTTATGTATTATACACTTCTAATTTTAAAACTCAAGTCCAGTGTTGAGCGGCTACACCGAGGTCGGTGCACAACTTTTGCACGAGGGTCCAAATGGGCTCTAAATTAAAATTTGTCCGCACAATCACATCTAGATAAAAATCCAAAACAAATGGTGACGTCGGTTGTCGAGCCGAATACACACACAGGGTCAGTCTAATTCGGGTTCAAAATACGGGTCTTTACAGAATCTAACTCTAGCCCGTCGATCCACAACTATTGTTGGACTCGAGCTTGCTCTATTCACACCATTAATCACTTTGATTCAAAAGCCCTAGTAAGGAGCTATCGATTCTACCGCGAATCACGATTTAACGCCCCAACCTAGAAGGAGCTTGAGTTTTATCTCTAGGATCGCCTCTCCCATATTACCTAAAGATCTCGCGCGTCGAATTGGACCCTATGTGAGTCGAGCATGGTCACGTAAGTGAAATCCCCCGAAATCCTAAGGTATCGCTTTAATTTGTGATTATTTAGCTTAATTTCGGTAAATTAGCATATCATGGGCATTCACAGATTTTAGGGTCGTTGTCCTGCGTCAATTTTGGTATCAAAGCCTAAGTTTTAGGTTAGGGTATTTGTGTGCTCATTTGAATGTTCATTTGTGTAATATCCCAAAAATTTGAGCGTCAAACAGTGATCTCGAGATTCGTGCCTGACTGGTCGTAGGTTTGACCAAGTGATGGTCAAACAGTGGACTCATGAAGTTATGTACTAATGTGAGATTAGTGTGACCTAAGTGTAGAGTATAGTGTTAGATTAGAGCCACATACGCCTATCTCTGGTGTATGCGGTTAACACCGAAATAGGAAAGAGGGTATAAGGGTTTAATAACCCTAGAATTCTTTTGTTTGGTTGTTGAAGAAAGAGTTAAGAAGAGAGATAGAGAGAGAAGGAAATTAATACCAAGGAGTTATTGTGGTTGGATTGGAAGGAAGATTGAGCATTTATTGCCGGATGCAACGCGATTGGGATCGTTGAAGCGAAAAGCTGGAACCGTAGCCGTCAAACCCAACAAATCAATCCTTTAAGGGTTTTATTGAAGTAAGTTTTATTAGATTTCAATACATAAAGATTAGATGAGTTTAATTCAGTCAAGCATAGTTAGAATGATAGATTAAAGACCTAGAAAAAAAAGAAAAATTGATAAGAAAAGATTTGGAAGAACAACTCGAAAGGGGGCTGAATCTGGCTAAATCGATTAATCGATTTTGAGAATCGATTAATTGATTTTGGTCTAGAAGTTGAAAAGTTAAGGATGTCCGATTTCGATTAATCGATCTGAAAATTGATTAATCGATTTTGAAGGTCGATTAATCGATTTGAAAATCGAGTAATCGACTGGGTACCTCCAGTGGCTAGAGAGAAAGGACTTGGGGAAATCGACTACTCGATTTGGGAAATCGATTAATCGATTTTGGATTTCGATTAATCGATTTGGGATCGACTAATCGATTTCAGATTTTCGACTACTCGATTTGAGAATCGACTTTACCATTTTGGGGATTTCGATTAATCGATTTGGGATCGATTAATCGATTTTGGATTTCGATTAATCGATTTTGGGAATCAATTAATCGATTTAGGGTTCATTTAATCGATTTTGGGAACCGATTAATCGATTTTGGCAGTTTCATTTGACTTTCTAATTTAACCTTGAGGTTCATGGAGGGTCTAGGACCTTCTCTATTATATCTTTAGTGATGTGTTGCATGTGTTATGATGTACCATAGGTGGTACGTATGAAAGCAAGTATAAGGAGCCGTGTGGGACCTTGATGCTTGGACCTTCAAAAACTTGAGGTAGGGAATACCTTAAACATGTACTTTAATTGCAAGAGGATGTATGTAGTGATATAGAACTCAAACTGAAAATATTTTAACTGTATAAATCTTTGTAAAAAAGGTGCGTGTGTGATACCAAGAAAGTGATAAAGGCATCCATGTGATGCGAGTAACTGAGACCAAGTAACCAAATGAGAATGAGACATCCCCAGGGGATGAGAATGTAACAAAAGGAATCAGTGTGATGCGAGTAATTTAGACATCCCAGGGATGTAAGTAAGATTGAATAACTACTGTTAAGGCCAAACTGATATTAGATAGCACATTTACACGGTGAACAACTATATGTAAAGCACATGTTATTTTTATTATTTGAGGTTTGTTAGGATACCCCACCAACATAGCGGGATACCCACGACTGACTTGGTAGGATATCTGTGACCGGAATGACCGCCAATCCTTACACCAGTGCGGAGGTCTATCCATACACAGCAAGCACATCTCAGGGATGTTGAGATGAGATTTAACCTTGCCGCCTATTGAGAAAGGGGCTTGGGTCGTATTCCCAGGGAATACATATAACTACTGTCTATTTAGACGACGATGGAGGGTATCCCATTAGGGCTCGATGCTATATTGCTCGGGGATTACTTAAGTTGAAGATTTAAGTTTTGATTTAGGCCTATTCAGTGTCATTCATGATAAATTAATAGTAAAGTGAAACATGCAAACTACCAGTAAATTTAAATGCACATTGCCATCTTTTAAACTATTTTTCCAGCAAGTGCATAGATACATCATGCTTATAATATCATGAAATATATGTAAGATTTTGACTTATATGTTCATTGTGTTGTTCCTTATTGAGCTAGGATGTAGCTCACCCTTTAGACTATACGTCGTAGGTTCATTATTAGCAGCGACCGGGGCTTTGGGAGACGTAGATCAGGGTGATTTGGATTACGTGACTGGGGACGAGTTGGAGCCTCCTCCCGAGGACTTCTTCTAGGAGACTCTGCTGTGTACTTTGATAGAGAGTCAGTTTTAAGAGCAGATTGTACGGCTTGGTATGTCAAGCCTTTATTTTGATAAATCATGTAATTAGATAGATATAATTCTTTTGGGCGAACCATCTGGGGTAATCTGTTTATCATCGATGGTTCGGATCGGTTCTCTGTTCATGCAGTGGCATGAAAGTAGAACTGTCTTTTGTATGTGCTAGATGGGCATATTGATTATTTTACTTTATGCAGTTAATTGCTTTACCTTTTTAGTATTACTTGTTATACCAATGTTCCATACATAGCCTTGGGAAACGGTCTGGAGGATCGTGCTGATGGCATGGGTTTTGGGGTGCCGAAATCCGGGCTGTCACAATTTGTGTGTTCATTTGTGCGCACATCGCGTGTTTGATAAAATTACTCATTCATTTATGTTTCATAGTTGTGTGTCAGTGTAAAGCCCATATTAGCGAGTCGTGGTCACCGTGGACATGAATGTACTTGTCGATGCACTTAAGGGCATCCAAGCCCTGATGATTACCATGAATGAAAAGATGAATGCTATGGAGGAAGCCCATAGGGCTATGGCTGCGTCTAATGGTTTGCTTCTCGACCGCTTGGAACGGTTGGAAGAAGATGAGGAGCAACACAACAGACGCGAGGAGCATAACGGTCCTCGTTTTGAGCATGGCGGTCGACCCAAGGGCTAGAATCAAAATCAAGGGAAAGTAGTTCATCGTGAAGATGACTACAATCAGGATGAGAAAGTCCTCAAAAATGCCCGAGTTGAGTTTCCTTTCTTCAATAGAAGAATAGAACCCTAAAGTCTTCCTCAATTGGGTTTCCAATAGGGATCACCATATCGAATGGTTTGGCATGGACAATAAGCGGTGTGTTAGACTCGCTAAAATGAAGCTCATTGGCCAAGCTCGACTTTTTTGGGTCAACGTCAAGCCTATACGAGCGAACCCATTACCCATTGGGAGGACACGAGGGAGCGACTCATAGAAAAGTATATTCCTTTATCATACTACCATCGCCTACTTGATCAATGGTAAAATTTACTCAAGGTAGTATGCTCGTGACCGAGTACATTGACAAGTTTGAGGAGTTCATGATTAGAGCCAATGTATCATAAGATCCTCAAGGCACTCTTTCTCGATTCTGCATTGGGTTGCAAATGGAGCTGTAAAAAGAGTTGATCTCCCACCACGTTAGCAACCTCGAGGAGTGTTACGATATTGTGCAAGACCTTGAACGGTATTTGAAAATGATGGTAGTGAGACGATTTAAGCCGCATGTCGGTGGCCATCGAGCCGGAGAAGGGAGGTTTAGTGCCGGGAACTCACCTCCCAAACCCACTCAATCCACTCCTACAGCTGTAAGGTTCGACAAAGGAAAAGATGTGATGGGTGAATCCTGAAGGGGTGGTTCTCAAACCAAGTGTTATTAGTGTCATGGGTTTGGCCATTTTACTACCCAATGCCCTACGAGAGATCCCCAAAGAACTCTCTTGGTTGAAGAAGAAGTCAATGATGAGGAAGGTGTTGAAGAGGAAGTGAATGAACCGGAAGTCACACTTAGTGATGAGTAGGGTGACGATAGTAATCGTGCACTAGCTTGCATCCAAGATTGCTTGGTCGTGAGATGTGCCCTTGCACAACCTCAACGTGATGAGAAAGACGATTGGTGTAGGGACAATATTTTCTAAACTTATGTCAAGTGTGGTGAGAAGAGTTGTAAGGTCATCGTGGATAACAGAGTTGCACAAACGTCATGTCGACCCACACCCATTACCCGCTTAGGGCTTATGCCTGAGCCCGACCCAAGACTATATAAAGTCGCATGGGTCGACTCCTCTTCTATTCCCGTGATGCAAAGGTGTCGCGTACGGATACAATTAGCCTCATATTCGGATACCTTGTGGTGCAATATGGTGCCAATGGATGTGGTCCACATCATCTTGGGGAGGCCTTGGCTCTATGACATGGACGTGACCCTCCGGGTGGTCTAATGTATGCATGTTCATTCATGAGAGCAGGAAGATTAAATTAAACCCCATACCTCCCAAGACACCATCAAACAAGAAGGTTGATAAGAAGGGTAGTCCATCTAAGACCATTAATATTGTGAGCCCTTCAGAATTTGAGAAGGCTTCTTTGGATGAGAGCGTGGTGTATGTTGTCATCACAGTTGAGCGTACTCTCGAGTTTATGGGCAAACACCCTAAGGATGTTGAACCAATCATGAAAGAATTTGTGGATGTCTTCTCGGAAGACTTGTCCGATGAACTCCCTCCAATGCGTGACATCCATCACGCCATAGACTTAGTTCCCGGATCTACCTTACCAAACCTACCTTATTATAGGTTGAATCTGGTTGAACATACCGAATTAGCGCAGCAAGTCGATGAGCTCCTTCAGAAGGGGTTCGTCCAAGAGAGCTTGAGCCCTTGTGCTGTACCGGCACTACTCACACCCAAGAAGGATGTCACTTGGTGAATGCGTATGGATAGTCAGATCATCAATAAGATTACAGTCAAGTATAGGTTTCCTATACCAAGGCTCAACGACATGTTGGATATGATGGTTGGTGCCACTATCTTCTCCAAGAAAGACCTTAAGAGTGGCTACCATCAAGTCTGCATCCGTCTAGGTGATGAATGAAAAATCACCTTCAAGACCAAAGTTGGTCTTTATGAGTAGATGGTCATGCCTTTTAGGTTATTTAATGCCCCGAGCACCTTCATGAGGCTCATTACCTAAGTGTTGCGACCATTTATCGGGAAATTCCTTATGGTGTATTTTGATGACATCCTGATCTATAGCCGCGGCAATGAGCAATGCTTGACCCACCTTCGACTGGTTTGTAGAACCTTAAGTGGAGAAAAGTAATATGCAAACTTCAAGAAGTGCACATTCATACAATGATCTGTTGTCTCCTTGGGGTTTATTGTCTCGGCCGATGGAATGACCATGGATCCAAACCAAAGAACATCCATGATGTCCACAATTTCCATGGATTGACTACATTTTATCGTTACTTCATCCGAAACTTTAGCACCATTATAGCTCCCATCACCAATTGCATGAAGAAAGGGGAGTTTCAATAGAGCAAAGTCGCGATAAAGGCCTTTGTTGAGATAAAGGAGAAAATGACTAGTGCACCCGTCATGCACCTATCAGACTTTCTAAAGTCTTTGAGATCTCATGCGATGCTTCGGGTGTGGGTATAGGAGTGCTCAGCCAAGAAGGCCACCCGATAGCCTACTTCAGCAAAAAACTCAATGAGACAAAGTAAAAATACTCCACCTATGACAAAGAATTCTATGCAGTCGTCTGATCTCTGTAGTATTGGAAACACTACCTATGATTACATGAATTTTTCTTGTTCTCTGACCACGAGGCCTTATGCTTCCTTCTCAAAAGAAGCTAAACCCGAGGCACGTGACATGGGTCGAATACCTCCAAGGATTTGCATTTGTGTTGAAACACAAGGTCAGCGTTGAAAACAAAGCCATGGATGCGCTTAGTTGTCGGGTGACGACTTTACAATCTATGTGCACTGAGGTCTTGGGTTTGATCAGTTGAAGGAGGATTATCTCGAGTACCCTAATTTCGAGAATGATTACAACACCCTCCTTAGCGATCCGACGAACACTAACCCCACCTATACTTTGCAGGATGGATATTTGTTCATGAGCAATCGCCTATGTATCCCTCATACTTCATTGTGTGACTTCCTCATTTGAGAGTTGCATACCAGAGGGATTTTCTGTCATTTCGGGCGCAACTAGACCATTGTGCTCGTCGAAGATAAGTTATTTTAGTTTGGTCATATGCTAAATGTCGCTTGGATTGTGCGACAATATCGTACTTGCCAAGTTTCCAAACAAAGAAAGCAAAACACCGGTCTATACACTCCTTTGTCGGTACCACACACACCTTGGCAAGACGTCTCGATGGGCTTAGTGCTGGGTCTTCCCAAGACTCTTTGAAAGTATGACTCCATTTTTGTTGTCGTGGATCGTATTTTTAAGATGGCCCACTTCATACCGTGCAACAAGACCTCTGACGCAACCCATATCGCAAAGTTGTTTTTCAGAGAGGTGGTATACCTCCACAGGTTATCCATGACCATTGTGTCAGATAGGGATGTGAAATTCACCAGTTACTTTTGGAAAATCCTATGGCACATGATAGGTATGATACTCCAATTCTCATCAGCATATCCCCTCAAACTGATGGCCAAACGGAAGCTACCAATAGGAGCTTAGGCAATCTCCTGTGTTGTCTTGTCGGTGACCACATTGGGACCTAGGATTCCATTCTACCACTAACCAAGTTTGCATATAATAATTTCGTCAATAGGTCCACAAGTAAGAGTCCATTCGAAGTGGTGCATGGTCACAAGCCAAGGTCACCTCTAGATTTGATTCCCATGTCCGCATCTCACTGTACATTCGAGTCCGTAGATACATTTGCATAACATATTTATAGTTTGCATGCCAAAATTAGACATAAAATTAATTTGAGCAATGATAATTATAAATTATCAACGGATTCCCACAAGTATTTCAAGGAATTTCAAATCGGTGAGCATGTGATGATTTAGGTTAGGCTTGAACGATTCCCATCGAGAATCACTACAAAGCTCCAAGCCTGCGACATCTGACCTTTCAAGATTATGGCAAGGAGTGGTCTGAATGCATATACTCTTGAGCTTCCTCAAGATATGAGGGTTAGTTCAACGTTCAACGTGGAAGACCTAGTTCCTTATCTAGGCTCAACCCCACCCCCTTACAACCCTTTCCAAATGTCCTCTACTCAAGAATCGACCTAAACCCCCCCCGCAACCTATGTCGCCCCCTCCTCCAAGCGAGCCGAGAAGAGATGCGATCGAGAAGATCTTGGATGATGTTGTGGTCTCCACTCATGACGGTGGGTTTTAAAAATATTTAGTAAAGTAGGTTCAAAAGCCAAAATATGACAATACATGGATCAACAAAGACGATGTCCGCCGCCTTGACTCCGACATGCTCGACCGGTTTCATGACCATTCTTTATCAGTGATGAAGCCCTTTCGGTTTGAGGGAATTGATGGGGATGCTAGCAACAAGGACCTAGGTTTCAGGCTGTCCCAAGTGTACCAGAGCAAGAAGAAGTGAAGGAGGACCCATGGAGCCATCGGAGAAAAGTCTTAAGGAGCAGCCTAAGAGAAGAGCCTTTGCCCAGGTTTGCTTGAGCGAGCCTCATTCCCCCTTGAGCGGGAATGCTTTAGAGACGTCGGCAGATTTTTAGCCAAAATTCGCTCCTGCGAATCTTGATTGTCGCTCGAGCAACCCCTAGTTGTCACTCGAGCGACCCCTAGTTGTCACTCGAGCAGCCCCTTTAAGATTCCCATCCAAGCGAGTCTTGTGACGTATTTGCCCAATTTGGATATGTTTATTCTTTTGTTTCCTTTTATTTTGAGAGCTTTTAGGTTACCTTTTAGGGTAACTTTGTACTTTTCTATTTTAGGGTTAGAAATTTGGATACTTAAGATAAAAGGTTAATTGTAAGCCATTTTTGGGTGGTGGTTGAAAATTAATGAAAGTGCATTGCATTTGAGCTAGAGATGAGCTTTGAAGAGTGAGTCTTGTTATCTTGATCTTCTCCTTTACTTTTTGTTCCTATTTGATCTTTCTATTTTCCCCATTAATTTGTTACAACCAAGTTTCCTCCTTTTGTTGATTGTCCTAATTCCCAAACCCTAGATCTAGAGCAACCTTGATGTCCATCCTTGTGTATCGAATCGAACCCTAGCTCGTCGATCCACAACCGCTGTTGTGCTCGAGCTTGCTCAATTCATGCCATTAACTGCTTCGATTCAAAAGCCCTAGTGAGGAGCTACCAATTCCACCGCAGACCACAATCGAATGCCCCAACCTAGAATGAGCTAGAGTTCTATCTCTAGGATCGCCTCTTTCTCATTCCCTAAAGATCTTGCGCGTCGGATTGGACCATACGTGAGCCGAGCATAGTCACTTAAGCAAAATCCCGTGAAACCCTAAGGTATCACTTTAATTTATGATTAATTTGATCAATTAATTAGTTTAATTTCATCAAATTAGCATATCATGGGCATTCATGGATTTTATGGTCGTTGTCCCACGTCAGCAGGTGTCTCAAATTAGTAACTTGGAGAGGTTCGAAAGTAGACTCTGGCCCTTTCATTTTATATTAATGCATATTGTAAGATTATAAGCTTATGAAGAGTCTTTTATCTCATTAATACCATCAAAATCAAAACTTTTTATTTTGTCAGAGACCTCAACAAAAGTCATTCCTTCATTTTTAGTATAAGACTGACTGCCATCATCAGTTTTATGTAGGGAAAATTTCAAAAAGACCACTGAACTTTTACCCCGATATCACTAACACACCTAAACTATTTCTCTTATCAAATGAGCACCCGAAGATGTCATAAGTTCATCAACTAAACCCCTATGGTCAACTCTCGTTAATAGAGAACGAAAAATGCTGAGTTGGCATTCAAATTGGCACCCAAAAATATCATAAGTTCATCAACTAGATCCCTGTCGTCAACTTCCATCAGTGTTTTCCGTTCTCATAACGGGAGTTGACGGCAGGGGTCTAGTTGAAGAACATATGATTTCTTTTGGTGCTCATTTGACAAGAGCAATAATTTAGGTGTGTTAGCAATATCGGGTGAACGTTCAGGTTTTTGTTCGAAATTTTCCCTTAAAAGAATGCAATAGGGCTTTAAAGGCTATTATAACTTAGAAGCTGACTTTTACGAATGTCAATAAAGACTATTTATTGAAGTTGACGATGGTCACCATTCTCCATTAGAGGACCTAACCGGCTCAATTCCGCTCTCCATGGGAGGACGCTCAAGTGTCCTCCAAGATGTAGTGGAGATTCTTGTGGCATCCAAAACACTGTTGGGGTGCAATGTGGAGCATAGGGGGACGACTTAGAGCAATTTTCCGAAAAAAAAAATCAAATAATTTCTTTTTAAGGCCTCTATCAAATTTTGACAAATTTTAATGGTTTAAATTTCAAGGATAAAAAAGTATATGATGGAGATGAGTTTCCAAATATTTTTTTTAATTATGATCTACGCAATACACCCGTGTTCTATGCAGGATCAACTTGGTGTCATGCTTCCAATTAGAGGTTTTCCCTAACCTTGGAGGATGAACTCCTTTTCCATATATATATATATATATATATATATATATATATATATATATATATATATATATATATATAAAGGCAGAGGGGAAAATGTGCCCGAGTGTAGAGATATCTCTGCGCCTTTTTTGTAAAGTGATGGGTGGCATGGGACTCACTTTATTAACTAGGGTAAACTTTTAAAATACTATAAAGGTTATATTACCTTTCAACCGTCATTCTTGACTTTGTTAGAAGTCTTTTTTTTTCTCTTCTCTCCCTTTTTCCAAGAAAGTATCAGACTTACTTTTTCAGGTATATTTTACTTAGAATATGTGAGCGCCCGGTAGCGAAGCGTCGACACCTTAGTAAAGGGGCGCCGGCACCCCGATAGGCGCCTCGTTTTAGAGGCACTGATGCTTCATTTTAGAGGCACTGGAACTTCACGAAAAAAAAAAATCGAGGTGTCGGTGCATCTTTTTAGGGGTGAAGGCACCTCTATATTGAGTTGTAGACGCTTCGATAAAAAAAAAATTAAGTGAAGCGCTGACACATCGATTTAGAGGTGCCGTTGACACTCCTATTTCTTTTAGCGAAGCGTCGACACCTCAATATAGAGGCACCGGCGCCCCTAAAACGAGGCGCCGGGGTGCCAGCGCCTCGCTATCAGGGAGTTGGCACCTCTCTACTGAGGTGTCGGTGCTTCGCTACCAAAGTGTTAGCGCTTTGCTATCGAGTGCCCATATTTTCTGAGTAACATATAGCTGAAAAAAAAGTCTGACACTTTCTTGGAAAAAGGGAGAGAAGAGAGAGAAAAGAAAGAGACTTTTACAAAGTCAAGAATGACGGGTGGAAGGGTATATAACTTTTAACATATTTTAAAAGTTTAACCCTAGTTAGTAGAGTGGGCCTCATGCCACCCATGACTTAACAAAATGGTGCTATGTGTCACGCCCATATTAATAGGCGCAGAGATATCTCTACGATTGGTCGCATATCCCCGGCCCTCATATATAAAATGGGTAGCTGCCTTAGAGGTATAGCGTTTGAGCACTACACTAGTGTTGAGATCACATTCCACATGGCAAGCGATCTAAAAAAATTCACCCGTTTTGCTATCATTACTCACTAACATTTTTTGGCCCCTTAATTGGATGGTCAAAGTTTGGCCTCCACCCCATTAACCCAGTCCATTGAATTTTTTCTAACTTTGACCACATTTTGGATGGTGGGTATGATGTAATTTTTATTCTTTCTTTTTGGAAAAGGACCTGATCGACCTTGTACATGTTGCCTCGACATCTAATCTCTGGATTCGGAGCCACGTGAAACCCAAATGACACTAAGGTAGCGTTCAATGCTATATTGCTAATGTAGCGTTCTGTTGTCCATATATATATATATATATAAAGAGACATGAAACATAGTCACCAAGTTGGGGTGCAGGAATAATTCGACGAGGATAAAATTCTAAAAAATCTGACAAAATTTGAAAAGCTGGGGAAATATTTCCACATTTAAAACATCACATTTTTTTGAAAATTTTGGGAAAAATTCACAAATTGTTCGTGATTTTTTGAAAAATTCCCTAATTATTCGGTATTAATTCGTAAAACCTTAAATTTACAAATTATTTGCGAATTTTTCAAAAAATCGACGATTTTTGTGACTATGGATGACCCAAGTATGAGGAACATGTGCATCCATAGAGCCGTGCTTCAGTATGAACTATGGGTGCCATGGTTTGAAATCTCGGAAATCTGAGACATCTCAAACATGGCCGATATTGAGACGTTTGACATCTCGGCAAGACGTCTTGGCAATTTAGCATGAAACGAAAAAATGTTGTAAGTGATATTGCACCATTAAAATAGGTGTTTGATCTTATACCATTAAAAGCATATTCCACCGTTATGCCATGTGGCACATATCTGGGATCATTCTAAATAGTCCAAGTGGTTGTCCATGATTGAATGGTATCTCAATTAAAAAAAAATCACCTATAAAACAATAAGAGAAAAGTATTGAAACACCCCAAAAGATTTTAATCACAATTTCGATGACTTTTTGTTTAATAACAAAAGAGCACCCCTGCAGGTTGAAACAGGCAGGTTGAAACACCGGAGAAGAAGTCCTGGGGAACTTCTTCTCCGGTGAACTTGGTGCTAAAATAAACGCTGTCGCCGGAGCTATTTAAAATTGTTGGGTCTTCTTCTTTGGCGAATGGGGCGCCCTTTTGTGATTTACTTCAGCGAAAAGAACCTGTCGGTCTTCTTCTCCGGCGAATGGGGCGCCCTTTTGTGCTTTTCTCCAGCGAAAAGAACCTGCGGGTCTTCTTCTCCGGTGAACCTGGTGATAAAATAAACGTCGTCGCCGAAGCTATTTAAAAGCGGTTCTAGTGAATAACTGAAGGTCTTCTTCTCCGGCAAACCTGGGGGCCTATGTTCGTGGGTCTTCTTCTCCAGTGAACCCGGGGCTCAAATAAACGCCGTTCAAGTGAAAACCTGTGAGTCTTCTTCTCCAGTGAACCTGGGGGTCTTATTCTCTGAAAAATCTGGGGGCCTATTTTCGTGCTTCTTCTCCGACGAACGTGGATCTAAAATAAACGCACCTCGGGTTCATCGGAGCTCAAATAAATGCCATCAGGTCTTCTTCTCGAGCAAACCTGGGAGCCTATTTTTGTGGGTCTTTTTCTTCGGTGAACCCCGAATCTAAAATAAATGCGCCTCATATTCGTCAGAGCTAAAATAAAGCCATCGTTGGAGCTCAAATAACGCCATCGTCGGCGCTACTTTATGGCATAAATGTAATTTCCTTACTTTTTAAGGGTAGAGATGTAGGGATGGCAAAATGTTAAATGACCAAGGTGCTTCTATGTCGCCCTACCTGCACAACGGTGCACGATGGCCCGCTTAAAGTGTGCTTGGGCGCCGTTCGAGAATAAAATAAGGCACACATCTTTTTCGTCATAAAAAATGGTGCACGTGATTTGTGCCGAAATATGACTATATTTTGCATCAAAATACTGACACTTAGCCATCCAATGAAAGCTATCTGGCGGCTGTTATGGAGTTTTAGTGGATTCGGGTGTTCTTAATAGTTGGATCTGGAAAGAGCATAATTGAGCATAATTAAGGGTTACATGTGAACATTGGACCAAGGTGCAAGTGAAAGCACCGAAATCCGTGAAGAAAATCGATTGATCCAGCCATGTCTATGAAGATGAGGAGGCCACATGCCATCATCAATTGATTAAATCTCAGGAATCAATCGATTGATGTGAATTACATCTGTTTCCCTCCTAAATTCAAATTTGAACTCAATCGATTGAGATTTAGAAATCAATCGATTGATTTCAAATTCAAATAAATCCACCAAAAATTCAATTTTGAAGTCAATCGATTGAAATGTGAAAATCAATCGATTGAGCCTTATATGGAAGTTTTCCTATCCGCACCCTATAAAATGAATGCTATGCTTAGGGTTTGGGTACTTCTTCTTAGCAGATTTTCTTAGGGTTTTTTAAAGATTTTTTAGTATTTGTAGTAGTAGATTGTAATTAGGATTGAGGCATTGTAAGGTTCTGATCTTTTCCAAAAAGATCAAATGCTTGATATATAAAAGAACGTTTGTTGATGGCTTTGATTTTGTGCATTGCGTGTGGATCAGAGATGAGTGGCTAAACCCCTCGTTCAAGGAGGAAGCTATCCTAAGATGGGTACTTGATTTATTTTCAATCCTGTAATTCTTGTCAATATTATTGAATCGTATGGCTTTTAGTGCAGGCTTATTGTGTTATTATCGAATGCTTGTTTATAGCCAGTGATCTTGTAAATCGGAGACACTAAACGAGTATTCTACCTAGATCAAACTTGTAGACCGATTTAGGATGCCGTACAGTTGGTTTTCTTGTTGAGATTTTGTGTTTGTGACACATTATGCCTTCCACATGATTTATGTCGTAGTTGAATGCGTCATAGTGTTAGGATATTGTATGTCGAATCAATAATCACATTTTTCTCGATTCATTTTGCTTGTAGTAAAAGGATGGTAAATAAATTGACATAGGATTATATGGATTGTTGATAGAAAAGGTACACATCTAGGGTTAGCGAAATCCTTGGTCATCTCATCATCGTTGCTTTATTTGTCATAGTTTGTCTTTGCATAGCTTTGTTTTTATTTTTATTATTATTGCATTGTATAACGGTAAATCATAGCAAACAAATCTCGCCTTTGGTGCTTCCTTATTGTTTTAATCTTTTAAAAAGTGATCAAATTATGTGCTTCCATGTGGGTACGATACTCGTATTCTTGCCTTGCTATAATAGATCTTGTGCACTTGCAAGGGTACACTTTAAAATCGAACAAATTTTTGGCGTCATTGCAGGGGAGGCGACGCAATTTTATTGATTTTTAAGAGATTTTTTTTTCTCTATTTGCCAATCAATCGATTGAGTTTTCATATTCAATCGATTGACTGAGAAACAGAGATTTGTGTTCCATTCTGCTCATTGTTTCCCATCAATCGATCGATTTGAAATTGTGATCATTTCCCTATTTCACTTCTTAAATATATATATATATATATATATATAGTAAAAATAAAGAAATTTCTGTCATGATTGAAAAAATAAATAAATAAATAAATTCTTCTCTGTTGGATGCTGAAAGTCATTGTTTAGTCAGTCAATCGATTGATTTTTCTGAGTCAATCGATTGCTTCTGAACTATCTAGAATTGTTCGACTCTGCCCTGTGTTCATTCTCAATCGATTGAGTATTCATTTTCAATCGATTGATCACACAGAGATTTGAGTCAATCAATTTTCATTCTCAAATTTTCTTCAATCGATTATCCTGTATCAATCGATTGACAAAGTCAAAACTGATGCCATTTCAGTGGTGTTACTTGTTCTGTCCTGATAGTATATTCAAACTCAATCGATTGATTTTTCAATTTCAATCGATTGGGGGAGGTGACTTATCTAAATTTTGTCCTCTGTTCTATATCAATCGATTGATTCTGAACTGTAGCAGTTTTGACTTTGTTTTTATTTTGTGATCCTTGTTCTGGATTTGCCGGTGTATGTGCTTTACTCGATCTTATCACCCAAATCTATAACCCTTGAATTGTGAGATCGAAAGGTCTTGCAGAACAAAACATAGAAATCGTAGGCTTCAGCGTGATCACATTGAGATCATGGCTGATCAAAGACAAGGAGGATGAAATGAGAATAATAACAATAACAATAATGGAGAAGAAGAAAATCATTTCGAGGTGCCACCAGATGTTCCAAGGACGTTGGAGCAATACAATGATCCTGGTCCTTACGAGGATGAAGATAGTATCACTCATGCTCCCATTCCTGGCTGATCAGAGACAAGGAGGATGAAATGAGAATAATAACAATAACAATAATGGAGGAGAAGAAGAAAATCATTTCGAGGTGCCACTAGATGTTCCAAGGGCGTTGGAGCAATACAATGATCCTGGTCCTTACGAGGATGAAGATAGTATTAGTCATGCTCCCATTCCTAGAAATCATTTTGAATTCAAATCGGCAATTATTCAAATGTTACCAGTTTTCAACGGATTGAGTAATGAAAATCCGTATGCTCATCTGACCAATTTCATCGGGGTGTGCAAAATGTTCAGAATACACAATGTGTCTGACGAGATAGCAAAGTTGAGACTCTTTCCTTTCTCTATGAGAGATTAATCAATCATATAAAATACCATTTTATCACCCTTAACTTAGTGATCCTAAGACTTAGTTTGCTACTAATAATGATGTGCAGATATTGAGGAAAACTAGTAAAAGAGAGCTATAATGTTAATCTTTGTCAAAACGAACTCAAAAATAACAGTAAAAGACAATTAAGAGTAAAAAGACGATTCGCTATATACTGAAGGCTAGAAAGTTATGAAAAAACGATTGAGCACTATTACTATAGAGAGAAATGAGAAATCGTAATTTATGATTTCCCAGAAGACGTTCAAGAAGCTGAAGCAATACAGAAGAAAAAGCGATGAATCATAATCCAAAGAATCATCTAATAAGAAACTATGAAAGAAAATAGTAATTTACGATTTTCTAGAAAAAGAAAAGAGATAATCGTGATTTACGATTATGATTATGAAGCTTTCTTGTTGACTATCACTGCTACTGATCACGTGATAATTTCCACCGCCATGAACAGAATTACAAGAACTCTTAAATTAGAAGTTTGGTTGATCATGAATCTGAGAAGATTGATGAAGGTAGATTTCAGAAGATCTCTACTATGGAACAATCCAGAAGTGCATCAACTATAGAAAGCAAGGAAGAATAAAATTAGAAGTAGAGTTATATTAGGATAGTTTTATTTCTTTTATTAGAATTAGAAGTCTTGTAAATCAACTCCTTATGATCTATAAATAAGAGGGCTTGGTGTAGGAATAAAACATCGAAGAATTTCACATCATCAATTGACAACTGAGGTTTGTGTTTTCTCCCGATCAAAGTAGTTTAGGATTTACAAAGTCACATCATCCACAGTTCTCTAAGGTCTTGCCTGACAACCAAGGCCGAGGAAGCTGAAAGATCAACCCTTTGGATGTTCTAATTTTGCATTCTAGTTTAGATTTATTTTATTTTCTAGTTTAGATTTTATTTTCTTTTATTTTCTGCTTTATAAGTATCTTCAGATTTTAATTTGAATTAATGACTCAGATTGAAGTTTGCAGATTAGTGTAACGGTTTTTACTTTTCCATCTTCAGTTTTCTAGAATTTGATTGACTCCCAAGTTTTTGGAGATTGTTGATTAGATTAAATCTATAGTGAATGATGCTAGTTTTTTATTGACGCCCAAATTCTAGAAGAGTGAGATATAGTGTAACAGTACTGTTTAATTTCATAAATATCTGATAGAAGAAGATTGTGATTGACGACCACAATCTAAAGTTTGAGGATTAGGATTTATTTTCTGCAAAATTAGTGTAAAACAAATTCTTTTATTCATATTTCTCCAGTAGTTTAGGAACTTAAAAGATAAATATTTATTTTTATAAAAATTAAGTTAATATAATTTAACCTATCTCTGTGTGAACGATCTTTTGTTAGTACTATGATTTCTATTGTGCACTTGTAATAGGTTAAGACTTAATTAGATGACATAAAGAAGTCGCGATCAAGTTTTTGGCGCCGCTGACAGGGATAAATATTTCTTCGAGTGTGATACAGAAATTGAGAGGACTCTCTGACGTAATTTGGTAGCAAATTGAATTTCGGTAAGAGAATCCTTTATCATGGCTGACGATTTGTCAATCCAGGCACATTTCAGCCTAGTAGTGTTGATCAAGCCCTCTTGTATAGTTATACCAGACGTGCCTGCGGGTCAAAATTACAAAATCCACTCCATACACTTCAATCTGTATCAACCGTTCATGGGTTTGATCGAGAAGATCCCTACCAGCATCCCAGGGACTTCACAGAGCTTTGCACAGTACTGTAACTATCGACTGCCAATAAAGAGGCCATAAAACTACGTTTGTTCCCATTCTCTCTCAAGGATAGGGTGAAGGCATGGTTAATTTCATTACTTGTTAGAAGTACTACCACATGGGAAGAATTGCAATCCACGTTTTTGGGTGAGTAATTCCCAATTGGTAAAACTAACCAAATTCGCCAAGCGACTCAAGACTTCAGGCAAAAGCCTGGAGAATTATTTCATGAGAGCTGGGCACGGATGAAGGAATTGTTATGAAAGTGTCCTCATCACGAAGTACCAAATTGGTCGATAGCACAAAGCTTCTACCAAGGATTGACTGAGGCTAACCAGTCTACAGTTGATGCCGTGAGTGGAAGAGCCTTTATGTGTAACGACCAGAAAATACGTGAAAATTCTGGATCGCTAGATCATAATTCATAATCTAAATACAGAAATTCTTTGGTATCGATTAGATAACAACTAATATAAATAGATTGAATGCAAAAATATCCATAAATAAATCAATTTGCATTAATGTCCATAACGAAAGTGTAAAAAATTAAAAGTAAAACCATCGGTGATGACCGTTCGTCACACAAACAGTGGCACATAATGTTCAAAAATAATCTTAATTATCTCAAAAAGTTCATCTAATCTATACCAAGTCCAAGTCTCCAAAAGTATCTAGGGATAAAACTCCTCAGGTGGAAGATCTGCTTCTTCTTCCGGTACAAAGTTGGGATTTTCTGAATCGGGATCTAGAACCACTTCTGTACCTGTGACACATAGTGTCGGGGTGAGCTAACCATCTAAGCTCAGTAGAAAAAGTTCAAGGCCAAAATTATATTTTATCCGATCAATGCATAGTTCGATGATAAATTCAAACGCAATTTAAATGACAAAATAGAATTCGAAAAGTATCATGGGTTCAAAAGCATATATACTGAGTTCTAGTTTAATATGATATTCGATAGCATCGACTCTTAGGTTTCATGTGAGTATTCATTAAATCGTTTCATTATCAAATTTCAGGTGTAGTCTTCTTAATTTATGATGACTTAAAAATATAACTTAAATATCACTAGTACAAAAATATAGCACTAGAATCTCCAATTTCCGATGGGAATCCCCTCTTAACCATCGTCGTTCAATGAATAATTTTCTAAGTGCTCAAGTCCCTGCGTTGTGAGGGATGCTTATGCGGTTCAATGGGCCGTCGAAACAATTCAAAAGTGTCGAAGCACAGGATTCGGTTCAAATTAATCTCTTTAAATCACATATAGAGTTCTAATAAATAGGTTCAATGATTCATAAAATAATTCTCATTCTAATCAAGATTCAAATTCAAAGGGCTCGATGTTCAAAGGTTTAATGATTATAATTCATGCAAATTATATGACAGTCAAAAGGATTCCAAATATTCCGTTGCAATGCAAAAGACGTAATATTCAAACATTCAATAATTAATGTACGTTATTTTCACTAATTCTAATGTTTAGATATCATACTATTCAAACTGTTCAAATTTAATTCTAATAATTATGGATCTAGTTCGAATACATCATTAAAGCCTATGATTTAAAGTCTAAAACATAATTTTACATTGAAATTCCCCTACTTCGGGTCCTAACGTCGCAAGAAAAAATTATTGGTGGTGGTGTTCTGCGGTGCGGCTTCGACGATGGATCGATGTGGTGCTTGATTGCACGCGAGAAGAAAAATGGCTGCTTGGGCTACCCAAGCCGTAGAAACAAAATAGAAAAAGGTCACTACTTGGGCTGCTTGTATTGTAGAAATTTAAAAAGATGAGAGATCAATGGCCTTGGCTGCACAATTTATAGAAGAAACGAGAGAGGAAGACGACTAAGAAAGAGGGTTAAAGAGGAACTTGGGCTGCTGGCTGCAAGTTAATAAGGAGACGTTTTGAATTTATTTTGTTTTAATCGCATTAGGAGATAGGAGGTTAAGACGTGATCTGGAAAGTCAAGAAGGAAATAAATAGCAAGAGTTTTAAATTAGGCTATTTAATAATACAAACAAAAGGAGAGAGAGTGTGTGTGTCCCGTCATATCATAACCACTAGCTTAGTGGGGAAGGAAAGTCAACGTATAAAGGAAAAGAGTCCTAAGGGCTCTATTATTTTATTAAATGGAAAAAGGGTTTGGAAAGTTGCCATGGCAGCTCCATACCTTGGATTTGAGTGGTAAATATAGAGAGAGAGGGAAACATGGAGTAGTAGGGTATGTTGGACGTTCATATAGGGTGGTGTGTAAGAGAGAGTAGAGTTTGGATTTTATTGGGATTGTAGAGAGAGAAGCTAGTTGGGGAAAGTCCACTTAAGACAAAATAAGTAATAGTCCAAAAGGACTCTAATACCTTCTAAACAGGAAATCAAGGGATCGGTTGGGTGCTAACATATATTAAAATGATACCTTATCGGGGAAGGTAGCTTAAAAGTCAACTATTAATATTAAAAAGCAACACAATAAAAAGTAATAAATTAATAAAAGCATATGCAATCTAACCTTGGGATTGGGGTGCTATCTTTGGTACCGGAATCCAAGTTAAATCTTTCTTCTTTCTTTTTTTTTTTTTTTTTTTTTTCATTCTTGTTTTTGTTTTATATAGTGTGAGTGTCAATAGGGTGTGGAGCTCCCATATGAAGTTTGGTGCTTCCCCCATCTAACACCATACTTTTGAAAGTTGGTTATTACAACGGATCAGTACAAATTGGGATGGGTGCCAAAATCAATCCATCTTGGCACCCATTTCTAATACCACACAAGCATATTGTTTCTTATTTATTTAATTATTATTATTTAATTATTTTTATTTTTTTATTTTTGAAATTGGGTTACAGCCATATTTGGGTGCATTCGCCCAATTTAAATATGTGGGCTAGAGACCACGCTACAAATGTTAAAAGTTTGACCAAAGTCAAATCAGTCAAAATAATTGTATTATCATCAACGATCAACGAGTCAACGTTAGCGAAATCAGTATCGTTACATTATGGCTCAGAATGGTCAGTAGTCCTAAAATTTATTTGAGAAACTGGCCAATAACTCAAAACAGAAGCAGACTTTGCTTAGATCTAATCCAAAAGTCACTCACCACACCCTGCTCGCGAGGGGTGGACTTTATAATATCAACAGTGATAAAGTAAAGGAGGAGGATATGAGTGTGAAAGTTTTTGCCCTCGAATGACAAATCGCAATATTAATGACTGCCAAAATAAGCACCTCGGATAGATCCTTGGCAAGCCACTCTAATTTCCATACTCAGACATATACTGAAAACCCAGTTGCGCCAACCCACCAAGACGTGGTGGAAAGTGAACAAATTATGGCATTTCAGAGGGGAGACTATGGAAACACATAAAATCAAGTATGGAGGAAGCACCCTAGATTTAATTATGGTTCCACAGGCAAGGCACAACTAGGACCATCAGTTGTGCAAGCACGATTTCCCCAAACTCAAGCTTTCCACCAAAGACCTCAAACGCTTGCAGCACAGACCCAATTTGGGCCACAGAGCAACGCACTTGATGCCACAGTTGTTCAAATCCTTCGAGATTTACAGCAACAGTCACACAAACACTCAAAAGACATACATCAGCTTTCTCAATTCTCCTAAGTACTTAATTCACACAAATAGCCCATTTCGTAGCTGGAAAGATAGATAGGCCAACTAGCTTCTCAAAAGGCCAAAAGGGAGAGTGGTCAATTGCTTACGCAACTAGTAAATAATCCTAGAGGATAAGCTTTCCTGGTGGAGACATTGCCTCCCTAAAATTAAATATAGACACCTCTTGGTTCGTCGAGTTACCAACTCATCCGTAGCACCAATTGTAAATTATGTAAATTATTTCTTTTTCTTTTTTAGGTATTATAATAGGACCCATGTAATGGATGCCCTGTTAAAATCATACTAGTGAGGGCACGGGTCCGATTAGACGTATGCAAAAAATGTAACACAAAGGGCCTCTATACGCTAATGTGTAGCATAACTTGTTTAGTGAAATCAGTCCTTCATACACCGTAACTTAGGGTAGTGAAAATACCCAATGAAATCTAGTAACAATAGTAGTTTTACATTAGGAAACCCAAGTATGTAGGAGTGTGTATGGTGCTTTACACTAAAGCCAATTCCAAAGTCAGACCTATTTGGCTTTAGGCATGTACACCGAATTATGTGAACCATGCATACAACCTTGATATTAAAGTACCCTTATTGTGGCTTATTGGCTTATACACAGAAAAGCCCATATGGGTAGTACATAGGGAACCAGCCCAATAGAGTATAAACTCTTAAATTTAAAAAGGCAAACAAACTTGCTTGTTTTTAGTTGAGATACATGCAGCCACCAAGTAGTGGACTTGCATAGGAGAATACCTCGACAAGCTTATAAGCTGCTTGCTTGTCAGCTTGAGTACACAAGGGGGTGAGTGAATAGGTTAGCATGCATGCAAAGTGCAGCTACCGGTTCTATAAGACAATCAAATTCCCTTCATCTTCCTCGTATGAATTCCTTTTCAGCTGACCATGCAGAGACGTGAAACCATCGCCATTAAAACCACAGCCCTTTAAGTGAAGGCGTCAATTACCAGAGAACGAGTGTAGTGAAACCACATACATTAGTTCCGAACCTGACGATACGGTCCCAAGAGTTCGGATTTGAGTTGTTGAGCTCGGTGAACTCCTTTGGCATCGTTGTAACTGTGACTCGACAAAAAGGTACACAAATAAACCTTACTAAACCAGCATACACTAACTCTGCACCTTAAATCGCATTGTCATCATAGACGGACACAGTAGGTGGCGTTGGTGTGCACTGAGGACATAACATACCGAAATCGTTCACTTGTGCACTCCGAAGCTTCTATGCCTCATGCACATAGATAAATATAATGCTACTGAAATGCAGATCTTTATATCTACATATATAAATCTATAGTATATATTTATAACAAATACAGATTGATATACTGATCTATATACGAATATATATATATATATATATATATATATATATATATATATATATATATATATATATATATATATAGCACCACAACGGCACACAGAGGCTTAGGAAACAAGAAAGCGAAGGAAGACTCCATGGCGAGCAAGGCTTGCCATAGCAACCTCACAAGGTTGCCGCGGCAAGAGCTTCAGCTGGGCTGCTTGCCGCGGCAAGTTGGGCTGCTTGTTGAGGCAACCCCCATGGCTTGCCGTGGCAACCTATATTGGCTGTTGTTTTTGGCTGTTGTCTTTGATTAACAAACTCTTGGTCTAGAAATGGCCCATGTGAGGTAACTTTCTAATATATAAAACCTGTCAATACATGAATCTTGGGTGTTAGGTAACCCATGAGCCCATTTGATATATACTAAAATCTATATATATATATACACACACTATAGGTGCAACTAGGTGCACAAGAACAATTTTGAGAAATTATCCCAGAATGGTGTTCTCGGATGCATGAGCGCACCTACAATACGATTCACGTCAGCATAGGTGAAAAGGTAGGAAATATATTTTGTTCGTATATATTTATTCTTTTGTCATATTCTGATCATAAGAGTACCAATCATGTGATATGCGTTTCTCATAGAGATAAATTCACTGATAAGCATGCTAGGAGTAACATGTAAACCTGATTTTGATCAAATGCGAAATAAGTGAACTAGATTAGCAGTTGATTTGATGAGAAACGCATATCACTGATGAGTACATACTAATTTAGTCATAGAATTTGATATTGCAGTTATATAACCATATATCAGTTTTATAAATTTGCAGTTATATACCCATATATCAGTTTTGGAAATCAATTTTTCTAGAAAGACTATACCAATTTTACACATCAATTGAATAGAAATGAGTATAAGTTGTGCACAGCAGTTTTATAATATGATAATGCTAGTTATATAGAAATGAATATAAGTTGGTACAATGCAGTATTATAGCATACATGACATGCTAGTTGGAAGTAAGCATGCACATTCTTTGAATTCATACATTGGTCATTATTCAGAATCCTGTTATCTGTAGTATCCTTTATACGTTGTTACTTTGTCTTGAGTCAAGTGATCCTGCTAACTCGGGAGCTTGAGTTTCTTGGTCCAAGTGATCCCGCTAACTCGAGAGCTTGACAAGTGATCCCGCTAACTTGGGAGCTTGATTTATCCTGACATACATGATCCTGCTAACTCGGGAGCTTCATTATTCTATTTTTGCCTGCACGTGTATCTTGCTTCAGCTTGATTCTCATACCTGTTGCATCATGAATTAATTCAGCTTGTCCGCATGTTATTCACATAATAATAATGTCATATTCTTTATTATATTTTATGCCTCTCTATGAGAATGTGGTAAATCGACAATATATGCTAGCAATGTAATATTCTTCACTGAGCTTTGATGATAGCTCATTCTATGACTTAAATGTCTTAGATGTAGATTTAGATCCTGAGCACGCAACTGACCCTACCTATCAGCCAGACAAAGAAGAAGAGGTGGAAGAAGAAGAAGACGACGAGGAAGACTTTGCGGAAGATTTCTTCCCAAAATAGGTTTGTGGACATGAAAGAGAGAGAGAGAGGTTTAGATAGAGATCTTGGATAAACTTGTATGAATGATGTATGGTATTTTGAAATACTTTGTTATGGGATGTATGGGTTTGTTCCCATTGTTTAGATGACGGGTGGCCGTCATCGGTGGAAAGCTATGCATCAGCTCAGTTATCCTTGTATATAATGTTTGCTAGTTTTTGCTTAGATTAGTAAAAGTTAATTTATTTTGCCATATTTACCTGTCAGAGTAGGTACATTGCTTTCGCATTTGCAACACTTTGTTCAAATGTTGGTCCCTTATACGAAAGGATCATATTAGGTGATCTGACGACGCGACGGTACCAATATAATGAGAAGGGAAACGTTGAGTTGTCATAGGTGGTATCAGAGAACCGGCGTTAAGTCATTTGGAAACTTAACTCTGGCGTGCAAATATGGCAAAGTGTCTGAAAATTGGTTAGTGTTAGGATTTAGATTGAGTTTATGTTGTCTGATCAAGTTGTTACTTAATCAAAATAGGTTGAGATGCTTCCACGACGTGAAGAGGTAGGGGTAGACCATCGTTGCCCCATCGCACTGGATCGAATGCGATTTTGGTAGCAGGTTATGAGCATGACACTGCCTCGGGAATCGGTGAGACTATGCATATAGCAAAAAGCCGAGCGACGATGGAGAATATTGCTGAGCATACCCCGCCAGTGCAGACTCCGCCAGTTGTAGATACTCCCCAGGTGGGAAATGCTCCTAGAGTTAAGCAAAATGCGGGACACAATCCATAGTTGATGCAGACTATGGTCAACACCATGGCCATGCTTGCTGTTAAACGTCCTGAAGGTTTTACAGAGTTTGTTCGACTTCGACTGCCAAGTTTTCATGGTCAGCATGACCCAATGGAGGCCGAGAAGTGGTTGACACAAATCAAAAAGGTGCTGCAAAGAGTTACTTGCACTGAAGAAGAAAAAGTGAGCTGGGCGGCATATAAATTGGAAAGTGAGGCAGAGCCATTCTAGTAGTCTGTAGAACGAACGAGAATGCCTGAAGTACCATGGACCTGGGCAGAGTTCACAGAGGCATTCAATGAAAAATATTTCCTAGCACCTGAGAGGTACAAAATGGAGGTGCAGTTTGCGACCTTAGTACAGGGTCAGATGACGGTTAGGGAGTATGAAGCAGAGTTCACTCGTCTCTCTTGTTTTACACCCTTATTTGTAGCCACAGAGTTGATGAAGACACAAAAGTTTGAGCGGGGTTTGAAACCTCTGATCAAGGAACGAATTTCATTGTTCCAAGCAACGACTTATGCCAATGTGATGAAATTGGCCCTAATAGCAGAAACAGATGTAGATACCATGTTCAAAAGGAGAGAAGAAAAACATAAAGCCAGAAAAGCTCCATCTCAATCCTATAGTACCGATCAAATCAGTAAATGACCACGATTTCAAGGACAGGTTGCATTTCAAGCGCTACAGGAGCTTATGCATAGCCTTACAGTTCACCAACGTTCCCATTACCACCAAGAATTCCACGTGTTCAGAACCAGTCTTTTCCAACGGTGGCCAGAAGTACATATGGGTTTTCACAAGCATGGTCGGCAAGTTCTCGCATGGGATCCTATACGGCTTCATCAGTTGCTTCAAAAGAAATCTGTGGGAAATGTGGGAAGGCACATAAGACAGATGAATACCGAAAAGCATCTGGGGCATGCTTTCATTGTGGAAAAATGGGACATCGGATCAAAGAAGGCTCGAAAACGGTCGGAATAGCAGTAAAGGCGGGACTAGTGTTACGATCTGCACAGCCTACGGTACAAGGCCGAGCTAATGCTGTCACTGCACGGGATGCATGCACTAGCAATGATATCATTCAAGGTATGTTGTCCATTAATTTCTACGTTAAACTTTTCCATAAATTATTTTTTTTAGATAAAGAAGGTGCATCCAGTGCACTATGAGAACTCCATCTATATTTGCTATATTGACATATTGTTACCTTAATATTTGGGTACTTAGAAATAATCTAGCTAACACTAGTCTGTATGCCTTAGGTATCTTGCAATTATATCCAAAAGATGCTTATTTGTGTTATGGCACACAAGTTTTGATAGATCCTGGATCTACACACTCGTTTGTCGCACCTCAGTTTGCTGGAAAGTTTAGAAAATTAGGAGGCATTCCAGAACCTCTTGATTTTATTTTAGATGTAACACTTCCAACTGGATAGTCTCTCACGACTGATATGGTGTATCGCTCGATTCTTGTCTTGATCAAAGACTGCTGGCACTACGAAGTGATAGCCGACTTGATCTTACTTCCGATGCAAGGATACGACGTAATCCTTGGCATGGATTGGTTGTTCAATCACCATATGAACGTTGACTGTAGAAAGAAGATTGCCTCTTTCCGCCCCCAAAAGAAGACATCTGCTAAATTTTATGGAGTACCGTCAACTAATCTTTCTTTGATATCCATGATTCAAGCACGACGATTACTTAATACTGGTGCTCAAGGGTATATTGCTTTCATTCAAAGTAAAGATCAGGAAGCAAAGAAAATTATACTTTCAGAGGTACCAATTGCCTGTGAATTCCCTGATGTTTTCCCTGATGAGTTGCCAGGATTACCGCCTGACAGGGAAGTAGAATTCTCTATTAAGTTAGCTCTGGGTATCGAGCCAGTATCAAAGGCGTCGTATCGAATGGCATCGACAGAGTTGAAAGAATTTAAGGAGCAGTTACAGGAGCTTCTTGATAAAGGCTTTATCCGATCGAGCGTGTCTCCGTGGGGCGCACCGGTGTTGTTCGTGAAAAAGAAAGACGGTTCGATGCACCTCTGCATTGATTACCATCAACTTAATTAACTGACGATTAAGAATAAATATTTGCTCCCTCGAATCGACGATCTCTTCGATCAGTTACAAGGAGCGCGGTTCTTTTCAAAAATTGACCTACGATCGGGTTATCACCAGATGAAGGTGAAAGCTGAAGATATTTCGAAGACAACTTTTCGAACACGATATAGTCACTATGAGTTTCTCGTCATGCCCTTTGGGTTGACCAATGCACCTGCCACATTTATGGACTTGATGAATCGAGTCTTCAAACCGTATCTTGATTAGTGTATCGTGGTATTCATTGACGATATACTTTCTACTCAAAGACGAAGGTAGAGCACGAAGATCATCTATGTTTGGCATTGTAAACATTGAGAAATTCGCAGTAATATGCTAAGTTCAGTAAATGCGACTTCTGGTTGAATCAAGTCAGCTTTCTGGGTCATATTATTTCGAAAGCAGGTATTATCGTTGATCCTGTAAAGATCGAGGCTGTAGTGCAATGGAAGTAGCCACAGACGGTAACCGAGATCTAAAGTTTTCTAAGTCTCACAGGCTATTACCGACGTTTTGTTGAGGGGTTTTCACGACTTGCTAGACCACTCACGCAACTCACTTGAAAAAAATTTGAGTGGACTGAGGCATGCGAACAAAGTTTATAAGAATTAAAAGGGAGACTCACTTTCGCACATATTTTAGCATTATCATCAGGCAGTGGTGGTTTTGTTGTCTTCAGCGATGCTTCATATAGTGGGTTAGGGTGTGTCTTAAATCAATGGGAATATGTAATTGTATCTGGTTCCCGTCAGTTGAAAGACCACGAGAATAACTATCCTACTCACGACCTGGAACTAGCAGCGGTCATCTTCGCATTAAAAATCTAGAGACAATATCTGTATGGTGAAACTTTCAAGATTTTTACCAATCACAAGAGTCTCAAATATCTCTTTACCCAGAAAGAGTTGAATTTGAGGCAGAGAAGGTGGATGGAATTCTTGAAAGACTATGACTGTTCTATTCAGTACCATCCCGGCAAAGCCAATGTAGTAGCCGATGCGCTCAGTCGAAAATCATCCGCTCAGTTATCTCATCTAGTTACACGACTATAAAGATGGAAATTACTGAATGATATCGTATCATCTAGTGCCACTCTGCAACCAACATCAACTGGAGGTTTACTGGCTACAGTAATGATCCGAACTCCACTCTTTGATAGGATCAGAGAGCTCCAGATGCAGGATGCAGAGCTTATTTCCATCAGACAGGGAGTACAAAGTGGGCTACAGCCAGATTTCTCAATCAAGGACGATGGGTCCTTATTATTTTGAGGTCGAGTATGCATACCTGATGATAGTGCCCTACGTCAGGAAATTCTCGAGGAATCTCACAAGTCAGCTTATGTTATTCATCCTGGCGACATGAAAATATACCAGGATCTAAAGACATTTTGGTGGAATGGCTTAAAACGCGATGTAGCAGAATATGTTGCGAAGTGTTTAACCTGTCAACAGGTAAAGGTTGAGCACAAGAACCCTGCTGGTCTATTACAACCGCTGCCCATTCCACAGTGGAAATTCGAAAATATTTCCATGGATTTCATTCTCGGTTTGCCCCATACTCAGAAGGGTTACAATGTGATTTGGGTGATTGTTGATCATCTCACCAAATCGACGCATTTTTTACCCTCTAGTACTCGATATACTGCGTCAAAATTGGCTGAAATTTATCTGAGAGAGATTGTACGATTACATGGGATACCCGTAAGTATTGTGTCAAATCGTGATCCTTTATATACTTCACGATTTTGGCAGAGTTTCCAAGAAGGTATGGGTTCCAAATTAGATTTCAGTACTGCGTTTCATCCTCAGACCAATGGGCAGACGGAGAGAGTGAATCAGGTGATTGAAGATATGTTAAGGGCCTATATGCTAGATCTTCAAGTATCATGGGATAAGTATTTACCCTTGATCGAATTCGCATACAATAACAGCTTCCAATCAAGCATCGGCATGGCACCATTCGAGGCATTGTATGGACGCCGATGTAAATCTCTGATTAATTGGGAAGAAGCTAGAGAGCATTTGATTTTGGGCCCTGACCTGATAGAAAGCACCAATGCAGTTGTTCACGTGATTCGGGAACGATTGAAGAGTGCTTAGAGTCGGTAGAAAAGTTACGCCGATCTCAAAAGAACGAGTGTTGATTTTCAGGTAATACCCTACACTGATAAGTCTTTTAAATTTGTGAATTCACTTCAATATATTATCATTCTGATGAATGGTATACAGATTGGTGAGCACTTCTTTATCAAAATCTCTCCGACAAAAGGCGTAATACTATTTGGGAAACGAGGCAAGTTAAGTCCTCATTATGTTGGGCCATTCCCAATTTTGGGTAGAGTAGGTGAGGTCGTGTATCGACTTGCATTACCTCCGCAGTTATCTAGCATTCATGATGTATTCCACGTATCTATGCTGAGAAAGTACGTCAGCGATCCAACCCATGTGTTGGATTATCAACTGTTAGATATTCAGGAAGATTTAATGGTGACCGAGGAACCATGTCAGATATTAGACCGCAGAGATCAAATCTTACGAACGAAACGAATCCCACTCGTCTTGATCCAATGGAAGAATCATGGATCGCATGAGGCTACCTGGGAATGCGAAATTGATATTCGTGCTCAGTACCCTCATTTATTTCCATAAGGTACATTAATTATTGTATTTAGAAATTCCTGTTTAATGCTCATGATATGGCTAAATGATACGACTATGCTATTATAGGTTGCCCTGATGAATGATAAACTCCTAAATGATATAAATGGCATTAATTGCTTCAAATGAGTTTACGATATTCTGTTTTATGCACCAAAAGACAAGTGGCCACATAAAATATAGTAAACCAAATATGTTCTATATACCTTTATACACTTAGAATTCGCTATTTGGTTAAATAAAATTATTTGAAGGAAAAACAAACCTCCAACCTTAGATCAATATTTTTTTATAGATACCCAGTAGGGGTGACATATCATAATACAATTCCTCCAAGTATAGGTACGACTATTAAGCCATAGAGAGGCTTACACAATACCTGGCCGAATAATACCATAAGGTACGGATAAAATTTTCATCGAAATTAAATGTTTTCACATTGGTATACACCTCAAAAACCTTCACCAATATTTTTATACAAACCACTTGTCTGTTAGATACACCTAGATACCAATCTCATGTAACCCAAGCCTGCCCGGCCTCGAAATCTGGGCCAATATGCATCTGAACCCCTTGCCGCGACAAGCAACTTGCCGCGACAAGTATAATTGGTTGCCGCGGCAACCCTATGGAGCATAAGTGGGTCCGAAACCCCCCTTTAATCTATTTTCTATTATTTTTGCTACGCGGTTCCTTGTTTCTTCTAGCTCCCGAGCCATACTACCTTCGTGCACCCCAAAACCCGAATCAAAAGTTGTTGCATGTCACGGATTCCACCTTAGGAGCCTCCATTCTCTTCTATTTCGGCCATTTCGTCCGCATTGTTGGCGTTCTTGTGAGGTAAAACCATACTCTTCTCTCTGGTTTTCATTACTTGTGTAATTCAATTAGTATACCTCCTAGGAAGACAGGAGTATCCAAACCCTCAAAAGCCTTAGCCAAAGCAAAGGGCAAAGCCCTTTCTACCTCCCATGAACAAATCGATCCACCCATGGATCGAGAACAGCCCGTCCCATGGTGGGAAGCGAAAGCTATGGAACCTGAGTGGATCGTTGATGATACACTACTTATACCGAACGACCAAACAGCATGGTCCATTCGGTACATGGAACAGGCACGTTTAGACGCCTTATACCAGCCCTTTCATACTCATTTCTATCCACGTCTGGTCCGTTTGTTCTATCAAAATTTAAAAGTGTCACTAGTAGTAGGCCAGCTTGAAACTAAAATTGATAATCAAAAATTTTATTTCAACTTACAAGACATAGCTCAAGCTATGGATTATAGTTCAAATTTCGATGTCAGTCTCGGACTGCGGATGCCTCAACAAAAGGATGTGAAATTTCATCACATCACTACAAAGATGACTGATGGGCAGATCTCTTCTGCCCAAGGCCTTTCAATCCACCGCAGCCAATTACCACAAAAGATGTGATTTCTTGACTGTGTTTTCCAATGTAACTTATACCCGATGCAACATGAAAGAGAGCGCCGAGATGCTCTCTTACAAGCCTTATTTACTGTTCATGAGAACAGATGGGTGAATGCCCCAAAAGTAGTATGGGAAGGGATGCAATATGCCAATATTCATTTACAAAGTAATGTCTCTAGCCCCATGCCAGCATGCCCATATCCCTACTTGATCACCCGCCTCTTAGAAGATCACTCTGATAGTGTCAATCAAGTCCCTTACCAAGTCCCTCTGGGTGAAGAGGTCCGCACCGATAATATGCGGGTCTTTAGCCCAGCTATCTAGAGAAATGTGTACCAAAGATCATACCCAAGCGGTGCGAAACCGCCAAGCCCAATAGATCCGTCCTCCTCCACCACCTCCACAAGCTACACCTTCAGTCCCAACTCACGACATTCTTATTCCAACTCAAACTCCAACTCAAGCACAAACTGAATCAGTTCCTCCATCACATGGGACATATACCATTGCTGATTTGGCACAGCTCATGCGAGAAAACCATGAGCAGACTCTTCTACAGTTCGATAATTTATATCGAAATCACTACATGCTCCATCAGCGAGTTGATTATATTGAGGAAGCCACCAATATCATGATGGAGCATACTTTTCAGACAGCTGCAAGTCGTTACATTGGGCGGGCGCGAAACTATGTCTTGCAGTACACCTGTAATGCAGCATTACTCGTGCCAAAATTTCAGCAAGAATTTCAGCAACAAGATGCTGGTCCATCATCAGCTGGTCCGCAACAACCGAGTCCACAACCTGGTGAGTCATAAACTCACAAGTTAGTAGTTTTTTTATGACATTTCACTTCTACACCTGATTAATTGAAATTACTATCTCACTCACGTCTTTAATTGCTATCCATTATTGTTACTATCTTGCAGGTGTTTTATTTTATTAATGCGGGTTCTTTTAGTGTACTTTATACATTGTCGACTCTGTTTAGATTGATTGGTAACACGTACCACATGTAGTATAGACTGGTATCATAATGTTCACTATTGCGACACCAAGACCAGTGTATATTGATTTACTACACCATTGAGTTTACTTCTTACATTTAGGTTTATTTTCGAGGACGAAAAATCCCTTAAATAGGGGAGAATGTAATGGATGCCCTGTTAAAACCATACTAGTGAGGGCACGGGTCCGATTAGACGTATGCAAAAAATGTAACACAAAGGGCCTCTATACGTTAATGTGTAGCATAACTTGTTTAGTTAAATCGGTCCTTCATACACCATAACTTAGGGTAGTGAAAATACCCAATGAAATCTAGTAAGTAACAATAGTAGTATTACATTAGGAAACCCAAGTATGTAGGAGTGTGTATGGTGCTTTACACTAAGTACCCAAAGTCAGACCTATTTGGCTTTAGGCATGTACACCGAATTATGTGAAACATGCATACAACCTTGATATTGAAGTACCCTTACTGTGGCTTATTGGCTTATACACAGAAAAGCCCATATGGGCAGTACATAGGAAACCAGCCCAATAGAGTATAAACTCTTAAATTTACAAAGGCAAACAAACTTGCTTGTTTTTAGTTGAGATACACGCAGCCACCAAGTAGTGGACTTGGATAGGAGAATACCTCGACAAGCTTATAAGTTGCTTGCGTGTCAGCTTGAGTACACGAGGGAGTGAGTCAACAGGTTAGCATGCACGCAAAGTGCAGCTACCGGTTCTATAAGACAATCGAATTCCCTTCATCTTCCTCATATGAATTCCTTTTAATCCGACCATGCAGAGGCGTGAAACCATCGCCATTAAAACCACAGTCCTTTAAGTGAAGGTGTCAATTACCAAAGAAATGAGTGTAGTGAAACCACATACATTAGTTTCGAACCTGACGATACGGTCCCAAGAGTTCGGATTTGAGTTGTCAAGCTTGGTGAACTCCTTTGGCATCGTTGTAAATGTGAGTCAACAAAAAGGTACACAAATAAACCTTACTAAATCAACATACACTAACTCATCGATTTGTGTTGTCGATGCACCTTAAATCGCATTGGCAGCACAGACGGAGACAGTAGGTGGCGTTGGTTTGCACTGAGGACATAACATATCGAAATTGTTCACTCGTGCACTCCGGATCTTCTATGCCTCATGCACATAGATAAATATAATGCTACTGAAATGCAGATCTTTATATCTACATATATATATATACTATATATATATAGTATATATATGTATATATATAGTATATATTTATAACAGATACAGATTGATATATATATATATATATATATATATATATATATAGCACCACAACGGCACACAGAGGTTTAGCAAACAAGAAAGCAAAGGAAGACACCACGACAAGTAAGGCTTGCAGCGGCAACCTCACAAGGTTGCCGCGGCAAGAGCTTCAGTTGGGCTGCTTGCCGCGGCAACCCCCATGGCTTGCCACGGCAACCTATATTGGCTGCTATTTTTGGCTGTTGTCTTTGATTACCAAACTCTTGGTCTAGTAATGGCTCATATGAGGCAACTTTCTAATATATAAAACCTGTCAATACATGTATCTTGGGTCTCAGGTAACCCATGAGCCCATCTGACATATACTAAAATCTATACATGTATATATATATATATATATATATATATATATATATATATATATATATATATATACACTATAGGTGCAACGTGGTGCACAAGAACAGTTTTAAGAAATTATCCCCGAATGGTGTTCTCGGATGCATGAGCGCACCTACAATATGATTCACGTCAGCATAGGTGAAAAGGTAGGAAATATATTTTGTTCATATATATTTGATCTTTTGTCATATTCTCATAAGAGTACCAATTATTTCTCATAGAGATAAAATAATGATAGTGATGAATTACGAGAAGTTAAAATTTACTGATAAGCATGCTAGAAGTAACATGTAAACCTGATTTTGATCATATGCAAAATAAGTGAACTAGATTAGCAGTTGATTTGATGAGAAACGCATATCACTGATGAGTACATACTAATTTAGTCATAGCATTTGATATTGCAGTTGTATAACCATATATCAGTTTTCTAAATTTGCAGTTATATACCCATATATCAGTTTTGGAAATCAATTTTTCTAGAAAGACAATACCAATTTTACACATCAGTTGAATAGAAATGAGTATAAGTTGTGCCTAGCAGTTTTATAATATGATAATGCTAGTTAGATAGAAATGAATATAAGTTGGTACAATGCAGTATTATAGCATACATGACATGCTAGTTGGATGTAAGCATGCATATTCTTTGAATTCATACATTTGTCATTATTCAGAATCCTGTTATCTGTAGTATCCTTTATACGTTGTTACTCCGTCTTGAGTCAAGTGATCCCACTAGCTCGGGAGCTTGAGTTTCTTGGCCCAAGTGATCCCGTTAACTCGGGAGCTTGACAAGTGATCCCGCTAACTCGGGAGCTTTATTTATCCTGGTCCAAGTGATCCCGTTAACTCTGGAGCTTGACAAGTGATCCTACTAACTCGGGAGCTTGACAAGTGATCCTGCTAACTCGGGAGCTTGATTCTTCTATTTCTTCCTGCACGTGTATCTTGCTTCAGCTTGATTCTCATACATGTTGCATCATGAATTAATTCAGCTGTCCGCATGTTATTCGCATAATAATAAAGTCATATTCTTTATTATATTTTATGCCTCTCTATGAGAATGTGGTAAATCGACAATATATGCTAGTAATGTAATATTCTCTACTGAGCTTTGATGATAGCTCATTCTATGACTTAAATGTCTTAGCTGCAGATTTAGATCCTGAGCATGCAGCTGACCCTACCTATCAGCCAGACAAAGAAGAAGAGGAAAAAGAAGAAGATGACGAGGAAGACTTTGCGGAAGATTTCTTCCCAAAATTGGTTTGTGGACATGAAAGAGAGAGAGGTTTAGATAGAGATCTTGGATAAACTTGTATGAATGATGTATGGTATTTTGAAATACTTTGTTATGGGATGTATAGGTTTCTTTCCATTGTTTAGATGACGGGTGGCCATCATCGGGGAAAGCTATACATCGGCTCAGTTATCCTTGTATATAATGTTTGCTAGGTTCTGCTTAGATCAGTAAAAGTTAGTTTATTTTTCCATATTTGCCTGTCAGAGTAGGTACATTGCTTCCGCATTTGTAATACTTTGTACAAATGTTGGCCCCTTATATGAAAGGATCATATTAGGTGATCCGACGACGCGACGGTTCCATTATAATAAGAAGGGAAAAGTAGGGTTGTCACAACCTAAATCGCTGGAAAGTGACAGATCGTATTATCATACCTATTGTATACTATAATGAACAATCGTATGGATTTACGATTGATCGTAATCATGTCTCTAAGTAAAAGCGTAGTGATTGCGATTCTTACCTACTAAAAGCTAGAATCGACTGACGATTCTAAGTTAAAGCTTACGTGATGACCAGCTCAGCAATCATCACTAAAAGCAGGACCTACATATTTGTCAAAAGGATATGTCGGTCCCAATTTCAAAAACCTTCTCATTTTCTCTCCCCCACCTTCCCTCTCTTTTTCGAATCGTCTGTAATCTTAACCGCTCCTCTACCCAACCCAACCGTTTTATTTTCTATACACTCATTACCTCCCCTATTTTATTATGGGAACCCTGCATGCATATCATTCCACATTTACAAGTTAGGATTTCAATCTTCATGGAGGTAAGGTGACGATTTTAATTATGGAGTGCAAAATATTTTATTCAATACATAGAATTTAAGTTTAATTAATGGTGTTCTTCTAAAAGTTTTATAGAAAAGAGAGTGGAAGCATGATGGACGATACAGGCAAATGATAAAGGGAAGAAGAAAGAGAAAAGGAAGGTAATAGTTCTGATAACATCCCAATCATTCACCATATCGCACGGTCTGCTGCCCTGAAGGCCAAATCAAAAGCTGTAGACCCACCCAAGAAGAAACCCAAATCTTTCAGGGTAGCTATCCGAGAAAAGACTAAGGACACAATTGAAATAGAATCTGTGTCTGCCCCTAAAATGGGGTTGAAATTAGATAGAGGAAAAAAGCCAGCTTCCTCTGCTACACCAGCATATAGACTCCCGACATCTATGAAACACCATATCATCGGAGTCAAGATTGTAGTGAACGTTGAATCTTTAGAAAAATTGGAGATGATTGGAGAAGCCATCAAATATTTTAAGGATGTCGGACTGAATTATTTGTTAGAGCCAGGAGTCACACCAGTCTATCCTAGGTTGGTGAGGTTGTTCTATAAAAATATGATCAAAAGCAATCAGGGACCATCCCCAATCCTCTCCACCAGTATCGATGGACTTCCAATCCATATTACAAAGGAAATGGTCGCCATGGTGATGCATGCACCCTTCGAATTACCACAATTGTCCCAAGATAACCCAGAGGCCAACCTTTTAAGGATGTCATCAGATACCCTCCACCACTTTAATTCTTCGATGTGCTAGTTCATAAGACCATTTACCCCATGGGTCATGGAACATAAAGAAGGGCACTATTTGCCAAGGCATTGTACTTAATGGTAAATCGCTATTGGTTCAATATACCATCTTATCTTTTTGACATAATCACTATCGTGAGGGAGAAATTGAGTCAAGAAAAATATCAGATGTAGAAGCTGACTTTGCCATTTGGGGGCCTTATCATAAATCTGCTAATGAATGTGGGGTATAGTATAGACCCCAAGAAAAAGCCTTACCAAGAACAGAGGAAGGCTTAACAATCACAACTTATAGAAGAACTTTAGGTGTTGAAAATAAGAAGAAAATACCACTCACTCCTCACACCAAAAATACCTCCTTTGCACTACAAGTCCCACAGATTCATGTGGACCGAGAAGAGACTGCCATTGAACAACTAGTATAAATTGAAGGCCCAGAAGAAGTAGTCATGGAAGAAGGTGTGAGTACTTTTACTCATACTCAGGAGAGAGCTGAGATCAGCTCTCCAGCACTAGAAAGAATAACCGAGTAAGGAATCCCAGTTGCAGACCAAGCCAGTCTGTACGACCCTACTTCGGACTCACCAGTAGGGCCTGCTATACCCCCTTCAACAGAGGTAGACATACTGCCAATTACTACTGAAGTAGACCCTGAGAGCCCAAATGATGAGATACACCAAGAAATTCTATCCACAATTGATCCACAGATCATTGACATGTCCACTTCGAGCCATATCCCTGTTCCTGTAGAATCTGTTGCTCAGCCTACAATTTCAGCCCATATAGAGCAAGCCCTCATAGTTCCAGTTGTTGAAGCAGAAAAAACTCTAAGTTATCAGGAGAGAGCTTTACAAAATTATTAAATGGAGAAGAAGCACCCCCTAAAGATCTTCTAGTCACCACCACATCAATTCACGAGTTATAAAGAAGATTAACGACAGTGGAGCAATAGCAACTCACACATGAACCAAATCTATTACCACTACCAGAGGTAGAAAGAAGGGTGAGAAAACTAGAGCAATGGATCTCTACAAATGCCCCACCTATGATACAACTGTTAGGTATAGTATGAAAGTGGATGGAGGAATATCGAGGACTAAAGAAGAGAGTCTTGGATACTACCTTGATAGCTCAAGAGCGAGTAGAAATAATGGAAAGCCTGCGATGAAAAGTTGTACAAGATCAAGGTGCGAGATGGGCAGCAGAAATAGAAAAGTGAGTCCAAGATGCCATTTCAACCCTTCAAGCACAAATTACCCAACTACAAGTAGAGAATAGAATCATGAGCGAAAAATAGCAAGCTTAGGAAGAAGAAAGAAAGGCATATGAAGAGAACATGGCAGCTATACTTAAACAGTCTGAAAGTTTAATGGTAGTCCTCGAAGATGCAAAAACTGTCAAAGAAAAAGCCCTTAAGGACTACCAGAAAACACTCTATCAATAGCTAAGTGAAAAGAATCACTTATTGACGGTAGCTAAAGGGAAAATAACACAACTACAAGGAGATAAAGATTCCCTACACTCCAACAATACTGAACAAAAGGAGATCATCGAGTCTAACAAAAAATTGCTTGGTCACAATAACAAAAGAACAAGCTATAGCGGAAAAACTGGGAACAAAAATTAAACTAAAAGAGTTTGTGATTTGAAAGAGAAGGCTAATAAGGAGCAGCAATGTAAGGATGAAACTTTTTACCAAAGGATTGATCAAAAAGAAAAAATAGGGGAGGCTGAGCCGTCAGCACATAGGGATTCACCTGCAGAAAAGAATCAAGAAGGTTATTCTACTGCTGAAGTATCTGATTAGGAAGATGGCCCTACTACTTCTATCTATGTACCACACCAGTCATCACCAAGTGAGTAAAAATATAACAGAACATCATAAACATCACAGGTATGATCTCAATAGATTTTTCCTAGGTTTTATTTTCTTTTATGTAATTATTTTAGTTATTTATATTTTTCTTTCATGTTCATTGTAAATATTCAATTAATATATAAAATTTTCTTTTTTTACTAACTGTGTAATTGTTACTAACCCACTAACATTTTTGTTATTGATACTCAGAGAATAAGCTGCAGTTATTTTCTCCCAAGTTTGGGGAAAAGTATATATCAGGTGGCATATTTTTTTCGGTAAATAATCAAAGTTCTCAATAATTTGTCGGTAAATTTTTTTTAGTGTCCCCTATTTTTGTGCCAATGAGAGCATTGTCAGATTTAAGTTTAGGGGGGATACACAATTTTTGTGTACAGTAGTAATATAGCAATAAATAGCTTTAGCTAATTTGTTTTTGTAGAAATTTTTTCAAAAATTTTTGAATTTTAATTGATCATTACATAGGAATTAAGATAGAAAAAATTACAATCCTTGAAAACTTACGATTCATTATAGTAGAAATCCAATAGTCAGAAAAAAGAACAGTTACAATTCATTCCTAGCTTGTTGAACACTGTATTAGAATGGATGTTTGAAATGATGGATTGATCTAAACTACAAGAATTTTAGACTATAGTTTCAGAATTATAAACTAGTGAGCATTTGAGCCATATTTCCTCTTTTATTCAGAGAGACAGTTTTTTTTATTCAAGTCAGAAATTTTCTTTGAACTTCTATAATGATATGAAATCTCATACTGCTGAATGTGGAATTAAAATATTCTATGATAAACTAATTTTTTGTCTAGAACTATCTGTAGAAATATCAAAGCAATAAAGCATCTATGCTAGTAAATAATAAAGATGATTAAAGGCCATCTTTTGTTAAACTAGAGCCAAAAAGTTAAAATCCCAAAATAAATCAATCCATTGAACCCATATTAGAAGCCTAAAACTGAATTTCTTTATACCAAAAATTAGATAAACCTTTAACCATATGTACTACCCAAAGCTTTCACCCTTTAACCCTTATATTTTATGAGATTTTAGAATGCAACGAAGGGGACAAGAGGGAGTGGAAGGAATAAAAAGTAAAAACAAATAAAGAGAGTGCTAGAAAATGGTGCAACTGAAAAAATGAAAAAGAAAAAAATATGGGAAACAATGAAAAATCGTGAAGAATGATTTCTGAAGAAGGTTACGGTTTTCAAGTAAAAAGCTTTCAAAAAAAAAAAGAGGAAAAATCGTAAAATATGATTTTGCAATTGAAGAAATGGGATTTATTAAAAAAATATAAAAAATGGGAAGAAACTATCCAAATCATGGATACTTACTGAAGAAAAAGAAGAAGCTGAAAAGATAGGAGAAAGAAGAGCTAAATTCTCAGAAAACCTTTGAATATTTTTCTACATTTCTTTGATACCTTCTAAAATCCAAAGCCCCATTACAAGCCGAAGGAAAGATGTTTCTAATGTACGATTTGCAAAAGCATAAGTCTAGTAGAGATATGGATACTAGATACTATGGATTGTACAGGAATTCATATGAATAAAGTAGATTATCCTTTTCTATGAGATTGATAATTTTATCTTTGATTGAATTTTTCTGAAAAACATATTGAGAGAAACTAAAGAGTTTCGATATCTTTTTGAGAGTATGTCAATAGTGAGTTTTTGAATGAAAATATTTTCTAAATTTGTTATTTAGAAAAATTTATGAAGAATAAACTATTTACTAATGCATATATCTCCTGCTTATTGTGAATTGAAATTGTTGTAGTTCTAATCACAGATAACTATTGTAATGAAAAGTAAGGATAAAAGATAGATAATTTTAGGAAATCATAATAACTCTGTGATGACTAACTTAGGTAATTTAGTTAATATAATTAGTGTACAAAATTAGTTTAGAATTTTAATTTTTAACTTTTGAAAAAAAATATATATTTAAAATATCTAAAAAGATTTGAAGTTTGTAGGTAACTTCACTGAAAACCTTCAGGTGACTATAACTCTTCCACTAGAGATCACCTAAGGGTTTAAAAGCTTGTTGCATCTACTAAATGCAATTGTGCTTCCTGCGAAAGTAGCATTTAATTTAAGTTCTTAGTTTATATTTCCTTGTTTGTTAGAGACCAGCAAAATGTAAGTTTAGGGGTATAATCAGTCACATAATATATCATTTTATCACCCTTAACTTAGTAATGCTAGAACTTAGTCTGCTACTAATAAGTTAATGAAGTGTAGATATTAAGAAAAACCAGTAAAAAAGAGTCATAATGTTAATCTTTATCAAAATCAACTCAAAAAGAGTAGTAAAATACGATTAAGAGTAAAAAGATGATTCGCTATATACTAAAGGCTAGAAAATCATGAAAAGACGAATGAGCGCTATTACTACAGAGAGAAATGAGAAATCGGAATTTACGACTTCCCAGAAGACGTTCAAGAAGCTGAAGCGATACAAAAGAAAAAGCGATGAATCGTAATCCAAAGAATCGTCCAATAAGAAAGCTATGAATGATAGAAAATTATATTTTACAATTTTTCAGAAAAAGAAAAGAGATAATCGTGATTTACGATTACGATTATGAAGCTTTCCTATTGATTATCACTGATGTTGATCACATGAGAATTTCCACCGCCATGAACAGAATTAGAAGAACTCTTGAATTAGAAGTTTGGCTGATCACGGATCTGAGAAGATTGATGAAGATAGATTCCATAAGATCTCTACTACAGAACAGTCCAGAAGCGCATCAACTATAGAAAGCAAGGAAGAATAAAATTAGAAATAGAGTTATATTAGGATAGTTTTATTTCTTTTATTAGAATTAGAAGTCATGTAAACCGACTCCTTATGATCTATAAATAAGAGGGCTTGGTGTAGGAATAAATCATCAAAGAATATCACAACATTAATTGATAACTGAGGTCTGTGTTTTCTCTCAATCAAAGTAGTTTAGGATTTATAAAGTAACATCGTCCACATTTCTTTGAGGTCTTGCCTGACAACTAAGGCTGAGGAAGCTGAAAGATCAACCCTTTGGATGGTTCTACTTTTTCTTTCTAGTTTAGATATATTTTGCTTTCTAGTTTATATTTTATTTACTTTTATTTCCTTCTTTGTAAATATCTTCATATTTTAATTTGAATTAATAACTCATATTGAAGTTTGCAGATTAGTGTAACGGGTTTTACTTTTCCATCTTAAGTTTTTTAGAATTTGATTGATGCCCAAGCTTTAGGAGATTGTTGATTAGATTAAATTTATATTGAATGAAGCTAGTTTTTAATTGACGCTCAAATTCTAAAAGAGTGAGATATGGTGTAACGGTACTATTTAATTTCATAAATATCCGATAGCAGAAGATTGTGATTGATGACCACAATCTGAAGTTTGATGATTAGGATTTATTTTCTACAAACTTAGTGTAAAATAAATCTTTTATTCATATTTCTTCAGTAGTTTAGGAACGTAAAAGATAAATATACGTTTTCATAAAAATTAAGTTAATATAATTAAACCTATCTCTGTGGGAACGATCCTTTGCTAGTACTATGATTTCCATTGTGCACTTGCAATAGATTAAGAGTTAATTAGATAACATAAACAAGCCGCTATTAGTGATAAGGCGAAGGATTGATTTTTTTCATTAGAACCAAGATCTATTAGGGGTTGGACTGAGTTACAACATGAATTTTTGAAGAAGTAGTTTCTCATGAGTAAAACCGATGATCTACGTTAGAAGATTCTCGTTTTTGATCAGCAACCTACTCAAAGATTTCATGAATGCTGGGAGCATTTTAAGGAATTGCTTTGAAGTTGTCCTAATCATCGAATTCCAATATGACAACAAGTCCAGAGTTTCTACAATGGACTGATACCAGAAGAAAGACACATGGTTACTGCGTTGTGTGGAGGATCCTATGCCATAAAGGAGGAGGGAGAAATTTGGACTCTTTTTGAAAGATTAAGTCAAACTTTAATGCAAAGCGAAACACTAGGACGTGTGGAGGATCCTATGCCATAAAGGAGGATCCTATGCGTCGTGCGTCGTGTTAACCTAGATATGTCGGCGAAATCTCATGTGCTGACAAAAGGAGGGCTTTTTTATGTCAACAATAATTTTTATGATTTATCAACGAAAGTTGATATGTTGTTAAAACAAATGAATATGTTGTTGGCAGCAACCAAACAAACTCAAAATCCCATCACTCTTACTATCTGTTCAATTTGTGAACATCAAGGTCGTATGGCTAATGAGTGTCCAACCACTCTAATGGTTTTTCCTGAAGAACCTACTCCTCAAGAGCAAGTGAATGCAACTCAATCATATGACCGACGAGATAGGAATCTGTATTCGAACACCTACAATCCAAAATGGAAAATCCATTCTAACTTAGGATGGGGAGGATCAAATCAGATTGGACAGGCAAACCAGCAGTACAGAGCGAATGCACCAAGTGAACAACAAGGCTCTCGTCCACAGGAGAATTCTAACTTTCAACAAAATTTGAATTTCCAACAAAATTCGAATTATCATCACCCGAATTCTGAGTATCGTCAAAGTCAACATTTCAATCAGTCTAATACTTCCAGCTCAAAGAATTCTGATTTTGAAGAGAAGATGTGTAGAATATGCAAGCTTTCCAACAATAAACTTTGCAAGTTTTCCAACAGTCTATGGCTAAGATGCAAGACCAATTTGGTCAATGGGCTAATCAGATGAGTCAAAGAGAAGAAGGAAGGCTCCCCATCCAACCCATCAACAACCCTCGAGGCCAACCACCATTTGGTGAAGGACCATCGACCAGTCACCAGCTGAAGGTTGTAACTGTCTTCAGAAGTGGACGAATGATTGATAATTATGTTGAAATTCCATTTGAATCAGAAGAAATAGAACAGAAAGATGAGAAGAAGAAAGAACCAGAGAAAGAAGAAGAAAAGGAAGCTCTCAAAGTTGTCCAAAAAGAACCTAAAGATGACCCAACAGTTGAAATTAATCCCCATACACCCAAGGCACCATTCCCCGAGTGCCTTACACCTCCATCTAGATTGGGGAAGTGTCCATCGAAAATGGATGACATTTTTGAAAATTTTAGCAAGTGAATATCAATCTTCCATTGCTCGATGCCATTAACCAAGTTCCTGCATACGCCAAGTTCCTCAAGGACTTGTGCACCCATAAGAGAAAAGCACGTACACATGTGTTAAAGAAAGTATTCCTGACTGATCAGAAAGAAGGCCTCGAGCTCAAGGACCCTGGAGTCCCGACGGTTTCATGTGTTATAAGTAGGCAAACAATTGGTAACACACTTCTAGATTAGGGAGCAAGTGTAAACTTGATCCCATATTCGGTGTACGAAAAATTAGGACTTGGTGAGTTACAACCAACCACTGTTACACTCCAATTAGCGGATAGGTCAGAAAGAAGGCCTCGAGGTATCATTGAAGACGTGCATGTAGGGATTGATAAATTTTTCTTTCCAGTAGACTTTGTTGTACTGGATATGGAACAATGAACCAAATCTGAAAACCAAATCCCCATCATCCTTGGACATCCTTTTCTTCCAACCGCCAACGCTTGCATTAATTGTTGCACAGGAGCTATGGATGTCTCTTTTGGAAACATGAAAGTGAGACTGAATGTGTTCAACATCATGAACCATTTTGCCAATAAAGAGGAGGTCAATTGCTTTTATATCGATCAGGTTGATGAAATAGTGGATCAGGCTCTTCCGTCTATGCTAACAAAGGAAGAATTAGAATTGCCTAGCTGGCCATCTATGACAAAAGAAAAAGTGTAGAGCAGCATCCGAAATGAACACGATTTCAACTTCTCAAGAAAATAAACTATGGAAGGAAAGGGTGGAACCACTACCCATTATAGAAAAGCCCAACCTAAGGCCATCAATAGAGCTACCACCAAAGCTTGAATTGAAACATCTACCTGATTCACTTATATATGCTTTTTTGGAACCTCATGAAACTCTACCAATAATAATTTCATCAACCCTGTCTGAAACTCAAGAGAGTGAATTGATGAAGGTGCTCAAATATCACAGAAGAGAAATAGGATGGACCTTAGCTAACCTGAAGGGAATTGATCCGGCAGTTTGCATGCGCAAAATACATCTGGAGGAAGTAAGACATTAAAACAAGAACAAAGACGAATTAACCAGAACATGAAGGAAGTCGTGTTGAAGGAGATCATCAAACTCCATGATGCATGCATTATCTATGCAATTTTTGATAGTGAATGGGTGAGTCTAGTGCAGATTGTTCAAAAAAAAATTAGGCATAACAGTAAAGGAGAATGCTGAAAGGGAATTGATGCCCACATGAGAAACTACCGGGGGGTCTGTTTGCATCGATTATCGGAAACTAAATGCTGCCACAATGAAGGATCACTTTCCCCTTCCTTTCATTGATCAGATTCTTGAAAAATTGGCAGGACAGGAATTTTATTATTTTCTTGATGGATATTTTGGGTAAAACCAAGTACCTGTATTTCCAGCAGATCAGGAAAAGATAACATTTACTTTTCCGTATGGCACATTTGCATATCGCAGAATGTCATTCGATCTTTGCAATGCCCCTACCACTTTTCAATGTTGTATGTTAGCCATATTCTCTGATATGGTCAACAAATTCATCGAAGTATTCATGGACGACTTCTCAGTCTTTGGGAAGACCTTTGAATGTGCTTGCATCACCTGACACAGGTGCTACAACGTGGTGAAGAATCTAATCTCATCTTAAGTTGAGAAAAGAGACATTTTATGGTTCAAAAGGAATTGTCTTGGGGCACATTGTATCCAAGAAAGGAATCGAAGTTGACAGGGCAAAGGTTGACTTGATCACCAATTTGCCACCCCCAAAGACTGTTCGTCAAATACGGTCATTTTTAGGTCATACAAGTTTCTACAGAAGATTTATCAAGGACTTTAGCAAAGTGGCTAAGCTGTTGTGTAACCTGTTAGGGCAGGATGTTCCGTTTAACTTCGATGATGCATGTATGAAGGCTTTTGTGAAGTTACGAGAATTATTATCGAATGCTGCGATAATCAAACCTTCAAACTATTCGTTGCCTTTTGAGATTATGTTTGATGCCTCAGATTATGCAATTGGTGCGGTTCTAGGCCAAAGAGTAGATAAGTTACCTCATGTAATTTACTACGCGAGTAAAACATTGATCAATGCTCAAGTAAATTACACCACCATGGAGAAAGAATTATTGGTTGTAGTTTATGCGTTGGATAAATTTTGTTCATACTTGCTTGGTTCTAAGATTGTGGTCTTTTCAGATCACTCCGCATTAAAGTGCTTGTTGGCAAAGACCGAGGTTAATTCGATGGATTTTGCTTCTCCAAGAATTCAATTTCAAAATTCGAGATAAAAAAGGGGTCAAGAACGTAGTTGCTGATTAGTTGTCTCAGATTTTGCCAGAAGAATTTGTTGTCTCAGACCCCATCCGGGACACCTTTCCTAATGAATAGTTGATGACTATTAATGTGGCAAAAAATAGAACTCCCTGGTACACGAACAACGTTAATTACCTTGACATAAGGTAAACCCCTTTACAATGGAGTAGAAACGACAAAAATTTGTTTTTCTCCCAAGTGAAATATTACTTCTCGGACGAGCCACATCTGTTTAAATTCTACTCAGACCAAGTGATTCGACGATGTGTGTCAGAGGAGCAAGCGAATATCATGAATTTTTGCCATAAAGGAGCACGTGGAGGGCATTTTGGAGGACAAAAAACCAACCTCAAAATTTTACAAAGTGGATTTTATTGGCCCACAATCTTTCGTGATGCAATGACCCACTGCAAAAGATGCATACGATGCCAGAAATTGGGAAATATTTTTAAACGAGATATGATGCCATTGCACCCAATTTTAGTCATTGAAATATTTGATGTCTGGGGAATCAATTTTATGGGCCCATTTCTTCCATCTTTTGGTAATGTGTATATCCTGGTCATCGTAGATTATGTGCCCAAGTGGGTGGAAGTTGTAGCTACGCACTCCAATGACCACAAGGAGGTGGTCAAGTTTCTTAAGGAGAATGTATTTAATCGATTTGGGACACCTCAAGCTCTCATCAGTGATGGTGGATCACACTTTTACAACCACCATTTTGCAACATTAATGAAGAAATATGGAGTCACTCACAAGGTGGAAACATCATATCATCCGCAAACAAGTGGCCAAGTTGAAGTCTCCAACCGTGAAGTCAAACAGATATTGGAAAATATTGTTTGTCCCGATAGGAAGGATTGGTCTCTCCAGCTCTCTAATGCTCTCTGGGCATATAGAATTGCATCTAAAACACATATCGAAATGTATCCCTTTAGACTAGTGTTTGGGAAGGCCTGCCATCTCCTAGTTGAATTAGAACATAAGGTGTTTTGGGCAATCAAGAAGTTTAATTTCAACATGCAGGTGACTGGATCAAATCGAGGCTTACAATTAAGAGAGCTCGAGGAATTATGCCACGATGGATACAAAAACTCAAAAATGTACAAAGAACAATCTAAGAAGCTACATAATCGACTAATTTCTAGGAAAGAATTCCATCCGGGGCAGAAGGTATGGCTTTTTAATTCGAAGTTAAAATTTCACCCAGGGAAATTAAAGTCAAGATGGGAAGGACCTTTTCAGGTTATTTTTACTACTGAGCACGAGGCAGTCGAGATTCAAGATATGAAGGACCATCGAATATTGAAGGTCAATGGTTAGTGCCTCAAGCCAATGCTTGAACCAATGACCCAGATGTTGATTGAATCAACAGATCTTGTTGATCCCTTAAATTGAAAGTTGAATGGTCGAGCTGTCGACATTTAAACTCAACGCTTACTGGGATGCAGTGGAAGTGTTCACTATGGCTAGTGTGTGTTAGTTTTGTTTTTGTAGGTTAGAAAATTTCTTCTCAATCAATTGATTTTTCCAAATCAATCAATTGACTTGGAAGAGTCTGTCCCTTGGTAATTGAGTAATCTTTGATCTCAATCGATTGAACTTCATTCTAACTCAATCGATTAAGGACATCGATTTTGTTGAAATTTTTGACTGAAATTTTGTCAATCTATTGAAAATTCCCAAATCCACTAGTCAATCAATTGATTGTGCCTCAAAGAAGTCAAAATTTGGGAAAGTTCAATCGATTGGGGTCCAAACTCAATCAACCTTGGTTACTGAATTCCAGTCACTCAAGAATCATCCTCGTGTCTTTTCAATTGTCATTCTGTTTGGTGGGAAAATAATGTCAATAGATTGATTTTACTACATCAATTGATCGACATAATGCGCTTCCTGACAGTTTCACTGTGCCAAAAGTAGGTTGACTTGGTGTCTTTTCGAATTTCCTTTGCAACGATGTTGCTTTAATCTCAATCGATTGATTTTTCACATTCAATCGATTGATTTTAATTGGGGTCCAGCAATTTCTGTTTCCCTAGGCGATGTGACACACTTCTCTTCGAATTTTCCTTCAAAGCGGTGCTCAATTAAAGACAATCGATTGAAATCCATGTTTCAATCGATCGAGTTTATCATTCTCAACGTTTCAAGTCGCTTGAACGCATTTTAAAGAATGACAGTGGTCCCGTCTTCCATCCATCTCTGAAATTCTCCCAAACCATCTTCTCCTCATGCTCATTTTTCTTCCTCCTCGTATCATCGAAATGGCAGAGGCAGGCCACAAAATGTACCGGCCACCGCATCCCGGCAATAATCTGATGAGAATGTTGAACGAAGACTACGTGAACCAGCAGATCCAAACTAAAAACTTCTTTGATCTAACAGAGTTCCGGCGGAACCCCAAAGTTGTGCGTTCGATTGAGTACATTGAGGCCATGCATCCCAAAATGATACTTGCACCACCGCCAATTGACGTATCCTTACGTCTCATACGATTGTTTTATCAAAATATGGAATGGGTGTCGGCATCGCGCTCTCCATCGGGCTTTGCCTACGTCTGCGTTCAGATCAATAACTAGATTTACAACATGCACGATGTGGATCTTGCCCGGGCATTCAATTTCTTTGTTGTCCAACCTCTCAATCATTAGATTGATTCGACGGTAGAACTCAGCCAGGAGACCATGATAAACAACATGTGCGGTGCTAGACATGGCTCAGGGATGCCTACGCCCCGTTCTGCCCTGAGACGTTCTCTTTTGAGATATCGTGATGTCCAATAATCTGCTCTCGCATGGAACAAAGAGAGAGAACGAGGAATCGTGTGGCGGCGCTCTACACAGTCCACACAAACACCTGGTTTGATGCACCTAGAATTATGTTGAATGAAATGTATCAGTGTCACAACAATATCATTATCGGCACTTCAGCATGCAAATGAGAAAGTATTCTTCTATATTTTCCTCACTATATCATGCATTTATTGGATCAGGTTGGGTGCTCGATTTTTGCTAACGAGGTGATGGGTGACATGCAATTCTACCAGTATGGCCGGAATGTCTGGAGCAAGAGCATGAAAGCTCTCATTAGGAATGTTCCAGTTGCGCCGCAACCCCTCAATGTTGATGTTGATGATGTACCTCCTCCTCCTCCCCAACCAAACCCCGCACAATGCCAACGTGGCGGTTTACGAAGACCTCGTCCCAAAGAGGTCCCAAATTTCAATGTCGAGGCGACAATCGCTTGCCTCGAGGCACGAATGGATGGGTTAAAGACAATGGTTGGAGGTATCGATCACAGGTCATGTTTTTAGAACTCCCTCCTTATTCGACTTGCCCGGGAATCATTCCCAGCGCAAGTTGATGATTTCATCGTAGGAGCGCGAGCGGCGACGGATAGAGAGGGTGACGTTGACGATGATGATGATGATGTTTAAATTGTATGCATGGAGATGGTCTCAGTTTATGGTGTTTTCTTGTTTCTGGTATGGGTAGTTCGATGTTGGGATGTTTTGGATTTTGTGTGTTAGTTTGTTGGTTGGTTCAATCAGTTGGTGTGTGAGGATTGTTATTTTGTTTTATCAGTTTGAATGTGTAAAGATTTCATGATTAGGATTTTCTCTGGAAATGTAGAATCAAATCAAAACATTTTGGATGTTTTAATGGAAATTCAAATCTGTTTTTGGTTTGCAATTTTATGATTACTTTCGAACTGTTTTCCAATTGCATCAATCAATCGATTGAAATTTAATTTTCAATTGATTGAGAAATCATGACTGTTTTGGGTGTTCAATTCTCTCACTAGGGAATAGTTGTTGTTCAATCGATTTAAAAGTCATTTTCAACCGATTGACTGTAAATTGATTTGAATTGTCACTGAATACTACTAAAATTAATAGATTGACTCTAAAATTAGAATTATGTTCGGATGCGGAAAGTTGCCAGTAGCCCTTTGATCTAATTACTCTAAATTGTTCTCGATTGATTGAATTGTAAAATTCAATCGATCGACTCTGATTCAAAATCCAAACGTGTTAGAACATTCTAAAATTAAACCATGGTTCAAAATTAGATATATCTATGCACAGAAAGTTTTTGTCTAACAGCCAGTCAACTTTCCGAATTCACCAAGTCAATCGATTGATTTTAAAAAATCAATCGATTGACTCTGGTCAATCTCGAGCTGTCCCAATGCAATCCAAGAATTCCTAACTTTCTTCCACTTTTAGATTAGTTTTTTTAGGATAGATTTTCACTTATTTATTAACCTCTTAGGTTTGGTTTTTATTCATCAATTCCCTTAATCTTTAGCACTTATCATCCCAAAGTTTTGATCAATGGAAAGCATCCGATACGGCACCCGTTCTGCAGTCAAGCGTCTTGCCGAACCGGCAAGGAAACGGGCCCGACATGGTACGCCTCCACAACCTCTAAATTTGTCAAATCGGGAGGTAATTAACCTCGACCCGGTATCGCCACCTCCATTTTCGTCACAATCACCATTGGATCTAATGTTGATCAACTCACCAGTACCACCTTCACCCCCATGTAACCATCCCCCATTTACACGATCTGCATCAGCCGAGAATAACCTAGCTCTGAATCTAATTCCGACATATCTATGGGCGGAATTGAATGCGCAGCCGCCACTCGTTAACCCGCCATCAACGCGGAATTGAATGCGCAGCTGCCACTCGTTAACCCGCCATCAACCCCACCAACATCACCACCCTGTGCCCCGATACCACCACCTGGCAAGGTTGGCATAACTGAAGAGATGTGAGGCTTATGTTTCCACAACCGTAGCCCGGGATGGCAAGCGACAAAGATTAGGGAATTGATTCTAGTTTTAGCCTTAGGAGTTATTTTACATTTTATTTCCCGTACTAGGATTAGTTTCCTTTCGTCATGTTTGAGAATAATTTGCTTTGATTGTTGCTTTCGGTTAGTTTCGCTTTAATTTTCAATAAGTGCATTAGCACAAAGTTAATAAAAGATCAGTTTAATTTATTTATTAATCTCAATCTGCACATTTATTTTAATCGATGCATAATCTATGTGATTTGATCTTATGGGGCACAACATTTTTCACCTTGTCTGCCTTCGGTTTGTGGTATGCTTTCCACAAGTTTGGGGGTACCAATGAGGACACTGTACAAATAGGTTTGGGGGTGAGAAGCAGGTGACATCATGAAATTGGAGCAGTGTTCAAAAAAAAAATAAATAAAATATAAATGTGTGTCTGTTCTCGGAAGTATTGAAATACTTTGTCAGTCAATCGATTGACTGGTAACTATTGACCAAGAAGACTTTTACATTTAAGTCAATTTAATCGATTGAATTCCTTAATTCAATCGATTGATTGGTAATTGTGGCTCCAGAATGAAAGCAACAGGTGTAACTCAATCGATAAATTCTGATAAGTCAATCGATTGACTGAGTACTTGAGGCCTATTTTTTGAAATTCTATTAGTTTTCATGATTTTTACTTGTTGATACTTGGAAGCTTAAGTGAAAATTTACCATACCATGTTAAGATTATAACTTCCTATGATTATTAATTTCCATGCAAGTGTTAAAGATGATCCTGCAATTCATGACTATAAATTTTTATACATTACCATGCTTGAGTTTCGAAGTCAAGGAATTAGTTTAAAACTTTGAATCCTAGGATTCTTGTGGAGATTAAAAACCTATAAGCTTTAAAGCCAATTTCTCGTTCTTGATGATTGCCAAAATAAATTCGAAGTATCTTTGCAATTCGTGTTTACTTGTTTAAATCTCATAAATTTTTCATTGGTTTGATTACTTTGCATTTTTATATCTTTGGGCTAGAACACATTGCGTTTGAACTCAAAATAAATAGGCATCGTTACTACCTCTTGAGGAAATGATCAAAGGTCGTCTTTGACTCGTTTGAACCTAAAATGCCCCACTTCACACTAATTTACACTTTAGCACCCCTTTTTGAGATTTGTTGAAAATTTTTGCCTTAAAATACTTCTTAAGCCACACTAACCATACTCCGACACTATCATTGAAAATTAAGCCTTAACCACCAATTTCTGAAAAATCGAGAAAGAGGGATAAGAAGCAAATGAAAAGAGAGTATGTAGAGAGGTGTGATAGTGGTGACCATTGGGAGCATAGGGCAGAAATATTGATGAAAAAAGGTGAAAAGAAAAAGAAAAAATGTATGTGTTAAAGAGGTAGAAAAATGAAGAGAAATAAAAAAATATATGAGGTGATGTCAAAAAGAAAAGGAAAGGAAGGAATGAAAGAAAAGAAAGTTGAGAAAAAGAGAGAAAATTTCTGAAAATTCAAAAAAGAAAGAGTGAAAATAAGAAAATCAAATATGTTTCTTTTTCTGATTTCTCAGAGAAACTTGAATCCAATTTCCCTTTCTTCCATAACCTTCACCCGATCCCCATTACAACCATAGAAAAGACTTTCGTGATCCGATCTCGGTTGATAAATGTCTTGTGGAGAGTGATGATGCAATAACTATGGTACTTGCTATAACATGGTTAGGATACACACATCATTCCTTATGAGATTACTTTTTCTTTAATGCACCGTATTTCTTGTATCATGTGAGGCTCTTTAATTTATTTTATAATTCTCCTTCTAACATATGTGTGAAAAAGTAACCCATTCATTGGAGCGATTTCATTTTGAGTGCATATCTAAAGTGAGGATTGAGTCGAGACATGGGATCCAAAGATTCCCTGTTTGGGCTTGTTCCCTAACGAAATGATTTTAGCATTCATAAGCACACACAACACTCTAGGCATAAACGAAAGAATCATCAGAAAAAAAAAGCATTAAATTAATCTGACTGGGCATTGATAAGATTATCATGGTTGTGTATTTGTTACTAAAGCTTCGCAGGTTGCAAACAATTGATAATTGTAAAAACTAATGATGAAATTTATAGGCTTTGAAGTTTGTAGGTACCTTCACTGAAAGCCTTCAGGAGACACAACTCCTCCGCTAGGGATCACCTAGGGGTTTAATGGCTTATTGCATATGTTAAATGCAATTATGCTCCCTACGAGAGTGGTATTTATTTTCTTTTAGATTACTAGTTTATTTTTCTGATATATTTTCATTCTCTTTGCTCGAGGACAAGTAAAGTGCAGGTTTGGGAGTGTGATATGTGCCAAAATATGACTATATTTCGCACCCAAATACCGACACTTAGCCATCCAATGAAAGCTATCTGACGGTTGTTATGGAGTTTCAGTGGATTCGGGTGTTCTTGACTGTTGGACCTGGAAAAAGCATAATTGAGCATAATTAAGGGTTACATGTGAACAATGTACTAGGGAGCCAGCGAAAGCATCAAAATCTGTGAAGAAAATTGATTGATCCAGCCATGTCTATGAAGATGAGGAGGCCACATGCCATCATCAATCGATTAATCAGAATTACAACTATTTCCCTCCTAAATTCAAATTTAAACTCAATCGATTGAGATTTAAAAATCAATTGATTGATTTCAAATTCAAATAAATCCATCAAAAATTCAATTTTGAAGTCAATCAATTAAAATGAGAAAATCAATCGATTGAGCCTTATATGGAAGTTTTCATATCCGCACCCTATAAAATGAATGCTATGCTTAGGGTTTGGGGACTTCTTCTTGGCAGATTTTCTTAGGGTTTTTCTAAGTTTTCTTTAGTATTTGTATAAGTAGATTGTAATTAGGATTGAGGCATTGTAAGGTTCTAATCTTTTCCAAAAATATCAAACGGTTGATAAATAAAAAAACGTTTGTTGATGGCTTCGATTTTGTGCATTGCGTGTGGATCAAAGATGAGCGACTAAACCCCTCATTCAAGGAGGAAGCTACCCTAAGATTAGTACTTGATTTATTTGCAATCCTATAATTTTTGACAATATTATTGAATCGTACGGCTTTTAGTGCGAGCTTATTGTGTTATTATCAAATCCTCGTTTATAGCCATTGATCTGTAGATCGGCAATAATAAATGAGTATTCTACCTAGATCGATCTTGTAGAACGATTTAGGATGTCGTACAATTGGTTTTCTTGTTGTGATTTCATGTTTGTGATACATTATGCCTTCCGCAAGATTCATGTCGTAGTTGAATGTGTCATAATGTTAGGATACTGTATGGCGAATCAATAATCGTATTTTTCTCGATTCATTTTGCTTGTAGTAAAAGGATGGTAAATAAATTGACATAGAATTATATGGATTGTTAATAGAAAAGGTACATATCTAGGGGTTAGCGGAATCCTTGATCATCTCATCATTGATACTTTATTTTTCATAGTTTGTCCTTGCATAGCTTTGTTTTAATCTTTATTATTATTGCATTGTGTAGCGGTAAATCATTGCAAACAAATCTCGCCTTTGGTACTTCCTTAGGTTGTTTTAATCTTTTAAAAAGTGATCAAATTACTTGCTTCCCAGTGGGTACGATACTCGTATTCTTGCCTTGCTATAATAGATCTTGTGCACTTGCAAGGGTACACTTTAAAACTGAACAGCCGAGCGCCCTTTTTTAAATCTCCTTCAATCAATGCCGCTTAGGTGAGCACAATTCGATGTGGCCCAAAATTGTTTGGCTCTCTAAGGCATTCATCTCTTTAAACTGGTTCTTGGTAGCTTGTGTAGCATAGATGATTCGTCTAATGCTATTCCTTGCTCAGTAGCTGATCTCCAACTTTGTAGGGGTTTCTTTTTCTTCTTTTTTAATCCATGTAAGATATTGAATTTTATTGAAAAAGGAGGAACAATATACGAAGGAAACATATATATATAGAGGGTCGGAGATATGCCCCCGAGTGTAGAGATATCTCTGCGCCTATTGATAGGAGCTCGATACGTAGCGCCTCTTTCGCTGATGCAACATTCCCTCCTTTTCCTCATTTAACCCTGCTTTAACCATAGTTACCACTGACAGAATCAGAAAGGCAAAGAGTAGCGACGCACAGGAGGTACATTCTTGACATTGTGACATGTGCATTATTACATTCGAAAATACCACCGTCTTGGAAGTGCTTACGCTTTTATGAAGGAGGCGATTGTGCTTCCTATACGACGCGCTAGCGCCAATATCAAGAAGCTTAACACTTTGGACTATGTCGAACAAATGACACGAAGAGACACCTACCTTAATATCATTTATTACTGTCGTCAGAATATTAAATGAGAAGCGATGCATGACATCGTGATTTTCAATGGTTATCATTACAATTTGAACTGATTATTGAAGGCGCCTCTTCAGGGAGATCGCTTGTGCTTACACCTCAGTACGAAGCGTTTGCGCTTTGTATAAGACAAACAAACGCTTCTTCATTGGGCGCTAGCGCGACTATGTCGAAGCGTTAGCACTCCATTAGGGAATGGAAGACGCCTTCCATATGACATGTAGAGCATTTAAGTCCAACTCAATGGTAATCATTATCATTTGAAATGACTATTTGAGGTACACCTTTGAGGAGACCATTTATTGGTCAAATGTTTAGCATTTATTGCTCGAATATTTTGCATTAATGGTGCTTCTGTCAGAGGAAGCTTGGTTGTTTGTGAGAAGCGCTAACGCTCTAGTAAGAAGCACTAGCGCTTTCTTGTGTTTGCGCATGCGCTACTAACATGAAGCATTAGCTCTCCGTGTATGACATGAAGCGCCCTAAAATTTTGACACGTAGCACCATTTAGTGCGAAGCGACGCTTGAATGTATGTCATTTATTACCATTGTCAAACCATTAAATGAGGAGTGGGGCGAGGCAGACGAGATTACGGTCCCTGACATGGTGGTGTGTAATGACCGTCATTTCCATTCAAAAAAATAATTTAAGGCAACAATTTTATGAATTATAATTTTACAAATTACTTTTCTCCTTTGCTCTTCTAATTTTAATCTTCTCAGAGCGCAGTAAGAAACATCAAAGTGGCGAAACCCTTTTCCTGCATCTAGTAACAAGGTGAGTGTCATTTTATTTTTATTCCACTTTTAAAATGCCAAATAGAAGAGCCATCCCTTCCATAGAAGAAGTGTTAGCACCTCGTATAGGAGCGCGGATGCCTCAGCGCACAAGGTTTTGGAGCGTCGACACTCCAATATTTGAGGCGCTAGCGCGTCTACATGAAAGAGATATTGCTCCTGTTCTTACTATCTTCTTCTCTAAACTTCTCCTTTTTTTGTTTCACATATTTTTAAGATGGTTTTCAAGACTGCAACGACTAAGTGCACCATTAGAAAGTGTCAGGTCATTTATGACGAGGCATCTGAGTAGAGGAAAATTTTATTTTTGCAATCAATCTTCGGGTCATTATTCGTGGTACCAAAGGACGTGATAAGCATCAACAACCTCCTCGACACAATCAAGTTCTTCGTCTAGAGCAACAATTAGGATTTTGGGAAGGGCCCTATCAAATTTTTGACCCTTGATTTTGCCTTAATAATTGGTCTTCGAATGACCGTTCCCCCTCATTACCCTCCCCCCAAGCCCCTTCCCAAATAATTGACCATTAGAGATAGGTTTTTCGGGGGAGTAACACTGTTAAGAGGGGAGACATCCTTGCTGCCATTAACAGCGTCAAGTAGGGTGCTGATGACGACTTTCTGAAACTCTATCTATTGTTCCTCCTCACCACCGTCCTCTTCCCAAACATAAAATACACCCTCGACGATCCCTACCTCGAGTTCGTTGATGATCTCCCCAATTTCAATGAATATCCATGGGGCGATGACAGGTACAATCACCTTCTGCAGTGCATGGAAAAGAGAAGAAGAACAGAGATATAGCTAAGAGGGAAAAGGCACAGCAAGATTATAATATTTACAGTTGTAGTTTTGCCCTGCAGGTAATGTCGTCTCCCAGAATGTCCTATTTTATTTCCTACGAAGGTCGCCAATTAAAAAAGTCATCAAAGTTTTATTTTATTTTCTCCGATCTGGGCATACGAGATTAACTATAGGTGCACCCCAGCCAAGGTTCCTAGCACCGTTGACTTCCCAAAGCTGCTAAAATGGGTAGTGAATAAGAATACGAGGAAGTTCTACATCACAGAGTTCAAGAATAAGGTAAATTCGATACGAAGTGATATGACATCCAAGTATAGGCATTATTACTACAATACGTTTCTTTGTAGAAGCGCAACCGTTTCTAAAAGAAGCGATGGTGCCTCTAATATGAGCGCAATCGCTTCTTATGAAAGCGGTTGTATTATCCTAAATTCTAATATTAGTCAAAAATAATTTAAAATATCTATCATCTTGTAGGGCATTCGGGAACTTGAGGCCACACTCTATGAGGGGAGCCTGCTTGTGGTAGTAGTCGTACTGCGAACAGAGCAGAGACTTGCAGAAGTAGGTGAAGGACATGCGGTCCTGCCCATTACTTTGCGAAGGAAGAAAATGGACATTGATATTATTAACGTGTCGGATAAGGATGAGAAAGAGGAAGGGGAAGAATAAGAAGAAGAAATAGAAGACAAAGAGGATCACAAAGCCCGTAAGTCCGCGAAACTGCGGGTTGATGAAAAATGAAAGTAAGATGCCAATTCAAGAATTACAGATTGTGAGAGGTCAATCAGAGAACAAAACAAAGGCTTTGATGACCTTAGTCTAAAGGTTCCCCAGCTGGAACAAGAGAACCAAAAATTAAAAGATCAGAATGCCAAGATCGTGAAGGATCAGGGTTATATTATGCATCTTTTGACATGAATGATCAGGCGTCTTTGAAGGAAAATTTGAGAAAATTATCCGAGGTATGCTTCTAACCTATGCTTGAGAACTACTGAACTAGAGGAAAACCAACGAGGAGGCGCCAACGCTTCGGATATGAAGCATTGACCCCCCCTTTACATGACTCAGGTATGAAGTGCTGACGCCTCTACATGAGGCACCGACACTTCAGATATGAATCATTGACGCATTTACATGACTCGGGTATGAAGCATCGACGCCTCTAGTGCCTACGCATGAGGTGCCGACGCATTGACTATGATGCATCAACGTTTCGGATATGAAGTGTGAACGCTTCTACATGTTAGTTATTGATTAAATAGTAACTGCTATTCTTCTCATATTGCAGGCCCGCAATGTAGCGGGAAGTCCACTGGGGTGCACTGGGGAACATCAGACAACTGTTCCCCAACGGAAAAGATCTGCCTCAACCCCAACCTCCGATGATGTGCATCACCTACCAATGATTGCGATCACTCCTGAGGCACCCCAACCCCAGTCCTGACCCCGCAACCCCAACCCCAAACCCGATTCCAACCCCGAGCCCTAACCCCAACCCGAGCCCCAACCACAACCACAACCTGACTCCCAGCCATAACCATAACCATAACCACAACCACAACCAGACTCCCAACCCTAACCCCAACCCCAACCTCAACTCCCAACCCAACCCCAACTCCAGCCAAACCCCATTCACCTACTCCCTCTAAACCCGAAGCCCAGCCCAAACCTCTTATCCAATTGAAAGTCCCACCTCCAGCTAAGTCAAAAACCCAACCTCCTACAAAGTCCAAACCCCACCCCACCCTCAACCCCAACCTCTACCTCCACCACCACCACCACCTCTCATGAATCCGGTCCTAAGATGCCCCTTACACAATCATGCACCGAGGAGAGGTCTTTGGTGCAACAAAAGATGAAGATGATGACGAACTCGAAGGCCCAGCCGTCTTCAGGAGAAGTGAGAGGAATCGAGGTAAAGCCCTCGCTGCAATTGCTCCCTCACAAACTATCCCAAAAAGAAAGGGAGAGCTAGTCTCAAAGCCTGGCAAAAAGAAGGCCAAAGCGGGGGGGGGGGACCGCAACAGCTCAGGCCTATATGAATGTTATTTAGGAAAAGCCCAATAGTGAGAATGAGTAAGTATATCCCCTCCTTACAATTTATCATTGTAAACTTTTAACATTTATTTTTGAAGCACCAACGCGTCATTGGCAAAGCGACATCACCCTTAGGTCGATGCGCCAGCGCCCCATACTGGATGCGCTTTCGCGTCTATGATGAAGCTTCAGCGCCCCTTATTAGAGGCACTAGAGCATCTACTACGAAGCGTTAGTGCTCCATATTAGACTGACACCCCCTTATGTCTTAAATTGATTGTAGGACTGTCATCACAACTGTTGGGTCCCTGCATATTACTATCGAGCTGATGTGCTGCCTGCAGTCCCCACAGTAAATAGAAAACCCAATAAGTACTAATCCCTATTCAACCACGTTGCTACTCCGACTCCTTATTGATATTTTCAATTTTGTATGCAAATAATGTTCGCGTACTTTAGGGTCATAGATAAGTGGGAGGACATGTGTAATATCCCCATTTTTCCAAACCGGTACCCACTCGCTAGGTGTACGTGTCAATTGCGGCACATAATACCATTTTAGAGTTTTTCGGAGAAATTATTTTGGATTTTTTTTTAGGGTTCATTTGAACTTTTGAACAAAGGTTAATATACCATTAGGGTGTAATAGCTTAACACCGAACTTAGCTAGTATGTGGGTTGGGTGTGCTAACACCTCACTTAGGTGTTTTAGTTTCACAACCAAACTAAAACCATTGGATAGGGACTAACACACGATTTGGTGTGTGTGCTTCACAAGGAAGCAAGGCCTTTGAATATTTGAGTGCAATGGCTTACGTGAGAAGCCATTGCATTGTTTTGCATGAGAGGAGAAAGAAAGAAAGAAGAAGGTTTTGAGAGAGGAGAAGTCGATTTTCCCCACCGTTGCATGAATTGTTGATCGCAAGTGAATATCCATCATAGAGGAGAGCGCAAATTGTGTGATCTCACAAGATCCTTTTCTTGCATGAATTGTTGAGTACATCATGTGTGTGTGTGTGTGTGTGTGTGAAGGGTTGGATCTTTGAACGTGTCTCCGATACGATCGTGAGAAAGTGGGCTTCAAAACCTATTGCACGTGCAAGGGGTGAAAGCACCGATAATTTTGATTTCCGCTCATCATACGCATTCATCTCGTGAGTTTGAAAGGTAAGATCTTATGGATTAATTGTAGTCTAAATGGATAGTTTAATCACTTTGAAAATATGTGAAGAAATGTGGATTTGAATGGGAGAAGAGAACAAAGAGAAAAAAATTCTGAAATCGGGCAAGTGTGCAGAAATTTGTAACCTTCAGATATGAAGGTTGAGCGTGTGAAATGCGCACCAATTTTTAGGCCAAAAATGAACTGATTTTTCCTGCCCGTACGACTTGGTGTGTGCTAGGTGAAGTCGCTCGCGCGACTTGGAAAATCTTTCGAGACTCCGATGTTTATGATTCCTTGATCATTAATGAGTGGTTTTTGAATGTCATAGGATATGGATTGAGGGTTGGAATCATCCATTAGGATCTTCGTGACATTTTTGCATGTCTCATAACCGAGGTAGGGGAAAAATCAAACACCAATCACAATTTGACTTGATTTGCATGAATGTTCTGATAGGAGGAATGGAATAAGACATTTTATTCAAACTCTTTGAAATTTAAGTTCGTCTTTGCTTTTGAACACGATACGTGAATTCTGAATTTGAATATTGAGAATAATCAATATGCTTTGAATATGAATATGAACTACTTGAACATGGATCTGAACTATTCAATATCCGAATTCTGAAATCCGAACTCTGAATTTAGCTTTAAAAATAACACAACGAACTATGTTGAAATATGTATTAAAAATTCACATATTTATTTGAGGTCCATTAGGACGAATCCCCCAGCTCTTTGCCCGGTACGATGGGATATCCGTACATCTCTGAACCAATATGGTTCCACTTGATTTTTGGTCCGTCACGGGCAATCGAAAAGTGTTCATTGAACGACGATGGTTAGGGGGGATTCCCATCAGTAAAACTTTGGCTCCCATTGCTATATATGCTTGGGAGAATTAGTTCAGTTATTATTTAAGTTAGGCACTCAGATAAGAAACTACATGTAAATCACGAACTGTTTGAATTCGATTTGAGCTTTGTCTTGCATCACTGTTTTGATACGAAAATGCATAAGAATGCATCATTGAAATTTCGTATTCACTGAATAACTATTTTGGTACTGTTTTAACCCTATTATCAGATTTATGCACTGATATGATAAAAATGTGAATTGTTTGATTGACCTCGACTAAGCTTAGACTGTTAGCTCACCCCAACTATATGTCACAGGTGTAGACGCAGAAAAGGATCCGGAACCTGAGAGTGACCCGGATTACGTCCCTGAAGAAGAGACTAAGCTCTCGCCAGAGTACTTTCCTTAGAGGACTTAGAGTAGCTTGGATTTTGAGACATAGGCGTGGTACGTCCAGTCATTTCATTTATAGAACTTTTGATTCATGTAATGTTGTAAATACATCTTATATACCACTGTTTAGGTGATGGTCGACCATCACCAGTGGTTTATTTTATCTTTTGTTCATCTATTCTGTTTAGAAATGGAGATTTCTTTTGCCATGATGATATTGCTTATTAAGTAATTGAATTCTGCTTAAGTGTGGATGTACCATGTATTTTGTATTCAAGTCATGACCTGCGACCGAACGGCACAAATTTTCAGGGTAGGAAATCCGGGCTGCCACAACATGCAACCTAGACAAAATAAGAAGACTTTTCGGATGTCCGTCATTCCACTAAAATGCATGATCTTGGATTTTAGAGCATTTGAGAAGAATATTGAACAAAATGCAGCTTACCTGCTAGCCGACATTGCGGGACGTAGCAGGGAGTATTGTAAATTTTTTGAGGCGCAAAACGGCTCGAAGCCAATGTAGTGTTTCCTCATCAATAAAAATCATGCCTTGTCTACAATGGACTGTGAAGAAATTTTTATTCCAATTCACATCGACCAGCCATTCCACTGGGCGCTTGCTGTGGCCATCCCCTCAACCCACAAATTCGCTGTCCTGGACCCGGCTCCCAAATCATCCTCGGAAAACCAAATTTCGCAAGATAAGGACCCTGGTAAGCTCCAATACCATCGATAGAAGCACTAACGCCCCTCAGTCAAAACATCCACGCTTCGAACTCGAAGCGATGACGCTATGACCTCAGGGCGTCAGCGCTCCTAGCGCTTTAGTATAGTTGTGTCAGCTCCCCATTCTATTTTCTAAATGTATTAAGAAATATCCTTAGGATTGTGAGGGTGTCAGTGTGCCACGCCAATTAAACGGTTTTGACTGTGGGATTTTTGTGATGAAATATGTTGATTATTTCAACAGGAAACTCGAGCTAACCTTTGCACAGGAAACATCATTCCTTTCAGGGCAGAGATTGGGCACGCCCTTGCAATGCACGAGGAAGAGAATTGGGATGCCAGTGACGATATTGAATCGCTTATTTAAATTTTTTGTTATATATAAATATACTTTCACCTTTGTTGAAAGTATTAGATTCATACAATTACACAAGATTTACACAGGATTGATATAATGTAAACTGATAATAGTACTTACCATTTTTTCAGTATATACATGAGATTGTTTCATAGGATGTGTTGTTAAACTACGCCATTTCAAAGTGCTAACCCGTTAACCTTGAAGCGTCAACACTCCTTATTGGACCCGCTGGCATGTCCAATATGACGTGTCAACACTCCTTATTCAACTCACTGGCGCGTCCAATATGACGCGTCGACGCTTCTTATTGGATTTGCTGGTGCTTCTAATGTAAACTGACTTCAAGAAATTATTCTTATAACACCTTGCAATTCATCTTTAATGATAGCTAGTGCTCCTTATTAGTATCAGTGTATATCTTCTCATGAAAGACTTATAACCTTAATGATGGAATACGAATAGCCACTGTAATAAATTTATTGTACCATTTATATAAGGCTTCCTTTCTCTCGTCATTCCATAGTCATTCACTAGCCATGGCAAACAAACCAAAGGAAGACCCCATCAATTGGGAAAGCGAACGGCTAATGGATAACCCACCTCAAAGGCCTCATGGAAATCTCCCAGACCCTATCAACGTATTAATCTGGAACGAGTATGACCAACTCCGACGACTGTTGGCCAATTGTAAGGTGCTGGAGAGGGCCTTAAGAATTCTACCAGATGACCTCTACACCTCCTTCCCCATCCCCCCCACCTTCACCACCCCTGTCGATCTCACCATCTCCCATTACACCCCCTCTTAAGATGTAACTAGTTCTTTGAGATTTATAATTTTCGATATAATATATGCATTTTTTTATTATTTGGTGCAAAAATTTTATTTTATGTTATTCTTATTTTCACTTCCCATTCTATGAGGAGAGAAGTACTCCAATTATGTGTTTAATGGTGGACTACAAACATCATAGCCCTTAACCGAAGCGATGTCACTTCTAGTAAGAAGAGACAACGCCTTTTATCACATGAGTTGTTGTTACCATACGATAAATGAAGTGCAGATGCTTTAACTGTGACGCGATGTCGCATCTACCGGGACGCGTCAGTGCTCCTTAATGATAGCCTACGTTCCTTATTAGAGTCGCTATCGCTTCAAATGTAAACTGACCTCAGGCAATTCCCCTTTAATGAATAGCCGCCGAAATATAGTTATCACACAATATTATGTGTTTAATGAAGGACTACAAAGAGCTAGCAAGGGCCTTACAGTGAGGACACAAGTAGTCCAATGGAAGCGCACGCGCTACTAATAAGATGCCTCAGCGCTCCATACACCGGGGCGACAACGCCTCTTCTTGTTACTAGAACGATTTTTCGTTGACAATGCATCGCTTTTTTAAAGGAAATTGCACTTTTTAAAAGAAACCATGCTTTATATTGGAAAAGACTGTGGGAAAAGACAACCCACTCCATAATTTCATTATAACACGAAATTCGTCATTAACGAAATGACGCTTCTAAAAAGAAGCGACGGCGCCCTGAATATTAGGGCTAGAGCTTCAACCTAGCGGCGACAACGCATCAAACTAAAGCACTACCGCTTCTAACAATAAGTGGCATGTGCCCCATCATGAAGCGGTGTTTCTTATCATAATTCGAGATAAATTTATGGAATACGAGAAAAGCTATGTGATGTTGTCATCCCTGACCAGAACAAGAAAAGCATAGTATTCATATAAAGGAGAAAAGTTGTATGATGTTCTCCCTCTTCATGAAATTAAACGAAAGAGATTGTATTCATATAAACTGAGACTACTTACAAAAATATATTTTAGAAGAAAGAAAGAAAACCAAGGAAAAATCTAGACTGACAGACTCAACGTGGGGGGTGGTGGTAGACGACTCAGTGTCTAGACTGCATCGTAGTTGGTGCAACTGCCTCTCCATCTTGGCAGAAAGCGCTTGAATCTCAGCCATCTTCCTTTGAATCAGCCTCTCCTTCTTGGCTAGAAGCGCAAGATTTAGCTCTAGAACCTCGGCCTTCTCCCTTTCAATAATACGATCAAGGGCTTTATTAATCTTAGACAAGTTGGGTTCGTTTGCCATGGTGAAAGGTTTTAGAGAAGGAAGGCAAAAGAAAGGATATGGAGTGAAAACTAAATTAAAAAAAGGCTAAATGACGCTTTTTATAGGAATACGAGCAGTCACTGCTGCAATAATGTTAGAAAAGACTGCACAAAAAGGCACCCCACTCAAAAAAAACTCCTCAAAATTCATAATAAATGAAATGTCGCTTCTAACAATCACTACGTGAAAAAACCCAAAAAACCACTGCCTTAAATAGTGGTTTTTTCAAAAAACTACTGTCTTTGACAGTGATTTTTTTTCAAAAAACCACTGCCCTAAACAATTGTAAAAAAAGGAGTGGTTTTTTTTTACCACTATACAAGACAGTGGTTTATGAAGTTCATAAACCACTGTCTTGTATAGTAGTAAAATAAAACCACTCCTTTTTTTACAACTGTTTAGGGCAGTGGCTTTTTTATACAAAATTTTTTTTAAAAAAAAATTACGTCGACAATTTTTTATGCAAATTTTTTTAAAATAATAATTTTTTTATGCTTTTTTTTAATGCAATATTTTTTATACTTTTTGTAATACTTTTTTTTAATGTAATTTTTAATGCTTTCAAAAAAATTATATAAAGAAAAAAAGCTATTAATCTCATATTCAAGCACATCCATAAATAAAATAGATGCCAAATTCTTTTATTCAAATAAAATATTGCATTTCAACCTATGATCCAACCTTTCAAATCAATCAAATATTTTAAACTTTACATGCCCAATCCTTTTATTCCAAAAAAAAAAAAGAGTTAACAATCTAAGGACCCCATGACCTAGTTTCATAATTAAAAAATATATATATATGCTTCGCCTCTCCTGCCAAATATCCCCGTCCCCTAGTGATCCGTTTGAGATGGGCTTCAAATCGAAAAGTTTTGCCTGAAATCAAAAAGAGAACGTAATTAAATATTTATGATATTAAGCAATTAAATTAAGATATTGATGACTTCTCACTACAAAAAAAGGGACCTATGCCACATACTCTGCAATCTGTTTAAACAGTAGTTTATTTTATAAGCTGTTTGAGTCCTTGACATTGAATAATGCCTGAGATTGGACAGAAAGATCATGAACTGACACAACCGATTCTAAACCCCACTCCTCTTTCATGTAGGCTTGGAACCAGCAATAATGAGGTAAACCAAATCATGTCAAAAGTTGTCCCTAAATTTTTTTCAGGAGTCCACACAGTGTGGGCCGCTTCGCTCATACTGAGAAAATCAGAGCAAACCAAACTATGAACTGGTTACCTACGCAAATTAGGTAACCCTGCATGAGACTACTAGAACTTATTTATAGGAAGTAAAATCTGAAGAATATATTAAAAGAAGTAAGCAAATCATTCTTAGAAGAACACAAAAGAAACTTTTACTTCAACCATATAAGAATGTTGGGTAGATCATTTTTTGTTATATAAATGTTCATTATGGGTAGGTTTGAATACAGCTATTTGGTAAATCATGCACGCTTAATAAACAGTGTAAGATAGTACAAAAGTTATTATGCAATGTTGCTTCCAAATTTTCATTCTTTCTTCACTATTTTTTTAATTTTCCCAAAAATAGTAATGGGTACTCAAAGGTTATTGAAGAAGAGCTATTATAGAGTAACTGCTATTCACTCTAAACGGGTGAACGGGTGGGTCAATCTCCATATTCAAATTTCGCTAAACTTTGAGAGGTGCCCAATCATTCATGAACATGAAATTCAGTGAAAGCATAGGTTTAAGCATTTTAGCACAAGGAGATTGACCCATTCACAATTGAGAATGAACCGTTCGGTTACATTATACCAACTCATTGAAGTTATTCAGGAACCCTACGGTTTCACTAAAAGGGTGAGGAACACTGGCTCCAGAACTTCACCCACAACCAATGGATACAAAAACCATCATTCAAAATCCCCCCTTACACTATATGCATGCTGCAGTGTATATCTTCGTTTCTGGATTAAATACACAACACAAACACACCATTGGATCACCCATATTAACTTGATATGATTTATATAACTAGATATACATATTGGATACAGTAAAAGTCTCATGCAACAATCATGACTAATAACAGCATGAGCAGTCATAAAGTAACTGTCATGAATTTGATACTCTGGTATATGATAATTCATATACATGATAATCTGAATACCATCCATGTATTTTCCTTTGCTGAACATCTACTCCTATGAGATCAGCCATTCAAAGGGAAGTTGTACATATAGATATATAGGGTACTGATCACATGATTCAAGTCACACTAGAGTTATGCATGAACCAAACCAAGTACTATTTACCTTTTCCACAAATGGAAGGTCCAAATAATCAGGTCCACCGATACTCAGATTCAGGACATCCATATTGGTCGCAATAGCATAGTTGAATGCATCAAGGAACCATGATGTGTAAGATACCTGCAATTAGCCCTGCACAATTATATTACCATGTTTAAATATATTTATGTTGCAGATATTATATCATTATTTATAAAATTATACTACTAAAATGTTCATGAAAATTATTTTTATCAACAAAATATGTCTTTCACATGTATTGCTATATAGATAGAAAAATTAGGCTAATATAACTTTTTGACCTAACAGTATTAAAAGAAATATATAAATAGTCTAATAATTATATATTTCTAACAGTATTAAAAGAAATATATAAATATACAAATAGTATAATAATTATATCTGAAATAAGGATTTTTGACCTAGATGCTGTGATGGTATGCTTATGTTCTCTCAACATGCCAACATTCTAAAGATGAAGTGTCAAGTTGCATAGCTCAATTATGTAAGGGAGCTCTACATGTAGAAAGAGAGATGATAGCTCACAGTATTTCTGTTATTTCTAAAAAGACAAGCTTGCAGTTAAGTTTTGTGGTACAAAAAAGATCATTTTCATCATCGCCTTGAGTATTAACCCCTTTTGTAGTGATGGAGTCTCATTTTCTGTTTGCGAACCCAATCAATATACTATATATATATATATGACCCTAGATAGATGGAACAGAGCGATGATCATGATGATGATATATATTTTGTGAGCAAAAATTTATGTAGTGATGTGAATGCATCAATGGGCTGGTCTGGGTTGGGACCAGGCCTTAAATGGGCCAACTATTAATTGGGTTTGCATTCAGGACCAAGCCTAACTCACTTATTAATCAGGCTTAATATAGGTTCAGGCTCAGCCCAGAATAGCATAAATGGGTCAAGCATAGTTATTATGTCAGCATATAAGCTCCAAGAGACCTTCATATTATGTCAGCATAGATGATTATTAGTACCTATGGTACAGAATAACTGCTGAAGCCACTAATTTTTCAGGTAACCATCAGGTAAGCTATGTGATTGGCTTTTACGGCATTGACTAAATTTATTATATATGCAATTTGTACAGCTCTCAAATTATGATGCTTTTTTTCTTCTCGACAATTGTCATCTCTAAAGTTAAGGCAACTCAAAAAAAAAAAAAGGCAGGGCCTCATAAATTGACCCTCAAGGTAAATCAAACTTATATAACTGCAACTTCATAGAATGAAAACAAAATCATAAACATGGCCACACACCTTCAATCAGTAACATTCTGGACCCGTCTTTCTCACTTTTTAACACATCTATGTTAGCATATGTAGCTCCATTGCAAACCTGACAAAAAAGTGGATAATTTACAAAATACAGGAAGAAGGACAAACAAATATACATGGATTGACAAGTAAAACAAATGCTAATACCTTGCTCAACAAAACCAAGAGTCAGAACCCTTTGTCAGAAAGAGCTACTTGCAACAAAGAGTATAATACAAAAAATTGAATGAGCAAAAAGTTCGAGGCTATGCATTTAAAAGGATGATTGGGATAAAGACAAACAGAAAGGACGTCCATTGTCTCCAACATTTGCACGAAAATAAAGATTGGAACTGCTCTTTTGCAAAACATATAAAAGTCTGACAAACTTTATTTTACGCAGTAGAATATAATGTACTAAAAATAGGAAATCGAAGGCAATATCTCAAAAATATCCTAGATGCAAAAAAAAAGGATGCACGCAAGGAAAAGAATTTGTATAATCCAAGACAAAAGAAGTAGTTAATAGATTGGATCCTATTACTCATATCAAGTTGGCCAGAATTTGTATAATAGATTGGATCCTCACCGAAACGATAATTTGGACCGAAATTTCGGTCATATTTTGTATGGGATTCAAATTATCGGCCGAAATTCCGGCCAAGTTATCTGTTTTTGGTAGAAGCAGAAATTAACTGAGCCAAATTAACTACCTGCAGTTATAACAACTAAATTAACTCACTGGTAGAAGCATAAATTAATTAACGCTATTTTTTATTACAGCTAATCAAGTAGTGAAAGGCTGGGACCATAAAAAATTTAATGCCTTCTATTTTTTGTGCAAAAGGTATGTACCTTTATATTTCGGATATGTGGGTGATCAGCTCGAATTCTAGTATCAAATATTGCCATTTTCACCTTTGCACCAGTATATCCTTTATCCCAAAGAACCTCGGCTCCAAATAATGATGTAATTTGGGATTTCTGTAGCAAACTGATGGATGTTAATATATCATTAACAAAAGTTAGGGAAACAGTAAATTCCTTAATACACTCCGAGTAATTAAAGGTTATGCTGGTGGTACTACTACCTATTGGCAGAATGCAGCCCTGTTTTAAGGGGGTTGTGATTGGAGGTCTTCCTAGCGATAAAAGGTGCTAGTTCATTTCAAGTGATTGGTGGTACTACTACCTATTGGCAGAATAGTGTTCAAATAGATAGAATTACCTCCGACTCAATACAAGAAAAGTCAATATTGGATCAGGGAATAAAGCCATGCATACCTTTTCAGCGGCCAATTTTTCAGCCCTAAAGTAGGAGATGAATAAGATATTTAAAAAAAAAGATTGATGACTAGTTCATTTCATGTATTGGTTTTTTTTTGTTAAAGTCTGAAAAAAGAAATAAAAGTGCAGAGTTCTGATTTTTTTCTTCTCAATTTTCTCCAAATACAAAAAAAAAAAAAAAAAATCCTCTGAAAAGCTATGGCATGTTAAAAGCCGACCATTCGCAAATGTTCTTAAATCATCTCATTTGATCGCAGTTCTTCATTTGATCTTTATTGTTCTTCCTTTGCCTTTTGGGTCTTGGGCTACAACAAGAAAAGTGAGAACTTCAACTTTTGCTTTATTTTATAATTGAAAATGTGAGTAGGCTAGATGGAAATATAAACATATTTAGGAAAATAAAATCACTTAGTAAAATAGAATCAAATTTACCCCTAAACAAGATCAAATAAAATCTACAAGTCCCTTGGGCCAAGTAATAATATCACCAATTGTAACATCGCCAAATGTTCCTTCGCTCGCATATAATTCTGTATTGACCTCGAAAATATTATCAATTATGATGGCGTATGAAACTCTTGACGTTGTCGCCTCTCTATGCATTCGCCCTAGTCCAATGGCTTTATTCTTTAAGTTTTTCAATAGGCAGCGCATGGATGGTTGGTTCACAAGTATCTCAGGCTGAACCGATGACGGTCGAGTTTCCTAAAAAAATTATAGCCTTTAAACTGTAGAGTTTAAGAGAGACTAAAACAACAATGCAAAAGTGCTTTCAATAAGATATGATAATGACAACTCTAATGATTATTATTTCATAACATTGAATTTATACCTGATAAGAATCGAATTGGTCAACCGATGTCGATATAGATGTCCCTTTAGAAGGAGCTAGAGGTGATAGTAAATTCACTTTTCCTCAAGGATCTTCTTGCGTTTTACGCTCCTCATCAAGCTCATGTCTAAGCATATCAACTGTGATTGAATGCTCTCACGTGCTATCTTTTCCCGTGAGCAATCTCCCTAGCCGAGGACGCTTGAATGGAGGTCTTAGATACACCCGTACCCATACCCCGTATGTTGCCCCATCCATCACGCCCACAAACCATAGCAACAGGGTCATTATCTAAATCTTTTTCTCCGAGGAATGGATCAGATAAGGCAAGCCTCCTAATTTCATCCTGAATAAAATATATAATGATTAAATATAGTGATCCTAAAGATCAATATTAATTATTTATCAATGGCAAATGAATAATTAAAATAATCTTACAATTTGTGTGCCCAAGGACGTCCCATCCTTCTTAGTATGAGAGGCTAAAAATATTTGTGTTCTCGTCACTGTACCAGTCGAACTCTACTTTTTCTATACAATAAGGTCATAAGCAATTGTGAATATTCTAACAAATTTATTTAAAAAATTTATGTGGCAGATTTTACCATCTCTTCTGCCATCTTAGCTGATCCTCGTCTACCAGTGGTGTGTGGGTTCATCATCATTTTCCTACAAGTCTTCCCCTTTTCTCGGCGTACTTTATCTTCCTCTGTCGAGCACATTTTAATAAATGCTCTCCAATCATCTCCCTTCACATTCTTTGGTCGATACTTCATCCGCTCTACGTCCGTTTCATATTTATCATAAACGGTGCGAAGGTCATGTTTCCATTGCTTCCAAGTTAAATTCGTTAAGACCATCTTTTTTTGACTAATTGGAACATTATATTTATCCTATAGTGAAAATAAAACGATATCAAAATTATTTGTAGAATAACTAAATGAAAATTGCATGAACAACATACACTCACTGAGACAAAGCGCCATATTTTCTCTTTTATAGAAACAGGTACAATTTTCCAAGACTCATATGCAGGTGGACAATGAGTCCTCATCATCCGACCAACAAATGTGGCAAATTGAGTTGGAGCATCTCCAATAGGCTGCCCCTGGTCATTCATCTGGATTTTCCAACGCGCATCTAGATAAATAAAATATTGATAATAATTTGTAAATAACATTTACCAAACAAAAGAAAATAATAAACTAACCACTCTCTTGAGTTCCAACTGATTCAGATCCACTCGGTTCTAACCCAAAGCTGCCATTATCTTTTGCTGAAAACATTGGCAAACTCTAGTTGTTGATCAAACTATCATTTAAGGATATAAAATGCATTAATAAGATAATTGAAAATTGTAGCTAACTTATAACAACATTAAAATAGGAAAATCAACAACAAGAAATATAAGTAATTCTTTTATTACAATTATTGGATAGAAGAAATAAGGTTCAAGTGAACAATATGAAAGAACTAGATTAATTTTCGTCCTCATCCTCATCCACAACATCAGTTGCTAATGCCAATGCTAAAGCATCTGCTTTTGGTCTTCCTTCAAGTGCTAAGGGATCTTCATAGGCATCTACATACCGAGTCAATCTCTTTGGAGCATCCAATACGACATACCAATCATCCCTAGTTTGATCTTTACAATAGAAGACTTGAGTGGCTTGAGAGGCAAGAATAAACGGCTCATCATCTTCATGTGAAATCCTCATAAATCTCCTAAGATTAACAAACACTAACCCAGTTTCTGGGTCAACCACACAACCATTTTTTTTATCTTCTATACGAGCCCAGTCACAGTAGAAGACTGTTTTTTTAAAGTAACCATAATCTAACTCAAGTATTTGTTTGATAATACCATAATAAGTAACTTCTTCTTCCACATGGTTCTTAACTTTCGCACTTGACCTGAAGCTAGTTAAAGCCTTCATGGATACTCCACTATTTTGTGTGCTTTTATTCATTTCTGATTGTGCGGTACAAAACTGATAACCATTGATCATGTAAGCATTATATGATATGGCATTGAAGTCTGGACCATCAGCAAGGCTCTTCATGATAGAATTTTCTTCATTTTCTAATTCTTTTCTTAACCAAGGAATGTAGTTGTCCCTCTGATGCTTATTGCTTGACTTGTGATCTTGAAGATAAGCCTGATACTTCCTGTAAATATTAACTCTTAATTATATTATATCATTTTTAAAATAAAATATATAATTTAAAAATATAAAATAAATTACTTACTTCTCCCACTCAATATTTTCTGGATAATGCTTTAGAACCCATCTACGTATTTGTTCATACTGCACGTGTTGAAGAAGATAAGTTTTTCCACTTCCATCGATAGGGTACCCAAAAGTAGCATCTTGTTCCACGAACGCATTTTCTCCTTTCTTATGGCTTCCTCTGCTAGAATTTGGCATATATTCCATACAATACCTCATACATTCTTCCATGAGATATTGCTCCATAATACACCCCTCTGGATATGTCTGATTTTTCACATAATGCTTATATGTCTTCATCATCCTGCACATTTTTTTCAATTAGATATCAATGTTAACGTTATTAACTAAAAGAAGTTATTAATTTTACTCCAATAATTTACCTCTCGAAAGGATACATCCATCGATATCGGACAGGTCCGCAAACAAGCGCTTCCTCTGCTAAGTGAACAACAAGGTGTATCATAGAAACAAAAAATGACGGCGGGAAGTACTTTTCAAATACACATAGTGTTTCGACTATATGCCTTTTCATGTTCAAAAGGTCAACACGAGAGATAACCTTAGAACATAAAACATTAAAAAATATTGACAATTGTCGAATAGCAGCTCTCAATGGTTTCTCTTTCTTGAATGCATGCATCAAAAGACTGGCGATGAATCTGCATGAGGATATGATAATCATGTGACTTCAAGCCTTTGAGTTGGAATTCCTTCAAACATACCTTGTCCTTCCAATTTCCACTGTATCTAATAGGAACCTTCAAATTGTGCAAGGTTTTATAAATTATTTCTTTTTCTTCTCATGACAAGCAAAATGGAGCTTTAGGACAATACAACTTATCATTTACTTCCACGGGCCACAAATTTTTTCTTATATTCATATCTTTGAGATCATAACGTGCTTCAACACCATCTTTGGATTTACCCTTTGTGTCCATAATTGTTGCAATTAGGTTCTCTGTGACATTTTTTTCCACATGCATTACATCCAAATTATGATGAATAAGAATATCCTACAAACATAAAGGACATGTATTAATATTTGAGTGAAGTGAAGTATAAATTTCATATTAGAAAAATAAAATATATTAATTATCCACCTTCCAATATGGTAAATCATATAGGATTGATCTCTTTGACCACGCTCTTTTCATGCTCTTTCCTCTTGCTTGCTACCTTTCCAAATTCTGTTTTGATACATCTCATTTTGCATAGTACTTCAGAACCACTCAACCGGCGGGGATGCTTTCTATGTTCTTCCTTCCCATTAAACTGTGACTTTTGAGTTCTGAAAGGATGACTCATATCAGTAAGAAATTTTCTATAGCTCATGTACGCATATTTCTTTCCATGTGATAACCATGCCGAATCAACCTCTTCACTACAAACAGGACAACCATACTTTCCATTGTCCTACATCTCGAAAGATGGCCATATGCTGGAAAATCATGTATAGCCCATAATAGAATTGCTTTCATGTTGAACATAGATTTTTTATAAGAGTCATATGTTGTAGCACCAGCGGACCATAATTCATTTAACTCTGCAATCAGTGGCTGTAAGTAGACATCAATGTTGTGCCCTGGACCTTTTGGGCCTGGAATTAATAGAGTTAACATTGTAAACTCTTTTCGCATACACATAGATGGAGGAAGATTAAATGGAACAATCATAACAGGCCAGCAACTATAAGAATTACTCTTGTTTCCGAAAGGATTAAATCCGTCTGTTGCAAGTCCTAAACGAACATTACGTGTCTCAAGAGAAAAGTCACTCCAATGAGCATTGATTGATTTCCAACTTGAAGAATCCACTGGATGACCCATGTAACTTTCATTTTCAATTGCATTTGCATGCCATGTCATCGTCTCTGCAATCCATGGTACACTATATAATCTTTGAAGTCTTTGGGTTAGTGGAAAGTATCTTAACTTCTTCCACGGTAATTGTTTAAAATTTGGCTTTGAAGCTTCCACGGGTCTCCATCTGCTCTCACCACATGTAGGACACTCATTTTTATCAGCATGATCTCTCCAATATAATATACAATCATTGCGACAAGCATGAATAATCTCATGTTTCATGCGCAAAGACTTAACTAACTTCTTTGCATCGTAGGTGCTATCAGGTAAAGTATTTGACACGGGCAAAATTTCTTTTAGCATTTTTAATAACTCCGTGAAACTTTTATTAGACCACTGATGTCTAGCCTTCATACTCAACAACTCAACTGTAGTTGATAATTTCGTATGCTCACCCTTACATGACGGATATAGTGGTTCTAATGCATGTTTCTTCAAATTACTGTACTCCATATCCTCAGGTAAATCATGTGGATCCTGATCATCACCTTCATCCTGATCATCATCTTCATCCTCAGGTAAGTCTTCAAGATGAACATGTCCAAATGTGTTGTTCAACATTTCTTCCATTCTTGGAAACATATCATTATTTTGGTTACTAGTTGAATTACTAGAAACCCCAACATCGACACAATTTGTAGAAGACGACTCCCCATGATACGTCCATGTCGTGTACGAACTATCCATGCCATCACAAATTAAATGCTCCATAATGGTTTCAAGGTTATGCTTTTGAAAATTTCGACATTTAACACACGGACAACAACACCAATTAACATCCTCAACATTTTGTTTTACAAACAAAATAAATGATGCAACGCCATCGAGATATTCAGAAGACAGACGTTCTACTATTGTCATCCATTTTTTGTATGGGATTGCTGGAGGCATCTTCTACAAAAAAAAAAAAAAAAAACTCAAGTAGGAGAATTGAGGGAAAAGACAAGTATCAACAATATTAGCCATTAAAAAAACCCATCAGCATTTAACATAACAGATTAACTTGAACTCAGCTTCAACAGTATAAGATCAGTTTTTCATCAGTCTTCAATCAGTATTTTCAACCAGTATTTGCAGTCAGATGTTTTCAATCAGCTGATGAACTAAAGCAGCTGAACATCTGAGGACTGAGAGGACTAAAGCATTGAGAGAGTCCGCTAAAGCATTTATTATAGTGAAGTCACAAGCTGATTGTTGGTACTCGCACACTTTCAGCTGACGAAATATCCACACTTAACTATGACAAAAGCTTTACTTGGATGTACGTCCATAGATTCCGAGTAGATTCATTATTTAAAAACATCTCTACTTGAAAACAAAACAACACACTTTAATAGATTGCAAAATAAAACATAAACAGAAAACATGTGTTCAGCCATTATTTAGCATAAGCAAAGTAAAACAATTTTTAGCTGCCTTCTTAGGCAAAGCAATCCAATTCCCAATGGCTCCATGAGTCTCTACATACTTCTTTAGTAAACTATCTTCTTGGGGACCAAGGCCCTTTCTTCACAGCTTGCTTTGTCACGGAAGGAGTCTTACCCATGGGGTTGATTTAGAAACTAAGTTAGAATTTGAAGTGAAGAAGCAAATGAATTGGGCTTTTATAGAGCTGCATGAGCTTGACCGCGTCGACACTTTGTTGGTGGTGCTTTTGAGAAATGATAGTGTGTTTCATACCTCCACGTAGTGCCTCTTTGAATACTAGTCATGGTGGTTTGGGTGGATGGTACCGCACCAATGTTGGTGGTAAATAGAAGCCTTTTATACTTTCTCACATTCTAAAGGAAGAGAGCCCAGCCAACCAGTGGATGGTAAGAGACATGAAAGAAACGTCAGTTAAAATATCAATTTCTTCTAAAATAAATTAAAATATCGAATAATGAGGAAAAATATATAGAAGTTTGAAGATATGGTTATCATTATCATATTATCAAGATAGCTTTTATCGTGATATTATTCCATAGCGTCATTTACCTCGAGAATTTGTATGGCGATGATCCATCTACAAATTAGACTTGGTACTTTGGGGACTGTGCCCTCTCCAATACAAATTAGACTTGGTACTTTGGGGACTGTGTCTCTCCAATTACCATTAAAGTCGTCTGATTTAGAGGCCATTTTAAGATCATGATATGAAGATCTTTGATGCAATAGACTCAAACCAATCACGTGTTCTATCATGTTATTGAATGTAGTCAAAGTCCATCTTGGTTCAACAATTGGCGCATTTAATAATATGACAAAGATCATGTTGGTCATTGGTGCTCATCGTTTACACCCAAATGTTTTAAATCATGGCCTTCAAATCAGCTAAAAAATATTCCGTGGCACATGTCTCCAAATTATCATGTCTTTCTTTTAAAGTGCAAGGGCCCACTTTATGTGAAAGCCACTTGACAACACCTACCGCTTCGTTCAAGCATTTCAACAAGCAAGTGATCTACATTTCATCCTTTGCTAAATCCCACTCTACATTATTACAGTTTTTTACATTTCCAATAAAATCAAGTAAAAAATAGAACAGAGTAGCTACTGATCATGACGAGATTACACAGTTATAGATTGATGCCTATATTGACTATACTTTAATTGATGGAAAATAAATTCTAGATTGTGGATAGAGATAGTTTGCAAGCTTAATTGATGGACAAATTCAACTAAAATAATTAGAGATTTAATCTCTCCATATTCGAAGACTAATATCATGATCACTTAACGCCAAAGGAATCTATTATCTATTTGTTCATAATCGAAAAGTAGAAAATAGAATCTACAATACACGCTAGAAAAGGAACCGTTGGTTGAAGAAGATGGGACGTCATGGCGGGAGAAGTGTTGTAAATATCTAGAAAACCTTCACAAAAAAATAACACAACGCACACAAAACAAGGCCAAATCAGAAGCAATATTCATGAAAAATAACAAATATATCTAGAAAATCCTAATTGATGATCTAAATCGGGACTTGGCTTACTTGAATGTAAATGAGGATAATGGCAAGGGACTGAATTCTATTGTAATCTCAAACCTCGACCGATCCCGGAGTGAAGAGGTAGAACTGAAAATGAGAAAACGAATAAAAAAAAAAAGAGAAAATTCTCAACTGAGCTCAAATCGCAGATCTGAACCTAGACTTAAGAGGTAGAACAGAAATTGAGCTTAAATCACGGGCCTTGTTGCTGTTCCCTTGCGACTTTCGTTTATGTCGCAGATGATTGAAATATTATGAAATCAAAAGCTGAGATGAAGCAAAATCGATCAAAAACCCTAATCGGAGGGATCTTAGGGGTGGGAGATAGCAATTTAGAAAACACTAGAAAATTACTATATATAAATAAAACAAGCAATCAAATACTTACGATCTGGAGCGTCTTATTCAAGTTGAAGTTTCTTCAAATGCATGCGATGACAAAATTCGGTCGAATTGGTTCAGAGAGAACCTTATTGAGCGCCTCTGCAATAAAAACCTGGAAAATGAGATGCGAAATCGAGATGGATGAGAAGACAAAGCGAAAGGATCTGGAATAGCTTCGTTTTCGATCCTCCAATCCACAAATGCTTATAAAAAACCAAAAAATTAGAAAGAAAAGGTGAAGACGCCTACACAAATTCAATCCTCCAATGCACTGTAGATTCCAAAGTTGATCGCACCATAACCACGGATTCGGCGCTCGAAGGCTGTTCAAACCCTAACGGTTTCGACGAGAGAGGATCGTCGGCACTTCAAACCCAAACCACGAGACTTCATTAGAGAGGAGAGAGGGAGATGGAGGCTAGGGTTTCGAAGACTTGGATTTCGAAGAGGGAGATGGAGGCTAGGGTTTCGAAGAGGGAGAGAGAGCGAGAGAGAGGGGGGAGGAGGCGAAGAGGTGAGAGAGGGAGATGAAGAGATTTATGAGAAAACGAAGAAGTAAGGAAGATGAAGAGGGCGCTGGTTTTGTTAGAGATATAAAAGAATAAAAAGAGAGTAAATAGTTTTCGAAGTAGGGCTTCTTTTGGGTCGGCCCGATAGTATCGCATGAGATTTGCACGTGACAGTGGTTTAACTCCAAAAACCACTATTTTAGGCAGTGGAATGTTATACCATTATTTTAAGCAGTGATTTCTTTTATGCTGTTAGAGTGGTTTTTTCCTCATTTTGACGTAGTGAATAAGGGTCATGGGAAAGATCAAACAGTGGCGCACTTCTTATCATAATTCGAGAGAACTTTGTGGAATACGCACGGTCGATGCAATAAATATAAAGCACAAGGATTTATAAAATCCCTTTTTGGTGGCAGTGCACCACAATGACTACAACAGTCTATTTAATAAGGTTGCATGACAAATTACTATTTAAAGGGCATCATGGCACTCAGTTTTTTCATCTTCTATATCTCCTTAGGTTAGCATTTCATCTTCCTCAGCCCATATCGAAATGCATCGTATGGGTTTGAGGAGGAACCACCAACTCCCTCGCCAGCATTTTATCAGTTCCTATGATGGTTTGATTATCAACAACCCCGATGACAATGAGTTGGTTGTTGTCCCCGACGAAGTAATCGTCATTCCAGAGGATGACGACAATGAGCATGTGGTTCCCCCTCCCCCCAACGAAGTTATTGTCATTCCAGACGATGATGACCTTGCCGTTATACTGATGGTGGTGGGAGACCTAAAGGCCCTTCTTCTCCCGGCTCCAAAGCCGGTGCTTCTTCTGCCGCCACTTCTTCCTCTTCCACCCCAGTCACAACTACCGCCACCATCTCCAACTCTACTTCCTCCTCCACCACCACCAGCATAACAAACTCCACCTCCCCCACATTTGCCTACAACTTTACCTCCATTTCCGCCACCATATCCACCGCTACATCTACCTCTACCTCCTCCACTTTCGCCTCCACCACCTCAGCGTATTTTTTGTAGATTTTATTTTTTCAATAATGTAAAGAAAGAAAATGTAAAGAAATCATTGTGCTTGATAAATGAATTCTTGTTGTTTGATAAACAATACTAAAAAATGTTCATAGGATCCATTCAAATAGCGTATGTACTTCGTGAACGAGGCATCGACACTTACATATTTAAGGGCCCACGCTTCAAACATGAAGCATGGTCGCTTCCAATAAGACATGTCATCGCCTCTTGTATGAAGTGGTAACACTTCAATAATTTGTTCTGACTTCTGAATCACATATAACTATGACAGATGCCCATGAGTTAAGTGAATCAACCGTGCAAAAAAATACAAATTTCATAGTAACTCAAATTTCATTGTAACTAGAAATTCGTCATTAACGAAATGACGCTTCTATGAATTTTAGGGTTGGCGCCTCAAACTAGCGACGATAACACATCAAACTAAAGCGTTGTCGCTTCTAACAATAAGTGATAGATGCCCATGAGTTAAGTAATCAACCCTTCAAATAGAGTATGCATGTAAAAAAAATATAAATTCAACACATGAAAGAATTACCATAGTAAATTCACATATTCAAAATATAGCTCTGGTATGATAGGCGCAAAGGCTACGTAAAGCATCAATGGGTCAAAAATGAAACGCTAACGCTTCTAACATAAAGGGCATGAGCACTAGCACTTCAGTTAATGAAGCATTGCCGCTTCAATAATTTGGTCTAAATAAAATATAATTGTGATAGATGCACAAGAGAAACTGAATCAACCCTTCACTCCGAGAATGAACGCGTCTAAAAAAATACAAATACAAAGCATGAAAGAATTTTCATAATCAATCCACATGATGTAAAATACATCTCCAACACATTGGATGAAGTGCCAATGCCAATACAACGCATCGTCGTTGCATGTAAGAGGCGTCCACGCTTCTCAAACGACGCGATGACGCTCCATGTAAGAGGCGCCCATGCCTCTCATACGAAGTGCTAACGTGCCATATTGAGAAGTGCCTGGTCATAAAATTGATTCACTGTGACTCTGTGATATCGCACTTTCCATTGTCCCTTGTTCTGTTTGGCTCTGTTGAGTGCTAGCAGCCATCATCCTGACCCTCTTTAGCGAGCAAGTTATGATTTTATGACTCTAACTCACCACAACTCTTACAATGGCTTCTCTTCTTTTTTTATTGTTTAAAATAAATCTTCATTACAGGCTTCATTTTATCATTGTTGTTTGGCCTATCTTTGGTGGCAGATCGTATTGAATCTTGCACTATAATGTTGGCATGTTCTTGTAATGAAATTCTTTGGCTAGCCTAGGGGGAGTCACCCCGAGAGGCCATGATGTTAGTCCGTCTTTCATTATCCTCTTCCCTTCTAATGGCCTCTACGCCTTCTAATAATTTCATCATCGCTTCCAACGTGTAATCCACCAAGCTATTCAATTATATCTCTAACTGAATTAACTTCAGTCTGACTTTTCTCACCTTCTATATTTTCATCGTAGATACAGAATTAGAATCCCCTTTCTCAGTGGCCCCCAAATATATAGTGTACTGTATCTAGTATCTTTCGTTCATCGAGGTAGAATGTACTTAGAAGGAATTTTGTCTACCTCTTCCTTGAAGTAAATATGAAAGATATGAGAACACAACAAACCCTCTGTATGGAAGTGCTTGCAATCATAAGTGGTCGTGGCATCTCCACATTTGAAATGAACTTTGAATGTTCGACCGCTATCCTCCGTGACATCCCCACCACTTCTATACACTTGATATACAATAACAGCCCCGGCTTCCTCTTCAACCACCTTTTGAGACTTAAAAGAAGCAAACTTTCGATACTCACAGTAGAATCTATCAAACATGGTTCTTGAATACACAGCAGTGGCATGTCTCTTGATTGAATTTCTGAACAAGAGCTCTGATGTCGTAGACATTGAGATGAGATCATCCCTATTTACTTTATCGCAAAGAGATTGGACTACAAGATCGTATTGCTTGATGATCTGTGCCAAAATATGACTTTATTTCGCACCCTAATACCGACACGTGGCCATCTGATGAAGGCAATTTGATGACAGTTGTGTAGTTTTACTAGTTTCAGGTGATTTTAACCATTGGATCTTACAGAAGCATAAACGAGCATAATTAAGGATAACATGGAAGGATTGCACCATGAAACCAATAGAAGCATTGAAATCCGTGAAGAGTCGATTGATCTCTTCCTGGATTGATCGATCGATCATTGCTGAGAAAAAGTAACTGCACAAGTGTCATAGGCCAAAGTCGATCAGTCGATACAATAAATTCGATCAATCAACTGGCAAACATTTAATGCGTCAGAACTCCTAGGTCCAAATCGATCGATCGATATCCTAGATTCGATCGATTATATTTATGAAGCCTTTTTGTCGCTCAAACATTGTTTTAAACTCGATCGATTGATTAAGGAAATCATCAATCAACTTTAAAATGTTTATGCCGCCAATTTCAGATTTTAAATTCGATTGATCAAATATTGAAATTCGATTGATCGACATTAAAATAGAAACTTTCAGTCCACGCCCTATATAAACAATGAGATGTTTAGGGTTTCGAGCCGATTCTTCATAGATATTTTCCCAAGTTCTTTCTTTTTTTCATTGTTTTTACCCTACGGTTTTGATAATTAGTGATTGTGTAATTAGGAATTAATTTTCTTAGACTAGTTCTTCATAGATCTCTTATATGTTTCATTTTAAAGGCTTGCAAGGTTCGGATCTTGTAACAACCCAAAATTCTCGTAAATGTTGAATCATTGACTTTTGACGAGAATGTGATCTTTTGACTGATTTTACCCGAGTCAAAACATCTAACTTATATAACATGGCCTCAAACCCCACTTGTGATGGTTGGAATTATGTGCCAAACACATTAAAGCCCAACCCGTACCATGTGTAGAGTGTATGCGTGTTTGTGCATGTTGCACACGAACCCGGGCCCAATTTTCGAACTTGGGCCTCTAACCGAATACGCCGACCATTTGAGCCAACCATTTGGGCCGACTTTGGACCTTAATTAGGACCTTTTAGATACGTAACGATATTTACCGACTTGGGTGTGTGGGTTCCACACTGGAACAAGTCAAGTGGATAAGACTTAACACCTAAATGTGTGACAGCCCAGATTTTCCCAACCTAAAATTTGGAGATTTTTTTTTTTTTTTTTTTTTATACTTTACACCAAAACCAAATGAGAAAATCCGGACCGTCAGATCGTATATCACAATCTGATACAGAACACTTGGCACATCCATATGCATACGGAAATCAAAGCAAGATTATGTAAGTATCATGAACAAAACTCCAATTCTAATATCTAATATGTACTGAACTAAACAAACGCCAGTGATGACTAACCATCACCAACAGTAGTGTACCATGCATGTATAATAGCATGGAAGTACCAACCTCGAACTTACCAAGATCCACGATGCACTAAATCTACGATCCCAAAACAGAGTACAAATCCTTATGCGGAAGCTCCTTTTTCTTCAAGTATGTAGTCTGGCCCTCCTCAAAGCTACACCTGTGACGTATAGTCGGGGTGAGCTAACATCCAAGCTCAATGGAGAAAACTAATACCAATATACATCTCATCACATGCATAGATTCAAAGACAAGATCAAAATATTTTCTTATCAAGGCTAAAACTGATTTCAAAGGCATTTCTTATCAAAATTGAAACTGAGTTCAAAGGCATTTTCTTATCCAAATTTAAAACTAATTTCAAAGGCAAACTGATTTCGAAGATGTTTTCTTATCAAAACCGAAACTGATTTCAAAGACATTTTCTTAATAAAATTGAAACTGACTAATCTCTTATCAGAAGCATATTTCTTATTTTCGATTTACTGAGTTTGAATCACATTCATTTACATGTCTTACATATTCTTACCTGACTTACTCACATGTCTTACATATTCTTACTTTGCTTACACATATGTTTTATACATTCTTACTTAGCTTACTTATATGTTTCACACTTTCTTACTTCCCTTACACAATTCGATTCACGGATATCCCGTGCAGTTCGATTCACGAAGACTGTCGTGTCAGTTCAATTCAAACACTCACTTGCATAGCTTACACATTGTCACATAGTTTACACAATTCGATTCACGGATATCCCGCCGTACCGGTTCGATTCACGGAGACTGCCGTACCAGTTCGATTCACGGTTAGCCGCCGTGCCGGTTCGATTCACGGATATCCCGCCGTGCCGGTTCGATTCATGGGTTTAACCGCCATGCCGGTTCGATTCACAGTTAGCCGCCGTGCCGGTTCGATTCACGGATATCCCGCCGTGACGGTTCGATTCATGGGTTTAACCGCCATGCCGGTTCGATTCACGGTTAGCCGCCGTGCCGGTTCGATTCCGCCCTAGCGGCCCACAAGGTATCATATAATCCGCCCATAGCGGTCCACACATGCATATATAATCCGCCCATAGCGGTCTACGATGTTATATAATCCGCCCTTAGCGGTCCACAACACACTTATAATCCGCCCATAGCGGTCCACTTAAAATTTTCTTAACTTATGGTTCGATTTGGATTTAAATTTATATACAATTTGATTTGGATTCAATTCAAGTTCACATTTGCTTCCTTCAAATTTAACTTCTGGGTTCGATTCAAAACTTGCAAAACACACATACGATGTTCAAGACTGAAATTCCTTACATGATTTTCGAAGGCTATATAAAAGGTTCAAAACAAAGATCATTTCTTGATTCGATACGTCAATAATTTTTAAAACAGCCACTATGTCAAAGATTCGATAATTCAAAGCTTTCGAGCATTTCAAACAATCAAAATATTCAATCAAATATTTAAGTTCAAAGATCTAAAGTTTCCATTGCAAGGATTTCAAATACTAATTCATTTCAAAACAAAACTTATCATCTTTCATTCGATCATATCAAGCATCTATGAAATTAAATCAAAATGCAATTGCGTATGAAATTTTCCCCACCTTAACCTCGAAACTGCGCAAAGCCAAGCAATGTCCTATCGATGGCTTTCCTCCCTCAATCTACATCACAAATATATGATGATGTATCAAGGATCAACACTAATCACTAATAACTTAGACTATTTAAGTGTTTTAAAAAAAATCGAGTTGGAATGGGCAAGTTCGCGCCAACATAGAAATTGATGTAACCTTCCTCCTACATTTTAACCTTTAAAAATTTAGATTTATAAGTTGGTCCAAATACACAAGTTGTAGATCTCTTTGTTATCTTTCTAACGCCTCAAGAATCGCATCAATCGGAGGTCGGAGTAGAAAGTTATGGTCAAAATACCAAAGCAGTACTGGCAACTCAGACAAAATCGACTAATCGATTTTCAAAATCGATTAATCGATTTTCCAAAGTCGATTGATCGATTTTATCTCGATTGATCGATTTTCAAAGAGCCAAAAATATTTTTCACTATTTGAGACTAGTCGATTAATCGACCCAATTTCGATTAATCGAAATTCAAAAATCGATTAATCGATTTTACTCGATTAATCGGTTTCGTTTCTTGACAAAATTAGAAATTTACCTAACTTATTACTAAATTTGGACCTTAAAAACGATTGATTCACAAGTTGGTCAATTCATAAAAGTTGTAGAGCTTTCTGTCTTCTTTCCAACGCAATAAGAATCACGTCAATCAGAATTTGGCACAAAAGGTTATGGCTGAAATACTACGGTAGTGTCAGTAAGCCCAGGCAAACTCGATTAATCGATTTTCAAAATCGATCAATCGAATTTCAAAATCGATTAATCGAAATTCTCTTCGATTAATCGATTTCGTGAAGTTCCTCTTGAATTTCTCTCTTGTCAAAAATCGATTAATCGAGTTTCAAAATCAATTAATCGATTTTGGCAGTTTCTGAGCACTTCTCGGGTTTGAACCTTGAAACCCATTTTTTTTTCATCAAAATTCAATCCTTTTGATCCTAATCTTTTGCACACATCTAACCAACATATATTTAATTAAATACATGGAAGAATTGCGTTATTTACCTCTTTAAATCGGTGATTTACTCGTAGATCGGATCGTCTTCTTCGTTAGATAAAAAGGGTTTCCAAACCCACCTCGATCATCTCCGAGCTTCACGATCACACCCAAGCCCACGAAATCGATGGCAATCCTTACACACACACTTCACATAACTCACGCTATGATTTGTAGATCAAAACTCATGATCTCTTCGCAAGAAGAGGGTTTCAAAACCCCCAAACGGCTCCAAAACCCACAAAAGCAAAACCAAAAGTCGAAACCGACAACGATCCTTCCCTTATACGATCTCACAAAACCTTTTCCACGCAATCACAAGGCTTGGAGCATACGAATCCGGCGATTCTTCCTCTTTCTTCTTCCTTCTCTCTTCAAAACCCAAACCATCAAACTCTTGCAACCGGTTAAGGCTTCAAAAGGAAGCTAGCCCCCTTTTTTTTTTTTCTTTTTTTTTTTAAACTAAAAAGGCCGGCTCTCATGCAAAACACATACACCCATTTTGGGTGTTAGTCTTATCTAAGGACCTAGTTTTTCGCGTGAAACGGGCGTACCTAGTTAAGGTATTATCTATTATATAAATGATCCCTTGGTTCAGTGTGGGGCCTGTACACCCAAACTACTTATCAATCGGACCCGGCGTTAAGCCAATACGCACCACCACGGTGTATGAACTTGGTCCTAAATATCTCATACGAGCTCAAACGGACCTAAAATGATCTCATTTGAAAAATCTAAACGGTGACATGTTTCTTAACAGACATGCACCCGATCAGGACCTATAGTTGGCTCGAATAGTCGGCCCAATCAGTTGGCCCAACTAGCAGCCAATACAGTTGGCCCAATTAGTCAAATAAGTTATTTAACCATTACTAAACTTTTATTCTCTCTAGAACCAAAATTATAAGAAAAATAAATTCTCCTGCCTTTATTTTCATTTATAACCAACCTAAACTTAGGTGTTAAGCCAGTACGCAATAGCTAGGTGTATACAATTCATCCAAAGGTCCACACGCGAGTCTAAACCAATCTTTATATATATATATATATATATATATATATATTTTCCACTTAAGACTTAGCCCAACTAACTTAATTATTTTCACCATGCCAGGTACGTGATCAGTCGGGCACGCACACCGAGGCATATTGTTCAAAGGTCGAAATTTTTCAGGATGTTACAAAATGGGTGTATGTGTTTTGTATGGGAGTCGGCCCCCTTTGATTTAAAAAGCAAAGCTTCCTTAGGAAGCCATTAACCGTTTGCAACCTTGGGGGTTTGGGTTTTAGAGAGAGAGAGTAGAGAGAGGAAGCTCCATCCTTTGCATTTTGAGACCCAATCCACCGTTTAATCTTCTCCCCAAATCCTTCTTTCTTCTTTGACGAGATCTTCGCTCATTCCGACCATGAGAAACTCAATTTCATCTTCATAAGATCGAAGAGAAGAGCTTGGAGGAAGACCTCCTTCCTTTGCATTTTGAAGCCCAAAATCACCATTGATCTCTCCCACTCAAGGGCGGAGCTTTGATTGTGGTAAGCATCGAGAGGATTCAATTCACACCTATACGATCGAAAGTAAAGGAGAGTTTCAAACCATCAAGAAGAAAAGAGGGTTTCGAAACATAAAGGCTGATTCTCGGTGCCGATCGTCGTCGAATGTGCGTGCACGTGAATGAAAGGTAAGATTCAATTTAAATTGGTTAGAATTAGTTTGGTTATGATTTATGGGTGATTAGGATGTTTAAAAATGAATTTTTGGGGGAAAAAGATTCATGAAAGAAGAAGCCTGAGTGATCAGGAATCTGTCAAAACCGATCGATCCAAATCTAAACCGATCGATCGATTTTAACAAGACAGTGATGTGCAAGGCTTCTGAAGAAATCGATCTATCGAATTGGAATTCGATCTATCGATTTTGGAAACCGATCGATTGAAATGGAATTCGATCGATCGATTTTGGAAACTGATTGTCGATTTATGAACTGATCGATCAGATTGTGACACAGAGAAGTGTGAATTTTCTGAAGAAAATGATCGATCAAACTGGAATTTGATCGATCAATTTTGGAAACCAATTGATCGATTTGGGAATCGATCGATCAAATTATTCAGGCAGAGAAATGTGAATTTTTTGAAGAAACCAATCGATCGATTTGGGATTCGATCGATCGATTTGTCATGTTTCTGAGCTTTTTTTGTTTTGGATGAAAGGACTCGGGGAGACTTTACGGTTTCCCATTTTATTTATCACATTTGACGTATAGGATGAAATGTTGTTGTGTTCTAGGTTGTGATCAAGGGCGCGTGATGGGAAGGTTGCCTTGAGGGAGGAAATCTTCGTTTTAGTTTCGAGTTGAGGTGGGGAAAATTTTATACACAATTACATTTTTATTTGATTTTCCATAGATGCTTAATACAATCAAATGAAATGTGTTAAGTATGGTATTTGTGTGATTTTGAAATAGTTTTAGAATTCAATATTTGATTGTATTTGAAAAATGAAATAGTTTTACAACATTGACTAGTACTTGAACTTTATGCATTTGGAATTTCAAAATTGAACTTGAAATATGAAATTGAACATAAATTTATAAACTTTGAATCGAACCGACACGGCGAGATATTCGTGAACCTAATGTGTAAGCCACGTAAGTGAATCAAATCGACACGGTGGATAACCGTGAATAGAACTGGTATGGTAGTTTTCGTGAATCGAGCTGACACGGCGGATAACCGTCACTATGTGAAAACAAAAGAAAAACAACACCACTACCTTTTAAAATACCACCGACGTCAGCCGTTGTAGAAGCAATTCACGTATACAATGGCCCATTTCAGTGGTTAAACCAATACAACAACCCACTTAAATGTGATATTTGTAAGTGAGCGAGTTCGAACTCACGACGTTGATGTCTTTTGAGCGATTTGCACTTTCCCGCATTGAGACCCTTCTAAAACAAATTGGCACGGAGCCCAAAGAACCATCAGAAACCCCGCGGAAATCCTTTTCTTCTTCGTCTTCTTTTCCCAGCAGAAACCTAGCAGTGAAATTGTTTTCTCCCCAGCCCAAAGTAATCTCGCCATTGAGTGTTGGAGCATATTCTATAATCACGCCATTGAGTGTTTGGATCCACCGAAACCCTATTTCAAAGCCCTCTCTCCATCTAGTCTTCCCCCTTTTCTAAGGGTTTTGTCTGCTCCAAATCCCACTTAACTTCCCCAAATTAAATAAAAACCTTTACCTATGTGAGATCAGATTCCAACGATCCATTGAGGTTGTTCGAGATCGGATTCCATAGTTCCATTGCCGCTTTTCGAAATCAGATTTCATCAATCCATTGCCGATATTCAGGATCGGATTCCATCGTTCTATTACCGCTGTTAGAAATTGGACTCCATCTATCCATTGTTGCTATTCAAAAATGGATTTCATCGATCTCTAGGGTTTTTATTATATGAACGTCATTTGGATCTGAGATTCGGAACAATAAAGGTTGATTGTGGATCTCGGACTCGGTGTTCCATCAAAGGTATTTTCATTTCTTTTTGTGTCAAAAAACTTCATTAATCCCATTTTTAGAATAAGGATTTCATTTACAATCAGGAATAACAAAAAATTTATAGATGTATTATATGTTTCTTTATTCGTAAATGGGATTCATCATGTATGTAATCATCTTTAATCTTATTTAGATGGTGATCTATGTGTAGAATCTACTATGCTTGAATTAGTTTATTTTAGAAGGGAACCCAGTCTAATTTGTTAGTGTAGAATCTACTATCCTCGTGTAGATGGTAATCTATGTGTAGAATCTACTATCCTCGTTCCTCATTCTTGCCAGTGTAAAGTAATTGGATAGGGAGTTCATCAGCATAGCAAGAATGAGGAACGAGGAGGTTGACTGGCAGATAGGTGGTGGATGATAAGGGGTTGTTCTACTTGTAGCAGAACAACTTATTTTACAGTTAAGGTTCAAAGAGTTTGATAGGACTGGGAGTTTGATAGGGGAACCCATTTGCTGGTTTGAAATTTGTTCATGGTGGCAGGTGACAGCAATTGAGAGTTGACAGAATTGAGATGGGGTTTTAATTTGATTGCTAAGATCAAGAGAAGATCTTTGGTTTACTCGGTTTAGATTGAAGTAGGGATAGTGCAAGGATTTATGGTGATGCATGAATGTGTTCATGGCAATGATATAGATGGTGGTGTCAACGGACAGAGCAGAGGAACAGGTTTTGGGCGGATATAGTGGTGATTATTGTAGATGGTTTTTTTTAGATTACAAAGGACTCATTAGATTGTCGAGATGGTGACAGCAATTTCAGAGTTTTCTGATGGCTGGTGATTAACCTTTATACCAAAGATAAATAGCGGAGGGTTTAATTATTGGACTCTGTGCAAAAAGGTTTTAAGAATCTGCTATGGGTTGTAGATTTATATAGTAGAGGGTTTAAATAGTTGGATTTATGGCTTAGGTTTAAATAGTTGAATTTCTCCTCTCCAACATCAATTTCACTCCCTCCACCATCTCATCCAATGTTCAGAAATACCTTAGCTACCACACAATCAACAAGTATGAGTTCTTCCTCGAAAGCATCAGCCTCCCTCTCCGACATCAGCCATCTCTGCCGTCAAACCATTTTTTCCTTTATGACAATCAAAATCTCCTACCATCCATTGACACGCTCATCATTTTATGGTTCCCTTGAACTAGCTTGGGCGGCTTTACAAAGAGGAGGTTTCAGCCAGAGAAACTTATCGCAAAAGTGGTAAATTATGATCTCAGCAGTTTAATCTTATCCTAGTGTACCCGGCCTAACAAGTTCAAGGCTTATGTTTGAGACACTGAAACTCTTCCATTTGATAATGAAAATAATTGCAACCCATTAACACATTGATCTCCATCACCATTAATCCATGCTCTTACCAATTTCAGATGATTTTGAGTAAAGTCGCTAGAAGTTGCTATAAGATTTTTTGTTCCCATATATAATTGAAAATGCTTTAATCACTTATTTAACAAGACTGCATCCCTTGTGTGACGTCCCAAATTTTCCAATCCCTAAGGTATAGGAAAGGCCGGTTCATCAACTTATTGATTTCTCAATAAGCCGTAACAAACAGAAGCCGACAGCATAACAAAGAACTAAAAACAGAGGCAAAGCATAGAGTAAGCAAATACAAAAGCTTTAACAAAAAAATATATCACCCTGAGGAACCAGGAAGAACCACCGGTGATGGCCAATCTAACACCTAAAATAGTGGTTCATAATAATGGTTCCTCGAGTGATATCAAAAGACAAAACAATGGCCTAAGGCCCAATATTCAAAGAATAATTCTAAACAAAAGTACCCAAAAAGATAATCAAGAAATCAAGGGAAAAACTCCTCTGCAGGCGTATCCAATTCTTTCTCAGGAATATAATCGGAGTTCTTCAGATCCTCAGATCCTAGGTCAGTCTCAGCACCTATGACATATAGTCGAGGGTGAGCTAACAACAAAGCCCAATAGAGGAAACATGTCTATTTGCATTTCATTATAAGTAAAGGTTTTCAAAGACAGAAATCGGATCAAATATGGTTTTCAAAAGATGCCTTGCAAACTAAATCTCCAGTTCTAATCATGAGGTCAAAACTAATATAATTCATCTGATGTGTTCAAAAACTTCTGAATTAGCATGCTTCTTGTCTTAAAATTATAACTTAATTTTATCTCCCAAATTACATATAGCATGAGAGCGAACTAAGTCACCGATGAGAAACTCTACTGACCATCGTCGTTCATGAACCCATTTTCTGAAGTACAACAAGCCCCTACGCTATGAGGGAAACTTGCGCCAAAATAAATACCATCAACACGATTGGTAGAATCTAGGGTTCGTATGTGCCTCAGATCGAATGCAAGTGCTAACTTATATCAAAGCTTGTATACATAACATATTTACTGATTTTTCGGAGTTCTGATTCGAAGTTCACATTCAAAAATAGCTGAGGTTTTGAAGTTCAAATTTCTAAGTTCTTAGTCATAACAAAGTTTTCCAAATTCTTATTTGTGTCATAATTCAGAGTTCTAATTCATGTTGTTTAGACAAATATTTCAGAAATTATGCTCTATATCAAACAACCTATGCTTATAATAGAATGCAAATCAGGTGTAGGGTTCCCCTACCTCAACAAAGGCGGCCCAAAAACAAGCAAAAGCAGTCCTCACAAAGGACTCTCTAACTCAAAACCTACAAAGATTAACACTTTCAGTGTTAATATTGGACCAAAAGTCAAACCCGAAAGCTTGCCAAGAAAATCCGACAAAAATTTCAAAGGCCTGAAACAGAGCAAAATTTCAAAGGCCATAAGTTCATCAAGTCTGAAAAATCAAATTTTGACCCTCGATTTTCAATTCGATGGTCGAATTCCAAATTCGACCCTCGAATTTCTCTAGGTCTGTGGCTGTTAAATTTGGATCTCCAGACCCTTTTTCTTTCTCTCAACCACAGTTTGTTTATCTAAATAAAAACACCATTTTCTACTCTAAGCAAAACATAACTTTAAATAACTCATGGAGGTTTAAAAGCCTACCTCTTGACATTTAATCCATTGATCCCGTTGCACCAAAATCACGCACCGGAACCAATCTTCAAGGTTTAACAAGCTAGAACCTCCAATCAGTCCATCCCAAGGTTGCCTCAAAAGCAACACTAATATTTCACACAGAGCCTACCACTCTCCCCTTTCTCTCTTCTCAATACATTTAATAGATCAAAACAACTATGCAAGTATTTTCAACAGTTGAGATGGGGAGAGGGGTTTACAATTTCTCAAGATCTAGGATCAAAGGTGAGGGCAAAGGTTGCAAGTTTTTAATTCAAACGAGAGAGAGAGAAGTGTAACTTCTCTTCAAAGCTCTCTCTTATAATACAAAAACAAAGAACCAAGAATATCTAGATTTTCTATTTGCAATCCTATCCTTTTACTTTGCATTAGTTTCCGGTGTTAAACACAAACACTTAAATCATAGTGTAAGTCATTGATAACCTGATTTCCACACGTCACGAGACAAAAACCTTTGGTCATTATTCTCATCAAACTTAAAGCTAAACAAAAACTCAGAAAAATCCCATAACATTTTCGGGCACGCTTACCGAGGTAAATGACAAAAAGGCTAAAAATATCAGGGATATTACACCTTGTCTTCCCAAGATATTAGGTTGCACTTAAAACAATATTTTTTGTATTCAGCATAGGAAAAATAGGTGCCAATAATGCCACCCTTCTCGTTATGAAGGCTACATTTTCTATGACTTGAGATTCATTGGCTAGGGAAAGATCTTTGGTAACTGCAGTGAATGAGTACTGTTGTCATGTCATAATTTAAAACAGTATGCCGAACTCATTTAAATAAATTTTCAATTTCTAACCTTCAAGTATTCAAATGTGTGGACATCGAGGGAAAAATTGCGCTGGTTAGCTTCTCAGATTCTCCTGAAATTTTTAAATGGTTTGGAAGTGACACATTTTTATTCCTGAAAGAATGTAAGCTTATTTAGAAGCGAAAAGTGGATGGACTTACATGAGCTATACTTTGTGCCACAACAATCCATCATCAGTCACTATCTTAGGCCATGATTCATTGGAGCATGAAGAAATCTATTGATGAGAATTGAAATTAGTATTTTGCCAAACTTTATTAACATATTAATCCATTCATGATCATTTCCGGTGGTTTGGGCATATCCATAAGAAACCTTAAACAGCCCCCATATGAATGATTGCTATGAGGATATATATATATATATATATATATATATGGTGAAATTTTGGATGAAAATTTTGTGGTCAAAGGTGAAAATTTTTTATGGTGAAAGTTTGGGTGGAAACCCATAACTTTGACCTGTGAAATATAGGGCAAAAAAGTTAAATTTTTTTTTTATTTAAAAAACCGTAGCAAATGTGGTGTAACCTGCAATCATGTGCCCTGTGGCACGTGAAAATGCTGCATACTCACGCACCTTCCATTTGCATGCATATATAATTTGGAGAAACATCCACTCTCCAAGTTTTTTTTGTGTGTATGTGTGTGTGGTGTGTTCTATAATTAACTTTAACCTCAATATAGTTAACCGCCAAACAGATTTATCTACACACATTACACATAGATTTACATATGAACTTGTACAACCCTTTTTCTATCATTTTAATTTTTAACGAAGTCAACTAGACATCAAAATTAATTTTGAATTCTCGTGAATGTTAAGAAACCACGGTTAGGAAATCTCTTTCTTAGATATAATTAGAAAACTATTTGTTAGTATTGTAGTAGCTTTCTCTGCCATATCAGCTGCAACAATGAAAAATAGCCTTCATAATACCTATAAAAGGATTATTTTTTTTCATCATAATCTCATGAATGACTGTCTTAATATTTTCCGGTTTTGTATAGAAGTTTTTGAGAAGTTCCTTTATGCTGTTCATGCTTCCTCAATTCAATGCCTGAAATACCTTCTATGTTCGATTGTTGGCAAGAGGAGACAATTCTCCTACTATATATTTTGTTGATAGTCTTAGCACTGAATATGAACTTAATGGCCTCCTTAATTAAATACTCCACTTGAGCATAAGGGAGTTAATCTAGCATCAACATTTGTTAAGCTTTATAGATTACATGGATCCACTTCAAACACCTTATGAAAATTTTCAAAATAAAAAAGCATTTTAACGAACTTTTAAGAACATCTAAGGGTCCATTTAGATTTCAATGCTTTAGTTTTTGTATTTCCAAAAACTAAAGCACCTCAAGTGAACAAAAAATGGTTCCATAGGTTCACAAAATTGAAATATCCAACGACCATTTATCTTTATGATAAATGGCTAATCCAAAAGTGAATGCAAGATATACTATTTCAAAATTAAGGACACAATTATCTTTTCAGAGGTGATAAATTCTTGTGACTTGGGACACTCTATTGTTCCAAATCCTGCCATGTTGGACACTAGTCAAGACAACTATCATTATGTCTGAACACTCCCATTTTATTTTTATATTTTGCACAGAAAAGGGAAAAAAAACCATTATCTATTCCAACGTGTCTAGTTTTCTAGTGTCAAGGTGTCTGATAACCTCCTATCCATATTGAACTCTAACACTCATGTCCATGTCTAAGTTACATAGGCATCATTCAAAAGGGTGTTAATAATAGAATAACCCTAATGCACACAAGCAATTCATCGGTTCTAGTACCAAGCCTTGATATTCTCAATAGACTGTTGTTTCTAGGAGTCTTATCAGAAAATCCAAATGGGGCTCTTATAATCGACGATGACCGTGTGGGAGGAGCTCGAAACTTATACAGATTATGATTAGGCTGGTTGTGTTGATGGTGGATAATCTACAACCAGCATCATTATGTCACATGGATCTCCATCTATATGATGGAATAGCTAGTGTGATGTTGAAGGTGAAGTTAATTATACTAAAGAAAATTTTGGAGAGATTTTTTCCTGCTCCTCAACACATTTAATGGTGACAATATAAGTGCTATTATGATTGCTCAAAATCTATGTTTCCAAGAAGAGTTCTCTTAGTTATTATTTAGAAGTGTGGAATGGTCTTGTAGAAACTTTAATTAATTTTACTAGTTTTAGGATGTGTTACAGTATAGGGATATTATGGGCATCATAAAGATTAGTAGCCTGGGTTGATAGATGACTCTATCATCAATGGTTCAAATACAATTATATATTTTCTTCATCAATCTTCAATGAAGACTAGTTTTTGAAGAGATCTTTGTAGGGTTTAGCCCCTATAAAGTTGGTTTCTTCTTTACTCTCCTCTTTTGTAGATTTCTTATCATTTGATAGTTAAACTATTTTCCAGAAGACCACTATGGAAATGCATAAACCACCATCCGTCCCAAATGCTAATCTATTTTAGATTTTTTTTTTTAAATCTATAAATCTTGATATATTCTTTTAAAAAGTACATACTAGGTGTTACCCTACTAGGAGATTTCACTGAGCTTCTCAAATAGCATGTATGTTATTTCATCCATTATATCATTAGCTATATAACTGAGTTTGCTTGGATATTAGACTGAACTACTAAAGTTCTTTTTCGTTGATCTTTAGCTATATTATTATTTTATTTTTATTTTTTTCTATTCATTTAGTTTTGTAGAATATGTCTTCAACAATCCCAAGTAAAGAGTGGGTGACGGCAAATCATGCAACTGTGAAATATATCGAAGATCTTCATTCATTTATTAAATTTGCAAAAGAAAATATAGAAGATCCTGATTGGTGTTACTGTCCTTGTGTCAACTGTCGAAATCTTAAAAAGCATAGCCTTGTGATTATTATGGAACATTGATTTTGTGATGGTATAGATAAATCTTACACGATATGGAAGCACCATGGAGAATCGTTTTCTAATAGTCATGCCAATTTGGGGACTATTACTACATTGACTTCTAACCCAAACAAATATAGGTTTCCAAGAATGAAAGATATGCCGAATAACACATTCGGAGGTGTTCATACTGAAGATTTAGATGCTTGCTTAAATGATGCTTATGGTGACGATGACAAGCAACTTCCACATGATTTACATGATGATGCGGGATACAATAAATTGATGGAATATGCATTAGAACCTTTATATTCGTCATGTAAAAATGAGCATAAAAAATAATCAGTCACTATTGAGTTGTTGAGCATGAAAGCTAGGCATCAGTGGTATGATAAAAGCTTCACAAGGCTGTTAAAAATGATAAAAAAAATACTACCTAAAGAAAATACTTTGCCAGATACCACATACAATGCGAAGAAGTTGATCAAGTCTTTACGTATGAAATATGAGATTATTCATGCATGCCCCAATGATTGCATATTCTATTGGAGAGATCATGCAAATAAGGATACTTGTCCTATGTGTGGTACGAGCAGATGGAAGCCAACAGATGCTTCAAAGCCAAGGGCTAAGCCGTTACCATGGAAGAAGTTAAGATACTTTCTGTAACAACCCGAAACATCAGACTCGAACTCGACTGACCTCGAGTGTGTGGTCAACATGAAAATCGATGTCATCATAGATTTTTATATAATAATAAATATTTAAATAATATTAGAATAACCTTGTACGGACGGATTAAGGTTTAAATGTGTGTTTGGGCCTTTAGTGTGAGAGCCGTGCACCGACGTATTGTGTGCCGCTCAACACCGAAACCAAACTCCATTTCAAGTGGATAAGCCTAACACACTTTTGCAGTGTTATCGCTTCGCTCCGAAACCAAACCCTTTAGCTAATTAAAAGGCAAAGCTTCTCAAAGAAGCTTCACCCGGTTGCAAGCCTTAGAGTTGGGAGTTCTAGAGAGAGAGAGAGAGAGAGAGCTTCTTCCCCATGGAACCCTCATGAGAAACCGTGAGATTTCGATTGCAACCGCGCCGCAATCTTCGCAACCTTTGCAAAGCACATGACGACGGCCTCGCTTGAGTGTCCGCCGTTGGTAAATTTCAACCGTTAGAGATCCGGGAACTACAAGCCATTCAAACCCCTTTTTCCTTAGAAGCCCATTTTTTTTAAGAAACGCTCCACCTCGTGATCGCTAACCAAGCGTTGAAGAGGTTAAGATCGATGCGTGGATCATTGATGACTTCATCTTGAATTCATGGTGATCAATCATGGTGAAATCGCCGTAGAAATTCGGAAGATTCGTTTCGAAACCCCTTTGGACAACGATCCTTAAAGGCGCGAAATCGATCGAAGAAAGGTTAGTTTTTCTTTGATTTTAATAGTTTAGATAGTAGAATAAATCCTTGTTTTAGTTTAGTGTGGATTTGTGTGTGATACGATGAAGATCGTAGAAGATTTGGATGAAAATAGATCAAAAATGACAAAACCTTATGGTCACAAGATTGAAGGTTTTGATCGATCAATGTAGGTGATTGATCGATCAAATTGGGTGTTGATCGATCAATATAGGTGATTGATCGATCAAATTTTGTATTGATCGATCAATATAAGTGATTGATCGATCAAATTATATATATATTGATAAAAACAGCAAGTTAGGTTGCTGGAGGTTCATTCCCGACAGCATTGATCGATCAATGGTGAAATTGATCGATCAATATGATGGTTGATCGATCAATGGTGAAATTGATCGATCAATATGATGGTTGATCGATCAATGGTGAAATTGATCGATCAATGTGGTGTTGATCGATCAATATAATGTGTTGATCGATCAATTTGACTGTGCCGACACTGCTTTAGTGTTTTGGTCATAACTTTTTACTCCGAACTCCGATTGATGCGATTCTTGCGGCATTGGAAAGAGGACAACTAAATCTACAACTTTTATGAATTAAATAACTAATGAATAAATTGTTTTAATGATCAAAATTGAGCTGGAAGTTTGGCTAAGTTCTAAGTTAGCACGTTTTGACTGAAGTATCGATATAGCTTCGGTATTTTGGCCATAACTCCTTGTCCCGAACTCCGATTGACGCGATTCTTGATGCGTTGGAAAGAGTACGACGAGATCTACCTCTTTTATGATTTAGCTAAATCTTTAATCAAATGTTTGAGGGTCAAAATGAAGTGGGAAGTTGGGTCAAGTTTTGAGTCAACACGAAATTACCCATTTCCGTCTCTGTTTTGAGAAAACACTTAAATACGTCAATATTATTAATATTTAGGATCAATTTTTATACATCATCATGTGTGTGATGTAGACTAAGAGTGGAGGCCATAGATAAGAACTTTTGGACTGCTTTAGAACGGCGTTGAATTTGCTTAGAAAGAGGTCTGACCTGAGGTAGGGGAAAACCAACCTAAACTGTTTTTGAGTATGATTTCATGTTTATTTTATATCTGTGCCCTGATTTCTGTTTTTAACGAGCATGCATGCATATCATAAATTCCTGCTATCTTTGATTTCGCTTCTCGATTCGTATCTCAAATCATCGATTTCGCTATCCGATCCGTGAGGTATATATGTATGTGATTTGATGATTTAAACTAGATGATCCCCACCGTCCCGGTATATCCGATGCCCGCACACTTGTGCACCGCTTGTAATCCTCACAATTGCACTCCATAGATGAGGCATTGTTGCGCTTTCAAAATTGTTCATGTGAACGACGATTGGTTGGGGTTTCCTATCGGACATTCCTCACTCTGCTATATAGTCACGGGAGTTTCTTAAGTTAAATATATACAATTTAAGCTCTCTGTTAATATACTTGCATAACATCTGATTTCTTGTCTAAAAGCTCAGTATTTGATTTGATTCGTCATGATTATACGTTCCTGATTTGATTTCTGGTATGAGATAGCATGATCGCATATTCAATTCATTTAGTTGGAATTCTTCTATTGAGCTATGATGTAGCTCACCCTGCTTTCTAAATCACTTTTAGGTTCGGCGATACTTCTGACCGAGAGTGACCTGATTTTCATGATCCAGGCCGAGGCGAGGACGAGGAGAGATCGACGTCTGTGCGAGACTTTTACCCTTAGTCCGTATACGAGTCCGCTATTTTGAATTTGTGTAAACCTTTGATTATTGTTACTCAGATTTACTTTTCAGATATTTTCTTCCTTTTATAGTATTATTATACATTCTATTGGAACCATTATTAGGAACCATTGTTTTGGGTGATGGATGTCTATCACCATTGGTTCTTCTTGGTTCCTTTTGGGAATGTATATTTTTATATATTTAGATACATGTTTGTTTTATTGCTTCTTTCTATTTTAAATGCCTTGTGATAACTCGATCTACCACTGCTGGACAGTGTCTGCTTGGTTTTCGCTATATGAGCAGACACTTCGTGATTTGTCCTGGGGATCATCCAGAGTATGATCCTGATGGCACGGATTTCTAGGTGCAAAAAATCCGGGCTGTTACAGTTGGTATCAGAGCCTAGGCTTTAGGTCGTGTTAGGACTTCAGACTAGGCTATAGATGTAGGTATGATTGGGAAGTAAGTTTTCTATGACCCAATTAGGACTTTAGCAAAGTTAGTGGAGTTTTGGTTTTAGCTTTTATAGGGAACTCGCAGCTATAGTTGGAGATTTAGAACTTGAGATTCGATTTAAGACTTAAATGGTGGATCTCATAATCACTTTTAAGGAAAATATTGGATGATTTGATAAATGTAAGACTATTAGATAAAATATGTTTTAAGATGTTGTTGGAACTTTGGGCCATTGTGACTATGACAATTATTGATGGGAATTTTGTGTCATGCTAACAGATCGAAATGGCACCACGAAAGAAGGCTAAGATTGTACACACTGGAGGAGGTGAGCCGAATAGGCAGTTGCTTGAAGCGATGCTTAGCACTATGACTCAGCAGGCTGCATTACTTACGGCAATGTTGAGAAGGACGACTCACACCTCTCCATCAACATTAAATGAATTATGTTCTAGGTGTGACGGGCGACACCTAGCGAGAGACTGTAGAAGATCTACTGGGGCTTGTTTTAGGTGTGGACAAATGGGACACTTGATAAGACATTGTCCTGCTTTGAAAAAGGAAGCAATGACCTCGACAACCACTCAAAATAGTTCTCGCTCTTTACATCCGGCGACGACTAGAGTTACTTCGGTACGGCAGGCCTTACCTGTTTCCTCATCTACACCACTTGTAACATGTGCGTGGTGTGGGAAATCTCATAGAACGGAGGCTTGTAGGTTTCTCTCGGGTGCTTGTTTTAGATGTGATCAGCAAGGACACCGAGTCAAGAACTGCCCAGATAAGCGACAAAAGCAGGAGACCTCGACGTCTACTTCTAAGCCGATTCTTCCTGCGACTCAAGATGCCCAAGGTATAAGTTCAATATCAATTGTCAAGATTTTGTTTTAATGTTCAGATGATTTAGGAATCTTATTGGTTTTGACACGTGCGAAATATCATAGCATTATCACTTGTGTATCGACTTAAATCACTTGCATGACATAAACGAATTCTAAATTCAGAAGATTAACTACGTAAGTGATAGTTATATTGGCAGACTTAATAAATCTTGATAGTTACAATAAATATTTTTTAAGGAGAATTGTTTAGTGAATTTGAAATTTTCTTAATACTTATGAGAAATGAAGTTGAATTAGCAGACTTAATCCTAGTATTCTTCTTCCTAACTAATGAGTCATGATTATGGTGTATTTAAATACGTTCCTTCTAAACGTGAGTTCGGTTGTTAATTGCTGTAGTTTACTCTGGAAGTTTTCTGAGAATTGGAAAAGTCTAAGACAATCATGTCGGTAATTGATAGAGGATAGGAAAATTTTAATTATGGATATCATGAGAGCATAATTGGATGTCGCTATGGTGGATTCCGTTGTTTTCACCTAAGCCATGATAAATGACTATAGATTTTCAAGGAATATATGGAGATTTAGTTAGTATAGGGAGTGTGTTGAGAGTTGTGCACATGAAGAGTCGATTAATTATGCCTAAGTATTTATGTATGACATTGAGAGCAATCATTTACAATCATCTCCTTGATTTGAAAGGTTAGATGTGTCACACTCTTTTGCCCTTCCTGTATGATCGGAATTCTATTCGCGTATCATAAGATTGGTTAAGGGCATAAAGTTTGAAGATTTTACGATCGTTGTGGTAGATTTTAGAGGTTCTCATATTGGTGATAGCTTTATCTCATTTTGCTGATGGCTTTATCTCATGTTGGCGATGGCTTTATCTCATTTTGCTGATGGCTTTACCTCATTTTGGTAATGGCTTTATCTCATTTTGGTGATGGCTGTACCTCATGTTGGTGATGGCTTTATCTCATCTTGGTGATGGCTTTATATCATTTTGGTGATATCTCTTACCACCGTAGCGTATCAGAAAGTGGGTGAGTGTGAATATTTGTTCGTAGACAGATGAGACCTATTCCGAGTTATGAGTTGATTTATTCTGATAACGATAGCATCAATGTGGTGAATCGGATTTTTCGGATGAATGGTATGTTTCAAAATTGGTCTACTGTGCTCTAAGAGTATTTTTACAATCATAAGGGGTCACTGTGATTAATACAATGGAAATGATACATGATCACTAATGATCAACAGAGTTGAAGTGAAGATCTGCTGAATGGACAACACATTAAATTTCTTTCAAGGTTTGGTTGACCCCATATATAGATACATTCTGGTTAAGTAGTCTTAATCTCATGATCAATATACAATTCTTTGGGGAATGAACACCAGTCAAGTAAATAGGGGGGACATCCTTAATAAAAAGCCCAACAGCTAGTTTTTGCCTATGTATGAATTTTGTGGGCATTATGGTCATTTTCTTTTGACTAATGGCTAACGTGATGGTGACATACTACTATATATAATTGCTTATGGAGGTGTGATATGAGATACCTGGTGCATGAGAAGACTGCCACACTTTTTCAGTAGATTTGGGATGAGCTTAGCGACCAAAGACATTAACGACAATTTTACCTATCGGGATCGTGTGGATACATCGATTTTGGGAAACTATTTCGACTGGATGCGTGTGAGTCCATTATGGATGTGTGGACTCAGAGAGAGGTTGCGCATATATGAGTGGCGACTGTATGGTTGTGACTATTTCACGCATAATACCTTTGTGCACGTGTATTGACGCTATGAACAATTGAGTTTTAGTCGAGATATCTTTAGGATATTTTTAGGATGAAATTCCTTCCAGATGGGGAGATTATGATAACCCTAATTTGGAGGACGTTGAATTTATGATGGAGACTTCTAAATTGTATGGCTTCCTGCAAGAAGAATGCCAATCTGCGGATTATAGATGTGCGTATGTATGGATGGTGGAAGGCCTCTTGATGTGTCTTCTTTACCCACATGTCGCTACTTAGGGAGACGTGCTCGTCTGATAATTGGTTCGGCTATGTGGAAGTCAAATGTAATGAGGTGCGTTAGATTACGTATGGGTGTACGGTGCACATGTGTGTACGGTGTAGACCATTGATGTGATCTTGCACACCTATGGGGGGTGTGTATGCTTTACATACTAGCGGTTAGAAGTTTAAAGGCTTGGCTAGGAATGGAGATTATTCCTTTTGCTTTAACTCTTGCAATTATGTTAAGTGGTGGAATTTAAGACGAAGAGAAAGAGATTTGGTGAGGGCGTTATTGCTCGTGAATGTGGAGCATGGACGCCATGCGATTGTGTCGAAGCTAGCAAGGATTGCCACTAGTTTTTTTTTGAGATTGTTAAACCATTGGAACCCTGGAGCTTGTCGAGCTGGTGGGCTGCGAAATCGGCCGACCCAAGGTACGATACTTTAGCAGTATGTTCTTTATGTTATTGGTGTTCAATGGTATGAAAGTCATGGGGCGAGATGGAGGATAGAACCCTAAACCATTGAATTCGCCAGTAAATCACTCAGCTACTGAGGCAAAATGGGAGCGTGAAACCAAAATTCATGAGTCATACCTGCTTTTGTTCACCTAATGCGAGAGGAAATTTTTGTAATTTTTAATTCTAACCCATTATTGCTTTATGTACGTGGCAATTACAATTCCATACAGTTGGAGTTGTCTAGATAGCATATACTGATACCCTATATGTAGTGAAATAGCGACTGGATAATGCCTCAATTAATGAGGTGTGTTTAAAGAAATAGTTTGACTGTAATGATTGATCAATCAATTTGGTGAATTGATCGATCAACTGCGCATTTGATCGATCAAATAAGAAGGTTGATCGATCAAACCAGTTTATACTATGTCCTGTGACAAAAAGGCTGCCTGATCGATCAAATTGAGCATTGATCGATCCATTTTGTCGATGTAAGTTATATTGTGGGTTTTTATTTTTTCACTCGCTATCGGAGCTTCTTGCTTTGATTCATTAGATCGCATTTTGCTCGGCTATTATGATAAACTCTAATCTTTTCCTTGTTTAAGGGGTTTTTTGTGCATTTTTGTACATTTTAAACTCTGGGACCTGTCATGTAAAATCCACCGATCTCTGCTCAGACATCGCCGATGCCAACCGTGAAACCGGTCGCACAACCCTTTGTGCAACCCGTGACACCAATCGAACAAGATGTGCCACCCGTTCAAAACCCACAGCCACCACTAATTCAACAAGAACTTCCAAAAGAGTGGTGGGCTTCTAAAACATTGTTGCCTGAATGTGCTTTCGACTCTAAACTATTCGAGGATTGGCTCGACATGGAATGGGTGATCGACTGTATTGATAAGCTAGGGTTGAGACCATTGCATGAGTCATTTTACGTCCATTTTTGTCCTCATATAGTGAGGCTCTTTTATCAACATCTTTGCCGGGGTGACACTCATCACCAATTGGTCACCAACATTGACGGTTGCGACTATAAATTTAACCAATTTGATGTCGCCGCCACTTTACTGTGTTCTTCACGGTATGTGGAGACTTGTTTCCACCATATGTCGAAGATATCCCATACCATGATAGACTTGTGGTCAGTGTAGTTCATGTCAAGCTCTTACTGAGCCCAACTCCCTGATAGACTATGGATGCTTGATACTTTTATCAAGTGTGCCATAACCCCGTTTTTGCACAAGTCCGCGAGATCAATGATAGGGATCTGCTGTTTGAGAAGCAGAAGACTGCTTCAAAGAAAGAGCTGTCATAGGCTCAATTGACAACAAGAATGGTCGAGCAGTATATTGCATTGAGAGAGGAGTATAGCCTGGCTCCTGGCGAGCCTCGCTTGACCAAGAACATTAAAGTTTTCAAGCTCAAGGATTGGACCAAGAGCTATAATCTATTGGTCAAGAGGTTACCTGAGGAGGGGGTTATACCACCAGCTCCAGTTGAGGAGGTGCCTGATGGGCAAGCACTAGATGATGGGGGGCATAGCCTAACGTTGCACTTGAGGGGGATGCATCTGCTGTCCCTGTAACCAAATATTCATTTTGATGTTCTGTGCACATTTGCTAGGTTTCAAACTGTTAGTGTCTGTTAGACATTTTCGGGGACGAAAATTTCTAAGGGGGGGATAATGTAATGACCCTAAAATTTTAAACAGAACTCGACTGCTTTGATATACGTGCCTGGCACGAAAATCAAAATAAATTAAAATTTATGAAAATATTATTGGCAAAAATAATTTAGAACTTAGTTATTCTATCTTGATCTATTACTATAATACAATAAAATTTTGTAACATAATTATCGCTGCTTTGTTTAAACCTGTGTGGATGGTATACCTGTTTAGGTATGTTTTGCAGTTTCGAAAGCGAAAATTCTTTGAAGAGAGGAAAATGTCATGACCCTAATTTTTGGGCATAGTGAATTATACTCATACCTTTTTGAAACGGGCATGTCGATTTTCGAGGACGAAAATTCTTTAAGGTGGGAAGAATGTAACAACCCGAAAAATCAGACTCGAACTCGACTGACCTCGAGTGTGTGGTCGACATGAAAATCGATGTCATCATAGATTTTTATATAATAATAAATATTTAAATAATATTAAAATAACCTTGTACGGACGGATTAAGGTTTAAATGTGTGTTTGGGCCTTTAGTGTGAGAGCCGTGCACCGACGTATTGTGTGCCGCTCAACACCGAAACCAAACTCCATTTCAAGTGGATAAGCCTAACACACTTTTGCAGTGTTATCGCTTCGCACCGAAACCAAACCCTTTAGCTAATTAAAAGGCAAAGCTTCTCAAAGAAGCTTCACCCGGTTGCAAGCCTTAGAGTTGGGAGTTCTAGAGAGAGAGAGAGAGAGCTTCTTCCCCATGGAACCCTCATGAGAAACCGTGAGATTTCGATTGCAACCGCGCCGCAATCTTCGCAACCTTTGCAAAGCACATGACGACGGCCTCGCTTGAGTGTCCGCCGTTGGTAAATTTCAACCGTTAGAGATCCGGGAACTACAAGCCATTCAAACCCCTTTTTCCTTAGAAGCCCATTTTTTTTAAGAAATGCTCCACCTCGTGATCGCTAACCAAGCGTTGAAGAGGTTAAGATCGATGCGTGGATCATTGATGACTTCATCTTGAATTCGTGGTGATCAATCATGGTGAAATCGCCGTAGAAATTCGGAAGATTCGTTTCGAAACCCCTTTGGACAACGATCCTTAAGGCGTAAATCGATCAAGAAAGGTTAGTTTTTCTTTGATTTTAATAGTTTAGATAGTAGAATAAATCCTTGTTTTAGTTTAGTGTGGATTTGTGTGATACGATGAAGATCGAGAAGATTTGGATGAACATAGATCAAAATGACAAAACCTTATGGTCACAAGATTGAAGGTTTTGATCGATCAATGTAGGTGATTGATCGATCAAATTGGGTGTTGATCGATCAATATAGGTGATTGATCAATCAAATTTTGTATTGATCGATCAATATAAGTGATTGATCGATCAAATTATATATATATATTGATAAAAACAGCAAGTTAGGTTGTTGGAGGTTCATTCCCGACAGCATTGATCGATCAATGGTGAAATTGATCGATCAATATGATGGTTGATCGATCAATGGTGAAATTGATCGATCAATATGATGGTTGATCGATCAATGGTGAAATTGATCGATCAATGTGGTGTTGATCGATCAATATAATGTGTTGATCGATCAATTTGACTGTGCCGACACTACTTTAGTGTTTTGGTCATAACTTTTTACTCCTAACTCCGATTGATGCGATTCTTGTGGCATTGGAAAGAGGACAACTAAATCTACAACTTTTATGAATTAACTAACTAATGAATAAATTGTTTTAATGATCAAAATTGAGCTGGAAGTTTGGCTAAGTTCTAAGTTAGCACGTTTTGACTGAAGTATCGATATAGCTTCGGTATTTTGGCCATAACTCCTTGTCCCGAACTCCGATTGATGCGATTCTTGATGTGTTGGAAAGAGTACGACGAGATCTAACTCTTTTATGATTTAGCTAAATCTTTAATCAAATGTTTGAGGGTCAAAATGAAGTGGGAAGTTGGGTTAAGTTTTGAGTCAACACGAAATTACCCATTTCCGTCTCTGTTTTGAGAAAACACTTAAATACGTCAATATTATTAATATTTAGGATCAATTTTTATACATCATCATGTGTGTGATGTAGACTAAGAGTGGAGGCCGTAGATAAGAACTTTTGGACTGCTTTAGAACGGCGTTGAATTTGCTTAGAAAGAGGTCTGACCTGAGGTAGGGGAAAACCAACCTAAACTATTTTTGAGTATGATTTCATGTTTATTTTATATCTGTGCCCTGATTTCTATTTTTAACAAGCATGCATGCATATCATAAATTCCTGCTATCTTTGATTTCTGTTTCCTGATTCGTATCCTGAAATCTGCTTCTGATTTCTGCTATCTGATCTGTGAGGTATATATGTATGTGATTTGATGATTTAAACTAGATGATCGGCGGTATATCCGATGCCTGGCACACTTGTGCACCTGCTTGTAATCCTCGGCGCAATTGCACTCCATAGATGAGGCATTGTTGCACTTTCAAAATTGTTCATGTGAACGACGATTGGTTGGGGTTTCCTATCGGACATTCCTGTTTACTCCGTGCTATATAGTCACGGGAGTTTCTTAAGTTAAATATACACAATTTAAGCTCTCTGATAATATACTTGCATAACATCTGATTTCTTGTCTAAAAGCTCAGTATTTGATTTGATTCGTCATGATTGTACGTTTCTGATTTGATTTCTGTTATGAGATAGCATGATCTGCATATTCAATTCATTTAGTTGGAATTCTTCTATTGAGCTATGATGTAGCTCACCCTGCTTTCTAAATCACTTTTAGGTTCTCGGCTTATACTTCTAAGACCGAGAGTGACCCAGATTTTCAGCCTGATCCAGAGGCTGAGGCCGAGGACGAGGAGACTGACGTCCAGGCGGACGACTTTTACCCTTAGTCTGGGTATACGAGTCTGCTATTTTTGAATTTGTGTAAACCTTTGGATTATTGTGTGCCTGGTGGCCACTTCTGTATTTACTTTCTGTAGATATTTTCTTCCTTTTATAGTATTATTATACATTCTATTGGAACCATTATTAGGAACCATTGTTTTGGGTGATGGATGTCTATCACCATTGGTTCTTCTTGGTTCCTTTTGGGAATGTATATTTTTATATATTTAGATACATGTTTGTTTTATTGCTTCTTTCTATTTTAAATGCCTTGTGATAACTCGATCTACCACTGCTGGACAGTGTCTGCTTGGTTTTCGCTATATGAGCAGACACTTCGTGATTTGTCCTGGGGATCATCCAGAGTATGATCCTGATGGCACGGATTTCTAGGTGCAAAAAATCCGGGCTGTTACACTTTCCATTAATTCTCAGGCTACAAAGATTGTACAGTGTATCGTGGATTGCAAAGAAAATGACATGGCATGCAAGCTCAGTTGCAAATGACAGTCACATGCGCCATCCCGTAGATTCTTCTTCTTGAAAATCAATTAATGTTAAGTGGAAAGAGTTTACGTTGGAGAAATATAATGTTCGTACAGATGGATTCAATCCTTTTGGCAATAAGAATAACTCTTATTGTTGTTGGCCTGTTATGATTACTCCTTACAATCTCCCTCCATCATTACGCATGCGCAAGGAATTTACAATGTTGACCATATTGATTTTCGGGCCCAATGGTCCTAGGCATGACATTGATGTTTACTTGCAACCATTACTTGTAGAATTAAATGAATTGTGGTCCACTGGAGCAATAACGTATGATTCCTATACAAAAATTAGGTTTAACAAAAAAGAAATTTTATTATGGGCTATACATGATTTTCCGGCATATGGTCATCTTTCGGGTTGTAGGACAATAGGAAGATATAGTTGTCCTATTTATAGTGAAGAGGTTGACTCTGTATGGTTATATCATGGAAAGAAATTTTCTTACATGGGCCACCGAAAGTTCCTTATAGATTTAAATCATCCTTTCAGAACTCAGAAATCTTAATTTAATGGAAAGGAAGAACATGAGAAACATCCACGTCATATGAGCGATTCAGAAGTTTTAAGTAAAATGGAAACAATCCAGACCAAGTTCGGAAAGGCAGCATGAAGGAAGAGGAAAAGGCCCACGAATGAAGAGAACTGTGCATGGTCAAAGCGATCAATCTTATTTGACTTACCATATTGGAAGGTAATAAATTTTTCATTTCATTTTATTATTTGATCTCCAATAAACTTTATTTGAATACTAATTTTTTACTTTATAAATGTAGGATCTTCCTGTTCGTCATAATTGGATGTAATGCACGTGGAAAAGAATATTGCGAATAATTTAATTGCAACGATTATGGATACAAAGGATAAAAGTAAGGATGGAATTGAAGCCCGATATAATCTTAAAGATATGAAGATAAAGAAAAATTTGTGGATTGTGCATAAAAATGACAAGATGTATTGTCCTAAAGCTCCATTTGCCTTATCTCGAGATGAAAAAAAAATAATTTGTGAAACCTTATATAATTTGAAAGTTCCCATTGGATACAATGCAAATTAGAAGTATAATGTAAGTTTGGAGGATTTTCAACTGAAAGGACTGAAGTCACATGACTATCATATCCTCACGCAACAACTACTACCCGTATTGTTGATACATGCATTCAAGAAATAAAATCCATTGCGAGCGGCAATCCGACAAATGTCAATATTTTTTAATGTCCTATGTTCCAATGTTATAGACCGGGTTGAGCTTAAAAACATGAGGAGACGTATGGTCGAAAAACTATGCGTGTTTAAAAAGTACTTCCCTCCTTCATTTTTTATTTCTATGATATACCTTATTGTTCACTTGGCGGATGAGGTGCTAACATGTGGACCTGTTCAATATCGATGGATATATCCATTTGAAAGGTAAACATTCATAACAGGACTGTTAAACTATTTCTTTTTACTAGCATTATTGATATCTAATTAAAGAAAATTGTGTAGGATGATGAAGACTTACAAATATTATGTAAAAAATCATACTTATCCAGAGAGGTTTATTACAGAGTAATATTTAATGGAAGAATGCATGAGGTATTGTATGAAATATATGCCAAATGATAATAGAGAAGAGCATAAGCGAGGAGATATGATATTCATAGATTATGATGTTACACGTGGCTATCCTCTCGAAAAAAAAAGGAAAAGCTTATTTCCTTCAAAACTTGCAATACCAATAAGTGCGTAAATGGGTTCTCAAGCATTCTCCAGAAAATGTTGAGTGGGAGATGTAAGTAATATTTCTAAATATCGTCAATATTTTTTCTCAATCAATATTGAAATACTTGATCTAATTAATACTTAATATTTCTAGGAAGTACCAATCTAACCTCCAAACCCACAAGTCATGTGATAAACATCTGAGGGGCAACTACATTCCTTGGTTAAGACAACAATTAGAAAAAGAAGTCTTCTATCTTGAATAGTCTTGTTGATGGTCCAAACTTCAAAGTCATATCGTATAGTTCTTACATGGTTAATGGATATCTTTTTTATGCAAAGGAGTCAAAAATGAGTGCAAGCACACAGAATAGTTGAGTCTCCAGGAAAGTTGTAACTAACTTCAGGGCTAGTGTCAAAGATAAGAACTTTGTGGAAGAAGAAGTCACTTATTATGGCAACTTTACAGAAATAGTCTTTTATTGTGATTGAGTACGTATAGAAGATAAAACAAATGGATGTGTTGTTGATCCAGAAATAGGCTTAATTTTTGTTAATCTTGAGAGGCTTATGAGGAGTTCACATGAAGATGACGAGCCATTTATTCTTGCCTCCCAAGCCACCCAAGTCTTCTATTGCAAAGATCAAACTGGAGCTGATTGGTATGTGGTCTTAGATGCTCCAAAGAGATTGACTCGGGATGTAGACGCTTATGAAGATCCATTAGTATCTGAGGCAAGAACTAATGCAGATGTTTTAGCATTGCCATTAGTCGCTGATGTTGTGGAAGATGATGAATACTAAAATACATTTATCATTTTTTTTGTGATTACCATTGGAAGATGAATAATACTAAAATACAATTATCTTTTTGTACAATTTTATTCCCTCTACATGCTTTTGAAAAACTCATGTGGTTCACTCCATGTTTCCTCTACATGCTTTTGTAATTACCATTAGAAGATGTATACTATTTTTACTACTAAAAACTATTTTGACATGACTCAATAAGTTACATGGTTTTGGCAAATACTATTTACTTATTTTCAGCAAAGGATTGAGCATGGAAAGAACTGAACCTCAATCAAGTAGTTTAGAACAAAGCGGGACTGTCGAGATGGGTTTGTTCAATCTTTTTTTCTAATCTATTCTTTTATTTAATAATCGCTATTTATATGTATTGCTATTAACATATATTTTGTCGAGGCATACAGAAAAAAGTTCAATTTAATGAACATGGGCAGTCAATTGGAACAAATTCATTATTTTTATCAATGTTAATAGGTCAGGTGGCAAGGACACATTGTCCGCCTACATACATGACATGGCATGATGTGTCAAAAAATGTGAAGGATAAGATATGGAGCACTATCTTGGTGAGTACATATATTATTTACTTATGATATTTCCTGGCCGATTTACTCAATGATTTTATCTTATTTTTATATTATTACAGGATGAGTATGATATTGAAATTCAATACAAAGTTTTAGTCATATCAAAAGCTAACGAATGTTGGAAGCAATGGAAGCATGAGCTTTAGAAAAAATATGATGAATATGAGACGGATGCAGAGCGGGAAAAATATACACCGAAATGTGTGAAGTTGTAAGATTGGAAGATGTTTATTTGTATATGTTCGACGAAAGAATATGCTGCACTGCGAGAAAAGGGAAGGAGTTCTAGGGAAAATATGATAAACCCACACATCACTGGTCGACGGGGAGCAGCTAAGAGGGCTGAGGAGTTGGTAATATCACTAAAATATTTATTTAGTGTAATTCTCTAAATAAATAATGTTTACTTATGATCATCGTATTATACAGAAAATGCAGAATCCCACTGGTATAGTTATCAGGACACAATTGTTTATAGCCACACATACCAAGAAGGATGGGACATGCCCTTCTCAATTAATGAATGAAAAATTGGTGAGTTTCTATATGTTCTAGTTCATTTAATAAACTTCAATAATTACAAAGGAGTGTGAGACTTTATCATTATAATATTTTATCATTATTTATTTCTTGCAGGATGAAATTAGGAAAATGGTTGAAAATAATCTGGTTGAAGGAGAAGTAAATTTAGATGATGATTCTGTTACACATGTAAATATCCTCTCAAATTAGATGATGAAATCGTTGCTCTTTTAATCAATATCATAATTATAAATAAAATTGTATGATAGGTTTTTGATCGTGATAAAAGAGGCTATGTACAAGGTATCGGGAGAGGTATATCGAAGACAACTTTTTCTTCATCAGCTCCTAGAGAAATTGCTTGACGAGAGAAGAGAGCACGTGAAAGTGTGGAGTTAAATTATGAAACAATTATGCAACGAGTTGATGAGGAGTCTAGGGCACGTAAGGTACTTGAGGAGAAATTAAATGCATTACCAAGACAAGATAGTTCTCATGGAGCACCTATGACTCGTTTGAGTGATCAGTTTAGTTCTTCTTATCAGGTAAAAATTTAAATATTCAATCAAAATTTCTATTTTAGCTCATATCATTATTGAATATCGATCAATTCGTTTATTTTTCCTAAATTTCTGTAAGAAGTGAGGCAATCATCTGTTTATCTAGACGATCACATAGAACAACCACCCTCTCACTGCGTATTAAAGAACTTCAAGAATAAGAATGTTGCCATGGGACATGTTGATAGAAATGCAAGTCAGTCAAACTTATCATATACAATTATAGTAGATGGCATATATGACATCACTGCAGAGTTGTATGCTCGTGATGGAACCTTGGGAGATATTACATCGGGTGATATAATTGCATGCCCAAAAGTCTTGGTCATTTTAGTTGATTGTTCTTAGAGGTATATGGCTAATTCATTTTTTATGGGTAACACAAGATCCACTACTTTACCTTATTTCGTTAAAATTACTTTTCTCTAACGATATATCTAAATTATTTAAGTTTCTCTCTACAGGGTATTGTTGCTAGTCTACTAATGAGCATCTTCATTGGACCGACAGATCTATACATTCAATTGTTGATGGCAATTTATACTTTAGTACAAGATAAATTTTGAATGTTTGGTTTAGTTTGGTGAATATTTTATTAAAGGGAATCTAAATTATACTTTCAATTTTGGTGAATATTTTAATTTGGTAAATGATCTATTACAATGAATGAAATTTTTGTGGTATTATGCTAAATATTTAAATAATTTTTCGAGGAGAACACAAAATATTTATTCCTTCATAGGCTTTGCAAAATACATGAGTTCATTATACAAACTGACATTATCGGATGCGTTTATTATCAACAAATCGTAGGCTTTACAAAATACATGAGTTCATTATACAAATTGACATTATCACATGTGTTTATTATCAACAAAACTGATTGGCATCCTTATCAATCTCTAATCATCATTTAAAACTGCCTTTATATTCAGACTATCATGCTGACATATATTCATAGAATAATCCTATGTCGAGCTAAACCAGCATGGTTCGAGCATCAAAGTTCATGGTATAAACATATATGACATTGATCTTACTATCATCATAGCTTATTATACTTCAACAGAACTAGCACAACTAGCATATTTATAGCAACTGAAACTATTACTAACATATGGATCAAACTAACATAGGCATAATTATAACTTGCTAATTAGGGATGAATTTGAAAAGAAAATATAAATTAACAATGTAAACTACCTACCTATTCACTTGCTTATGTAGGTCTGTTTGTACGTGCCTTCATGCCGTCATGCAGGTAAGATCATGTAAGATCATCGCATAACGAGTGCTCCAAGTTGCACCTATAAGGTATATATCTAGATTTTAATATAATCAAATGAAATATTGGGTTTTTCGAGACCCGATACATAGGTTGGATATTGTTTACCGACAGGAGAGTCCCTGCACGTAGGTCAAATACAGACCAAGGGCCTGTGAAACACAAATGGCAACTATACATAGGCTTGCCTTGGCAAGCCATAAGGGTTGTCGCGGCAAGCCTTCAGCTGGGCACCTTTCCGCAACTTGTCACTAATTTTGGACCCTATAAATATTAGATTCAGAAATTTATTGCTTCATGAAAGTTAGGGCTCATTGTCTCCTTTCCAATGCATCAAGAATCGTGCCAATCGGAGTTCAGAGTCAAAATTTATGACAAAAATATCGAACAGTGGTCTGAGCATAAGATTGCCGCGGCAAAGACATTGCTTGCCGAGGCAAGCCCTTCAGCTTGCACGTTTCCGCGGCAAGCATGTGGGGTTGCCGCGGCAATCTTGCTACACAAGCTTGCCTTAGTTCTCCCTTGCTTCTCTTGCTTTCTGTACTTCTTGCCTTTGTGGTTTTGCTTATATATATATATATATATATATATATATATATATATATATATATATATATATATATATATATATATATATATATATATATATTTAGATAAAAATATGCCTTTGTGGTTTTGTTTATATATATATACATTATATATACAGATATATATTTAGATAAAAATATCTTTAATTCAGCATTATTATATTTATCTATATACATTTTATTTGGGCATGGAAACTCCGGAGTGCACTTGTAAATGATTTCGGCATGCTATATTATCTACACGACTTCGACATCAGCTTGTGCTGTCGATCCAAGCTCATAGCATCAACACCACAGATCTATCCCTTCTTATATAATGAGACCAAAGGGAACTATACTATTGGTAATATTACATCATACCTGTTGGTGGACTATTGATCGCCGTTGTAGTGATGTGTGCGTAAGAATGAAACTCTAATCATTTGCTGAACGTGGCTTTGACTCTAAGGTTTGCAATGGTGACTCGGAAGTAAGGTTGAACTCAGCTACAGATTTCTGCTAGATCATCTTATAACAGTGTACAGATATCTGCTATGATGGTTTGTTTTTGTTTTCAAGATCGGGTTACTAGGATTGCCTTCAAAATCTGAAGCAGGAAGACAAGGCTTCTTAGTGGGAGTTTATAGTGGTTTAAATCCACTTTGCGTGCTGGAAAATGCAGAATGACTGACACCATCGTGTAGTCAAACTGAAAGGCAAAGCAGCTTATAAGCTTATACAGCTAGTATTCCATGCAAATCAGCACTTGGTGTTGTAGTGTATCTCATATAAAACAAAACAAATTTTTCTTTGTATATCAGCCTTATATACAATTAGAGTTTATAAGTCATTTGGACTGGGTTCCTATGTAGTGCCCATATGGGCTTTTACTTGTCTCGATAGATGCGCCAAACTAGGCTTAATTTGACTACAAAGCTAAGCTCATACACATCTCAAATGTGTAAGCCTTGTTTTTGGATTGGGCTTGGCTGTAGTGTAAAGCCATTAGCAATTCGTTAACCTAAGTAATCTAATTAGTACGAAGGAAACTAATTAAACTACCTTAGCATGCACTTAGCCATATAGATGAATGATAGCATTTGTTTGTTTGTATGCGGTATCTTGGGCTAATACAACCTAATGGTATATGGAAGGTTCCAATTTCTAGTGTATTTGTCATACACTAGCTTTAAGTGTATGCATAATCGGGTTTCATGAGAAATGGATATGGGGCCACTAAGGATCCCTACAACTTGTATATCTGAACATTGCGTCCCATATTTAGGCACACGCCTATCCTGACCGGTGTCGATACCACGTAGTGTACCAGGCTGGCAACTGTTACAACATAAGAGCAACTTGCATAAGAATTTTTATATAATTTTTATTATAGCAGCAGCTAAAGTAGATGAGGATAGCTAAAAGTGGTGTTTAGCTATACAAATAAAGCTCTCCTGCTGGAGATGCTCTTACAACGAACGGTTACCATGTAAATCTCCAAAATCAGTTTTAGTTGTTCATTTTAAAGTAGTTTGACCACTTTGAATTCACGATGGAGTGGTATTTTTTTTTATCCAATGTTCAACCCATCAGATCTTCACATCGGGTGATTCAGAGCACATGAAACATTAGATGAAAAATAGCGCCACATGTGTCCAAAAACAGTGACTTGTTTCCAATATTATATATCCAACTTGCAGAATCCAGTGCAAGCAGATATTGTATAATGAGGCTAAATTCATGATGAATAAAGCATGACCAAAATTACTACTACGTACCTGTTTCCATGGCTTCCACTTCATTTGACTTCCAATGCTTTGCAATGTTGTCTGAAAGAGGATCAACTGGGTTTAATGGAGCACTCAAAAGTGCTTGAATACTGATCGAGAGGAGAAAAGTCACATAAAAACTACAATCAGTTTACTGAAAACAGACTACCAAGAAACACTCCATTCTCAGCAAGTAAATGAGAAACATTGATTGAGAGAACATGGTTCAAAAAAATTTATACATAAATAGATCAGTTACTGTTGTTGAAGCTTTGGTCGAAGGCACCATTCAAGATTGACCTCTTTACCTTCTCCAAAATCCAGCCCGCAATTTCAAATTCGGGTTATGATTCCGGATTTACCCCCTGCTCAATATATATGGGATGGAAAAGTGCTTTTCATCTTACCAGTAGAAAAAGGGTTGCTTGCTCTCACAATGGAGCCAACAATCATTGTAAAATGGAGGTTATGTCCATAGAGATGCCGCGTATCAATCTGTCAATAAAAACAACAATCTGTCAATAAAAACAAACATCACCAACATCAATATATGAAACACTTAACAAAACTACATAAATCATACAAATTTTAAAGAAGAAAAACTCACCGCCTCGAGCCAATGCTGTAAAGCAAGTTTCCGAGCTTTCTCATCCTTGGATAAACCTTTCCCAACCTCATAGTATATCAATCCATATGATTGGGCGTAGAGTTCTCATGGCTCTAAGCTCTGTAGCTAAGGCTTATATAGTTTATCATCTCTAGTAAAATAGTTTAAGAATGACAACCAGAATAAATATAAGCATCCAACCTCTTATTTATTCATCCAATCCCAATAAAGTGAGCAATAATTGTTAATGAAGTCTGTTAACTAAATTCCAATGATTGTTGTCAGTCAATAAAAACTAATTCTGCCTCAACTCAAATTAAAAGTTATAAACAATTCATTACACATGGGTTTCATTCGTACATTAAATCGAGAAAGTAAAACAAGAATTAGAGGTAAATTTTTTAAGACCTATAAGATTTATCAACTTTATGTTTCCGTTAAATTTTTTTATAAAGTCATTCAACTTAAATAGTTCAAGTTACGCGGAAATATTTTTTAAATACCTTATTATCTAGTTGGATGCACTTGCCTTAGAAGAGATGCTTCAATAATAGAGTGACCCTGTATAAAGAGAGGGAATTAGAAGAAAAGAAAAAAAAAAATCTTTCATTCTATCCAAATAACATCCTCTTCCAGAGGAGATCTTTCTCCCCTTGCAACATATGTACCGTGCCCTGCTGCTCTGTATTTTGCTTTTTCCATGATCCCAGTACCTTAGAAGGCAATGAATCCCTCGCTAACACCTGTAATATAAAAATGAAAAACCATATTTGAAAAGAAGTGGACCTCAATAGTAGTAATGTTGCTAAAATATGAATCATTTTAGGATGCTTTGTTTTAAATGAATTTTTTTTTCCATCAGACGAGTTTCTCAAAAGGAGTAACGTTACCAAAATGTGAATTATTCTGGGATGCTTTGTTTAAATGATATTTTCCATTACAAGAGTTTTCATAACAATTTTAATTTGATAGATGTGGGGTGTTTCAGTTTAAGAAGAGTTGAAATTAGGAACATAGGCAGGGGTTAAATTCACCCCACTAAATCCATGAGAGGACACCCTTAACCAGAGTTACCAAATTCCCCCAAGACTTAATATAAAGTACCTGACTCAAGAGTATCAGAGGTATCACTCGGGTCAATCTCAGCCAGACAACCATGGTAATTGAGCTGATAATTTTGAGCACCAAATAAGTGGAAGGTCAGAAGTGAACTTCCACTAATTTGCATGCTCATAAATGGTAGTGTGGCTCCCGAGGCTTGACTATTTGGATAGAAGGAGATTGACCCGAGCGCCACGGATGAGTGGTGACACTCAGGTCGAGTACCTAATACCAGCTCTTCGCTCAAACCCATACAAACTTGGAATCAGTATGCAGTGAATTGATTCACAGTTTAGTTCAGTCTGGTTAGCGAACCAACTCAAGGTCTGCTTTTGGTCTCGTTTTGTAACGTCCCCGAATTTTGGGCATTGAATAGTGTCCTCGAGATGCGTGCCCAATTTGGTCGTTGGTTTGACCGGGTGATAGTCGACACGATGACTATGGTTGAAGTAATATGGATGTGAATGAATGTGTGTAGTGTTGGAACTAGTTAGAGATCACATACACCTGTCATGGGTGTATGTGCTTAACACCAAAACATAAGAGGGGTTAAAGGGTTTAAACAACAAAGAGAAGTTATGTCTCTTTTGATTGTTGGTTGGTAGAGAGTCAAGAAGAGAGAGAGAGAGAGAGAGTAAGAAGTGGGGTAACTGCTAGAGGAGTTTTGTGGATTGCGAATTGAAGGGAGGGCTTGAGCAATCACTCCGAATACGATGCATTCGAATTCATTGGAGTCAAAGCTAGGAGCCCTAGTCTTTGAGCCAAACCATTGAATCAACCAAGGGTTGATTTGAGATGAGTTTTTGTGGAATCTTAATGAATGTGTTATTGTACATTAACTCTAGGATGGATTGGTAAGATGTTGAGTGAAAAATATAGAAAAGAAAGGAAATTAAAAAGGAGTGAAAGCTGAAAGAAATGCCCGCAAGGGGTTGAGTTTCTGACCAAATCGATTAATCGATTTTGGCCTGGAAGTAAGCTGGGCAAGAATGGTCGAAACCAATTGATCGATTTTAAAATCGATCAATCAAATTTTGAAATTTGATTAATCGATTGAAAATCAATTAATCATCTGAGCACACTTAGTGACTGGAAAATCAGAGCTTGGGAAAATCGATTGATCGATTAGAAAAATTGATCAATCGATTTTAGAATTTTGATTAATCGATATGGGATCGATTAATCTATTTTGGGAGTTCGATTGATCGATTTTGGAGATCGATCAATCGATTTGGACAGTTTTGTTGGCTTTGTTTTAGACTTTGAGGTTCAAGGAGGGTCTTGTACCTTCATTATTGCATCTTTCTTGATGCTTTGCTTGTGCTATGGTGGACTATAAGTTGTACAAGTGAGTGCAAGCAGGGGGAATCGCGTTGGACGTTGATGCTTAGAGATTCAAACACGTGAGGTAGGGAACGCCTTGAACATATAATTTAAGAGCAAGAGCATATATATAGTGATATAGAAATGAGTAATTATGCATCTAAAATGAGAATCTTAAATGTGTGTGTGTGTGTGTGCGTGTGAATGCAAAGTAAAGTAATTAAGTATGCAATGTCCCTAGGGGATGTGAATGCGATAAAAGCATTTGTGTGATGCATTGAGTTGGACATCGCAGGGATGTATGTGAACATGTAAAGCAAAGTGAATGAGATTGATAAGGCCTAATCTACTATAATTAGCACAATCACATGGTGAATAACTATATGTAGTGCACTATAATATTTAAGGTTTGGAGAATACTCCACCGACGTGGCGGGATACCCACGACTGACTCGGCAGGATATCCGTAACCGATACGACGGCCAATCCGTACACCAGTTGGACATCCCAAGGATATATTTATGTATGAGACTTGAACCCCGTTGCCTATGAGAAAGGGACCTGGGTAGTATTGAATGAATGAAAAATGATATGACGATGGAGGGTATTCCATCGAGCGCCCGACGCTATAGTAAGTTGGGAAATATTTAAGTTATGATTTAAGTATTTAGGCCGAATCATTGTGGTTTATGAGCAAGTTGAGAAAAAATGAATCATGTAAAGTAAAAGTAACTTCCAGTGCATCTGTTTAGTCATTTAAACTGCTTTTCTAGTAAATTCATTTATAAATCATGATGTTAAATATCATGGAATATATGTGAGCAATTAACTTATATATTCATTCAGTTGTTTCCCTATTGAGTTCGAATGTAGCTCACCCTTTTAGACTATACGTCACAGGTCTTGTACTTACGGCTGCTACAGCTTCTGGAGGCGTAGATCCAGAGGATTCGGATTACGTACTCGGAGAGGATTTGGAGCCCCCTCCTGAGGACTTCTTTTAGAGGACCCCTGCGTACTTTGATTCATTTTGAGAGCGTGATAATACAGCTTGGTATGTCAAGCCCTTTTTGAGAAATGTAATTATACACCGATATATATTCTTTTGGCGAACCATCTGGGGTGATCTTGTTTTGTCACTGATGGTTAAGGCCAGTTCTTCTGCTCATGCAGTGGCATGGGATTTGAACTGTCTTTTGAGCTTTTACTATAATATGACATTAATGCATGGAGATTTAGTTCGATTCAGTTCTCATGCATTATTTTGCTTCGTAGTTGCTTGGTCATACCAATGTTCTGTGCAGGATTATGGGGCATGGCCTTGAGGGTCGTGCTGAAGGCACGAGTCCCAGGGAGCCGAAATTCGGGCTGTCACAGGTTTTCGCTATATGTTACTGAATGCAAAAATGTTGGTTAAAATAAATGAACCTAAGCCTGATTTTTCTGAGTTAGTGATCACCCAACAAGCTATAAAGCATTTATTTATTACAAAAATCAATGCTCTAAGCATTTCATATTTTAACTTCTAAGTTAGCGATTCAACCAACAAACTATAAAGCATTTATTTGTTATAAAAATCAATGGAACTCTAAACATTTCATATTTTCCATTCAAACTTGAACCGGGTTCACTAGATAGTGGCGAACTGTGAACCACAAATCTGAATTGGAACTAAGTGAACCAACAAAACTATTAACATTGCTTTTGACCATTCCTTTTTGCTGAAATAGGTTCAGACTACTTTGTTTTGCTAAGTTCCAATGCCTTCTTTATTTTATTTATATGATGTTTTACTTCAATTACATGATTCTTTTTCATTTTTTTAATCCTATTGACTATGGTGATCAACACCCCAAAAAATTCAGATAGGACTTCTCTATACTTTTTTCCAATCCAAGAAAAACAAAAAACAAACACAAGATAGACCAAAACTAATTAGAAGTATCATGTGTGAATGGATTACTGATTCACAGTACCAAAGAAATAAAAAAAGAGCTTCAACCCAAAGAAACCAAAATCAATCCCTATCTTCCTTTTCTCTAATGAAAATGAATTCTACCCATTTGAAACAAATGAATCCATAACAAAAAAATAATCCCAACCAACCCTATTCATAAAAACAGAAAAAAAGAAGACTCAACAAGAAGAAACTCCAATAAACCCATCAAATAGAACAAAAAGCAAGCATAGAGAAGCAGGGAAGAGATATAGTAGAGGCAGGTGGGAAAACATCCCTAAAAATCTTGGAGGAGGTAGGCTGGTGCTTGGATGGAGTAGAATCTTTGCCGCCAAAAAGATCAGATGAAATCGAATAGGAAGACGAAGAAGCAACTGGTTTCCTACCTTCCATAACCTACCTCTTTCTCTCTGACTATCTCTATCTTTGTCTCTCCTAACCAACAAAACTACCCCACCAGAAGTGGCTAGAGTAGATACCTCTAACAACCTTCACAAAAACAAACCCAAAAACCCAAACAAGAATACAAACAAATTGGATAAGATCAGAACTAAAACCACGTGAAGTTCCACAGCCAACAGTTCAGTCAAAATTTCAGTTCAAAGGGTTTATCGTGCTGGCCAGGTACCTGCTTCAAGAATCAGGAGCCCCTAGGGACTTATACCATGCGTTGACCCGACATGTGCTACTGCTAACTGGGGCACACATGTGCCCCTGCGATTGGTTGGGTTCTCTAACAAGCCCCGAAACCCAAGATTAGCATTAAAGCTATAAGGAATGACACCTTAACTGACCTAGACAACCAGTTGCAATAACGAATCTAACATCAAAATTCTTCAAAACAAACTTTCATATACCAACCCTTCAAATTAAACATGCTATTGCAAGGACCAGTTCTCATTGGTCATTATATCCACGGCAAACTATCACTACTTTTTTTTTTTTCAGATAATGGTTCCCATCCCAAATCAACAAATTTAAAATTTGTTGATCCATAAATAAATAAATAAATAAAATTCGTGTCTGAAAATAATATGCAGATAACAAACACGTCACCTAAGCAATACTGTTCGGATCTGGAGAGCTGGACTCCACTTGTATTTGAGAATATCAAGCCATATTCTTCCAAGCTGCACACATCAAAACCTTCAAGGCATATTCTTCCAAGCTGTATCGGTAAGGAATACTACGTATTTGTAAATCAAGATTTTGAACCATGCATGTAAATAAGTTGTAATTATCTATCCAAAGGTGACATGCCTGAAATAAAAGATAGTAATGAAGGTGTAAATAAGCATTTTCAAAACATATATAATCAGAAAACTGACCTTCATCTCTCCAATGATCCTACAATATGACCCTCTGGCAAGTAGATTTCTCCCCCAACTTCACCATGTTGTTCCCCGCTAACAGTTTTCTTGGCAGCCAAAACTCAGCACTCATAGCGTCCATTCCCTGGTAAGAGTTTTGCAAGCCTATGACAGTTGGGATGGATATTTTATTAATGAAATCAATGTTGATTTATGGTTAAAGGATGATGCTAAAATATATATTGATAACGAGATAATGCTAAATCAGTTTAGAGGAATAGTTCTGATTAATGATGATCATGAATTGCTCATGTATAATAATGTATGATCATGTATAATAATTATAGATAGAGATAGATGAGTTTATGAATCATGATGAAAGTAGAGGTCGGATTTGACATGTGATTAATAAAGGAATATGTTAGACCAGTTTTGATGAATAGTTAGCTCAGTTCGATAGATGAATATTAATGATTATGTTAATTTCAGTTTACATGGATGCCTTTGCATGACTATACTTGTGTCAAGTTTGATGAATAGATATGCATAATAAGGATCCAAACAGTTGTGTCGTAGGACTATTATGCTAATTCAGTTAAATGTGTGATTATAAATGATGATACAATCAGTTATATACAAATGATAATAAGATCAGTTTCGATAAATGAATATGAATAGTTATGTTAACTCAGTTATATTAGTTCAATTTTGCTATATCATACTTGTTCATGATGTTCTTGCATACATGTTAGCATGCATTGTTCATGTACTGTTATCTTTGATGTCACGTACACGTCTTTATTCTCGTCTTGAAACAAGTGATCCCGCTAACTCGGGAGCTTGATATCTCGTCCAAGTGATCCCGCTAACTCGAGAGCTTGATATCTCGTCTAAGTGATCCCACTAACTCGAGAGTTTGATATCTCGTCCAAGTGATCCCGCTAACTCGGGAGCTTAATTTTCTTTATCCAAGTAATCCCGCTAACTCGGGAGCTTGACAGGTGATCCGCTAACTCGAGAACTTGATTTTCTTGTTCTTGTATATGTCTTGTTTTAGTATAATTTCTGTAATTATCCAGCATGATTCCTTGTCTGTATGATTCCTCGTATTTGTGCAACATGAATCTATCAGCATGATACAATATTTGCATGATTTATTACTTGTTATATTATATGTTGCTAGAATAGATACGATGCTAGAATAGAGATAAGAGGATATATAATGTGCTTCATTTTATTATGCATCTACAAGTGAATTTGATAATCTAACATATAACTTAGCACTTTAAATTTTCCTATTGAGCTTTAATGATAGCTCATCCTACGACTTCATATCTTAGCTGCAGATATTGCTCGTGACCCTAAGCACGAAGCTGATCCTCCTACCAGTGAGAGGAGGAGGGCGAGGAGGAAGGTTCTGCTGAGGACTTCTTTCCTTGAGGGGTTTGAGAGAGAGATATTTGTTTATAAAATACTAGACTTGTATAAACAACAGTGAGGTTTGAAATAGTTTACTCCTTCATGTATAAGTTTTCTGTTTATATTTCCTATTCAGTTTACTGCTTTAGATAAAGGAATGGATATCAGTTGTGCCATATTTCTTCATATCAGAGTTATTTTAATTCGCTTTCGTAACTGTAAAACTTTGTACATGATGCACTTGTAAGAAAGGATCATGTTAGGTGATCCAACAGCCTAATTTTTCCCATTTACGAGAGGGGGAAAAGTCAAGCTGTCACATATGCACACTTTTTTTTTTCTTGAACACACATGCAAACTTTACGTAATATTTTATTATAAAATTTGTTAATGTGACTGAGTTTATTTTTATGGTAGGAAAACTCGTGATATGTGAGATGGGCACAAGCTGAAAACACACAAGAAGTGAGCGGACAAATCATAAAAGAAAAGTCATCTCGATAACGAGTTGAAAGGTGCTCAATCAAAGGTGTCAAGCAATGAGACATTAAAATTCTATGTCATTGGGTTTATTGGCAACTTGAGTCATGCTCGAATAGGGCGCTATTGAATGTATTTATAGGATATTATTGAATATATTAACATAATATCTTTGAATATTTTAATGAGATGGTGTTGAATGTATTAATATGATATTGATTTTATTTTTGGCTTATTATTTTTTCATTTAGTTGAATAGATTATGAATTTTTTCCCTTGTAGAGTGATATGTGGTTGATACAATATTTGTAATAGGTAAAATGGCTCTCATTATAGTAAAAAAAATAGAAGCTGTGCATTTAAAAAATAATAATAATAATGGTCCATACCAATTGTTTTCATATACCACTGATTTAGGTCGTGATTTCGGAATAAAAATAACAATCTTTTTCCCATTAGGAACAATGGCTCAACATTGGTTTTATTTTTCAATAGCCACAAACAACGGTCCATAACTGTTATTTCTTGGAGCAAATTAACAACGGTTTGTCACCGTTATTTATATATACCACTGATTTAGACCGTGGTTTCGAAAGAAAAATAATAACCCTTTTTTTCGTTAATACAGTGGCTTAAAAATATTATTATTTTATAACAGACATGGACCGTGATTTATCTAGTAAATAAATAATAGTTTCGAGCCGTTGCTTATAAAAACCACTACTCTATAAACAACGGCCCTTGCAACGGGTCAAAACCGTTGCTTATGACATTTACAATGGTTTTGGGCCGTTATTTTTTATCGATTTTCACGTAGTGCGTGAATCGAACTGATACGGTAGTCTCCATGAATCGAACCGGCACGAAAGGATATCAGTGTATCAAACTAGTACGGTAGTTAATCCGTGAATCGAACTGGTACGACAGCTAATCCGTGAATCGAACTAGTACGGCTGTTATACTCGTGAATCGAACCGACACGACAGGATATCCGTGTATCGAACTATTAGTCAAGAAAAATATAATGTGAACTACTAGGGCGGATTATGTGTGTCTGTGGATCGCTATGGGCAGATTATAAGTACCCTACATACCGTGGACCGCTAGGGCAGATTATGTGTGTCTATGGACCGCTATGGGCAGATTATAAATACCCTATGGCCGCTAGGGCAGAATCGCACTGGTACGATGATTAATCGGTGAATCGAACTGGCACGACGGGATATCTGTGAATCGAATAAGTAAGACATGTAAGTAAATGTGAATCGAACTTAGTAACTCAAGATAAGACATGTAAGTAAATGTGAATCGAACTTATTAAAATTAAAATATGACATATAAGTGAACATGAATCGAACTCAGTAAATCAAGATAAATCATATAAGTGAACATGAATCAAACTCAGTAAATCAGTTTAAGTTTTGATAAGCAAAGGTATTTGAAATCAGTTTAAGTTTTGATAAGAAAAGGCACTTTGAATTCAGTTTCTATTTTGAGTATGAAAATGTCATCAGTTTTAATATGAAAATGTTTTAATCTTTGTCTTTGAATCTATGCATGACTGATGAGATGTATATTGGTATCAGTTTTCTCCACTAAGCAAATTATATATACCACTGATTTAGACCGTGGTTTCGAAAGAAAAATAATAACCCTTTTTTCGTTAATACAGTGGCTTAAAAATATTATTATTTTATAACAGACATGGACCGTGATTTATCTAGTAAATAAATAATAGTTTCGAGCCGTTGCTTATAAAAACCACTACTCTATAAACAACGGCCCTTGCAACGGGTCAAAACCGTTGCTTATGACATTTACAATGGTTTTGGGCCGTTATTTTTTATCGATTTTCACGTAGTGCGTGAATCGAACTGATACGGTAGTCTCCATGAATCGAACCGGCACGAAAGGATATCAGTGTATCAAACTAGTACGGTAGTTAATCCGTGAATCGAACTGGTACGACAGCTAATCCGTGAATCGAACTAGTACGGCTGTTATACTCGTGAATCGAACCGACACGACAGGATATCCGTGTATCGAACTATTAGTCAAGAAAAATATAATGTGAACTACTAGGGCGGATTATGTGTGTCTGTGGATCGCTATGGGCAGATTATAAGTACCCTACATACCGTGGACCGCTAGGGCAGATTATGTGTGTCTATGGACCGCTATGGGCAGATTATAAATACCCTATGGCCGCTAGGGCAGAATCGCACTGGTACGATGATTAATCGGTGAATCGAACTGGCACGACGGGATATCTGTGAATCGAATAAGTAAGACATGTAAGTAAATGTGAATCGAACTTAGTAACTCAAGATAAGACATGTAAGTAAATGTGAATCGAACTTATTAAAATTAAAATATGACATATAAGTGAACATGAATCGAACTCAGTAAATCAAGATAAATCATATAAGTGAACATGAATCAAACTCAGTAAATCAGTTTAAGTTTTGATAAGCAAAGGTATTTGAAATCAGTTTAAGTTTTGATAAGAAAAGGCACTTTGAATTCAGTTTCTATTTTGAGTATGAAAATGTCATCAGTTTTAATATGAAAATGTTTTAATCTTTGTCTTTGAATCTATGCATGACTGATGAGATGTATATTGGTATCAGTTTTCTCCACTAAGCTTAGACTGTTAGCTCACTCCGACTATACGTCACAGGTGTAGGTATTGATTGGGATCTTGACTGTGAGAAGGATCCACACTACGTTCGGAAGAAGAAGAACTTCTACCTGAGAATTTGCACCCTAGTTTAGGGATAGTAGATTTAGTAAATCGTGGATTTTTGTAAGTTTAGGCTTGATACATTCGTACTATTCTATATATACTTTGTACGCCACGGTTAGGTGATGGTTGGCCATCACCGGTGGTTTGTTTTCGTTTACGGTTCATATTGGATAGTAGAACTGGAGATTTTAATTATGTCATAAGTATTATATGCTTTAATTTTCGTACGTTATATGGATGTACCAAGTATTCTGTATCAGATTGTGATCTACGATCTAGTGGTCTGATTTTTTCATGTTAAAGAAAAAAAAAATGTGTCAAAAAAATCGGGCTGTCACAGTTGGTATCAAAGCTTAGGCTTTAGGTCTCATGAGAATTCAGAGTCATAGCTTTAGATTCAGAGATATGGCAGTAGATTCTATCAGGACATAGGAGACCCAACTGTGGCTCTCTCATAGTTGGTATCAGAGCTTAGGCTTTAGGTCTTATGGGAGACTGAGAGCCCTAGCTATAGGTGCGAGAATATGGCTATAGGTATGGAGATGTGATATTAGATTCGGTTAGAGTATAGACTATGAGATTTTAAGAGTTATGTCTGAGTATAGTAACCAGTTGTTAATCAAAAAATTGTTTCATTGTAACAAATCATTATGTCTGATAGAGGTAGACGACCGAGAGGTGGTCGAGGTGGTAAAGGATTCATGACAGAAAGGAATGCTGCCCCAGTATGGGGAGAAGGTGGAAGAGAAGAAAGAATGGCATAGGCCATGGAAGCCATGGCCAATGTGATGGCCCAACAAACGGCGTTGATGACTGCCAATAATACAAATAATCATCAATAGCCGCCTCTACCTTCTCTATTAGCATTTGTAGAGTTTAGGAGGATGAGACCTTCTAGTTTTTACAGTCAGACTAATTCGCTTGAAGCGGAGAAATGGTTGAATCAGATAGAGAAGCTTCTTCAACGATTGTTGTGTACTAAGGAGGAAAAAGTAAGTTGGGCTTCTTTTCAGTTAGGAGGTGAAGCCGACCCATGGTGGAAGTCGGTATTAAGAATCAGAGAGCAGGATAACCCAGGTGGGTTATGAACTTGAGAAGAATTTTTTGAAGTGTTCAACAAGGAATACTTTCTCAAGCAAGTGAGAAGTCAGATGGCAGCGAAGTATATGAATTTGGAACAAGGGGGAATGTCTGTACGAGAGTATGGGAAGGAGTTTACTAGGTTGTATTCAGGGCCGGTGACATCTACGCCTGTGATGCCAAGACTATTGATGTTGGTGCCTCATTAGCCCACTCAGTTGGACCTTCCTCTAACTAGAGCATCGATAGTGCAGCAAACATCGCACACTGCTTCAACCACACCAGTTGAGCCATGCTCACGATGTGGAGGACAACACAGGACAGTGGAGTGTTGGTGGGTCATAGGCACTTGCTTAAAGTGTGGCTGAACTGGACATCGGATAAAGAAATGCCCCAAAGCAAACAAGGGGAACACAACATAGGCATCTACTCAGGGGTTATGATAGATAGCTTACGACTTAGCTTTTGTGGTTGGGGGATGCATTTTTCTAAACTTATGATATATTTTGTAATGTAATTATTGTAAATTTTATCAACATTTAGAGTTTTAGTATATGGACGTATAATTATGATATATGGGTTTGATGTGGTGATTGGTGAATGGATGAGATTTTTTTTTATAGGGAATGGATGGATACATTTCTTATGGGGTATAAATTTTGGATGAATATGACGTTGGTAAAATTTTGAATGATATAGTTTGATGGATGTTTGGATGTATATATGCGTTTTCATTATAGGTTTAAAAAACTTTATTATTCACAATGATGAATATGTGATTTGACGTTAATGAGCTCTGTAATTTTTGTTGAGATATATTTGTGGCAGGGCAAAGAAACTTTATTATTCACATTGGTGAATGAATTGTGGGTATGTATAAGAATGGGTTTCTTAGAACCCTTTTTGATAAATCCGTTGTGGATTAAATCGGCTTATGTAGTTGTGGATATGTAGGATGTGCTATGGTGGATATGCTGGGTGAACTGTTCTGTGTGCAAGATGATAAGGTCTCTTAAAGTATTGAGACAAACTACTGTGGGATCTATTTTCAGTGGGGAAATTAGTTGTGTACGTGTTAGTGAGACGATGGTATCATAATGTATGATTTTGTGGATTTTGAGGTGAAAAATGTATCATTTCATGTGATGAAAGCTAAGGATAAGTTTAGCTTAAGTTTGTCTGAATAAGGGTAGATTATGTCATTAGTTTCAGTTACATTTTGTTATGTATGGTCAATTTTTGATGACGAAAATTCTTTAAGGTGGGAAGAATGTAACAACCCAAAATTCTCGTAAATGTTGAATCGTTGACTTTTGACGAGAATGTGATCTTTTGACTAATTTGACCTGAGTCAAAACATCTGACTTATATAATGTGGCATCAAACCCCACTTGTGATGGTTGGAGTTACGCGCCAAACACCTTATAGCCCAACCCGTACCCTGTGTAGAGTGTATGCACGTTTGTGCATATTGCACACCAACCCGGGCCCAATTTTTGAACTTGAGCCTCTAATTGAATATGCCAACCATTTGAGCCAACCATTTGGGCCGACTTTGGACCTTAATTAGGACCTTTTAGATATGTAATGATATTTACCGACTTGGGTGTGTGGGTTCCACACCGGAACAAGTCAAGTGCATAAGACTTAACACCCAAATGGGTGTATGTGTTTTTTATGGGAGTCGGCCCCCTTTGATTTAAAAAGCAAAGATTCCTTAGGAAGCCATTAACCGTTTGCAACTTTGGGGGTTTGGGTTTTTAGTGAGAGAGAGTAGAGAGAGGAAGCTCCATCCCTTGCATTTTGAGACCCAATCCACCGTTTGATCTTCTCCCAAAATCCTTCTTTCTTCTTCGAAGAGATATTTGCTCATTCCGACCATGAGAAACTCAATTTCAACTTCGTAAGATTGAAGAGAAGAGCTTGGAGGAAGACCTCCTTTCTTTCCATTTTAAAGCCCAAAATCACCATTGATCTCTCCCACTCAAGGGGGAAGCTTTGATTGTGCTAAGCATCGAGAGGATTCAATTCATGCCTATACAATCGAAAGGAAAGGAGAGTTTCGAACCATCAGGAAGAAAAGAGGGATTCAAAACATAAAGGCCGATTCTCGGTGCCGATCGTCGTGGAATGTGCGTGCACATGATTGAAAGGAAAGATTCAATTTAAATTGATTAGAATTAGTTTGGTTATGATTTATGGGTGATTAGGATGCATGAAAATGAATTTTTGGGGGAAAACAATTCATGGAAGGAGAAGCCCGTGTGATCGAGAATCTGTCAAAACCGATCAATCAAAATCTGAACCGATCGATCGATTTTGACAAGACAATGATGTGCAAGGTTTCTAAAGAAACCGATCGATCGAATTAGAATTCAATTGATCAATTTAGGAAAATGATCGATCGAAATGGAATTCGATCTATCAATTTTGGAAACCGATCGATCAATTTGTGAACTGATCGATCGAAATGGAATTTGATCGATTGATTTTAGAAACTGATCGATCAATTTGTGAACTGATCGATCGGATTGTGACACGGAGATGTGTGAATTTTCTGAAGAAACCGATCGATCGAACTGGAATTCGATCGATCAATTTTGGAAAATGATTGATCGATTTGGGATTTGCCATGTTTCTGAGCTTTTTCTGTTTTTGATGAAAGGACTCGGGGAGACTTTACGGTTTCCCATTTTATTTATCACATTTGACATATAGGATGAAATGTTGTTGTGTTCTAGGTTGTGATCAAGGGTGCGTGATGGGAAGGTTGCCTTGAAGGAGGAAAACTTCGTTTTGGTTTCGAGTTGAGGGGGGAAATTTCACAATCAAATTTTTATTTGATTTTCCATAGATGCTTGATATGATCAAATGAAATGTGTTAAGTATGGTATTTGCATGATTTTGAAACAGTTTTAGAATTCAATATTTGATTGTATTTGAAAAATGAAATAGTTTTGCATCATTGACTAGTACTTAAACTTTATGCATTTGAAATTTCAAAATTGAACTTGAAATATGAGATTGAACATGAATTTATAAACTTTGAATCGAACCGGCACGGCGGGATATCCGTGAACCTAATGTGTAAGCCACGTAAGTGAATCAAATCGGCACGGTGGATAACCATTAATCGAATTGGTACGGCAGTCTCTGTGAATCGAATCGAAACGGCGGATAACCGTGAATCGAACTGGTATGGCAGTCTCCATGAATCGAACCGGCATGATGGGATATCCATGAATCAAACTGGTACGATAATTAATTCGTGAATCGAACTGGTATGGCAGTTATACCTGTGACTCAAACTGGTATGGTGAGATATCCGTGAATCAAACTATAAGTCAAGAAAAATATAATGTAGACCGCTAGGGCAGATTGTGTCTGTAGACCACTATGGGCGGATTATAAGTACCCTACACATCATGGACCTCTAGGACGGATTATGTGTGTCTGTGGACCGCTATGAGTGAATTATAAGTACCCTATGGGCCGCTAGGGCAAAATTGAACCGATACGATGGCTATTTCGTGAGTCGAACCGGCAAGGCGGCTAAACCCATGAATCGAACCGGCACGACGGGATATCCGTGAATCGAATAAGTAAGACATGTAAGTAAATGTGAATCAAACTTAGTAAACTCAAGATAAAACATGTAAGTAAATGTGAATCGAACTTAGTAAACTCAAGATAAGACATGTAAATGAACGTGAATCGAACATAGTAAATCAAGATAAGACATGTAAATGAATGTGAATCGAACTCAGTAAATTAGTTTCAGTTTTGATAAGCAAAGGCATTTGAAATTAGTTTAAGTTTTGATAGGAAAAGGCACTTTGAATTCAGTTTCTATTTTGAGTATGAAATTGTCATCAATTTTAATATGAAAATGTTTTAATCTTTGTCTTTGAATTTATGCATGACTGATGAGATGTATATTGGTATCAGTTTTCTCCACTAAGCTTAGATTGTTAGCTCACCCTGACTATACATCACAGGTGTAGGTATTGATTGGGATCTTGGCTATGAGAAGGATCCATACCACATTCCGAAAGAAGATTTTTTGCCTGAGAATTTGCACCCTAGTTCAGGGATCGTAGATTTAGTGCATCGTGGATTTTGGTAATTTTAGGCTTGGTATATTCTTACTATTCTATATATACTTTGTACGCCACTGTTAGGTGGCAGTTGGCCATCATCGGTGGTTTGTTTTAGTTTACGGTTCATATTGGATATTAGAACTGGAGATTTTAATTATGTCATAAGTATTATACACTTTAATCTTTGCACGTTGTGTGGATGTACCAAGTATTCTATATCAGATTTTAATCTATGATCCGGCGGTCCAATTTTTCCATATTAAAGAAAAAAAAATGTGTCGAAAAAATTGGGCTGTCACAGATCTTGTCCAAAAATATCCAACATTGGGTAATTGAAGAACAATTGTTGATGGACTTGAACTTGTGCTTCGCATACTGATCAAGGATGAGCGAATAAACCTCTCATTCACGGAGGAAGCGACCCCTAGATGAATAATTTTCTCTTTTAATTCATTCATTTCATTTCATAATTATTGAATCATCCAACCATCGTTGTGCATTTTGTAATATCCTCGAAGGCTTGTCTATAATCGTTGATCTTGTAGATCGGCGACCATAGAAGGGTTATTTCACTCTAGATCGATTTTGTAGATCGATATAGAATGCCATATGATTGGTTTAAGTCGTTGTGGTTATTCATTTTGGATATGTTATACTGGTGCATGATTCATGTCATGATTTGAATGCATCATAGTGCTAGAATAGTATATGCTAATTCTCGTAATCACATTCTTTTCGAATCATCTTGATGTAAAATGAGGGTAAATAATTTGTCTGTGAAATGATTTGATTGTTAGTACAAAAAAATTACAAATCTAGGATTAGCGAAATCTTTGGATCTCTCATCATTGTTGCTTGATTATAAATCATTTTTATTGCATAGGCTCTTGTTTAGATCACACTTATTTGCTATTGTTTAGATTGCATCAATTTATTTCATGTAGTTGTTAAACAACCATCATAAAAATCCCATGCCTCTGGCAAAACTCTCCAACTGAACACTTTTAATATTGATTAATTTCATGCTTCCTTGTGGGTTTATGTTATTCACTGAAAAGTACCACTTTTCACCTCTTAACCTAGCCTTTGTTGGACCTTGAAGCTGACTAATAACTCTTGCTTAACATGTTTTGTAGATTAGTAATAACGTGTGCAGCTTAACACAAAGTTCATGCCTGTGGTGCCAAGAAGAGAGAGAATTCAAGTAAAAGATGACAGCTGAGCGAGAGAGTGATGGAACACCATGGTGGTACACACCATGGTGACTATTTTGCATGTCTTAATGGACCATGCAATTCCAGCAGATGAAAGAAGCATAAATGAGAGTGGAGGAACCTGCAACATAAGCATGTGCATAGTAGCAAAGGAGCCAATGACTTATCTCGCACAATTGAGGTGTTGCCTAGCCCTGTTTAATTCACTAGCAAAGCTTCCTCGTGCAATTAAGACATGTAGCATATTAGAGCTCGCAAAGAAGTCATGCAGCTCAATGAAGGGGTTATCACAAAGCAGCCTCTAGTGCAACAGTCATGCACTTTAGCTACAATCAACATTTGAAGAAACTCGTGGAGCTCTTGCGCACTAAGCCTTCAGAAATACAGCTCACAAAGTTCTCGTGAGGATGAAGCCCTAAAGCAGTCACATGCACTACCTAGCCAGACCAATTGGCGCGAACAACAACAAAGACCTCGCGAAGTTCTTGCATGGCTTTAGAGGAGAGAGACGCCCAAAAGCTCTCTCGTGTAGCTCTCGCGCGCCTAGAAGCTTAACCCTGAACTGAGCGAGATGCAAAGGCATCTGCACGAGTACCTCGTGAAAGAAAACTTCTGAAGCTCTACTGCACGATCAAGCCAAGCACTGCAAACTCTTCTGCGCGAGTGCGTTCAAAGCTAAAGCAGCTGCACGACCGACTTAAATCCTTCTACGTGAGAAAGTAGCATTCAAAGCCAAATTCTACCCCGTAAATACTCTGCAAGCCACGCGAGAGAAGTAATGTTGAGAAGCCATCCTCGCGAAGCTCGGGCTCTCCACTTCTCAATCTTAACTTAAGGACCTCTTGAGGATTTCTCCAGGTCTAAGGCACACATCTCGAGGCACTGATCTCGAGGCACACATCCCAATACATCCAAGGGTTATAACAGTGCCACATCTGCTAGAAAAATTAGGGTTTACTCTTCTCTCAACCACAGTATTAGGACTAAGTATATAAGTTGTGCTTATAACTTAGGACTTATCAATCTCTCCTTCAACCTCTGTCGGCTGAGAGCTCAAGCAGATTTGGGTTAGAGTAAGGGTTTGATCACTTCTTTTTTCATTTTTTTTCTCTCTTAGTACAGTACTTGCTGGCTAAACCTTTGGTAAGCAACTAGGTGTAATTTTATTTAGTTTTGTAATGGGTCATTTAAACATTGAGATTTTGTGAAGAGCTGTTGTGCATAAGGCTGCTACCTTGAGAAATTGTGTTGTTGGTAATTTAGATCAATGGAATTTATGCTTTAAATGTTTATCTAATCTGTTATTTTCCTATTTGCCCGTAGTTTTGTCCAGGCTATAGCATGCATTTAGGATTTGAGCTTATTGAAAGGCCCATAGAAGCTTGAGCTTGTAGCCCTAGGACTATGGTGGCAGCAGCAGTTTATATGTTTCATCTCATCATTTGTGGCTAAAGTAGCCTCTGTGGATAGCCTGTGACCATTTGAGTAGACAGACTATAGCCCTAGGGCAGGTCTTGGTCACAAATCTGAGAAGGATTCTTCTCCTCTGCACATGAGCTTGTAGCCTGGTGAGAGGTTGTTACAGGAACAGGCTCTCCTCTGTTATACTTGACCACTATCAGATGTCAGATTGGCTTCTCTATAGTGATTGCAGACTTGTGGGCTGAGTCATTGCAGTCCTTTTGTAGTAATGACCAGCTGATTCTAAATCCTCCTTCAGCTTGAGATACCTTATGGTTTTTACTAGGTTTTCAAGGTCTGTTTCCTCTTATGAATGTCTGCCAGATCTGTTACAGATCTGGGGTGCTTGTAGCCTGACAAACATAGTGTCTGTAATGGTATTCATGACCTGATTTTAGTTCTTTGGTTGGAGGAAATCTATTGGATTGTCTATGACTATTTAAGTGGACAGATTATAGCCTTAAGATCAGTTCACTCCTTTGGATTAGGTTAGTTTTCTGATTTAATCAATGAGATTTGACAAACTCTATTGGATAGTCTGTGACCATTTAAGTGGACAGATTATAGCCTTAAGAGCAGTCTAAATGGCATGGGTTAAGTTGGATTCTTCTTCCTTGCTGAAGTTTTTTATAGCACTTCAGTAAGGATTTGCTACAAAGACAACCCTAAATCTGAGTTACATAACTGAATTAACCCTAGCCTAGACTACTTACTTCATATCCTTTTATCTTTATTTTAACACACACCATCACCACCTTCTTATAACCCTTTCTTAGGATAGGACTGCACTTTATTTCTCTTTCATTTAATAGGTAATTTAGTATAGTTGTGACACCCAACTCCATTTCTTTAGGATTCTCAGATCTATAATCAGATCTGGAGGCCTACTATGATAGCCCATTTTGGGTTCTAGATCAATTTCTTTGTGAGACAAACTCTTACTTATCAAAACTTGCTATAATAGCCCTATATCTTGCAGGTTTAAGATTATTTTAGTTGTGTTGTTTTCATCTTTTATTTTACTTTAATTTTAATTTATTCTCACCATACAACAAATCAGCACATTGGAATAGCAACCAATAGTTTGACACCCTTGAATTTTCCCTGGTACAATAGTACTTGTGCACTTGCAGGGTTTTCATTATAAAATAATCAAGTTTTTGGTGTTGTTGCCAGGGAAACGGAAAATTTTTGCTGATTTTTAAAGGTGTTGTAGTTTTCCTTCCCTTCACATTTTTCTTTTTCTTTAAAAATTTTTTAAAATAAATAAATAAATACATAAAAAAATATTTTATTTTGTGCAGACTGAAAATTTTGCTCTTTGTTGCATCTCGATCGATCGATTTATAAAAACTAATCGATCGACTGAGGAGCAGAGAAGTATGTCAACCAATTTTGCTCACTGTTGCAAATCAATCAATCAATTTATTAAAATTGATCAATCGATTTTGAACTGTGACTGCTTTCCAGTTTAATTTTATTTTAAAAAAAAGAGAGAGGCAGAGAGAAAATTTCAAATAAATTTTTTTTAATTAGGTGTATCCTTGTCTCGGTTTGTCGCTGCATGAGCTTTACCAGATCTTATCACCCCAATCTACAGCCTTTGAATTATGAGATTAAAAGAACTTGTAAAACGAACTGAAGAAATCGTAGGATTCATCATGATAACACTGAAATCATGGTTGACCAAAGACGAGGGGGAGGAAATAGAAATTAGAACAATAATGAGGAACCACCTAATGGGGGCGGAATTGGCAATTTTAATCAAGATGGAGGAAATGGAAATAATAATGAGGAACTACCAGTTGGCCCAAGAACGTTAGAGGATTATAATGACCATGGTCCTTACCAGGATCCAGATAGTATCACTCATCCTCCCATTCCTGGGAATGATTTTGAATTTAAATCGGCCATGATTCAAATGTTACTGATCTTCAACGGGTTGAGCAATGAAAATGTGCACGCTCATCTGACCGATTTCATTAGGGTCTGCAAAATGTTTAGGGTACACAACATAACTGATGAAATAGCCAAATTGAGACTCTTCCCTTTCTCTTTGAGAGATAAGGTGAAATCTTGGTTTCTATCTTTAGATACAGGTTCCATTAGGAGTTAGACTGAGTTGCAACATGAGTTTCTAAAGAAGTACTTTCCTATCAGCAAGACCAATAATTTGCGTGAGAAAATTCTGACATTTGCATAGTAACCTGCTGAAACATTCCATGAATGTTGGGAGTGATTTAAATAATTGCTCCGAAGTTGCCCCCATCATCAAATCCCAAGATGGCAACAAGTCCAAAGTTTCTACAATGGACTAATACCTAAGGAAAGATGCATGGTGGATGCGTCATGTGGAGGATCATACATTGTAAAGGTGGAAAGAGAATTTTGGGCTCTATTTGAAAGATTGATCTAGAATTCGATGGAAGGCGAGACATTGGGTCAAGCTAACATTGACATGTCAGCAAAAACCCATGTGCTTACGAAAGGAGGGTTGTATGAAGTCAATAATACCTCTGACTTAGCAACCAAGGTTGATCTGTTGTCAAGACAAATGAACATGTTGTTGGCAGTATCTCGAAATGCTCAAACCCCCATCACACCTATTGTTTGTTCGATCTGTGACCATCAAGGTCATACTGCTAATGAGTGTCCAACCACTCAATTGTTATTTACTGAGGATCCTAACCCTCAGGAATAGGTAATTGTAACCTAATCATATCAAAGGTAGGTTAGGAATCCTTATCCCAACAATTACAATCAGGGATGGAGGAACCATCCTAATTTAGGATGGGGAGGATCTAATCAGGCCAGACCTGCAAATCAGCAATATAAACCCAATGCATAGAGTGACCTCAAGGCTATGGTCCCCAACAAAATTCGAACTTCCACCAAAATTCGAATTATCAGCATCCAAATTTTGGCTTCCGTCAAGGTCAGAATTTCCATCAAACCAATGTTCCAAATTCACGAAATTCTGACTTTGAGGATAAGGTGTTGAGCGTCCCTCCAAGCTATTCAGTCACATGGGCAATCTATAGCCAAGTTAGAAGACCAAATTGGTCAATTGGCTAATTCAATCAGCCGAAGGGAAGAAGGTAAACTTCCCAGTCAACCCATCAACAACCCTCCGGGTCAGGCACCATCAGGCGAGGGCCCATCGACCAGTCACCATCTGAAAGTCGCGACCGTGTTGAGGAGTGGTCGAACAATTGACAATCATGTTGGAATATCACCTGAACCTAAGGAAGTAGTGAAGGAGAATGAATCGGAGAAAGGAAAAGAGAAGGAATCCCCTGAAATTGTCCAAACTGAATCTGAGAAAGACCCATCTCCTAAAAGTAATTCCCATGTACCTAAGGCACCATATCCTGAGTGCCTTACACCACCATCAAGATTGGGAAAGGGTCCATCAAAATCTGATGATGTAATGGAAATGTTCAAACAAGTAAAGATCAAGGACGGGTCTAACCGACCAGGTCAGCTCTATTCTAAAATTACATGCTCCACCAAAACACAAGGACCCTGGAGTTCCAACCGTTTCATGTGTAATTGGCGGACACACAGTTGGTAAAGCACTTTTAGATCTGGGAGCAAGTGTGAACTTGATCCCGCATTCGATGTATGAACAATTAGGACTTGGGGAATTACAACCAACTGTTGTGACACTCCAGTTAGCAGATATGTCAGAAAGACAACCTAGAGGAATTATCGTGAATGTCCTAGTAGGTATCGATAAATTTTTCTTTCCAGTCGACTTTGTCGTACTAGATATGGTACCATGTGCAAAGTTTGAGAATTAGATACCTATCATTTTAGGACGTCCTTTTTTTAGCAATTGTCAATGCCTGTATCAACTGCCGAACAGGTGTGGTGGACGTGTCATTTGGCAACATGACAGTAAGGCTAAATGTGTTCAATGCGATGAACCATTTCACAAGCGAGAAAGAGGTCGATTGTTTTTACACCGATCAGATCGATCAGGCAATAGATGATGCCCTTCCTATGATGTTGACCAAGGAGAAATTTTAATATGCGCTGCTTGCTATCTATGATGAAAAGGGTAGATCAAAGCCATCTTCCGAAGGGATGAAGACCGTATCGACATTTCATGGCAATCGTCTCTAGAAGATGAGGGTTGAACCATTAACCATTGTAGAAAGGCTAAAGTTGAGACCATCAATGGAGCAACCGCCAATACTTGAATTGAAACCTCTGCCTGATTCTCTCAAATATGTTTTTTTGGGACCAAATGAAATGCTCTCGATGATAATATCATTGACATTGTCCAACAAGCAAGAGAGCGAATTGGTGAGAGTGCTCATGGATCATAAAATAGAAATTGGCTGGACCCTGGCAGATCTAAAAGGGATTGATCCCTCAGTCTGTATGCACAAGATTCATCTTGAAGAGGACAATAAGCCATCAAAGGAAGCATAACAATGGCTCAACCCCAATATTAAAGAAGTCTTTTTAAAGGAGATCATCAAGCTTCTTGATGCAGGAATAATCTATTCAATCTTCGACATTGAGTGGGTGAGTCTGGTTCAGATCATCCCAGAGAAGTCGAGCATAATGGTGAAAGAGAACGCCGAAGGGGAACTGATGCCTACACACTAGACTATCGGGTGGCGTGTTTGCATTGATTATCGAAAATTTAATACTGTCACAAGAAAGGATCACTTTCCCCCTCTGCTCATCGATTAGACTCTAGAGAAGCTGGCTGGGCAAGAATTCTATTATTTTCTTGATGGTTATTTAGGGTATAATCAAGTACCCATCTCTCCAGCTGATCAAGAGAAAACGACGTTTACTTGCCCTTATGAAACCTTCGTGTACCGTAGGATGCCATTTGGACTGTGTAACGCGCCAGCAACTTTCCAGCGCTGCATGTTAGCTGTATTTTCTGATATGGTTGACAAATTCAATAAAAAATTTATGGATAACTTCTCAGTCTTTGGGGAGACATTCGAAACATGTCTGCATCATTTGACACTAGTCTTACAGCGTTGTGAAGAGTCCAATTTGGTCCTAAGCTGGGAAAAGAGTCACTTCATGGTCCAGTAAGGAATTGTCCTAGGACACATTATATCGAAAAGAGGAATTGAGGTCAACAAGGAAAAAGTCGACCTGATTGTTAATTTGCCGCCCCCAAAATCCGTTCGCTAAATACGGTCATTTTTAGGGCATGTGGGTTTCTACAGGAGATTCATCAAGGACTTCAGCAAAGTGGCTAAACCGTTATGTAGCCAGTTGGGAAAGGATATCCCATTCAATTTTCATGATGCGTGTATGGAGGCCTTCTTGAAACTAAGAGAGTTGCTTTCAAATGCTCCGATGATCAAACCTCCAGACTACTCCCTCCCTTTTGAGATTATGTGTGATGCATCTGACTATGTTATAGGAGTTGTGTTGGGACAACGTGTGAATAAATTACCCCATGTAATTTATTACTCAAGTAAGACACTTATGGATGAGCAAGTAAATTATACCACAACTAAAAAGGAACTGCTTGCGGTGGTATATGGGTTAGATAAGTTTTGCTCCTATTTGCTGGGTCGAAGATTGTGATTTACTCAAACCATTTAGCATTGAAATACTTGATGACAAAGAAAGATGTGAAGCCAAGATTGATTCGATGGATTTTACTTTTGCAAGAGTTCAACTTTGAAATTCGTGATAAAAAGGGAGTCAAAAACATAGTAGTCGATCACCTGTCACGAATCTTACCTGAAGAGTCATCTTCTCATGAACCTATTCGTGATACATTTTCGGATGAGAAATTGTTGGCTATAAATGTGGCGATGAATAGGACCCCTTGGTATGCCAACATTGTAAACTACCTGGTCACTGGGTGAATTCCTTCACAGTGGAGTAAAAATGACAAATATCTATTTTTCTCCCAAGTGAAGTACTACTTTTGGGATGAGTCGTGCTTATTTAAGTTCTACTCTGATCAACTGATCAGGAGATGTATACCTGAGGAATAGCAATTGAGCATTATGGAGTTTTGTCACGCAGGGGCATGTAGACATCACTTCTGAGGGTAAAAGACTGCACATAAAATTCTTCAAAGCGTGTTTTATTGGCCCTCATTTTTTTAGGATGCATCGAAGCATTGCAAAGAGTGCTTGCAATGCCAAAAATTGGGAAGCATTTCAAGGAGGAACATGATGCCATTGCAACCGATTTTGATTGTGGAAGTCTTCGAACCATTATCGGTTTCCCCCATCTTTCGGTTTTCTATATATCCTGGTTGCGATTGATTATGTATCGAAATGGGTGGAGGCAATAGCCACCAGATCAAATGAACACAAGGTCATTGTCGGTTTCCTCAAGGAGAATATTTTTAATCGGTTTGGAGTACCATGAGCCATTATCAGTGATGGTGGCTCGTATTTCTATAACCGCTACTTCGAACCTTTAATGAAGAAATATATTGTTACGCATAAAGTAGCAACACCTTATCGCCCACAGACAAGTGGCCAGGTGGAGGTATCCAACAGAGAAATAAAAAGAATCTTGGAGAAAACCATCTGACCTGACAGAAAAGATTGGTCCTTGCGGCTGTCTGACGCCTTATGGGCGTATAGGACTGCATTCAAGACGTTAATTGGAATGTCACCTTTCAGGCTTGTGTCCGGGAAGGCTTGTCACCTTCCAATTGAGTTGGAATACAAGGCGTTATGGGCTGTAAAACATTTTAATTTTGATCTATAATTAGCTGGGGCAAATCGTCATTTACAATTAAGTGAACTTGAAGAGTTGTGCTATGACGTGTATGTAAATTCAAAGCTCTACAAAGAACGATCCAAGAAATTGCATGATCGATTCATTTCATTGAAAGAATTCCACCCAGGACAAAAGGTATGGTTATTTAACCCAAAATTGAAATTTCATCCAGGTAAATTGAGATCGAAAGATTTGTAGAGGCGGTATTTATTAAAAATGCGTGGAAAAGAAAATGAGAGAAAGGGGAGAAAAAGAGTTTTATTTAAACAAAAAAAAAAAGGAAAGAAGAAAAATATGAGGTGAAATTCAAAAGAAGGGAAAGAAAATGAAAAGAAAGTTGAGAGAAAATATTGAGAAAAATAGTGAAAAATTATAAATGAAAATAAAGGGAATTAGAAAAATTAGAAGAAAATTCTTTTTCCAATTTCTCATAAACTTTGAATCCCAACTTCCCTTTCTTTCTTACACTTACCTGAGCCCCATTAAAATCCTACAAAATACCTTCATGATCCGATCTTGCATTGGTAACGTCTTATGGAGAGTCAATATACAATACCTATGACGCTTGATATGACATGTAAAGGATATACAAGTATCTTTCTATGAAATTCTCTTTTATTCATTGATTACATCGTGTTTCTTCTATCATGTGAAACCTTTTTGTTTGCTTTGTATTGATCTTTCACATGTGAGCGAAAATGAACCCATCATCGGTAGGCTTTTATTTTAAGAGTATATCTATTGTGAGGATTATTCGAAACATGGATCCGGTTCACTGTTTGGATAGGTCCCGAGATGGATGGATCTTAGCATTGGTATTCATGCACTTTACGTTCATGCATGAATGAATGAGCTATCTAAGAATTAGTACTTTAGACTAATTTGAATGGATACTAGTATGATTGGTCTCACATTAATATTTGAAATTGAAATTTCGCATGCTGAATTGATTAATGGTTTTGTGCATTGAAATTAATTATGTTATAAAAAGGGAAAATTTCAAAATAACTCCTGAACTTTCACCCCGTCATCAATAACGCACCTGAACTATTGATAATATCAAATAGGTACCCAAAGTACACTTAAGTTCATCAACTAAGCCCCTACCGTCACCTTCCGTTAATGATTGAACGAAAAATGCTAAGTTGGCATACAACTGTAATATCCCTGATATTTTGGCCTGTTTTCATTTACCTTGTTAAGCATGCCCGAAAATTATTACAGGAATTTTCTGGGTCTTTTGTTTAGCTTTGGGTTTGATGAGAATAATGGCCAAAAGTTTTTGTCTCGGGACTTGTGGAAGTCTTTTATGCGTTGACATACGCTATAAGGTAGGTGTTTGTGTTTGGCACCGAAAACTTTTGCAAGTTTAGTGGATAGGATTGCAAATATAAAAATCTAGATTTTTTGGTTCTTTTCTTTTGTATTATAAAGAGAGGCTTGGAGGAGAAGCCTTACTTCTCTCTCTCTCGTTGAAACTGGAAATTTAGACCTTGCAACCTGGCTCCTTACCTTGGTCTTAAATCTTGTGAGTTAGTAAATTCCTCTCCCCATCCCAACCATTGATAAGAGCAAGATTAGAATGGATTGATTGGAGGCTCCAGACCTATCAAACCTCAAAGTTTAGTTCCGATGCTTGAATTGGGTGCAACGGAATCAACGAATTAAACGACAAGAGGTAGGCTTTTAAACCTCCTTGTGTTATCTAAATTTATGTTTTGTTTAGAGTAGAAAATAGTGTTTTTATTTTAGATAAACAGACTGTGATTAAATGAGAAAGAATGAGTTTGAAGATAAAAAATTTCACAGCCACAGAACTGAAGAAATTCGAGGGTCGATTTTCAAATCGAGGGTCGAATTTTGAGATTTTAAGTCTGATGCAATTTTTGAAATTCGAGGGTCAAATTTTGCCCTATTTCATACCTTTGAATTTTTGTCGGATTTTTTTTCTTGGCAAGTTTTCGGGTTTGACTTTTGGTCCAATATTAACACGGGAAGTGTTAATCTTTGTAGGTTTTCAATTTGAGAGTCCTTTATGAGGACTATTTTTGCTTGTTTTGGGACCGTCTTTGTTGAGATAGGGGAACCTTATACTTTATTTGCATTCTATTATATGTGTGGACTGTTTGATAAGGAGCATAATATTTTGAAATATTTGTTTAACACAGCTTGAATAAGAACCTTGAATTATGACACAAATCAGAAATTGGAAAACTTTGTTATGACTAAGAACTCAGAAATTTGAACTTTAGAACTTCAGAACCTCAGTTATTTTTGAATGTGAACTTCGAATCAGAACTCCGAAAAATCAATAAATATGTTATGTATACAAGCTTTGATATAAGTTAACATTTGCATTCGATTTGAGGTACATAAACCCTATATTCTACCAACCGTGTTGACCGTGTTTGTTTTGGCGCAAGTTTCCCTCATAGCATAGGGGCTTGTTGCTCTTCAAAAAATAGGTTCATGAACGACGATGGCCAGTAGGGGTTTTCCATCGGTAACGTAGTCTGCTCTCATGCTATATGTAATTTGGGAGATAAAATTAAGTTATAATTTTAAGACAAGAAGCATGCTAATTCAGAAGTTTTTGAACACATCAGATGAATGTTATTAGTTTTGACTCATGATTAGAACTGGAGATTTAGTTTGCAAGGCATCTTTTCAAAACCATATTTGATATGATTTATGTCTTTGAAAACCTTTACTTATAATGAAATGTAAATAGACATGTTTCCTCTATTGGGCTTTGTTGTTAGCTCACCCTCGACTATACGTCACAGGTGCTGAGACTGACCTAGGATCTGAGGATCTAGAGGACTCCGATTATATTCCTGAGGAGGAATTGGATACACCTGTAGAGGAGTTTTTCCCTTGATTCTAGATTACTTCTTTTTGGTACTTTTATTTAGAATTATTCTTTGAATATTGGGCCCTAGGCCATGATTTTATCTTTTTGATATCACTCGAGGAACCATTATTAGAAACCACTATTTTAGGTGTTGGATTGGCCATCACCGGTGGTTCTTCCTGGTTCCTCAGGGTGATATATTGTTTTGATAAAGCTTTTGTCTTTGTTTACTCTATGCTTTGCCTTTGTTTTTAGTTCTTTGTTATGCTACCGGCTTCTGTTTGTTACGGCTTATTGAGAAATCAATATGTTGATGAACCGGCCTTTCCTATACCTTAGGGATTGGAAAAGTCGAGTCGTCACAATTGGTATCAGAGCGAGGCTCTAGGTTCAGAGTCTTAGGACTAAGGGTTAGATTGTCTTAACAATTAATACTGATCTATTATTATTATTTTTCAAACAATGACAAATCAGCATGCCTCCGCGATTCAGAGGCAAGGGCCGAGGTAGAGAAGGACCTCGCATGGCACGTATTGAGGAGATTGATGAGGGCGTAGGTACCTCGAAAGTGAGAGACAGAGTGGCTGCCAGTCCAAACGCTAATCCATTGGGAACTGGTAGAGGCGATGGAGGAAATGTTGACCAGGTGTTGGCAGCCTTGGCCAGCAACATGGCTCAATCTGACCATAGATCAACAGATCGAGATCTTTGGCGACGGACATCGCGGAGGATTCACCGAGTTCAGGAGGATGAGACTTCCTACATTCTCAGGGTAGACGGACCCGATGGAAGCTGAGGCATAGCTTGATGAGATGGAAAAGATTTTTGAACTGTTACAGTGTACAGATGTTGAGAAGGTATGTTGGGCATCCTTGAAACTGTTGGGTGAGGCCAGTCCGTGGTGGAAATCTGTCTCCAGGATGCGAGAGCAGGACTATCCTGATACTCCATGGACTTGGGCAGAGTTCTTAGAGACGTTCAATGATCAGTATTTTCCAAAGATCATGTGTAGTCAGTGGGAAGTTCAGTTTATAAGACTGGAGCAGAACGAGATGTCTGTGCGCGAGTATGGCACAGAGTTTGAAAGACTTTCCCGATTTGTACCCTTACACATGGCCACTGAGCTGATGAGGGCTCAGAAATTTTAGAGAGGTTTGAGGCCGAATATTCAGGAGAGGGTTTCGATGTGGGAGATGGAGACGTATGCGGGCGTCATGGCAAAGGCTCTCATTGGAGAGGAAGACATCCAGAAACAGTACCTGAGGTGAGAGCAGGGAAATAGAAATCAGTTTGGCCAGGGACAGTTGAGTGCGTCTGAGCAGGTGAACAAAAAGCCGAGGTACTCTAAATCTCCTCCCTACCCTAGTCAGCCATCATATTCTAGGCCGGCTGTTGCTTCAGGACTAGTATCGTCTTCCTATCAGAGATCGCAGAGTTCTTCACCAGGGCGACCTTTCAGAGCCAGGAGCACTACTGCGAGTGGAGCTTCTATAGCTCAGGGATCATTGCGTGGACTAGTTGTTACTCCTGTTCCTACTCCAGCATGTACACAATATGGGAAACCACATAAGACGGAGGATTGCCGACGGAACACTGGGGGATGCTTCAAGTGTGGACAGATTGGTCATATGATCAAGGATTGTCCTACGGCGGACAAGGGAAGAACTACGTCAGTCTCTACACAGAAGTCGACGCGACCTACAGTTCAAGGTCGAGCTTATGCGGTGACTGCACAGGATGCCCAAACGTCGAATGACGTGATCCAAGGTATCATTAAAGTTAAGATGTCAATTTAGCATTGATTCTATTATTTAATGTTTAAATTCATTTAAGTAAATTTTAAACAACATTGGAATCATTGCATATAATTAACAAACTTTTTAAGAAAGGTACCCTTATGATGAGTCGTAGAGGCGACTTGAGTAAAATTGAAGCACGAGTACTGATAGACCCCGGGTCTACACACTCGTTTATTACTCCTCCTTTCTCCGAGAAGTTGGGATCACTCCCGAACCCCTGTCTTTCATTTTAGATGTGAAGATTTCTATGGGAAGTTCGGTGAGCATGGATACAGCATGTCAGTCAATCATCGTGATGATTGATGAGCACGAGGCAGTGACCGACATGATTACATTGAGCATGGAAGGGTTCGACGTTATTCTTGGAATGGATTGGTTGGCAGCTTATCACGCAAGTGTGGACTGTCTATGGAAGATTGTGACCTTCCGACCGTCAAAGTGAAAATCCTTTCGATTTTGTGGAGTTAAATCAAAGGTTGCGCCGTTGGTTTCAGCCATTAAGGCCGAGTGCATGATAAGGAATGGTTGCAGCGGGTATCTGGCTTACTTGCAAGATTTTATAGAAAAAAAGAATGACTTGGCTCTTATCATGGTGGTATGCGAGTATCCTGATGTCTTTCCAGAGGACTTACCTGGATTACCACCTGATTGAGAGATTGAGTTTGCGATCGAGCTAGCGTCGGGTACAAAACCGTTGTCTAAAGCTCCATATCAAATGGCGCCTGAGGAATTGAAAGAACTCAAGGAACAGCTTCAAGAGCTGTTAGACAAAGGCTTCATTCGACCGAGTGTTTCTCCTTGGGGCGCACCGGTTCTTTTTGTGAAAAAGAAGGATGGATCGATGTGTCTATGTATCGATTATCGGCAGCTCAACAAGATGATAATTAAGAATTGTTATCCTCTTTCGTGGATAGATGAATTGTTTGATCAATTACAAGGTGCAAAGTTCTTCTCGAAGATTGATCTGAGGTCAGCCTATCACTAGCTCAAGATCATGGCGGAAGATATATCCAAAACTGCATTTCGTACGCGTTATGGCCACTATGGGTTTTTAGTGATGCCATTTGGGTTGACGAATGCGCCAGCATCTTTCATGGACCTGATGAACCGAGTGTTCAAACCACATCTTGATAAATCTATGGTAGTTTTCGTAGATGGCATCCTCATCTATTCGAAAACCAGAGAGGAGCATATGCAACATTTATGAATGGCTCTTCAAATACTCTGGGACCATCAGTTGTATGCCAAACTCAGTAAGTGTAAGTTTTGGCTTGATCAGGTTAATTTCTTGGGTCATATCGTCTCTGAAGCGGGTATCTCAATGGATCCTACAAAGATCGCTTGTGGTGAACTGGGAACAGCCTACTACAGTTACAGAGGTCTGAAGTTTCCTTGGTTTGGCAGGGTACTATCGGAGATTTGTCGAGGGTTTCTCGAAGATATCAGGTTCGCTTACACAACTTACGAGAAAGAATATAAAGTTTGATTGGACAGAGCAGTGTGAGCAGAGCTTTCAGGAGCTGAAGCGTCGATTGACTATGGCACCAGTACTTGTTATACCTTCAGGCAGTGGAGGCTTCGCAGTATATAGTAATGCTTCTTATGGCGGATTAGGCTGTGTGCTTAATCAACACGAGCGGGTCATTACATATGGTTCTAGGCAGCTGAAGGACCATGAAAGAAACTATCCGACGCATGATCTCGAGTTAGCAGCAGTTATATTTGCCTTGAAGATCTGGAGACATTACCTCTACGATGAGATATTCAATATATTCACCGATCAAAAGAGTCTCAAGTACCTATTCACTCAAAAGGACTTGAATATGAGGCAGCGACGATGGATGGAGTTCTTGAAGGACTATGATTGCTTGATTCAGTACCATCCAGGAAAGGTGAATGTCGTTGCTGATGCTCTTAGTAGGAAGTCTTCAGCGCAGTTGTCACATCTAGTCAGCCGGATACAGAGATGGAAGCTTTTAGAAGATATGGCTTTGGGCAGCTCACGGTTCGATGTAAAAGGCTTGGGAGCATTGATGGCTACACTGGTATTGCGGCCTACGCTCTTCGAGAATATCAAGAAGCTTTAAATGACCGACGATGAGCTGATGGCGATCAGACGAGATGTGGAGAGTGGAAGCAAGAAGGATTTCTCCATTTGAGCAGATGGGACCTTGTTATTTCACGACCATGTATGCGTGCCATCGAGTACTGAGCTTTGAGACACCATTCTGGAAGAGGCTCACAAATCTATGTATGCCATACATCCTCGTAGCACCAAAATGTATCAGGACTTGATGAAGGGCTTCTGGTGGCGAGGTTTGAAATGCGACATCGCTGAGTATGTATCACGATGCTTGGTTTGTCAATAGGTTAAGCTTGATCATCAGAATCCTGCGGGCTTATTGCAACCTTTACCTGTACCAGAATGGAAATGGGAAGCCATTTCAAGGGACTTTATCATGGGTTTACCTAAAACACTGACGAAGAACAATGCCATTTGGGACATTATAGATAGGCTAACCAAATCTGCTCTTTTCCTACAGTACAATACTACGTATATAGCCAGTAGACTTGCAGAGTTGTACCTTAAGGAGATTGTTCGACTGCATGGGATACCGGCTAGTATTGTGTCGGACAGAGACCCGTTGTTTACTTCACACTTTTCGCAGCGGTTTCAAGAAGGGATGGATTCTCATCTCGACTTCAATTCAGCATTTTACCCACATACGGATGGCCAGACTGAGCGAGTGAATCAGATCATAGAGGACATGCTGAGAGCTTGCATGTTAGATTTTCACGGGTCATGGGACCAACACTTACCTCTGATCGAGTTCGCTTACAACAACAGTTTTCAAGCAAGCATCGGTATGGCTCCGTTCGAGGGTTTATATGGACAACGGTGCAGATCGTCATTGAACTGGGAAGAAGTGGGTGAGAAGCTAATTATTAGACCTGAGATAGTCAAGCGGACGACTGAGACGGTTCGGTTGATTCGTGAGAGACTACGAGTAGCTCAGAGTCGTCAGAAGAGCTACGCCAATCTCAAACGAAGACACGTGGATTTTCAGGTAGTCTTGAATTTGTTATTTTATATTTAATCACTTGATACATACTCCGCGTGGAAATTGGCACTAACAATTGCTTTTCAAGTCGGCGAGAATGTTTTTGTTCGAATTTTGCCTACGAAAGGCGTTATGCGATTTCGGAAATGAGGGAAGCTGAGTCCTCGGTACGTTGGGCCTTTTGAGATATTAGGCCGAGTCGGAGAGGTTGCATACCGAGTGGCGCTACCGTCGCAATTGTCCAGCATGCACAACGTCTTCCATGAGTCGATGTTGCGTCGATACATACGCGACCTAACTCACGTGCTTGATTACCAACCTATCGAGCTTCAGGATGGTTTGACGGTGATTGAGGACCCGGTTCAGATTTTGGATCGCAAGGAGCTGATCCTACGCACGAAGCAGATTCCTTGGGTTCTCGTCCGATGGCAGAATCATACGCCGGAGGAAGCCACCTGGGAGCGAGAAGCGGAGCTCCGAGACCAATTTTTGACCCTTTTTGCTTAGATTTTTGGATTTTGTATGTAGACTGTGTGATATTTTTGTCCTTTCAGTGATATACTTGTTTATATATATATCAAATTAATTTTTGCGACCCTTTGTATATTAAATTTCTGCCTGTTTAAACAATCCCTAGTTTATGGAACCGAATAATTTTGGGCCTTCGACCAAAACAAGGGATGTTACTCCCTAATTGCTTGTGGAATTAATAGGGCCCTTTATAGCTATTTCATTTAATTGTTTTTCTAAGTTAAATTCGGCTCTATTTGATGCCAGCAATGTCACATTCCAAAATTGCACTGAACTAGGCTCTAAGGAGGTCAATTTGGACCCAAGGAATGGACCCTCATTTTAAAAATTTTGGAAATTTTGAGGAAAACAGAACTCGAGAAAATCGAGGGTCGATTTTCCATGAACAGTACCCAGGCAGTTTCAGCCAAAATTTTGGACCTGGCAAAATTTTGAGAAATCGAGGGTCGATTTCAAAATCGAGGGTCGATTTCAAAATCGAGGGTCGAATTGAAATTCGACCGACGAATTTGAAATCAAGGGTCGAGTTTATCGATTTAAGTGGGGGGTCTGTTTTTGGGTTTGCCATTTCGTGCCTTGTAAACGGAGGGTTTGGCTTAGGGTTCTTGCGGATTTTTGGCTTTTCTTGGGTTCTCTTGCAAATTTCTGGCCGAAATCAGAGGGGATTCAACTGCTAAGTGCAAGAGCCTTGGATTGCACACTTTGGAACCAAATTTGGGGCTTTTCTCGAGGTAAAACCCTCATTATTTTTATTTTGAAGCCTTATTTTCTTGCATCTTCTAGAGTTGTTATCTTTTGGCTTAAATGGGACCCAAGAAAGCCACCCCCATCCGAAATCCTACATCTAAACGACCAGCTTCAAAGGCTATGTCTTCAAGCCGATCTACACAACCAGCCGCACAGCCCGATCAGCCACCCCGTGTTCAACCTGTGCCCCCTCAGATTCGGGAGCAGTCCAATGAGTTCTGGTGCATTAAGGGGTTCGCCACTGAGTGGGTTTTTCACCCTGAACTGTTTGATCAACAAACGACCACTCAGTCGGCGTCAGATTACTTGGAAAAAGCACGATTGACCTCGCTCTGCACTGCTTTTAGTGACCACTTCTATCCTCGATTGGTGCGCTTATTTTGTCAACATATGCGCCACGAGGATGGGAAGAAAATATATACCTCAATTGACGGGAGCGATTATACCTTTGACCTTGAGGACATTGTCGTGGCAATGCGCTGCCCTAATGCACATTCCAAGACTATGGGATTGGGTCCTCCTTTCCCTAAGCCTGTTCCTTTTCATGAGGTCATCGCCCAAATGACCCAGGGTCGTCATGGGTCGGGTAAATCAATAGCTCGTTCATACATGCCCGACTCCATGTGGATCTTGGACAAAATATTCAAGGCAGCCATGTACACGTTTGGTCACAAATCAGAGCGCCGAGGTCCCATCCAGCAGATTTTGTTTATAGCTTTTAAAGAGCATTGGTTTAGTGCCCCCGAAATCATTTTTAAGGGAATTGTTATAGCTCGAGAGAAAATGAGCAAGCAAGTCAAGAAATAGAAAAAGGGCATCCCATATGCTGGTTTAATTTCGGTCTTGATTGAGATTTATCGAGCAGGCCCAGCTTATGATATTCCCCCTACTGAGCCGAAGTCTATGGATGGTCTAAAATTGTATAAACTAGTCAATTGGGGTCAGACCTACAATCGACTTGTTAAGGCTCCCAAGGGCGTGGTACTTCCCGATGAGGACGATGAGGACGAGGATCCAACGCATGTTGCCCCTGAGACTGATGTTCCTGCACCCGATCAGCCCCCACAGAGCGACGTACTCACGCTCTCAGAGTTTACGCGCCAGATGACTGCGGTGAGCCAGCAGATTCAGGAGCTCACACAGCATACCAGCTCCATGCGTCAGGAGTTGGATGTTCATGACGGGGCTCTTACCTACTTGATGCAGCATGCCTTCCCCACTGACTATGCCACATACATGGCAGACATCCGAGCCTCCGTTCATCGCCCTTCGACATCGGGCGCCGGTCCCAACATGCCTTCTGATGCCGGAGAGTATGGTTCGAACGATGATGCTGGTGATGGGGACGGTGACTAGGATCAAGTTGGTCCAGCTGTTGCGGGGGAGTTTTAGGGTTGTTATTGGGTGCTTATGTCGTTTTGCTTATATTGGGGCATGTATTTATTTCTTTATTGCATGGATTATCTTAGAACCTGGTGGTTCTAATTTTGCTATCTCTTTTATCTCTTTGTTTTGAGATTTTGCTATGCTCGTTCGTTTTGTTTATTGTGTACATATTTTTGCTATGGACCTTGTCACATCTATATGTATATGGTTCTTTCATCTCGCTTATAGCATCTTTGCCTTTGTTTTTGCCCTTTTGGATTTTGTTATGTGGGCATGTACTCTCATTTCTGTTTCTATTTTTCTGTGGTGGGATCGTGTTGATTTGATTATTTTCACGAGTCACGGTGCGATTGTTTCCCCGACACGTGACCCTTGGGGTGTAGGCATCCATGTACGGATGCAATCCACTATGGCCCTGTAGGTGCCACATGTAGTACATTCATGTTACTACGGATCCCATCCCTTGCCTTGCGTGCTCTGCGAGACCAGCGCACTGTGACCCATGTTTCCTTTTGATTTCATTTTGTGGTGTGTATTGTGTTACATTTTCGAGGACGAAAATTCCTAAGGAGGGGAGAATGTAATATCCCTGATATTTTGGCCTGTTTTCGTTTACCTTGGTAAGCGTGCCCGAAAATTATTACAAGATTTTTTTGGGTTTTTGTTTAGCTTTGGGTTTGATGAGAATAATGGCCAAAGGTTTTTATCTCGGGACTTGTGGAAGTCTTTTATGCGTTGACATACGCTATAAGGTGGGTGTTTGTCTTTGGCTCCGAAAACTTTTGCAAGTTTAGTGGATAGGATTGCAAATATAAAAATCTAGATTTTTTTATTCTGTTCTTTTGTATTATAAAGAGAGGCTTGGAGGAGAAGCCTTACTTCTCTCTCTCTCTCTCATTGAAACTAGAAATTTAGACCTTGCAACCAGGCTCCTTACCTTGGTCTTAAATCTTGTGAGTTAGTAAATTCCTCTCCCCATCCCAACCGTTGACAAGCTTAGTATTAATTTTCTGATCGGGTTCGGCTACTGAAAGAGTAGATTAAGGGAGAGGATATTTCTGTGTGGATTTGACCTATTACTCTGGGAGCAAGATTAGAATGGATTGATTGGAGGCTCCAGACCTATCAAACCTCAAAGTTTAGTTCCGATGCTTGAATTGGGTGCAACGGAATCAACGAATTAAACGACAAGAGGTAGGCTTTTAAACCTCCTTTTGTTATCTAAATTTATGTTTTGTTTAGAGTAGAAAATAGTGTTTTTATTTTAGATAAACAGACTGTGATTAAATGAGAAAGAATGAGTTCGAAGATAAAAAATTTCACAGCCACAGAACTGAAGAAATTCGAGGGTCGATTTTCAAATCGAGGGTCGAATTTGGAATTTGACCATCGAATTGAAAATCGAGGGTCGAATTTGGAATTCGACCATCGAATTGAAAATCGAGGGTCGAATTTTGAGAATTTAAGTCTGATGCAATTTTTAAAATTCCAGGGTCGAATTTGAATTCAACCATCGAATTTTGCCCTGTTTCATACCTTTGAATTTTTGTCGGATTTTTTTTCTTGGCAAGTTTTCGGGTTTGACTTTTGGTCCAATATTAACACGGGAAGTGTTAATCTTTGTAGGTTTTGAATTTGAGAGTCCTTTGTGAGGACCTTTTTTGCTTGTTTTGGGACCGTCTTTGTTAAGGTAGGGGAACCTTATACTTTATTTGCATTCTATTATAAGTGTGGACTGTTTGATAAGGAGCATAATATTTTGAAATATTTGTTTAACACAGCATGAATAAGAACCTTGAATTCTGACACAAATCAGAAATTGGAAACTTTGTTATGACTAAGAACTCAGAAATTTGAACTTTAGAACTTCAGAACCTCAGTTATTTTTGAATGTGAACTTCGAATCAGAACTCTGAAAAATCAGTAAATATGTTATGTATACAAGCTTTGATATAAGTTAGCATTTGCATTCGATTTGAGGTACATACGAATGAAACCCTAGATTCTACCAACCGTGTTGACGGTGTTTATTTTGGCGTAAGCTTCCCTCATAGCGTAGGGGCTTGTTGCTCTTCAGAAAATGAGTTCATGAACGACGATGGTCAGTAGGGTTTCCCATCAGTAACGTAGTCCGCTCTCATGCTATATGTAATTTGGGAGATAAAATTAAGTTATAATTTTAAGACAAGAAACATGCTAATTCAGAAGTTTTTGAACACATCAGATGAATGTTATTAGTTTTGACTCATGATTAGAACTGGAGATTTAGTTTGCAAGGCATCTTTTGAAAACCATATTTGATCCGATTTCTGTCTTTGAAAACCTTTACTTATAATGAAATGAAAATAGACATGTTTCCTCTATTAGGCTTTCTTGTTAGCTCACCCTCGACTATATGTCACAGGTGCTGAAACTGACCTAGGATCTGAGGATCTGGAGGACTCCGATTATATTCCTAAGGAGGAATTGGATACACCTGCAGAGGAGTTTTTCCCTTAATTCTAGATTACTTTTTTTTAGTACTTTTGTTTAGAATTATTCTTTGAATATTGGGCCCTAGGCCATGGTTTTTTCTTTTTTATATCACTCGAGGAACCATTATTAGGAACCACTATTTTAGGTGTTGGATTGGCCATCACCGGTGGTTCTTCCTGGTTCCTCAGGGTGATATATTATTTGATAAAGCTTTTGTCTTTGCTTACTCTATGCTTTGCCTCTGTTTTTAGTTCTTTGTTATGCTATCGGCTTCTGTTTGTTACGGCTTATTGAGAAATTAATAAGTTGATGAACCGGCCTTTCCTATACCTTAGGGATTGGAAAAGTCGGGTCGTTTGTTAAGACATGAAAAGTACCACTTTTCACCCCTTAACTTGACCTCTGTTAGACCCTTAGTCATCTAATAAATGTGTGTTAAGTCATTTTTGTTGGTAATAAGCAACAGCTATAATAAGGCCTTAATCCTGCTAAGGAGCCTACTTTTGCCCCAGAAGTCTCCCAGAAGAATGGAAGATAGAGAGCCTGACTGCATAAAGCCAAAGCACAACAGCAGCAAAGAAAGAAATGAGCTTCGTGCAGCTGTCGCAAGGTTCACATGACTCAGAAAGCCTGCCTCGAGCAATCCTCGCGACTTTCCCAAGATTTCATACCAATTGTCCGCGCTGTTCTCGCGCAGTTGGGTGACAGAAGGGCTCCAGAAGCAGAGTTCACGCAGCTCTCGCGAAGCTCAAGCACTTAAACGCTTGCACAATCTCACGCAACTCAAGAAAGCAGCATTCAAACCTCGCGCAGTTCACTCAGATCAGCTGAGGAGAGAGAGCTCCAGGTATTTCTACACGTAGCTGTCGCGCAGTGGCCACGGGATGCAAAACTTTAGCGAACCTCTCACGCAGTTCAGAGATTAATGCACTTCACATCCCCGCGAGGATCTACTAAAGAACTAACTGCGCGCTGGAACCCCGCGCCATTCAGAAGGAAAGTGCAATCCCGCGAAGACCAGAGTAATCCAGCGAGGATTCAATGCTCTATCGCGCGACTGCTTAAGCTGCAAACTAAGACAACCCCGCGACGGCTGGAGTTTCAAGTTAATCTAATCTCGCGAAGACTGTTCTACCACGTGACAAGTCTTGAAAACCAGTGCTACCTGGCGAGGCTCTGAACTCTAACTCTCCCTCACTTCTGTAGAGGGCATTCTGGGAACTTCCAGTAATTAGGGCACGCATTCCAATGCTCCAATTTCTGTGCATGTGTCCCGAGACATTCAAGGAACATTAAGGGGCCACGAGCATCGTTAAAATTAGGGTTTCCTAACCCAAATGCGCCCCCAAGCTGACTGCTATATAAACCTAAGCCTAGTTTAGGTTTAGGGGAGAGATAGAGAGATCAAGATTCAAATTAGAAGAAAATTTTGTCTATCTTCTTCTTGCATTAGTTGTAGATCTCCAGTAAGGTTTAGGTAGTTTCTTTTTCTCTTTTTCTTCTCTCCATAGCCCAGCACTTGCTGGCTATGCCTCTGTATGCTTATTTGGTTTAGATTTAATAGAATTTCATGATTGGGTGTTTTACATGTATGGGATTAAAGTTTGAGATTGAATTGTTCTATACAAGGCTGCTGCCTTGAGATCCTCCATTGCTAGGTTGTATTATAAGCAATGGAGGACTGTTTTTAAAGACCTATTTAGATCCAAGTGACCTGTGTGTCTGGGCTAACATGCTCCCATACAAGCCTAGCCCCACCACAGGATCCACTAGATCTGAAATCCCCATGGGAGCCTGAGCTTGAAGCCTTGTGAACATGGTGGTGGCAGCAATGTTCTTGTTCTGTTTTGGACCTCTGTGAGGAGGATAGCCTCTGGGATAGTCTGTGACCATTTAAGTGGACAGGTTATAGCCTTAGGGTGAGGTCAATCCACAAATCCAAGACAGATTCTTCTTCTCTACACTTGTGCTTGTAGCCCTGTGAGAGATTGTACAGAGACAGACTCCCCTATATTTGTATAGACCCGCCATCAGATGGCAGACCTGGTTTGGTTATAGAGAGTGTAGGCTTGTGACTGGATCACTGCAGTCTTTCTAAAGCAGTGGACAGTTGGGCCTAAGGTTGTACTCAAACTCTTGCTGGTTCTATGTGTCTGAGCTAACATGCTCCCATACAGGCCTAGCCCCACACATAACACTTTAGAGGTTGAGGTTCCCTATAAATTCCTGAGCTTTTGTAGCCTAGATGTAGTGCCTATAGTGATAAACATGTTCTGACCCATCTCTGGACTGTGGTTCCCTAATTGGATAGTCTATGACCATTTAAGTGGACAGGTTATAGCCATAAAGGGATTGGATCATGGTACAGAGATGAGTTGAATTCTTTCTCCTTAGTGGCGATAATGTAGCCATTGGACAGGACTTCTATAGCAGCAGATCTGAATCTGAGTCATAAAACCATCAGATCTGAACCTAATAGCATACTTCTCACCCTTTTTATATTTCTTTTCTCACATTCCATCATTCTTCTCAATCCTTTCTGTAGTTCAGGCATTAGGTTACCTTAGGATTTAGAGAATAGTGACCCTAAATCTCCTTCCACTTAGGATTACCAGATCTATAGTCAGATTTGGAGGGCCTACTAAGGATAGCTCCCTTGGAGCTTGAGATCAACTTCCCTGTGGGATAAACTCTTACTTATCAAAACTTACTACAATAGGCCCTGTATCTTGCAGGACTGTGCATATTTTTGGCTTGCTGCTCCGTAATCATCACTCTATCTTTCACTCATTTTTCATTTACATCATTCTTATCACTGTCTCCAATAAAGTCAGTAGCAAACACTTAAAATAAATAACAACTCACAACAACTCAACAAAATAGCGTGTATGGCACGCACATGGCGAGGACTTAGCTGCCACGTGGGTACCACGTGGCTGCCACATTGGCATACAACTCAGCACAATAGCATACGTGGCACCCCACGTAGCGCCACGTGGGTGCCACGCACGCTATTTTGCTGAGTTGTATGCCAACTTAGTGTTTTCTGTTCAGTCATTAATGGAAGGTGATGGTAGGGGTTTAATTGATGAACTTAAGTGTACTTTGGGTGCCTATTTAATATTAGCAATAGTTTAGGTGTGTTATTGATGATGGGGTGTAAGTTTAGGGGTTATTTTAAAATTTTCCCTTATAAAAATCATGCTTTTGAAAACTTAATTTCACCAATAGTTTCGAAAAAGGTTTTGAAGTTTGTGGGTAACTTCACTGAAAATTCTCAGGAGACAAAACTCCTCCACTAGGGATCACCTAGCGGTTTAAAGGCTTGTTGCATATGCTAAATGCAATCGTGCTCCCTATGAAAGTGGCATTCATTACTTCTCTTAAGATTTTAGTTTATTTTTCAGTTTTGTTTATCCTCTTCTTTGCTCGAGGACTAGCAAAGTGTAGGTTTGGGGGTGTGATGAGGGTTGAAATATTTAGTCATCCGATGAGAGCAATCTAACAGTTTTGTGAAGTTTTAATAGTTTCAGGAAAAGCTGACCGTTGGATGCATTTGATGGCATAAAAGACTATAAGAACAACCAACAATAGAATATTGAACTAAGGAACTGTCAAGCTCTGAAATTCATGAAGGATCGATCAATCAAACCTTTGGTTGATCAATCGAAGTTGAGAAGAATAATCTGTGGACCATAATCGATTGATCAACCTTGTCTGTCGATCGATTGGAATTATATATACAAGTTATATAGAAACTTTGCTCTCTGTTTTGTCCAAAATCGATCAATCGATCGATTTCAAATTATTTGAGACACAATAAATTTAAAATTCAAAACCGATTGATCAATTTTTCGACCGATCATTCGATTTTGAATTTTAGGTTTCTAAGCAAGGACCCTATTTAAGTGAAAGTTAGAGTTAGGTTTAGATATCTTTCATTTTCTTAGACGTTTTTAGGTTTTCTTTAGCCTTCTTCTTCATTTTTCAAGCATTTTCCCTTAATTTCTTAGGTTTAGAACATAGATTACTTCCATTTTGTACCTCGGAGAAGGATTGTGGCTATTGTATTTAAGCAAACATTGGATTGATCAAGCTTTTTTACAGTAACTTAATGTTATATTCAAGTTATATTTCAATTATGTTGTTATTTCTTTAGAAATATGTGGCTAATCTCTTGAGGGTTGGGATCTAATGAATCTCATTCGACGTTTTCATTTATAGTTATAGATCTGTGATTAGGATACTTTCTTTTGATACTTTGGGATTTTAATGCCTATTTGTTCCTGCCGATTATCGTGAACACCGATCACCATTCTAAAATATGGGAACTACTCACGCTTTTCCTATGATCTCAGATCTGTTATCTGAAATTCACACTGTGATTTCCATTGCTAATATTTGAGGCATTTATTTATCATGATTAAAGATTTCTTTAATACAATGAATATTTTGCCTCCTCTCTTTTACGGTCTTGGAAGAATATAATTTAGATTTGTTTTACATAATTAATGTTTTATTTTCCATGAATTATTGATTGGTTTCGATGTTTATGAGAATTTGCATTTGTAAAAACTTCCAACCAGTTAGATCTATAGGTGTAAATGATAAACCGAGGATTAGAGGAATTAGCATCCTAAACCTCGCTTCTTCTCTCGCATTTAAGTTCATTTTAATTGTCACTACAAAAAATAAGACTATTAGCGACAGTTTTTGCCTGTAAAAAACTGCCACTATTAACAAAAAAAATTATTAAAAGCTATTAAGAGTATTAGCGGCAAGGGTATTAGCAGCTGTTTCTTTGTTAATAGCGGAAGTTTTTGGCTGCCGCTAATAGTCTTATTTTTTGTAGTGTGTTCTATATTTCTTTCTTTCATATCACTAAAATCTGGTAAATTAGGTTAATATTGTGATAAATCTGCAAGAAGTCTTTTGATTGATTATTATTTCCTTATTTAAAATCTATTTTCAATCCTCGTGGGATCGACCTCGCACTTTGTAACCTATTGCTATATTCTAATTCATGAGTTTGCGAGTAAAACACATTAAAATTAACAACACTTCTGCAATCGTTGCCTCCCTATTAATGGCCAAGTTAAAGATCAACTTATAGCGTTTCTCCTCAATCTCCTAGGTTATTCTATGTGTTTACCTTACCATATGCGTCTCATCCAAATTTACTATGTCTTCTTGTTGTTTATCCCAATACTTTGCATCACACAATAACTCAGGTTTTAGCACTGCCTATTAACACGCGTTTTAATCAAAATCACACATATCAATCACACGAGACACTAGTTGCATGTCGCTACTTCCCCTACCTTGCATTGATCCTGTTTGATATATCATCAAACCCACTATTTAGTTTATAATCGAACCCAACTATTTAAACCTTTGATGTGTGAAACTACAAGGTTTTCTAGTTTGATTAAATCATCGTTCCTGTTCTTGTGTTCGCTAAACTTGTATTCTATTTATTATATCTTTGTTCCCCTAATTTTCAGCTCCCCTAACTAAAACCGTTCTTAATTGTTCGAACTTATTATTTATTTGACCTTCCTAGTCCCATATGTGTGACGTTGAAATGTCTGACTAACTAGGGGATTTTCACTTGGAAGAGTCCATGTGATGGGTAAAATGGTCAGTTTGCCCCAGGAAGATTCAGTGTTCCCGAAGAGTCCAACTCGGCTTCTCGCATGGATTGCCAAGTGAAGGACCTCCAAAACTAACCTTATTTTCACAATCAGAGAAAATAAACATTATATTTCTTTTCTTTTGAAATTATTAGTGAATGCAGTGTAGCACCCACCCAATCCGATGATCCAATTGGTCTAACTCTGACTCAATAATCGACCCTAATTGATGAGGGTCAACCCTTATACCCGACTCTATCGCCTAAAACTCACTAATATAGAAAAATATGTGTCAGTAACATTATAGGATATGGGTGGCAGGAATGTAATGAAAAATAAGTTTAAAGGGTTTTAAAGCTCAAAACAGAGAGCTCACTGAAATGAGTGTTGATATGTGTAAAATAACTTAGGAAAAAATTTGAAAATTTTTAATTTAAGGGTCTGATACCTTTAGGGAAAATCTATAAAACTAAGAGTGAAATCAAAATCTTGACTTTTCTCATAAATCCGTGACATCCTAATCAATGCCAGATCACAGTGACCACTAATGACACATTGTTAGACTTTGTTAAGGTTAAATTAGTTGACCAAGTCAAGGAATTGACCCTAAGGAGACCCGAGAGCTCGATTACTAAAAATAAATCAAATAAGGCTTAGCAACCCAATGCCCAACCCATGGGCCGGTAAATTGTAACTTTTAGTAAAAGTAGAACCGAATGACCCAAGACCCGATAAAGTCAATAAATCCAGTATCATGGATCATATTTGATTGATTGGTCAAACTCTGACCTATGATTGGTCACAGATTGTAATTAAAAAGGGGTTGTACACCACATATTTGAAGCCTATAAGCAATAGTACATGTGGGGTGTATAAGAGGCACACCCAATACAAATTTGGGGTTTTAAAAGGGCCTTCACCCCCCGGGGTCGCTAAGGTAGAGTTCTAATCTAATTTGATTTCTTACATTTGTAGTGGAAATCTGTAATTGGTGTCTGCATTTTTTATGAAAATGAGAGTGAAAATGATCTTTGATTCCTGATATGCACGCTCGTAATTTCGTTGATTTTGGTGGATTTGATGGATTTGGAATTATGGATTTTAGCAATCGATCTTCGCGTGCACGTGTAGAAACGCGAGGCACAGCTGTGAATTGGAGATCGAGATTCGCATGCACCCATGAACGCAACGCAGAGCTACGAACAGGAATACATGATTTCTATATCGTCTATGTAATTTACTTCATACGATTAATGGGAAAAGATTCAGTGATCATCATAGCTACAAAAAATGACGGTGAATGCGTTGGCTTTCTAATGATATATCATGCGCACGAAATCGATCTATAAATAGGAAGATCCGACTCAATCTTTTTCGCTGATGTGAAATCTACAGAATCTATAGGATAGCATAGCCAATTTGGCTCTGTAAATTGCTTCGTGCGATTAATCGGCGAGGTTTCAGTGATCATCATAGCTACGATAAATGATGGTGCAAGCGTTAGCTTTCTAATGGTATATCATACGCGCAAAGCCGATCTGTAGATAGAAAAATCGACCCGATCTTCGAAACTGGTTCGATTTCGACAATGAGAAAATGATAGAAATTTGGGTCAACTTGCCTCTGCATATTTGACCATTCTTGATAGAGTCATAGTATGATTTCACTTTGAGCACAATCTCTAATGAGTCACCTTTCATCGAGATCTGAGAACGCATCATTTCGATAATGTATGTCATCGCTGTGAATTTTTAAGTACACAAAGGTCCAACATAGAAACCAGCGTATTAAGTGCAGTCCTCTTAAAGTCTAAATTTGAACCCGAAATTTATGCTCTCAATGGGCCGGATTAGGGCTGAGCTGGGGTTCAATCCAGCCCTAACCTATCCGGGCCGGGTTCCCAAATTTTTCAGCCCAGCCCTAACCCGGGCTACAATGTACTCAGCCCAAGCCCGACCCCTTCTGGGCCGGGACGGACTTGGAAATTTTTCCGAACTTTTTCCCGAGTGTTTTTTTCTAATAAAATTTGGTTGAACTATTTTTTGGGCAATTTTTTGGGGGGGCTATTTTTTTGGGGGGCTATTTTTTTTCTAATAAAAGTTGAAGAAAGTTAAAATTTTAACTAAATAATTATATTAACATTATAGAGGCTCAGGTACATCCTTTTATTCAAATATTTCATTTTAGTGCGAGGCAAACAGGGGTGTGTGGGAGACCGTCCACCATCGACCCAATCGGCCACCGGAGTTTTGTGCCAATAGTGGCGTGCACCCCGGTGCGCGAGCGCCCGAGAGAGAGAGAGAGAGAGAGAGAGAGAGAGAGAGAGAGCTGGAGTTTTGTGTCTATACTGGCGTGCGCAAGAGATATATATATATATATATATATATATAGAGAGAGAGAGAGAGGGAGGGAGCTAGAGAGGGTGTTGTCCACGTGTGCGTCTCTGCAAGCCTGTGGCACCAACGATAGAGTGAGAGAGATTGAGATTGAGGATATGAGAGAGGGCGTAGATAGCTTAGTTCTTAAAAGAGTAGAGAGAGACTTGAGAACCCTAAATTAAACTCCTATTTATTGAATCAATTTGTAGGTAGCATTTTTACTTAAATGCCCTTAAGTTTAAACTATTCAACGATTTAATCTCAGGGCATTTAAGTAAATTATATTTAATTAAAAGATTTTGTTTTATTACTTTAAAAGGGTATATATATATATATATATATATATATATATATATATATATATCAATATCAATCCAAACCCGGCCCAGATTGATCCGGGCTACAACATGTTTGGCCCTGTCTAGATATCGAGCCGAGTTTGCTTGATAGAAAGTATCACTTTTTCAGGGCCGGGTGCGGGCCAAAATTCGGGCTGGCCCGACCCATTGAAAGCCCTACCTAAGACCTCAATACATGAGGTTAATTGAACCTGAATGGGTTAAGATAAATTCTAGGACCTAATGTCCTTATGGGGTATTTAAACGAGCTGCTACCATCGGCACACGTCATAATCAGGGAGCACCCATACTTAAATGTGGAATTCCCTTGGAAATCAAATTTCTTTAAACGTAAAATCCGGATTGGTCCTATATATGTGGTCTAGGATAACTAATAAAATTGTTGGGACCTAATGTCCCTAGTTGAAGCTTAGTGGGATATTGCTATGGGCACCCCACTAAAACCTAGAAGCAACCACATCAAAAATTGTGGAGAACTCTTAAGGACCTAAACTAATTGTAAATAAGGTCCCATTTGGCCAGATTTACGAGACCTGAAATTGGATTGGAACTTGAAATTGAACTTGAAACCTGAAATTGAATTGGGATTTGAAACGGGATTTGGAATGGAATGGGATTCAAAGTTGAACACGAAGTACTTGAACTGGACCCCGAATAATTGAAGAGATAGACCTCTCCTATAACCCTACTGAATTATTTAGGAAATAAAAGTCCCCAAAGGACTCTAATTAATGGCAGCACTAAGTGTAGTGTAAACTGATTCAGGGAATCAGTATGCCTAGTGATCTTATTGCATATATAGTTTCAAAACATTAATAATCATTAATTTGATAGAAGTCAAGTATTGGCTCTAGGATTCGAACTGATTGGATTGTTAATCCTTGATTGAACCCAAAACTTAATGGAATTGTTGAACTATAGTGTATTAGAATTGAACTCGAAAACCTATTAAATTATTGATTTTTGCCATAGAACGAAATTAAATCTAAAGAGTGATTGAATTGTTAATATTTGATATACTTTGAGATCATAAACTAATCTAGGGATTAAAAAGGCACATGATTGCTCAAAAGAATGAACTGATATTTGAATATAAATTGACGTTTGAATAAACCGGTATTTAGACCCGAATTTCATACTTGATTTAGCTAAGAATCGCAGTAGAATTGAATTGCTAAATGAAATATAATTTATCTGACATTTGGAATGGAAATTGAACCTTGTGTGATTAAAATGAGATCTCGAAGAGTTACTAGATTAAACCGATATTCAGAATTTAATGAAACTAAAATGATTGTTATCAAACTAAACTAATAGAAGTAGTCGGATAGGAATTAAATTAAATAAATTGATTTGAGTGATTATTGAGTTTAACCTCTTAATTGATATTAGAAATTGTATGAAACTAATTGACCCGATAATTGAATTTGAACTGATTGACTCTCGATATTGAAATTGAACCCTTTGACTACTGATAAAAGTCTAAAAAGGGTATTGAACCTCTGATAGATTCGATATGATGCTCAGCACTCCAACTATCCCACTATGATCATCACTCGGATGATGCAAATACAAATAGAAATTATATTGAATAAGACCCTTTGACTACTAATGAGAGTCTAAAAAGGGTATTGAACAATTGATGGAATTGATTGAACTTAAAACTTGAATTTGAACATGCTATAGATTGAAATTGTGTTTGTAATTGGACATGGTATAGATAAAATTTATCTCTGAATTTGTACCCGACATAAGTAGAAATTGTACTTGATCTTGATATAGATTGAAATTGAACTTACTAATGGTATGAATTATGAGAATAATGGCATGAGAATTTGGATTTAATTGTAGTCATCAAACTGAAGTCTATATCTTACTTGATTTATCGAAACTGATTCCACTTGGTTGAATAATTGAATAATTAACCATTGAAATATCGCATTAATTTAAGAAATTATGAATTTTTACTTCAAATGTCAATTCTTTTCATATTATATTGGAACTCTATTGAGCTTCATTGTTCATGGTTCTTTTATGACCAAATATTTTAGAATCAGGGACGAAATGGTCTAGACAAGGTTGAAGAAGGAAGGCTAGAACAAAACCCATATTTTCACCAAGAGTAGATAGTGACCAAGATCCCTTTTTTCCATAAGTCACCAGCATGCATGTGGATAGACTACATGGCTCTCGAATTGGGAAACCCGGGCACGAGAGATGTGTAGGCATACGTGATTGGGGGCTGGGGGCATGACATGCAGGCGGTCCCAAAATGACCAACTATTCTTTGGCCTTTTGTTGAGGATAAGAGGTACAAGTTGATCCTCTGATGACATTTGTGTTGCATGCAGTTTCTGGATGGTTGCCGCCGCAGTCTCACTAGTCTCCTTCATCTGCCCTTCAATAATTCCAAGATGCAACCAGCATATTCAAGTGTTAAACTTTAGTAATGGATCTTACCTCTCTATTTTCCCTTGAGAGGGTATTCATGATCTTTAGAAGCGCTAGTTGATTTATGCTGAAGAGTAGCCATGCATGGAGGAGAACTGAAATAATAGATAACATATGGTTTGTTAGTCTCAGGAAGTACCATAAACCTTGTTATTACAGGTTACTATCAGAAATATTGACCTCATCTATGCTTGATACTTTCACATATTTTGGAAGGGAAACCTTCTCATAATGAATATTTGATCATTATTATCGTATTTATACATTAAAATACAGACCTTTGGATTAGTGAAGGGGATTTGCTTTAGTCTTTGGTGCTGATAGAAAAAATCTGCTGGCCTATTACAATTGATCTTTTAAAGGAGGCCAGCTGATGGTTGTTTGCTCGCCAGCGTGCATCAATCACTGGTTGTCTATCAATGAAACCAGTAACATTCTCTTTTCCTTGTTGGATGACAATGTGTTTGCAGGGGCGTTTTGCTATGTCACTTCATCACCACCAGTGGTGCTCAGATCATCTACATTGCACAAGTGGGAAAAAACATGGTCATCAATCTAAGATTTCCCTGAGAAAGTAAAGACTCGGCCAAAAACCTATGTTGGATTGTCATGACCTTCTGATTTGTTGGATTACACCAATTAGGATTGGAAGAAGATGATACTCTAAAGAGAAAAAAGTTGTTCTTTTGTAAAAAAACACCAAAAATGAAGACTAAAGTAATATATATAGTCTAAAATACAAATCCGAGAACAAATAAACATATACTTCCAAAGCAACAACTTAGCCTAGAAAAAAATAGAAAATTATATTTTTAAAGTATATACCATATTCTCAAGACACCACATTAATTACACCAATTTCCTATGACAAAAAAAATTCGAAGATTGACCATGTCATAACCTCAAATTTTTGGGAACTGTGCACGTCACATATCATGCACGTGTATTTGTGATTCACAAGGAAATCGAAAACTACATATATACACTATGTGTGTATATGTGAAACATTCTAGCTTTCACTATATAAGTAAAAGTGGGGAAGAGAGTCTCTCCTACGTAACCTAATTTAGCATAGATAGAGAGAAGGTAAAATAGAGAGAAAGAGAAGGTTTTGCAAAAGAGGAGGAGAGGTTCGTTGGCCTTAAGCAGTAGAGAACTTTGAAAATTTTTGCATTTAGTCGGAGCTTGGATCAAATTATAGGAGATCGATCGAGTAAGATATGATTTTAGATGTTTACGTATGTTTTAAGTAGAGTATAAACTACTAGACTAATGATCCTTGACATTAATAAGCCTCTCATGAAGAAGGTAATAGTCCTCGAACAGATAGAGGACTTATATCTTTTCGTGGCTCGCTCGAGCGGTCTAAATGGCTCGCTCGAGCGAGGACAGAAGGAATATTCTGAGCATATTTGCGTTTTGAGGTTACTCGAGCGAGACCCATAGTGCGAGACCCACAATGAAGGAGAAGCTCGCTCGAGCGAGGCATCGCATAGAGCTCCAGGTACCTTATTACATAACTGCTCAAGCGATGAATAGTGCTCGCTCGAGTGATGGATTATAACCGCTCGAGCGATAAATAATAATCACTCGAGCAATGAATAGTGCTCGCTCGAGCGATGAATAATTACCGCTCGAGCGATGAATTGTGATCGCTCGAGCGAAGACAAGTGCTCGCTCGAGCGATGCTAAGTGACCGCTCGCACGAGGAATAGTTCCCGCTTGTGCTGGGAATTACCCGATTTTCTCATTTCTTTTAGTTTAAATTATGAGAGCTGTGCTTCCAAGGGTTCTAGAGATCATCCTAAGTAAATTCGTAACACATGCACTGTAGGTGTGACGTGAGTTGTTACACGTAAACCTTTACGAGAAAGGAGCGCGTTGGATTTTGCTTGAGGTAGGGAATATCTTGAAACATGTACTTTAATTCGTCAAAATCATGTATGTAGAGTATTTTAATCATGTAGAGTATCTCAAGAGAATAGTCATATCAAATATGTTTCCAAAACGTGTGTGTGTGTGTGTGTGTGAATTTAAATGGAACCATGCAGTCCCCAGGAGACGTAGAATTGTAACAATGGGCATCTGAATGATGCATTAAACCAGTAGCATCTCAGGGATGCAGATGAAACCAAATGGTAAAATAAAAGAAGAGCGATAAAGCCTAATGTAATAAAATTAGCACAATCACGGTGCATAACTATATATAGAGCACATTCGATATTTTGTTATTTAAGGTTTAATTAGAATACCCCACCGACGTGGCGGGATACCCACGACTGACTCGGCAGGATATCCGTGACCGGTACGGCAGCCAAACCGTACACCTATAGCATATCCCAGGGATGTTGAATTGAGAATAGACCCCGCCGCCTAAGAGAAAGGGGCCTGGGTAGTATTAAATTTTAACATATAACAAGTGTCTATTTAGACGACAATGGTGAGTATTCCATCGGGGCTCGATGCTATATTGCTCGGGAACTACTTAAGTTAGGATTTAAGTGATTAGGCCGAATCCATTACTATATTAGTAAGATGAGAATAAACAAAGTCATGAAAAGTAACAGTTGTATCTATCATTTTATTTCCGATTATTTCCTTGTCTTTCAGCAGTTCTATCAGATAAATTGTGTTTTTAAACTGTTTTAACATATATGTGAGAGCTTAATTTATATGTTCACTGTGTTTCCCTATTGAACTAGGATGTAGCTCACCCCTTAGACTATACGTCGCAGGTCCAGGACTAGCGGTAGCAGAGACTTCTGGAGACGTTGATCCGGGGGATTCGGATTACGTGCCCACAGAAGAGTCAGAGCCTCCTCCTGAGGAATTCTTCTAGGAGACCCATTGCGTACTTTGAGAATGAATTGAGAGTATTAGGTACGGCTTGGTATGTCAAGCCTCTTTTTTTTTTAATGTAATTAAATACCTTGATTCTTTTGACAAATCGTCTGGGGTGAACAGTTATCACCGATGGTTCGGGTCAGTTCTTATACCCATGAATTGACATGGGACTAGAAGTGTCCTTAGAGTTTCTTTTTATTTTAAATGCATGGAAACTTGTTTAGAGTAGATGCATGTGCCTTACTTGTAGTCTTTGGCTTGTATATACCAATGCTCCGTACAGAATCACAGGGCACGGCCGTGAAGGTCGTGATGATGGCATGAGTTTCGGGGTGTCGAAATTCGGGCTGTCACAGACCAATATAGTTGCAAATGAGTCAATGACCCAAAAAGACAAAATGGGCCAAATGGGTCAGTCTAGCTTATAATTCTAACAGTCCCCCTTGAGCTAGACCGATCGAACACCGAGCTTTTCTTTGATCTTGATAACGTTTCTTTCTTCAATATTTTTGTAAAAATATCTGCTATTTAATCTTGTGATTTGTAAGATTTCACATCAATTTCACCATCATTGATCAAGTTACGGGTGAAATGATATTTAATTCGAATGTGCTTACTATTGTAGTGAAAAACGGGATTCTTGGTTAGTGCAATGGCTGAACAATCATCACAAAACAAATTTGTAGCTTCAATTGATAGATGATTAAGTTCTTCTAAAACTCATCTTAACTAAAGTGCTTGACAACCTGCCAATGCTAATGAAATGTACTCCGTTTCGATTGTAGAGAGAGCAACAACTTGTTATTTTTTTGAAGTCCATGAAATTGAACCCGAACTAATATTAAAATTATAATCGGAGGTGTTTTTACCATCATCTACACTTCCACCCCAATCACTATCACAATATCCAACCAAACATAAATTTGAAACCCTTTTGTAATGTATACCATCATTAATGGTATCACATACATATTGTAAAATTCTCTTTCCAGCATTCCAATGACTTCTTCTAGGTGATTCCATGAAACGGCTAATCATGCTAACCACAAACATAATATCCGGTCTTGTGACGGTCAAATACATGAGGCTACCAACAAGACTCCGATAAAAAGTTTCATTAACTCTTTTTTCATTATCATTTTTACTAAGTTTCAAACCAACCTTCATTGGAGTGTAAATATGATTGACACCTTTCATTCTAAACTTTTTTAATAAATCTTTTGCATACTTCTTTTAAGATATAAAAATTTTATCTTCATTTTGCTTTATTTCAATGCCAAGAAAGAAATATAGGAGACTCATATCGGTCATCTCAAATTCAAGCATAATGAATTTTTTAAATTCATCACATATGCATGAACTATTATCGGTGAAGATTAAATCATCAACATATAAACAAACAATTAAGAACTCACCTTGAGTGTTTTCTTTGATGTAGAGAGAGTATTCAAAAGGACACCTTTTGAAACCATTCTTCATGGAGTACCCATCAATACGGCTATATCATGCCGTTAGTGCTTGCTTTAAATCGTAAAGTGTTTTCTTTAATCTACAAACTTTGTGCTCTTTACCCTTTTCCACATACCCGAGAGGTTGATCAACATAAACTTCTTCAAGAATACCATTTAAGAATGCTGATTTGACATTTATTTGATAAACTTTTCAATTTCTTTGAGCCGTCAATGTTAAGACCAATCTAATAGTCTCAAGCCGAGCAACGGGAGTAAAAACTTTATTGAAGTCTATGTCATGTCTTTGCTTGTAGCCTTTCACCACTAACCGAGCTTTGTGCCTTTCGACTTCACCTTTTGCATTTAACTTGATTTCATATATCCATTTTACACCAATGGATTTATGTCCATTTGAAAGTTCCGTTAACTCTCAAGTCTCATTTCTTTTGATGGAATCAATTTCTTGATTCATTGCATGGTTCTACTTTTCTTCTTGAGATGCTTCTTCAAAAGAAATTAGGTCGGCATCAGCATATAGTGCAAAGTTAATCTCATCTTCATCAAAAAGTCTTCTTGATGCTTCATAAATTTCATTGATGCTTTTGGTCTTCTTTGGAAGAGAATTAGAACTCGTTAACGATGATGAAGATGGTGAAGATGGAGAGGAAGGTAGAGTCCTATGATCTTCATGGTCACAATTTTGAACATCTTTCAATTCTTCTTCGTTAACACAAATAGACTTTTGTGTCTTTTTTTAGAAATTTCAAGTTTCTTCATTAAATTTTACATCTCTACTTATGATAGTTTTCTTAGTAATGGGATTAAACAATTTGTATGCCTTTAAAGTTTCACTATAACCAATAAGAATGCATTTTTCATATTTATCATCTAATTTTTTTCTTTCTTCATCCGGCACATGAGAATATGCAATGCTACCAAATATCCTCAAATGCGCAACACATGATTTGTGTCCATTCTATGCTTCTTGTGGTGTCATGCCTTCAACACTTTTGGATAAGACACGATTCAAAAGATAGTTGGCACATGCAACGGCTTCAGCCCAAAATATATTTGGCATCCCTTTGGCTTTTAACATACCTTTAGCCAATTCCATAAGTGTTCTATTTTTTCTTTCGGCAATACCATTTTGCTAAGGTGTGTACCGAGTGGTTAATTAATTTCGAATGCCTTTATCTTTTAAGAAATTCTCAAAATCATGAGAAACATATTCACCACTTTGATTAGTACTCAAAGTTTTCAACATGAAATAACTTTGCTTTTCAACCAAGGCCATAAATGTTTTGAAGTGGCCGAATACCTCCGATTTTTCTTTGAGAAAATAAACCCAAGATTTACGACTATAATTGTCGATAAAAGTAAGAAAATAATTATTACCTCCAATAGAAGTTGTGTGCATAGGCCCACATAGGTCCGAATGAATAAGCTCAAGAGGGTTTGATGCCCTCCAAGTTTCCCAATCGGAAAAGAATTTCTTTGATGCTTTTCGAGTGCGCATCCTTCACAAACTTGGTCTTTGCGGTCAATATTTGTCATGCCTCTCACCATGTAATTTTTACAGATAAGAGTCAAAGAGCTAAAACTCAAGTGGCCATACCGAAGATGTCATAGTCATAATTTGTCTTGGATGATGAAATTGAAGCAAGGAAGAACTTCATTTTAAAACTTAAGCGAAAACATCTTGTTTGGAGTTATCTTTACTTTGGCAATGAGAGCGTTGTTCATATCCTTGATTTCACATGCATCTCTTTTGAAATAAACATTGTGTCCTTTCAAAAGGAATTGTCCAATACTTGGAAGATTGTGTTTGAAGCCGGGTGCATAGAAAACATTTAAAATGCGTTTGATTCATTTCTTTAAGGAAAGTCGTTTATCATCGTCGGTTCTTACTTCACTTTGAATAGATTCATCCAAAGTGATAAATATGCTTTTGTTTTCCGTCATGTGGTTACTGCAACCACTATCAAAATACCAATCTTTATTGAATGCAACTTATTGAACATTGCAAGCAAGAAAGAGAGTGTCATCTTCCTTACTTTGATTGTTATCTTAAATAAAATTTGATTATTTTTTTTCTTCTTCCGCCAATCTTTTTCTACAAAATGGTGTGGTCATGTTTTTTACAATGATAACATTGAACAAAGAAGATATTCCTCTTCCTCTTGATGATATAGATGACTCATCTTCATCTCTTTCTTTTGCTTGATATCTTCCTCCATTATGCCTTCCTCATCCGCAATTAAAATGTCTTCCTCTTCCACTTCTAAAACTTTTCTTAAAAGAAATTTGAGTTTGAAATGCTTACTCTTGAGGAGAAGAATCAAGTTGCTTCATGTGAAGTTCGTGGGATTGAAGCGATGCCAACAAATTTTCTAAAGACAAAGTAGATAAATCCTTAGATCTTTCAATTGCAACAACAATATATTCAAACTTACGAGTCAGGCTTTTAAGAATTTTTTCTACAATTCTTTTATCTTCAAAATTTTCATCATTAATCTTTAATTGATTAACGAGAGAAATTACCCGATTTAAATAATCTTCAATCGCTTCCGAATCCTTCATTCTTATAGAATCAAACTCACATCGAAAAGTTTGGAGCTGCACCAATTTGACTTTATCTTCGCCTTTGTATGAAGTATAGAGAGTATCCCATGCTTGCTTTAGCAATGACACCGATGAAATTCTTTCAAAGATAACTTTATTCACAGCTTGATAGATGCATAACAAAGACTTCTTGTCCTTCTTGCGATTTTCTTTCAGCTCATTGAGTTGAGCTTGTGTGAGAGCCGCTTGATCCTCCGGTTCTACACATTCGGTCTCAACAATATTCCACAAATTTTGAGACCCATATAAAGCATTCATTTGAATATTTCATTGATTGTAGTTCTTATCGGTGAAACGAGGAAATTGAGGTTACAACATATTGGAAGCCATGAATCTCGTGCTCTAATACTACTTTGTTGGATTACACCAACTAGGATTGAAAGAAGATGACACTCTAAATAGAAGAAAGTTATTCTCTTGTAAAAAAATACCAAAAATGAAGACTAAAGTAATATACTACTTAGAACCTTTCAAATTTCATTTATAAAATGAAGATACCTAAGTGATATATATATATATAGCCCAAAATACAAATCCGAGAATAAATATGACTTTTTAAAATGACTTTTTATTTCATTCATATGACTTTTTAAAATGAAGATACCTAAGTGATATATATAGACTAAATTACAAATCCGAGAATAAATAAGCATACACTTCCAAAACAACAACCTAACTTAAAAAAAGATAGAAAAATACATTCTCAAAGTATATATCATATTCTCAAGACACCACATTAATTACACTCATGGATAAAAATTTCGGTCGATACCGATACGTATCGGTATCGAACTTGAACGATACGGTACATTCAATGTACTGTATCGTTCAGTTGTATAGAAGATACCGAACGATACATTCAATGTATCGTTCAGTATCGTCCGATACCGATACGTATCGTCCGATACGTATCGGTTTTAGGCTCGAACAATACAGTACCGATACCCGATATTTTGATCCTTGATTACACCAATTTCCTATAACAAAAAAAATTTCAAGATTGACCAATATAACTGTAAATGGGTCAATGACCCAAAAAGACAAAATGGGTCAGATGGGCCGATCTAGCTTATAATTCTAACATGATTAAAGGCTGCAAATGAATATACCAATCATTAAAAAAAAAAAAAAAGAATGATCAGTGTTATGTGCAAAATATATATACACCTTAAAGCAAGGATCAAAATTTCGGCCGAAATTATCGGTTTCGGTCCCCACTGAAATAATAATTTTGACTGAAATTTCGGTCCAAATTTGTATGAGATCCAAAATTTTGGCCAAAATCTCGGCCAAATTTTTGGTTTTCAGCATAAATTTCGGTTCAAATTTTCACGGAAACCGAAATTTTGATCCTTGTCTTAAAGTTACAAAAGGTGTAAGTGCTCTTTAAGAAGTTGAGGATTCAATCTTGGCAACTTACATTATTCTGGGGCTTCGATCTTGCATCAGCTCTGGTTACCTATCAGAAAAAAATGTACAGCCCTAGTAAAAGTGCTGTTTACTAGGGGCCTATGACTATGAATCCTCTGATGAAACAACAGGACGACCCATTTGCCTGGTTGATGACTTTGGGGTGGCATTACAAGTAATAGATGACCCGAGCTTCTCGGCCCATAATATATGCCATATTGATTCTGTAAGCAAACACAAGGTGTTGACTGAATATCCTAGTTTTTTGTCATTACGAATATGCATAGCACTTGCATTTTACTCTCCTGTAAGATGAGCAGGTTTTTTAATTGCAACTATTCGCTAAGATACCAAATTTTACAAATGGGACAAAATAAATGATGTCATCTATGAAGCACTAGGACCAGGATAGCAAATAGGCCGGGTCAACCCAATCAGTTTTCTAGATTCGATGGATAGCAAATAGGCCGGATAGCAAATAGGCCGGGTCAACCCAATCACTTTTCTAGATTCGATGGATAGCAAATAGGCCGGGTCAACCCAATCAGTTTTCTATATTCGATCTGCTCTTGATTAGGTCAAAAGTCTAAACCTATTATTTGGGAATACACCTTAATTTTGTCCATGCCACTTTATTTAACCCCCAAATAAATAAAGGATGATGAATGGCTCTTGACCGACATCTAAACTCCGTCATTAAAATGTGACTATTAATTTGTCATGTGATGAATATTTGTGATCAATTTAAATAGTTTAAGCGGCAATCTACCATTGGAACATGACTCAGCCCAAAAAAAACGGCTTTAAGTGCATGTGAACTATCTGATTGATGATCTTTTCTATCAGCTATTAAAACTGAAAATAATGGTTAATATTAAAGTCCACAAATCTATTGGTTTAAATCTCCCTAAAACACCATTTTCGAGCATGTTGCACTTCAATCTATGACCTATCAGTTTAAAGGAATGGATCACCCACATCTTAAACCATTGATGGTGTATGATCCTTTAAACACCATTTGGTGTTTACATGATAGTCAGTAGAGTCAGGCCCGTAAATAAAATAAGTTTGTATATCTAACACCATCCAATCCCTCACTTGTTATATCTACCATCTAAGCACTAATATGATCAACAGATCTGTGACTCAAGTCAGGTCCGGTTCAAGGAGATTTTAACAGCTCGGGTTCAGGTTTGAGTTTAGATGTTAACAAGCTGGGTAGGGTTCTGGCTTCAAGGATGTAGTTAACAAGTCAGGTTCGGACCGAACCCAGACCAATCCCGAAGCAGACCCGTTTGCAGCCCTAAGTGTGAGGCTCACTTGTATTTTGGCTCCAAATCAAGGTTGGGATCATTTATTTTTTAGACCTTAAAATGATCCTAGCTTGTGTTTGGCATGGTTGACCACCTAAACACTTGGAATTAAGCCTGCGTGTTGTTTTTTTTCATCCTATATGCATTTTCGGTACGGAGCTTAGACCACCGGGCATATACCACCGTTGGCCGGTCGGGCTGCAAAAACTTCATCCCAACCAGACCCGGACATACGGAGCGATTTACTCTTATACAAGTGCAATCAAGAAATTCTAAGGAGAACGGAAAGGCGTCTATTTCTTCCAACCTTCGAACAAACTCCAAGCTTATTATATATTTTTTTATATTAAAACCGCATATTTATAAGCCATCCAAAGATGACCAATTTCAAAACTTCTAACAAACTTGCAACCCTGTCTTTGTGTGAAGCCATGTCCTTACAAGGATCAAATTTTGGAAGCTTTGCTAAGCGTGCTATGAAGCTAATGAATTAAGCTTCTTCTCAAGTTGTTTGGCTCGACGAAGCGCATCTAAAGCCTCTGCTTGATACCCAGCCCGTTTCAGGTTAAGCGCGCGCACCTTCTCTGCCTTGATCTGATCCTCTATCTGAGATTTCCCTATCCTCACATTTTCGCTTTTAACAGCGATTGATTTAACTTCCGGTATCTCTAGTGCCCGGTTGACAATATCATTCTCCTGCCAACCAATTCCTTTAAGCAGAGACATAAGTTGGGGATCGAGAAGATCTTCAACAACCACGTCATCCATAGCCCCAGTTTCTTTATTAGAGTTGCTTGTGCTCGTATCATAGGCACCAGATTCTTCCAACTGCTTCTCAAGAGCCTTGGCCAATTCAAGCTCCGCTTCAGATTCCTCAATCCTACCCTCCCTTCGTAGCTTCAGAGCGTTACGTTTGTGAGAGAGTGACTCCTGCTGCGTCTTGAACCGGTCTCGACTTGACATGGGTTTCACAGCAGGAAATTTTCTGCTCTCTTGCACAGGAATATTATCAGTTTTTTTTCTGTTTTCCTGAACAGATAGATCATCAGTTACAGTAAACACTGATACATTATTAGTACCAGCACCGGAGTCTAGCTCTTCTTCTAGATTCTTCTCCAAGATCTTGGCCTGCTGTAGCTCCTCTCTAGCTTCTGCCAACTTCCCCTCTCTTTTCAAAGCAAGTGCCTTTCTTTTACGAGCTAATATTTCTTGACGAGGGCTTTGATCTTTACGAAAATCAGAACCCTGTGCAGAATTCGTTTCATCGGCGGGAACTGCTACTGCTTCATCTTTCCAACCCAAATTTGATAGCTGAGAAAGTAGTGCGGGGTCGTGCAAATCTTGTTTTGTCAAATCCTCTCCCTCCCTAATATCGAAAACTTCAGCAACATCCTCGCGTTTACATTCAGATTCTAAATTCTTCTTACCGACATTTCCTTTGGCAGACACAGCTATTGGTGTGTTCTCCATCTCTTCCAGTCGTTGCTCAAGGACCTGTCCTTTCTTAAGTTCTTCTTCTGCCTCGTCTAATCGCCCTTCCCTTCTCAATGCAAGGGCCTTCTTTTTTAGAGCCAGAAGCTCTTTCTGAATTACAAGTTTACTTTTTCGTGGAGGTTTATATTCCATTGTTATAATGTTCTCATCATTCACTACAACCGACTTGGATGATTGTCCGGGATTCGGTGCAGCGGTGCTAGAAAGACCTTGGGATTCCATTATCTCGAGGTCCTTTTCAAGTTGTTTTGCCTTCTTTAGCTGTGTCATTGCTTCAGAAACATTACCTGCCCGTTTTTGGTTAAGGGCCTCTTGTTTCAAAGAATTCATTTCATCGGCGGGAACTGCTGCGGCTTCATCTTTCCAACCCAAATTTAATAGCTGAGAAAGTAGTGTGGGGTCGTGCAAATCTTGTTCTGTCAAATCCTCTCCCTCCCCAATATCGAAAACTTCAGCAACATCCTCGCGTTTACGTTCAGATTCTAAATTCATCTTACCAACATTTCCTTTGGCAGCCACAGCTATTGGTGTGTTCTCCATCTCTTCCAGTTGTCGCTCAAGGACCTGTCCTTTCTTGAGTTCTTCTTCTGCCTCGTCTAATCGCCCTTCCCTTCTCAATGCAAGGGCCTTCTTTTTTAGAGCCAGAAGCTCTTTCTGAATTACAAGTTTACTTTTTCGTGGAGGCTTATATTCCATTGTTATAATGTTCTCATCATTCACTACAACCGACTTGGATGATTGTCTGGGGTTCGGTGCAGCGGTGCTAGAAAAACCTTGGGATTCCATTATCTCGAGGTCCTTTTCAAGCTGTTTTGCCTTCTTTAGCTGTGCCATTGCTTCAGAAACATTACCTGCCCGTTTTTGGTTAAGGGCCTCTCGTTTCAAAGAACGCACTTCACTAAGTAACGCTTCCCTGTCCATAGAATTAGGATGCAATACACTCTCCTCTGGATCTAACTGATCGGCATCTTCTGTCCAACCAAATGCTTTTAAGGCTGCAGCCATCTCTGGATCATTCAAATCGTCATCTGTCACTTCAAAGTTACCAACAATTTGGAGGTCATCTGAAACTTCCCCAAGGCGATTAAAGTCTATATTGGAGTCGTGTGCATAATCCATCAAAAAGTCATCCTGTTTATCATCATCCATACTGCAGATTAGAGAAGATAGCTCGTCATCAGATTCTTCAGCTTCGGCTAGGAACTCCTGCTCTTCTAGTTGCTTTTCTAGAACTTTAGCTCTCTTTAGTTCTTCCTTTGCTTCCACAAGCTTGCCTTCACGCTTAAACATAAGAGCCTTTTTCTTGTGAGCAAGGACTTGGGATTTATCGGTACCACTACTTTTCTTATTTAGATTGGGCTTTTGAGGGATTTCTCTGAGAAGATTAGACAGTTCACCCTCCAAACTCATCTTTTCTGGCTTTTTCTCTGCATCATGGAGATCCGCATCAGACCATCCCAATTCTCTCAGTTCAAATGCAAGGTCATTCTTTTTTTCATTATCCATTTGAGAAGAGAGCTTCATTCTGCCAGACCCTTCAAGGTTATCATGTGCTTTCTCGATCCCAGCCAAACTGCTAGACGCCGAAGCTGAAGCCATTCTGCGGCTCTTTCTTAATGCAATGTCTAATGCCCCAGCTTGCCTCTCAAGTTCTTTACTTCGCTTAAATGCTCGTAAAGCTTCCTCAGATTTTCCTTCTCCCTTTAAAATTTTGTACTTTTTCTTCTCTTCCAGTGCTTGCTGACGCAAATTGTCTGGGGTACTGGACTCCATCTCATTTGGAGTGTAATTATGCATGTCAGCAGAAATACTCCTAAGGGTGGTACCTCTGTCCTCGTCTTGAGAAGCAGACTCTTCCCGCAAATTGGAACAAGAAGCACTGCTCATGCCCCTTTGAAGATCAGAAAATGCATTAGCTGTGGACTTGCTTACGGGCAAAAGGGGTAGTTGCTTTCCCTCGGTACCTAGAATCTGATTTATAACTTCATCTTCAGACTTAGTCACATGTCTTGAACTACCTGAGAAAAGGAAGAACAGAACATTTAGATGAATACATACATTTATCTGCAAGAATTCATAGATCATGTTTGATGCGTACAAATGCATGCATGATTGGCAGTATAAATATTGCTACAATTATCAGACTGAACTTCAGAAGAAATGGTAATTTTTGGAGAGCACTATCATCTGCCACAGAGATCATTTGAAATGGACCAATTCTATGGTGCATCAGTGGTGATTTCAATGTCATCCTTTTCTTATGAAAGAAAGAGGGATCGAGAATTATTCAAGGTATGCAGGTGTTTTCCGAGTTTATACATCAGAATTCACTTGTGGACATCCCAATGTGTGTGTGTTGGGGGGGGGGGGTGACGATCAACCAAGTTATGAAAAAAAAACCGACTAATATCATCCTATCCTGGCCAGATTAGATAGATTTATCCATGGTACAAAAGCGCGAAACCTCGACTCGACTTGGAACTCATCTGAGTAGAGTCAACCCAGAAATTCACTCCGACCCAGTTATTTAATAAATATTTAATTTTTTTTTTTAAATGACCTTTGGCAGCCCAAATATATTTTTAACAGAAAAATATGATGATCAGCAAGGACAAAAAAAATATGACCTCTGGCAGCCCAAATATATTTACATACAAATATAATGAATGTCATATGATGTTCATACGATTTCAGGGCAAATAAAAAATACTTTTGGGCAGGTGATTTTCATATGACTTCCATCTTATGAGCATTCAATCCAAAGCATCAATCCCAGTTCTCCAATTGACGGAACATTTTTATGGCCTTTCTGCAGCCCCATAATTATGCATGTTGGAGGATCCCAACCATTGAATCCAAAAACTTTAATATGACCCATACATTAGATATGACCCCTACTTTAATATGACCGACATTAGATATGAATAGCAGCGCATATTAAACTTATTGGATAGAATGATCTGAACTCCAAATTGAACTTTGAAGCTGAACCCTCAGATGAGCATGTCTTTCTTGGCTAGGTGTATTCATAATGTTTACCCCTTGGACAAAAAAAAATTGAGAAAACAAAGAAGGCTACTTGATGCAGGAACTTATTAAATGCAATGCTATGGCTGAGATTATGATTAAAATTAATTTAATCAATTAAAAAATATCAATTTCTCATAACAAATTACCACAAAAAATTCTAGAAATTCAATTAGATGATTTAATGTCGGCCCAAAATAGAGTTACTATCGTGTACGTTCCCTATCGCAGATCTAGAAGACTAAGGTTCTTATGAACGGCTAGATCTCAGATAGCTTTAGGACGTCGAACGAACTCGCAAGCGGGTTCCCTCGATACCGAACAAAAATAAAAGACTAGTAATGATTTAATGAAGAACGGGTAATTTGATTTTGGACTTTTAATGAAAATAGGCTAGATCTGGGATTTAATGAGAAAATAAAATAACTAGGGTTACACTACTTACGCAAACCGTAGATCTAAAGAAAATATAGATGGAAGAAGAGTTGGTCTCGCACCAAACCGCAAGTGGAAATCGAAGAATCGCTCTCCGTTTTCAAAGAATCACACCCTCACGAAAGTTGGGTATATAAACACTGCTCCGAATTCCTTTGTCCTTTTTAACATCGATCGATCGATTTACACTTTTCGATCGATAGATTCTGTGCAAGACCGAATACAAATTAGAAGACTTCTAAAACTACTAAAACTCTAAAAGGAAATTTTGACTAAAATAAACACAATTCCGTCAAAATTCGCGTTGTAGCTCGATCCATCGAGGCTTGGGGTCGATCCATCAAGTGCATATATACTCAATCCGAAAGTCAAATTATTCCTAATTATAATCGATCAATCAAAGGTGGGTGTCGATCGATCAACTAACGCTTGTAATTTTGCTTTAGAATGTGTAGCCGTCGTCCATCCTCGATCGATCGATGGCTAGAGTCGATCGATCAACTGAGCAATTTTCAACTCTCTAAATTTGATTTGATTTTCCTTCTTTCTCCTTTGCTGATCTTCTTCCGCCTTCAAAACGTCACTGGCGGTTGCTTGAATTTGATGTGCTCAGTCAATCGATCGACTCTAGCCATCGATCGATCGAGGATGGATAGCGGCTACACATTCTGAAGCAAACAAGCATCCGTCGATCGATCGACACCCACCTTCGATTGATCGATTATAATTAGGAATAATATGGCTTTCGGATCGAGTATATATTTATATACTCGATGGATAAACCTAGGCCTCGAGGAATCGAGATATAGCGCGGATTTTAACGTCCGTTGCCAGAGATTCGGTGTAGAAAATTCACAATTTTTAGGAAATAAAAAATTGATTTTAGGAATTTCTTTATGTTCAAAATTTTAAAATCAATTGATCGAACCAACCACTCGATCAATCGATTCAAAAAATAAAAAAAGAAATTCGAAAGAAAAAAAATTTTCGATCAATCGAATTAACCATTCAATCAGGTGTCAGGAAAAGAACTTGACACTCAATTGGGAAAAATGCCACTTTATGGTACAGAGTGGCATTGTTCTTGGACATGTCATATCAGAAAAAGGCATTGAGGTTGATAGGCTAAAGGTGGACTTGATTGCAAATCTTCAATCTCCTAGAACCGTTAAGGAGATACGATAGTTTCTCAGGCACGCCGGTTTTTATCGACGATTCATAAAAGATTTCAGTAAGATTGCGAGGTCGTTGTGAAGTTTACTCGCCAAGGACATCCCATTCGTTTTTTATGATAAATGTTTGAAAGCCTTTGAAATCATCAAGGCTGAGCTCCAATAATCCAATCCCCACATTGGACTTTGCCGTTTGAAATCATGTGCGACACAAATGATTACGCGGTCGGAGCAATTTTGGGACAGAGTGGAAAAAATTCCGCACGTCATTTATTATGCGAGTCGCACTTTAAACGACACGCAAATGAACTACTCCACTACAGAAAAAGAATTATTGGTGTTAGATGTATTTTGCACCGTGCACAGTGTTAGTACTCTACACCGGAACCTAACCTATTTGAGAAAATTTCCATTTAAGATTAAGATACGCACAACTCCTTTCATTTTTCTTCTTTTAAGAAAACCTTAGTCGTCTCTTCTTTTCTTCTTCTAAAGAAACCCCTAGTCGTCACTACTTCTCCACCCACCCTTTTCTAAAAACTCCTTAAAACCTTTTCCCTAAACCTTTGGTATATTCTTCCACAAAGAACACCGTGATTTATTTCCGCCATCAAGATCGAGAAAGAAGACGGTGTAATCGTGGACGGGCCATCGCGTGGAACATCGAACATCAAGAGGTGGGTACCGTGACATTCATCTTATACTTCTCAAATCTCGTCGTGTATGATACGTTCGATCGCGTATCGACGGGCTATAAAATGAACCTAGATTTATTTTCTAGATACTATTGCCTTTGGTTTGTAAGATGGCTAGCTTAAATTTGGTTCGGTTTTATTAATCTTTTGTTCTTATTTTTCCTATTTTATATTTTATTCTCGGAACCCTAAATTGTTCAAAAATCCCGACAGTCGATCGAACGATTGATTCGGAACCGTGACAGAGATTCCTCGTTAGTTTATTTAATTGACCGATCGATTAGTGATTCAAACGATCGAATCCTGTTACTGTACTTAAAATGTCAATTATGACATGTGGGTTTATATCATTATATTCATGCAAATTCCAAATCACTCTTTAAAGCAATTAATAGTTTATAATATATTATATATGATGCTCAAGTGATGCGTTATTATAATTATATAATGTATATTATAATAGTATTATATTATTATATAAAACAAGGTACTCAAGTACCCTGTTACCGTAATAATAGTTTATATTATATTATATTTGATGTTCGAGTGATGCGTTACCATAACTATATAATTTATACTATACTAATATTATATTATTATACATAAAACAAGGTACTCGAGTACCCTATTAATTAATAATATAAATTATTTGCTAAAGTTGGGTATATAAACACTGCTCCGAATTCCTTTGTCCTTTTTAACATCGATCGATCGATTTACACTTTTCGATCGATAGATTCTGTGCAAGACCGAATCACTATGCATTCAATGTGTCGTTCACTGCATTGTGAATACCTGTGTAGTGATTACATTTGTACTTTACACTATTGTAAACACTATGTTATTATTATATAATATTTAAGATACAGATTCCTCTTAACTATTTTATATATATATATATATATATATATATATATATATATATATATAAGTATATTATTCATATACAAAGCATTGGTACCCAAGTACCATGTTGCTTTAACGATAAATATAACTTACTTGCTTATGACAATGGTACTCAAGTACCTTAATATTTTAACAATATAAATTGGTTGCTTTAACGGTTGGGCATACAAGCTCTGTTCCTAATTCGTTTTCTCGATTGATCGACACTCAAAATCGATCAATCGATTCTGAGCTAAACTAACTGAACAGAACCGAACCACTGTTTACGTTATATCGCTTTGAATTTGATCAAGCGACTGTAAGGCTGATCGATCAATTCTGACCAGAATTGTGTAATTTATATATTATATCCCCGACCGATCGATTCCAAAACCGACAAATCGATTCTCGTCCGAACAGACGACTCTATTTACCTTCTTATTTCACTTTACTCCCAACCAAACTTTAAGACACCTTTCGATTGATGGTTGTGATTCACTCAACCTTTAAAATGATAATATTTTCTATTTGAGCATTTAATAATAATAATAATAATAATATATATATATATATCACTTTTATCGCTTCAACGCAATAACTTTGATAACACGAAGTGTTATAATTCGATGCCTCATGAAATTCGAACTCTGACTTTCACGTTATCGAAATCACATCATTAGTTACCTTATTCTATATTTATGTAGTGTGTTGTGTAAATATCTATATAAGTATAATCGTAGCGTAATCTCAAATGTAAATCCATCCATTGAGTGTGATAATTCTATGTTTCCATTCTTGTTATAATCATGAGTTATAGGTATGTTAGGTCATGTGTATGTGAGTGTATGAAATCATGCCTACGCTTAGACATGGTGATTCGCTGAGAAAGTATCGAAGCGAGGAATACATCGTATTCACATGCCTTACAACTCATGGTGGTATGGGACTGTAAACAACAAATTTGCGTAGGATATAAATCTAACACAAATCAATCATAACAAATTTCACCTCGCTAGGAGAGGGTTTTATTAAAATCGCAGACCTTACACTTTCGGGTATCGCAATTGATTCCTGTTAATTACATCAAAATTGAATACCTCTGATTAAAAGTTACTAAATAAAAAATAACGTAATTACATCTCTAAAATAAACAAAACTAAAATTCTAATTCTAAATCTTCATCGACATCTTCAATCCGTCATGAGATAAATGCATAGCAGACTATCTTCATTGGAGATTTGAGAAATATGAAATAGGGGAAGACGGATGGGAGAACCCCCCTCTAAAAGTCGGTTCCATCTGATCAAAAAGCACGAGTCATTACTGGAGCAAGAAATTCGTGAACGAGTCTTAAAATGAATTCTTATTCTCTAGTCTCAAAGATGAGTTTGAATACCAAATTTATTCTTCGGGCAAGTGATAATCAAAGGAATTATCACTCTCAGTGATAGAGTATCTAATCATGAGTTAGATATCGACAAATTCCTTAAATTTTGACGATCAAAGATTATTTTATAACTATTTTACCATTGCATTTAACCAATATCCTAAGATTTGGTCAATGTATAGTAAATTCACCGTTGGATCTCATTACAATCTTAGATTATGATCGTTTGACTAAAAGTCAACGAGTCCACCGTTAAATTTGACTAGATCTTTAAATTCACCGTTGGATCTCATTACAATCTTGGATTATGATCGTTTGACTAAAAGTCAACGAGTCCACCGTTAGATTTGACCAGAATCACAAGATCTGGTCAATATGTAATAAATCCACTATTGGATCTCACTACGATCTCGCATTATGATCATTTGACCAAAAGTCAACGATTCTACCATTAAAGAATTTCCGATCTCGAGGTTAAGGTCCAACCTTACATTTGAGGGAATGATAATCTGAATCGCGAGGGAAACTCTAATTTCGGAACAGATTCGGTAAATGAGTCGTCGTAGATTAATATTTCGGGTGTCATAGTCCGGAATCGTTCTTTGGATTAGTGATTACAACCCGTATGAATATCAAATTTGTGGTTGCAATCCGAGTGTACTAGGAGTTATGCCCAGGGTCGTACCCACATGACTTAACTATTTATAAGTACACAAGAAATTGGGTACGAGTCGTAACGCGTAATCCCAAATTTCAACCATAAATTCTACTTAGGTAAGAGTCATAGCTCTTATCCTAAGCGTATCACTCTTAGGTAAGAGTCGTAGCCCTTATCCTAAGTGTCTTAACTCCAGGTGACTAATTATGATATCTAGGCACCTAGGTGCCTAAGTATATTATCTAGGCACCTAAGTGCCTAAGTATGATTTTCTAGGTATCTAAGTGCCTAATTACGATTATCTAAGCACCTATGTGCCTAATTACGATTATCTAGGCACCTAGGTGTGTGACATAACCTAGGACATTAAATCCTATTTAGGACTTTAAATCCTATTTAGAGTAGGTTTGTTAAGTCCTATTTAGAGTAGGTCTTGTTAAAAGGAAAAACTAGAAATAGAGTCTCTTTTCCTAATTCCTTCCATTAATTTATTCTATCTGATTTTTTAGGTTAAGTGGAAGAAGAAAGAGTTTCCGATTCCAAAATTTCTGAGTCAACAGGGGCATCATGACAAGTAGGGTGAGTGTGAATTCAGTGTAGCCTCGTATACGGTGACATATACGGTGGCCCTATCACCCCGAGTTTTAATATGATAGGATAAAATACGAGTCAAGATACGAGGTTTGGACCTTTAGGTCATAGTCATGGTGGGGTTCCTTTCACGGTCACGTGGAACTCAGAATGTAGGCATCCATGTACGGATGCAACACCTCTATGGTAGTATGGGCTGCCACACGAGGTATATCCAGGTTATTACGGAACCCGTCCCTTGGGAAGCGTGGTTTATGAAACTTACCGCACCATGGTTCGTTGTGAATTCAGGTCTTAGAGGTATGATAAGATATGAGTCGGTAAGATGAGATATATTACGAGTATGATAATAAGACACCGTTGTGTAAGCCAGCAAAAGATTAAGAACTTAAGTTTATGTACATGTCGTTCCTTGCGTAGCCACCGTAAGGGAAACAAAGTCTTCAGTCAAGACGGGTCTCTAGGAGACAGTATGAGTTATGAGTCGCCAGCCGCCCCTGTGACTGGATGGAGTGTATGACATGAGTAGGATAGGGAGGGCGTTATGATATGATGGTATGATATTATGGTGACCCTCACATGGTAGCTCGAGCAGCTACTCTGGCACAGGTCATTTAGGATTTATGAGCGTTAGTTACACTCATGCGATGTACAGACGTATGTGCGAGAATAATAATAAGATATGGTATGTTACGAGTTATTTGTGGATTTCTTGTATTTATTGTTTTTATTTACATTTATGGTTGCCCATTTATTTCACTCTTATTTGCTGGCTTTCACGGATTTCGTGAAACCGTAATTGCGCGAGAATTTTGATTATGTGTATGTTCGTTTAGCATATTTAGGAAGCATGCAAGTCATAATTTGGATCTAAGCCCTTGGCATGGGGTAGAATTTCGGGTCGTGACTGAATGGTATCTAAGTCTCTGAATTTTTGAAACAGGATTACGATGGCTCCGCGATAAAATGGTGAAGGATTTTCCTCCCAGGGAGTTGAAAGAGAAATAGCGATGTCGCTTAATTACGATCAAGACAACAAGAAGATGTGGCCACCTGGAGTGAGACCCATCAGCAAGAGGCTGCCAGGTTGATTGGCTGATCCAAGGGTTCAATCAACAACTGGAACAACGGGCCAAAACTTACCAAGACCTGATTACCTAGCAATTGAACAATCCTGCCAAACGCGGTCCGGTTATACCTCCACCGCCTCGAGTTGAGAACAACAATCATAACGGATATGTGACCTTTCCCAGGGCCCAACCTCTACACTTCCTCGGACAGTTGGATCCTGGTGCCGCAGATGACTAGATCACACAGATAGAGAGAAAATTTTCAAAGTCTACTCCTATAGAAGACGAGAAAGTACCTTGGGTCGTGATGTGCCTGAAGGGAAACGCACAAAGTTGGTGGACATCGGCGAAAAGGTTGGCAAACAGACAAGAAGAAGAATACTGGACTTGGCAGCAATTTAGAGAAGTATTTTATAATAAGTACTTCACCGATGCCACAAAGACTCAGAAAAAGAGTGAGTTCTTGGCTTTACAGCAAGGAACCATGTCCATAACCGAGTATGAAGCAAAGTTTGATTGACTCTCCCGATTCGTCACTATGTTGGTAGCTGATAAAGTCGAGAAATGCTACCACTTTCAGAAGGGACTCAACCCCATTATTAGGAGCAAAATCAATGCGATGAAAATTTCAACCTATGGAGAGCTTGTAGAACGGGCTCATATCTAAGAATGGGAAAACGAGGAGATGAGCGCTCAGCATGTAGCCTACCAAATAGCTCAGAGGGGTAAACTGACACGAGAAGGCTCTTCGTCCCTTATTCTGAGAGCACCTCCTTCTCGACTTGTACCGGAACAGAGACAACAGCGTTTCGCGCCATACCCTCAGACCCGCCCACTTCAGAGAGCTGCTCCCGTCTCCAATTACCAAAGATTTGCACCTTCATTAGGTTACACTCATCCAGGGATGACTACAGCCCAACCTGCTTAGAGAGGTGTTGTATCTATGGCATATCCCAGAAATGCCCCAGCTCAGTATCAGAAGACAGCAGCTCCAACAAGTACCTTTTCCCAGCGCCCTTACATTCTATATGAAACATGTGCCAAGTGCAGCAAGAGGCACAAGCCGAGTGAATGCTTATTGTATACGAGTGTGTGTTTCGGATGCAAGAAGGCAGGACATTTTGCTCGAGATTGCCCAGAGCGAGACCCTACAGCAGATATTCCTTTGAAAGGTCAGCAGCAGCAGCCTCGAGCGCAGGGTCCAATTTTTGCCATGTCACATCAGGACGCTTTGGCTACCGATGAGACCGTTCAAGGTACGAATTTCACTTTGTCTACTCTTATACTTTATTTCCTTTTGATTGCTTTTATGACTCGTTTTATGTGCAATTTTAGTTTAATTATTCTCTTGAGAACGCTTTGGCGTGTGTGTAACTTAGACCATGTGTGAACCCTTGTATAATTCAGGAACTATAAAAGTTTCAAGACCTACCAATTCGTCCGATTGTCATGCTTGGGTTTTGATCGACTCTGGATGGACCTACTCCTTGATTTCACCGAGTTTCGTTTTTAAAATCGGAGCTAAGCCAGTACCACAGGATCATGCACTCTCGATTTCTACACCGTCAGGAGAAGTGATAGTGGCATCTAGCGTTTGTAAAGCTACAACCTTCGTAGTTGGAACACATGAGTTGCCCGCAGATCTTGTGGTACTCGGATTTCAAGACTTTGATATAATTTTCAGCATGGATTGGTTGGCAGCTTATCACACCTCAGTTGATTGCTTTCCTAAAGCAGTCATCTTCTGATCAATTGGGAGCCCCCATTCAAATTTCATGGGATTAAAAGGGGAGAAGCAACCTTACTTGCTACACTCGATGGTGAACGTGATGAGAAAGCGAACCCCTTAGTTATTCCTATCGTTGGGGAATTCGTCGATGTTTTTCCGAAAAATTTACTTGGACTTCCACCTGACCGAGATGTAGAGTTCAAGATTGATCTCCCGCCTAGTACCCTACCGATCGCGAAAGTTTCGTACCGAATGGTCCTAGTTTAACTGAAAGAGTTAGAGATTCAGTTGCGTGAGTTATCTGACAAGGGATTTATTCGCCGTAGTGAGTCACCATGGAGAGCACCGGTCTTATTCGTAAAGAAGAAAGATAGTTCGATGAGACTTTGTATTGACCACTGACAGCTGAATAATGTCACCGTGAAAAATCGATACCCTCTTCCTCGTATCGATAACCTATTTGATCAGCTACAGGGTGCTACATACTTTTCAAAGATAGATCTCAGGTCTAGATATCATCAATTGAAAGTCAGAGCAGAAGATATTCCGAAGACTGCTTTTGGGACAAGGCATGGAGATTACGAATTCCTTGTTATGCCTTTGGACTCACGAATGCACCTGCCGTGTTTATAGATCTGATGAACCGCGTATTCAAAGAGTTTCTCGACAAGTTCGTCGTTGTGTTTATCGACGATGTCCTTATTTATTCTCGCACGAAAGAAGCTCGTAAGGACCACCTTCGTATTGTGTTGCAGACTCTCCGTGAGCATAGATTGTACACAAAATTGAGCAAGTGAGAGTTTTGGCTCTAGAAGGTATCTTTCTTGGGTCACGTGATTTCCGCCGGAGGGATTTTTGTGGATCCGTCAAAGGTTGAAGCTATTGCGAATTGGCAAACACTGAAAAATGTCACCGAAGTGAGAAGTTTTCTTGGTTTAACCGGATATTACCGTAAATTCGTGGAAAGATTCTCTCATCTGGCACTACCGCTCACTATGCTAACCCGTAAGAATAGCAAATTTGTGTGGACCGATCAGTGTGAGCATAATTTTAACTTATTAAAGCAGAAACTCACGACAGCTCCCATACTTACATTACCTTCTGGACCTGGTGATTATGAAGTTTACATGGATGCCTCGTGCCAGGGACTTAGATGTCTGTTAAAGCAGCGTAAGAGGGCCATTGCCTATAGCTCAAGACAATTGAGCCGCATGAGAAAAACAACCCAGTTCATGGTCTTGAGTTGGCAACAGTCATCTTTGCACTTAAGATCTGGCGAGACTATCAATACGGTGAGACTTTCAAGATTTATACGAACCACAAGAGCCTCAAATATTTATTTTCTCATAAAGATCTGAACTTGAGGCAGCGACGATGGATGAAGTATATGAAGGACTACGACTGTTCCATTAATTACCATCCGAGTAAAGCAAACGTAGTTGTTGACACACTAAGTCGGAAATCCTCAGGACTACTAGCACGTCTAAAAGCTTAGAAACCGCTCGATGAAATTATCCAGCTGGATGTGCGACTTGACAAAATTGGTGAAGGAGAATACCTAGCAAGTATGATGGTCAAGCCTATCTTCATTGACCGCATCAGAACCGAACAGCCTCTAGATCCCGAAGTTTCGAAGATTATGGAACAATTAGCCAAAGGCCCTATACCAGACTTTTTATTACGCATCATGGATCAAAATATCGTCCGATACCGATATGTATCGGTTTTGGACTTTCTCGGGCCCCTTAAAAAACAGTCAAATTATCGTATGTATCGTCCAATGTATCGTCTATATCACACGATAATTTGAAATTATCGTACGATAATTTCAAATTATCATTTTTTTTTGGGGAAAAATACCGGAATGTATCGTCCGGAACCGATATGTATCGTCTGGTACTTATCAATTTTGGGGTTGAACGACACGATATGGAAATCCGAGATTTTGACCCATGTTACGCACTGATGAGAACCTCCTTTTCTGGGAAAGATTATATGTTCTTGATGTTGCAACCTTGCGGAACGAGATTCTCAAAGAGACAAATCTGGATATTCAGTGCACCGAGGAAGCACAAAGATGTACCGGAATATTCAAAACTACTATTGGTGGTCAAACATGAAGAGAGAGATTGCCGAATACGTCTCTAGCTGTTCGATATGCCAGCAAGTGAAAGTTGAACACCATAATTTTCTACAATCCTTCAACCCAGCAAATGAAACCAATCTAAGATCTAAAAATCAAGGGACTGATTGGAACATTGAAACTTAGGATCTTAAAGACTAAACACCGGTGAGCTTTAGGTCCTTCTAACTGTCCTTGATGAGTCAATACAACAACTCGGTGTTATCTTTGCATACGAACTGTTTTGCATGATCTCATAAATTCCACCTTGGTTTGTGACTATGCATGACATCACTTTCCTATTACTGTGCTAGAACACAACATGCTTTTGCTCAAGACAACGAGGCATAATTACCATCTTGTGAGGAAATGATTAAAGGTCATATTTGGCTCGTTTGTGCTCAAAACGCCCTACCTTATACAATTTTACCTCTTAGTACCCCTTTGAGCCTATTTGAAAAAAAATTGCCCTTGTATGTTCTCTAATAAGCCACGTTAACCTTCACCTTTACACAATTTTCAAATTTCAGCCTTACCCTTCCTGTTTCTGAGAAATTAGGGATGAAGGCTGAGAATGAATCAAAAGAGAGTGAGAGTTGTGGTGCTATACTAAGAAGGTATTTTCAAAAAAAAAAAAAAGAAGAAAAAGGGAGAAAAGGAGAAAAGAGTTTGAATAAAAATATAAGGTTCCTACAAAAAGAAAATCACAAGGGTGGAAAGTAAAGAAAAGATAGTTGAGAAAGAGAAGAATAAAAATAGTGAGAAATGAGTACAGCAAAAGTGAAGAAATAGAAAAACAAATGAGTCTTCTTCCAATTTCTCAGAAAATTTTGAATCCCAACTTCCTTTCTTTCTTACCCTTACCTGAGCCCCATTACAACCTTAAAAAGTCCTTCATGATCCAAAATCATGAATGGTAATTATCTTGTAGAGAGTAATGACATAATGTCTATGACACTTGATATGACATGCATAGGATATACAAGCATCCATTTCTTATGAGATTATTTTTTATTCTTTAAGACATCGTGTTTTTTTTATCATGTGAGATCCCTCCATTTTGTTTTGTATTGACATCTCACATGCATGCGAAAATCTACCCACCATCAGAACGCTTTTAGTGTTGAGAGTATATCTATTGTGAGGATTGAATAAAAACTTGGACCGAATGGTTCATTGTTTGGAGTAGGTCCCGAGCTGGAGGGCTATTAGCATTGGTATACACGCATTCTGAGTCTAGGTATGAATGGATGAGTTACTTAAAAATGGGAACAATAAAACTAATTTGAATGGACACAAGTATGATCAGTATGGCATTAATATTTAAAATTGAGAATTCACATGTTTAATTGATTAATGGCTTTGTGCTTTGAAAGTAAATATTTTATAAAAATTAGGTTTTGAAAACTAAATTTCACCGATGATTTCAAAAATGTGTTAAAGTTTGTGGGTAACTTCACTAAAAACTCTCAGGAGACAAAACTCCTCCACTAGGGATCACTTAGCGGTTTAAAGGCTTGTTGCATGCGCTAAATGCAATCGTGCTCCCTACGAAAGTGGCATTCATTGATTATTTTAGGATGTTAGTTTACTTTTCAGTGTGCTTATTTTCTCCTTTGCTCAAGGACTAGCAAAGTGTAGGTTTGGAGGTGTGATGAGTGGTGAAATATGATCATATTTCACCCCCAAAGCTTACATTTAAGTCGTCTGATGAAGACTCCTAATACTACTAAAACTCTAAAAGGAAATTTTGACTAAAATAAACACAACTCCGTCAAAATCCGCGTTGTAGCTCGATCCATCGAGGCCTAGGGTCAATCCATCGAGTATATAAATATATACTCGATCCAAAAGCCATATTATTCCTAACTATAATCAATCAATCGAAAGTGGGTGTCGATCAATCGACTGACGCTTGTAATTTTGCTTCAGAATATGTAGTCGTTGTCCATCCTCAATCGATCGATGGCTAAAGTCGATTGATCAACTAAGCAATTTTCAACTCTACAAATTTGAGCTGATTTTCCTTCTGTCTCCTTTGTTGAACCTCTTTCGCCTTCGAAACGTCAGTGACGGTTGCTTGAATCTAATATCCCCATCAACTCTCCCTGGGTTAGATGGATTCATCAGGTCCCTGATGAATGCTGGTTGTGATAGAGGTCCAAAAGATCCGGATCAAGCTGCTGAAATTCCTCCTGTGTAATCCAAGTATTCTCTTTGTCAGCCTTGTTCTACTTGACCAAATGCTTCTAAAGTTCTCCGTGGTTGATGGACACAATCTGATCTTCCAACACATCTTCGATGATCCCACGGATTTGCCGAGTAGGTGCGGGTAACGGTGTGGGCAGGGGAACAATTGGGTCATCGGATGTAGAAGGCTCAAAGGGGCTGGCAGGGATGGTTGAAGGGCTATGGAATGAAACGAGATCCTCCACGTTAAAAGTCGGGCTAATCCCCAATTCCGACGGAAGATCTAAGATGTAAGCATTAGAACCGGCACGTTGAAAAGGCCATGGAATGGAACGAGGTCCTCCATGTTGAAAGTCAGGCTAATCCCCAATTCCGGCGGAAGATCTAAGATGTAAGCATTAGAACTGGCACGCTTCAAGATCTAATAGGGTCCAGCACCACGAGCTTGTAACTTCTTTGCAACTTCTTGCAGGAATCGCTCGGGTCTATTCTGAACCATCACAAAATCACCCTCTAGGAATTCTTTGAACCGTCTGGGAGAATCTGCAGAGAATTTATATTTTTCATTTGTTAAATTAATTTTTTTCTTAATCTCAGAATGCAACTCATGAATGCGATGCACGAATGTGGATGCAGACTCTGATGACCTTTGATGAATGGACGCTGGAATGAGATCTACGGGTGTCCTAGGCTTATACCCATGCACAATTTGAAACGGACTTATGCATGTGGTTCTATTAACCGAATTGTTATATGCAAACTCAGCGACAACTAAGATGGAACCCCAACAACTCCTAATGTGCTCACCAACTAGACACCGTAACAAATTTCCTAGACTCCTATTGACAACTTCAGTTTGCCCATCAGTTTCGGAATGATATGCAGATGAAAATTGTAGTCGGGTTCCCATTTTGTGTCATCCAAAAATAACTGACAAATTTATCACAGTCAGACACTATCGTCTTAGGCAAACCGTGTAGACGAACGACCTCGTTAAAGAACAAGGTAGCAATGTGACTTGCATCGGAGGTCTTCGAACACGCAATGAAGTGGGCCATTTTTGAGAAACGGTCCACTACCACGAATTTCGAAGGGTTTTAGGGAGGCCTAACACGAAGTCCATTGATAGGTCTTGCCACGGGGAGTGGCACCGGTAAAAGTGTATACAATCCGGTATTCTGCCTCTTTTGCTTTGCCAACTAGCAAATACGACACTGGATGATAATTTTGGCAACATCTCGAATGAGATTGGGCTAATAGAATCGGTCTTCAATCAATGCGACAATTTTATTGCGACCAAAATGGCCAGCAATCCCTCCAGCGTGTAATTCCCAAATGAGAAAGTCTCGCAAAGAAATATGGGGAATACACAATCGGTATTTTAGAAACAAGTATCCCTCCTGTAGGGTATACTTACTTTCTCTAACAGGCTGTCCACTCACAAGTGAGGTGTATGCTTCACCAAAATCCGGGCATGTGGGGTAATCTTCCACGAGTCGATCAAATCCGGTTACCTCAGCGCCTAGTGAGTGCAATGTCGCCACTCTACGGCTAAGCGTTCCAGGCGCTCGATTCTCCACACCAGCCCTATGTTTAACACGAAGGTGAACCCTTAAAGTTGTTCAACCTATTTCACATGTCGCGGGTTTAACTTCTTTTGGGAACTCAAAAATCGCAGGGCTTCGTAATCCGAGAACAAGACGAATTCATGTGGTAGTAGATAGTGTTTCCAATATTTAAGGGATTGGACTACCGCGTAGAATTCTTTGTCATAGGTCAAGTACTTCTATCTGGCCTCATTTAGCTTTTCACTAAAATAAGCTATCAAATGACCATCTTGGCTCAATACTCCTCTGATACCTATGCCTGACGTGTCACACACAACTTCGAAAACCTTAGAGAAGTCAGAAAGGCACATGACAGGAGCTTCTGTCATTTGAGACTTAATCTCCTTGAATGCCTTAGCCGCAGTAGGTGTCCATTTAAACTCTCCCTTTCTGATGCAATTGTTGATAGGGGAAGTTATCGTACTGGAGTTACGGATAAACCGCCTGTAGAACGTGGCTAAGCCATGGAAGCTACGAACTTCGTGAATGTTCTGAGGTTCAGGCCATTCAATGATAGCTTTGACCTTTTCGGGGTCCACAGTCATTCCACCATAGGTCACGACAAACCCTAAGAAGACAACACGATGTGACATGAACGTGCACTTCTTCATATTCGCGTACAGCTTCTCTCCTCGAAGAGTCACACAAAGTTGCCTTAAATGATCCAAGTGTTGTTCCTTGTTGTGGTTGTAGATAAGGATGTCGTCAAAATAGACCACCAAGAACTTGCCGATGAAAGGCATTAACACATGCGCATGATACGCATGAAAGTACTCGAGGTGTTCGAAAGCCCGAAAGGCATGATAAACCATTCGTACAAACCATCTTTGGTTTTAAAGGCAGTTTTCCATTCGTCCCCGGGACGAACTCGGATTTGATGGTACCCACTCTTCAGATCGATCTTCGAAAAAATTGTGGCACCGACCATCATATCCAACATATCGTCCAATCTTGGTATTGGAAACCGATACTTGATCGTGACCTTGTTAATAGCACGGCTATCCACACACATCCTCCAAGTTCCATCTTTCTTAGGTGTGAGCAACGCTGATACAGCACATGGACTCAAGCTTTCCTTTATGAACCCCTTTTGGAGAAGTTCAACTTGCCTCTTTAACTCTGAATGCTCGGATGGCTTCAGACAATAGTAGGACAAGTTGGGTAAGGTAACACCAGGGACCAAATCAATGGCGTGTCGGATGTCCCATAGAGGTGATAATTCGTTTGGAAGGTCTTCCACATCCCAAAACCCATTCATGATCGGTTCAACCTCTTTTGGAACCTCAACGCATAATTCTTTGGACTTCTCAACTGTAACAAGGACATAGACGATGCCCTCTGTAACAAGGACATAGACGATGCCCTCTGTCTTAGCGCCTCTTTCAAACTCAAGAGGGTTAACGATGTGAACGGACTTAGATGTCTTCTCTTTCTCTAATAGGCCTTTATCACTTGACTTGGTTGGCTTCGCTGTGGGTGATTTTGGAGGAAAAGGATTGATCGTGATTTTGTTACCGTTGTGAGTTAATATACACACGTTCGATCTCCCAAATAGTGTAACGTCCATGTCGTATAACCATGGCCTCCCAAGGATAATATGCCTCACATCCATAGGCACAACATCACACCACAAGGTGTCCTTGTATGAGCGAATTGTACAGGAACTTGACACCTTTGGGAAACAGTGATAGCAGATGAATTGTCTCAAGCAATCTTGTAGGGTCGTGGGTGAGTTACGGGCGCAAGCCCTAAGCAAGAAACGGTACTCTTGGAAACCACATTGGTGCAACTCCCACTGTCAACGATGACTCGACAAGCTTTCTCCCCACATTTCGCTATAGTATAGAAATATTATCCCGTCGCCAATCATCACTCTCATTTGATTGGGCTAGATCACATCTAACCACAAGAACCCGCGAGGTATTATTCTCCTCAATGGGGTAGGAAATATCCCTTAGACAAGCCATTGTTCGTTCCCCTACACAATCTTCCTCGTCACTAGGGAACAACTCAGGCTCGTAGACTTCAACTATACCTTCATCATGCTCATTTTTGGTGTCCTCAGCTATGAACAGATTTCGAGATGGGCATTGTGCTGCAAAATGTCCGATGTCGTGGCACTTATAACACTTGTTCTGACCGCCACTTTTGGGGCCTTCACGCATTGGACTCTTACTCTTATCGACTCAAGTTATCGGTGTAGTAACGGGGTTGGGCCTAGCAGATGGAGCACTAATGTTGGGCTTTGACTCAGGCGCACTGTATCGATAACTAGACTTATAACTAGATGGAGTACTAATTTTGAGGTATCGCTCCAACTCTTCGACTCTTGAGAAACATTCGTCTCGTTCATCAACAGGGTACGGAATAAATTCCCTTTGCAGTTCTGGGCGAAGGCCCATTCGAAATCGGGATAGGGTAACCTTTTCCGGTTCAGTCACATCGGCCTGGGTCTTTAGTTCTTCGAATTTATCAATGTATTCAGTGACCGGTGAATTTCCTTGACGCAATGAATGCCACTAATCAAGAATGCGTTCCTCGTAAGATATAGGAACATATTTATCGCTCAACTAGTCCTTCATCTCTTCCCAAGTGGAAATGGGAGGAAAACCGTTGGACTTTCTTCGACGCTCTAGACCCATCCAATAAAGTTGAGCTTGACCTGTAAGTTAACCTTTGCAAAGCAAACCTTTTGCTCTTCGAGACATGGCATACCACTCGAACTAGTTTTTCATGCCGGTGACCCACTCGAGAAAGACTTTAAGTTGCATTTTCCTGTCAAAAGTAGGGGCGTCCATTTTTACCGACTTCATGATTTTATCGTCCCAATCGGTGTGGATTTCGCAATGATGAGGAACTTCCCTCCTACCTTCATGAGTGTGGACTCTATTGGGGTTTTCGGCGATGAGCTCATTGATTTCTTCCACACGGGTTTCTAAACCTGCATGTCGGGTTTGTAGATCTTGCAACTATTGTTGCACCAGATTGTGGTGTTCATCCATCCAAGCAGTCAACTTAGACGTAAGGTCTCTAATCAGGGCTTCTACCTTGTTGGGATCCATGGAGGTGCAAGACAAGATTGACAAAGGCTAGACCAAAGCTAGACAGAAAAACTAAACGAGAACCAAACAAAAGCTAGACAAAAATCTAGACAAAAGCTAGAAGAAAAATAGACAAAAGCTAGACAAATCTGAAATAATGAATCTAAAATGGTATAAACAGAATAATAAAAGAAATAAACCTTAAACATATATGAACACTAAAACCCTAAAACTAAACCGATTCTCTGATACCAATTTGATGCGGGAACTTACTAAATGCAATGCTATGGCTAAGATTAGGATTAAAATTAATTTAATCAATTAAAAAATATCAATTTCTCATAACAAATTACCACAGAAAATTCTATAAATTTAATTAGATAATTTAATGTCCGCCTAAAATATTGTTACTATCGTGTACATATCAATTTCTCATAACAAATTACCACAGAAAATTCTATAAATTTAATTAGATAATTTAATGTCCGCCTAAAATATTGTTACTATCGTGTACGTTCCCTATTGCGGATCTAGAATACTATGGTTCTAATGAACAACTAGATCTCCGATAGTTTTAAGGCGTCGAACGAACTCGCAAGCCGGTTCCCTAAATATCGTATAAAAATAAAATACTAGTAATGATTTAATGAAGAACGGGTAATTTGATTTTGAATTTTTATGGAATAAATAGACTAGATCTGGGATTTAATAGAAAATAAAATAACTAGGGTTACACTACTTACGCAAGCCGTAGATCTAAAGAAGATAGAGATGGAAGAAAAGGTGGCCTTGCACCAAACCGCAAGCGGGAATCGAAGAATCACTCTTCGTTTTGAGAGAATCATACCCTCACGAAAGTTTAGAACTCTCAATTTTGCATAAGCAATTTTCATTAACCAAAAAGTTCTAATAAAAGTGTTTACAAGCCTTTAAATAGGCTAACCATAACCCTAATATGAAATTAGAAGACTCCTAATACTACTAAAACTCTAAAAGGAAATTTTGACTAAAATAAACACAATTTTGTCAAAATCCGCGTTGTAGCTCGATCCATCGAGGCCTGGGGTCGATCCATCGAGTATATAAATATATACTCAATCCGAAAGCCATATTATTCCTAACTATAATCGATCAATCGAAGGTGGGATGGCTAGAGTCGATCGATCGACTGAGCAATTTTCAACTCTCCAAATTTGAGCTGATTTTCCTTCTTTCGCCTTTGCTGATCTTCTTCTGCCTTTGAAACGTCATTGGCGGTTGCTTGAATCTGATGTCCCCATCACTACCAGAGCCCATAAATCCATTTTGCATAGTAATTCATCCAAAACCAATTCCCCTAAAAAAGACAATTGAGCTAAAGATGAACTACCTTGGGGTATTCATTCATTCACCGTGAATCACTGTGATTGAATGTAAATCACAGTGAATCATTTAAATCACGATGAATCGTGATGGGGCTTAAGCTACGAGTATGTTCTGCAGAGTCACGACTGATGAAATCGTGGGAAGAAATCGATTGTATGAAATAACCTCCAAGTTAGAAATGATAGATATCTTGCCCAACTTGAGGGGAGTGTTGATGTGTTTACAATGGTAGTATGGTAGTGCTTGTAATCCGTTTTATGATGACAAGTGGGTGTCTGAGTGTTAGTGTTATAACGAGACTATTTTGTAAGTTATCTATAATATCAGAAGGGTGGGTGATCTCTTGAACACCTTACCTCAATCCTTCCCATCTCTTTCTCCTATTCTCCTCCTCTCTCTCTTCTCCTCTTCTCCTCTTCTCCTCTTCTCCTCATCTCTTCTTCCTCTCGTCATCTCTAAACACTAACCCTAATCTTTCAAACTGAATTACGCCGACCATGTTTTATACATTGAAGGTCATTGAACCTCACAACAACTCTTATCTAATACGAATCATATTTCAATAAATATTCCTTTACCAAGTGATGCCTACAATGGTACCAACTGTTGATGGATCAAGGATTTTTACTTAATCCTATACCCTACCCTCAGGAAGTCATATGAACTTAGCATTCCATCACATGACTCTATCATAATAATTCTAGATTACAAACAGAAACCTGTCCAAAACACTAATAAGTGAACTGACCCTTGAGCTTCTTAAAAGAAAGCTAGACGGAAAGAACAAAAGAACAAACGCAATAGGCATCGTAATAGAGCTTCATTTAACATGTCTATTTTATTATGCTCTAAACGATAAAACTAAACAAACCTGTTCCAGCTCTATTTTTGTGACCATATCTCAGCTCAAAGCGTGCTGCATCCTCAAGTTTTTTACAAGGATCACATATTCGAACTGGTGAATCACCTTGCCCACGTAGTATCATCCTTTGGAGGGTACAGCTGTTGCAAAACAAGCCTCCACATCTGCGACAGTGATGCTATAAACAGAAACCAAAACTGAAATTAAAATAGATGAGAAGTCTACATAAGTCACATCTTCAACGATCAATATACAAACCGCCAAGAATAACAAACCTCACCAAGAAAAAAAATTGATGCACTACGAGTCCAGTTTAGAATACATTTTAACATTGCCGAATGCAAAATAATAAATTTCAAATGCTAAATATGAAGTTGTTTACAATGTGTAAAGTCTGTAAGGAGCTGATTTTTACGCATTTATGAATCGAGCATAAAGCACCCAAAATATTTGAGCTTATCATGCCCAGAGAAGCTTTTCTTTTACAAAAAATTCAAGAGAACCATTACTTGCACTCGCTTTTTAAGTGATTGCACCAAGGTTAAAAAAAGACTATTTTAGGGACATGTGACAGGAAAAAACGCAATCTGGGCCGTCTGCTTTAAAGTTCATGATCTATAGATCCTTAGTGGATAAGATTGGCACGAAATATAATTTTATCCTGTGATTAAATATAATCAAAGGCTATTATTTGATTCAACAGTTGACAACAATAGATCATATGATAAATATCGTGTTTTGCTCCAATCTTATCCACTAAGGATCTATAGATCATGAACTTTAAATCAGACGGCCTAGATTGCGTTTTCACATGTCACATGTACCTAAAATACAAAGTTTTTTTTTAACCTCGGTGCAATCACTCAAAAAACGTGTGCAAGTAATGGCTCCCAAAATTCAATTCATCCTTTTATCAATAATGGTAGAAATTTTATTGCGAAGAGAAAGTACAAACAAATAGAATCAATTCGTTTGCGATTCTCAACGTCTCAAATTATTTAGGAATTAGATAAAGCCTTAAACCAAACCAGTTATACATGCCTACATCAAGGTCATTGTGAGTGTTAAACATGTGCTTCTGGTTCCTCAAAGTGCATCATTCTATAGAGCAATTCTTTTGATATTCTTATTGACTAATATTTTACACCTTTTTTTAACTTAACGGTTTTGAAACCAAGGTAACAAGTTTTATTATTATTATTATTATTATTATTATTATTATTATTATTATTATCACAAAAAAAGAGGGGATATAACAAGTGTATTATTCACCATGGAGTAGTTCTTTCAAGTTTTTTTTTTATTGATAACAAAGAAATTCATTAGAAAACCAAGGAAAAAGGATGCAATCCCAGAGCTGGGTAATGAGAAGCTGCGCTCAAACCCAACCAAAAGGCAGCCCAAAAACGAGCAGGACATTCTTCCCCGGTGGAAGAGTTAAGGGTTTAGCAGCAGGCTATCACATTCATCCAGAAAACAAAGGTCCCCAACCTCAACTCCCCTTATGGGCAAGTCTGGCCAGCTAAGAACAAAAACCCAAGCAGATTTAACAAGAAGAAGTATACTATCTTTCAAAACCATTGTTACCTATGCACTTCTACTTTTGAGATTTTTGTCGTTCTGACACTTGGTGGCATTTAGACACGTGTCGACACTAGGTGGCACTTGGACACTCGTCAACACAGTACGATACTTCTAGACATGTATGAAAATACCACATAATACCATCAAAATGTTCCTCATTTTGACATGATAAAATGATCCATCATTTTATAAAATAAAAAAAATTAAAGTTTAGTAACTTATAAAATAAAAGCCTTGGGTCCTTGAAAACGATCTGTATAATATATAGTATACATTTAGTTAGGCTCATGACATACATTATGTATCTTTTCAGTACATGTCTCTATTGGCTCTCTAAGATGTCTCTTCAAAAAAATTTTATATACATTCTTTGTTGTTTAATTTTATTTTTTCTTAAGGCCGTGCCGCCATATTGGAGTCTTTAGAAAGTGGGGCACCAAATATCTATGACACCTTGACACTTGGCACCCGAACCAAATATCTAGGTAACACTGTTTGGAACACTCTCTTGTCTCTTTCCAACCAGATGGCCTAGAGAACCCAGACCACGGCATAGGCACAAATCTTCCAGAGATCTCCTTTAATGTCCTCAAAGCAGACTCCATCCCACTGTTCAAGCATGTTAGCACTCCTCACCCAATTAACATCAAAAGTGCGCAGGACAACCCCCGAGATCTGCCTAGTGAAAAAGCAGTGAATGAGGTATAATCAATGGATTCCCTCCCCTGCACACAAAGGGTGCATATTGTGAAGATTAACCACCCTCTTAATAAGATGGTCAGGTGTAAGGAATCTTTCCCACGCGACAGACCAGCTGGAAAACTTAATTTTCGGAGAGAAAATCTGCCCTCTACCAGTTGTGCAGTCTGTCGGTACAATCACAGAATTGAGATGCCACAAATTTAACCCCTTTCCACAATCCCGAATCATTCCTACAATCCATCTGAATTCCCCAACCATTTTCACAGCTCCCATATTTGGAAGACACCACCTTCCACCACAATTTAGCTTCTTCTTTATCATCATGACGCCTCCAAATCCATTTCCCCAAGAGAGCTTTATTAACTTGATCCAGTTTCCAAATTCCCAATCCGCCGTCTTTCTTGTTAGTTTAGTAATTGGGTAGACAAACAACAAGCACTTTGATTAAGTTATATCAAGGACTAAACAAGAGAAGGTGTTTATGTTAGGTCGCAAACTTCAAAAAAGTTTGCAAGGTCACCCCCTTTTTTTTTGCTCGGCTATGAAAATAAATTTCCCTCAGCCCCTCCAAGGTCACTTGTTGGAGATGTAACAAATCCAGACAATGTGCTTGTAAATATTAAAAAAGATGCAAGAAAGTTCACTTGCCTGCAGAGAATTATGGAGATGCCAAAAGAATACGTGACCAGAGATGACGCAGAAAGTTTTTTATTCAAATTCTAAAGCCTCTATGATTGAGGATGAGCCACTTCTAACCCAAGGAAAATCATGAAACATGTGTATCTTACATGTTGGACATATAGGGTGGTTTGGACTAGAACATTTCGGAAAAAGGTAGTTCAATGAGAATAGGGATCCAATTGATATGTGGGATTGGTTAGAATCGTGGTCATCAATATCTCCCAATTATTGAATAATTCACGAATTTAAGGTTGTACAAATTAATCACGAATTTTGTGTGAATCTTTAAAAGAAATCATATGTTTGTTAAAAAATTCAGGAACTTTGAGAATATTTCTCAAACAATTCATAATTCTTTTAATAAATCGTGGTTTTTTATATTTTCTAAATTTTTTATTATTTTTAATCCTATTTGGAAAAAAAAAAATTGCCGATTTTTCTCTGAATTTTTCCCTGGACTTATCGAATTCTTCGAATTTTAACCTTGCTGAATTATTGATGAACCCCGACTTGGTGACTATAGTTAGAAGTCTGAAACTAGAACTTTTTAGGGAAAATTATTAACTAAGAATAAAGCTTATTTTGATAAGGATCAAGAGATATGTGGATTAGATTTTGTAAGAATTTTAGAACCTAGAGCTAGGATTAGTATAAAATAGATTGGAGCAAGGTAGTTAAGGCGGTGTGGCGAGGTCATGGTGAAGAGGCTCGCCACGCCATAGCGTGGCCATGACGTGGCCATGACATGGCCATAAATTAATATATGGCCATGGCGAGGCCATATATTAATTTATTTTAATATTTTTAATATTTATTAATCATTAATATATATTTTAATTTTCTACTATTTTTTATTTTTTTATTTTTTTATAGAGGACGAAAAAATTTAACCAATTAATCAGGTAGATTAGTTGTGTGGAAAGATTGGAATGACCATCTGATGATATTTTCATTATTTCAAGATCAATCGTGGGGAAGATTGGAACGAAAAACGATCTTTGTCAGTCCAATTCAAAGCATTAAAGACTAGAGGGTTTCACTTAAACCCCTAAATATCATGGATATAACTTATCAAACATAAGTTATAATACAAATATAACTTATAACTTGTAAGTTTTATAAGTTATAATTTATAAGGTAATAATTTATAACTTATAGGATATAAGTTTCAAAAGAAAATTCAAAATAGCGGTCATGGTGGCGCCATTCTGCCATGGCGCCGCCATGGCGTTGCCATATATTCATTATTGCCATATAAGTTCATATGACAATTTGCCTCGTCATTCGCCATGGCGTTACCATGACGATGCAATGGGCTCGCCTTGACAACCATCAATTGGAGTTTCTATGAATGTTAAAAAGGTGTTTATTTTTAGTAGAGATGTATGACACTGAGTTTATTTAGTCTTGTGAAGAAACCTATTTGGGGTGGACTCCTTTACAGGCCTAGAGAGAGTCTAATCTGAAATTTTCTCGCTTGCAATCCTAATAATTACACCAACCCAGTTTTACCCAGTCTTGAATCATTGTTAAAGCTTGCCTAGAAAAAAGAAAGAACAGAGATTGCAAATATGGGTTCTGAACCTAATAACAAAAATTCCTTAATTTCTACTCTTCTTCCTTTACTCGTTTCAATCAAAACGCAGTTCAAATCAAAACCCAGATATAATAACCACAGAAAATCAATATCATATCTTAATTATCATATAATCTCGATAAAAAAGCCTACTTTATTCACATATATGTTCATATTCACTCAAACAAAAAATCCATATCAAAATCAACAATCAAGAACACAGGGATCATGGGTTTAAAAAAATAAGAAATAAAACAATCAGACCTTTCGATTGATAAAGGTGAACTGAGAAGAACAACCCTGGCAATGAGATGCGTCGACGACCCACTGGTTACCTCTCATTGATGGCTTTGGGGGGAGCCCGATCTTCTCCAACATCTTCCTCTCTCTCTCTATTACTAGATGATGAATCTAGAGAAATGATCGAACGAACGACGATTCTCCTAGTGCTCTCTATGATCCTGTGATCAAATAATTATCATCACATTGATCGGCCTTTTTATATTTTGAGTGGGACAGAGACCCTTGGATACAATGGCACATAGACTTTAATGGTTACACGTTATCATATTTTGACCTTGGAGTTCTTCACTAGTTTGAATTCATTAATCTGGCAGTTCAGAAGCAGGCACCGCTTTGCTTCATCATATATTTGGGCCCGAATCATGATCTGCTTACAATGAGAACCACCAGATCAGGAAGGCATTTAAAAAAGGACTAGTTAAGACAAAGTCTTACATATTAAATCAGAGCCACCAAATCAGGAAGGCATTAGACAAATAGCCGCATAACATAGCGCTAAGTAATGTAAAATATAACCCATTAAGAACCCTTTTCTCAGATTTGGAAATCTAGAAGTTTATATATATATTCTGTAGAAAATAAAAAATATTCACCTCTCCTTGTTGGGTAATATTTGATTCCCGAATTATATTAGAATAAAATCCATACTAAACATAAACATAATGCCCAGATTAGAGACAATGGAACCTTTCTCTGTGGCCATTCTATATTGGAATAACTGAATTTATGATGGAGTTTGTAAGAGACCTAGATGGATCTTATGACATACTTGGGTAGGAACACTAAGCGCCGGAACCTGTACTTCATCAAGCTATATATTTGTTGAATTGAAGACCTATGCCTGAATTGACTAGAAAACCATTAGATCAACCCTATGTTCTGTTTTTCTTACTATGTACAATACAATAAATTATCATCATCATGAAACATGTGTTGCATTTAATATAAAAGTAAGAATCTGTGTCATGTTCTCCTCTCTATTGTAACTCTGTTTCATGTCCATGGGTGGGCTGTGGAGGGGAGCTTCTGCTTAGAGAAAGTGTGCAGGTATTTCTATGTCAGTAGAGAAAGAGAAAGGGAAAACAGAAAATAGTTTTATATGGACACAGATAAATTCAGGACTCCTCTCCTTAAAAAAGCTTTCAAAGAAAGATGTATATGAAGAGTCGCTTGAAGAAGAAGTTAGAATCTGCACAAAGGTAATGGTTTCTATAGTTAAATTTTGTGAAAATGAATTCATGGTTGCATGCAAGTAAATGGATTTAATAAATACACATGTAATGAAGAATATATGGCAAATTATGTGCATTTGATTGCATGATACACAGGCACAGACACTCATATATTATAATCAACATGCGCTGCTTTAAATGAAAAAAGGGCAGACAGTAATCTTCAGTCTTAATGCCATTTTCACCTGTCAAATTCAATAATGAGAAGAAAACAAAAGATGCTGCTTGTTTGATACAAATAGATCATTCAATGCTGAAGAATATACACTAGAAGATGCAAACTCATTATCCTTTTCGCATTACTAAATATCTATGGATAGGAATACAATTCAATTCTATTAGGACTATCTATTATTGTTTGATAATAAGGTCAATGTGGTCGGTAGAGGAGCTTCATGAGTGTACTTAACAAGCAGTTTGTCCAACTGGGGAGTTGTGCCACAAAGAAACCAGGCCCTTGAATTGGACAACACTATTCAATTATGCCATAGCTTTAGAGCATAAATCCACTAGGTTTTGCCAAATCCACTTGGTAGATCCAATCTGCAGCCAAAACAAATATTAAATAAAATTCAATACTTGGCACCTTTCTCAGTCCACCTCAAACAAAGATTTTGTCCTTTGAGCAAGAAGAAACCCGGCCTCATCATACAAATTAAGCTAGCAAAACCAAATAAATGAACTTCAACAACATACAATGGACAAAATATTTAAGCAGCCAACAACATTTCTAAATGTGGGGGGTTGGGTTCATATACCTTAGCTAACCAAATTAATGTAAGTAAACAGGGAAGTAGATAACCAAATTAATATAAGTACACAAGAAAGCTATATGTGAAGGCTTGTTGGTTGGGTTTTGTAGTTTATTTTTCTTTGCTAAGAATTATGTCATAAAAGATTTTCCTATATACTATCTTTTAAAGGCTCCAAGGTCTTGAAGTTTAGAAAACCCTGGTTTAGAGTTTCATTATGGAGGAGTTAGTAGTAATTGAGAATGAGATTTTGAAAACTGAGCAGCTTAAAAGTTCCCTTGCCTTTGTTTTGTGGGTTGGTCAAGTTTTCAGCTATGAAATCAATATATTGCGTTGCTGATAGATAATTCTTGCATTGTCCTTATGGATTGGTTGGTATAGCTACAATGTACAGTTGTATCATTATGTATAGCTACTTTGTATCATTATCTAGCTTTCTCTGTAGGGTTTTGGTCCATTCATGTCGATTGACAATCATATTAAAGGGTTACTTTCTGAAAAAGTAATATTGAAGATTTTTTGGATTTACCATTTGACCTTGAGAAGAAAGGAGACTATCTTTTGAGCAAAGTATTGTGAGGCCCTGATAAATGTTTTTAAGCTATCCCTGAACCACACATATATTAATTTTATATATTTTATACCAAAAATGGGAAAATGAGAATCTCCTGTTGGAAGTAGTTGGCTGAAAATTATTTTAATAATAGTAGAAAACAATAGCCGATGAGACAAAGAGCGCTCCTACTGCCCAAAGCTAGTTGACAAAATTTTATCAATTTATTTTACATGCTGATTTAAAGAGTCAAGTTACTGTTACATGCTGATTTAAAAGGTGCAGCCTTCTGAGCACAAAGAGCCACTGCTAAGTTCCTCATTGGCCTGCACTACTTTTGAACACAGACAACAAAGAACTATTTTGTAGAACCATGAAAATGAAGTCATCAATGCTTGTGCATGAACCATTAAACGCCAGTAATAGAGGCAGCAGCCACCATATTACCCAAATTTGGGGCAAAGTTTGAACATTTTCAAATAATTGTAGCTCCAAATTAACAGAAATTTCAACTAATTTGTAGAAATAGGAACTTAGAAGATCACATTTTTCCGGTGTTTGGACTTTTCCGAAGACTGCTACCCAAATTAACAAAACGTTCAAAGAATCTTTTAAACAAACAATTTATATAGAGGACGAATTCGATTACTAGATAATATAGAGAATCAGTTAAATTCAAGGAAATTTTCAAATGAAAAAGTAAAAAACAAATTAACATTTTTATTTAAAGATTTGTCAAATACCTTCAACGTAACAATATCTTCCTATGAAAATTTTCGGATCTCGATTTAACGTTCATGAACACTTATAAACGAACCTCAAAAACCCATCCTCCAACGTCTTGATGACCACGACTCAACAAGAGCGTTTAAAAAAACAACACATATCATTACTAAAGGCGGATAAACCAAGCACGAAAGTGGAGATAATTTGTACATGGGCCTTCAAGGTAAAAAACAAAGAACGAATTTATAGAATTTACATATGGATTAATAAAGCAATCTTGCCTTTGGTCTTGCTAGGGGTAGTCTGATGGATCTCTTGATGAAGATCGTTTCTTATTCCTCTTCTATCTCCTTAGCAAGGATGGGATTTCTTCACGTGGCGTACAACCAACAACGACTGCAAATAAGAGAAATGATGAGAAGAGCAAAGACTACAAGTACAATGCAAGAAGATACCACAAATTAAACCCTATTTCATAAATAAAAAAATTGTAAATTACCTAAGACAGAGATTACAACTACAATGCAAGAAAAAACCACAAATTAAACCCTAATTCATAAATAAAAAAACTGTAAATTAAACCCTAAAATGAGAAAAAAAAAAAAAAAAAAAAAAAGAGAACACCTGAGAAAAAATGAGAGAATTGAGAATAGGATGTTGAGATGTGAGATTTGGTGGAAGAAGCTTTGAGAGAGTAGAGAGGAGGGAGAGCAGAAAAAACTCTTCGTCTTCTAAGACGAGAGAGGGGAGATCACTTAGGCGCACGCGACGAGAATTAATAATGCGCCACTAAATTCCCCGCCACTAAAATCGCCGAATTTTGTAGACAAAGTGGAGGCGGTTGATATGTCGATACACAATTCGCTGCAAGTGCAGTGGGCACCAAGCAATGCAAGGCGAGGCAGCCAGTCACGTCAGCCGCTTACACTTTGCCATCACAAAAGCTGTCAGCCGTTTGCAAGTTTTCCTATTTAAAATACCAACAAGAAGATGAAGGAAGTATAAAAAACAAGGCCCCTTTAATTCAATCAACAGTGTTCATGCTACAACATCGCAGCACAAGTAAACACTAGATAATCTTCATATTCAGATGAAGAGACTTATTAAGTGAAATCTGGCATCACCAACTTTATTATTATTGCTGAAGTAGATTAGCCTTCGGATTCTGTGGTCCTCTTTACCTACAACCAGTGGCGGAACCAGAACTTTCATCTAGGCGGGGCGCAAGATGAATTAGATTTACTTTTTTTACAAATTATAAAAATATAAACTAATTTATATTATAAAACATATTTTTCATTAAAATTACATACAAAAAAGAAAGGCTACGTATGACGGAGGTATGCAACGTGGCTACCCGGGCCATCCACAGCGCCACTCGAGCCGCTTGTACTCCACGTAGAGATAGTGGCGACTTGGTGCCTAGGGCACGCGATGTGGTGTCAGCAGGACACGCGACATCTTCGTGCCTGGGGCACGCGACTTAGGGCCAGGAGGGCCTCGCGACGTAGGCGTGCTACGGCAGTCGCGACACGGTCGCAAGGGAAGACGATGGGGGTTGTGACACGGACGCAACATGGCCAAGTGGGCTAGCGATCCGGGGCGTTGCGGTGTGAACAGTAAAGTATGTCAAACCAAGGGGTTTGAGGTTCTTCTGTCATTTTGGCTGAATTACTGTTTTACCCTTATATAGGAGAAGGGAGCTCGAGAGCTATTCCCTACACACGAGGCCTTGGGTTGCAGAGGGGGCGCAAGTGTCTCCTAGGTTTGAAAGGGTGGGCCTAGGACGTCGAAGCAGCAATGTCGTGTGGCACCCAATGTGAGATTGAAGTATGACCCGAGCTACGCGTCGCGGTGCATACGGCTGGGCAACTTCACGAGCGCTGTGTGGGACTCAGTTGAGCACGACAGTATGTGGGCCAAGCATGGACGTGTGCTAGTAATTCGGAACGCACACGAAGGCAAGCTGCCTGGGACTCAGTTGAGAACGGTAGCACAAGGCACATTAGTGCAATAGAGCGTGTCGTAAGGGACAAGATACATCGAATGGTAGGCCGTGAAACAGAGGTAACCACGAGGGGGAGTTCCCGTCCTCTAGGCGGGTGGTATCAGAGCTGATAAAGAGATTGGTTGGCTTCGTTGCATGCCGTAGAGAGGCACCGCGCGGGTTGATGGTGCGTCGAAGGACGCCCCCGTGACATACGGCTATTCTCACCCGTTTTCGAAGTATGGACCACACAATTTTTCAAGGGCGAAAATCATTGACTGATTTGAATCAAACGATGGAGAATTTTTCTTTCTCAATCTTTCAAAAGAAAGATCTAAAGATCATGTCACACCTATCAGACGGTCAGATATTTAGAAATTTATATTTCAAGTCTCAACTTACCTCAAAACATTGAATTTTGTCTCTTTAGGGCTTTAGGTTTAGGGATTTAGAATTTAGGTAATTAGGGCTTTAGGGATTTAGGCATGTGGGATTGCGAAGGGGCTTTAGAAAGGGATTTAGGGCACTAGCCTATAGGGTTTAGGGATTTACGATTTAGGAAATTAGGGCTTTATGGTTTTAGGCACATGAGAGTGCGAAAGGGCTTTAGAAATTAGGGAATTTTAACTAAAGGGACCGACTTTCCTAACCGTCATTTAAGCACCAAAATGGTGTTTAAATGATCTTACCCCATCGATGGTTTAAGATGTGGGTGATTCGAACCATCAAAGTGATAGCTCATAGTTTAAGTACAACTTGCCCAAAATTTGTGTTTTAGGTAGATTTAAACCATCTGATGTGTGGAGTATAATATCAAAGATTGTTTTTAGTTTTTTTTTTTTTTGATAACTTGGGTATCCGGGCCTCTTAGAGCACCCGCCTTATCCCGAGCACATGCACTTTTAAATTCACATGTCGTCGACAGGATATAAATCCTAGGGTGGCCTCGGGGAGGGATTGAACTCGTCTCCTGCTTTTGGGCAGTGCACAGCCACTCACCTAACCCCTTGGGGTTAAAGATTGTTTTTAGTTTTAATGGCTGATATTACACCTCATCAATCGGATGATTCATATCCACTTATCAGCTTGTTTTATCTGGCCATAGTCCAATAATAGATTGCTACTTGGGAAATTTAGATTGATCATAGATGTGTGCCACATGGCATAATGATAAATCACACTTCAATGGTGTGAGATAAAATGTCTAATTTTAATCGTGTAAGATCATTTAAAACCATTTGATGTTTAAACCTTGGTTGGAGCCATTATCCCTAACTAAATTATCCCCATATCCTACAAAATTATCCACATATACTAGATATAAATTAAAAAAAATTTACTCAATAAAATAGAATTACAGAAATTTAAATTTGGACAAGACAAATTACCTCCGATCTAGCGCGATCCGACTCAAATCCCCTATTGAGTGATCCGACGAATCCAATTTCAATAAAATCTACACAGCGAAATTCAAAATACAGTTAATATTGTAACAAATATTCAATTCCAACAAACCTAGATAAACACCAAAACCCTAATATCAAAATCCATAAAAATCAAAATCCTAACATCTAAATTTATAAAAACTAATCCGAAAAAAAAAAAAACCCAACATCAAAAATCCGAAAACAAAAAGAAGAAAAAAAAAACAAAGGGAAAAGGCTGAGAAGAGAGGGTGAAGTGGTCCATGGAGGCTGAGCCGTTGAGGTCTGCTGTGGTGTGGGCCAGAGAGAGAAGAATAAGAACAAGAAGAAAAAAATAAGAAAAAGAAGAAAACGAAGAAGAAGAGAGGGCTGAGAGGGAGATCTTACCGCCCGCAGCAGGAGTGGGCAGCGGCGGCAGGAGAGGACATCAGCGTGACCGGCGTCAAGTTCAGGCGGGCGAGCCACGAGAGCCAAAGAAGGCGACGGATTAGAGAGGGCGAAGGAAAATAAATAAATAAATTTGGGGGCTTTGGTTGCGGGCCGCAATGACCCACACGGAGTTTCGCCACCGCCTACAGCACTTCAAAGCCTGCTCAATACAAGACAAGGGAAGGTTATGCATAAATAAATAATAACAATATTAATAATAAACTCAACTGGTAATTAATCCTTACCATCCTTACTATATATATATATATATATATATATATATATATATATTATATAAAAGTTGTCACTTTTACATACCTAAAATACCCCTAAATCATATTTCATAGCCGCAAGTCGCCAAAACAGAGTTTTGTTTCGGTATATAAAATGCATCGAAATTCTAATTCTAATTAAAGTTGTACTTATGTTTCTAATTGTACTAAAGAGACATTAGCCGAGTGAGTTCAATACTTATCCTCCATGTTGTTTTCCACTCTTTAGTCTTGACAATAAAATTAAAATAGATATCATTATTTATTATCCATAAAAGTGTAACCTTATCCCACCTCCTTTCAGTCCAAATGTTTTGATCACTTTGAATCATATGATGAAGATTATTTTTCGTCTCAATCTTTTATATAGTTGATCTTGGCATCATGGTTATATCATCATACGGTAAAAATTTTATTTTACTTGACACATAACTCAAAAAGTGACTCTAAAATCATATAGCCTACATCACTCTCAAACATAATTTTAATATCATTTTTTAGACGTGCGTCATATAAAATAAAAAATCGACAGTTTAATAATACTCTTATGATCCTAAGATCATTTGGGTAAAATATGGGGATAAACAATGATCTTCATCTTCTTATTCAAAGGTCATTTCATACCTACTAGAAGAGAGGTCACAATTTTAAGGGGTGTAAATAATGATACCCAAATAGAATCTCTTTTCCGTATTTTTAGCAAAGCAACCCACAAAGTTAAGAGAATTAACAATTTTACCATAAAAGTTCTCTTTCCATCCTTATTTTTAGTACCTTCAAAGAAACCCACAAAGTTAAGAGAATTAACAATTTTATCATAAAATATTTGACTTGCTTTGAATAAAAAGATGGAGATTGTTTTTCGCCCAATGAATCTTAAGACAATGAGCTTATATTAGACGGTCAAGTTTTTATTCCATGTGGCATAGATCACATAAAAATAGCTCAAAAATTAATTTAAGCATAATGCATGCCATATAATTTTAGGGTCATATTTTGGGATCTGCATCACATGAAATTAAAAAATGATCGTCTAATGGTAAGTCTGTGATATCAAGATCCCTTATGTGGATGATTGAGCCGAAAAATGATCTCCATCAACTAATACAAAGAGTCGATAGTTTTTTTACATAGGAGCTCTCTAACATTCCACAGGTGTTAATAAAGCTACCCAAATAATAATTTACTGGAAAGTTGAAACCCTTTGAACCACGATTAATGTACCCTTGATCAAATTTTCTCATCCTACCTAATCGATTTTTTACTTTTCCCACCTAAAATCGAAATCTAAACCCGACCTGAAAACCTAACAAATTGAACCTGCCACAATCGGCTCAAAAAGCGATTCAGACCGAACCAATTCTGTGGGTGTTAATAAAAACTACCCAAATAATAATTTACTGGAAAGTTAAACCCTTTGAGCCACGATTAATGTACCCTTATCAAATTTTCTCATGCTTTTCCCACTTACAATTTAAATCAGACCGAATTAGAATTGGTTCGGTCTGAATCGACTTTCGGGTCTATTGGTGCACGCTTTTTCTGGGTTCCTTTCAGTTCCCGTTGAATAAGTGGCTTCCAATTCTGTCCTGATGGACTCTAGTGATGCGGTATATGTGATAAGGTGGGGATAAATAGTAATAGGAGGAATTTCCTAGGATGATTTGCGATCGCCAGCTACAGATATTTATCGACGCTGCAACACGTCAATGATCACGTGTTTAAGCAGGTATGAGTTACTTTTATACTAAATCGTCCGCCTGCGAACGTCAGCAGTAGTGTCCTCTTTTAATTAGATAGTTTCAACTTTTCTTTTAGTTTCCCTTGTTGTTATTATGGTCGATTTAGATTCCTTTTATTTTGTTGTGAATTATGATTAGGTGAGCTTATTATGACTGATTATTTTAGTGTCTTAATACTATCAGAAGTCCAGTCATTTTCAGTTTCTCGGTATTATTAGGATTCTAATTAATATCAAAGTCTTGGTACTACTAAGAGTCCAATCAGTTTCAGTTTCCTACTGGTATTAGGAGTGCATGTGTATCAGTTTCAGTAATATTCCGATTAAATAAAAGAGTCCAATTATATCGCAATTCTAGATAAAGCAGGTATGCTAATTTTATTGTAATTCTAGATAAGCAGATGTATCAATTGTATGACAATCACAACTAAAGCAATTAAAATAATCTTACTAGAATTCTAATTAAAAGAAGATAAAACTAATTTTTACTACGACTCTAATTAAAGTAATAAATCAATTTACTAAAAATAGAAATAAATGATCGAGGCAACAAAATTAACTTTTCTTTTAGAATCATACTCTATGGATCAATTATGGTAAAAATCTAACTAATAATAAGCAAATTAATTTTCCTAAATTTTGGTTGAGATAATAAATTGATTGAACTAGAAGACTGAATCGAATCAAAGCGAATAATAATATGAAGGCCTGTTTGATGCAATTAGTCAATTATATTAAAGTAGAAAAATTAACTAATGAACTAGTTAATCCTAAACAATCTAAAAAAAGGGGGGGGGGCTATATTAAAGAGGATTGGCCTCGTTCCCAAATACCCTCCGTAAGCTCCCTTGGGCAAATCGGATGGCTGAGATAAAAGATAGATTGATAATTGAATAATAAAAGGAGAATTTTTAGAGTTGAATTTAAAATTATAATGAGAAATTAGATTGAGAAACTAAAGCTATGAACTGAAATTTATAGTTTTGGATTTTTGATGGTATGAAAATATAGAATTAAATTATAAATTAAAATTTAAGACTGAATTCTGGTCCGAAATCAGAAAAATCAGGTCGTATGATTAAGGACTGGTTCTGAACTCTGAGAGTTAGAATCATAAATTAATGATAGGACTGTAGATTAAGATTTTAGAGTAGAATCAGAGCATAGGGTCGGTATGTCGGACCGCTAGATTAAGAACCTATTCTAAAAACAAAGAACTAGAACCGGACATAGAGAATTTCGGTCCGAAGAGGGTGCTACGGTCTAAAAATTAGAAATAGAGTTGAATAATTAAACTAAGGGGAAATACTAAGTCTAAAATAAAATTAAATTCTCACCTAAGGTCGGGGCTGCGGTGAGAAATCTCGGAGTTCGAATATTAAAATCATGGCTAATTTGCTTTAGGGATCCGTTCTCGGAGCTTTCTGGTTTTTGATTTACGGTCTCGTTTTTCAAAATTTGCAACCTCTCCTCTCTCTTCAAGAAAAAAGCTTTTATAGGTTTTCATTCAATTACACACATGTTTCCGGGCATTTAATTGAATTGCGGGCCAGTTTTCTAGTGCTTAATCACTTTGAGTCGGTCACCGACTTAGTGAGCGACCGGCTGAATTACTCAGCGGGTTTCCTAGTCCTAACGAAATCAGGATAAATTACGTGCGTGGTGGGACGTGCATAATCTAATTAAGCGTTTTACCTGAAGCGCTTAATCGAGGAAACGTAGGAGTCAAGGGTAGGAGACTAGGTCGGGCGTAGGCCAATTGCGCGTTAGTGGTGTAGCGCTCAATCCGATCGCGTGTTTGTTTTCGGCGCGTAATCGAGTCTCAAAACAGTCTGTGAAAGGAAGGTTGGTCTGAAAGGGGACTGATCGCGCGCTTATGGTTGTGCGCTTGATCGAATTACCCGCGGGTTTTCAGGCGCTTAATTCAGGGTTGTCCGGGTATGGTCTCAAGAATGGAATGCAAGACTATTGTTTCAGTCTGCATTCCGACTATATACTATTGCTTAGTATATAACCTCCCTACGTTGGGATCTGAGCCACAGAGCTATTGTTTTAGCCTGTGTTCAGCCATGTACAGTTGCATGGTCCCATATCGAGGGTTAGAAAGGTCAAGGGCTGACCAAACGAATTCGTGTACTCTGAGAGAGCGAAATGGGGGCTTCTGGGTTCAATACCAAAAAGGTTCCTCTGCGCCTCTCGAGAATTACTAAAGTCCCTACCATCGAAACTTACTGAAACTCAATCAGAAGATCGTGATTGTTACCACTCCAATCTTTCAAAAACCATATTCAGCTCTTCTTTTTTAGGAAAATATGCTAATAAATTCAATCAGAAAGCAGAAGAAAATTGAAGATTGACAAAATCCAATCTCATGAAAAACTTCAACAATAAAAATTAAAATTAAAATTAAAAAAAAAATCTCTCACCCACCCTTAATATTTGCATATCAAAATTCATGGGAACCCCAAAACATTCATCTTGAATTGCATTAAAGCACTCTAGAACAGTATATGAAACGAGATAGACATGTTTAGAGAAAGAAAGAGAGAAGAGAGAGAGAGAGAGAGAGAGAGAGAGACGAGAGTGACTGCTTACAGTTTGGCGGTCGGAGGAGAGCCTCACGAAGCAAAGGAAACAATTGGGTTTTTTTTTGCGAAGATATTTATAGTAGGGTACATCGATTTGTGCCAACAGATTTACTTAAAGCACCAACGTCAGAAAACCACTTCAAACCAAACCCATTGACAGTTGGAACAAGGACGATGGAGATCGCTTTTCACTTTGATCTTCCACAATGGATATTGAGACCATGATATTATCATCAAACGATATGTTTTAATTCCACATATCAGTATCCTAGAAAAACTTACCCTAAACTCACGATTGTGTGTGATGGGTACAATATGATTTTAGGGGCACATTTTTTAGTATCTGTGTCACATGGAATCCAAACCCGATTGTTTGATTGTATGATTCTGGTCTCAATATTCATTTTGTGAAAGATCGGAAGGGAAAACGAGCTTTTCCACAATGGATATTGAGACCATTATATTATCATAAGACGGTATTTTTAATTCCACGTGTCAAGATCCCAGAAAAAATTGCCCTAAACTCACGTTTGTGTGTGATGAGCACAATATGATTTTAGGGACACATTTTTTAGTATCTATGCCACATGGGATCAAAACCTGACCGTTTGATTGTACGATTCTGGTCTCAAGATCCATTTTGTGAAAGATCGGAATGGAAAATGATCTTTATCGTCTGATTTCAAGCCATCAATTGGATTTAAGGGGTTTCCAATGTTAGCGCTGTTAGATAATCTGTTGGCACAAATAGTGGTACCGGGGAGGCAACAACTTGCACATGAGATTTGTAGCAGAGTACATAGGTAAAAAAGAAAACTTTGGTATGTTTGGGACTTTGTGCCTAGTTAAGAACTGTCTAAGTCGTATCATTTGAAGGCCATGACTCAAAGATAATTGATGCCAAAGATTAGCACGAAACATGATCTCTATCATCTGATTCAATAAAATAAAGCCAGTCATGTGATTTATAGTTAATGATTTTAAGTTTGTAATTATATAATAAATAAATCGATTGAATATCAAATGGCATGAGGTGGTTTGTCAATTGCATGAACCAAATTCTTGTACATGTTCCAAAAATTAGTAAGCTATATGGCTATTTTCTCTTTTGATGATATGCCTATGATCATGTTTAAGCATGTCGTGTCCCACATGGCTTCCAATTATTTTTTGGGATAAAAGATTAAAATGAAAATCGAACCGTTCTATTTACAGTGACCGAATTTTTAATGGTACCATAGCCGAAACCCATTAATTACTTTGAATCATCTGATAGAGACCATTCTTCATCCCAATCTTTTACATAATCAATATTGAGATCACGAGAGTACTGACAATCAATTATTTACCTCATGTGGTATACATCACAAAAAGTTTGAAAATCACGATTGAACATGATGTGTGCCACATGATTTTCAGTTACTTTTGTGGAATGTGTGCCGGATGGTACACCATTAATGTAAGGATCCATTGTGTAAAAGATTAAAACGATAATCATGCACTTAGAGATCTGGTTGGTATAATTAGAGCTATCCTTTAAAGGAAAGACTTGGTATTTGGAGGACTTAGGCCAAGTGAAAACTTCATCTTAGTTATCGGATTTAAAGATCATGATCTAAAAATGTTTAATGGAAAAGATTGGTATAAAATAAAATTTCTATTATATAATTCGAAGTAGTCAAATATGAAGGAGATGATGGTCATTTATTGTGTTACGTCATATGATAGAGATTGAAGATATTTAGAATATGACATTTAAATTAAACGAATTTAATGGTATCTCCACATTTATATTAACATGTACAGCGCACGTGCACTTTTACTAGTTTTAATGTAAAAAGGAAAAAAGAAAAATACTTCTAATTAAAAGCTGTTGACAAATTCTATAAAAAAAAAATAAGTTGTTGACAAATAGGGATATAATAACCCAGATTTACCCCAAATGGCACACATCTTTGATCAACCCACGTGGTTGAACTTAGAACATAATTCGCACATGTCTCGATCAAAGCATCACAACTACAAGAGAATTGCAAACATGATTTGTGCACTTTAGTAGGGATAATGACTATTACCTAGTGTCGGTCCTCGATTCACATGTTTGTATGATTGCATGATGTGCATGGACTTTCAATGTATGAAAGTCCGTGCATGTCATGCAATCACACAGATGTGTAGACTGTTTTAGTCCACACATGTCATGCAATCACACAAATATGATGAGTGGACACTCATATTAGAATCCATAAATTAGATCGTTTGTAACCTCTAATGAGTGTGATTTTTGGGACCAAAGCCTATGAACCACTCATTGGGATTATTCCTTCTCAAAGGTACCTTTATTTTCAAATTTCAACCCAAGATTCTTCCCTCTCAACCTGGATTTCACTTCCTTAAACCGTTGACTACTTTGAACCTGATGATGGAGAGCATTTCATCCCGATCTCTGACACAATATAACTTGAGATCATGGTTCTACCATCAGACGGTCATATTTTGATTCTAGCATGGCAGGCATCCTGAAAAGTGATCCAAGAATCACATTTGAAGTATGTCATGATATGTTCAAAATCTGACCGTTTGATGGTAGGCCCATGATCACAAGATTTATTATGTCAAAGATTGGGATGAAAATGATCTCCATTGTTTGATTCAAACCAATCATAAAGATGTGAAACGAACCCAAGTTGAGAAAGAAGAATCTTTGATTGTAAATGATGGTATCCAATTCTAAAATAGCTTTAGTTTCCACATTTGCGAACGTAAGTTTCAAAGAGCAGCTCTTTTTACTCGTTGGCTCTGACATAAAATTGCTTTCATGTTTGGTAACACAACTCCTCGCCCCATTTGCTCTGGCGGGGAGTTGTTTTAAGTGATAAAATTGCTCTCTGTTTGCTCTCTACCAGAGCAAATTTTATCTACTCTGACAGAGAGCAGGCAGAGGGTTACTTCTGCTCTTATAAGAGCTAACCCATACACAACCAAAGTTAGTGTATTTAGCACCACTCAATCCAAAAAATGAATGGTGATAGATTCTAAAATACTCATATTTTAATTAATGACACATAGACAAGATACAATGCAATAAAATAGTTCCATATGTATAAAGATAGTGATTAGTACACTTTCAATCATGGTATCAAATATCGGCCGATACCGATACGTATCGGTATCGGTATCGGCCGATATGGGCTCGTATCGGTATCTGATCAGTCACAATTTTATCAGTTTTATACCCCCAACTAAGTGTTGTTAGTCCATATAGTTTGCTACTAATGATGTTTTGATGGCAAATATTTAGAACAACATGCAGAAGAAGAACAAAGTGTAAATTTTTGCCAAAATGAACTCCCAAAGCAGTAGATAGACGATCGCAAAAGAAGAAGAGTCAAATCATAGCTGAAACACCAGTTCTCGAGCTAACGAAGATGTGAAGCCTTTGAACCAGTCGAAGTGAAGAAATGCAAAATCGAGAGCCAAAACTAGAGAAAAAAGGGAATCGTAACCTTACGATTCTGCTGAAGAGAGGACTGTGAGAGAACAAGGTGAAGTACGAGGGATCGAGCAGAAATCAAATGAAGAAACAGAGAGAATACACAAAATCGAAATCTTACCTTCGATTTTGTACTATAAAACTCATTCATTACTACTGAAGAGTCCCGTGAGAAGTCCACAGCCATGCAAAGAATTGTAAAATCTAAAAGAAGAATCCATGCATTCCACGGATCAAGGAGATTAGCGAGAATCACTGTTGCTGTATAATAGGAAGAAGAAATCCTATACGTCTCTAGTAGCTGAAGTAAGAAGGATACGCATTAGGAAGAGTAGTTCTAGGAAAATTTGTGTTAGGTAGTTTGCTTTCTTTAGAGTCCTAAATTATTGTAACAGGCCTCTTGTAAATCTATAAATAAAAGGGTCTGTGTCCATGGATAAGCATCCTAGAAATCTCGATCATAATAGACAACTAAGATTGGGAGGACGAAAGATCAAACTCAGAGTAGATTTTATTTTCAGTCTTTTATTTTCTTCAAAGTAGAATAGTTTTAATTTCTGTGTGAATTACATCCAAGGATTTTTAATCTTAATTGCCAACTAAGAGAGAATTTCTAGAAGATCATCGTAGTGTAGCTTTACTTTTCTACAATTTACTTTTATGCACTTTATTTTTCTGTAATTTACTTTTTCAGTGTAGACACCCAAATTTGGCCCAACGCTCGATTGACTAGTACTTCGAGGAATGCGTACTCCCAAGCTTCCAAAAGTATTTTCTGAACCTTTAACAATCATCCCCAAACAATTAGGAATCATCCCAAACCCTTAGGAATCAATCCGAACCCTTAAAACCTTTTTCGAACCCTTAGAAAGCCCAACCAGAACAGTGGATGGAAAGAGAAGTGTCAAAGTTTACATAGACATCTATAGCAGCTGAGGCCTATATCATTATAAGTAGATCTCAGTTTTTTAATGAGAAAAGAATTGCCTGAATCTGAGTTATATATCAAAAGTTATGGCGATTTGAAAAACGCTAAAAGGTATAAGAAATTACACTTGCGTACATAATATGTATGCAAGGCAATTTTCTCCAGAATTTAGCCTTGCGTACATAATATGTATGCAAGGCCAAATTGGTCTTCTTCCAGCACGGGCCAGCACTTCTTTAACCCAAAAATGAGTTTTTTACTTTGGGGGGTTTGACGTTTAGACCATGCTGGACTTCGGGGTTTGTTTCTTTAGGACCCTAGTACCCCCACTAGCTCTCTTTATCACCATTTTGCCTTTCAAATCATCACCCCATCATCTATCATTAAAACCTAATTCCCACCTCTCCAAGCTCCCAAAAACCCAAAATTTTTAGATTTCTTATTATCTAATTCCTAAACTCAATTAAAACTTAAAAACCCCCTAATTACCTCTCCCTCTATAAATAGAGTGTCACCCCCCCTTGTTTAAGACATCTTTTGAAATTTCTAAGAGAAGAAACTCTTGTATTTTGCTCTCTCATTTGCCTAAAAAATTAGAATTTGCTCAAACCTTAAAAGCTTTAGCCCATCTCATACCTCTAGCATCATCATCTATTCCCAAGCTCCAAGCCTTTAGCCATTGAAATTAGAACCTTACTCTAACCTGCTCGCTTTCGAAAGCCCACCAGTGTCGCTCTCGCGCGAAGATCCACAACGGTGCTACAAGGGCCCGAGAACTCCGGCTCTCTCCTCTATTCCTCTACCTTCTTTGCTTTTTCTCTATCCTAGAATTGAGCTATTACGACGCCAAAATTTCAGTGGGTGCGAAGGGCTCAATAGGATCGGTGTGCCTTCGGGCAAAAGAAAGTGCAACTCATTTTCCTTTATATATATATATATTATATACACTTAAACATAGACTTGACCATAGTACAAACCACTTACGAGTGCCTAACACCTTCCCGATTGATAATCGAAGCCCCTACCCAAGAGCCTTTGGTGTTGACTGGTAAATCGGAGTCATATTTTGCACTTCGGTGCTTATATATATCGATTTTGAGGTATCCCGAGACACCAAAAGCTTCGGGTGGCGATGATCAATCCCATAATATACCATTTTACCACCCTTAAATTAGTGAAGCTAGGACTTAGTTTGCTACTAATAAGTTATCGATGTGCAGATATTAAAGAAAAATAGCAAAAGAGAATCAAAGTATTAATATTCGTCAAAATGAACTCATAAAGCAATAAAAAGATAATTGAATGAAAAAGACGAATCATCGCATACTGAAAGATGAAAAATAGTGTTTTACGATTTTGCGGAGCAATGCAAAGAAAGAAGTTAGAAAATCGTAATTTATGATTCTTCAGAAAAGCCGCTCAAAGCTGAAGTGCGATACAAGAGAAAGCGATTGATCGTAAATAGAGAATCGCTCTATAAGAAGCTGTGTGTTAAAAGAATAGAAAATCGTGATTTATGATTTTACAGAAAAGAAGCTTTCTGAAGTTGCTGATCACATGAGATGTACACTATCATGCACCAAATTAGAAGAATTCTTGACTTAGAACTCTGACCAATCACGGATCTGAGACGATTGACGAAGAAGACACTTAAAAGACTTTGTTGCTGAAATAAAGGAGAAAATCTAGAAGTACATCAATAGTTGAAAGCAAGGAAAGATAAGATTAGAAGTAGAGTTATATTAGGATAGTTTTATTTTAGTAGTTTCTTTATTAGAATTAGAAGTTTTGTAAATCGACCCCTTATGATCTATAAATAAGAGGGTTTGGTATATGAATTATTATCAAAAGAAATTCTTAGCATCAATTGACGCATGAGGTTGGGTTTTCTTTCGTTCAATTAGAGTAGTTTAGTTTAGATATTCAAGGTTCCTCGATCACAATTGACGACTGGGATTTGGAGCTAAAAGATTAGAGTAGATATCTGTAGTTTCTCAGAAGCAATTGACCACTACAGCTGAGGGGTGAAAGATATAATTTTATTGCTTTCTAGTTTAGATTTATTTTTATGCAATTTCCTGCTTTATAAATATCTTCGAGTTTTAATTTGAATTGACGACTTAGGTTGAGATTTGCAGATTTGTGTAATGGTTTTTATTTTCCATCTTTAATTTTCTAGAGTTTGATTGACGCCCAAATTTCTGGTAGATTAAAGATTAGTATAAATCTATATTGAATGATGTTAGTTTTGATTGATGCCCAAATTCTGAAAGATTGAGATATAGTGTAGCGGTATTTTAATATTGTAAACATCCTATAGCAGAAGATTGTGATTGACAACCATAATCTAAAGAAGGAAGATTTATGATTTATTTTCTGCAAAATTAGATTAAGAAACCATTCTTTATTCATATTTCTCAAGTAGTTTAGGAACTTAAAAGATAAATATAAGTTTTCAGAAATTAATATATACACGTATAAAACCTATCCTCGTGGGAATGATCCTATGCTAGTACTATTATTTCCATTGTGCGCTTGCAATAAGTTAAGACTTAATTAGATACAAAAATAAGTAATTAGCGATTAGGCGACTCCACCATTTTTTTAGTGAGCGCATCGTTGCGACGGACTCGCGAGAGCCCACGGTTGCACAGATGGTAATTCTGTTGGGGATGTTGTTTTAAAGCTTATACTTGAAGTTGACCCCTCTTACATGTGTTTTCTTTATTTTTGCTCACTTACACCTACGATTCTGTCATTTTTACTTACCCCTACGATTCGACATTTGTTATACTTACCCCTACAATTCTGTCATTTACCGCTTTAGCCGTTTGGCGGGCTTATTTGAGCATTTTTATTCACCTCTACAATTCTATCATTTACACGCCTTAGTTGTTTGGCAGGCCTACTTAAGCATTTATTATTCCATCTTTACTCACCTTAGCCGTTTGGCGGGTTACTTGCTAATCTAGCTTCATATTTCATCAGTGGACGTTGGCCCGTAGAGGCGGCACAGGATTCTCACCACCCTTTTTGGACTTAAAGAAAACTCCCTAAAATTGAACTTAAATTGAATCAATAAGGGACTTAATTCAATTTGTTTTGCACAGGTAGATTTTACAAAAGGGTGGGAAAATAGGTTACAATACATCTGTCATGGTTCCCGGTAGAGCAGTAGCCCTAGTGGTGATGATCTCGAAAGGAACCACCCCATCTAGTATCTGAGAAGGCACTTAAGTCGGAGGTATATCAGGTGGGTGACCGACTTGTTACTTAGCTTAAAACCCTTGGGGACCGCGCTAGTGGAACTGCACCGACCTTGCATCCCTAGGCACGGAAAGGAGGGGCCTGTTAAAACAAAGAAAAACAGTCCCAGGAAGCATTGCTTCCAGAAAACCCCCCAAAAAAATAGACCAACTCAGGTCTGCTGTTGCCAAAAAATATATACATATATAATTTTTAGCCTTGCATATATATAATATATGCTAGGCCAAAATCCCAGAAAATAGCCTTACGTATGTAAAATATACGCTAAGCAAAAAAATCCGTAATTTTTTGCCTTGCATATATAATATATATGCAAAGCCAAAATTTTGAATTTTTAGCCTTACGTATATAATATATATGCTAGCCTATTCTGACTAAGTAGCCTAAATTTGGGGCCTTTCTTCACAATTTCCCGAACCCCCCTGCAAACACCCAAATTTGGCCCAAGGCCCGATCGAAACACATTTCGAGAGAGGCGCGCCTCTAAGCTTTTGATGACATGTATGGAACCCTTAGGAGCCCTTTCAAGACCTTAGGAGTCATCCCAAACCCTTAGGAATCACCCTAGATCCCTTAAGAACCTTTCCGAACCCTTAGAAACTAATTTCGACCCCTAGTACCCATTTCGGACCTAAACCTAGTGTTCTCGAGCAATGGATGAAGGATGGTGCACTGGGACTAGTCAGAACCTTCTACTATGATTGAATCTCATACCATTGAAAAGTAGAAGTCATCAGCTTTCCAACAGGCCAACAATCACCCCAACCGGAGCTGTATACGCAAAGATATGGCGATCTGAACCTGAGGAGCAGGATGGCAATTTCATGAAAACCCCCTTAGGGATTTGGCGCAACTAATAGTTGCACCAATTGTAGGTAAGCTTGGCGCAATTATTAGTTGTGCTAAGCCATCTCTCCTTAGAAATGGCCTGGCACAACTAATAGTTGCGCTAGCATTAAGGTGGACCCCACCTCGGGGAGCCAACTTTCAGGCACTGTGCATACACTGTTTTACTGTGCATATGCCTGGTGTAACTAATAGTTGCGTCAGGCATATGAACAGTAATCCCTAGTTTTTTACTCAAAATCAAGATTGGGGTTTGACTTGTTGACTATCTTGACCTTTCGGGTGTATTTTGCTAGTTCTGTTGCACCCATTTACTACCTATGTGCAACCCCTTAAGTGATTTAAATCCTCATCCAATCATCCACCATTGGAGCACCTCTTCACATATTTCAAGGCTCCAAAAACCCTAGGAAAACTTAAATGCTAGATTAGCTAATTCCTAATCTTGCTTAGCCTCTATGTAGCCTCCTAATCCACCATTTTCCTATAAATAGAACCCCTTCCCTTGGATTAAACGTTGAGAAAATTGCCTAAGAGAGAAAGAGCTTAAAGTGAGAAGATCTTTCTCCCTTTAGTGCACCATTGCTCATACAAATTTCATAATTGATAAACCTCCTTCCAAGCCTTACCTTTCATAAAAAGCCTCTAGGTTAGGTGTGTGCTATCCATTTGCCTTCCCTCTCTACCTCTTAGCTAGCAAGCCTTAGAGGTTAGAACCCCTTTTTCCACCATACAAGCCTTCAGAAGCTCATCAAAGCAAGCCAATGCAAGACTCCCCAACGATACAACAAGGGCCCGAGAGCTCCGGCTCTCCCCTCTACTTGTGACAGCCTGGATTTCGGTACCCCGAAACTCGCGCCATCAGCACAATCCTCCCGACCGTGCCCCAAAGCTATGCACATAATATTGGTATAACAAGTAATAATAAAGAGATAAAGCAAATAATTGCATAAAGCGGAAAAAGTTAATATGCCCAACTGGCACATGCAAAAGACAGTTCTTTCATGCCACTGCATGAACAAAGAACCGACCCGAACTATCGGTGATAAACAAATCACCTCAGATGGTTCGCCAAAAGAATAACTCAATTTAATTACATTGTTTATCAAAATAAAGGCTTGACATACCAAGCCGTACAATCAGCTCTCAAAACTACTCTCTGTCAAAGTACACAGCAGAGTCTCCTAGAAGAAGTCCTCGGGAGGAGGCTTTAACTCGTCCCCAGGCACATAATCTGAATCACCCGGATCTACGTCTCCCGAAGCCTCGGCCGTTGCTAATAATGAACCTGTGACGTATAGTCTAAAGGGTGAGCTACATCCTAGCTCAATAGGAAACAACGCAATGAACATATAAATCAAAATCTCACATATATTCCATAATATTCTAAGCATGATGTGTCTATGCATTTGCTAGAAAACAGTTTAAAAGATAATGATTTGCATTCAAGTTTACTGGTAAATTGCATGTCTTACTTTACTGTTGATTTATCATGAATGACACTGAATAGGCCTAAAGTAAAACTTAAATCTTTAACTTAAGTAATCCTCGAGCAATATAGCATCGAGCCCCAATGGAATACCCACCATCGTCGTCTTAATAGACAGTTGTTATATGTATTTCCTGGGAATACTACCCAAGCCCCTTTCTCAATAGGCAGCGGGGTTAAATCTCATCTCAACATCCCTGAGATGTGCTTACTGTGTACGGATAGACCTCCGCACTAGTGTACGGATTGGCCGCCGTACTAGTCACGGATATCTTGCCGTGTCAGTCGTGGGTATCCTGCCACGTTGGTGGGGTATTCTAAACAAACCTCAAATAACAAAAATAACATGTGCTTTACATATAGTTGTTCACCGTGTAAAGTGCTATCTTATATCAGTTAGGCCTCAACAGTAATTATTCAATCTTATTTACATCCCTGGGATGTCTAATTTACTTGCATCACACTGATGCCTTTCTTACTTTCTCATCTCCTGGGGATGTCTCATTTTCATTTGCTCTCGTAGTCTCAGTTACTCTCATCACACAAATGCCTTTATCACATTTTTGGTGTCACACACACACCCATTTTTACAAAGCTTTTCATAGTTAAAACATTTTCAATTCTGATAAATATATCACTACATACATGCTCTTGCAATTAAAGTATATGTTCAAGGTGTTCCCTACCTCAGGTCTTGAAGGTCCAAGCATCAAGGTCCCACGTGGCTCCTTGTGCTCGCTTTCACACGTACCACCTATGGTACATTACAACACATGTAACACATCACTAAAGATGCAATAGAGAAGGTCCTAGACCCTCCATGAACCTCAACGTCAAATTAGAAAGTCAAGTGAAACTGTCAAAGTCGATTAATCGATTATCAAAATTGATTAATCGAAACCCAAATCGATTAATTGATTCCCAAAATCGATTAATCGAAATCCAAAATCGATTAATCGATCCCAAATCGATTAATTGAAATCCCTAAGATGGTAAGGTCGATTATCAAATCGAGTAGTCGAAATCCGAAATCGATTAGTCGATCCCAAATTGATTAATCGAAATCTAAAATCGATTAATCAATTTCCCAACTCGATTAGTCGATTTTCCCAGGTCTTGTTTCTCCAGCCACTGGAGGTACCCAGTCGATTAGTCGATTCCTAAATCGATTAATCGACCTTAAACTTCGATTAATCGATTTCCAAATCGATTAATCGAAATTGGGTATTCCTAACTTTTTAACTTCCGAACCAAAATCGATTAATCAAATCCCAATTTCGATTAATCGATTTGGCCAGATTCAGCCCCCTTTCGGACAGTTCTTCCAAAACTCATTCCTTTTTTTTTTCTTTCTTTTTCTAAGTCTTTAATCTATCATATTAACTATGCTAGACTGAATTTAATTCATCCATTCTCTAGGTATTGCAATCTAATACAACTTTCCTCAATCAATCTCAAATTGATCAAAGATCAAGGTTGGAATGGCTAGGGCTCCAGCTTTTATTTCAACAGCTCCTCAAGCGTTGAATCAGCATTCAATGCTCTAATCTCCTCTTGATTTGCATTAACTCTTAGCCTCCATAACTCCTCTTTACTCCCTCTCTCTTTCTCTTCTTAACTCTCTCTTCAACAACCAAAATAAATGAAAACCTAGGTTTGTTAAACCTTTTTATCCCCTTTCCTGCTTGTGTGTTAAACACATATACCAGAGATAGGTGCACGTGACACTAATTCACACTATACATTATACTTAAGTCATGTTAACTTCACATTCATTCATCACTTCATGTATTTAATGTTTGACCATCACTTGGTCCTACGACCAATCTGGCACGGATCCCGAGGTTAATATTTAACGCTCAATTTTTTGGGATATTACATTCTTCCCCACCTTGGGAATTTTCATCCTCGAAAATAACCGAAAGGTGCGCTAGTGTGAGACCCCACACACTGCAGTGTCACGTACCCACACACGCAAAAGATGACGCATACATTACACAGTGTAAGAAACTAAAATAATGCAAGTACATCCAAAAACTGATCTATATTTCATTATCAAACTTTCAAAAATTACAAGTTTCTTTAATTGTTGCTGATAATTACAATTTACAATTTAATTACAACAGTACAAATTGTCTAAAAAGTGATCACAAAATAAATCATCATCCGGTGCTCAAGCTGTCCCCTCTCCTGGCTGATCTGATGGTGGGGCGGGCTGCTCTTATGGGACTGGTGGCTCTGGTGGTGGCTGGGTCGTCGTGAAAGGCTGCTTGGTCTGTTGGGGCGCCGAGCCAGATGCATCGGCAGTAGATGTACTCACGTGAAAACCGGCACCCGTATGGAAAGCAGTTAGACCCGCAGTCCAGTCGGCCTCCTGCGCGAGGCGCTGCTGGTAGTCCAACGGATAGATGTACCGTAGGTTGTAGTACATCAAGAAGTCCATTGGTCGGTTCATCCTCTCCTTATTGGCCTCCATTCGGGCCAACACATCCTCGATAGTGGGCGCCGGGCGAGCCGCTCGCCGGCGGTATGAAGAAGTCAGTGTGGCTGTCGCAGACTACGATGGCGGCGTAGGCGAGGCGGTGCCATGCGAGGGTGCCCCATCAGCTGGTGGATCGACGGGGTGTGCTCCCCCACGGGTGGGTCCTGATGTGGTGGTGGGGGTGGTGGTGGTGCTACTGGTGCTGCCGCTGTTGGGCCCTGAGCTGGTAAGTAAGTTGTAGCTACCGCTCCATGAAGCAATGGAGAAATACTTCACGTGATTCGTAGCCCTCTTCTCGTGGGGTGAGATGGCGTACCCTGGAGCGTATGAGTAACACTCCAGCATGCTCGAAATGAGGCGAGCATACGACATCTTTTCTTTGGGCCTCAAGTTGCCCTTCATGAGTTTCCCTTTTATATGTCTCATTCCCTCTAATACTATCATGGTGGCGTCGAACCAACGGCTGCAGAATGCTGCGTACAAGGCCCGTTGGACCAACTCCACCCTCTCTGTGTCGTGACGCATCGGGTATAGGTTGCAATTGATTATAGAATCAAGCATCCACATGTAATGGGGAAGATTGACCCTCCGAATGGACGATCCGGATCCCTTTTTCCCGTTGGTCATCCGAGTCATAATCTCCTCAAATCTCACAGTCTCCTCAAAGGGTGGGAAGAGGGTGGTCTCGGGCACGAAGTCCAAATAGCACTCTAGGACCTCGTGGATGTGGCGACGAGTGAAGGTGTAGTCACGACCCTCGATCTTGGTCGTATCTACGTCGTCTGTCGGCCCATCCTCCAAGCCCTGGTAAAACAGACGGACCAATCTAGGGTAGTACGACCCGTGGATTGGTTTCAAAAGGTTGCCGAGGCCGGCCTTAACTAGGTAGTTTCGAGCCCATTGGGTCTCGCCCGCCACATCGGGTTAGTAAACAATTCCACGTCAATAATGTACTCGGTTTTGAAGGTCTTTGCCGCCCACCATTCGTTTGGTTGGAGTACGTGGATGGGCGGTGGTGGAATTGGTGAAGACTCGTGCGAAGACGCGCTCGTCGAACCAGATGTGGTATCCGATGTCGATGGTGATGGAGTCCTCACGGGTGATGGGATAGGTGGTGGCGGTGCGGCGTTCTTACGCCGGGCCGGGAGCTTAGACGTTGCCTTCTTCGAAGACAAACGTGTTTTAGGCGGCATTTTGTGACAAATATTGCAAAAACTAGGGTTTTTATAGCTTGAAACGGAAAGAAAGTTGGAATCTAGGGTTTTTACCTTAGGTTTCAATCCGAATGTAAGTGGTTTCGATCTGAAATCGATCCGAAACATTGAAAACCCTAGCTCTCCAAGTCGCTCGAAGGAGAAGATAGCAAGGCGCGCAAGAGCCAAAATCAATTTGATTTCGAATGGAGAGAAATACCCCTCGATTTACGTATATAGGCCCCGGTTCGATTAATCGATTTCCAAAATCGATTAATCGAGTTTCAAAACTAGGTTCAGCCCACGAAATCGATTAATCGATTTCCAAAATCGATTAATCGATTTCCAAAATTGATTAATCGAAACTCAAAATCGATTAATCGAAATCGTGGTCATTTAAAATTTTAACTTTTCGAGCTCATTGGCGCGAGCCAGTCGATTAATCGAATTTCACTTCGATTAATCGAAATCGTGAAGTTCTTCAAATTTTTCCCAAAATTCTCAAGTGACTCGATTAGTCGAACCTCTAGATCGATCAATCGAAATCCCAAATCGATAAATCGAATTCTTCTTCGATTAATCAAAATAGTTTAAATTCTTCAAAATTTTCTAAAATTCTTAAGTTACTCGATTACTCGAATCTCCAGATTGATTAATCGAATCGAAAATCGATTAATCGAAACCCAATTCGATTAATCAAACTTTCACTTCTTTAATTTCCTGACTCTTCATTAAATTTCTACTCACTGGTGCATTCCAGTCGACTAATCGACCAAAATTGATTAATCAAAATCTCCAATCTCAAATCGATTAATCGGTTTTAATTAGATTCTTCAGATTTAAAAAATTTTCTGTCTCCTTCGGTTCCTTGATAAAACATGACCAGTTGGTCATTGGTTCTACAAAATACGTCATCACGGCCATGTTGAGGCTGTGATGCATTCTAACTACGCATTTATTGCATTAGGAACACTATGTGGATAAAATTATTTCTTTTGGATGAATCGATCAAAAGATCGACATTGGATTACTACATATGGTTTTTAAATCCGCAAACATGCTTGCGGTGATACAATTTTACATTTCAAGTTGTCGCAAACAAGTCCGGATACTGTTCTTTCCCGCCGGCCTCTCGTTCCCACGTAGCTTCTTCGGCTAGATGATACTTCCATCGAACAAGTACTAATAGGATCACTTTTGTTCACAACACTTGTTCCTTTCGATCCAAAATCTCCGCCGGTTCTTCGATCATGGTCATATCCTCATGCATCTCGAATGATTGGCCGCTTAACATGTGATCAGGGTCGTTAAGATACTTCCTGAGCATAGATACATGGAATACATTGTGTACCTGATCAAATAATGGTGGCAATCCAATGCGGTAAGCAACTTCCCCTACACGACCTCAAATGGTCCAAGATAGCGGGGACTTAACTTCCCTCTCTTTCCAAACCTCATCACGCCCTTCATAGGCGACACTTTCACGAATACGTGTTCCCCCGCCTTGAAGTCTACACTCGTCTGCTTGATATCGGCGTAGCTTTTCTGCATGCTCTGAGCCGCTTTGAGTTTTGCCCTTATCATACGAACATAGGTGGCATTATCTTCAAGTATTTCGGGTCCCAAAACAAATTTCTCCCCGATTTCTTCCCAATTGATGGGCGATGTAAATCGTCGTCCATAAAGTGCTTCATATGGTGCCATCCCAATGCTCGTCTGAAAGCTGTTGTTATATGCAAACTCAATCAACGGTAGGTGTTGATCCCACGATCCTTACAATTCTAACATACATGCCCTAAGCATGTCTTCAATGATCTGATTGACCCTCTCAGTTTGTCCATCGGTTTGCGGATGGAATACCATACTAAAATCTAGTCGCGTTCCCATTCCTTCTTGATATTTCTTCCAAAACTTTGATGTATATAATGGGTCACGATTTGAAATAATGCTACTCAGAATCCAATGCAAACGGACAATCTCCTTCATATACAGCTCTGCCAGTCTTCCCGCCGTGTACATCGTGTTGTAAGGCAAGAAGTGCGCTGACTTGGTCAATCGATCGACTACTACCCAAATGGCATTGTACCTCTTTGCAGTACGCGGTAGCCCAACGATGAAGTCCATAGAGATCGATTCCCACTTCCATTCCGGTATAGGTAGAGGCTACAATAGACCTGCGGGGTGTCTATGATCAATCTTGACTTGCTGACACATCAAACACTGCGACACGTACTCTGCCACGTCTTGTTTCAAGCCTCTCCACCAGTAATTCTTTTTCAAATCTTGATACATCTTTGTGCTTCCCGGGTGGATAGCATAGCTTTACTTGTGAGATTCATCAAGAATTGTTCACCGTAAATCGGCATTGTCCGGAATACAGAGACGACCCTTAAACAATAAGGAACCATCCTCCTTGATCGAAAACTCAGATCTAATGCCTTCAGTTACATCTTGACGAATCTTGGTTAGCGTCAAGTCTTTCATCTGTAGCTTGTGGATATGCTCAAATATCATCGATCTCACTGATATATTAGCCAAGAAGGCTCCTGTAGTTTGCGACTCGATGTTTGCATCATATAGTGCCATATCCTTAAACAATTTCCATCTGTGCATACCCAAAATTAAACTAGCCAATTGAGCTGAACTCTTTCGACTCAAAGCATCAGCCACTACATTAGCCTTGCCTGGATGGTACTGTATGGAACAGTCGTAGTCTTTGAGAAACTCCATCCATCTGCGCTGCCTCATATTTAGTTCCTTCTAGGTAAACAGATATATGAGGCTCTTATGATCGGTGAAGATCTCAAAGGTCTCACCGTACAAGTAATGTCTCCAAATCTTCAGCACAAAAATGACCGCTGCTAATTTCAGGTCATGTGTCGGATAATTCTTCTCATGCTCTTTCAACTGTCTTGACCCATATGCTATCACCTTTCTGTGTTGATTAAGCACACAACCCAAACCAGTATACGAAGCATCGCTATACACTGTAAACCCTCCACTGCCTGAAGGAATCGCCAATACTAGAGCTGAAGTAAGTCTCTTCCTGAGTTCTTAAAAACTCTTCTCGCATGCCTCACTCCATTCGAACCTTGTGTCTTTCCGTGTAAGTCTCGTGAGTGGTCCTGATATCTTTGAAAAACCCTCAACGAAACGTTGATAGTAACTCACTAATCCAAGGAAACTACGGATGCCGGTCACGGTCTTTGGTTGCTCTCAATTGACCACTGCTTCTATTTTTGCTGGATCTACAGTGACACCAAGCTTTGAGACAACGTGTCCCAAAAAGCTAACCTCTTTTAACCAAAACTCACATTTGTTGAGCTTGGCATACAGTTGGTGTTCACGTAGAGTCTGTAGGGCTACTCTTAAGTGCTTTTCATGCTCTTCTTCTGATTTTGAATAAATCAAGATGTCGTCGACAAACACTACGACACAAGTATCTAGGTGTGGTTTAAACACCCTATTCATCAGATTCATGAATGACGTCGGAGCATTTGTCAACCCAAACGGCATCACAAGGAATTCATAGTGTCTGTACCGAGTCCTGAATGCAGTCTTCTGAATATCCTTTGCCTTGATTCTCAACTAATGGTACCCAGATCTCAGATCGATCTTGGAGAAATACCTTGCTCCTTACAATTGATCAAACAGGTCATCTATCCTAGGCAAAGGGTATCAAGTTTTAATAGTAAGTTTGTTCAATTGTCGATAGTCAATTCACAGATGCATTGACCCATCCTTCTTCTTTACAAACAAGACGGGTGCTCCCCATGGAGACACACTCGATCTAACAAACCCCTTATCCATTAGCTCTTGTAACTGCTCTTTCAATTCCTTCAACTCAGCAGGAGCCATTCTATATGGTGCTTTAGACACAGGCTCCATTCTTGGTGCTAAATCGATGGCGAATTCTACCTCCCTCTCTGGAGGTAATCCGGGTAACTCCTCCGGAAACACATCGGCGAAGTCTCGCACCACGGCTCTTTTGGAGATAACATTCTTTTCCTCCTTATCTTCCTTCAAGAATGCCAAGTATCCACTGCTCCCCTTTCTGATCAAGCGCTCGGCCCTAACTGCCGAGATAAGTGGCATGTGTGTCGACCTCTCTCCTCTAAATCTAAATGATCTCCTCGTATTGGGTCTGAAGATGACGACCTTGTTCTTGCAATCTACCATCGTACAGTGAGTCGATAATCAATCCATGCCAAGGATCACATAGAATCCTTGCATGTCTAACAGAATTAGGTTCACCGGTAGCTCAAAGACGTCTCTATCCATGACCCTCACGATCACGGAGTTGTAACCCTTTTCGGTATCAACCAATTTTCCAGTAGGAACAGCCACGGTTAAAATGAAGTCTAACTCCTCTGGGTCGACTTTCATCCTCTTGGTGAAGCGAGGGATAACAAATGAGTGGGTAGACCCTGGGTCTATCAACACTCGAGCTTCGTATGTCACGTCGCTTCCATTCTTATAAATTTGTAACGTACCTAATCATACATACCCACATATATAATGTTTATCAACATGCTATAATTTATTACATGAAAGTTCTCTTATATTTTTTATATGGATGCACCTTCACTATCTAAAAATTTCAAGAATTGAAATTCTTTATTTTAAAGAAAGCTCACCTTGAATAACATTGTTTGTATTCTGAGCCTCTTGAGCTGTGACTGCATAGGCTCTTCCTTGGATGATCGGCTTCCTTGCTTGTATAGGTCGTGGCATAGGAGCAGAAGTCGTCTTCCTTTTGTTCACCTCGGGGCAATCTTTGATCAGGTGGCCCACCTTGGCACATCGAAAACAAGCCCGAGTTCCTTGCGTACATTCAGCCATTCTATGAGACTTGCCACACTTGGCACAAATCTCCCGTGGCGTGGAAGAAGCTGCTCGCGAGAACCCCTGAGTAACTGTAGCTCCGATAGTAATCGCAGGGCTCTCGTATCTCATCAGCCTCCCCGACGTAAGCAATGAGAATTTCTGTTGGTTGATCTACTGCGCCGGTCTCCCATAACCTCCTTGAAATGGTGGTTTCTGATTATTTGGTATGAATCTCGGCTTTTTGTTCACCGATTCATAATTCCCCGTTCTACTTTGGTTCATATTCCACCTTCCTTATTGCTCCCTCTGGCGGTACTTGTTATTATTTTCTTCCTCTACCACCAAGGCCTTGCTCATGACCTTTCCATAGGTCCTCAACTGAAATGGTGCTACTCCTCCCCTCATGTCCGGCTTCAATCCTTGCTGAAACCTCTTTAATCTCATCATCTCTGTGATGACATAGTCGGGCGCGAAGTGATTGAGTCGCATAAACTCCACTCCATATTCTCTCACAGTCATCTTCCCTTGATTAAGCTGTAGAAATTGAATCTCCATTTGGTTCCTCACCACTTTCGAGAAATACTGTTTGTTAAATTCCTCGATGAACTCGTCCCAAGTCCAGGGCATATCTGGGGTCTCCTGAGCCCTAGTCCTAGAAACGGACTTCCACCAAGGCCCAGCCTCCCCGTCTAAGATATAGGTTGCCCAACAGACGCTCTCGTCCTCTGTACATGTGAGCACACTGAACACCTTCTCCATCTTACTCAGCCCGGGTTCTCTGGCATGGCTCTCAGGTCTCATCCTCCTAAACTCAAGAAAAGCGAAGATCTTGGCGGTGTAGCCCTTTGGAGGTGTCGGTGGTGATCTTGCTGATGAGTTGCCAAGGATGCTGCCTGTTGGGCCATAGCAGTCGCCATGGTCTCCATGGTGTGCATCATCCTCTGACGCTCCTCTCTATCCTCATTCCTTTCTCTAACTCTTTTTTGTTCTCTCTGATCTCTATCCTGACGATCTCGATCTTGGTTCTCTCCTTGATCGTGGCCCTCTTGACTGCCACTATCCGAAGCACCTCCATGTCCCAAAGGTACTCTATTGGTATCCGAGATGAGATCATCTCGACTACTCAAATTTCTATGATGACTGCCCCTGGGTCGGCCTCTTCCTCTAGGAAACAAAACGGTCTGCACGTGAAAACTAAGTTTTCATTAACAGAAGTCCCTATACTCTGACCAAAGAATGATTGTCAGAATTTCTAAAAGAAAAGACTTTGATACCAACTGTGACAGTCCGGATTTTGGCACCCCAAAACTCGCGCCATCAGCACAATCCTCCAGACCGTGCCCCAAAGCTATGCATGGAACATTGGTATAACAAGCAATAATAAAGAGATAAAGCAAATAATTGCATAAAGCGGAAAAAGTTAATATGCCCAATTGGCACATGCAAAAGATAGTTCTACTTTCATGCCACTGCATGAACAGAGAACCGACCCGAACCATCGGTGATAAACAGATCACCCCAGATGGTTCGCTAAAAGAATAACTCAATTTAATTACATTGATTATCAAAATAAAGGCTTGACATACCAAGCCGTACAATCAGCTCTCAAAACTACTCTCTGTCAAAGTACACAGCAGAGTCTCCTAGAAGAAGTCCTCGGGAGGAGGCTCAAACTCGTCCCCAGGCACGTAATCCGAATCACCCGGATCTACGTCTCCCGAAGCCTCAGCCGCTGCAAACAATGGACTTGCGACGTATAGTCTAAAGGGTGAGCTACATCCTAGCTCAATAGGGAACAACACAATGAACATATAAATCAAAATCTCACATATATTCCATGATATTCGAAGCATGATGTGTCTATGCATTTGCTAAAAAATAGTTTAAAAGATAATGATTTGCATTAAAGTTTACTGGTAAATTGCATGTCTTACTTTACTGTTGATTTATTATGAATGACACTGAATAGGCCTAAAGTAAAACTTAAATCTTCAACTTAAGTAATCCTCGAGCAATATAGCATCGAGCTCCGATGGAATACCCACCATCGTCGCCTTAATAGACAGTTGTTATATATATTTCCTGGGAATACTACCCAAGCCCCTTTCTCAATAGGCGGCGGGGTTAAATCTCATCTCAACATCCCTGGGATGTGCTTCGTGTCTGATAGACCTCACTTGGTGTATGCGGATTGGCACTGCATCCACGGATATCTTACTATCCCGTCGGGTATCGTTGGTGGGGTATTCTAAACAAACCTCAAATAACAAAAATAATATGTGCTTTACATATAGTTGTTCACCGTGTAAAGTGCTATCTTATATCAGTTAGGCCTCAACAGTAATTATTCAATCTTATTTACATCCCTGGGATGTCTAATTTACTCGCATCACACTGATGCCTTTCTTACTTTCTCATCCCCTGGGGATGTCTTATTTTCATTTGCTCTCTTAGTCTCAGTTACTCTCATCACACAGATGCCTTTATCACATTCTTGGTGTCACACACACACTCATTTTCATAAAGCTTTTCATAGTTAAAATATTTTCAATTCTGATAAATATATCACTACATATATGCTCTTGCAATTAAAGTACATGTTCAAGGTGTTCCCTACCTCAGGTCTTGAAGGTCCAAGCATCAAGGTCCCACGCGGCTCCTTGTGCTTGCTTTCACACGTACCACCTATGGTACATTACAACACATGTAACACGTCACTAAAGATGCAATAGAGAAGGTCCTAGACCCTCCATGAACCTCAACATCAAATTAGAAAGTCAAGTGAAATTGCCAAAGTCGATTAATCGATTCCCAAAATCAATTAATCGAAATCCAAAATCGATTAATTGATCCTAAATCGATTAATCGAAATCCCCAAGATGGTAAGGTCGATTCTCAAATCAAGTAGTCGAAATCCGAAATCGATTAGTCGATCCAAAATCGATTAATCGATTTCCCAACTCGATTAGTCGATTTCCCCAGGTCTTGTTTCTCCAGCCACTGGAGGTACCCAGTCGATTAGTCGATTCCTAAATCGATTAATCGACCTTCAACTTCGATTAATCGATTTCCAAATTGATTAATCGAAATTGGGTATTCCTAACTTTTTAACTTTCAGACCAAAATCGATTAATTGAATCCCAATTTCGATTAATTGATTTGGCCAGATTCAGCCCCCTTTCGGGCTGTTCTTCTAAAACTCATTCTTTTTCTTTTTCTTTCTTTTTCTAAGTCTTTAATCTATCATATTAACGATGCTAGACTAAATTTATTTCATCCATTCTCTCGGTATTGAAATCTAATACAACTTACCTCAATCAATCTCAAATTGATCAAGATCAAGGTTGGAATGGCTAGGGTTCCAGCTTTTATTTCAACGGCTCCTCAAGCATTGAATCAGCATTCAATGCTCTAATCTCCTCTTGATTTGCATTAACTCCTAGCCTCCATAACTCCTCTTTACTCCCTCTCTCTTTCTCTTCTTAACTCTCTCTTCAACAACTAAAATAAATGAAAACCTAGGTTTGTTAAACCTTTTTATCCCCTTTCCTGATTGTGTGTTAAACACATACACTAGAGATAGGTGCACGCGACACTAATTCACACTATACATTATACTTAAGTCATGTTAACTTCACATTCATTCATCACTTCATGTATTCAATGTTTGACCATCACTTGGTCGAACCTACGACCAATCGGACACGGATCCCGAGGTTAATGTTTAACGCACAATTTTTTGGGATATTACCCTACTCGTCTATCTTCTTGGTCATTCCTCCATCCTCCCATTTGTGCCGTTACGCCACCGAATTTTCGGTAGGAACGGAGGGACACAAATAGGATTTGAAGACCCATTTGGGCAAGAGGAAGCCTTTTTTATTTCATTTATATTATTATTTTTTGGCCATTAGTAGAGACCGCATTTAGCGGGTTGATTGGGTGCCTAACACCTTCCAATCAATAACCGAAGCCCCTACCCAAGAGCCTTTGGTGTGGACCGGATTTAGAGTCATATTTGTAGTACTTTGGTGCTTATAAAAATGATCTAGGTTTCTTGGGACACCAAAAGCTCCGAGTGGCGACTCTATATTTTTTGTTAGCGAGCGTATCGCCGCAACTGGATCTTCAAAAATCCCACGGTTGCACAGATGTCGACTTTGTTGGGGAGTAGCTTATAGAGCTTCCTCTTTAACTTGGCCTCTTTATTTTTGATTTTACTAATCTTTTATTGCTGTTTTTATTTTATTTTTACTCACCCTTCCAATTAAGTCATTTTACTTACCCCTACTTTTATGTCATTTATGACCCTTAGCCGATTGGCGGGCCTACATCATATTGTCTTTTAATTTTCTTTACTTTTTCATCATTTTGGTGCCTTAGCCGATTGGCGGGCCTACTTGCACATTATCTTTTAATTTTTTTAAAATTTTATCATTTAAAGTGCCTTAGCCGATTGGCGGGCCTACTTGTGCAAGCATATTCTAACAGTGGACGCCGGCCCGTAGTGGTGGCATGAGATCTTCACCACTGATCTTTGAACTAAAGAAAACTTCTATAAAAAAAAAGGTTTGAAAAAAATTAAAATTGAACCAAGATAGGGAACTTAATCAATTTGTTTTTACGGGGTAGATTTTTAAAAGGTTGAGTTTAGGTACACATACAACCACCCGAGTCTTAGTATGGTGGCAGCTCCTAGTGGTGATGATCCAGAAAAGTCTCAGCCACCTAATATCTGAGAAGGCGCTTGCGCCGGAGGTACATTGGGTGGGTCACCTATTCCAACAAGCTTAAAACCTATTGGGGAGCGCGCTAGCGAGTTATACAGGACTCAAACCCCTAGGTTCGGTCAGGAGAGAATGATTCACTAAAAAATCAGTCAGTTCCCGGAAGCCCAGCTTCCACAAAAAAGCCTAAAAGAGACTCAATTCGGGCTAAAGTAGCTGCTGTCAAGAGTTCTGGCACTTTTACCTGGCGCAAGTATTAGTTGCGCCAATACAAAAATCCCCAAAAATATATTGGCGCAACTAATAGTTGTGCCAGCCTTATTTAGAGAATTTTTACTCTGCCGCATATATTAGTTGCGCTAGTATTGTTCTGAGCAATTCAGCCCAATTCTGTGGCCTTTTTCACATCTTGAGTCCCCCGATTAGTGTCTTAGTGCCTCTGTTTGGGGCGCACCATCTCCAACACCCAATACGCCCCTGCCGGTTCAAAGAAGGTAACTTTTTTTTGACTTATTTCGGGGGATCGGTTCATTTGTCTCGATTTTCGTACTTTCAATAGATCAAAGGTCTTCCTATGATTCTTTCAAAGTGCTTCGGAATCGTTGCCATGGGTCCTAAATTAGGGTACGAAAGCCACCTGAGAAGGGAACTCCAAGGCCTCAAAACCTTAGTTTTCACTTATAAAAATTAAAAAAAAAGGGTGAAAATTTAAAAAAACCTAAAAAATAGTCTTCGTGATGCCGGTATAATGGCATCACCCTACCCTCCATCATCCCGTAGGGGAAGAAGGAGAAAATTTTTTGGGCCTTATCCAAGGCACCCATACCCATGATACCGAGACATGTCGTGGGCCGTGGACCCGATTTATGCTAATCCTGACTCATCCCCGTCGCATTCCCCAACCCATTCCCATAACGAAGAAGCGTTTAATTTCACCTCCCTCACCCAATCACCCTTTACCGTTTCTGGCCCCTTTGGCACCCCTATTTTTCCATCCATCACTTCGCAAGTTATCCAAAATCCACCCCCCAATTCCCCATCTTTTGCCCAAATCATGCCCATTTTTCCTCCCATATCCATGACATACACATCCCACTTTCCATCCACTTTCATGCCAAATCCAACACATTTCCCATCCATATCCATACAAAATCCAACCCAATTTTTCCCATCCACATCCATGCCCTATTTTCCATCTTTCCTATATAGGCCTGATCCACCATCATTCACCTATGTCACCTCCACCTTATCCAACCCCCCACAAATCCTCCCATCTACCTAGGTGATGCCCGATTTTACCAGGACCATGCCCAATTTACCCATCACATCCACCCCATCTACATCTCATCACCTCTTAAATCCACCATGTCCATCCGACCCTCTTTCCATGACCCTGATGGAGGAGATGTTCCAAGCCTACTCCATGTGGAAGGCTTCCCAAAATACCTTCTCTCCTCCACACCCCATATCCATGAACCCATCCCATACCCTAGCCAATCTCCATGCCTCACTCTCCCATGACCCCCATCAACCCCCCATCATCCACACCATCCAAACCCCCATTTCTCACATGCCCCAAGGCCCATTGGCCCAAGCCCCCATTTCCCACATGACCCAAGGCCCATTGACCCAAATCCTTACTTTCCACATGCCCCAAGGCCCATTGTCCTAAAACCCAACCACCCACACATACCAAGGGCCCATTGCCCAAACCCACAAAGGGCCCATGGCCCAAACCCATAAGGCCCAATGGGCCAGACCCATCAAAGCCCAATGGGCTAGACCCATCAAGGGCCCATAGCCCAGACCCATCAAGGCCCAATGTGCCAGATCGAACAAGGGCCTATGGCCCAAACCCATCAAGACCCCATGGCCTAGACCCATCAAGGCCCAATGAGTCAGACCCATCAAGGCCCAATGAGCCAGACTCACCAAGGGCCCATGGCCCAGACCCACCAAGGGTTCATGACCCAAACCAGTCAAGGGCCCATGGCCCAAACCCATCAATGGCCCATGGCCCAAGCCTATAATGACCAAGGCTTCATGGCCCAACCCTCTCAAGGCTTCATGGCCCAAACCTAAGCCCAAAACCTTGGAACCCCGCACCAATACCCCCCACAATACCCCCAAAATTTCACCCACCCCCAACCTTCACACCCGAGTCAAACCCAAACCATACCTCAAACCCAAATTTCCCATGGCCCCACACCCCAAGGCCATCTCCAAACCTTTCCCCATGCTCAATGGCCTCATCAGGCACTGCTCCAAAATCTAACTTCCACTCATCCCATCACCTAACAAACTTTTCCTCATTCCCAATGAGCTCACCCAACCCCTACTCATGTCATTCCCACCCCAGTCCATGCAACACCAGCATGAGAATCCCAACCTCACTGCGCACTATTCGACCAACAGTATGAAGAGGATGAGATTAGGAATAATGGAGCCTATGCTGGGGCATTGACCAACCTTAACCCTCCACCAATCATTTCCCACCCCTAGTAGCACAAAGTGAAATCCAACCAACTGTCGAGAAAGCAGCCCCCATATCTAAGGAGTCAGAGCAGCTGAGGGAACAACTAGACAAGATCCAGAAGCAGTTATTGAAGATGGGTGGTGCTGAAATCCACGCCACAGACTTCATAGATTTGTACCTATTTGCTGAGGTCTCCCTACCCTTAAAATTCAAAATGTCGGTGTTCGACAAGTACAATGGCACAGACAACCCGATTGCACACCCTCAAGTCCTATTGTGGGGACATGTGCCAGTACGGGGGGGACGAGAGACTGCTAATAAAAGTCTTTTAGAAGAGTCTGACGGGTCTGACCCTAAGATGGTTCACCTCCTTGGAACCATCCATGATGAAGACATGGAAAGATTTGACACACCTATTCCAATAGCAATATGTCTAAAATATAGACATTGAGCCCTGCAAGTCAGATCTAGCCCGATTGAAGCAGAACTCCAATGAAACCTTCAGCGATTACTTAGGGCATTGGAGAGCACCAGTCAAAAATAGAATACCTGATGATAAGCAGATAGAAATGATCTCAAAGAATACCCTGTCAGTGATCTTAGATTTTCTTGTATACCAACAGTAGTCCAGTTTTACTGACTTGGTAAGAAATGCCAACCGCTGTGAGGACGCCATCAAAGAAGGGCAGTTGAACAAGAATGCATCCGGGGGGCCCAGTGGGGTTAGGAGATTTATCCAACAGAAGAATGATAGGAGGACAGGGGCAGAGGTGCAAAATGTTGCAAACACCCGGCCCAATAATAACAATATGACCCCGTTCCAATTCTAAGCGGCCCAGCCAGCACCGGTCAGAACTGAGTAGATACAGAGAGCAGGGAACGGTCAAGGAATGCAGATGACTCCGGAGCAGAGGAGAGCCCGCTATTTTCGAGGTTTTACACCCTTGGGACAGTCTTTAAGTGTACTTTTGCCTTTATTAGTAGAAAAGGGATTAGTCATTATTCGTCAACTGCAACCTCCTCCTCACCCGATCTCAAAGAACTATGACCCAAATATCCACTATAATTTTCATCAGGGTTTGGGTCACCCAACTGATTGCTGCTTCCTGTTGAAGCATGCAATCCAAGATTTAATCGATACAGGGAAAATCATTCTACAAGCACCTTTGCAAGTGAACCAACATGCAAATATCCACCAAGTGCCATTACCCCCATATCCTACCGGAGGAGCAGGTCCCAGACCGACCATCGGGGTGGTAGAGGAATATAAGGAGGAATTTGAGTTTGACCCGTCCGATTACATCAGTGATTGGGAGAGCTATGGCGCCATTATCGAGAAATATTGAAAAAAGGAATATTGGGGTGATTGAACCCCTGAATTTATCAGATTATTTTCCTAACTCGACTCCACAAATTGAACCCTTGGATCTTAGGGCTTACTTTCCATCACTCACACCTGACAATTATGTGCACATAAATGCATATTAATCATACGCCACCACCCCCGTCAATTACCCGATGGCCCATCAATCCCCAATCCTCCCTTACCCATCAGCTACTAATGGCCTACTTTCACCCCGTTTCCCCCAGTACCACCACCCTCAAGCTTCACCACCCCTATTTGGCCCAATTTTACCACCCAACCAGAGACCACCGAAATAAATCAAGTATTGCCCACACTTCCTGAGCTCGCAGTGCAAGTGCCTCCGATACCGACTATACCATTCCAGATTTTGGGGCCGACCTATGATCCTCATCAGGTCCCTCTGAGTTACAAACAAATAAATATAAACGTCGACAGCCACATAGAAGGGGTAGTGGACTTCATTACCTGGTCTGGGAAGATTTCAAAGCAGTCAGAAGCACCGACAGCAGCACAAGCCCAACCAGAGGGGAAGAAAGATAACGCAGTGAATCCCTTTGAGAAGATGAGTCGAGAACATATACTAGAGACTCGGCTGAGAAGAATGCCTGCCCATATTACTGTATGGGATCTGTTAATGACGTCCGCACTCCATTTTTAAGCTTTAATGGGGGCGTTAAAGAATGTGCATGTCTCACTTCAAGTTAGCCCGGATGAAGTCGGACAAATAATTGGTCAAGTGATGGCTCCAAATGCCATTTCATTTTCTGATGCCGATTTACCTGAGGAAGGGGGTAGTTACTTAAAATCTTTGAATATAATCGTTGAGTTCGGAAATATGATTATCCCCCTAGTTTTGATTGATAATGGGTTTGCGTTAAACATATGCCCGTTGAGAATCTCCACTAAGATTAGGGTAAATCCTTGCATGCTGAGACCCACGAGAACCTGTGCCCGAGGTTTTGACAATATCAAGAGAGAGATAATGGGAGAAGTTGATCTTGAGCTATTAATTGGGCCAATGACCTTCTCCATATTATTTCAAGTAATGGACATCAAGTCCTCGTTTAATCCGCTACTGGGGCGCCCGTGGCTACATGAGGTTGGAGCGATACACTCCACATTGTACCAGAAACGCAAATTTGCATCGAGGCATAAGATCATTACAATCATCGGTGAGGGGCACAGTGAGAAAGAGAAGGCCACCAACAACGTTGAAAAGTCCAATGTGTTGGATGTGCCGCACACCTCTGAGGACGTCGACCTCCACAGTTTTGAATACGAGGTGTCGACGATACTCCCGGAGCCCATCGAGGGCATCATTCCAAAAACCGGAGGGGGAATGAGAGCGGCAGTAGTTATGCTCCAAAAGTGGAGTTATCAGAAAGGAAGGGGGCTTAGGCCCAGATTACAAGGCAGAAGGGAGCCCGTCATAGCCAAAGGGGGGCAGAAAGTCAGATTCAGGCTTGGTTATAAGCCCACGGAGGAAGAAGTAAGAGAGGCTAAGGAGAAAGCCCATGCCATGACAACTATAAAAGCTAGGGAGATCCACATAGAAGAGAAACCTCGGCCCAGGCCTCATATCAAAAATTCATTTGTGAGTGTCGGGGTTGTGAAGATTGATCGGAATGGGGTAACCCAATTGACCCCACATAAGCCCAGAGCACCAGTCCACCCCACCAATCCCTACATCACCCTTCCCAACCTCGAGATAGGCTTGGCCGTGTTATCCCTCTTTGAGAAATGACGGCCCATATCTGAACAAACTCTCCCTGTGGTGAATCACCATAAAACTATGTTAATGTTTGAGGACATCATCTTAGATAAAATGGGGATCAACATGATGGAGGCTGACTCTGAAGAGTCGTATTAGTCAGCACCCTCCATCCAAATAAGTAAAAGAGTGGCCTCGCAGGTACGCAACTAGGCTTCTTTGCCCCAAACCCTAGAAGCAGGGAGTGGCCTAACATTTGGCACCCGTTTCCCAAAAAAAAACAACTTATAAAAAGTGAGATAAGCCCTTGGCAGACAATACCTTGTATATACACAGACTCGTGCTGCCAAGGGTTCGTCTCTGAAGAAAATAAAAATCCCAAAAACATTGAAAAAGTATAAAGTCCAAAAATATTATCATTTAAAATTTTAGATAAAATCTCACAAAAAGATGCCTTAATCGAAGTACTCATCCCACATAAAATCGACCCCTTTCCTGTAGAAATACAAGAAGAGGTAGGAGTTACGAGTCTTGATAAGGATATCCCCTTGGAGGAGCTCCCCAATGAGCTCCTTGACCGGTTTGCTGAATTTAAGCATGACCCTACCCCTATTATCGAGGAAATCGAGGACGTTAATTTAGGGATTGAGGAGATTCTCCGAATTACCAAGATTGGAACGACCCTGTCTCCCGAAGATAGAAAAAGCATGATCGATTTCCTTCACTCATACCAAGACATTTTTGCCTGGTCGTCTGAGGACTTGCCTGGTCTGGACACTGATTTGGTCGAGCATGAGTTGCCTCTCTACCCGGACATGAAGCCGGTTAAACAGAAGCTGAGACGTCTCCGACCCGAGTGGATGTTGAAAGTCAAAGACGAGGTCATCAAGCAGTATGACGCGGGGTTTCTCATGGTATCCAAATACCCACAATGTCTAGCCAATATCATGCCTATACCGAAGAAGGATGGGAAGGTCCGCATGTGTATTGATTTTCGCAATTTGAACAAGGTGAGCCCAAAGGGCGATTTTTCGCTGCCACACATCGACATCTTGGTTGATAACACTGCTAAGCATGGGATGCTTTCTTTCATGGATGGATTCTCAGGATATAATCATATTAAGATGACAGAGGCGGATCGAGAGAAGATTGCGTTCATCACTCCTTAGGGAACCTTTTGCTACAGAGTCATGCCGTTTGGGTTGAAGAATGCTGGTGCAACATACCGAAGAGCTATGACCGCACTGTTTCATGACATGATACACTGAGAAATTGAAGTGTATGTCGATGATATGATAGCCAAGTCATCGGAGCGAGGTGATCATTTGGTAAACCTTTAAAAGCTATTTGAGAGGTTGAGAAAGTATAGGTTACGTCTGAATCCACAAAAGTGTGCATTTGGTGTGATGTCATGGAAACTGTTGGGATTCATTATCAGCAAGAGAGGGATCAAGGTCGACCCAGTCAAAGCCAAAGCTATCGCTGAAATGCCACCACCATCTACCGAGAAAGAGGTTAGAGGATTCTTGGGCATAATACAATATATCAGTCGGTTCATTGCACAGTTATCGCCCATCTGCACGTCGATCTTCAAGCTACTAAGGAAGAACTCGCCCATTGAATGGAACGATGACTGTCAGGCAGCATTCAATAAAATCAAGAGCTACCTCCTTAACCCACCTATTTTGGTACCACCTGAGTCGGGGAGAGCACTCTTGATGTATCTCTCCACGATGAAAGTCTCGATAGGATGTGTCTTAGGGCAGCATGACAAGATGGGAAGAAGAGAGCAGACCATTAACTATCTGAGCAAGAAGTTTACTGATTATGAGATGCGCTATTCTCATCTGGAGAAAGCATGCCTAGCTCTTGTATGGGCTACTCAAAGGCTCCGCAATTACTTGCTATCCTAAGTCGTTATACTTCTGGCCCGAATGGACCTGTTGAAGTACCTTTTCGAGAAGTCGGCTCTTCCTGGATGAACCGCACGATGGCAGCTTTTATTGTTTGAGTTTGACATCACGCATGTCACTCAAAAGTCAATCAAGGGGTAGGAACTCGCCAATCATTTTGCTGACAATCCTCTGCTAGATTATGAGCCTTTGAGAACTGAGTTCCTCGATGATAACATCCTATTCATGACAGAAGATGATACTGAAGAAGCAGAAGATTCTTCGGTAATGCACTTTGACAGGGCAGTAAATGTAGAAGGTCAGGGAGTTGGTACTATTCTAATTTGGCCGAAAGGATCCCACGTACCTGTCTCTATCAAGCTCAACTTCCCTTGCACTAACAACATGGCTGAATACGAAGCTTGTGTCGCTGGTCTATAGGCGACTCTCGATCTGATTATAACTCACCTTCGAGTGTTTGGCGATTCACAATTAATCATATGCCAGACGAATGGTGACTGGAAGACAAAAGATGAGAAACTGATCTCCTACCATGAACACCTCGAGAATCTAATAGCTTACTTCCAAGATGTGACATTCTCATATGTCCCCCGGATAAGGAATCGCTTTGCCGATGCACTAGCAACGTTGGCGTCAATGATAGAAATCCCATATGGTGCTGAGATGAAGCCGATTAGGATCGAGCAAAGGAATGAGCCGGCCTTCTGCCTCCAAATTGAGGAACCTACCAAGCCTGATGATGAGCCACCTTGGTTCTCAGATATCAAGAATTTCCTCGAGACACTAACTTTCCCTGAGGGTACGTCCAAGACGGACTGGCGAACCATTCAACGTCTAGCAGCAGGCTGTCATTTGTGGGGAATGCCTTTACAAGCGATCGTATAATAACATCTCGCTCAGGTGCCTTACAAAAAGTGAAGTGATCAATATCATGAAAGAGATCCACGAGGGGGTATGCGGTGCCCATGCCAGCGGTCACATGCTTGCCAAGAAAATTCTACGACAGGGATACTTTTGAACCACTATGGAATCAGATTGCTGCGAACATGTTCAGAATTGCTACAAGTGTTAGGAACACTCCAGTCTGATGCATGCTCCTGCCATCGATCTTCACTGAATGACCACTCCTTGGCCATTTGCTACATGGGGCCTTGACGTAGTCGGAATGATTAATCCGAAAACATCGAATGAATATCAGTTCATCCTTGTCGCCATTGAATACTTCGCCAAGTGGGTAGAAGTAACGTCATATGCCAATATCATGGCCAACCACGCTGAAAAATTTCTCAAGAATAATATTGTGTGTTGATTTGGAGTACCTAAGGATATTATTACGGACAACGGCACAAGCTTTGTGAATAAGTGCATCGAGCCTTCTGCGAGCAATACAAAATCAAGTACCATCGCTTGTCACCTTATCGGCCTCAAACTAATGGAGCCGTGGAAGCTGCGAACAAGACAGTCGTCCGCATCCTTAAGAAGATGGTCATCACTTATCGAGATTGAAGTGAAATGCTGCCGTTTGCTTTGTGGGCTTACAGAACGTCGATCTGTACTGCTACAGGGGCAACACTATTCTCCCTTGTGTATGAAATCGAGGCCATCCTACCGGTTGAGGTTGAAGTACCCTCACTCTGAATCTTTATGGAATTAGGCTTACCCGAAGCAGAGAGGAAGAGATCCCGCTTCGAACAATTGAACTTATTGGACAAGAAGAGACTCCTAGTCTTGTGTCACACTCAAGTTTACCAGGGGCGAATCGCATGCGGTTATAACAAACTTGTCCGTGGTCGAGATCTAAAGATAGGAGACACTGTGTTGAAGAATATCTTCCCATCCCTTCATGCCGATCCGAGAGGGAAGTTCAAGCTGAACTGGGAAGGACCTTATGTCATTCGAGAGGTGCTACCGGGATACGCCATCTGCCTTGCTACCATGGACGGAGATCATCTTCCTGAGCCCATCAATGCTGGATACGTCCGACGGTTCTACCCTTAGTCTATCAAGATAAGGTAAGTATTGGTTAAACAGATACGTAACTGCTTAAGAACCACCTAAAAGAGGCCATCATTTCAAGCATAGTAGCCAAAAAGCATCCCTAAAAAAGATGATATCCTTTACTACCCCATTTTGAGCCTAGGCGTTTCTTTCAATAAACCCCTTCCCCCCCAAAAAAAAATGTGTACATATATAAAAAGGGGGAAGTAAAGTTACCATCAAAATCCAAAAAATCAGAAAAGCAAAACCTCAAAAAGAGATTGCCTAAGAAAAGATAAAGAAAAAGAAAAAAATAGAAGAATCATGGGGCGTGCACAATAAAATCCCCCAAGGAAGAAGAATGTTGAGAAAAAATGAAGCCATATCAAGAAGACCCTATTTAGTCGAGCGTACCTTCAAATCCTAACCTGACCCATGACTAAGCTACACCCTGAAGAAAGCCCTCTTTGTAGGTTCACAAGCAGTCATAGCATTTGTTAAGTCAACACAAGCCGAATTGTGAGACGACACCAGAGCCCCATCCAGCCGGCTATGACGGAATCAACGTCTATGTCGTGGCTTTTGAAAAAATAATGTAAAAATAAATAAATAAAAATACAATCTCAAAGTAAGATGGACGTGGTAAAAACCCGAAAGGGCACTATGGGTAAAATCAGCGAGTTTGTGCAGATTAGGTGAAAACTCGAAAGGGCGCTTGGAGTAAGAGAGCTAAACCCATGGATGTGGTGAAAACTCAAAAGGGTGCTATGGGTAAAAAGAGGGCAAAAATGAGCACGACGAACCCACCTTGGGCGTTGTGAGTAAAAAAAGTTTCAAAAGAAAAATAATTGTTGGAACGGGTCAAAAAAATTAATGTTTGAGGAGCTCTCTTGGTTACTCTCCCTGATCCTCTTTTCTGGGCCGCTCATGCTATTTCAAATCGGGCCCCGACCAGAATTGTCTTTGTAAAACGGCTTTGTCAAACGTATGACCCAAGGTAAGGAGAAGGTTTGACTCAGTCCAAAGGGATTGATGTTCCAGTCTTGGTAAGGCGGCTGAAACTCCCTCAAACCTGACCATTTAAAAGGGGGGTTCGACTATGCCCAAAGTGGGACCCGTGACTTCACCTCACTTATAAGGCATCATTAAAAAAAAGAAAAGCGAAAAGCCAAAAATGAATAAAAAAATCAAGAAAAATATAAATACAAAAAAAAAGTGTGTGTGTATATATTTCTACTCTTTCTCATATACATAGTTACAACATCGTACTTCCATCTCAAAAATAAAGAAAAAGAATAAAAAATCTCTCAAAATAAAAATCCAAAAAAAAAAATATAAATCTTGAAAATGAAAAAAATATAGGTAAAAGTTTGTTTCTCTTTCTATTAATTAGGATGCTTATTGTTACCTATATAAATAAAAAAAGGACTGACGTTTTCTCGAGGATGTGCAGGAACCTCAAACGGTTCAAAGCCTCGAAGCAGGCAACTTCTCAGCGATGGATAAATCAGATGAGGCATCCCGCCACCGACGTTAAGTCTATTAAATAAAAAGGAGGGGAATGAAAATCATTTTGAAAAAGAAAAAAAGAAATCTATGAGCTTTTCATGCACAGCTACGCACATGCATATTTTCGAAGTGGTAAAATGTCAATATTTTATCAGCAACGCAGCTGTGCTAAATTAATATCCTAAGTCTAAAGGTTCGCCTTAGATCTTGGGATCCTACTTCAAAGTAGGAGCAACGGTGTCAATCATGATCAGACGGTCAATGTTTCGACTTTTCACGAATGTGAGAGTCTAAGCTTCAGATTTTTCACGAAGCTTTCGAAGGTGTGGACTCTTGGTTCGCATAGTCTGGGCGTTCGCCCTACGGGGTTTGAGGTCCAGGTAACTCCGTTGAAAAAGGTCAATCATTGGTTGAAACCAATCTGTTAAGAATGAAACTACGTATCAATCAAACTATGTGCAATCATGCATACAGAATGGTTCATTTCCCTTATTTTCCATAGGCTTAAAACCTGTGCTGGCGCGGTATCCTTATAAAGTGTATGCCATATATCTGGGTATCTGTAGGATGATCATTTATTCCTATAAATTATACTCAGATGGGATCTAGGCCAGGACTACCATCACCTTTGTTGCTTATCGCCCCTAATGGGTGCATGTTTATGCATAGTTAAATGCTGTGTAAAATCATTGTTGGCAGAGACCAGGGCTGGATGTATCTTTTGGTAGACACCCAATTTTGGTTGGATATGTTCAGGATTATTTGAAGTTGGATGCTCTAGGTCATGTGGGTATGGGGCACATTTTTTGAAAATGACACGAACTCCCAAAAAGCGTTGCGACGTCTATTCACTCTGCTTAGGTAGTCATGCCAAATAAACATCGGGATCGATGGGTTCGCCCAAAGACCTCAAACCCTGCTTCAGGCAGGGGTACTGCGACCAGTCAAATGGGGCAATCAAATGCCTCATAGGATTGGACATAAACTGTGGAGCCTTGCGTAGTTTTGCTTAGCGCCTATCCTTAAGTGTGGGTCGATCACCCCTCTTACTTGCGAAGTTGTGGTATTCAGAACGAATCTCGAACATCAAATACCTTTAAAAGCATCTCAAGAAGTGAATGTTTTTCTTGATTATAGGGCGTTCGCAACTCATCCCATCTCGATTATGCCCAGTAATGTCGCTAAGCGCTTGGGGACTGATTACCTTGAAATGAATGTTTAGCCTAGCATACAGGACTTTTGTTTTCCCACCATATTACTCATCTGATGTTTGAAGTTCGTTTTGAATGCGGCAGACCCGTCAGTAGTGCCTTGGGCCTATTCGATCATTAGTGATCAGATCCAAAGAGGGGCATCTACAAACACCCAAATTTGGCCCATGGCCCGATCGAAACACATTTCAAGAGAGGCGCGCCTCTGAGATTTTGATGGTAGGTATGGAACCCTTTCAAAATATTAGGAGCCATCTCAAACCCTTAGGAATCACCCTAGATCTCTTAAGAACCTTCTTGAACCCTTAGAAACCAATCTCGACCCCTAAAACCCATTCCGGACCTAAACCTAGTGTTCCCGAGCAATGGATGAAGGATGGTGCACCGGGACTAGTCACAACCTTCTACTATGATCGAATCTTATATCATTGAAAAGTAGAAGTCGTCAGCTTTCCAATGGGCTAAGAATTACCCCAATCAGAGCTGTGTATGCAAAGGTATGGTGGTTTGAACTCGAGGGGCAGGATGATAATTTCATGAAAACCACCTTAGGGATTTGGTGCAACTAATAGTTGCGCCAGGCCATTTTTCTGCAAAAATGGCTTGGCACAACTAATAATTGCATCAGTTATAGGTAAGCTTGGCATAACTATTAGTTGCGCCAAGCCATCTCCCCCCAGAAATGGGTTGACGCAATTAATAGTTGCTCCAGCATTAAGGTGGACCCCACCTCGGGGAGCCAACTTCTAGGTACTGTACATGCACTATTTTACTGTGCATATACATGGCGCAACTAATAGTTGTGCTAGACGTATGAATAGTAACTCTTGGTTTTTTACCTCGAAAATTAAGATTGGGGTTTGACTTGTTGACCATCTTGATCTTTGGGGTGTGTTTTACTAGTTCTGTTGCACCCATTTACTACCTATGTGCAACCCCTTAAGTGGTTTAAAGAGTCATCTAATCATCCACCATTAGAGCACCTCTTCACATATTTCAAGGCTCCAAAAATCCTAGAAAACCTTAGATACTAGATTAACTAATTCATAATCTTGCTTAGCCTCTAAGTAGCCTCCTAACCCACAATTTTCCTATAAATAGAACCCCCCTCCCCTTGGATTAAAGGTTGAGAAAATTGCTTAAGAGAGAAAGAGCTTAAAGTAAGAAGATCTTTCTCCTTTGGTGCACCGTTGCTCATACAAATTTCAGAATTGATAAACCTCCTTCCAAGCCTTACCTTTCATAAAAAGCCTCTAGGTTAGGTGTGTGTTATCCATTTGCCTTCCTCTCTACCTCTTAGCTAGCAAGCCTTAGAGGTTAGAACCCCTTTTTTCACCATACAGGCCTTCAAAAGCTCATCAAAGCAAGTCAATGCAAGACTCCCCAATGATGCAACAAGGGCCCGAGAGCTCTGGCTCTCCCCTCTACTCCTCTACCTTCTCGGTCATTCCTCCATCCTTCCATTTGTGCCATTATGCCGCCGAATTTTCGGTAGGAACGGAAGGACACAAATAGGATTTTAAGACCTATTTGGGCAAGAGGAAGCCTTTTTCATTTCATTTATATTATTGTTGTTTTGGCCATGAGTAGAGACCGTATTTAGCGGGTTTATTGGGTGCCTAACACCTTCCTAATCAATAATCGAAGCCCCTACCCAAGAGCCTTTGGTGTGGACCGGATTTAAAGTCATATTTGTGGCACTTTGGAGCTTATAAAAATGATCTAGGTTTCTCGGAAAACCAAAAGTTTCGGGTGGCGACTCTATATTTTTTGTTAGCGAGCGCATCGTCACGACGGGATTGTAAAAAATCCTACGGTTGCACATCTCAGCTTAGTGGTTGTAATACCCTCGATAAATCCCACATTTTTGGCACCCAAAACGCCCTCGCTGGTCAAGAGAGGTCACCCTCTTATTGACTATTTCGAGGGATTAGGTTATTGCATAGATTTTTGTGCCTTTACATAGATTAAAAGATTCCCTTTGATTCTTACAAAGTGCATCAGGATCCCACCGTGGGAGGCATTAGGGGTGTGAATGCCACTTGAAAAGGGAATTCTGAGGCCCCAAAGAACACCGCAAGAGACGAAGATCCAAAAAGTTTTCATTTCCAAAAATTCAAAATCACCAAAAAATAAAAAATCATCCCAAAAATCCAAAAAAACTAAGGAAAGCTTGTAGTTTCGTAACCACGATATCGTGTTACCATCTATCATCTCATAGGGGAAGGAGAAAGAAAGTGTTTGGGCCTCACTCGAGGAATCCATACCCGACCTGCCACCAAACTATGTCTTGGGCAGCTGTTCCGACTTACGCCAATCCCGATTCATCCCCACCACCTTCCTCATTACATTCCCATTTGGAGGAGATACCCATCTCCGATTCCCCCACCTAATCCCGATTCAACGTCACTGGACTCTTTGGTGCACCCATTTTTTCATCCACCACCACTCAAAATCCACCCCATTTTTTCTCCACTACCACCCAAAATTCACCCCCTTTTCCTTCTACATCCACTCCAAATCTCTCCCATTCTTTCCCATCCACCCAAACCATGCCTAATTTTCCCCCATTCACACAGATCATGCCCCATTTTCCCACATCTACATAGGTCACGCCCAATTTTCCCATATCCGCTCCACATACACCTCACTTTCCCTCCATATCCAATCCAAATCCACCACATTTCCCTCCATCTACCCAGGTCATGCCTAACTTCCCTCACCCATCTATCCAGGTCATGCCCAAATTTTCCCACACATCCACTCAAGTCATGCCTAATTTTTCTCATACACCCCCCTCATCGGGGAGGGCCTTCCACATCTACTCCCATAGTCGATCCCATGACCATGGTGGATGACATGGTGAGGGCATACATTGCCTAGAAGGCCTCCTAAAGCCTTCCTCATGCACTCCAAATACCCAATCCACAACAAATCCTCCAAAGCCTTCACACCTCATTCCCCCAAAATCTTAATCAACCACCCATAATCCATACCACCAAAGCCCTTCCCATCAACCGAGCCATCCGAGTAGGCCCCAAAGGCCCAATGCCCAATCCCTAGCCCATTTACGCCCAAACCCGAGGGTGATGTTTTCAACCCTCCATCATTCCTTCAATTCCCCACACACACCCACACCCAATAAATCCCTGTTCCCCTCATTTGGCAAACCCCTCTCATCAATCCACCAACCTAGCATGAATTAGATCCAACCACACCCATCACACCCAACCCATCATGGAGATCCATCTCAAACGATCGACCATCCCCAGTTCACCCCTCATCCAAATCCTATTCACCTGAACCCTTCACAATATGGGAACCCATCCTAAACCATTAACCATCTCCAATCTACCCATCCACTCATTCCCCAACCCAATCAGCAAAATTTCCATCAAGCTCAGTTGTCCCACCAAGCACCCACTCAACCCGCCCAAAATCCACAGTTCACCCATCCCCTTACTCGACAAACCAATCACCAAAGCTTCCTCCAAATTCAATGGCCACATTCGGCACCCACTCAACCCATTCAAAATCCGTCTGATAACCTCATCCTTCCTCCATTTATCGATGCAGGCCATCAATACGAGGAGGATGAAGCCAAAAATAGTGGGGCCTACGTGGGGACATTTACTAGCATTAATCTCCCACAACCCACACTCACTAACCAGCAGGCAACCTGGAATGATCAGGTGCAACCTATTGGGGGAGCAGCCCCAACATTACCATCTAGGGAATCAGAATTGTTAAAAGAACAAATGGACAAGATCCAAAAGCAGTTAATAAAAATGGGAGGAATAGAGATCCATTCTATCGAGTTTTCAGATTTTTTCTTATTTGTTGAGGTGCCATTGCCGCCCAAATTCAAAGTACACACATTCGATAAATACAACGGCACGGGCAACCCAATTGCTCATCTAAAATCCTACTGTGGGGACATGTGTTAATACGGTGGAGATGAGCGCCTCCTCATCAAGGTTTTTCAAAAGAACCTTACTGGTCTCGCATTGAGGTGGTTCACATCTATTGAACCATCTATGCTGAAAATGTGGAGAGACCTCACTCACCTGTTCCAAGAATAATACATCTACAATATTAACATTGAGCCACGCAAATTTGATTTGGCCTGTTTGAAACAAAAGGGTAGCGCTATGTTTAATGAATATGTTGAAAGGTGGAGGGCCCTAGCAGCCCAAGAAAAGAACTGCATCCCGGACGAGGAGCAAATCGAGATGATCTAAAAAACTGCCCTACCTATTATCTTTGATTTTCTAGGGGATCAGCAGCAAGCTAGTATCATTGATTTGGTAAGAAATGTCAACTGCTACGAAGACGCTATAAGAGAGGGGCATTTAAATAAAAATGCAACCAGTGGGGCCAGTGGGGACCGTAAATTTTCCAAATAGAGGACTGAGAGAAGAGTAGGGGCCGAGGTCCAAGCCATAATAATCACGTAGCCCAACACCAACATGGTACCTTTTTAGTTTGGGGCTGCACAACAAGCCCCGACTTTGGAAAATCCAGCCCTGAGATAGGACAATGGCCCATGGGCACCAATATCCCCCGAACAGAGAAGGGCCTGATATAACCGAGTGTTCACTCCCCTAAGGTAATCTTTGAATGTCTTTTTTCCATTACTGGTTGAAAAGGGTTTGGTCACCATACTCCAGCCGTGACCTCCACAGAATCCAATCCCGAGGAATTACGATCTAAACACACATTGAAGCTTCCATCAGGAACTAGGGCACCCAACCAATCGCTGCTTTCCATTAAAGCATGCAATACAAGACATGATCGAGGTAGAGAAGCTCATTCCTCCAACACCTCCCTAGGCCAATCAACATGCTAATATTCTGCAAGCGCCATTGCTGCCACACCTGTAGGGAGGAATTGGCCTGAGGGCCATAATTAACATGCTATAGGAAGAGATGGATGAGATTGATCCCTTGGAATATATCATCACAAGGGAAAGCTACGAAACGCTAGGGCAGTGGAACCAAGAAAGCGAAAACATCGGGGTAGTTGAGCCTTTAAACTTAGCCGATTATTTTCCAAGCCCGACACCCCAAGCAGCATCGCTAGATCTAAGGTTGGACTTTCCCACACCAGCTCCCGTTAATCAGGTTCAACCTAGTTGGGCCTCACCCCCACTGTACCATCCATTTCCTGCACCAACCCCTGTGAATTACATGGTTCCCAATTTTACCCCACCTTTGGAATCAGCTCCCACCAGCCGCAGTTGGTCCAATTTTGGCACACCATCACCGTCTATCCATCTCTAGCACCAATCAACTATAGCGGGCCCAGTACCGCCGCATTACCACCAGTGCATCCATCCCTAGCACTAGTCAACTATATCTGACCCAATTTCACCACACCCCTGCCAGCTCAGTCATATTCAATACCTCCATTTTAAATCCCTAGACCAACATATGATCCCCATTAGGTCCCGCTCAACTACAACCAAACGGATGCCAATGCAGGCGGCAGCAGAGAGGGGGTAGTTGAGTTTGTAACCCGGTCAAGAAAAATCTCTAAACAGCCTGAGATACCATTACCAGTCCAATCATAAGCAAGAAGGGACCTATGATAGTACACCCCATGGAAAAAGTGAGCAGAGAGCACGCGTTAGAAACACAGCTTAAAAGAATGCCGACTCACATCACCATCTGGGACTTACTGATGATGTCTCTGCCTTGCTTCCAAGCTCTAAATGGAGCACTGAAAGATGCTCATGTCTCTAGTAAAGTTTCTTCAGATGAGGTGTGACAGATGATTGGACAAGTGTTGGGTCCTAATGCCATCTCGTTCTCAGACGTCGATCTCCTAGCCGAAGGAGGCAACCACTCCCGACCCCTCAATATTACGATAGAAACGACAAACTTGGTGATCCCTTTGGTACTAGTAGATAACGGCTCGACACTAAATGTGTGCCCTTTGAGAACTACGACCTGGATAGGAGTTGATCTGTCAATGTTTAGACCGGCCAGGACAGGAGCCTGAGGGTTTGATAACACTAGAAGAGAAGTGATAGGAGAAGTTGATCTTGAGCTCACCATCGAGCCAATGATCTTCTCCATCCCGTTCCAAGTCATGGATATCAAATCCACCTTCAATCTACTGCTAGGGTGCTCATGGCTGCACGAAATCGAGGCAATACCTTCGACCTTGCATAAAAAACTTAGGTTTATATCAAATCAGAAGGTCATTACCATCATGGGAGAGGGGTGAGAAGAAATATAGAAAATGACCCACAACATTGAAAACCTCAAGGTGCTGGATATATCGCACACCACTGAGAACACAGAGCTTCATAGTTTTCAATATGATGTGTTAGCGGCAGTGGCGCTAGAATCCCCTAAAAATGTCATAAAAAAATGGAGGAGAAATGATTGCAGCGGTAGGAATGCTCCAAAAGTGGGGTTAACAGAGAGGTAAAGGGTTGGGCCCTCGCTGGCAAGGCAGAAGGGAACCAGTTAGAGCAAAAGGTGGTCAACAGGTTAGATTCGGCTTAGGCTATAAGCCTACCAAAGAAGAAGTCCAAGAGGCCAAGGAAAAGGCCCGAACCATTGCCGTCGCCAAAGCCAAGGGGATAGACCTGAAAGATGAAGCTCGTCCATGGCCATACATCAGGAGCACATTTGTAAGTGTCGGGGTCATTAAAATTGATCAAAATGGGGCAACCCAGCTGACCCTGTACAAAAAGGCCGCCATCCACCAAACCAATCCCCAAATCATTCTCCTGGAAATTGAGATAGACTTGGCCTCCTTATCACTCTTTGAGGAGGAAGTACCCCCGCCCATACATCAACCGGTCCTAAACCACCAAGCCCGTGTTAATGTTTGAGGACCAAGTTCCAGACGAGTTAATGGTAAATATGGTGGAGGCTAATGATCAATCATATAATATACTATTTTACCACCTTAACTTAGTAATTCTAGACCGTAGTTTGTTACTAATGAGATGCTATGTGTAGATATTTAGATTAATGAGCATATTAGAGCCGAAGTCTTAATCTTTGCCAAAGTGAACTTGAAAAGCAGCAAAAATGATGATCGTTCGAAGAAACGATCCACCCGAACGAAGGACCATTTGATGAGCCAAGAAAAAGGAAATGTCGAACGTAGGGCTCTCAGTGGGCCGGATTAGGGCCGGGTTGAGGTTTAATCTGGCCCTAACCTACCCAAGCCGGGTTCCCAATTTTTTTATCCCGGCCCTAACTCAGGCTACGATGTACTTAGCCCAAGCTAGGCCCTTATCGGGCTGGGCCGGGCTTGGGTGTTTTTCAAGACCTTTTTTCGACAATTTTTTTTTTAATAAAATTTGGTTGGACTATTTTTTGGGGCTGTTTTTTCTAATAAAATTGGGTTGGGTTGTTTTCTTTTCGAATAAAAGTTTGAAGAAGATTAAAAATTTAATTTAATAATTATATTACCAATATAGAGGCTCATGTACATGATTTTATTTAAATATTTTATTTTAATTTATTGCACAATGGTTATAACGAACAGTGGTTGCTTGAAAGTCTATTAACAAGCCATCCAAGTTGTGTAGCTAAAAAGCTATGCAACGGTTGCTTGAAAATAAATTAAGCCATCCAATTTGTCCAACCAAAAAATATATGCACAAGGTTATAGTGATTTTGACTTAAATGCCCCAAGTTTAAATCGTTCAACGGTTTTATCTTAGGGCATTTAAGTAAATCATATTTAACGATATAAAAAAAATTATAATTTTAAAATATTAAGTAATATATATATATATATATATATATATAAAATATCTAGGCCGGGTGTGGGCCGGATGTTGCAACAATCAGCCCAAGCCTGACTCGAATTTATCCGGGTTGCAACATGCTTAGCCCGGTCCGGATACCGGGCCAGGTTTGCTTAATAAAAAATATCACTTTTTTCGGGTCGAGTGCAGGCAAAAATCCAGGCTGGCCCAGCCCATTGAGAGCCCTAGTCGAATGACTGTAAATCTCGAATGAGCGAAACATAAAGAAGAAAGAGAAATCGTGATTCACGAACGTACGAAAGAAGCTAGACTGGAGGAACGAAAGTAAAATCTCGAACATTCGACAGAGTAGAAATCGTGTAGAAAGAAGAACAATTATACACACGATTGTATGAAATAAAGCTCATGTTGCTGATCACGTGAAGTCTACATCGCCATGCGCAGAATTATAAGATCTCTTGGTGTCACAACCCAGATTTTTGAGATCTGTGCATGGCACACTTGGTTGCACATCGGTATATGCGTTTCACAAAGGGACCAAAACACCCAAATACTTAAAGTGTGTACATGGGAAACACACTAGTATATCCCAATTGTGATAAATATAAAAGTGAAGAAGAGAGAAGAGGAGTCCTTACGTAAAACTATTCTAACCTAAAAAGAGAGGAGGAGACTATAGAGAAAAAGAAAGGGAAGAAAGGAGCCTGGGAGAACTAGGGTTGCAGAAACTTGGCTCGGCAAGGGAGATCAGAGGTAATGACGGGAGGACGAACCAGGGAGACCGGATAGTCTAGTGGGTTTACAAATCTTCAATCGAACCTGTGCGTGTTTCATCGTCAGAGGTACGTTAAAAACATATAGATGCCTAGGAATGTTTTAAATAGTAGGAAGGATGTTGGCTGTATGTTGCTTTATATAAGATTAAGGTAAAATGAAGGATGGAGGCATGATCTCGATCTGATCATGGACAAAAATCGGTGTTTCTCGCTCGAGCGGTCTAAAGAGGCTCGCTCGAGCGAGGATGAACATAGAAAAGAAAGACTCTGGGCTCGCTCGGGCGGTCCCTTAAACTAAAGGGAGGGTCGCTCGAGCGTGGGTCCGTATCTCAAATTTGAAAGCTCGCTTTAACCGCGCGAGCGATCTCGATATGACCGCTCGAGCGAGGTCTAGAGACCGCTCGAGCGAGGTCAAGTGACCGCTCGAGCGAGGGCTAATGACCGCTCGAGCGAGGTCTGGTGACCACTCAGATATTGGTTTTCTAATAAGAGGAACTCGGGTGTCCTACACCCCAAAGACCTTAGATCATTCTAAAAGTATAATTCTTTAAATGTAGGTCGATGCACTATAACCTCTGAGGACAAGCGTGCTTGAGATTCGTCGAGGTAGGGAGTATTCTTGAAACATGTGCATTATTCTGTGAACTCATATGCGTAGTAAAGTCTATTTAAATAGTAGTATATACATTAAACTCTCATGATAAGTGTGTGTGTGTGTAAAGTGTGAAGAATCCTGAGGTTCCCGTGGACTAAATATAATGTGGTTAAGTCGAGAAAGTTGAAATAGAAGTATGAGGCATCCCGAGGATGCGTAAGAAATAAAATAGAAAGCGAAACAATGTGATAAGGCCTAATGAAATATATCTAGCACAATCACGGTGAATAACTATATGTAAAGCACATTGATATTTTTATTATTTAAGGTTGATCAGAATACCCCACCGACGTATGGATACCCACGACCGACTCGGGGGATATCCGTGACCGATGCACGGCCAATCCAGATAGTTGTAACACATCCTGGATGTAGATTGAGAATAGACCCCACGCCTATGAGAAAGGGGCTTGGGCGATATTCGGGGATACACATAATAACTGCCTAGTTAGGACGACGATGGCGGGTATTCCATCGGGGCTCGATGCTATAGTGCTCGAGGATTACTTAAGTTAAGATTTAAGTGATTAGGCCAAGTTCACAAACAAATTCATAAAGAGATTAAACAGAAACTGTGCTAAGATTGGTTGGGAATCATTGCTTTATTTTTATCCTTCAAATTGTTGTACATAAATATTTCTTGAGAAATTATGTCGTTGGTACTAACATATGTGCGGGAGATGATCTATATGTTCTTTTGTTTTCCCTCTACGACTAGGATGTAGCTCACCCTTAGACTATCTCGCAGTCAAGGACTAACTTCAGCAAGGACTCCGGGTGAAGTAAATCCAAAGGCACCGGTGTCTGTACCCACAGAAGAGTCAGAACCTCCTCCTGAGGAATTCTTCTAGGAAACCCGCTGCATACTTTGATAGTGAGTTGAGAGAGAGTACTGTGTATGGCTTGGTATATCGAGCCTTTTTAATTTGAATGTTTTAAATCTCTTGGTAGACCACCTAGGAGGAATGAGTATCATTAAATCGGGTATGTCCTTATGTCCATGAATTGGCATGGAACAAGAAACAACTGGTAGGATCAACTAACTTATAAATTCTTATTGTTGCTTAGAGTATTCAGATGTGCTTCAATTACCGTTTCAGTATATATGACGAGGAGTTATGATATGAAGGTAAGGCACGGCCTTGAAGGTCGTGCAGATGGCACGGATTTCGGGATGTCAAATTGGCCATCTGGTATGAGCATTTCTTTCCGAGTTCGACTATCATATCGTCGAATATAGGGACTTCTGCTAACAGATTTTAATTCTCATGCACTGCTATGTTTCCTAGAGGGAGAGGCCAACCTGTGGGTGGCCATGATAGGAATTTCTTGTGATGAGATGGGTTCGTCTCACCTACGAACAGAGTGCCACTGGGAAACAGGGAGATTCCCGAGAGTAGTGGCCAGGGAGGAAATCAAAATCAAGCAGAGGAGCAAGATCTAGATAGACATGATCGAGACCAAAGGGAACAAGATAGGGTGAGAGAAAGGAATGAGGAAAGAGAAGAGCGTCAGAGAATGATGCACACAATGGAGACCATGGCAATCGCCATGGCACAACAAGGCTCCTTGGCACAAGATATAGACTGTAACCACAACGAACACCTACCCTCCAAGTGGGACTTACACCTTTATTGGCTTCAAAGATTCACCAGTTCAAGAATGAGACCTCCCAATTTTTCGTGACAAAGTGCATACAATGGCCGCGGAAAACTGGTTGGGAGAAATGGAGAAGGTGTTCAGCGTACTGACATGCACAGAGGATGAGAGCGTCCGTTGGGCAGCATATATGTTAGATGGAGAAGCTGGACCTTGGTGGAAATCGATTGTCATGACGAGAGCACAAGAAACTCCAAACGTCAGTGGACTTGGGACGAATTTGTAGAAGAATTCAATAAACAATATTTTCCTGAAGTTGTGAGAAATCAGATGGAGACCCAATTTTTACAACTAGCACAGGGAAGAATGACCGTGAGAGAGTATGGAGTGGAATTCATGAGACTGGCTCGCTTCGCCCCAGACTACGTAATCTCAGACGGGATGAAAGCGAAGAGGTTCCAACAGGCTTACGTCGGACATCCGAGGGGTGTTGCCTTCCAAAGACTTATGAGAAGTAATGAGTAAGGCATTGGTGGTTGAGGAAGAAAATAATAACCGATACCGCAGAGGGAACATCAAGGCGTAGAATGCACCGATCCGAATAGATGGGGTTATGAATCGTCATATAAGAAACAGAGGTTTATAACACCAAATCAGAAACCGTCATTCCCGTCGGGTTATGGGAGAGCTGCTCCACGATCGACTCATCAAAATTATCCGTTGCTCGCATCAGGGAGATCGATGAGGTATCAAGGTCCCACTTATTCCAACAGGACCACAACTCCACAAGTTTTTCCGATAGCTGCTAATTCATTTCCAAGGGAAACTTGTGCTAAATGTGGCAAGTCCCATAAAACAACAGACTGTAGGCAAGGAGTGCGAGGCTGTTTCAAGTGTGGCAAGATAGGTCACATGATGAGAGATTGTCCTGAGACAGCCAAAGAAAAGACGGCTCCAACCTCCATGCCACAACCAATTCAAGCTCGAAAGCCTGTTATTCGAGGAAGAGCCTCGATTCGCTTGAAGCGAGTGTACACGACATTATCCAAGGTGAGAACTCCTTTAAAATAGAGAATTTCGGTTTCAATATAACTCTAGATAAGGAATGAGTTTATATTAGGGTATATAAGTGTATATATCATATTAAACGAAAGAGTGAAAATTGTTTATGGATATGTTGTGTACGTATATGCATGTATTGTAGGTAATGCTATCTGATTTACGAAAGGGTGCTACGTAGCACATGACGCGCGAGTGCTGATAGACCCAGGGTCTACCCACTCCTTCATTACCCCTAGATTTGCGAAAAGAATGAAGATTGTTCCGGAAACACTGGACTTTGTGTTATCAGTGTCCATCCCAACAGAGAATTAGTGGACACGAATTAGTCTCAAATCGGTAGTAGTAAGCATTAGGGATCACGTTGTCCACGAATTAGAGGCAAATCTAATATGGTTGGACATGCAGGATTCGATGTGATCCTTGGCATGGATTGGTCGTCCCAACATTGCAACAAGGACTGCAAGGATAAAGTTGTTGTTTTCCGTCTAACACGAGGAGATCGCTTTGATTTCAAGGGAGAGGTTTACCTCTACCACTTATATCTGCAGTAAGAGCAGAACGTTTAATTAGGAAAGGGTGTAGTGGTTATTTGGCTTTTTTGAAGGAGGATAAAGAAGAAAAGAATATTATCTCGGACTTAGCTGTGGTGCGAGAATTCCCAGATGTATTCCCAGAAGAATTGCCAGGATTACCTCCAGAAAGAGAGGTAGAATTTGCAATCGATTTGGCACCAGGAACGGAACCTGTTTCAAAAGCACCTTATAGAATGGCTCCTGCAGAGCTGAAAGAATTGAAAGAACAACTGCAAGAGCTCATGGACAAGGGGTTTATACGACCAAGCGTGTCTCCGTGGGGAGCACCAGTGTTGTTCGTGAAAAAGAAGGATGGGTCGATGCGTTTGTGCATCGACTACCGCCAATTGAATAAAGTCACAGTGAAGAATCGATATCCGTTGCCAAGAATAGATGACTTATTCGACCAATTACAAGGAGCAAAACACTTTTCCAAGATCGACCTAAGATCCGGGTACCATCAGTTAAGAGTCAGGGCCGAGGACATTCAGAAAACGGCTTTTAGAACACGGTATGGACACTATGAATTTTTAGTGATGCCATTTGGGCTGACAAATGCACCAGCGTCGTTTATGGATTTGATGAATCGAGTGTTTAAACCACACTTAGACTCTTGGGTTGTAGTGTTTGTTGATGACATCCTAATCTACTCAAAATCAAAAGCGGAACATGAAGAACACTTACGTGTCGCTCTCTGAACTTCTTTGTGAATATCAAATCAGACGCCAAGCTCAAAGAATGTGAGTTTTGGCTAGAAGAAGTCAGCTTTCTGGGACATGTCGCCTCCAAGCATGGTGTCACTGTGGATCCCGCTAAGATCGAGGCAAGAGGAATCGGGAACAACCAAAACCGTGATGATATCCGAGTTTCTGACCGCAAGGATATTATCGGCGTTTCGTTGAGGGGTTTTCAAAAATATCAGGACCTCTCACAAGGCTTACAAGAAAGGACTCAAGATTTGAGTGGAGTGAGGCGTGTGAAAAGAGTTTTCAAGAACTCAAGAAAAGACTCACCTCACTCCGTTAGCCATTCCATCAGCAAGGAGGATTCGCAGCTTATAGTGATGCTTCAGATAACGGGTTGGGTTGTGTATTAAATCAATATAAAAGGTAATAGCTACTACGGCTCATTGAAAGAGCACGAAAGGAACTACCCAACACACGATCCGAACTAGTGCATCATATTTGCATTAAAAATATTCGGACATTACCTATACGGAGAAACATTTGAAATTTTCACGACCATAAAAGCCTCGGATACTGTTTACGTATGAACTAAATATGAGGCGAGGTGGATGGAATTCTCAAAGATTACGATTTGTTCTACAAAGATCATCCGAGCAAAGCTAACGAGTGGCCACGCCTTGAGTCGAAAGAGTTCCGCACAGCTGGCTAGCCTAAATTCAGGTATACATCGATGAAAGTTGTTAGAGGATCTAGCGTTATGTGGTGCAGACATCCAACCACAAGCCACAGGAGCCTTCTTAGCCAACATATCAGTGAAGCCAGTGATATTTGAACACATACGAGAACTACAGATGAAAGACCCGATTCTAACACGGATACATCAAAATGTAATAGAAGGTACTACCTCTGAGTTTTTAATCAAGGAAGACGGTTCCTTAACGTTCAAGGGGCGGCTTTGCATTCCGGACAACGCCGAATTGCGGCGAACGATTCTTGATGAATCACACAGGTCAAGTTATGCGATCCACCCAGGAAGCACGAAGATGTATCAGGATCTGAAAAAGAATTACTGGTGGAGAGGGTTGAAACAAGATGTGGCAGAGTATGTTTCACGGTGTTTGACGTGCCAACAAGTGAAAATCGACCATAGACACCCCGCAGGCCTATTACAGCCCTTACCCATACCGGAATGGAAATGGGAATCTATCTCAATGGATTTCATAGTCGGGTTACCACGAACTGCAAGGAGGCATAACGCCATTTGGGTAGTGGTTGATCGATTAACTAAGTCGGCACATTTCTTGCCGTACAACACGATGTACACAGCGGGAAGATTAGCAGAACTTTACATGAAAGAGATCGTTCGGCTACATGGGATACCAAGTAGCATTGTTTCAGACCGAGACCCATTATATACGTCAAAGTTTTGGAGGAAATTCCAAGAAGGAATGGGAACTAAGTTGGATTTCAAGACGATTTCACCCACAAATGACGCAACCGAGAGGGTCAACTAAGACATTTAAGACATGCTTAGGGCATGTATGTTAGAATTGCAAGGATCGTGGGATCGACATCTACCATTGATTGAGTTCGCTTATAATAATAGTTTTCAGACGAGCATTGGGATGGCACCGTATGAAGCCTTGTACGGAAGACGATGCAAGTCGCCAATCAATTGGGAAGAAACTGGGGAGAAATTTGTTTTGGGACCCGAGCTACTTGAAGATAACGCTGCCATTGTCCGCATGATCAGGGAGAGGCTAAAGGCGGCTCAGAAAGTGCGTAAAAGTTATCGACATCAAGCGGACCAGGTAGACTTTAAAGTGGGGAACATGTGTTCGTGAAAGTATCACCAATGAAGGGTGATGAGATTTGGGAAGAGAGGGAAACTAAGTCCCGCTATCTCACCGCTTGAAGTTTTGGGTCGAGTAGGAGAAGTAGCCTATCGCATTGGGTTGCCACCATTGTTTGATCAGGTACACAACGTGTTCCACGTGTCTATGCTTAGAAAATATCTCAATGACCCTGATCACGTGCTGAGCGGCCAATCATTCGAAATGCATGAAGATATGACCATGATTGAAGAACCCATAGAAATTGTAGATCGAAAAGAGCAAGTGTTGCGAACAAAAGTGATTCCCTTAGTACTTGTTCGATGGAAGAACCATCCGATCGAAGAGGCAACATGGGAACGTGAGGCTGATGTTAGAGAACAATATCCCAAATTGTTCGAAGTTGCCAACTGAATGATTTTCATTGGTTTGAGAATGTGTAATTTCGGGTACTATGAAGGTTAGGTATGTTTTCTTTTGATATAGGATTGCAAATAATGTTTGAGAAGTCTTTTGTTCAACTCTTAATTGATGAAACTAGTGATGTATTCAAACCTAAACGAGCAAGAAGGTACCCAGAAACATCTCTGGTCTTGCTCGAGCGACCACTTGTGTTCGCTCGAGCGAACTACATAAAATTTAAATTCTCTTCTCGCTCGCGCGAGGTCTAGTGACCGCTCGCGCGAGGTTTTTGAACCGCTCGAGCGAGGCATTATAACCGCTCGAGCGAGGATATAGTATATAATAAAAACTATTTCTGTTCTCGCTCGAGCGAGAATAGATGACCGCGCGAGCGAGGTATATTTGAACCACTATAACCGCTCGAGCGAGGCACTATAACCGCTCGAGCGAGGAAGGATTATCAAACGATTTACAGTGCTCGCCGAAGCGAGGGCTAATGACCGCCGAGCGCGGAACTATAAATATGATGCACTGCATCCTGCTCATCTTCAAGCGAGAGAAAGGAGAAGCGATCGGGGAAAGGGTTAGGGCAGCCGTTTCAACCATTTTTCTTCCGATTCCAAACGGATTTGAGCAATCCGATCCGTTAAGACGATCATCCTAGGTAAACTCTACCTATTTCCTAAAGTTTTCCTTCTTTTTTTTTTATTATTATACTAAATGGCCTCAAGCCCGAACCCCCAACCAAAGAAACGGATGGCGACTCGGTCGCCACCGGCGCGCAACAAGGCGCCACAAACCTCGCAACCATCATCAAACCCACCCTCTACACCAATCACACTGGATGATTGGTGGGGAGCAAAAATTTTTGAAGCCGAATGGGAAATACATCCCTCTTGCTTCGGGGATCCGGCGTCCACCCAGTGGACATCGGACTTCATAACCAACAATCAACTCAAGTCCCTCCTTACGCCATTCGGGGATCGATACTACCCGAGGCTAGTGAAACTTTTCTACCAAACCTTAAACATGAGCATCGATGAGGACGCCATACTTGTTACCATCGATGGTAACGAGTTAGTTTTTAGATGTGCCGACATCTCCTCGACCATGAAATGCCCCCACATCTACACTCCTAGCCCACTCATCCTACCACCCTTTTCTGGGAACGTAGATTTCCCAACGATCATCTCCGACATCACTAGCGGTAGGTCCGCCTCGGGACAGTCCATCACCCGATCACAACTACCACACATGTGGCTTTTTAGACATAATCTTCAAAAGAATTTGCACCCCACCGGCCATGACCAAGAACGCCGAGATGCGTTTTTGCGAGCACTACACACCGCATTTCACAATAGGTGGATCAATGCACCTATGGTCATTATAAAAGGCATGGCGCATGCCTACAGAAGAAATGTGAGGGGTGCTGTCCCTCCACCTATCAACCGACTACCGTATGCACGACTGATTTCCCGACTTTTGGAGTCGCGAAACGGGAAGGGAGGATTTAGGATTCGGGAGGACGAGTTGTTCCTCACCGACAACGCCGTCCCCATACCTCGCCAGATCGAGCAGAAATCTTAAAAGCCTCCAAACCAGCGTCGACAAGGAGAGAGACCGACAGGTCTCCAGATCAGCCACCCATCAAACTCCGGCAGGACCGACTACTTCCTCCACCACGCCCATACCCACCACCGACACGGGCATGATGCGAGAGATCCTTCAGCAAGGAAGGGACATTAGGTTGCATCAGAGGTTCCAAGAGGCGCTACTTATCGACCTCATGGGCCATGCGTACCCGCAAACCTACATGCAGCGCGTTGGTGCCATGAGGGATTCTATATTTGGAGCATCTACCTCCGGACCGGCTACGAGGGCCATTGTGGGTACCGCACTCACGGTGGGCATTTACGACGATGACGAATTTAAGCGGCAAAGAGGAAGAGGATTAGGAAATAGCAAATATTCGAACACCTGGCATGTAATATTTTTTGAAAACTTGATATGGATGTTAAAATTTTTTTTTTTTTTGTTGTTAAAAAAACTATCGTGGCATGAATGGCACAAGTTTTGGTTTGGGTAGATGATAAATATGTGTGGCATGTGTATTGATGATATTTTTATTAAATTGTTTTGTTTTTGTTGTATGGAAATTGTGGGTATGACCGACATTGATAGCTGCAAATGCGGCTACATAGTTAAATTCCTGACTGTTATGCAAGTCAGATGACAAAGGTGGTACCGAGTTAAGAAAATAATACCGATTTTCGAGGGCGAAAATCTTATAAGTTGGGGTGATTGTCACAACCCAGATTTTTGAGATCTGTGCATGGCACACTTGGTTGCACATCGGTATATGCGTTTCACAAAGGGACCAAAACACCCAAATACTTAAAGTGTGTACATGGGAAACACACTAGTATATCCCAATTGTGATAAATATAAAAGTGAAGAAGAGAGAAGAGGAGTCCTTACGTAAAACTATTCTAACCTAAAAAGAGAGGAGGAGACTATAGAGAAAAAGAAAGGGAAGAAAGGAGCCCGAGAACTAGGGTTGCGTAAACTTGGCTAAGGGAGATCGAGGTAATGACGGAGGACGAACCAGGAGACCTGATAGTCTAGTGGGTTTACAAATCTTCAATCGAACCTGCGTGTTTCATCGTCGAGGTACGTTAAAACATATAGATGCCTAGGAATGTTTTAAATAGTAGGAAGGATGTTGGTATGTTGCTTTATATAAGATTAAGGTAAAATGAAGGATGGAGGCATGATCTCGATCCGATCATGGACAAAATCGGTGTTTCTCGCCGAGCGGTCTAAAGAGGCTCGCTCGGCGAGGATGAACATAGAAAAGAAAGACTACAGGCTCGCCGAGCGGTCCCTTAAACTAAAGGGAGGCTCGCTCGGCGAGGGTCCGCATATCTTAAATTTGAAAGCTCGATTTAACACGCTCGAGCGATCTCGATATGACCGCCGGCGAGGTCTAGAGACCGCCGAGCGAGGTCAAATGACCGCCGAGCGAGGGCTAATGACCGCCGAGCGGTCCGTGACCACTCGGATATTGGTTTTCTAATAAGAGGAACTGGGTGTCCTACACCCCAAAGACCTTAGATCATTCTAAAAGTATAATTCTTTAAATGTAGGTCGATGCACTATAACCTCGAGGACAAGCGTGCTTGAGATTCGTCGAGGTAGGGAGTATTCTTGAAACATGTGCATTATTCGTGAACTCATATGCGTAGTAAAGTCTATTTAAATAGTAGTATATACATTAAACTCTCATGATAAGTGTGTGTGTGTAAAGTGTGAAGAATGAGGTCCCCGAGGGACGAAATATAATGTGGTTAAGTCGAGAAAGTTGAAATAGAAGTATGAGGCATCCCAGGATGCGTAAGAAATAAAATAGAAAATGTAAACAATGTGATAAGGCCTAATGAAATATATCTAGCACAATCACGGTGAATAACTATATGTAAAGCACATTGATATTTTTATTATTTAAGGTTGATCGAATACCCCACCGACGTGGCGGATACCCACGATCGACTCGGCAGGATATCCGTGATCGATGCACGGGCGCCAATCCAGATAGTTGTAACACATCCTGTGATGTAGATTGAGAATAGACCCGCCGCCTATGAGAAAGGGGCTTCAAGATTCTGTGGGATACACATAATAACTGTCTAGTTAGACGGATGGCGGGTATTCCATCTTATAGTGCTCGAGGATTACTTAAGTTAAGATTTAAGTGATTAGGCCAAGTTCACAAACAAATTCATAAAGAGATTAAACAGAAACTGTGCTAAGATTGGTTGGGAATCATTGCTTTATTTTTATCCTTCAAATTGTTGTACATAAATATTTCTTGAGAAATTATGTCGTTGGTACTAACATATGTGCGGGAGATGATCTATATGTTCTTTTGTTTTCCCTACGGAGCTAGGATGTAGCTCACCCCTTAGACTATACGTCGCAGGTCAAGGACTAACTTCAGCAAGGACTTCGGGTGAAGTAAATCCAAAGGCGGTGTCTGTACCCACAGAAGAGTCAGAACCTCCTCCTGAGGAATTCTTCTAGGAAACCCGCTGCATACTTTGATAGTGAGTTGAGAGAGAGTACTGTGTATGGCTTGGTATATCGAGCCTTTTTAATTTGAATGTTTAAAATACTGTCACTTGGTAGACCACCTAGGAGGAATGAGTATCATTAAACTGTCGGGTATGTCCTTATGTCCATGAATTGGCATGGAACAAGAACAGGCTGGTAGGATCAACTAACTTATAAATTCTTATTGTTGCTTAGAGTATTCGTATGTGCTTCAATTACCGTTTGGCTGTATATATGACGAGGAGTTATGATATGAAGGTAAGGCACGGCCTTGAAGGTCGTGCAGATGGCACGGATTTCGGGATGCCGAAATTCGGGCTGTCACACTTGGATTTGAAGTCTGCCAACTTACGGATCAAAGAAGATTGGCGAAAGAACTTAGAAAATATCTGCTGCTAAAATAAAGGAGAAAAGTCCTGCATGCATCTACCATTCAGAACAAGGAAGAACTATGATTAGAAGTAGAATTATATTAGGAATCTTTTGTTTAGAAGTTTTCTTTTATTAGAATTAGCATAATGTAAACCGACCCCTTATGATCTATAAATAAGAGGGCTCGACATAGGAGTAGAGTTATCGAAGGAATTCTCAGCATCAATTGATGACTGAGATTGAGTTTTCTTTCGATCAAAAGTAGAGTAGAGTAGTTTAGATATCTAAAGTTTCTCGAGAGCAATTGACGCCTGTGATCGAGAGCTGGAAGATTAGAATAGAGTATTTGTAGTTTCTCAGAAGAAATTAACACTTGCAACTGAGGGATGAAAGATATTTTTATTACTTTCTAGTTTATTTGAATTGACGACTAAAAGTTTGAGAATTTACAGATTGAGAATTTGCAGATTAGTGTAACGGTTTTACTTTTCCATCTTTAATTTTCTTGAGTTTAATTGATGCCCAAATTTTAAGAAGATTGTTGATTAGTTTAAATATGTGTTAAGAAATTCTAATTTATGATTGACGCTCAAATTCTAGAGGACTGAGATATGGTGTAATGGTACTTTATTTTGTAAACATCTTAGATCTGAAGGATTGTGATTGACAACCATAACCTGGAAGGAGGAGGATTTAGATTTATTTTCTGTAAATTTGTTTAAATAAACCATTCTTTTATTTATATTTCTCCAGTAGTTTAGGATCTTAAATGATAAATGCAAGTTTTTAAACAAACGAAAATACATTAGAATAATCACCTTCCTTGTGGGAAGAATTCTATACTAGTATTGTAATTTTCATTGTGCGCTTGCAATAGGTTACGACTTAGTACGATAAAAGCTCGAAAAAGTTTTTGGTGCCGTTGCCGGGGAAGCAGATTTTAATCTTTATTTTGTTTTTTTTTTTATACTAATATTGTGACAGCCCAAATTTTGGCACCCCAAAATTCGTGCCATCAGCACGACCCTCAAGGCCGTGCCCTGGGTTCTTTACAAAACATTAGTATATACAAGCCAATACAGTAATTAAGGCACACGTAGCTGCTCTAAACAAGTTCTCATAAAAATTCATGGTATCGAAAGGTAGTCCTTGTCCCATGCCACTTCATGGGCATAAGAACTTACCCAAACCATTGGATGATAACTGTTCATCCTAGACGTTTTATCAAAAGAAACGGTATTTAAATACATTCGAATAAAGAGGCTTGACATACCAAGCCGTACCTAATACTCTCAACTCACTCTCAAAGTATGCAGTGGGTTTCCTACAAGAATTCCTCAAGAGGAGGTTCTGACTCTTCCGTGGGCACATAATCCGAATCCCCTGGATCAGCGTCTCCAGAAGTCTCTACTGCCGCTAGTCCTGGACATGCGACGTATAGTCTAAGGGGGGGTGAGCTACATCCTAGCTCCGTAGGGAAACAAAAAGAACATATAGATTAACCTTCACACATATGTCAGCAGTTTAAAAAGGATAAAATTATCGAGTAATCACTTATGGAAAACAATTGAAATAATTGGAATAAAAATAATGATTTCTACTGTTACTTTGCATGGTTTTGTTTAATCTCCTTACTGGTTTAGTTGTGAATTTGGCCTAATCACTTAAATCTTAACTTAAGTAGTCCCCGAGCAATATAGCATCGAGCCCCGATGGAATACCCGCTATCGTCGTCTAACTAGACAGTTGTTATATGTATTCCCTGGGAATACTGCCCAAGCCCCTTTCTCATAGGTGGCGGGGTCTATTTTTAGATCTACATCCCTGGGATGTGCTATGAAAATACGGATTTGCCGCCGTACCGCTCACGGATATCTGTGGATATCCCGCCGAAGTCAGGTATCCCGCCACATCCAAATCTTAAATAATAAAAATATCGAACGTGCTCTACATATAGTTATTCACCGTGATTGTGCTAATTATATTACATCAGGCCTTATCACATTTCTTCCGTTTCACTGTTAGTTTTCATCTGCATCCCTGGGATGCCCCTGATTTCCATCGCATCCTTCAGATGTTTACTTTATAATTTTTCGTCCCCTGGGGACCTCAAGACTATCACGTTTGAAACTCACTCACACACCCTTTTTCATAATGATCATGCAGTATTTGACTATTTAATTGGATTACACTACATATATGAATTTGACAGAATAATACACATGTTTCAAGAATATTCTCTACCTCGACGAATTTCAAAGCACGCCTTCTCGTAGAGGTTTACACTTCACGATCATGTGTCAAACCTACATTTCATGTATTTAGCATATGCTTAGAAAGGTTACTAGAATCATTGGAGTGCACAACCTCCATGTTTCTTGTACCCATAATTTCAAGAACTGAGTGGTCACCAGACCTCGCTCGAGCGGTCACCTGACCTCGCTCGAGCGGTTAAATCGAGGTCGCTCGAGCGGTTAAATCGAGCCGCTGAGCTTTATCGAACCTCGCCGAGCGAGCCTGCCTAGTTTTGGGGACCGCTTGAGCGAGCCCAGAGCTATATTTTTTTTTTCTATTCATCCTCGCTCGAGCGAGCCCTTTAGACCGCTCGAGCGAGGAGCGATGATTTTTGCTCCTCGATCAGATCGAGAACACTATTTCTCCCTTCATTCAAACCTTAATATCATTAAAATCATTCAACCAACATTCTTCCTATTATTTAAAACATGCCTAAGCATCTATCATGCCTTTAACATACCTCCGACGATGAGTCTCGCGCAAGTTTGATTTAAGATTCGAAATTCTACTAGGCTAACAGGCCTCCAAGGTTCCTCCTCCAGCCTTTTCTCCAACTCTTCTGCCGATTTAAGTCCCAACGAAACCCTAGTTCTTTACTAGGCTCTTCTTTTCTTTCTCTCTATATTCTCCTTCTATCTATTTAGGTTAAAATAGAGTTACGCTAGGGCTCTTCTCTCCTCTCTCTTTCACTTATATACTTATAAGTTAGGGAAATACTAGTGTGTTTCCCACATACACACATAGTGTCTACGATTTCTTTTTGGTTTCCTTGTGAAACACATATACATGTATATAGTGCATGACGTGCACGTATCCCAAAAATCTGGGGTTGTGACAAATATTTATCTTTTTTTTTTTTTTTATATATTTATATTTTACTTTAATTACTTCTTTATCTTTTGCAGGTTTATTCAGAGCAACGAATCAAAGGTTTCAAATTTTATTTGACAAGAGAAGCTAGAGGCTGAATTTTTTTTTCTCTCCCTGCTTTCTAAAATAAAAATAACATAAAACTAAAAATACCAAAATATCCACGTTTCTGGTGTATGCATCACACTCGATCTCGAAGTTTAGATTTCTTCGAGTGTGACCCAGAAATTGAAAGGACTCTCTTGCGTAACTTAGCCCCAAACGAATCTTTTACAAAAGAATCCCAAGCTATGACTGACGACCGTTCCATTCAAGCACACTTCAGCCCAGTTACTCTGATTGAGCCCTCTTGTATAGTTATTCTAGGGGTCCAAGCTGGACACAATTATGAAATCAAACTCAATACACTATAAGTTGTACCCATATTTCATGGGCTTGATTGAGAGGATCCCCATTAACATCCAAGGGACTTTATAGAGCTTTGCTCGATGTTACAATTTTCAACGACTAATGATGAGGCCGTTAAATTATATTTGTTCCCTTCTCTCTTAATAACTAAGTGAAAGCGTGGCTAATTTCATTACCCAGTAGAAGTATTACCACTTGGGAAGGACTGCAGTCTAAGTTTTTGAATGAGTACTTCCCGATTAGTAAAACTAATCAGATTCGCTAGACAATTCAAGACTTCAGGCAATTACCTAGGAAATTATTCCATAAGAGTTGGGAATGCATGAAGAATCTACTGAGAAAGTGTCCTCATCATGATGTGCCGAATTGGTCCATGACGTAAAGTTTCTATCAAGGGTTAATTAAGACCAACCAATCTACAGTCGATGCCGTAAGCGGAGGATCCTTTATGGCTCAAAATGACCAACAATCTTGAAACTTATTTGAGAAACTGACCGATAATTTAAAATAGAAGTAGGCTTTATTAAGATCTGATCCAGATATGATTCGCCACACCCCGCTCACGAGGGGTGGTCTTTATGATGTCAGCAAAGACAAAGTAAAGAAGGAGGATGACATGAGTGTAAAGGTTGCGACTCTTGAGCAGCAAATCACAACATTAATGAGTGTCAAACCAAACACTCTGGAAAAATCTTTAGCAACTTGCTCAAATTGCTAGATTTCAACTTATGCCGAGAGCCCTACTGCGTCATCATATCAGGAGGTGGTGGAGAACGAGCAAGTTATGGCCTTTCAAAGGTGAGATTATGGGAACACATATAACCACCCATTGTGGAGGAACCACCCATGATTTAATTATGGATCCACGAGTGGGGCACAACCACCAACAGTTGCACAACCCAGATTCCCCCTGCCCAAGTTTTACACCAGAGACCACCAATGCCTAGTGTGCAGCCACAGTTCGTACCACAGAGCAATGAGCCTGATGCTATGGTTGTTCAAATCCTTCAGGAGTTGCAGCAACAATCGTATCAACATTCAAAAGATCAATCCCAATTAGCTTAATTCTCTCAAGTACTACACTCACATACTCAGTCTATTACAAAGCTGGAGGGCCAGATTGGCTAGCTAGCTTCGCAATTAACTAAGAGAGAAAGTGGTCAACTATCGGTGCAGCCAATTAGCAATCCAAGAGGACAAGTATTTTTCGGGGAAACTATTGCCCCCACTAATCAAAATTGATATCCTCTAGCGTCTATCGAGCTACTGACTCATCCATAGCACCCTTTGTAAAATATGTAAATAATTTTTTTAGGCTTTTAAAAATTTTGGGAGAGACCTTACGATTGTCGAAAACACGACCAATCATAATATTTCCTCCCTTGTATATTAGAGTCTTACGAACGAACGTATGGATTTACGTACGTACGTAACCCTAAGTCATACGACCCAATAGTTGTGATTACTATCAGATTCATACGAGAGTTCGAACTTTCAAACAATAAAAAGTTAGAATTGACCGCCAACTCTAGGTTAATAATATGCGTGATGACCTCTTGAACGGGTCATCACTGAAATTAGGGCGTACATATCCGCAGGAGGAGACGTGGGCCCATTTTCGAACTCTCAAGCTAACCTTTCTTCTCTCCCTCCATTTTTCAAATTTTTTGAAGGCTAACCCAACATTTCTCTAACTTACCTTGATTTTTTCTGTACTTGTTTTCGTTTCTTTCCTCCATTCAAAACCCTACCCATATCTAACGATCTAATTTTTAAAATTAGGGTTTCGATAGGTAAATGATTTTGATTCTTAATTAGTTTTTTTTCCCTTTCTAAAAATCTTTTTGATTTGGCGTAAGAAAATTGGTGATCATTGACCAGGGTTTGTTTACTCTTGCAGAACAATAAATCATGTCAATATCAAAGGATAAAAGACTGAAAGAAGAAGAAGATGAAGGTAACAACTCTGATCATTCCCCAATCCGAAAATATATTACACGGGCTACTGCAGGAGCCCCGTCTAAAAAGAAATCAAAATCTTCTGCGGTAGTTATTGGAGAACTACCCGAAGAAAGAGTGGCGAATGAGACAGAAACTAGGATGACCCTTGAACAAGGCACACAAAAAGATAAAGGCAAAAAAGCTAGCATCCAACAAAAGGATATTGGATCAGCCCCCTGCATCAATGAAACATCATATTGTGAGGGTTGAAGTTGCCATGGATGTCGCTTTTTGGGAAAGCGTCGATGTCAACAAGGCGACCATCAAATACTTTAAGGATGTTGGGCTTAACTATTTCCTAGAGCCTGGAGCAAACTGGTGAAGCTATTTTACAGAAATATGACCAACAGATAGCTAGATGAGAAAAACCACGAACTTGTAGTTGCTGAGGGAGAGATACTTAAGCTGAAAGAAGACAAAAATTCACTAGTCCAAATCTGTGAGGAACAGAAAAAGACCATTGAATTCCTCACGAACAAAAGCTGGGTCCCAATAGCAAGGTAACGAGCTGAGTCTGAGAATCTAAGGGATGAGATTAAGGAAAAATTTACCGTAATTTAAAAATTACAAGAGGATTTGAAAAAGAAAGTAAAAGTTGAAGAGGAGCTGAAAGGTTAGAAAGAAAAGTATGACAAGTTAATAGCTGAGAAAGAAAGTGCTGATACGCTCCACATGAAAGAAGTTGGACCTGAGCTGTATGAAGAATCTGCCCTGGAGGAAGAAAGAATTGAAACAAGCTCTACTAATGTTATGTCCGACTCTGAGGAGGAACTGTCAAGTAGTCATTCTCCACTGCTAGCCTTGCCAGCACCAAAACCAGCTCCATTTGTATCAATTGTACCATATCCGTCATCACCTAGTGAGTAAAGGTCACTCTTGCTATTTTGAATCCTCATAGGTATGATCTAAATTTTGAGTATCCCCTGTTTCTGAAAAATAATGAGGACATGGTCTTATTTTAGTTTTTTTTGGGGGGGGGGATACACCTTTCTGTGTATATAAGTTTTACTTAGTTTATTAGTCTTTAGTTACTTTATTTTTCTTTAGTTTTGCTTTTTGCATAAAAAAAAAATCTTTTTAAAATTTCTTTTATGAATAGCTAATCATTGTATTCAAGCTATGATAGAAAAATTATGATTCCACAAACTCTATAATCCATCGTAGTAAAAGTTCAACAATCAAAATAGAGCAGTTACGATTTATGTTTAGCTCTCTTGAACACTATATTAGATTGAATGTTTGAAACTATACTTTGATTTAAACTGTAGTATTTAGACTATAGTTTTAAAATTATATAACCAGTGAGCTTTTAAGCCATATTTCCTCTTTTATTCTGAGAAAGACTGCTTTCTATTCGAACTTAAAATTTCTTTAAACTTCTTGACTGAAATCTTATATTATTGAAAAATTGAATCAAATACTCTATGATTATGATAACTTATCTTTCTAGAATTGTTTATAAGATACATCAAAATAATATGGCAGTCATGCTAGTGAATCATGAAAATGATAAAAGGTCATTCTTTGCATTCTTTAGAGCAAAAAAAAAGCCAAAATCTCATAAATTTATTAACCGCTTGAACCCATATTAGAAGCCTAAACTGAATTTATTTATACCAAATTCTTATAAACCCTTAACCATATGTACTACCTAAAGCTTTCAACCTTTTTACCTTTATTATTTTATGAGAATTTAGAATGCAGAAGGGAAGAAGAGGGAGTGAAAGAAGTAAAAGAATAACAGATAAGGGATATGCAGCAAAGGGTACACATGAAGAAGAAAGAAAATGAAAAAAAATATGGGAAATCAGGAGAATTCGTAAAATACAATTCTACAAAAAGAGAAGCAAGAAGCTTCCAAATGCAACAAAATGGGATTTACATAAAAGAAATATAAGAAAATGGGAAGAAGTTATCCAACTTTTTGGATACTTACTGAAGCAGAAATAGAAAGAAGAGAAGAATATAGAAGAAAGATGAGTTGAATTCTCAGAATTTTTGAATTATTTCTTTCTTTAAAAACCTCTTAATCCAAAGCCCCATTACAAGCCAAAAAAAGACCTTCTTGATTTATGATTTACAACAGCATGAGCCTAGTAGAGATGCATATAATAAATACTATAGAGAAATAGGAAAGCATATGAATAGAATTGATTATCCATTCCCTGAGATTTTCGTTTATATCTTTTGAGCATTCATTATATATATCATATATAGAGAACCCAAAAATTTCAATATTCTTTTTAAGAGTATGCCAATAGTGAGAGATTGAATGAAAATATTTTCTAAATCTGTAGTTTAGAAAATTCTATGATAAATAAACTTTTCACTAATACGTACATACTTCACGCTTAATATGAATTAGAATTGTGGAGTTCTGATCAAGGATTACTTCTTGGATGGAAAGCAAAGGATGTCAGGATCATGCTTTTGAAACTGTGACCACAAAATAATGCCCAACTATTATAGCTTAGTGTATAAAATTTAGTTTTGAAAATTTAAAATTTTTACCTTTCTTTTAAGAAAATTTTGAAAAATCCAAAAATATTTGAAGTTTGTAGGTACTTTCATTGAAAACCTTCAGGAGATTACAACTCCTCCACTAGGGATCACCTAGGGGTTTAATTGTTTGTTGCATCTACTAAATGTAATCGTGCTCCCTGCGAAAGTGACATTTAATTTTGAGAATAGTTTTTCTTTCCTTGTTTGCTAGGGACTAGCAAAGCTTAAGTTTGGGAGTATGATCAGTCACAGAATATATCATTTTACTACCCTTAACTTAGTAATGTTAGACCTTAGTTTATTACAAATGAGATGCTATGTGTAGATATTTAGATTAATGAGCATATTAGAGTCGAAGTATTAATCTTTACTAAAATAAAATCGAAAAGCAACAAAAATGACAATCGTGCGAAGAAATGATCCACTCAAACGAAGGACCAGTCGTTGAGCCAAAAAATAAAAAATGTCAAACAAACGCAAATCTCGAACGAGCGAAAAAAGAAGAACGAGAAATCGTGATTCACGAACGTATGAAAGAAGCTACGACTGGAGGAACGAAAGTAAAATCTCGAACGTTCGATAGAGCAGAAATTGTATAGAAAGAAGAACAATCGTACACATAATTATACAAAATAAAGCTCATGCTGCTGATCACATGAAGTCTACACTGCCATGCATATAATTAGAAGATCTCATGGATTAGAAGTTTGGCAACTTATGGATCAGAGAAGATTGGCGAAAGAACTTAAAAGATCTTTGCGGCTAAAATAAAGGAGAAAAGTCCTGCACGCATCTACCATCCAGAACAACAAAGAACTAGGATTAGAAGTAGAATTATATTAGGAATCTTTTACTTAGAAGTTTTCTTTTATTAGAATTAGCATGATGTAAATCGAACCCTTATGATCTATAAATAAGAGGGCTCGACATAGGAGTAGAGTTATTAAAGAAATTCTTAGCTATAATTGACGACTGAGGTTGGGTTTTCATTCGATCAAAGTAGAGTAGAATAGTTTAGATATCTAGGGTTTCTTAAGAGCAATTGATGCCTGTGATCGAGAGCTGGAAGATTAAAATATAGTATCTGTAGTTTCTCAGAAGCAATTGACGCCTGCAACTGAGGGATGCAAGATCTTTTTATTGATTTTTAGTTTAGATTTATTTTCATGCACTTTTACTGCTTTGTAAACATCTAAAAGTTTTTTATTTGAATTGACAACTCAGATTGAGATTTGTAGATTAGTGTAACGATTTTACTTTTCCATCTTCAATTTTCTTAAGTTTGATTAACGCCCAAATTTTAGGAAGATTGTTGATTAGTTTAAATCTGTGTTAAGGAATTCTAGCTTTTGATTGACGCCCAAATTCTAGAGGACTGAGATACGGTGTAACGGTACTTTATTTTGTAAATATTCGAGATCTGAAGGATTGTGATTAACGACCATAACCTGGAAAGAGGATTTAGATTTTTTTTTTGTAATTTAGTTTAAACAAACCATATTTTATTTATATTTCTCCAGTAGTTTAGGATCTTAAAAGACAAATATAAGTTTTTAAACAAATGAAAATACATTAGAATAATCACCTTCCTCGTGAGAACGATTCTATTCTAGTGATTCAATTTCCATTGTGTGCTTCCAATAGGTTAAGACTTAGTACGATAAAAGCCCGAATAGCTGACCTTCAAAAGCCATCCCAAACAACCTCTTCCACTAGACCAGGTGAAGGTGCGGCGCCTCAGGAGAACAATTGGCCATCGATGCACCTAACTTTGGAAGCATCAAATGGCCGTAAATACGATACTAGCTTTCCAAATAAAATAACCTATAAAAAGTGAGATTAGCTCTTAGAAAATAACACCATATATATATAAATACCCGCTGTAGACACCCCCATTTTGCCCTCTTGAAATATACAAATCTGTTCGGTTAACCTTTGACTTTTTCCACGATCTCTGGAAAAGGATTAACCTTCTCTGAAGACTTTAAAACCTTACATGGGGACCATGACTGAAACAATAGTACATGGTTGGGACCCAGGCTGAAACAATAGCTCTGTGGCTTGGACCCGGTTCAAACCCAGGGAAGTCCCAAATTATGCACCCCATACAGAGCGTATAACTTGATTGCACGCCCCACGGCTTGTGTGCAATTGGTCCATCTCGGACCAGGATTTCACTTCCTGAGGACTGCCTAGATCTTGATTATGCGTCCTATCAGGTGCGCGTAATCATATTGCAGATAGCGCGCATAATCATATTGCACGCTTCACGATTAGCGCACAATTGGTCCGTATAGAACCAGGACTTAACCTTCTAGAAACCGCCTAAGATGCGATTGTACGCCCTACCTAGAGCATGTAATCGGATTATGCGCCTCAGCACAGGTGCATAATTGGTTCCTAAGCCAACCCGGACTCTAATTCCCTAGACAGCCTGAAAATTTCCTATTATGCGCTCTTAATCCAATGCATAATTGATTGAGCACACTAATTAGAGCGCGCAATTAGTCTAATTAGACTAGGAATAGGCTACCCGGCTGATTCAGTCAGCCGGTCACTCACTGAGTCAGTCATCGACTCAAAGTGATTGTGCACTTGATACTGGGTGCATAATTCAATTGAGCACACCAAACTGGGCGCATAATTGAAATTCACCGACCAATTGTACGCACCCCACATGGCGTGCAATTGGCCAAATGCCTATAAATAGGACCCACCACCTCATCCCAAAAACACATCAATTCATCATCACACGAACTTCTCTCAAGTTCCTGCTTTCAAGCTTAAGGATTCGAAATCCCTCTCCGTGGCTCTGGCCTCAGGTATACCTCCCTTTTAATTTTTAATTCTTCTAGTTCTAAGATCTTAGATTTTAAATATCTTTGATCCTTAATTCTTATCTTTTTGTCTTTTCCCTACTTCTAGTTCTTAGGTTCTAGAATTAGTTCCTTTAATTCTGGTACTAGATTTAGGTTCTAGCCCTCTAGTTCTTAAATTCTAGATCTTAGATCTTACGTTTTAATCTAAATTTTAAGTTTTTTGATTCTCGTTCTTAGTTTCTAGAACCAATCCTTAATTTCAGTCTTAAATTCAGTCTTAGAATTTCAATTTTAGTTTTAAATCTCTAGTTTTAGATCTTAGGTTCTTATTCTTAGATCAATTTTGACGTTCTAGTTCCTAAATTTTAGTTCTAATGTTAAACTTGATTCTCAAAATCATCGATTTTTGATCCGTAAATCCATAATTTATAAATTCAAAATTCATTTTTTTAATCTATATTATTTTCAAAGTAAACCCTATCCAACCGATTTGCCCAAGGGAGCTTACGGAGGTTACCCGGGAGCGGGACTGATCTTCCCTAGCATAGCGAGCTAAAACCCCCTTTTTTTAGATTTTCAGTAAAATTAGTATATTTAATTTAATTAGAATTTCAATAGAAGTAGTACATTCTTAATTAGTTTCTATATTTGCATTCCTAGTAGGATTAGGAGACATAATTAATTTGATTTTTAATAGGATTGAAATATTTAAATTGATTAGACTCCCAGTAGGATTAGGAAACCTAGTTGAAGTTCCCCCAATTAATTAGACTTTTAATAGGATTAAAATTAATTAGATCCCTAATAACTATAGTAAGAGCAGGAAAAGCGAAAAGTAGTTAGAAGAGAATTGGGAAAACTAGCTTAACTAAACTTACAGGTGACCTAGTGCTGCTGACATCGGCCGACCGATGATTTAGTAGAGAGAACAACCCATATCTCCACTCCGAAAGGCGTGATCAGTGACGTGTTGCAGCGTCGATAAATATCTACAGCTGGTGATTGTAACGAACCAGGTATTTCTCTGAGATTTACAACTTTCTAGTACTTAATTACCTCTAAAAACACCGCTTTTGCTAGTCTATTTGGAACGAATTGGGCCACTTTTTCAAGGGAACGAAAGGGACCCTGAAAAAGCGCGTACCAACAAACTGGCAATCGCGATGGGACATCTTGTCTCCTAAGCCGCTTGTATTTAGTTAATTTTCCTTTTCTTCTAGTTAGTTTTTTCTTTTAGTTTTATTTTTATTACTTTTTCATATTTAAGTCTACTATCGAGAGCACATGAGCATACACCCGAGGCTCGAGATGTCAGGAATATGAAGGATTAGAATCAGTGACCCACCGTTATGGGGGTACCATAATAACCCGCTATATCATGAGCAACTCTTCGAGGATCCAACACAATACAACTCGAGAGTCAACATGGCCGGTGGTGAGGAAACCCCCTTCACACCCCTGAGCACCAACCACGATGACGGACATAGAGCCAGCAACTTCGGGCATAACTTTACGACTCGAAAACTTGTGGACCTCAACATCTAGAAATTACAAAGGGGAGGCGATGAAGCCGACGAACTACTCCACGGCTTAGCTGTAACATACGAGACCATCAAATAAAGACGGGAGGTGGAAGAACAAGAGTGACAAAGACAGGAGAGGCCACCCCCTACTCCAACGACGATATCACTGCTCATGTCACCACCTAGGCACACTTTCCACACACTCCTCAGTAACGGATGTCAAGACAGAATTCGTTCCCAGACCGCTAGGCAAGATTCTGTTGTAAGGGTAGAAGATTTCCCCAAGATGATCGATGAATACATGACTAAGAAAACCCGCCCTGGTTTGTCATTCGGATTCGATAATTTCTGTCGAGACCTTGAATTCAATCTACTTTTGGGATTTAAACCCTGAAAGTTTAGCAAGTATAACAGCACCGGGAATCTGAACCATCATCTAGTATTGTTCTGTAATGACTGCCAGTCTTTTCGCGACAATCACGGACTTTTAATACACTACTTTCAAAGGTCACTTGAAGGGGAAGCCCTCGAGTGGTTTGCTAGGCTCCTGCTACATAAAATAGACATATTCGAAGAATTGATCAGACAATTCTTAGATCAATACAAGCATTTGATACAAGAGGCCGTTAGTCTCATCGACTTGATGATAACAAAGCAAGAAACCGAAGAAGACTACGCCGATTTTGTATCACGCTGGAGGAAGCTCGCGGCTCGCATAGGAAGTCAAATGAGAGAAAAGGACGCGATCGACATCATCATAGATAATGTCAGAGAGCCCCTTAGAAGCACTTTGATCATAAGCGATTGCCCAGACTTTGCTACTCTTCATCTGCGTGCCAGTCGCATTCAATGACACATAAAGGGAGGAGACCTCGCCTTCTCGATCACGGCACCGAAGGCATCGACTTTCGGCTATTCGAATCCTTAAAATAACAAGAAAGGTTCAGGCTCCGAGCAAGTCAACACGGTCGCTAATCAAAATCAAGGCGATGGGAACAGTCAACAAAGGAACTCTGGTCAGGGTCAATACCAGAATCAGTAGCAGTACGCCAATCAAAATCAGAATCAATATCCTAACCGAAATTAGTATCCTAACCATAACCAAAACGCTGCCCGAAATCGTCATGCCAATACCCAGGGCTATAATAATGTACCTCTGCCCTAAAAATTCAATCAGCAGACCCGAGGTCCCTATCAGCCTAGAAGAGATCAATATCCTCCATTACTCAATACCATCCCTAATATTTTTCACCTCCTAAGCGACTAGAACCTCATTCGTTTCCCACCAGAGCGGCCACGACCTTCGTTTGCTAACCTCGATTACACCAAGTTCTGCGCTTTTCACCGATACGTGAGACATAACCTGGAAGACTATTGGGTGTTGAGAGATATGATATACGACATGAACGATCGAAACTAAATTGATTGGGAATCCCTTCAAAATTCTAACCAAAATAACTAACAGCCTCCATAGAACCTTGGAATCGTCAACAACCCTCTGCCAAACCACAATCAAGGACCGGTCACCCATGTCACCATGGTAGACCTTCCGGGCCGAGCCCCTTTCCATCCATCTACTCTCATCACACGAGTTAGTCATCCTAACGCTACAACTAGTTTTGATGATCCTCTGAGGCCCATCATCATTCTGCCTCACCCCTCTACCTTCATAACCCGAGTTGAACCACCAACTCCACCACCCTACCCAAACTTCACTCGAGTTCGAGTTCAATCTTTCCAAGCTTAAAGGCCCATCACTCAACCCATAGAGCCTTCTACGCCCCTGAACGTTGACATAATTCTCGACAACGTCGAGCCAAAATATGAGGACCAGGTCCTCCAAACCGCAGAACAAATTGCGGCGTGGGTGGATAGCATCACCCAAAATACTACCAGTCAACAATGCGAGGAGATAATGAAAGAACGTCTATCAGCGGAAGAGATAAGATAGCAGGAGGAAGAGCCCGCTACGGAAGAAGTACTAATCTTTGCATTCCTCGAAGAGGAAGACTACACTCAATACCTTCCACCTTGGAATGGCATAGCTCAAGTGTGCATCCCTTGTCAAATTTTGCTCCTTTCACCACAAGTATCGCACTGAAGCCTCCAACACCCCAAGGTTAGCAGCAGACATGTCCAATCCTGAAATCTGGAACCAACTATCCACCCCCACCATTCCCTAAGGAGAAGCAGAGCAGCAATGCACAGCCATCCGCCAGAATAACCAAAGAACGGGGAGTGAACATGCCCCCTCCACCTCACGTAATCCCTCCGCCTTCAGCACCAGTACCTCAACTGACTCAGTAAAACAGGTATAGTGCGCATCGACCCGACAAAGAACCTACCTTGGAAACATGTTAGGAATACGATCTTCTCTGATTCCTAAGAAAGGTGCCAACACAAATATTGATCCTCGAACTCATCAAGAAATCGGCAGAGCATCATCGATTGCTCATGGAGATAGTGGATGAGACGCACGTGAATGAAGATACCACTTTGGATCAGCTGCATGAGATCGCTTCGGTTATGACTCAACCTCCCGCGCTTACCTTCACTGAAGCTGACATGCCTAAATAATCATTACGTGGAAGTTTCACTCCTATCTATCTGACCGTCATAATCAGAGGATTTTCAGTACCTCACACATTGGTCGATACCGGAGCAGGCTTAACATCTGTTCTATAACAATGTTGAAGATCCTTGAATACACCAAACAAGACATAAGGCCTTCGTCCTTATCCCTCGTTGCTTATGATGGCTCTCGACGCTTCGTCAAGGAAACCATCAAGTTGCAAGTTCACCTCCAGCCAGTCACCAAGGACGTCACTTTCCATGTCTCTGATTTCTCAAGCACTCATAATCTGATATTAGGAAGGAGTGGCTAGAATCCATAAAGGCAGTAGCATCGACATATCACCAATGTGTCAAATTTTCGTATAAAAATTCTATCGTCAGGATATATGCCGATATGCCCCTTAAAGAAATGGACACAGACTACACGACAAACATTCCAATAGCGCATGACTCGGTACTGAACACAAGAGATATAAAGAAGATGCAGGAGCCTGATGATGCATCAATAGCAGAAGTTAGCTATCCTCAGTCCCTTCCGACCCACCCACCAAAAGTAGTGAGAAGAGAAGTTGGAAATGATCTTGCCTGACTATACAACATAATCCCGACTGCAGCAAAAGGATGGGACCTAATGTATCAGCTAAGATACGTTCCTCACACTGGACTCGACAAAGACAAGCAAGGATGCATGAGACCGGTTATCTCGAAGAAACTACGTAAACACATCGGATTGGGTTACCAGTTGGATGACAAGCAAGCCGATATCCTACCTACTTTACCAAAGTGGTCTCTCTACGACTATTTCATATATAGAATTACTGAGAAGGCTAATGTGCCAAAGAGAAGAAAGGAGCCATCCTTCACTGAATCTTAGGCAATCAAGATCGAGCAAGTGACTAAGGCCTTTACTGACCTGACAAACCTAAGCCGTGATAGTGATGACATGGACAAGCCACTCGAAGGAGTCAGACCATTATTCGAAACCCCTGAAGATCCAGATCCATGCAAAAAAGACTGGGAGTCGACCGACGAGGAGGACTTCCACATCGCCGCATTAGCAGAAGAAGAACCAGAGCCAGGGACACTCCGACCTCATGAACTAGAAAAAGAAGACTGACTCTTAATGTCAAGAGAGGAAGAAGACTACTGGATTAGCTGTACAGAAATAGAACTTAAAGATCACTTAAGAGCAAAACGACTGAAGCTCCTCGAGGAGGTCAACAATTCCCGAAGTGAAGAAACAGACTCTAATGATGAACTTGATCATCAATCCTTACTAGATAACTGATGGTGTCCGTGCCGCTGCTCCTACCCAGAATCACCCTATTGCAACCTGTGCGCATCCATCTTAACACGGTGCGAAAGAGCTATCCTGCGTGAAATATGACGGACAACAAGGATGAAAGATCATCATATTACTTTTATAAAATTCTAGTAAGAATTGGAGCTCGACGCTACCCAATCTCCAGATGTGCCACAACTGCAGATATTCTGGAACTCATTGGAAGAAGAATGGCAATCGCCGTCGAGAGATGATGAAGACTATTAGATAGATTGCGCCGCACTTGAGTTAACAGAATAGCTGAAACATGGCTTTCAAGCACAATCAGATGAAGAGGAAGGTCTTTACCCTGAGAATAGTAACCTCAGTCCTGATCATGAAGGATGGGAATGCCCCTGGGAGTATCCCTACATCTCTCACCCATATCAGCCTCGCTGTCAGGTCTGCATACTTTTCACCATATACCACGAGATCCAGAGGAAGGAATTCCCAGATTTTGACTTCAATGATGATATCTTCGAGCACTTCTTCGCTGCATAGGAGTGCCCATGAGAAATTTCATGCATCGTTCGACCATATCAGCCTTATTGCCATACATGCACCATAATAATAGAAGACTTCGAACGAGAGGGTTGGACCAACCCCCTTCTTGCACTATAGAGAATGGCCGAAAGCAACCCAAGTTCAGTAATTAAGTTCATCGAACCATATCTATTGTTAATAAGGAGTGAAGACTCTCAGCAACAAGCGGACCTTCGGTCTGATTCCGAAGACAAGAATTTGGACGACTATTGTCTTCAGACCCTCTTCAACCACGAAGCGCTTTACGTAGTAGAAGAGGAAGAGGGGCCGTTTGGCAAATCATCGCCAACATTGCTCATAAGGAGAATCACCCCAGATAAGAACTCTAAAAAAAAATGCCAAATTCTGAACGAATCCACATCATTCGAAGGCTCGTCCGAATGGCTCCAGTAGTCGTCCCACTTCCCCAGCTAAGAGAAGTAACCTCACCGGTTTCGCATAAGGAAACCAACCCTGTACCATACTCATGATCAAAAATAAAAAATATGGAAAATCCTAAAATCCATAAAAATATAAAAATAGAAAATCCCAAAAAATCATAAAATCACATAAATGGGGGGGAGCCCTTCGTCCCAAGCCCATTCAACGACCAGTAAGGAGACTTTTCTCCAAAGGATACAAGTAGTGACCACCTCAACAGAATTGAAGGAGTAATCAACATGATCACACATGGTCACTGTCCTGCCCTTAAACTCGAAGAGCCTTGCCTTGACTCAGTTTGAAGTGACTCTACTACCTCTTCCTCGCGAAACCGCCGAGCATCCCAACAGAGTAACAAGCTAGTTATCATACCTGACGAGATACTCCGCGACTTCGAGAGGAGGATGAGTAACCTCAACCTACACCTGAAAAAAGATGTCGTGATCATAAATTGCACCGATGGAGGGCTACCTCTCTCAAAACTAACCCTCTAGTGTAGTTCTTTTATAGTGTACAAACTCACAGACGATGAAGAAGGAGCACCAATCGCCAAGGAAACACAGGACTTCCAACGGGTCATCAAGCGCTTCGATGAGCAAACAGAAGCTGCCACAGAACCTACTGAGGAAATAAATTTCGGAACCAAAGGAGAGCCCAAGAAGCTGCTAATTAGCGCAACACTCAAACCCAAGGAACGACAACAAACAATTCAAGTCTTTCAAGATCACCTCAGCTCTTTCGCATGGTCCTATGAGGATATGCCTGGATTGGATCCAAGCTTAGTAGAACATCGGTTGGTCCTGGAACCTGATGCTAAACCTGTTAAGCAGAAACTCAGAAGGATGCATCCCCAAATAGCACTACAAGTCAAAGAGGAAGTTGACAAGCTATACAAAGTAAAATTCATCCAAGTCACCCTCTACCCTAAATGGATTGCCAACATAGTACCTATCGCCAAGAAGGATGGGAGAGTGCAGGTAATGCATTGATTTTCAGAATCTCAACAAAGCATGTCCAAAAGATAACTTCTCCCTACCACACATCGACACCCTAGTCGACAACACTGCCGGACATGAGATGCTATCCTTTATGGATGGGTTCTCCAGATACAACCAGATTAAATTAGCAGAGTAAGGCCAGCAAAAGACTTCGTTCACCACACCATGGAAACTTACTGTTATGTCGTCATGCCTTTTGGGCTCAAGAATGCAGGAGCCACATATCAACGTGCCATGATGGTCATATTTCATGACATGATACACAAATGAGTTGAAGTCTCAGAACTAAGTAGGACATGTCGAAGCACTACGACTGGTGTTACAAAGATCATAGCAATATCAATTGAAGATAAATCCAAAGAAGTGCGTGTTTAGAGTAACCTCTGGAAAACTATTGGGATTTATAGTCAGTAAATGAGGTATAAAAGTTGACCCGGTGAAGGTCATATCCATCCTCGAGATGCCACCTCTTAGCAATATCAAAGAATTACGAGGCTTGATAGGAAGGTTGCAGTTCATTAGGAGATTCATCTCCCAACACTCAGATCGATGCGATCTTTTCTACAAACTACATAAAGGAGGAGCAGAGTATAGATGGGATGACCAGTGTCAGCAGGCCTTCGATGGGATCAAGAAGTACCTCCTCAACCTGCTAATACTATTGCCTCTAGTTCCTGAAGACCCCTAATCCTTTACCTCTCAGTGAATGATAAAGCGATGGGAGTAATTCTTGCACAATATGAAGAAGGCTGTAAGAGAGAAGGCCATCTACTACCTCAGTAGAATGATGGTCGAGTACGAATAGAAATACATGCCAATGGAGAAGACCTGCCTCAATAAAACTACGACACTATTTTAGAGCGCACAAAATATTAGTACTAACACGCATGGACCCTCTGAAGTACATCTTTGAGAAGCCTGCTACGTTTGAGAAGATTGCCCGATGGGACATGTTACTACAAGAGTTCGACATCACCTATGACACATAGAAATTTGTCAAAGGACAAGCGATCGTTGACTACCTCACCGACTTACCACTCCTAGATGACAAGCCTATGCACGTAGACTTCCCTGATGAAGACCTACTCTCGATTCACAATGAAGAGCCTGATAAGACGTCATGGACCCTATACTTTGACGGTGCTCTTAACCACAAAGGGAAGGGTATCGGGATAGTCCTGCTAAGCTTGGAAGGAGTTGTCATACCAAAAGCCTTTCAGCTCGACTTCCCAGTTACTAGCAATGTTGCAGAATATGAAGCTTTCATCACGGGACTACAAGCAGCGCTATAGCTAGTAGTCAAGCAGTTGAAGACAATCAACGACTCCAAACTTGTGATATCACAAGTTATCAGAGAGTGGAAAACAAGGAAAGAAGACTGATGACCTTCCTAGAGACAACTTAATTCTTAATAAAGAAATTTGAAAGAATCTCCTTCACATACATTCCTAGATTAGAGAATGAGCTCGCATACTCTCTCGCCACACTAGCCTCAGTCATTCATATACCAGTTGGACAAAGTACGAAATCCTTTTTCATTGAGAGGTTGACAACACCAGCACATGAAGTCACTTGGCAACTGAAATCAGAACTACCGATTGCACCAGAAGATCACAAGAACCAGGGGAAGCCCGCCCCAAACACTCCCACGGAGAAAGAAACCACCGTCACCATGTTCAGATTGGAAAAATTGCTAACCGGCAACGGGCAACTATGGTACTTCAACATCTGAAATTTTCTAAAGCATCAACATATCCCTCCTTACGCTATAAAGATCAAACGGAAAACCATAAGGAATCGATGTGCAAGATTTTGCGTACTCGGTGAAATCCTATACAAAGAAGCCTTCCCCAAAGGAGCACTGCTACGATGCATCATGACAGCCGAAGGAAAATACATTATCCGAGAAGCACACGTTAGTGCTTGTGGTGCCCACGCTGGTAGATAGAGACTCGCATATCAGATCGTACGACAGGGCTACTTTTGGCCGACAATGATAAGAGATTTCCATCGAGCAATGCCAAGAATACGCTCCGCTTATAAAAGCTCCATCAGTTGCATTGAATCCCATAACCTCACCATGGACATTCTCGATGTGGGACTTCGACATCATCGGACCCTTCACGGACACAGTTGGGAATACTCACAAGCACGCATTCATACTCACTGCGATCGAATACTACACCAAATGGGCAGAAGCTGAATCCTACGTCAGAATCACCGCTTCGACACTCGTGAGGTTTATCATTCAGAACATTATTACCCATTTTGGAGTACCCATGATGTTTGTCATCGATAATGGACCACAATTCATCGCAGAGAAGATGAAGAAGCTATGCAAGAAATTCGACATCGATCTATACCACTCATCACCGTTCTACCCTCAGGGAAATGGACAAGCAAAAGCTACAAATAAAATGCTAATCCGAATTTTGAAATGAATAGTAGAGATGAGCAATTGAGCCGATTGGCCTGAACGATTACCTGAAGCACTCTGGGCTTATAGGACTTCTATTCGCACGGCCACTGGCCAAACTCCTTACCTCCTTACATATGGGATGGAAGCAGTCCTACCCTATGAGATACAGATACCATCATTACGAATTCAACTCTATGATGAGCTATCTTTAGACGAAAGGATAATTGCCCTGCTCACTGAGCTAGAGCAACTTGATAAGACACGTTAAGGGCAGCTGATCATGCTCAGGTATATCAAAGGAGAGTGGCCAGGGCTTACGATAAGAAAATCCTCGAGCGAACCTTCGACATTAGACAATTAGTCTTGAAGAAAATCATGCCCTCCAAACACGCTCATCCAAAGGGAAAACTGAAACCGAACTAGGAGGGCCCATATGTTATAGCAGCTGCATATCCAGGAAATGCATACAAGTTAGTGAACCATGATGGGGAAGAAATCCCCATCCCTTGGAACGCTATATACCTTAGAAAATACTACCCTTAACCCCGTGATTATCACATCCCATAGCCAAATACTTATATCTATCACCCCAATAGTTGTCACGACCCATTCGTTGGTCGTACGTTTTCAATTCTTGGAATATCCTTAAGACTTCCAATTTATTGCCCACCTTCTTATTCGGGTAATTTGATCAAAGGACTAGTGGCACACTTGACCTCTTTCAAAAGTATAAGTAACACTCGATTCTCATCCACCTTCCTCGCCATTGGAGGAGATGTTAGAGCGCAAAAAAAATGAAGATGCTAGGCTCAATCAAAACTCACCATTCTTGTGTTAGCAGGTTGCTTTAAAAAAAAAGTAATACATATATACAAAAATCGAGTGAGAGCAATACGACGAATGAACCAGCCAATGAGCTCAGGAAAGCATAAGAAAACTGCGAGGGCATCCCTGATGTCCCGATACTACTAGATGCCGTAAGGTGGCTGGAGAAGGGCAAACTCCTAACCATAGAATTTGAGACTTTGATGGTGTCAAAACATAATGAAAACTGTTACTCAATTATGGCACCCCGTACCCACTCTGAGAAAAAGATTGTTATTCATCCGTTTTAAAAAGTATTAGATATAAACTATTCCCCCACATCACTGAGCCTTTTCTCTCTTTTACCCTTAATTTTTATTTTCGGATAATGAGTTGAAAGCCTTTCAGGATATTCCTAGAAGTGAAATCGAAAACCGATGAATGACGACTAACACAATCACCTATTATACTTACTGCACGCCCCCTATAACAATGACCATGGGATAGGATGCCCACTATCAAAGGTAGCCCCCTAATATGCGGATGATATGATTAGGCAATTCCCCCTGGTTCGATAACAGTTTTAAAACAAATCTTTTCTCCAAAAATAACTCACCAAATGCACGTGGCCAGCCATAGGCCCAAAGTACTTATAAAAAAAAAAACCAGAGAAGCTCCATTGCACCTCGACAGTGGGGAGATGCGGAATGACGAAGTCACGACCTGAGGAATGTTACTTAAGACATCTCACTGCTTATTCCATCACACTCCTACATTGGGGCATTTTTTTTAGTATTAGAATTTTCTTTCAGTTATTTGCTTTCCCTGTTGCATTATATTTCCTTTCCTTGTAATAAAAAAGAAAAAAGAAAAAAAAGAGAAAAAAAGCCCCTCTTTTATTACCAGACCTTGGTCTGAGACACCTTCCCCCTTGACAATCAGCGAGGGGGAAAATGACATTACTAACGCCTTTTATCCTCATTTGCAGATACGAGATAACCTTCGACTATTATCGGGCCAACTCAAGGAGCATCCAAGTCCTAATAACAGGCGACAGTGCCAAAAATAAGACAACGCAAGGAAATAAGAAAATGAAGTAATTATAGCCAGGTACATCTAAACTAAAATATCTTTTATATATCAAAAGTTTCTTTTACATGTGTCACCAGGGGCATACCCCTTGTATATACAATGGACAAAAAGAGGGAAGAAATAATAAAAATACCCTACTCCCTCCACTACCTCTACGAAGGGCGATCACTGCCATCTCCCATATCCTCAACCCTCGGGTCTGGAGTCTCATCCCTCGACAACTCAATACCAGCACCCGGAGTCGAAGGACATTCCCTATGAGGAGAAGGCCTAGCAACAGAACCTCCCTCGCTCGCCTGGCTGGAGGCCCATCGAGAATGTAAACGCAGAGGACCAATAGAAAGCATAGGCCCTATGGCCGAGTCTGCCTGCGCATAAGCCCTCATGCGCTCACGAACCTCTCGACGAATCTCTGCTAATGAGCCACTGGCCCTCGACCTCAACCCTGGAAAATGGTCGATCATCCCTCGCACTCTCCCACCAACTCTCGCCAACTCGTGCTGCAAAAGATCTATTGTTGACTGCATCTTAGCACGAGCCACCGCTCGGGCACCCTCTAACTCTACTGTCCGAGTCCTCTGCTCAACCAACAAGTTCATGGTCACCTCCTGGAGATGGCGCTCTACCATATCGGAAGGAATCTCACAAATCTCCTGGCGAGCTAAGATGCGCTGCATCTCTATACACGACTGCTCTAGCTCACGGACTTGTACAAGTCAAAGGCTAAGGAATTGCATACGCATACCAAGACAAAGAGTATAGATAATGAAGACATACCAACTTAGCACGCTCCCGCTGAAGAAGCTCTACGGTGGCAATGGTGGCCGGATCAGCCGGAGGAACCTCAGACACAGGCAGCTACAAGAAGCAAGGAAAGGACATCAGGGATACAATAGTTCTACATAATCAAGAATGAAAAATAATCACGCTAACCAAATATACCTGGAAAGGAGTGGGAGTCGACCCCTGAGGAGGAGCCTTGGGAGTAGAGTCAGGAATAACCTGTACGTGAAATAAACAAACACAAAACTCGTAAGATAAAACTAGTTAGCAAATAAATAAAAGCCTAAAAAACTACACATAAACAAAGTATACCCGACTTTCTGGACGTAGAGAAGCGACGGTCGCCTCCCTTGCCTGGAACTCGGTAAGGCGATGCTGAAAAGGACATAATGCAACATCAACAAACTGCTAAACAAAACAAGATCGGATAACTCAAAAGAGCGAAGAAACTTACCCAGTGTCTAGCTCTACTCAGAGCTGAGCCATCGCCGGATCCTCCTTTTTGGAAGAGGCGACTGAAGATGGATTGAACGTTGGAGCAGAAACCCCGGCAGTAGAAAGCTCCGCCCTCTGTAAATATCAACAAATACATCAAACCTGACAACGTCAACAAAACACTAATGATTAATAAAATGAAAACAAAACAAGAGCTCACCGGTCAATTAATCTCAGAGCGTAGGCTAGCCGCCGTAGCCCGGTCAGCCTGCTGTTGGCTACGATAAGACCCGAGTAATGCCGCCTGCCTGGCGACCTCGCTCTCCCTCTCAATCTGACAAACAAGAACCAAATAAGACTATTAAACTAAAAATGATTAAAAATAGGAATAAACAAAACTCACAAACAAGTACACTCACTAGAGATCGCCGTGTCTCTATGAGCTGAACCCTTAGCTCATCCTCCGAGGTCCTAGCCTGGAAAATAGAGTCCGTCAAGGACGACACCATCTCATCATCTGGACGAGGAGCACACCCCATCCGCTCCATCGCCCTATGAAGCACATCCCACACTCTGTGGGTGCCTGCACCCAAGTGGCCCTACTCTAATGTGGCCAGTCACTCCCTCAGAGCGGAGGCGGACTCATGACCACCAACCGCAAAAGAACTGCTCCCATGGAAAGGGCGGGTAAAGAGTCGACCGCCGCCTATATCATGAAACCACCTCAGAAACTCTCGGGCATCCGCCTCATCGCACGCCCCGATGACCCTGGGCCCCCTGGCTCTAAAGTCCTCAATTTGGGTCGCCATCCTCGATGAAAAGATGCGACCAGAGGGACCAATCATCCTCCTTGCCACTCTGTGGCGAATCTCTAAAGGGACTCCCTGAGGGAGCCCCAACTGATGAGTCGCTCGAGAAAGGTGGATGTGCTCCACCTTCGCAAAACAATGGACCTAGATGTCCACATCAAAGAAGGGCCGACCGGACTGAATCACTGGCTGCCCTGCGTCCTCCTCTGCACCATAGGGCCTCTAAATCACCTGTGACCAGAAGTAAACAAAATGGCCCATCAAGTCCACAGCCTAAAACACATAAAACTCTATTACAACACAAACAACATGTACCTACCCTGCGTGCATATCCTCAAACAAACCCTACCCTGTCTGGGGGAACGTGAAAGTAATTTCCATTGGGACCCACGGGCATAAGAAGGAGAAGTGGTCTTACGCCCAAAACTAAACACACGATGTCACAAACCATCGCCAAAATGAACACTAAAATCACTAAGACATTACCAACGAAAGTACTAGTCAACCAAACTCACTTGGATAAAAGGGAGGAAACCTCCGATCGTCGCGACGCCTCTCCCTCTATGGTAAAGCTTTTAGTAGAGGTGCGCAAGTGCCGCTAGCCCCTAAGCATAGGTGGGCACCTGATCTAGGTCCCTCAATAATGTCAGGAAAAGACACATCACACATCCCCGAGTCGAAGACAAGAAGAGGACCGCCCCAAAGAAATGCATCAAGAATGCCCGGAGTACTCGATCTGCCGCTACTCTCGACTCCGTCATTGGCACCCTACATGCCATCACCTCGCGACGCCTATCGAAAGTTGTCTTTGCCTCCGAGTGACGCCTCGGAGGGACGAACCCACTAGCAAAAGTATAAAAAAACCAAGTAGTTCAGACAATCCCAGTCTCAGACCCACTGTGTCAGTACTCAACACCGAGCACCTCCCTACACACGACCTGATAGTTACTCTCCATCTGCCCCGTGATAGGTGCTCCCTCGAATCGCAGCCCAATGAAATGGACCCAATCCTCAGGGGTGGGCAGCAACATACCTACCAGGAACAGTAATGCCTACTGCTCCTCCCTCCATCTCTCCATGATCACCCCAATCAGACCACGGTCAACTGAAAAGGGCTCCAACTCCAAAATCGACCTAAAGCCGAAAGTTGCTAACCGCGCTCGTTGGAACTCAGGTAGGGCACGGTACCAGGCATGGGACTCCGACCACGCCGTGCTAATAGCCAGTACTGAAAGCTCCTGACGAACCATGATATATAAGATACATGTTAACCTAGCCATATACTAACCTTAATCACAATTACAGATGATGACTAAACCTACCTAATGGTAATAACGGTAAAAATGACAATAACAAAAATAATAAGAATGACAATCCACAACAAGCATGCAAAACATGATAACGCAGAGTGATAAAGTAAATGTAACCTGAAACTAGATACAAGTATGTAGGTTTGACATAAAATTAGAAGGTTTCCATCCTAGGAAGACTATGTCGTAACCTAAATGCCTAGAAATAACAGAGAACTCTTGTTCATGAATACATCCTGATCGCGGGCTCGTGAGGAGCAGCATCCACACCGGCATCCTCACTGTCCCTATCGCTAGTCTCAGGGACCTCCTCCCTAACAACCATCTCAACGTCACCACCGGTGTGGGCCTCAGAGGACTCACCTCCTCCCTCGACCATCAGCTCTACCTCGGAGGTGGTCCATGAAAGGTGGTCAATACCCTCAAACTCCATCTCAGATCGAAGAGCTCAGAAAACCAAAGAGAACGCAAGAAACGACGTTTGAAACGGATGAATAGATCATGAGAAATCACGAAAATCAGCAACAAGGAAGCAAGAGAGCTCGAGATTACGAAAGATTTTGAAAACGTGCGTTTAAAGTCGAAACCTTGGGCTTATATAGAGTGTGGCCTAATCATGCGCCTGAATACGGGCGCACAATTGAATCTCGCGCTATATCTCCTCTGCAGAAACGAAAATGTACGCCCTTAAGCATGCGCATAATCAATTCGTCGCTCGCACATATACCAGTCGCGCGTTTTGAATAGAATGCACAATCAAATTATACGCCCTAAGCCAGGCGTGCAAACTCAAGTGTCACCCGTACATTGACCGAAAACCGACTAAATCACGCGATCTTAGCCAAGCGCACAATCTTATTGCATGCGTCATACCTAGCGTATAATTGACCCCTGGGTCTATCATTCCCGCGCACCTGGCTTGGTGCGCAACAATATTGAGTGCTCTAGATACAACACGCAATTGCCCAGGCTTAACAAAAAAAAGGGATGTGCCAGCCATCACCTGCCAAGAATGGGAGCTCAGACTTAGGGAAAAACACTAAACCCCATACACAGTCCAGATTTCACACACACACCCTAACCTATGCCAAATTGAGACCAAACCAGATTAGAACTACTCTGAACTTAATTAGACTTAATACCTCCTAATTAAATGGAAATACCTCCGACTAAATGGGGATGTGTCCAATAAAAAATGACAAAAAAAATAAATAATAATAAAACTTAACTAAAATTAACTAAGCCAAATTGACATTAAATAAAATTTATTCAACATGGGAAAATTATTACAAATTACACCAAGGGTATACCCTTTGAATTTACAAAATATTTACGATCTCGGAGTGAGAGATGAATTTCGATTCAAGACAAACACTCAAAAACGCCCAATCCCATAGATACTTAGGAGAGGTATCCCTACAAGACCCGTCCAAAATAGGGAAAAATAGTAGAAAAATCTAGAGGGGAAGCATACCTTGAACGAAGCCCAACAAGAATCTCATCTTCCTCTCCTGAGTTTGCAGAAAAGAAAGAGTGGCTCACAGAAAGCCACCCAGGATCTGACGGATGCACCTATGGAAGGCCAATCTTGGAAGTCCCCAAAGGAACGCCAATTGGAGGATAATCCGCAAAGCCTACTAAGGAACAACTAGCATCGGTCACGAGAACTCCGACACAGCTCCTTCCTTCGATTTCTTTTCCCCCTCTTTTGACTCTTCCATCTCTTCCCCTAGCATGGTAGCAATTCGATTGCTACCTCACATTCTCCTCAACAATAATAAAAAAAATAAATTATTACGATCCATTTAGGGTTTAACACTCGAGATACAAAAAAAGAGAACATTAATAAACTAATAAACTAATGAAAAAATGCCCCAGAATAATAATAAAAATGCCGTAACTCTTATATAAAAAAAATGCCCCAAGTCTTTCCCCAATTTGAAATAAACTTCAAAACAAAACCCAAGTCTTTAACCCCTCATTTATAACTTATGCTCTCTAAACCACTAAGTGACAAGTGTCACAAGCCTTCTTCATCTAATTAAATCTAAACCAGACACATACTCCCCTTTAGAAACACTAATCCTCCACAAACTTAGATGGACCAATAATCACACAATACTTACTCCTCCTAAGAAACATAAATCCACCACAAAATAGATAAAACAATAGGATTAAGACATATGATTGTAGACACCCTCATTTCGCCCTCCCGGATTACATGAATTCGTTTGGTCATCCCTTGACCTTTTTAACCCTCGACACGGGACCATGCAGCAGTACATGGCTGAACACAAGCTGAAACAATAGCTCTGTGGCTCAGATCCCAACATAGGGAGACTATATACTAAGCAATAGTATATAGTCGAGATGCAAACTGAAATAATAGTCCTGTATTCCATTCTTGAGACCATACCCGGACAACCTTGAATTAAGTGCCTGAAAACCTGCGCGTAATTCGATCACGCGCAGAACCACAAGCGCGCGATCAGTCCCCTTTCAGACCAAACTTCCTTTCACAGACCGTTTCGAGACTCAATTACGCGTCTGAAATCGAACGCACGATCGGATTGAGCGCTACACTATCAGTACGCAATTAGCCTATGCCCGACCTAGTCTCCTACCATTGACCCCTACGTTTCCTCGATTAAGCGCTCAGGTAACATGCTTAATTGGATTATGCATGTCCCATCATGCACGCAATTAGCCCTAATTTTGTTAGGACTAGGAAACCCACTGAGTAATTCAGCCGGACATTCACTAAGTCGGTGACCAACTCAAAGTGATTAAGCGCTAGAAAATTGGCGCGTAATTCAATTAAACGCTTGAAAATAGGTGTGTAATTGAAGGAAAACCAATAAAAACCTATAAAAACTCTTTTTCTCGAAGAGAGAGAAAGAGGCTGCGAAATTTAGAGAGGAGAGATTGTAAATTCCAAAACCAGAGAGTTCCGAGAACGAACCCCCTAGAGCAAATTAGCAATGATTTTGAGATTCGAACTTCGAGATTTCTCTCCGCAACCCTAACCCTAGGTAAGAATTTAATTTAATTTTAGACTTAGGATTTCCCCTTAGTTTAATTAATCAATTCTATTTCTAATATTTAGACCGTAGCACCCTCTTCGGACCGAAATTCTCTATATCCGGTTCTAGTTCTCTGTTTCTAGAACCGATTCTTAATCTAGCGGTTCGATATACCGACCTTATGCTCTGATTCTACTCTAAAATCTTAATTTACAGTCCTATCATTAATTTCTGGTTCTAACTCTCAGAGTTCAAAACTAGTCCTTAATCATACGGCCTGATTTTTCTGATTTCGGACCCAAATTCAGTCCTAAATTTTTAATTTATAATTTAATTCTATCTTTTCATACCATCAAAAAAAAAAAAAAAAAAAAAATTTCAGTTCATAACTTTAGTTTCTCAATCTAATTTCTTATTTTAATTTCGAATTCAATTATAAAAATCCCCCTTTTATAATTTAACTATCGATCTATCTTTTATCTCAGCCATCCAATTTACCCACGGGTGCTTACGGAGGGTACTCGGGAACGAGGCCAATCCTCCTTAGCATAGCGGGCCCAACCCCCCTTTTTTTTAGATTGTTTAGGATTAACTAATTAATTATAGGTAGTTTTTCTATTTCAATATAATTGGCTAATTGCATCAAATAGGCCTTCATATCATTATTTGTTTTGATTCAATTCAGTCTTCTAGTTCAGTCAATTCATTATCTCCATCAAAATTTAGGAAAGTTAATTTGTTTATTATTAGTTAGATTTTTACTATAATTGATCCGTAGATTACGATTCTAAAAAAAAAGGAGTTAATTTTATTGCCTCGATCATTTATTTTTATTTTAGTAAATTAATTTATTGCTTCAATCAGTGTCACAGTAAAAAAATTAGTCTTTGCTTTCTTCAAATTAGAATGCTAGTAAGAGTACCTTAAGTGCTTTAGTTGTGATTGTCATACAATTAATACATCTGCTTATCTAGAATTGCAATAAAATTAGCGTACCTGCTTTATCTAGAATTACGATATAATTAAACTCTTTTATTTAATTAGAATATTATTGGAACTGATACACATGCACTCCTAGTACCAGTAGGAGACTGGAACTGATTGGACTCTTAGTAGTACCAGGACTTTGATATTAATTGGACTTCTAATGATATCGAGAAACTGAAAATGATCGGACTCCTGATAGCATCAGGACACTAAAATAACCCATCATAATAAGCTCACCTAATCATAATCAACAACAAAAAAAAGAGAATCTAAATCGACCATAACCGCAACAAGGGAAACTAAAAAGAAAGCTGAAACTATCTAATTAAAAGAGGACACTGCTGCTGACGTTCCTAGGCGGATGATTTAGTATAGAAGTAACCCACACCCGCTTAAACGCGTGATCATTGACATGTTGCAGCGTCGATAAATAATTGCAGTTGGCGATCGCAAATCAACTAGGAATCATCCTAGGAAATTCCTCCTATTATTATTTATCCCCACCTTATCACATACACCGCATCGCTAGTGTCCAATATGACAGAATTGGAAGCCACTTATTCAATGGGAACCGAGAGGAACCCAGAAAAAGTGCGCACCAACAGACTGGCGATCGCGATGGGACACTTTTGTAAACCTCTTCTTTTTCTTTAGATAGTTAGCTTTATTTTACTTCCTTATTTTCTTTCCTGTCGTGTCGTTTAGATTCTTTTTATATGAGTCTTCTCCAAAGACTCGAGATGTCGGGTGTACGAAGAGTAAGTTTAGGAGACCCACCATTGTGGGCCTATCATGACAACCCCTCATATGAAGAGCCGCTTTATGATTTTAGCCCATGACAGCTAGAGGTTAATATGCTGGAGAACAAGAGAATCCCTCTCTACTCCACCTGCCGATAGTAGTCGTAACGGAAGAGAGAGCCGCATCGGGCAAAATCTTACTACTCAACAAATTATAGAGCTTAGCGTTCAAAGGATACAAAGAGGAGATGAGGACTCCGAGGAGCTACTCAAAGGATTAGCCGCGGCGTATGACACAATTAAGTCATGACAATTCTTAGGAGAGCAGGAATGACAAGAGAGACCACCTTCTACCCCAGGCATGGTGTTAGCCCGCACTACGCCATTGAGGCAGCATACTCACACGTTCTTTAATGACAATTTGTAGACAAGGGTTATCTCACGCGTCGCTCCCAAAGAAAACACCATAAAGATTGAAGATCTCTCGAAAATGCTCAATGAATACATGGCTAAGAGGGAATGCCCAGGTCGCTCATTCAGATTTGATAAATTTTGTCGATACATTGAATTTGACCTACCCATAGGATTTAAACCGCCAAAATTTACTAAGTACAATAGCACCGGAAATCTGAACCATCACTTGGCCCTCTTTTGTAATGATTACCGACCTATACACGACAATCAAGGACTTCTCATTCACTACTTTCAACGTTCATTAGAAGGAGAAGCTCTAGATTGGTTCGCGGAGCTCCCACTTTATAAGATAGAGACTTTTGATGATCTAGTCGGTCGATTCCTAGGCCAATATAAACACTTGATTCAAGAGACGGTTAGCCTCAGCGACCTGATGGCGGCCAAGCAAGGACCAGATGAAGAATTCACCGACTTCGTCGTTAAATGGCGAAAGCTTGCTGCTAGAACTGGTACTTCAATGAAAGAGAAAGATTCAATTGACATCATCATTGACAATACTAAGGAACCACTAAGGAGCGCCCTAGTCATCAGTGATTGCCCCAACTTCATTGCACTTCACTCTCGGGCATCCCGATTAACGCGACACATCAAGGGCGGAGACCTTGCATTATCCATAGTCACGTCAAAGGTGGGCTCTTCCAATGAATCAAAACCGAAAAATCATAAGAAAGCCTCAGGAACCAAACAAGTTAATATGGTTGTCAATCAAGGGCAAAATTTGAATAAGGGGAACTTCCCACCATGTAACTTCGGGCAAAACCAAACCCAACAACGATACGCTAGTCAAAATTAGGGCGTTAATCAACAAAGGTACGCAAACCAGAACCAGGGCCAAAACTAGAACCAAGGCCAATATCAAAATAGAAACCAATACCCTAACGCTTATCAGGTCTAAAACGTAGCATAAAATCGACCGGCCCATGCGCTGAATTATAATAGCGTACCTCCACCTTAGAACTTTAACCCAGCTAGGGGACCCTACCAGCCAAAGCGGGAACACTATCCCCCTTTACCCGATACTATTTCTAACATCTTCTACCTCCTTAGCACCCAAAATCTCTTACGATTCCCACAAGAAAAGCCTAGGCCATGGCCTGCAAATCTAGACTATAGTAAATACTGTTCTTTCCATCGGTATGCGAGACACAACCTAGAGGACTGTTGGGTTCTCAGGGATGTAATCTATGACATGAATGGCTGGAATCAAATTGATTGGGAAGCGCTTAGGAACCCTAACCCTAATAACAATCAACCCCAATAGAATTTAGGGATCATAAATAACCCCATGCCCAACCACAACCAAGGGACACTGGCCCAGGTCACTACTGTAGATCTCCCCAGTCAATCCCATTTTCGGCCTTCAGCATTAATCACTCTTATCCTACCCTCCAACACTGTTACTACTCTTATGAGAACTCCTCCCTCCTTACATCCCCCTGCCTTGATCACATGGATCGCGCCACCGAGCCCACCTCTATATCCAAAGTTTACTCAAATACGAGTCCATTCCTTCAGGGCCAGGAGGCCATTCCTCCATCAGTCCCCACTAGCGCCATTGACCTCGCCAAATCTTGAATCTCTAGTGTTACTTCACTCGACTCTGGATCTGAGTCTGGAGACTATGCTCTTCAAACTGCCTTTCCAACTATCGCACGGGTAGACAGTGTCACCCACATGACTCCCAACCAAGAGAGTGAAGCCTGAACTGAGTATTCGTCAGATGAAGAGCAAAGTGAACGAAAAGAATACCTAAATCCATGCAAGATGTTGGTCTCCACTTTCTTAGAGGAAGAGGATCACACGCAATACCTCCCACCTTGGAGTAGTGCCATACAGACATGCACTCTGACCCCCAACTTCACTTGCTTCACAAATGCACCGACGTTGAGTCATGCTAGGTTTGACCAGCAACTGGCCTACCCTATTCTCAAGTTAGGAACCAATTATCCACCTCCCCCTTTCCCACAGAATAAAGATTTCACACATGCACAACTACCCGAGGGAAACACGAGAGAAAGGGAAGTCAACTTGCCACCCCCACTGCACGTCATCCCACCACCAATTCCCGTACCACAACCACCTCAGCCACCTGCACCTAGGGTCCATCGTCCAGGCAAAGAAATAACACTCGAGCCAGGGCAAGCGAGCCAGGGCAAGAATATGATCTATTACGACATCTCCAAAGATTCCAACCTAGATATCTATACTAGAACTCATCAAGAAGTCGCCTGATCATCACCGACTGTTAATAAGGACACTCAAGTGGACGAAGACACAACCCTAGATGAGCTTCATCAAATTACCTCTGTCATGGCACAACCTCCCAGCCTCACATTCACGGACGCAGACATGCCTAAGGAGTCAGTTCGCTGGAGCACTGCCCCCATATATCTTACAGTTATAATTAGAGGGTTTTCTGTACCCCATGCACTAGTCGATATGGGCGCGGGACTCAATATTTGCCCTCTCACCACATTGAAAATACTTGAATACACAAAACAAGGCGTCAGGCCCTCGACCTTGTCACTCATAGCCTACGACGGCTCACGTCATTTCGTAAAAGAAACTATTAAACTTTAGGTCCGCCTTGGACCCGTGACAAAAGATGTTACGTTCCATGTTGCTGACTCCGCTAGTACATATAATCTCATTTTAGGCAGAAAATGATTAGAGTCAATGAAGGCTGTTGCATCCACATACCATCAATGCATTAAATTTCTGTATGAGGACTCTATCGTTTGTATATACGCTGATGCACCTCTTCAGGAGATGGATACCGATTACGCGGTAAGCATTCCGATGGCCCATGAATCCGTACTAAACATAGGCCACATCTAAAAGATGTGAATTCTTGATGAAGCAGATGTTGCAGGAGTCTGCTCACCTGACCTTCTTAGTTTTCACCGAGAGTGATAACAAGAGCTAATGAGGAGGGAGGTTGGCTCAGACCTCGCTAAATTATACGACATCAACCCAACCGCGATGAAAGGGTGGGATCTTATGTACCAACTCGGATACGTCCCCCACATTGGACTCAGTGAGAATAAGCAAGGTCGTGTGAGACCTATATTCTCGACTAAAATACGCAAGCACATAGGATTAGGTTACCAATCGAACGACCAACCAGCCAATTTATTCTCTACCTCACCGAAATGGTCTCTTTATGACCACTTCATCTATGGAACTACTGAGAAAGCAGATTTGCCGAAGTAGAAGGAAGTATCCTTCACCAAATCCCAGGAGACGAAAATTAAACTAATATCTAAAGCATTCAACGATTTAATGAACCTGAATGATGACATCGATAAATCCCTCGAAGGAGTCAAACCTTTGTTTGACACTGAAATCCCATAGAAGGAAGAAAGAAGGTCCCTCCAGAAATCGAACCACAATTACAGGATTGGGAATCTACAGATGACGAAGATTTTCACATAGCAGCCTTACGAGACGACGAAGAACACTCACATTCACCATGGGAAGGGGATGACACCATGGGAAGGGGAAGAACACTCACGTTCACCATGGGAAGGGGATGACACCTTGCAAGAAAATATTAATTTGTATAGCATCCGCCTTTGCCTCGACCTTAGAGGATGGGAATGCCTGTGGGACTCGCCTTGTATCTTTCACCCATATCAACCCCGGTGCGAAGCATGTACTCACATACTAGAGCAATTTGCTAGCAAGATCACACATCCCATAACGACCAAAGTGGACGAATTCGACCCTATAACTATAAGGACGACCAGTAATCCACCAACCTCGCTAGTGGCACCAGAAGAGAGAGAAATCGATGGTCAGTTGTTCGACTCAGGAGGCATCCATGAGTCCGAAGAGGAGTTTGAATTAGATGCTCCTTCATCCCCAGATGCAAAATAACTCTAAATATTTTTGCAATCGCTCGAAGAAGAGTGGCGACCTCCACTAAGTGATGACAAGGACTACTGGATAGACCTCCCTGCACTCAAATTGGCAGAGCAAGCCAACCTAGAACTTCACGCCTTATCAGATCAAGAGAGCGAATTGGATAATATCATCGACTCTAACTTGGAAGGATGGGAATGTCCTTGGGAATATCCTTGCATTTCTTACCATTACCAGCCCTGTTGCCGAGCATGTGCACTCATCCCGACATATCATGAAGATCAAGAGAAAGAGTTCCCTCCCCTTGGGGACCCTTTAGGAGATTTTCCCTCACGGGAAGGATAATCATCTCATAACTTCAACGACGATAGTTCAATCGATTATGATCACTCGAGCTTCTTTGGGGAATAGACAATCAACCTAGTAGAGGAGACTCGAACTATGATACCCCTATCATCAGCATTACTTATTCAAACGATCTCATTGGATGAGAACTCAAAGAAAAATGCCAAATTTGCAACAAGTCCGCGTTCCCCGAAGGATTGCCCGAACGGCTTCAGCAGCCATCTCACTCCCTCAACTAGAGGAAGCGGCTCTCTCGGTGCCTTTTGAGGCCACCGACCTTGTACCATATTTATTGTCAAAAATCAAAAAAATAGAAAACATAGAAAACCCTAAAAACCTAGAAATATAAAACCCAAAAAAATCAGATAACCTTGAAAAAGAAAGGGAACTCTTTATCCCGACTCAAGTCTGCAGTCAACGAGGGGACTTCCCTCCTCTAACTCCTGACTTGTCTCACGTGCAGGATGTAAAACCTTCATGCTAAGGAATAAGCCAGTCATCATATCGGAAGAGATACTCCGTGACTTTGAGAGAAGAATTAATAGCCTTGACTTGCACTTTATCGAAGATCTTTCGATCATAAATTGCACCGATGAAAAGTTGCCTTGCGCAAAATTAAATCCCCAGCCTAGTAATTTCACAGTATATGAGCTCATCAAGGATGAAGGAGGAACACCAGGCCTTGATGAGACTCAGGACTTCCGACGGGTTATTAAATGTTTTGACAAACAGACCCAGGCTGCCATTGAACCCATGAAGGAAATCAATTTTGGCACTGACGAGAAGCCCAAGGAACTGTTGATTAGTGCGACGCTCAATCCTAGAGAATGTCAGCAGATTATACAAGTCCTACAGGAACATCTCGACTCTTTCATATGGTCCTACGAGGACATGCCTGGTTTAGACCCAAGTCTAGTTGAACATCGTCTTATCTTAGAACCCGATGTGAAACCTGTTAAGTAGAAACTTCGCAGGATGCACCCCCAAACAACCTTTCAAGTCAAAGAGGAAGTTGACTAGTTACACAAAGCTAAATTTATCCGAGTTGTCCTCTACCCCAAGTGGGTCGCCAACATAGTACCTATCGCCAAGAAAGACGGCAGGGTACGGGTTTGCATTGACTTTCCAAACCTCAATCAGGCATGCCCAAAAGATGACTTCTCACTCCCACAAATTGACACTTGTTGACAACACCGTTGGACATGAGATGCCATCCTTCATGGACAGTTTCTCTGGATATAATCAGATCCAGTTAGCAGAGTCTGACCAAGAGAAGACTTCCTTCACCAGACCATGGGGAACTTACTGCTACGTCGTCATGCCTTTTGGGCTCAAGAATGCAGGAGCCACATATCAGCGCGCCATGGTGGCTATTTTTCATGACATGATGCATAAGTATGCAGAAGTTTATGTCGATGACATATTAGTGAAGTCTCAAACGCGAGTAGGACATGCTGAAGCCCTCCGGCTAGTGCTACAGAGAGCTAAGAAATATCAACTAAAAATAAATCCTAAGAAATGTGTTTTCGGAGTCACCTCCAAAAAATTACTTGGTTTATAGTTAGCAACCAAGGGATTGAAGTGGACCCTGTGAAAGAAAGAGCCATTTAGAGATGTCACCTCCCAGCAATATCAAGGAATTATGAGGTTTGATAGGAAGATTATAATTCATCAGGAGATTTATCTCTTAGCATTCAGACTGCTGCGATCCTTTTTACAAGCTACTTAAAGGAGGGATCGAGTACAGATGGGATGACTAATGCGAGAAAACTTTCGATAGCATTAAAAAATACCTCCTTAACCCGCCAATACTATCGCCACTAGTTCCCGAAATACCCCTAATCCTATGCCTTTCGACAAATGATAAAGTGATGGGAGTAATCTTAGGACAATATGAAGAAGATGGAAAGAGAGAGAAGGCCATTTACTACCTTAATAGAACGATGGTCGAATACGAATAAAAGTACACCCCTATGGAGAAGACATGCCTTACATTGGTATGGGCTTCAACTAAATTACGACATTACTTCGGAGCACATAAGATACTAGTGCTAGCCCGAATGGATCCTCTGAAGTACATATTCGAAAAGCCCGCTACATCAGGGAAGATCGCTTGCTGGCATATGCTATTATAAGAGTTTGATATCACTTATGTTACCCAGAAGTCGATCAAGGGGTACGCCATTGTAGATTACCTCGCAGAGTCGTAGATCTTCCACTCCCGAACGATGAACCCATACATGCAGACTTCCCCCGATGAAGACTTACAATTCATGACGAAGAGCCCGATAAAACCTCATGGACTCTCTATTTCGACGGTGCTCTAAATCACAAAGGGAAGGGCATCGGGATAGTCCTTCTAAGCCCGGAAGGAGTGGTGATACCCAAAGCTTTTCAACTAGACTTCTCTATTACCAATAATGTTGTAGAATACGAAGCTTTTATAGCTGGATTGCGGACAACGTTACAATTAGGGGTTAAACAGTTGAAGACTATTGGCGATTCCAAACTAGTAATCTCGCAAGTTGTAGGAGAATGGAAAACTAAGGAAAGGAGATTGATGACATACTTAGAGACTGCTTAATATTTGGTGAAGAAACTTGAAAAGATATCTTTCACACACATCCCTAGATTAGAAAATGAGTTAGCAGATTCCTTAGCCACACTAGCCTCTATCATCTAGATACTTATCGGCCAACATACCAAGACCTTCTTCATTGAAAGATTAACAGTACCCGCCCACGAAGTAGCATGGACCGTTACAAGGGAACTACCAATTCTCCCTGCTAGCACGAAATCAAAAGAAATAATCACTCCAAAAAATCACGCAGAAACAGAAACCAAAGTCGCTACGTTCAGATTCGAGAAATCACCAATCGACGACAGACAATCATGGTATTTGACATCTGGAATTTCTTGAAACATCAACATGTTCCCCCATATGCCATGAATATCGAACGAAAGACTATAAGAAACCGGTGTGCCCGATTCTGTATATTGAGCAAAACATTATACAAAGAAGCCTTCACCAAAGGAGTACTGCTGCGATGTGTCACGATTGCCAAAGGACAATACATCATCCAAGAAGCACACGCCAATGCCTGCAGTGCCCACTATGGTAGACAAGGACTCACCGATCAAGTTATACGACAAGGCTACTTCTGGCCGACGATGATTAGAGACTGTCATCTCTACGTTTAATCCTGTAAACAATGTCAGGAGCACGCCGCACTTATCAAAGATCCATCAGTTGCGTTAAACACTATGATCTCATCGTGGCTATTTTCGATGTGGGCCTTCGACATCATTGGACCATTTACAGACACCATTGGAAATACTCACAAGCATGCGTTCATACTTACAGTGATCGAATACTACACCAAATGGGTAGAAGCCGAGTCTTATGTCATAATCACCGCTTCGACGCTCGCGAGATTTATAGTTCAAAATATCATTACCTGATTTGGAATACCCAGAATATTCATCACCGACAATGGACCGCAGTTCATTGCAGAAAAGACGAAGAAGTTATGCAAGAAATACGACATTGATTTGTGCCACTCATCGCCATTCTACCCTCAAGGCAATGGACAAGCAGAAGCTACGAACAAGACGCTGATTCGAATCCTGAAATGAATTATGGAAACAAGCAACGAAGCCGACTAGCCCGAATGGTTACCAGAAGCACTCTGGGCCTATAGGACCTCTATTCGTATGGCCACTGGCCAAACTCCCTACCTCCTCACCTATGGGATGGAGGCAGTCCTACCATATGAGATACAAGTACCATCTTTATGCATCCAACTCTATGATGAGCTATCCTTAGACGAGAGGAGAATTGCTTTACTTACTCAGTTAGGGCGACTCGATGAAACATGCCTAAGGGCAGCTGATCACGCTCAGGTATATCAGAGGAGAATGGCCAGGGCCTATGATAAGAAAGTCCTTGAACGAACCTTTAATATTGGCGAGCTAGTCTTAAAGAAAATTATGCCTTCCAAACACGCCCATCCAAAAGGAAAAATGAAATCGAACTGGGAAGGCCCTTACGTTATAACAGCTGCATACCCTGGAAACGCTTATAAATTGGCAAACCAAGACTTGGAAGAGCTCCCTAGCCCCTGGAATGCCATGTATCTTAGAAAATACCATCCTTAGTCTTATGATCATCACATCTCATGGTTAAAATATTTATACTTGTCATCCTTGTAGTCATCATGACCCATCCATTGGTCGTATGTCTTAAATCCTTAGAATATCCTTAAAATCTTCGACTTGTCGCCCACCATTTACACTCGGGCGATTTGATTGAAGGATTAATGACCTACTAGATTCTCATTCCCTATCCCCGCCATTGGAGGAGATGTTAGAGCAAAAAAAAATGAAGACGTTAGGTTCAATCAAAACTCAGTATTCTTGCACCAGCAGGATGCTTTCAAAAGAAATATACACCTAAAAAAATATATATATATCGAGCGAGAGCATTACGACGAATGAACAAGTCAATGAACTCAAGGAAGCATAGACAGGCCGTGAGGACATCTTCGGTAATTTTACTAGAAGTGTATAATCAAGCTGTTAGGGCATCCCTGATATTCTCATACTACTAGATATCATCGTAAGGTGGCGGGAGGAGGATAAACCCCTGCTAGCCATAGAATGCGAGATTTTGATGGTACTGAAACATGACGAAGAGCTCGATCATGGCATTCCATACCCCTCAGAGGAGAAGATTGTTATTTACCCCTTTTGAAAAGGTGTTAGTTACAAACTATTACCCATATCACTAAGCCTTACCTCTCCCCTTTCTAGTTTTATTCTGGACGATGAATCTGAGACTTCACAGGATATTCCTAGGAATGACACTAAAAACCACTGAATGACGATTGATGCAATCACCCATTATACTTACCATGCTTTTCCCGAATAACCATGGAATAGGATGATCAATACCCTAAGATAGACCCCCGTATACTTTTAATCGAAGGACCTCACCCCGGTTTGGAGATAGTACTGATGCACTTTTCTACAAGACTAATTCACCTAATACCCATGACTATTTATAGACCCAAAATACTTATCTAAGGCCCAGGGAAGCTCCATTGCATCCATACGCTAGGCCGTTTTTTTTTTAAGAAGGAAAATTATATTAGAAATGTTGACCCGACCACGAAAGAGATGAAGAATGATGAAGATACCGCTGAGAGAGCACTGTCAAAATACTGTACTGCAAGTTCAACCATGCTTCTATTTTTATTATCATTTGCTTTCCCTGTTGCACTATTTATTATTTCAAAAAAAGAAGAAAAAAAGAGAAAAAAAGGGGGAGAAAGTAAAAAAAAGAGAGAAAAAGAAAAAAAACTTCTATCCACCTTTCTATCACCAGACCCCGGTCTGAGATATTTTCCTCCCTTGACAACTGGCAAGGGGGGAAACAAAACTATTGATAGCATTACCTTTGCATGTGCAGACGCAAAGTTACCTTCAAAACCAGCACCAGGCCAGCTCAGAAAGCATCCAAGTCTCAGTGACAGCTGACAGCACCGAAAGCAAAAAGAAAACACTAAAAGGTAATCAAAGGATGAGAAGCAAATCAGGTACATCTGAACCAAAAATCCCTATATATATATAGACATATACCAAAAAAATAGTCCTTTCTTTTTTTCTTCGCATTTGTCACTGTGGACACTCCCCCAATATACAACACACATACAATGAATATAAACAAACGCACACACACCCATAATCCCTACGCTGCCGCTAAGGAGGACGAGCACCGCTATCACCGGTATCGTCAGCCCAGAGGTCCGTAGACTGATCATTTGAAAACACAATCCCGGCACCCGGAGTCCTCGAAACCTCTAAACTGAGAGGACCCACCACCGAACCCCCCCACTAGCCTGACTGACCAACTGCCTCGACTGAGAATGAGGAGGAAGCCTCGCATGACTCCCCCGAATGATGGAATCTTCACGACTATCGCTCCTATCGCGATTGCGAGAGGTATGACGAGACTGCCCAGCTGAAGAACTCATAACCCTCGACTCTGACCCCTCACAATGACTAGCCGACCTGTGCAACCCCCACTCGCCCCTCGTCAGGCGATACTGTAACCGATCTAGGGACACCTGAATCTCTACCCGTGTCATCTAACACACTGCTGCTAGTGCCTCCATATGAGTCCTCTACGTGACCAACATCTCGACCACCAGATCCTCATGACTCTCCACCTCTCTGAGGACCTGTATCGCCTCTGGAGTGGAGAGTGCCCGCGCTGCCTCTAGTCGTGCCTCCTCGAGCTGACGAACTTATATAACTCTATTGAATCAAAGGAAGTAAATATATGAATATATAAACAACAATAAAACTCAAAATGACAAATACATATACCAGATCTAGCCTCTCCCCCAGAAGTCGCTCGACTGTCTTCACGGTCACAGGATCGACAGATGGCACTCGAGGGACAACAAACGTAGGTGCCTGTAACAAGAATAAATAAATATATCAGATAAATATTATGATAACAAATAAGTTACGAACCCAATGACTAAAACATACATGGGTAGGGTGTTAAGACCTGAAAAGTACCACTTTTCACCCCTTAACTTAGCCCTTGATTAGACCCTTAGCCATCTAATAAAGGTTTGTTAAGTGTTTTCTGTAGATAATAAACAGCAGTGTAATAAGGCCATAAATCATGTTAAGGAGCCTGTATTGGCACCAGAAGTCCCTCAGAAGAATGAGCCATGAATCCAGACCTGAGGCAAGCCTCACGCAACTGATAAAGCTCCAGAGGATTCAGAAAAATATGTTTTGCGCAGTCCTCGCGAAGTCCCAAGACTTCACAACAACTTCTCACACAGTTGAGTGACAGACTAGCTTCAGAATCCTGCCTTGCGCAGTAGCCGCGGGATGCAAATGTCAAGAGAACCTGTCGCACAGTTCAGAAAAGCCTCAAAGCTATCGCGAGGATCCTCGTGAAGTTCCATTAAGAAGTGAACTTCTCGCGCAGTTCTTGCACTGTTCAAGAAGAAAGCAGCCTCGCAAAGCCAAAGTTAGCCTCGCGAAGATCTATTGTGAAATGGAATGCTCGCGCAGTTCCCGTGCTATTCACAAGTAGCAATCCAACCTCGTGAAGCTCAATCCAGCGAGAGCTTAACAATCTACCTCGCAACTGCTCAAAGCATCAAGAAGCCACAACCCCACGACGTCTGAAGTTTTAATGCTAACTCATCCTCGCAAAGTCAATGCTACCATATGACAAGTCTGGGAATCGACTGCAACCTGGCGAAGCTTTGAACTCCAACTTCCATCATTCTATAGAGGACATTCTAGGGATTTTTAGTGATTAGGGCGCGCATTCCCACACTCAAATCTCTGTGCATGCGCCCCGAGGCATCCAAGGATCATTAATAGGCCATGTGGCATCGCTAAAATTAGGGTTTCCTAACCCTAATGTGCCGCCACACCCACTGCTATATAAAGCTAAGCCTGGTTTAGGTTTAAGGAGATATTTTTTTAGACTTAGACGCCAGGAAGAGCTCAGACCTTATGACTGATACATGATCTGAGATCTTCTTCTTTTCTGTTCTTCTGTAGTTGTAAGTAGTTTTTCTTTTTCTTTTTCCTTCTCTCCATGGCCCAGCACTTGCTGGCCATGCCTATGTATGTTTATTGAGATTAGATTAATGGAATTTGTGATTGGGTGTTGTACTTTTATGGGATTCGTGTGTTTATGAGCTGTTCTGTGCAAGGCTGCTGCCTTGTGATCCGCCATTGCTTTGGCTGTGATTCAAAGCAATGGAGGACTAATTCTAAGGACCCATTCAAATCCAAGTGACCTGTGTGTCTCGGCTATCATGGTCCGATACAGTCTTAGCCCCACCACAGGACCCACTAGATCTGAAATCCCCATGGAAGCCTGAGCTGGTAGCCTTGTGACCATGGTGGTGGCAGCAATATTCTTGTTTTGTTTTGGGCTCCGTGAGGAGGATAGGCTCTGGGATAGTCTGTGACCATTCAAGTGGACAGGATATTGCCTTAGGGTGAATCCAATTCGTCGATCCAAAATGGATCCTTCTCCTCCGAGCCTGAGCTTGTAGCCTGGTAGGAGATTGTACAGGGGCAGACTCTCCTATATTAGCATAGACCCGCCATCAGATGGCAGATCTGATCTGGGTATGGAGATTGTAGGCTTGTGACTGGACCATTGTAGTCCCACTCAAGCAATGGACAGCTAGATCTAAGGTGGTACTCAATCTCTTGTTGGTTCTATGTGTCTGGGCTATCATGGTCCTATACAGCCTTAGCCCCACACATAGAGCTTTAAAGGTTGAGGTTCCCTATGGATTATTGAGCTTGTAGCCTGGATGAAGTAGTGCCTACAATGATTAACTTGTTTTGACCAATCTCTGGATTGTGGTTCCCCTATGGGATAGTCTGTGACCATTTAAGTGGACAGGTTATAACCTTAAGGGATTGGATCATGGCACAGGGATGAGTTGAATTCTTTCTCCTCTTTGGTGATAATGGAGCCATTGGACAAGATTTCTATAACAGTAGACCTGGATCTGAGTCATAAATTTCAGCAGATCTGAACTCAATAGCATACTTCTCACCCTTTTATATTTATTTTCCCACACTCCATCCATCTTCTCAACCCTTTATGTAGTTAATTCATTAGGCTACCTTAGGATACTTAGAATAAGTGACCCTAAACTCCCCTCCTATTAGGACTGCCAGATCTGTAGTCAGATCTGGAGGGACTACTAGAGATGGCTCCCTTGGAGTCGTAGATCACTTTTCCCTGTGGGACAAACTCTTACTTATCAAAACTTGCTACAAATGGACCCTGTATCTTGCAGGTCTGGGATTTTTTAGTTGTACTGATTCCATCCCCTGTTTTACTTTGATTTTAAATTGCTTTTACCACCAACAAATAAAGTAAGCACATCTAGGGTCGCAACAAGTTTTTGGCGCCGTTGCTAGTGAAAGTGATCTAATAGTAGCCCCTAGGATTTTTGTATTTTTTGTATTCTTTGTAGCTGTGAATAATTGATACTGCTGATATAATTTTGAATCTCTCTTACAGATCTAGACAGCAGCAGAGAAGGACAGTGGGCTGCATTTGGAGATTAGCTACCTCTGTTTGTAAATTCTCTAACCTTTAAAACTCTGTCTATTTCTCTTACAATTTCCATAGCAGTATTTAGGATAGTTGTAAATTTATGTTTTCTTAAATAGCTATAAATTTGTTAGATAAATTCTTTGAGTCAAGTGCAATGTGGCTGCAAGGAGTTGTCCCTGCTGGTGGTGTGTTTGTATGCTAGGTAGGAGATCTCTTAGTCCTACTTTAGAGCCTTTCAACCCTGAGCTAGAAAGGGGTAGAAGACTTAGAAGAAACAGGCACACCATAGTTGAGCCCCCAATTGAATCTGAGACAGTAGCAATGGGTGAAGAACAACCTAGAACTCTCAAGGAATTGAATGCTCCGGATGACTATAACTCTCCATTTAGCATTCAATTCCCTGATGTTCAAGGGAATTATGAAATTAAAACTTCAATCATCCAGATGCTGCCCTCTTTCCATGGGCTTAGCGAGGAGGACCCTTACAAGCCTATTGACCAATTTTTGGCCTTGTGCACCACATTCAATATCGCTGGTTTGGGACCTGAGGCCACTAGACTTAGGCTCTTTCCCTTTTCTCTGAAGGATAGAGCTAGTACCTGGTTGGCCACTCTTCCCAACAATGGCATCACATCTTGGAAAGACCTACAGACCAAGTTCCTGACAAAGTTCTTCCCTGAGACCAAAACTAGCCAGTTGAGGAAGGAAATTCTTGCTTTTGCCCAAGCCCCAACTGAGGATTTTAACCAAGCCTGGGATAGGTTTAAGAAAATGCTCAAACAATGCCCCCACCACAAGATCCCAGACTGGCAGCTTGTACAAAGCTTCTATAATGGGATTGATGAGAAAAATAGAGATATGGATGATGCCTCTTGTGGTGGAACCTACATGCACAAGACTGCTGATGAGGCATGGGAATTGTTTGAAGTAATCAGTGAAAATGCTTTTCAAAAGTTATCCTTGGCAAGAACTAGTCAGGAGTTTGTGTCAAAAGTGGAGCTTGCTGCATTAACAAGAGGAAAAGTTTATGAGGTGTCTGGGAACAATGATCTGTAGCTGCAGATGGCAAACCTCTCTTTGAAGTTTGACAAATTACTGACTGTGATGCAACTCAGAAGGGCTGCTCAAGTGGTGGAGGCATGTCTGATATGCCAGTCCCCATAGCACACGATAGAGGAATGTCCATCTGCAGGGCAATATCCTGAATTGGTATTGGAACATACTGCTGCTGCACAATCTTTTGGCCAGCAACAATATGGTGACTACAACAGACAGCCATATGGATATCAGCACCAAAATACTGGTTACCAATGGAGAGACTACCCAAATCTGAGGTGGAGGTAAGACAATTATATGCAACCCCAGCAAATGTTGGCCTTACCCCAAAGGCCACAACAGCAGTTCAATCAGGGATATGCCCCTAGGTCTAATTTCCAACACCAGCAGCAGCCCCATCAACAACAAAATCAATTGGTCTTACCCCCATCTCAACCCAGAAATACTTCTTTCGAGGTCTAGGTCTTGACCTCACTGCAAAACCTGGGGTCTGTGGCTCAGACTGTGAACTCTCATGGTCAGAGCATAAAGAAGATGGAAGAGCAGATTGGCCAACTAGCGAATGCCTTAGCTAAAAGAGAGGAGGGGAGGTTGCCCAGTCAACCAGTGGTTAATCCCAAGGGCCAATTTTTGATTGGTGAAGGATCCTCAAACCTTGAGGGGCAGGGGGAACTTTCATTAAATTGATTCACAGAAGTGTACATTTTGTATGATATGAACTTTAGTGTGGTTTGTTCTTTTTCTGTTTATAGGAATTTCTAGTGATCTTGTCGGAGTCTGAATGTATATGACCTGAAAATTCTTCTGCCTGCTTTGGTTCTTATTCCCTTTGAATTGTTGATTGCGATTGAACAAAGGATGGTGGTACTATTTTGATAATGCGAATGCTGTTTGAATTTGATGTTTTGATTAAATGCTTTTTGCGTAATTGCATGATTAATTGTTGGGAAAGCATGGAGAGTCCTGTTTAGAATGACTAAAGGTGTCCCTGGAAAAGAGAATGTGAGAGAATCCACCCTCAACACAAAGGAAAATGACAGACTAATGGGTGTGTGATCCTTGTCACTATTTTAGCTGTCGCGAGATTCAATACTATTGTGTGGACTCTCTCGCACGATCCAAATGAAAGTCCAATCTCGTGACCCACTCCTTCCCATCTAGCGAGCAGACATTTTCAAAGTGCGCCAAGCCTCGCGATTTATAGAATCCAACCTCGCGCTTCTTTCCTTTTATGTTTTCTTTTTCTTCTCCAATCAGTGAAACCCTAGCTCTGACTCCCATTAATCTCTCTCCTCCAGCATCCATTTTACAGTCCATCATTCACCTTCTAATTCTGGGGATTTGCTCCTACATCCTCCATCACCACTTGCCCTCTGATAAGAGTTCTCGCAGTCTTTTGTGTATCAGATTGAACAGAACCCTAAGTTTTAGGGTAAGACTCAGCTCTCAACCTTTGCTTTTCATTTTTCAAACAACACATTCACAGAGGAGAGTTTAATGGCCCCTAAGGGTGCACCTGTGAAAAGAGCAAGGGATAAGGCTCCCGTGGAGCCCATTCCCAAGAAGGCTAAGTCCTCAATGGTGCAGCAAAAAGGGAAAGAAATGGTTCAGGAAGTGGCTGAACTAACACCTGATTACTCTACACCCTCTGAGCTCCTGACTCCCATTCCCTTGGAGCCTGAAGCTATTTTTGACCTATCTTTCTTTGAAACAGAATCTCTGTCAGCCCCTGCCATTGAGTTCATGCGCAAGGCTGGATTGACCCCCCTGCTGCAAGCTATTCCTGCACCAGCCTACCCTAGACTAGTGCAACCCTTTTACCAGCACATTAGGGCTAGACCAGACCACCGTGGGCAGCCAGGCCTCCTTGTGTTTGTTGACAATTTTGAAATGTTACTCAGCCCTGAGTTGATTGCTGAAGTAATGGGCATCCTTACTATCTTTGACCCCAACTGTGGATATGGCCCCCTGTGTGTGCCCCCATTGATACCATTGCACAGGCCCTTACCAAAGGATTGAAGGCCATCGAGGATTCCATCAGGAGAAGAGACCTGGACCCTAAACTTCTGTTCATTGATCAAGTTCTGCGAAAGAACATTTATTGCGTTGGCCATCAGCAGGAGAGGAGGACCCCAATTGCTGATGTTGTTTATTCCTTTTCTCTGGGCCACGATTTTCATGCTACAAGGTTAATTTTTGAGGCCATGAAGGATGTAATGGTGAAGCTAGGGCAGAAAAAGAAGCCCTACACTCTCCCCTATGCAAGACTCATTACCAAATTACTTTTGAGGGGAGGGTACAAGATACCAGTAGGGGAGTTAACCATTGACCTCACCCCTATAACTTTTGCAAAGAGGCAATGGGAGATCAGCAGGAGTCTAATGGATCCCCAAAAGAAGAAGAAGAAGGCTGAGGCCTAGGTTGCTACAGAGCAAGGAGAGGGGACTGCTGTTGCTAAAGCTCCTGCTCCCAAAAAGGTGGCTAAAGCTCCTGCTCCCAAGAAGGTGGTGCAAGCTCCTGTCACTACTGATTCTGCAGCAATACCTCCATCCACCACACCTGCCCCTCCATCAGTTTCTTTACCTATTCCATCTCTCCCTTTCCCTCTTTTATCTCCCTTATCCATACCCTCACGTTTCCCTGTGATTAGTTCTATTGAGGACATTGACCCCCATGACAGCCCCTTTACCTTCACCTACATTACCTCAGTACACACCCCCAATTCTCCCATCATCTGAACTGAACCCTAACAGCCCTCCCCTGATATCCTACATTAAAAACAAAACCTCTCACACAACCCTTGCCATATCCTTACCTAAACCAACCACCCCTAACATTCCCACAGAAACCCCACATATTGACCAAGACACAGTCCAGACCATCCCTACTTCACCCCCACTCACAGACCTTGACTTTAACCTCGCCACTACTTCCGGATATCAGGCCTTCATGACTACATTGCTTGACACCATGCCAACCCATGATATCCTTCTCCCAGATTCCCCACTTCCTTCCCCACATCACTCACCAGAACCTTCATCTCCTCCGCCTACAACCTTCCATCATGCCCCTACTTCCCCTTTCCAACCTGTTCCCTCTTCTTCTCATACTCCACTCCAACCAAACTCAGACCCACTTACCCATATCCTTTCCCTAATACATGACGTTCAAACTCAACTATCAACCATAACACATACCCAAGACCAAATGCAGACTGACATCACCAACATCAAATCCACCCTTCAAACATTGACAAAACCACCCATCTCTGCACAAACACCTCCTACACCACAAATCCAGTCCCCTTCCACCTCTGACTCCACAGTGCAACCATATTTCCCCCCCATTGACTTAACTACAACCCTCATCCTCCAAGACACCATACCCCACCACTCCTTCCCCACTCTACCTATCCTTCCCCCACTCATTTTACCCCCACCACAATTTACCAACCAATCAACCCAAACAGACCCCATTCCTTTCCCATCCACATTTTCTATCCACCCACACACACTTTTGGACCCACCATTACCATTCAGACCCTTCACCATTCCATTTTACTCTTACCCAGCACCACCCACCTTCAGTGACCCCACTTCATTTTCTTTTCCACCCATGCCCTCCATTCCACCTCTCATATTACCTCCTCCTAGATTCTCTGACAACTCGACTCAAACAGACCTAGAACTTTTTGCCCAGCCCCCACTTGTGAATGTCCTCCCTACCACTTTACCCCCACAGGACCAATCACCTTCTACTTCTTCCACTCCCTTTCTACCAATCTTACTAAGATATTCCTATTACACCCCTCCTTACTTCACCCTCCTCCATGCCATGAGAGACAATGCCTACATCAAGCGGGATGTTCTCAGGGGAATGGCACAACTTAGACAATCCATTGAGTACCCTTTGCTGTAGAAGTTGAGTGACCTGAAGCTTGCTCACAGGCAAAAGCTGAGAGATATTTCAAAGGGGTGGGAGACAATTTTGGAGACCCTCAATGACATAAAGGCTGACGTAACTTACTATAAACTAAATGCGGAGATGGAGAAAGCTAATGCCCAGCGAGAGCAAACAAGAGCCCGGATGTATAAAAAGAAACTTAACAATGCTCAGGAGATCCACAGGCTCACTAAGGGGCTTTCTGATGTCAAACTCCTTTATGCTGAAAAGCAGATTGAAATTTTGCAAAAAAGGATTGCATCTCTGTTAGGCCAACCAATTCAGGCCACCCCTCTTGCTACCGAACCCCCTGAGGCCCCACCTTCCACACACCCCGGGCCATCTTCTTCCATTCCCCCTGCCCCTACATCTACATCTCCTCCTCCTCCACCTCCTACTCAAGTACCTCCTCCACCTCCTGCTTCAGTGCCTCCCCCTGCTAAATCTCCTGCACCCAAGTGAAAAAGGGCTGCTTCCAAGAAACCTTCTCCCTCCAAAAGAGCCACTGCTGCCCAAAAAGGAAAAAATCCTGCATCGCCATCCCCACCCCCAAAGGCCACCAGATCTTCTGCTCAGGATGACCCCCATGGTTGGTTGCTTTCCAAAGATGAATGCAGACACGCTGCTGCAGCCCTTGGATTGGACCCCACTACTCTCTTTCCCTCTGATTCTGATTCTGACTCTGCACCACCTACGGATCCACGGGCTAAGAGTCCTGTTGCTCCTCCTTCATCAGACCCTGCTGAGCAAACTTATCCTCAGAGAATGAAAGTTACAGCTAAGAGGACAACTCACACAGCTGCCTTTATCAAAATTGGAAAAGAACAATCTGCCCAGTCTGAGGAGGCACCACCACTGAACCAGAAAGATAAAGGCAAGAGCCAGGTTGTCCCTCCTGCGCCAGACAAAGCAAAATCTCCTCTTATTCCCCCTCAGACTTAGCAAGGGAAGGGCCCTAAAGGGAAGAGTCCCAAAGGAAAAAATCCTATCAAATCACCTGAGCAAACCAAAGATAAATCTCCAGTGATCCCTCTTGCACCAAAGGCACCCAAAATGAGGGTGAGGGCACCAAAAGCTCCAACCATGCCCAAAACTGCAGCCCAAAAGAAGGAAGAGAGGGAAAGAAAGAAAAAAGAGGAAGACGCTCTCCTTCGAGAGTAGGCCAAGAAGATGGGTTGGGACTGGTTTTGATTCAGGCTCCGATTAGCTTGTACCTAGGATTTTTTCTATTTCTGTATTTTTTTTTCTCTTGTTGTTTTTCATTTTGTACATTTCTCTCTTATAATAGATCTTCTTCTTTTGTCATTACTATTTGTCTTTGTCTTGTGTCTGTTTTGCTCCATGTTATTTCCTTTTATTTTGCCATTAATAAATCTGCTGCACAACCACCTTTGAACCAGTGAGGACATTGCTCCTCATAGGTTTGGGGGTGTGTCAGGCAGATCCTGCCAATGGAATAGTTAACCCAAGTGCAGCAGAATCATGTGAGTAAGATGGAAATGGACCATGTTCACTGGAGAATCAGAAAAATAATGAAATTCAAAATTTTTCCTAGACTTTAGGCATTACAAACTTTTAAAATTTCACATTTCCATGATGAGATCACCAAGGAAACTCACTTGTATCAGCACTTAGTGAATCATTAGAGAGAGCTAAAGGTAAGGACATACTTAAGAATTCAAAGGAAGACCATAACCAGTGAGATTTGGGCCTATACAAAATTTTTTTCTTTGAGGAGTGACTAAAGCAATTTCTTCTAGCTCTAAGGACTGGCTGAGTCACTGTGCTCACTAGAAGTTAGGCAACTCCAAATTGAAACAACTGACAACATTCATGAGACTTAGGAAAGGATCAAGGCCTTCTCTTGGATAGTTTGAGCCTAAACAGACCAACCTTAAGCAATTGCCCTTGTTCATACCCCCTTTGAGCTTTAAATCCTAAATTTCTTCAAAATGCACCTGAGTACTTGTACCTGAACCTATGAACCTGATTCAGCCTACCCTCACTCTGAGAATTCAGAAGGTAAAGGAGAAAGAGTTGAAGATGGACTAGCTATGATCAACATTAGGTGAATAAAGAAGAAGTACCTCAAATTCTGGCAGTATGGCAACTGAGAAAATGGTGGCAGTTCAGAAAAATAAAAAATAAAATAAAAAGAAGAAAAATGCATAAAAAAGAAACAAAAACAATAATGAAGTGGAGTAAGAGAGGAGTCAAGAGGGAACTTTCATTGGGAAAATCAAAATCAAGAAGAGAAACTGATCACTTCAAATCTGAAAACCTCAAAGAAGATGAAAGGAGCTGAATTAAAGAAGGTGAAGTCATGAATCACCTCCTTCACCTACTGATTTCTCAATTTTGAACCCCTTTTCAACCTTCCATTCTTTTTAACCCCACTCCATAAGTCACATTACAGCCCAGTTAATGCCCTTGTGATCCAAAGTTGAGTGAGCTGTCATATGGAGATAAAGAGTTATCCAATCTATGGTGAGAATCTGTCAATGATGTCAGAACTTCAGAGCTATGCCTATGCTCATGCTTATAGACCCATTTGGGGGATGTAACTGCTCTTGAGCTTGAGAGAAAATGAAACCCTCAACAGTTCTTTATGAGAGTATGCCCTGGAGAGTTTTGGGTTTGATCTTGAATGCATTAGGTGTGACCTATAACCTAATTTTTGATCCAGTGATGAGCTCAATGTTGACACACCTGTGTAGTGTCTTTGGTGTAAACTGATTGGAAATGTTGTGCTTTCATGAGAAGCTTATACTGCTTAAATTTCTGTGCAGCCAAGGTGTTTGAATTTCTTATATTTTTTTTTACTGATTCAAGGGTGACCTAACTCTGTTTCTTGACTGCTCACTTGATAATAATGCACTTTTGTTAACTGTCTCATTGAGAAGTTTGTGGGTGTCTTCACTGAAAACCCTCAGGAGACTTCACTCCTCCACTAGGGATCACCTAGGGGTTTAAAAGGCTTGGTACATATGCTAAATGTATCCGTGCTCCCTACAAAAGTAGCATTTCATTTCTATAGTTAATTTAATATAGCTTTGCTAAGGGACTAGCAAAGATTAGGTTTGGGGGTGTGTTAAGACCTTAAAAGTACCACTTTTTCCCCTTAACTTAGCCTTTGATTAGACCCTTAGCCATCTAATAAAGGCTTGTTAAGTGTTTTCTGTAGATAATAAACAACAGTGCAATAAGGCCATAAATCATGTTAAGGAGCCTGTATTGGCACCAGAAGTCCCTCAGAAGAATGAGCCATGAATCCAGACCTGAGGCAAGCCTCGCGCAGCTGACAAAGCTCCAGAGGATTCAGAAAAATATGCTTCGCACAGTCCTCGCGAAGTCCCAAGACTTCACAACAACTTCTCGCGCAGTTGAGTGACAGACTAGCTTCAGAATCCTGCCTCGCACAGCTGTCGCGCAGTAGCCGCGGGATGCAAATGTCAAGAGAACCTGTCGCGCAGTTCAGAAAAGCCTCAAAGCTATCGCGAGGATCCTCGCAAAGTTCCATTAAGAAGTGAACTTCTCACGCAGTTCTCGCACTGTTCAGGAAGAAAGTAGCCTCGTGAAGCCAAAGTTAGCGTCGCGAAGATCTATTGTGAAATGGAATGCTCGCGCAGTTCTCGCGCTATTCACAAGTAGCAATCCAACCTCGCGAAGTTCAATCCAGCGAGATCTTAACTATCTACCTCGCGACTGCTCAAAGCATCAAGAAGCCGCAACCCTGCGACATCTGAAGTTTTAATGCTAACTCATCCTCGCGAAGTCAGTGCTACCACGCGACAAGTCTCGGAATCGACTGCAACCTGGCGAAGCTCTGAACTCCAACTTCCATCATTCTATAAAGGACATTTTAGGGATTTCTAGCAATTAAAGCATGCATTCCCATGCTCAAATCTCCATGCACGCGCCCCGAGGTATCCAAGGATCATTAATAGGCCATGTGGCATCGCTAAAATTAGGGTTTCCTAACCCTAATGCTCTGCCACACCCACTGCTATATAAACCTAAGCCTGGTTTAGGTTTAAGGAGATCTTTTTTTAGACTTAGACGCCCGAAAGAGCTCAGACCTTATCACTAATACGTGATCTGAGATCTTCTTCTTTTCTATTCTTCTGTAGTTGTAAGTAGTTTTCTTTTCTTTTTTCCTTCTCTCCATGGCCCAGCACTTGCTGGCCATGCCTATGTATGTTTATTGAGATTAGATTAATGGAATTTGTGATTGGGTGTTGTACTTTTATGGGATTCGTGTGTTTGTGAGTTGTTCTGTGCGAGGCTGCTGCCTTGTGATCCGCCATTACTTTGGCTGTGATTCAAAGCAATGGAGGACTGATTCTAAGGACCCATTCAGATCCAAGTGACCTGTGTGTCTGGGCTATCATGGTCCGATACAGCCTTAGCCCCACCACAGGACCCACTAGATCTGAAATCCCCATGGAAGCCTGAGCTGGTAGCCTTGTGACCATGGTGGTGGCAGCAATATTCTTGTTTTCTTTTGGGCTCCGTGAGGAGGATAGCCTCTGGGATAGTCTATGACCATTCAAGTGGACAGGTTATAGCCTTAGGGTGAATCCAATCCGCCGATCCAAAATGGATCCTTCTTCTCCGAGCCTGAGCTTGTAGCCTGGTTGGAGATTATACAGAGGTAGACTCCCCTATATTAGCATAGACCCGCCATCAGATGGCAGATCTGATTGGGTATGGAGATTGTAGGCTTGTGACTGGACCATTATAATCCCACTCAAGCAATGGACAGCTAGATCTAAAGTGGTACTCAATCTCTTGCTGGTTCAATGTGTCTGGGCTATCATGGTCCTATACAGCCTTAGCCCCACACTTAGAGCTTTAGAGGTTGAGGTACCCTATGGATTCTTGAGCTTGTAGCCTGGATGAAGTAGTGCCTACAATGATTAACTTGTTTTGACCCATCTCTGGATTATGGTTCCCCTATGGGATAGTCTGTGACCATTTAAGTGGACAAGTTATAACCTTAAGGGATTGGATCATGGCACAGGGATGAGTTGGATTCTTTCTCCTCTTTGGTGATAATGGAGCCATTGGACAGGATTTCTATAACAGCAGACCTGGATCTGAGTCATAAATTCCAATAGATCTGAACTCAATAGCATACTTCTCACCCTTTTATATTTATTTTCCCACACTCCATCCATCTTCTCAACCCTTTCTGTTGTTAGTTCATTAGGCTACCTTAGAATACTTAGAATAAGTGACCCTAAACTCCCCTCCTTTTAGGACTGCCAGATCTGTAGTCAGATCTGGAGGGACTACTAGAGATGGCTCCCTTGGAGCCGTAGATCACTTTTCCCTATGGGACAAACTCTTACTTATTAAAACTTGCTATAAATGGACCCTGTATCTTGCAGGTCTAGGATTTCTCAGTTGTGCTGATTCCATCCCCTGGTTTACTTTAATTTTAAATTGCTTTTACCACCAACAAATAAAGTAAGCACATCTGGATATCGCAACATAGGGATATGAATGGACCCCTGAGGAAGAGCCTCAGGAGTGGAGTTCGAAACCGCCTGAGCAACAAGAAAAATAACAAACAACAAGCCAATACGAGCGCATTAGAATAAATAGAAATGAACAATCCAAACTAAATTACACTAAGCCATACCTGACTCTTGGAATGTAGAGAGGCGGCGATTGCCTCCCTCATCTGCAAGTCCTCAGCAACCCGACGTTGAAACACCGGCACACATTAGTAAACCATCAAGTTAACATAATAATAATGCCTAACAAACCAGTACAGTAACACAAGTAGACTGAATAGTGATGGAACTTACCCAATGCTCCAACTCAGACAGCAGACGAGCTATCGCTGGATCCTCCCGACTGGAGGAGGCCACTGAAGAAGGATCAAATGCCCGAGCCGAAGCCCCTACAGCGGAAAGCTCTACTATCTAGAAACGCCACCAATATGCCAACATTAGAGAGGATCCCCGAACCATCAATAGTTAATAAGTCCAATCCAAGATACTTACCAATCGCTCGATCTCTGAATGTAAACTAACCTCCACCACACAACCCGCCTGTTGCTGGTCACGCAATAGCTCGATCATCGCCGCCTGGCCAGCAACCTCAGACTCTCTCTCAGACTAGCCACAATAAAAACAAGACCACTATATTAAAAACATTACTAGAATAAACCAATATAACGCATGAATGAATTAAAACCATTAAACTAACTCACCAGGAGATGACGAGCCTTTGCTAGTCGAACTCCTAACTCATCCTCCGCTGCCCTGGCCCTGGTAACTGACTCAGTCAAAGAACGCAACATCTCCTCATCAGGACAAGGAGCATGCCCCATCTGCTCCATCGGCCTATGGAGGGTGTCCAATGCTCCCCGCACACTCGCCGTGAGGCGGCCCTCCTCTAATGTGACCAACCTCTCCCTCAATGCCGACGTCGACTCTAGCCCACCGACTACAAAAGAACCACTACCATGAAAAGGATGTGTGAAGAGACGCCCACCACCCAATGCGCCAAACCACCTCCTATACTCTCGCACATCAGCCTCATCACGTGCCCTCGTGACTCTGGTCCCCCCGACTTTGAAATTGGCTATCTGGAGCGCCATCCGCTCCGTAAAATTTCGACCTGGAGGGCCTGTCATCCTCTTAGCCACCCTGTGGCTAGTCTCCGGAGGGACTCCCTAATCAAGTCCCAGCTGTCGTACCACCTGAGAGGTGTGGATCCTCTCCACTCGCTCAAAACAATGGACCCATATGTCCACATCGAAGAAGGGTCGGCCAGACTCAATCACCACGTCAGCTGCGTCCTCTGCACCATCATAGGGTCTCCAGATCACCTATCCAGAGGAACAAATCAATCCATGAACAAAGCCTAAGGGCCACCCCATAAAAATAGATGAAGTCAAATGAAAACATAACATCATATACATACTTGCCTTGCATGCATATCCTCGGAGAGGCCTCGTGCAGTCTGAAGGTCAGCTGACCAATGATAACCCCTCAATGCCTCCCTCCACATGCGCATTCACGAGAACGTGAACGAAATCTCCGACGGGACCCTCGGGTGCAGAAAAGCGAAATTATCATATGCCCAAAACTGAAAAACGATAACATAACAACAACGACCACACGCAACAAACATTAAGATCGTCACTATGACCGAAAGTGAAAAAAAAAAGTCACCACGATACCAATTTAACTAAAACTCACCTGGAGAAATAGGAGGAAACCTCTGATCGATGCTATCCCCTGACCGCGATGGTAAAACTGCTCATAGAGATGAGCAAATGCAGCTACACCCCACGCGTAGGTCGGGACTCAGTATAAATCCCCCAGAATCATCAAAAATAACCCGGTGATGCATCCCCGAGTCGAAGAAGAGAAAAGTACTGTGCCCAAGAAGTGCATCAAGAATGCTCGGAGCACCCTATCCGTGGCCAATCCCGACTCGGTCACGGGCTCCTGGCCCATCACTCTCACACAACGTGCCTCATCGCTGCTGCCTCTGAATGACGGCTCGGAGGGGTGGACCCACTCGCGAGTGTATCGAAAAACCAAGTGACCCGAACAACACCTGGCCCCGATCCACTCAACCTATAAGGCACACCTAGGATCTCCTCATATACCTCTAAATAACTCCCTACCATCCGCCCTGTGAACGGATCACCCTCAAAACAAAGACGAATGCGGACCATCGCAGGGTCAAGAAGATTACATCCGACTGGAAAGAGAAGTGCCTGATGCCTCTCGCTCCACCTCTCTATAATCACCGCGATCAAGCCCCGATCGACCTGAAAAGGCTTCAACTCTAAAATCATCCCAAACCTAAAAGACACCAACCGCTCCTACTGAAACTCCGACAAGGCACGGTACCAAGTGTGAGACTCGGTCCATGTCGTGCTGATAGCCACCTGAGGGGGCTCCTATTGAATGAAACACAAACAATGACAGTAAGACTAACACATACCTATGATGAAAGATAAAAGAATTTAGAGCTTAAAGCAAATGAAATATGCCCAAACCACATAATAACAACTTACAACGAACACACAAAATATGATAAGAACAACTAAATAGAACATACCGTCATAATACACAAGTAAGCACGACCCATAATCAATGCAGGTTCGACGTAAACTAGAAGGGTTTACAGATCCTATCGAGCCTATGTCATAGCCTGAATGCCTAGGAAAATGGAAGAACTCTTGCTTACGAGGACTTACCCGGCCTCTGGCAAAGAAATCCTCTAGTGGATAGTGCTTACGATCTCGAGACTCAGCGCCTGGCTGCTCCTCACCTTGCTCACCCTCAACTCTATCACCCTCCTCCTTGGCTACCCCTGGCTCAGCCTCGGGTACCTCCTCCCTAACCACCATCTGGTCTTCCTTGGGGACTCCCTCCGCGACCATCTCCCTGATATCCGCCTCTATGGTAACGGCTCTAGCCTGTGCCCCCGAACTCTCACCTCCATAGCTCATCAACATCCCCTCTAACTCAGAAATAGTGAGCTCCGGCCTACCAACACCCTCACCCTCCATCTGATATGGAAAGCTCAAAAAACTGAAGAAAATGAAAGAAACGACACTTGAAACGGATGACCGGGTCACAGGATATCATGAAAACACGAAAAATGAGCACACAGAAACTAGGAAACAAGAAAATCAAAAACTAAAACAGATTGCATGATGAAAATGAGAAGTTCTAAACTATTTATAGAAGTCGCCCAAATTGCGCGCTTGAAATAAAGCGCTCAATTGAATCACGCGACACTCATAAAATGCTTAATTCGGAACAAACGCTCACTGATGAGCGCGCAAATGGTTTTGTCGCCCGCTCACATCTATCCTACTGGTTGATCACGCATGTTACTGAGAATGCGTAATCACCTCAAATGCCCACATGTCGGTCCGGGAATGCCAGCGGTCGTGTTCATCCTGCGCATAGGTTCAAACGCTTAAATAAATTAAATGCCTGTGAACTAGCTCGTAATAACTCTTCACCCTTCCGAAATGAGTGCTCAAATTTTGGTGTGTAATTAGATTAAACGCCTAGGGACAAGCGCGTAATTTGCTCAGAAATAAAATTTGCACACCCAAGACAGCAAGCCAAAACTCGAAATTAGGATATTCCTGACATTTACTATCGACCTGAATTACACCCTTAGTAAAACCACCAAAACACTTCTAACTTAAAGAAACACGCGCCCCGAAAGGAAAAGAGAGCACCCCAAAACTAAGATCGAACGATAAAAATGCCCTCTCCTTCACATTCATCAATTACACCAAAAAGAAATGGTAGCCCCCATCTTCCATACATTCTAATAAAAAATATATACAAAAAAAAATGCCCCCCATCGCCTCTATTTTCCTTAAGCTAAAGTTAAAAAAAAAACAAAAAAGGGGAAACTACCCCTGGTGCTCCTTGAATTTAATAAATCTAAATTAAACTAAACCCAAATAAATAAACATCACATGAGTCAAACACGATACTGAGAAAGTCGAACCAAAACAAGACAAAAGATATAGAAAATACAACCACTTTATAAATCAATAAAATAATTACAACACACACCGAGGGCATACCCTTTGAATATACAGTTAAAATAAGAATGCTGAAATCAGCACGTTCAGGCAATGTCCGAATCTAGATTTATTTGGAAAACTAGAAATCATGGAGAAGTTTGGAGAAGGAAAGCATCCTGAGCGAATTCTAACCGTGATAGCCTCTCCCCTTGCCTCGAACTGATAGGAAAGGAAGAGTGGCTCACAGAAAGCCACCCAGGATCTGTCGGATCCATTGTTGGAAGCTCTCCTTGGACACATTAAAAATGAGGAGCGACTAACACTGAATCCGCAGAGCCTACCAAGGAAAAATAAGCATCAATCACAAGAATCCTGACCTTTCCTTATCCTTGGGTTTCTTCTCTACCACCTTTTTCTCTTCCATCTCTTCCCCCGATGGGGTGACACTTCGAGTTGGATTGATAGCACCAACCCTAGCATCACCTTGAATTCCCAATCCCATCCATTCTCATTATCCACTTAATAAGCACAGTTCATCGGGTCCAATACCCGGGATACGAAACAGAAAGGAATAAAGGCATTAATAAATAAAAAATGCTCAAACTTATAAACACAAGATATCCCCCAAAACTTTTTAACCTATAAGCTTAAAATGAAAGTCCAAAATAAACAATAAACCCAAAGCCTTAAATTCACACATTTATAAACTATATTTTTTTGAATCACCAATGGGCAAGTGCCACACATTTGAACCCCCTACCAAGCTGATTGAATCCAAAATCATACACATCCCCCTTTAAAAATACCACAATTCATGACAACCAAGATGAACCAATAATTACACAACCCTTGCCCCTCTAAAAGCACAAACTCCCTAAGTCTAGATAGACCAATAGGATTGAAACACCCAACTATCATCTAGAACCCATGAAAAACTCACACATTCTAACAAGTATCATCTCAGATTACACCTTGAACAAAATAAAATACCTCAGACAAAACAAACTACATTCAATAAGACCAAAACCTCAAACAAAAAAAAAAAAACTCAAACAGGACAAAATCTAACTTGTTATAAAAAAATGCCCCAACAAGCCTAATAAGATCAAGTGAACCTACTAAGTAGGACCTATGGGCCATTCTCATAAAGAACTTTAAAACTATAAGCTAACTCAAATCTTAAAACTATGATAAAGCAAATAAGTCCAGTTAATTAATCAATAAAAATTTAAATCGACCAACGTGACAGTGAAAATATATAATAAAAAATGCCCCTTTATTTATAATTTAAAGTTTTACAAGTTTCACCGGAGGCATACCTCCCGAATTACAACCCAAAATGAAAACCTAAAATCTAATATACAACTCAAAACGAAAACCAAAATTATGATGAGCCAAAACGAGGAGTAGAACATCCAATCGGAGGCTTCAGAAATATTGCCACTAGACTTGGAGAACTTAAACGAGCCACCGGCAGAATAGACCGAAGGATTGGTTGGGTAATACATCCCTCCATTTACAGCACCTCCTCTCCCTTTCATCTTCACTTCCTCCGCCACCGCCCCGTCAACGCTGCCTTCATTGCTCCCTAAAAAGGAACAGTGTGAAAACCGATGCTCTCATTCCCAACACCACCCATTCTCAGAATAATACTGTGCTCGGACATCACACTAGCATGAAGATCACATGAAATAACGAATATAAGAAAAAACCCCATCCTAATTTGACGGTTAGATTAATTAATATGGCTGAAACATGAATCTCAGAATGCTAGAACACTTAGAAAAGTCAAGACTAAACCCGAGAATGAAAAGCAAATGAAGACTCCTTTGCTTATATAGAGTACGACCTTAATCGCGAGCCTAAAAATGTGCGCTTAATCTGATCACGCGCTAGGAACATTGTGTTCAATCAAAAACCTACACTCCTAACCAGGTGCGGAATACGACCGTTGCTCATAATGATAGTGTGACCTTCTGATCCTGCGTTGCCCACCAGCCGCACAATCCGATTAAACGACTCACTTTTATCGCGCAATTTGAAAGATCACCCATACACTGACCGGGTGACGCTTCAATCGCGTGCAAGTATTAGAGCGCGTAATCCAATCACACGTTAATCTACACACGTGTAAATACTTCCTTTAGACCCTGAATCGCACGCTTGAAATTGAGTGCGTAATCAGTTTAAGCGACTGATGTCAGGCGCTTAATTCTTGATTTTGCTCAAAATTTACCCCTTCTCGAGCGAGAGTCCCCTTTGTCCCATCGCATAGCCTCATGAGCCATTCAGATTGAAAAGGGATCGTCATTCGCTGTCGTCCCATCGCAAAATTGTAGCCATGCCCTCATGACCCATCGCGAAAAGCCAAAAATAAATCTCCCGAAAATGCAAATACACCAAACAAAAAAAAAACTAAGTCAATCACAACGCAACTACAATATAATCTCACCAGAATCCAAGATCTGTCAAAGAAAGAAACTAGACACACTTGTCACATGAACACCCTACCCAGCGTAACGCTTAGCTCACTTCCCATTGTGGACACCACTACCCAAATTTTTTTTCAAACAACACCGATCACACTAAAAGAAGAAAGGGAGAAAGCATGAGCACGTCCTATCGCCGAAACAAAGAGCCTCCTCCCGAAGTGCTCGCCACAAACCTACCAGACTCCACTGCAACAGAAAGGCAGGAAGACGTGGGACTCCTCCCATGTCCCATCGCATTTCACTACTACCAAGCTACAAAGCGAACATCCTAGCAATACCTCTCAAGTCCTATCGTGGTACCACTACAATCACCAAGGCTCCATCGCGACATCATGCCGACAACCGCCAACCACCGCTTAAACAACAAGCGAAAAAAAAGAAGAAATCCCCGGGGTACCCTACTACGACATTACACCCGGAACATTACATTACAATGATAGCCACCGAGTCCCGTCGCGATGCTACAATACTGCCAAAGTACCACTGCTACAATATTCCCAAGGTCTCACTGCACAATTCAGGTAAGTATCACCCCTAGGTAAGTACTACCCCTTTTTCAATTACACGATATTTTTTTAAAAATTATAATTATCTACGATTAAGTCAAAATGTTTTCAAAACCCGTCTCTCTCAACTCACGAATTACTGTAGTCCTCCCATAAGAGACAATCATCAGTATTCGTCGAGAAGGTTAGATGGAGTATCCCGGGATACCTAGTTCATTTTTATGAGCACCGAAGTACTAAAAATATGACTCTAAATCCGGTCCACACCAAAGGCTCTTGGGTAGGGGCTTCGGTTATCGATCGGGAAGGTGTTAGGCACCCGATCAACCCGCTTAACGCGATCTCTACTAATGGCCAAAATTAAAATAAAGTAAAAGAAAAGGAAATGGTTCCCTCTTGCCCAAATGGGCCTCCAATCCTATTTGTGCCCCTCCGTTCCTACCAAAAATTCGGTGGCGTAACGACACAAAATGAGAGGGTAGGGAGAGCAAAAGGAGATAGGAGAAGAAAGGGGAGAGCTAGAGCCCTCGGGCCCTAGTAGCACCATAGGAGAGCCTTGCGTGGCTTGCTTTGATGAGCTCTTGAAGGCTTTGTATGGGGGAAAATGGGGTTCTAGCTCTTAAGGCTTGAAGGTAATAGGTAGGGAAGGAAGGCAAGGGGGTCACACACACCTAACCTAAGGGTTTTTTATAAAATGCTAAGGGTGGGAAGAGGTTTTGGAATTCTAGTTTTTGTATGGGAGGGGTGCACTAAAGGGAGAAAGATCTTTTCACTTTAAGCTCTTTCTCTCTTAGGTAGAAATTCTCAACCCTTAAACCAAGGGGTGGGGGGCTCTATTTATAGGAAAAGGGTGGATTAGGAGGCTACTTAGGAGCTAAATGAGTTTAGCAATTAGGTAATCTCACATCTAAGGATTCCTAGGGTTTTTGGAGCCTTAAAATGTGTGAGAAGGTCCTCCAATGGTGGATAATGGGGTGAGGCCTTAAGCCACTTAAGGGGTTGCAAATAGGTTTCAAAAGGGTACAACAGAACTAGCAAAACACACCCCAAGGGTCAAGATGGTCAACAAGTCAAACCCAATCACAATTTTCGAGGTAAAATCTAATAATTACTATTCATATGCCTGGCGCAACTAATAGTTGCGCTAGGCAAATATACAGTAAAATAGTAATGAACAGTGCTTGGAAGTTAGCTTTCGAGGATGGGACCTCCTTTTGAATCTGACGCAACTATTAGTTGCACCAGGCTTAAAATGAGGGAGAATTGACCTGGCGCAACTATTAGTTGCACTAGGCAAAGTTTATTGCTGGCACAACTAAGAGTTTCGCTAGGCAATTTTTGGGGAGAAATGGCCCCAATGTATTTACATTTATGCCCTCCGGGCCCGGTTTGCTATATCTTTTGATGTAGACTTTCCGATTGGGGCGATTCTTAGACCGTCGAAAAGCTGACAACCTCTACTCCTCAATGGTATGGGACTTGATCATCGTAGAGGGCCGTAGTCGATTCCGGTGCACCCCTCCTCATCCATTGTCTGGGAAGGTTAGGTTTAGGGTTTGAAATGGGTTCTAAGGGTCGGGACTGGTTTCTAAAGATTCGAGATAGGTTCCTAAGGGATCTAGGGTGATTCCTAAGGGTTTGGGGTAATTCCGAAAGGTTCCATACATGCCATCAAAAGCTCAAAAATGCGCCTCTCTCGAAATATGTTTCGATCGGGCCTTGGGCCAAATTTGGGTGTCTACAGATGCCCCTCTTTGGTATCCGAACACTAGTGATTGTATGCCAATAGACATCCGAAGAGGCCCAAGGCATTACAAACGAGTTCACTGTATTCAGAATGAACTTCAAACATCGGGTGAGTAACACGGTGAGAAAACAAAAGCCCTGGGGTGCCAGACTAATCATCCGTTTTTCGAGGTAATCGGTTCCCAAGCGCTTAGCGACATTACTAGGCATAACCAAGGTAGAATGAGTTACGAAAGCCTAATAGCTAGGAAAAACGTTCGCCTCTCGAGTTGCAAAAGCCCTTTAGTCGGGAAAAACATCCGCTTCTCGAGATGATTTGAAGGTGTTTGATGTTTTAAAATTCATTTTGAATGCAGTAGCTTTTGGAGTAAGAGGGGTGATCGACCCACATTCAAAGATAGGAGCGAAGCAAACATACGCAAGGCTCCACAGTTTGCGTCCAATCCTATATGGCATTTGATGACCTCATTGGATTATTTGCGGGTGCCGCTGCTGAAAGTAGGGTTCGAGATCTTTGGGCGAACCCATTGACCCCAAAGTTTATTTAGAATGACTGTTCGAGTGAAGTGGATAGATGTGATAGCCCGAATTTCAGCACCTCGAAACCCGTGCCATCAACACGATCCTCCAGACCGTGCTCCAAAGCTATGCACGGAACATTGGTATAACAAGCACAATTAAATAAATAAAGTAAATAATCTCATAAAGCGAAAACGGTTAATATGCCCAACTGGCATACGCAAAAGACAGTTCTACTTTCATGCCACTGCATGAACAGAGAACCGACCCGAACCATTGGTGATAAACAAATCACCCCAGATGGTTCGCCAAAATAATAATCCAATTTAATTACATGTTTAACAAAATGAAGGCTTGACATACCAAGCAATACAACTAGCTCTTAAAAACTACTTTCTGTCAAAGTACACAGTAGAGTCTCCTAGAAGAAGTCCTCGGGTGGAGGCTCCAACTCGTCTCCAACCACATAATCCGAATCACCCGGATCTACGTCTCTCGAAGCCTCAACAGCTGCTATCAATGGACCTGCGACGTATAGTCTAAAGGGTGAGCTACATCCTAGCTCAATAGGGAACAAACACAATGAACATATAAATTAAGACTCACATATATTCCATGATATTCTAAGCATGATGTGTCTATGCATTTGCTAGAAAATAGTTTAAAAGGCTGATGAATTTCATTCAAGTTACTAGTAATTAGCATGTCTTACTTTACTGTTGATTTATCATGAATGACACTGAACAGGTCTAAAGTAAAACTTGAATCTTCGACTTAAGTAAAGTATTCCCTGAGAATACGACCCTTCATCGTCGTCTAAATAGACAGTTGTTATAAAGTATTCCCTAGGAATACGACCCAAGCCCCTTTTCACTAGGTGGCAGGGTTAAAAACTCATCTCAACATCCCTGGGATGTGCTTACTATTACGGATAAACCTCCGTACTGGTGTACGGATTGGCCGCCGTACCAGTCACGGATATCCTACCGCATCAGTCGTGGGTATCCCACCACGTCGGTGGGGTATCCTATCAAACCTCAAATAACAAAAATAACATGTGCTTTACATATAGTTATTCACCATGTAAGTGTGCTATCTTATATCAGTTAGGCCTCAACAGTAATTATTCAATCATATATATTTACATCCCTAGGATGTATACATACTCGCATCACACCTGATGCCTTTATTACTTTCTCATCCCCTGGGAATGTCTCATTCTTATTAAATTACTTGATCTTAATCACTTGCATCACACCGATGACTTTTTCACATTCTTGGTGTTATACACACACCCATTTTCACAAAGTTTTTCATAATTTAAAATAACTTCAAATCTGATAATTATATCACTACATACATGCTCTTGAAATTAAAGTATATGTTCAAGGTGTTCCCTACCTCAATTCTCTGAAGGTCTAAGCATCAAGGTCTCACGCGGCTCCTTGTGCTCGCTTTCACACGTACCACCTATGGTACATCATAACACATGCAATACATCACTAAAGATGTAATGAAGAAGGTCCTGGATCCTCCATGAATTTCAAAGAAAAATTATAAAGTTAAGCAAAACTGTCAAAGTCGATTAATCGATTCCCAAAATCGATTAATCAAAACACAAATCAATTAATCGATTCCCAAAATCGATTAATCGAAACCCAAATCGATTAATTGATCCCCAAAATCAATTAATCGAGATTCAAATTTGATTAATCGATCCCAAATCGATTAATCGAAATCTCTAACATACTAAGGTCGATTCTCAAATCGAGTGGTCGAAATCCGAAATCGATTAGTCGATCCCAAATCGATTAATCGAAATCCAAAATCAATTAATCGATTTTCCAACTCAATTAGTCAATTTTTTCAGGTCTCCTTTCTCCAGCCACTAGAGGTACCCAGTCGATTAGTCGATTTCCAAATCGATTAATGGAACATCCAAACCGATTAATCGAAATCCAATTTGATTAATCGAAATCGGGCACTCATGAATTTTCAACTTCCAGGCCAAAATCGATTAATCGAACTCCAATTTCGATTAATCGATTTGGCTAGATTCAGCCCCCTTTCGGGCTGTTCTTCCAAATCTCTCTCCTTTCTTTTCTATGCCTTTAATCTACCCATTTAACCCTACTTGACTGAATCAAACTTGTCTACACTATATGCATTTACTTTAATTAAAACTCACCTCAATAATCCCTTCAAGGGATTGATTTGTTGGGTTTGATGGCTAGGTTCCATCACTTGCTTCAACGATCCCAAATCGCTTTTGAATCCGGAAATCAATGCTCTAATCTCCTCTTGATTTGCATTAACTCCACTTCCATAACTCCTCTTTACTCTCTCTCTCTTCTTAACTCTCTCCTCAATAACCAACAAAAGGAAAAACTAGGGTTATTAAAACCCTTATATCCTCTCTTGGCCTTGCGTGTTAAACACATACACCAGAGATAGGTGTATGTGACTCAAAATCAATACTATTCAACACTCCTAGTCACAATTGCATCACATCAGTTCATCACTTCATGAACTAAATGTTTGTCCATCACTTGGTCAAATCTACGATCAATCGGGCACGGATCTCGAGGTCAAGGTCAAATGGTCAATTTTTCAGGATATTACAATAGATGTCACAACGCGCTTTTTGGGAGTACGTGCCATTTTTAAAAATGTGCCCCAGATCCACATGACTCAGAGCGTTCAGCTTCAAATACCACTAAACAAATTCAACCAGTTGTTGGGTGTCTACCAAAAGGGCTATCCAATCCTGGTTCCTGCCGAAAATGATCATAAACGTCAATTAACTATGCATAATCGTGCTCCCATTGGGGGAAATAAGCAACAACAAAGGCGATGGAAGCCCTGACCCAGGCCCGCCCGGGTACAATTTATGGGGATAAACGACCATCATACGGATACCCAGACGCATGGCATACACTTTATAGGGATGCCGCTGCCCATACAGGTTTTAAGCCAGTAGAAAATAAAAGAGAAATGAACCCTTCTGAATGCATGGTTGCACATAGTTTGATTGATACATAATCTCATTCTTAACAGGTTGGTTTCAACCAACGATTGACCTTTTCCAACGGAGAATTTAAAGCTTTAAGACTCTTAAGTTCATATGAACAGAGCGCTCATCGCAAAGATTTAGTAGTGGAGTCGACTCGATCAAAACATCGACTGTTTGACCGGGACCGACACTGTTGCTCCTTCCTTAAAGTAGGATCCCAAGATTTGAGGCGAACCTCTGACTCATGACTTTAATATGGCACAACTGCATTGCAGATAAAATATTGATATTTTATCGCCTTATGCTTGTGCGTCTCTGTGGGAAATATAGATCTGTTTCCGACCTATTTTTTAGATTTTCAAACTATTTTATGTGATTGATTTTTTTTGGAATTTTGAAGTTATTATTTTATGTGAATTTTTTGGAATTTGTTTTTCGGCTTCTCTGTGGGGATTCTCTATTTTTTTAGACTTTTTATATTTCTGGTGTGGGACCGAGGTGCTCATCGACCTCGATCCGCCTTTATTTTAGCATGGCTTCCTCGACAAGTCGATGGATGATCGAAATGCCATTTCGGGAGCGTGTGCATCTGCCGGGGGATAAAACAGATAAAGGAGGATGTGGGGAACCGACCCTCCTATCTGGCCCGTTCCAGGCCCAAGACCCGGCCTAAGTGCCTAGCGCAACTAATAGTTACGCCAGGCCACTAGGGGCCCCAAAATAGCCTGGCGCAACTAATAGTTGCGCTAAGCAAGTGGAGGGAAAAATTTTTCCTGGCGCAACTATTAGTTGCACCAAGCTTGGCTGGGGATTTTTAAACAGCCCGAGTTCGGGTTGGGGGGGTTTTATTTCAAAATTTTCTTCCCCCTCTTCTCCTTTGAAACCGAAAACTGCCTCTTCCTAGGGTTTCCTCTCATTGCCTCTTTGCGTGCCTCATTGCCGTTGTCCTGCTTGTGTGGATCGAGCGCCGGATTACGCTAGATTAGAGGCCCATCTTCTTTCAAAAGATAACCATTAAAACTTACTTCCATTGATTTCTCTTGCTTTTTCTTGTAAATATTGTTATGATCTTGCATTCTTTGATGAATAAATGATTTATCTTCATTGTATGCTTGTTCATTGATGATATGCCGGGAATTTTTCATGAATGGTGCTCTATTTTTGTTATTTTGTGAAATTTGTTGGTGCGTAATGTATATATATATATTTGTTTGTTTTTATTTGTGTATATAGAATGGACTTTATTTTTGTTTTTTTTTTCTTCTTTTTTTTTATATATGTTTATATTTTGCAAATATTGGATTTTTGGTCTTTTCTTTTTTTTTGAACACTAAATTTGAAAGAAGAAGGGATTTTCAGTCTCTTTTTTTTTGAAAATTAAGGGAATGATTTTTGACTTCTCTTGAAATTAAGAGAACAAGAGATTTTATTTGTTTGGGAAAACCAACTAAGGCATTTTTATTATTTTTTGGTTGTTCTTTTTCTTTTCTAATAGTAAGGATTTTTTTTTGTGGTTTTGTTTAGAAAAGAAAGGCTTCTTTTTTGGTTTTTGAATTTTTTTAGGAGCATAAAAGAAAGATTTTTTTTTATTTTGGAACATAAGGGTTTTTTTTTTTTGCTTTTCTTATTTCTTCTTCCCCTTTTTTGTTTAACCAAGTAAAAAGTTTTTTTTGTTTTGTTTTCGTTTTTTTTTTTTTTTGAAAGAACAAAGCAAAGTAAAAGGTTTTTTTTGGTTATTTTTGAAAGAACAAAGTTGTACGTGTATCTCTGTACTTGACCAGCTGTGATTGCCTTGTTGCTCCAGTAAGTCAGGCGGTGATGAGCACATTCCCGAGGAGGGCCCCGAGATCGTTCGTGGCCCGCGGGGGGAGGAGTTTGTCTAGGTGGAACGGAGGGCGGGTCCATGGCTCGAGATGCAGGGTGAGGCAGCCCGGGTCGGCCTTCTTCACCAGCAGCACACTCACATTTCAAACTTTGGGATAGCGGGCAAGGTAAACGAAAGGTTCAATTTATTTCCGTTATGCACGCTCTTTTTTTTTTTTTCTTTCTTGGATCTGATGTGCATTTTCTTTGGGTGCAGGACCTGCCCAATATTGTCTTTCGCGGGGGGTGGCTTGACTTTCACGAGTTCTACCTCTACGTCCCCCCCATAGTGAAGGTTCTGTTGGAGCAAGTGGACTTTGGGGAGTTCCTGTCTTGTCCCGCCATGAGGGTCGACGCTACCTATTTGAAGGCCCTGATTGAGAGGTTTCGCCCTGATACCATGACATTCCATATGCCGTACACCGAGATGACATTGACGCCCGTCAATTGGGCCATAATTACCGGTATCAGGATTAGGGGGATACCGATATCCGATCTCTCGGTATCAAGCCAGGAGGACATTATTTGACTGATCTCTCGCGGGCAGACCCATGGCACAGAGGTCAAGATGTTTTGGTTGACCTCCCTCTTTTTCGTTGATGAGTTGGTGGACTTGGGTCAGCCAGATAGGGTGCTCTACATTGCGCCAGAGCGGGTGATTGTCTTAGCCCACATCACGCTCCTACTCCTGCTGGGCAAGACCCTTTTTACAAATGCCAGCGGGGGTCGAGTCAGCTTGACCCTTTTGAGCGTGATCGACAATTGGGGTGACATCCCCAGACATGACTGGGGAGGAGCAGGGTATGTGTGGTTGATGTACAATTTGTCTCGGGTTGCCATCAAGGATTCGAAGTCTGCCGTGGGTTTTTGGGCCACCCTGGAGGTAATTCCGCATCCCTTTGCCCTTGTCAAAAAATTTGTATTACCTTTATGTGCTATTGACCTGCTCTTATGTGCTGTCTCTTTAGGTATGGGGATACCACCACTTCCACCCCGGGCGCCCGCTCCTTTTCTCGGAGGCGCTCACCTATCCTCTGCTTAGCAACTGACATCAGGCCCGACGCCGTGATGTGGGCCTAAAGCACCTAGAAATGGGCTTAAGGTCCCAACTAGATTTGATGGTCCCCGAGTAGGTAACAACTCTCCTTTCTTTTTATTTTTTTCAACCTTTGTTTATTTTTAGCTTGGACTTTTCCTTTGACTGAGGTGTTGCTTGCTTGGTTTCTCTCTTTTTTTGACTTAAGCAGATCCTCCCTGATCCGTGTCTTGCATCCCCCTTCTGGGATCGAGCAGTCGTAGGTGCCTCCCGCTTACAAAGTATACTCGGGAACGAGGCCAATCCTCCTTAGCATAGCGGGCCCAACCCCCTTTTTTTTAGATTGTTTAGGGTTAACTAGTTAATTATAGGTAGTTTTTCTATTTCAATATAATTGGCTAATTGCATCAAATAGGCCTTCATATCATTATTTGCTTTGATTCAATTCAGTCTTCTAGTTCAGTCAATTCATTATCTCCACCAGAATTTAGGAAAGTTAATTCGTTTATTATTAGTTAGATTTTTACCATAATTGATCCATAGATTACGATTCTAAAAAAAAAGAGTTAATTTTGTTGCCTCGATCATTTATTTCTATTTTAGTAAATTGATTTATTGCTTCAATCAGAGTCGCAGTAAAAAAATTAGTCTTTGTTTTCTTCAAATTAGAATGCTAGTAAGATTACCTTAAGTGCTTTAGTTGTGATTGCCATATAATTAATACATTTGCTTATCTAGAATTGCAATAAAATTAATGTACCTGCTTTATCTAGAATTACGATATAATTAGACTCTTTTATTTAATTGAAACATTATTGGAACTGATACACATGCACTCTTAGTACCAGTAGGAGACTGGAACTGATTGGACTCTTAGTAGTACCAGGACTTTGATATTAATTGAACTCCTAATGATACCGAGAAATTGAAAATGATCGGACTCCTAATAGCATCAGGACACTAAAATAACCCATCATAATAAGGTTACCTAATCATAATTAACAAAAAAAAAAGAGAATCTAAATCGACCATAACCGCAATAAGGGAAACTAATAAGAAAGCTGAAACTATCTAATTAAAAGAGGACACTACTGCTGATGTTCGCAGGCGGATGATTCAATATAGAAGTAACCCTATGACAGCCCAGATTTTGGCACCCCGAAACCAGTGCCATCAGCACGATCCTCCAGACCGTGCCCCAAAACTTAGCATGGAACATTGGTATAACAAGCACAATTTAACAAATGAAGCAATTAATTTCATTAAAGCGGAAAAACGTTAATATGCCCAACTGGCATATGCAAAAGACAGTTCTACTTTCATGCCACTGCATGAACAGAGAACCGGCCTGAATCATCGGTGATAATCATATCACCCTAGATGGTTCGCCAAAAGAATAATCTAGTTTAATTATATTATTTTAAAAATAAAGGCTTGACATACCAAGCCGCACTAATCTGCTCACAAAACTGACTCTCTATCAAAGTATACAACAGAGTCACCTAGAAGAAGTCCTCGGGAGGAGGCTCCAACTCGTCTCCAGGTACGTAATCCGAATCACCTGGATCCACGTCCCCCGAAGCCTCCGCTGCTGCTATCAGTGGACCTGCGACGTATAGTCTAAAGGGGTGAGCTACATCCTAGCTCAATAGGGAACAACACAATGAACATATAAATCAAAACTCACATATATTCCATGATAGTCAAAGCATGATGAATCTATGCATTTGCTAGAAAACCAATTAAAAACAGATGATCTGCACTCAATTTACTGGTAATTTGCATGTATTACATTACTATTGATTTAATCATGAATGACGCTGAACAGGCCTAAAGCAAAATCTAAATCTTCAACTTAAGTAATCCCCGAGCAATATTGCATCGAGCCCCGATGAGATACCCTTCATCGTCATCTAATTAGACAGTTGTAAAAAATGTATTCCCTGGGAATACGACCCAAGCCTCTTTCTCACTAGGCAGCGGGGTTAAATATCACACAACATCCCTGGGATGTACTTACGGTCACAGATAAACCTCCGTGCTGGTGTACGGATTCGCCGCCGTATCGGTCACGGATATCCTACCGCGTCAGTCGTGGGTATCCCGCCACGTCGCTGGGGTATCCTCCAAACCTCAAATAATAAAAATATCATGTGCATTACATATAGTTGTTCACTGTGTAAGTGTGCTATCTTATATCAGTTAGGACTCAACAGTAATTATTCAATCCTATGTATACATCCCTGGGATGTATACATACCCGCATCACACCTGATGCCTTTATTACTTTCTCATCCCCTGGGGATGTCTCAATCTCATTAGATTACTTATTCTTAGTTAGTTACATCACACAGATGCCTTTATTACATTTTTTTTTTGTGTCACACACACATCCATTTTCACAAAGCTTTTCACAATTTAAAAACAACTTCAATTTGATAATTATATTATATACATGCTCTTGAAATTAAAGTACATGTTCAAGGTGTTCCCTATCTCAAGTCTTTGAATTTTCCAGCATCAAGGTCTCACACGGATCCTTGTGCTCATGATCATACGTACCACCTATGGTATAACATAACACATGTAACTCATCACTAAAGATGTAACAAAGAAGGTCCAAGACCCTCCCTGAATCTCAAAGTCAACTATAAAGTTTAAGCAAAACTGTCAAAGTCGATTAATCGATTCCCAAAATTGATTAATCGAAATGCAATTCAATTAATCGATTAATCAAAATCCAAATTGATTAATCGATTCTCAAAATCGATTAATCGAAATTCAAATTCGATTAGTCGATCCCAAATTGATTAATCGAAGTCTCTAACATAATGGGGTCGATTCTCAAATCGAGTAATCGAATTCACAAAATTGATTAATCGATCCCAAATTGATTAATCGAAATCCAAAATCGATTAATCGAAATTTCAATTCGATTAGTCGATTTCACCAGGTTACTTTCCTCCAGTGGCTGGAGCTTCTCAGTCGATTAGTCGATTTCCAAATCGACTAATCAAAATCCAAATCGATTAATCGAAATTCATTTCGATTAATCGAAATCGAGCCTTCATGACCTTTCAACTTCTCAGACCAAATCGATTAATTGAAATCCCAAATCGATTAATCGATTTGGCCAGACTCAGCCCCCTTTTCGGGCTGTTCTTCCAAATCCTTCTCAAACAATCTTCTTTCTTTTTTTTAGGCCTTTATCATATGATTGAAGTAAATTTTGACTGCAATTAAACCTCTATGATCTATGCATTTAATTCACATAAATTTTACCTCAATCAAATCTCATTTGCTTGGATCTCAAGGTTGGAATGGCTAGGGTTCCAGCTTTGTCTCTAGCGGATCCCTCACGTCGAATCCGGCCTTAAATGCCTGAATCCCCTGTTGGCTTGCATTCACTCCTTGCACAACAATCCCTCTTTACTTCTCTCCCTCTCTCTCTCTTCTTAACTCTCTTCAACAACCAAATAAGCGTAATTTAGGGTTCTTTAACCCTTTTATACTCATTTCCCATGTGTTGAGCACATACACCCCAGATGGGTGTATGTGGCTCCAGATTTCACCTCGCACTACACACATTTGCTTTAATTTCACATCGCATCCGTTCATCATTCCTCGAGTCAACTAGTGAACTCCTACTTGGTCAAACCTATGACCAGTCAGGCATGGATCCCGAGGTCATTGTTTAACGTAATTTTTTTCTGGTTATTACATCCTTCCCACCTTAGAAATTTTCGTCCTCGAAAATAACTCAAAGGTGTTCGGTTGGGTTCCCCGTATACTGGGGTGTCACGTACCCACATCCCAAAGCAACTAGACACAATGAATTTACGCAGATACACAAAATTATCTATATTCCATTAATTTGCAAAAATTTACAACTTGAATTACATCGTTTCCATGACATGAAAAAGTGCCAAAAACAGGCATACAAAAAGAAACATCCTCATCTCGGTCTCACGCCGTCCCCCTCGTCTGAGATCGATCTTTGGCGAGCTCGACTGGCTGGCTTTGGAGGCCGCTTGGGGTGGCTCTGTGGCTCTTTGGAGATTCGTCTCGGAGTGCGGCTCTTTGTGGTGTGCCGGATGCCGGCCGTTGATGTGCTCGGATGGAAGACGGGACCCCTATGGAAGGCGGTCCGGCTTGTTGTCCACTCCTCCTCCTGCACGAGATGCCGTTGGTAGTCCAATGGGTAGATGTAGCGGAGTGTATGGAACATCAAAAAGTCCATCCTCTGGTTCATCCGCTCATTGTTGGCCTCCATGCGTGCCAACACGTCCTCAATGGTAGGATCGGAGTGAGGTGCTCGGCGGCGGTAGGATGAAGTAGGTGTAGCTGCCGCGGACTGTGCTGGCGACGTAGGTGAAGAGGTGGTATGGGAGGGTGCCCCCTCCGCTGGTGGCTCAATTGGGTGTGTCCCACCCACGGGTGGGTCCAGACGTGGTGGTGGGGGTGGTGGTGGTACTGGAGCTGCTGTTGGAACGGGACCCGGAGCCGGTAGGGTCCGCTTCAATAAATTGTAACTACGGCTCAAAGAAGACTTTGAAAATGTCTTCACTTGGTCCGTAGTCCTCACCTCATGGGGCGATACCACATACTCGGGAGCGTTGGAGTAACACTCCAACATGCTCGATATGAGCTGAGCATATGACATCTTCTCCTTGGGCCTCAAGTTGCCCTTCATCAACTTACCTTTTATGTACCTCATCCCCTCTAAGATGAGCATGGTCGCATCAAACCATTAGCCACAGAAGGCCGCATAAAGTGCCTTGCCTGCTGCACCTTTTCTACGCACTCTGTGTCGTGGCGTAGTAGGTATAGGTTGCACTTGATTATTGAATCAAGCATCCACATATAGTGGGGAAGGTTGACCCTCCTAATGGAGGATCCCGACCCTGTCTTCCCGTTGGTCATACAGGCTATGATCTCTTCAAATTTGGCCTCTTCCTTGAAGGGTGGAAAGAGGGTGGTTTCTAGTGTGAAATCGAGGTAACACTCGAGTACCTCATGTATGTGGCAACGGGTGATCGTGTATTCCCAACCCTCAATCTTGGTCAAAACAATATCGTCGGTAGGGCCGTCCGTTAGCCCTTGGTAGAATAAACGGACCAATCGTGGGTAGTAGGACCCACGGATAGGTTTCAAAAGGTTGCCGAGACCGACATTTCGGAGGTAATTACGAGCCCATTGGGTCTCGCCCGGTACATCGGGGTTCGTGAAGAGGGTTGGGTCGATGATGTACTCGACCTCAAAGGTATTTGCTGCCCACCACTCGTTGGGTTGAATTACATTGGTGGGTGGTGGCGGCATGGGTGTCGATTCGCGTGAAGACTCGTGCGAAGACGCGCTTGTCGAACTGGAGGTGGTCTCCGATGCCGACGATGATGGAGTCTTCACCGGTCATGGGATAGGTGGTGGCGGTGCGGCGTTCTTACTCCGAACCGGGAGCTTAGAGGTCACCTTCTTCGAAGACAATCGTGTTTTGGGTGGCATTTTAGTGAAAATAGCTAAAACTAGGGTTTTTATAGCTCAAATTTGAAGAAAAAGAGTCAAACTAGGGTTTACCGTAGGTTTCATTGTGAAAGTAGGCGATCTTGGTCCAAAATCGATGAAGGATGCCCCAAAACCCTAGCTACCTTGGTTGGTTGGAGAAAAGGAAGAAGAAAAAGAAATGGCGCTCAAAGCTTGAAGTTTTCGAATGGGCACCAAAACCCCAACTTATGTATATATAGACTGGCTTCGATTAATCAAAATTCAAAATCGATTAATCCAGTTTCAAAATTTGGGTCAACCGCGTGAAATCGATTAATCGATTTCCAAAATCGATTAGTCGAAAGTAAAAATTGATTAATCGAAACCATTTCGATTAATCGAAATCGTATCCGTTAAAATTTTCAAGTTTTAGAGCTCACAGGTGTGAGCCAGTCGATTAATCGAAATCCATTTCGATTTCGATTAATCGAAATTACAAAATCGATTAATCGAGATTCACTTCGATTAATCGAAATTGTGTGGTCCTTCAATATTCTTCAAAAATCCTTAAGTAACTCGATCAGTCGAACTTCCAGTTCGATTAATCGAAATATTAAATCGATTAATCGAATTCCTCCTCGATTAATCGAAATTAAATAAAATCCCTCTAAGTTCTTCTAAAATTCTCAAATTATTCGATTAATCGTCTAAGTTCTTATAAAATTCTCAAATTATTCGATTAATCGAACCCTCAATTCGATTAATAAAAAACATAAATCGATTAATCGAAACAAGAATCGATTAATCGAAATTTCACTCTATCATTTTTCTAATCCTTATTCAAGTTCCCAGTCACTGGCGCATGCCAGTCGACTAATCGACCAAAATTGATTAATCAAATTTCTAAATTGATTAATCGATTTGAAAATCAATTAATCGGTTTTGATCAGATTCTGTAAATTTCAAATTTTTTCTGTCTTCTTGATTTTTCTTGTTCATTTATGATCAGTAGATCATAGGTTCTACAAAACACATCGTCACGGCCATGTCGTGGATAACATTTTTTTTTTTTTAATAAATTGATCATAAGATCGACGTTGAATTACAACATATCGTTAGATCCACAAACATGCGTGCGGTGATACAATTTGACTCTCAAGCCATTGGAAACAAGGCTGGATATTGTTCTTTCACATCGGCCTCTCATTCCCATGTAGCTTCCTCGGTCGGATGATGCTTCCATTAGACAAGTACTAGTGGAATCACTTTCGTTCGCAACACTTGTTCCTTTCGATCCAAAATCTCCACCGGCTCTTTGATCATGGTCATGTCCTCATGCATCTCAAAATCTTGACTGCTCAGCACGTGGTCAGGGTCGTTAAGGTACTTCCTGAGCATAGATACATGGAAGACATTGTGTACTGGATCAAATAATGGTGGCAATCCAATGCGGTAAGCAACTTCCCCTACTCGACCCAAAACTTCAAACGGTCCAAGATAGTAGGGACTTAGCTTCCCTCTCTTTCCAAATCTCATGACTCCCTTCATAGGTGACACTTTCACAAACACATGTTCACCCACCTTGAAGTCTACACTCGTCCGCTTGATATCGGCATAGCTTTTCTGTCTGCTATGAGCCGCTTTGAGTTTTGCCCTTATCATACGAACATAGGTGGCATTATCTTCAAGTATTTCGGGTCCCAAAATGAATTTCTCACCCGTTTCTTCCCAATTGATGGGTGATCTACATCGCCGTCCGTAAAGTGCTTCATATGGTGCCATCCTAATGCTCATCTGAAAACTGTTGTTATATGTAAACTCAATTAAGGGTAGATGCTGATCCCACGATCCTTGTAATTCTAACATACATGCCCTAAGCATGTCCTCAATGATCTGATTGACCCTCTCAGTCTGCCCCTCAGTTTGCGGATGGAATGTCGTACTGAAATCTACTCGCGTTCCCATTCCTTCTTGAAATTTCTTCCAAAACTTTGATGTATACAATGGGTCACGGTCCGAAACAATGCTACTCAGAATTCCATGCAAACAGACAATCTCTTTCATATAAAGCTCTACTAGTTTCCCTGCCGTGTACATTGTGTTGTAAGGCAAGAAGTGCGCTGACTTGGTCAATAGATCGACCACTACCCAAATGGCGTTGTATCTCTTTGCTGTACGTGGAAGTCCAACGATGAAGTCCATAGAGATCGATTCCCACTTCCATTCCGATATAGGTAGAGGCTGCAATAGACCTACGGGATGTCTATGATCGATCTTCACTTGTTAGCAAGTCAAACACCGCGACACGTACTCTGCCACATCCTATTTCAAGCCTCTCCACCAATAGTTCTTTTTCAAATCTTGATACATCTTGGTGCTTCCTGGGTGGATAGCATAGCTTGACTTGTGTGATTCATCAAGAATTGTTCGTCATAGATCGGCGTTATCCGAAATATAGAGGTGGCCCTTGAACAATAAGGAATCATCATCCTTGATTGAAAACTCAGATGTAATGCCTTCAGTTACATCTTGACGAATCTTTGTTAGTGCCGGGTCTTTCATCTGTAGCTCATGGATATGCTCAAATATCATCGGTCTCATTGAGCTATTAGCCAAGAAGGCTCCTGTAGCTTGAGACTCAATGTTTGCATCGTATAGGGCTAGATCTTCAAACAGCTTCCATTTGTGCATACCCAAAATTATACTAGCTAACTGAGTTGAACTCTTCTGACTCAAGGCGTCAGCTACCACATTAGCCTTGCCTGGATGGTACTGTATGGAACAGTCATAGTCCTTGAGAAATTCCATCCATCTGCGCTGCCTCATGTTTAGCTCCTTCTGTGTAAATAGATATCTGAGGCTCTTATGGTCGGTGAAGATCTCAAACGTCTCACCGTACAAGTAATGTCTCCAGATCTTAAGCGCGAAAATGACCGCTGCTAATTTCAGGTCATGTGTCGGGTAATTCTTTTCATGCTCTTTCAACTGTCTCGACCCATACGCTATCACCTGTTTGTGCTGATTAAGCACACAACCCAAACCAGTATACGAAGCATCGCTATACACTGCAAACCCTCCACTGCCTGAAGGTATAGCTAACACTGGAGCTGAAGTGAGTCTCTTCTTGAGTTCTTGAAAACTCTTCTCGCATGCCTCACTCCATTCAAACCTTGCATCTTTCCGTGTGAGTCTCGTGAGTGGTCCTGATATCTCTGAAAAACCCTCAACGAAACGTTGGTAGTAACCCACCAATCCAAGGAAACTGCGGATGTCGGTCACGGTCTTTGGTACCCAATTCACCACTGCTTTGATCTTTGCTGGATCTACGGTGACACCAAGCTTCGAGACAACATGCCCCAAAAAACTAACTTCTTCTAACCAAAACTCACATTTGCTGAGCTTGGCATATAACTGGTGTTCACATAGAGTCTGTAGGGCTATTCTCAAGTGCTCTTCATGCTCTTCTTCTAATTTTGAATAGATCAGGATGTTGTCAACAAACACTATGACACAAGAGTCTAGGTGTGGTTTAAACACCCTATTCATCAAATCCATGAATGACGTCGGGGCATTTGTCAACCCAAACGGCATCACCAGAAACTCATAGTGTCCGTATCGAGTCCTGAATACAGTCTTCTGAATATCCTCTACCTTGACTCTCAACTGATGATATCCCGATCTCAGATCGATCTTTGAGAAATACTTCGCTCCTTGCAACAGATCGAACAAGTCATCTATCCTAGGCAAAGGGTATCGGTTCTTAATAGTGAATTTTTTTAATTGTCGATAGCCAATGCATAGACGCATTGACCCATCTTTCTTCTTTACAAACAAGACCGGTGCTCCCCATGGAGACACGCTCGGTTTAACAAAACCCTTATCCATTAACTCTTGTAGCTACTCTTTCAACTCCTTCAACTCAGCAGGAGCCATTCTGTATGGTGCTTTAGACACAGGCTCCGTTCCTGGTGCTAAGTCGATGGCGAATTCTACTTCTCTCTCTAGAGGTAATCCAGATAACTCCTCTGGAAATATATAGGCGAAGTCTCGCACAACTGTTATTTCAGAGATCACATTCTTCTCCTCTTTTTGCTCCTTCAAAAATGCTAAGTATCCGCTACACCCCTTTCTGATCAATCGCTCGACCCTGACTGCCGAGATAAGTTGTAGGTGCGTCGTTCTTTCTCCTCTAAATTGAAACGATCTCCTTGTATTTGGTCTAAAAGTGACAATTTTGTTCTTGCAATCTACCGTCGCATAGTGAATCGATAGCCAATCCATGCCAAGGATCACATTGAATCCTTGCATATTTAACAGAATTAGGTTCGCGAGTAGCTCAAAATCGCCTCCATCCATGACCCTCACAATCACGGAGTTGCAACCCTTCTCGGTATCAACCGCTTTCCCAGTAGGAACCGTCACAGTTAAAAGGAAGTCTAACTCCTCTGGGTGGACTTTCATCTTCTTTGTGAAGCGAGGGGTAACGAATGAGTGGGTAGACCCTGGGTCTATCAACACTCGAGCTTCGTATGACACGTCGCTTCCTTTCTTATAGATGTGTAATCCACCTAATTATACATACACATATATATATATATATTGTTTATTATCAATATACTAGATTTATCACATGCAAGTTCCTCTTATATTTTTCTAAATATAGATGCACCTTCTCTATCTAAAATTTCATGAATTGAAATTCTTTATTTAAAAGGAAAGCTCACCTTGAATGACATCGTTCGTGTTCTGAGCCTCTTGAGCTATGACTGCGTAGGCTCTTCCTTAGACGATCGGCTTCCTTGCTTGTATAGGTCGTGGAATAGGTGCTGAAGCCGTCTTCCCTTTGTTCACCTCGGGGCATTCCCTGATCAAGTGGCCCACCTTGCCACATCGAAAGCAACCCCGAGTGCCTATCCTACAGTCCGCTGTCTTGTGAGGCTTGCCACACTTGGCACAAGTCTCAAGTGGCGTGGAAGAAGCTGCTCGAGAAGCCCCCTGTGTGACTGTGGCGCCGATAGTAATAGCAGGGCTCTCGTAGCGTATCGGTCTCCCTGACGCAAGCAATGGAAATCTCTGCTGGTTGCTCTGCTGCGTCAGTCTCCCATAGCCTCCTTAAAACGGTGGCTTCTGATTGTTCGGTATGAACCTTGGCTTTTTGTTTACCGGTTCATAATTCCCCGTTCTGCTCTGATTAGAGTTCCACCTTTCTTGTTGCTCTCTCTGGCGATATCTATTATTATTCTCCTCCTCCACTACAAGTGCTTTGCTCATGACCTCACCATAGGTCCTTAGTTGGAATGGTGCTACTCCTCCCCTCACGTCTGATCTCAACCCTTGCTGAAACCGTTTTGCTCTCATCATCTCTATGATGACGTAGTCAGGTGCAAAGCGAGCGAGTTGCATGAACTCCACTCCATAATCTCTCACTGTCATCTTCCCCTGAGTAAGCTGTAGAAATTGGATTTCCATTTGATTCCTTACTACCTCAGGGAAGTATTGTTTATTGAATTCCTCAACGAATTCGTCCCAAGTCCATGGCATGTTTGGGGTCTCCTGAGCCCTAGTCCTAAAAATGGACTTCCACCAAGGCCCAGCCTCCCCGTCCAACATATAGGCTGCCCAACGGACGCTCTCGTCCTCCGTGCATGTCAGTACACTAAAAACTTTCTCCATCTCACTCAGCTAGTGCTCTGCCACTATGGGCTCTCCTTGTCCAGAAAAACTAGGAGGCCTCATCCTCCTAAACTCGATGGCAGGATAATCTTGGCGGTGTGAGACTCTTTGGAGGTGTCGGTGGTTGATCTTTGCTCATTTGCCATGGCCGGAGATCTTTTGTTGAGCCATAGCAGCCGCCATGGTCTCCATGGTGTGCATCATCCTCTGACGCTCTTCTCTATCCTCATTTCTTTCTCTAACTCTTTCTTACTCTCTCTGATCTTGATCCTGATGATCTCGATCACGGTTCTCTTCCTGATCTTGACTTCCTTGGCCACCACTGCCAGAAGCCCCTCCATCTCCTATAGGTACTCTATTTGTAGGAGAGATGTACCCATCTCCACTACGTAGACTTCTACTTTGGCCGCCCCTGGGTCGGCCCCTTCCTCTAGGTAACATTACGGTCTGCACGTGAAAACAAAGTTTTCATTAGCAGAAGTCTCTATGCTCTGACAAAATAATTGTCAAAGTTTCCAAAAGAAAAAGCTTTGATACCAACTGTGACAGCCCGGATTTCGGCACCCCGAAACCCGTGCCATTAGCACGATCCTCCAGACCGTGCCCCAAAACATAGCACGGAACATTGGTATAACAAGCACAATTTAAGAAATGAAGCAATTAATTTCATTAAAGCGAAAAAATGTTAACAATGTTAATATGCCCAACTGGCATATGCAAAAGACAGTTCTACTTTCATGCCACTGCATAAACAGAGAACCGACCCGAACCATCGGTGATAATCAGATCACCCCAGATGGTTCGCCAAAAGAATAATCTAGTTTAATTACATTATTTCAAAAATAAAGGCTTGACATATCAAGCCGCACTAATCTGCTCGCAAAACTAACTCTCTATCAAAGTACACAACAGAGTCACCTAGAAGAAGTCCTCGGGAGGAGGCTCAAACTCGTCTCCAGGTACGTAATCTGAATCACCTGGATCCACGTCCCCCGAAGCCTCCGCTGCTGCTATCAGTGGACCTGCGACGTATAGTCTAAAGGGGTGAGCTACATCCTAGCTCAATAGGGAACAACACAATGAACATATAAATCAAAACTCACATATATTCCATGATATTCAAAGCATGATGAATCTATGCATTTGCTAGAAAATCAATTAAAAATAGATGATTTACACTCAATTTACTGGTAAGTTGCATGTATTACATTACTATTAATTTAATCATGAATGACACTGAACAGGCCTAAAACAAAACTTAAATCTTCAACTTAAGTAATCCCCGAGCAATATAGCATCGAGCCCCAATGAGATACCCTTCATCGTCATCTAATTAGACAGTTGTAAAAAATGTATTCCCTGGGAATACGACCCAAGCCCCTTTCTCACTAGGCGGCGGGATTAAATATCATACAACATCCCTGGGATGTACTTACGGTCACGGATAAACCTCCGTACTGGTGTACTGATTCACTGCCGTACCGGTCACGGATATCCTGCCGCGTCAGTCGTGGGTATCCCGCCACGTCGGTGGGGTATCCTCCAAACCTCAAATAACAAAAATATTATGTGCATTACATATAGTTGTTCACCATGTAAGTGTGCTATCTTATATCAGTTAGGCCTCAACAGTAATTATTCAATCCTATGTATACATCCCTGGGATGTATATATACCCGCATCACACCTGATGCCTTTTTTACTTCCTCATCCCCTGGGGATGTCTCAATCTCATTATATTACTTGTTCTTAGTTACTTGCATCACACAGATGTCTTTATCACATTTTTTTTTTTTGGTGTCACACATACACCCATTTTTACAAAGCTTTTCACAATTTAAAAACAACTTTAATTTGATAATTATATCACTACATACATGCTCTTGAAATTAAAGTACATATTCAAGGTGTTCCCTACCTCAAGTCTTTGAATTTTCTAGCATCAAGGTCCCACGCGGCTCCTTGTGCTCATGATCATACGTACCACCTATGGTATAACATAACACATGTAACTCATCACTAAAGATGTAACAAAGAAGGTTCACGACCCTCCCTGAATCTCAAAGTCAACTATAAAGTTTAAGCAAAACTGTCAAAGTCGATTAATCGATTCCCAAAAGTGATTAATGAAATCCAATTCGATTAATCAATTCCCAAAATCGATTAATCGAAATCCAAATCGATTAATCGATTCTCAAAATCGATTAATCAAAATTCAAATTCGATTAGTCGATCCCAAATCGATTAATCAAAGTCTCTAACATAATGGGGTTGATTCTCAAATCGAGTAATCGAATTTACAAAATCGATTAATCGATCCCAAATCGATTAATCGAAATCCCAAATTGATTAATCAAAATTCCAATTCGATTAGTCGATTTCACCAGGTTACTTTCCTCCAGTGGCTGGAGCTTCTCAGTCGATTAGTCGATTTCCAAATCGACTAATCAAAATCCAAATCGATTAATCAAAATTCATTTCGATTAATTGAAATCGGGCCTTCATGACCTTTCAACTTCTTAGACCAAATCGATTAATCGAAATCCCAAATCGATTAATCGATTTGGCCAGACTCAGCCCCCTTTTCAGGCTGTTCTTCCAAATCCTTCTCAAACAATCTTCTTTCTTTTTTCTAGGCCTTTATCTTATGATTTTAAGTAAATTTTGACTGTAATTAAACCTTTATGATCTATGCATTTAATTCACATAAATTTTACCTCAATCAAATCTCATTTGCTTGGATCTCAAGGTTGGAATGGCTAGGGTTCCAGCTTTGTCTCTAGCGGATCCCTCACGTCGAATCCGGCCTTAAATGCTCGAATCCCCTCTTGGCCTGCATTCACTCCTTGCACAACAACCCCTCTTTACTTCTCTCCCTCTCTCTCTCTCTTCTTAACTCTCTTCAACAACCAAACAAGAGTAATTTAGGGTTCTTTAACCCTTTTATACTCATTTCCCATGTGTTGAGCACATACACCCCAAATGGGTGTATGTGGCTCCAGATTTCACCTCGCACTACACACGTTTGCTTTAATTTCACATCGCATCCATTCATCATTCCTCGAGTCAACTAGTGAACTCCTACTTGGTCAAACCTATGACCAGTCGGGCACAGATCCCGAGGTCATCATTTAACGCAATTTTTTTTGAGTTATTACAAGCCCACACTCACTTAAATGCGTGATCATTGACGTGTTGCAGCGTTGATAAATATCTACACCTGGAGATTGCAAATCAACTAGGAATCATCTTAGGAAATTTATCCTATTATTATTTATCCCCACCTCATCACATACACCGTATCGCTAGAGTCCAACAGGATAGAATTGGAAGCCACTTATTCAACGGGAACCGAGAGGAACCCAGAAAAAGCGCGCACCAACACTGACATCCATCTAGAACCCTTTTAAGTTAAACCTTAAATTCACATAATTCACATCCTCAAAGCTTAAATAAAAGTCCCCCTCAATTGCAGAATTAAAGAATAAAGTTTAATCTAAAATAAATACAGCAAATAAACACAACAAACATTTTATTCATATTCAAATCCTTTTACAAATGTCACCGGAGGCATACCTCCTGAATATATAACTCAAAACGAAAACCTAAAGACCTAATTTACAACCCAAAATGAAAACTAAGCCTGAAGCTCGGAGCGTCCAATCGGAGGCTTCAGAAAAGGCAAGATGGAGGATTGGTTGGGGAATACATCCCTCCACTTGTAACACCGTCTCTTCCGCCATCTTCACCTCCTATGTTGCCCCGCCTCAACGCTGCCTTCACTACTCCCTAAAAGGGACCAATGTGAAGGCCGACCTTCTCCTTCCCATTACTGCCCATTCTCAAGATCGCACCACCGTCAGAAGCCCTGTCAGGCTGAAGATCACGCGAAACCACGAACATAGGAAGAAGTGACATTATAATCGGACAACTAGATCACAAGATATCACTAAACCATGAAACTTAGAGTAAAATAGGAACGAATGAAGAAAAATGAAAGGAATTCAGGCATATATAGACATTGGCTTCATTAAATGCCTGAAAGGGAACGCGTAATTCAATTATGCGCCGAAACAAGAACGCTTAAAACACAATCATGTGCACCACGAGAAGCGCACAATCGAACTTCTGCCAGTACACAATCTCGACACAACCATCGCGCGTGGGTATGCTTGTGCACAATACAATCGTGCGGTAGTCTCATAGGGTGAAATCTGAAGGGACACCCGCAAAGTGACCTGGAGACGCTTCGATCGTGCGCATAGATTCTAGCTCATAATTTGATTATACGCTAGTCCTCATGCGTGAAAACTGAATCGACACTCGAACACCTCCACTTTGCCAGTCGTATGACTCTTTGATTGCATGCTGTTCATAGTGAGCATAATGACATTACACGCTCAGAAACTAACATGCAATGTCCCCTCTAATCCCATAATCATGCACACGATTCCCACCGCGCAATTTAATCTAACAACCAGTATCCTACGTGCAATACTCATCTACAATAATATTTCAAATAGAATGCGCACTCTCACACCCTTTTATCCCATCTCAATCAGAATCCATCTTTCTGCTCCGTCCAATTGCATGGCCTCACAGGCCGTTTAGGGAAAAAGAGAGAGCCGTTGACCACACCTACGTCCCACCGTGGTAGGACTTACAGCATCCAAACATATCAGTATAAGTCAGCTATGTCCCACCGCGATGCTAAAACTTCACCACGCGACCTTCGGAAGGCTCGATCAATGTCCCATCGCAAAGAGTTAAAACTGAGCCTCCCGAAAATCCCATTATACCACCAAGACTAGAGTCAAATCTCATCCCGACACCATTCAAATAGACTCCAAGCCATTACATAAGCAAGATCTGCTAAAGAAAGAAATACCATCATTTCCCCATCACGACATTGAAACAACTAAAGAATCATCAACTGCGCACATGTCCTGTTGTGATGCAACTACAACTTAATCTCATCACAAACCTGTCTCATCGTGACATTACTACCCAAAACGCTCGGACACATCCCATCACGATGCATAATCAAGAAGGGAAGGCTCAGTCAATGTCCCATCGCAGAGAACCGAACCTTCCAAACCCCATCGCAAATCACACCTCCCCGAAATCCCATCGCATACTTTGCATAACCAACAAAGGGGAAGGCTCGATCTGTCTCATCGCAAAACCAGAGGGCCCACTTCCCAAATGCCCCATCACGCAGCAATCACCAGATTCCACCACAACCAAAACACACGCTCTATGGCAGTAGAGGAGGATGGACCTCGACCGTCCCATTGCGCGATAATCAACAAGCCCCTACCATTACGGAAATCAGAAGAAGAGAGGAAGCCCTCCGACATCTCATCACACCCATACCATGTTCCAGCGCGAACAACTTATCAGATTTCCCTCAGGTCCCATCACACCTACAATCGACAGGACTCACTATAGCACATGACCATAAGGGGAGGACCACCATGTCCCATCGCGAAACTCACCTCCCCAAGACATTCCATCACATTGGTGACTATCAAGTCCAGCGGCAACAGAAGTAAAGAGAGGAAATCCTCTTATGTCCCATTGCGACGCCACTACAACAACCAGCGAGTCCCATCGCATACAAAAGACCCTAGCAGGCAATAATTCAGGTAAGTATCTCCCCTTCTTTTTACTCTACATTTCTATAAAATATAGTTAAATAATATTAAGACAAATGTTTTCAAAACCCGTCTCTCTATCCGTGAATCACTGTAGTCCTCCCATAAATGACAAAAATCAGTATTTACGGGAAGGTTAGACAGAGCATCCGACATGCCAAGTGTCATCTTGACAATCATGCAAATGGTTGGGTCCACAAATCCCGTACCGGTGGATTTGCTCAGCAATATCTCGGAAGCCACATTTTCTGAAGATTTACAACCGAATTGATCTTAAGTTAAATTCTTAATTTTTCAAAAACAAAAATAAAAAAAAAACAAGAAATAAAACAAATAATAAATGAACTCCTATCTATCAAACTTTCACTTCTCACCACTCCAATCCTTTCTTTCCCCTGGGAGAAACTGAACATTAAATATATTCAACTCTAAGAAATCATTAATATCCACTGGAAAAGGGACACCTGATGCGCCATTGGTGTGAGCAATGACGCACCCGGTCTGACATAACTTACGAAAGCCTTCACCATTATATCATATTTTATCTTATTATCGGTCTCTGGACCTTGTCTCTGGACATTCGTATGACGTCTCCCGATACCTCGATTGTCTTGTATATCATTCTGTTTGATTGCCCCTTGCACCTGATTAGGATATCGACTCTCCTACCATTTGACTTCAGCTTTCAGCAAGTCGCGATATGCGGCGGGATGTCCCTTGAACCCACAAATTAGGTTATGCCTTTTTTCCCCCATTGACTGCTACTAGCAGTATGTCGCAATATGCGGCAGGATGTCACTCACATTCACAACATGGAATACGCTTTTCGACAGCTACCATTGGGCCTCTGAATGCTATATTTTAGCTTGCGCTGATAGATAAGAAAGCCAAACATCTCATGTCAGCATCCTCGGTTCACATTTATGATTTCCCAAGAAAACAAGAAGGCACCTCGATGAGGGGTGTCTACTTCTTCGACACATTCTTATTTCACAAGAACGCGCCGAAGAGGGGCATTTGTAGACACCCCCATTTTACCCTCTCAAAATATACAAACCTATTTGCTCAACCTTTGACCTTCCCCATGATCTCCGAAAAAGGGCTAACCTTCTCTGAAGACTTTAAAACCCTACATGGGGACCATGCACTGAAACAATAGTACATGGTCGGGACCCAGGCTGAAACAATAGCTCTGTGGCTCGGACCCGGTTCAAACCTAGGGAAGTCCCAAATTTTGTGCCCCGTACAGAGCACATAACTTGATTGCACGCCCCACGACTGGTGCGCAATTGGTCCCTCTTGGACTAGGATTTACTTCTTGAGGACTGCCTAGATCTTGATTATGCGCCCTATTAGGTGCGAGTAATCATATTGGACGCTTCACCACCAGCACGCAATTGGTTCGTATAGGACAAGGACTTAACCTTCTAGAAACCGCCTAAGACGCGATTATACACCCTACCTATAGCGTGTAATCAGTTTATGCGCCTCATCACACGTGCAAAATTGGTTCCTAAGCCAACCCGGTCTCTAATTCCCTCGACCGCCTGAAAATTTCCTATTATGCATTCTTAATCCAGTGCATAATTGATTGAGCACACTAATTAGAGCGTGCAATTAGTCTAATTAGACTAGGAATAGGCTACCTGGCTGAGCCAGTCAGTCGGTCACTCATTGAGTCAGTTACCGACTCAAAGTGATTGTGCGCCTGATACTAGGCGTATAATTCAATTGAGCGCACCAAATTAGGTGCATAATTGAAATTCACCGACCAATTGTACGCACCCCACAGGGCGCACAATTGGCCAAAATACCTATAAATAGGACCCACCACCTCGTCCCAAAAACACATCAATTCATCATCGCACAGACTTCTCTCGAGTTCTTGCTTTCAAGCTTAAGGATTCGAAATTCCTCTCTGTGGCTCTGGCCTCAGGTATACCTCCCTTTTAATTTTTAATTCTTCTAGTTCTAGTTCTTAGTTCTAGCCCTTAGTTTTAGTTCTTAGTTCTAGATCATTAGTTCCAGACCTTAAGTTCTTAAGCTTTTAGTTCTAAGATCTTAGATTTTAAATCTCTTTGATCCTTAATTCTTATCTATTTTTCTTTTCCCTAGTTCTAGTTCTTAGGTTTTAGAGGCAGCTCCTTTTTTAATTCTAGTACTAGATTTAGTTTCTAGCCCTCTAGTTCTTAAATTCTAGATCTTAGATCTTAGGTTTTAATCTAAATTTCTAGTTTTCTGATTCTAGCTCTTAGTTTCTAGAACTAGTCCTTAATTTCAGTCTTAGAATTTCAATTTTAGTTTTAAATCTCTAGTTATAGATCTTAGGTTCTTATTCTTAGATCAATTTGGACATTCTAGTTCCTAAATTTTAGTTCTAATTTTTAATTTGATTATCAAAATCATCGATTTTCGATCCGTAAATCCATAATTTATAAATTCAAAATTTATTTTTTCAACCTATATTATTTTCAAAGTAAACCCTAACCAACCGATTTGTCCAAGGGAGCTTACGGAGGGTACCTAGGAACGGGGCCGATCCTCTTTAGCATAGCGGGCCAAAACCCCATTTTTTTAGATTTTCAATAAAATTAGTATATTTACTTTAATTGGAATCTCAATAGAATCAATATATTTTTAATTAGAATTTCAATAGAAGTAGTACATTCTTAATTAGTTTCCATATTTGCATTCCTAGTAGGATTAGGAGACTTAATTAATTAGATTTTTTAATAGGATTGAAATATTTAAATTGATTAGACTCCCAGTAGGATTAGGAAACCTAATTGATGTTCCCTCGATTAATTAGACTTTTAATAGGATTAAAATTAATTAGATCCCTGATAACTATAGTAAGAGCAGGAAAAGTGAAAAGTAGTTAGAAGAGAATTAGGAAAATTAGCTTAACTAAACTTATAGGTGACCTAGTGCTGCTGACATTGGCCGACCGATGATTCAGTAAAGAGAACAACCCATATCTCCACCCAGAAAGGCGTGATTAGCTATGTGTTGTAGCGTCGATAAATATCTGTAACTGGTGTAACTAGGTATTTCTCTGAGATTTACCGCTTCTTTTCCAGTACTTAATTACCTCTAATAACATCACTTTTGCCAGAGTCCACTTGGACTGAATTGGGCCACTCTTTTAGGGGACCGAAAGGGACCCCAAAAAAGTGCGTACTAACACCCGCCTTACCAAGAGCCCATATTCGAAGAAAAGAAAAATCTTAAAAAATAGAGAAAATACAAAATCCAAAAAATTGTCTTTTAAAATTCTCGAAAAATCAAGAAAATGGATGCCTTAAAGAAAACACCCACCTAGCATGAAACTGACCCCTTTCCTGTAGAAATATAAGAAGAGGTAGGAGTCACGGATCTGGATGGAGAGGACTTAATCAAGGAACTTCCCAATGAGCTCCTTGAACAATATGCCGATTTTGAGCATGGCCTTACCCTAATCGTTGAAGAGACTAAAGATATCAATCTGGGTATCGAGGAGGTCCCTCGAATCACTAAGATCGGAATGTCACTGTCTCCCGAGGAAAAAAAAGGCATGATTGATTTCCTTTGGTCATACCAAGATGTCTTTGCATGGTCATACGAGGACATGACTGGTTTGGACACCGATTTGGTTGAGCATGAGTTGCCATTGTATCCCGACGTTAAGCCACTCAAGCAAAAGTTGAGACGTCTTCGGCCAGAATGGATGCTGAAAGTGAAGGATGAGGTCATCAAGCAGTACAATGCTAGATTTCTCATGGTCTCTAAATACCTGCAATGGTGGGCCAATATTGTCCCGGTACCAAAGAAGGATGAAAATGTTCATATGTGCATCGACTTTAGAAATCTTAACAAGGCAAGCCCAAAAGATGACTTCCCTTTATCACATATTGACATCTTGGTCGATGACATTGCTAGGCATGGGATGCTCTCATTCATGGATAGATTCTTCGGTTACAATCAGATAAAGATGCTAGAGGCAGACCGAGAAAAGACAACCTTTATCACTCCATGGGGAATCTTTTATTACTGAGTCATACCCTTCGGGTTGAAAAATGTCGGGGCAACATATCAGAGAGCAATGAAAGCACTATTCGAAAGACTGAGAAAGGTGTATGACAGCACTATGCACCGAGAAATCGAGGTGTATGTCGGCGACATGATCACCATGTCACCAGAAAGGAGTGACCATCTGGTCAACCTCCAAAAGCTATTCGAAAGACTGAGAAAGTATAAGCTACATCTAAACCCTCATAAATGCATATTCGGTGCCATGTCAGGAAAATAACTTGTTTTCATCGTTAACAGAAGAGGTATTGAGGTTGACCCGATCAAAGTAAAGGCCATCATAATAATGCCTCCACCATCTAATGAGAAAGAAGTCAGAGGCTTTTGGGCAGAATACAATACATTAGTCAATTCATTGCACAGTTAACTCCTATCTGCACGTCGATCTTCAAGCTATTAAGGAAAGACTCGCCAGTCAAATGGAACAAGGATTGTCAAGTCGCGTTTGATAAAATCAAAGGTTATCTTCTCAACCCCCCCCCCCCAATTTTGGTACCACTAGTACCTGGGAGACCACTCTTAATGTACCTCTCTATGATAAAATTCTCGATGGGATGTATCTTAGGGTAGCACAACGAAATTGGAAGAAGAGAGCAGTCCATTTACTATATAAGCAAGAAATTTACTATAAGACATGCTATTCTCATCTGGAGAAAGCATGCCTAGCTCTCGAATGGTCTACACAGAGACTTCATCACTACTTGCTCTCTCAGGCAGTACTCCTTTTGGCGCGAATGGATCCCTTGAAGTACTTATTTGAAAAGCTGACTCTTATTGGGCGGACCGCACACTGGCAGCTTGTCTTATCTGAATTTGACATCACATATGTCACCCAAAAGTCAATCAAGGGGCAAGCACTCGTTGATCATCTTATCGAGAACCCCTTACGTGACTACGAGCCTCTGAGAATTGAATTCCCTGATGAAGACAATTTGTTCATGACAGAGGATGACACAAAGGAAACAGAGGAGTCCAGGGTAATGCACTTTGATGGGGCATCAAATTTCGAAGGTCAAGGAGTCAGCGTTATTTCGATTTTGCCAAAAGGGTATCACGTACCAGTCTCCATCAAGCTCAATTTCCCCTGCACTAATAATATAGTCGAATTTGAAGCCTGCGTGGCCGGCTTACAAGTAGCTCTCGACATAAATGTAACTCATCTCAGAGTGTTTGGTGACTCATAGCTAATCATATGTCAAACCAAAGAAGATTGGAAAACAAAAGATGAGAAGTTGATCTCGTACTATGAGCACCTTGAAGATCTAATCACGTGCTTCAAGGATGTTACCTTCGCCTATGTTGCTTTGCCGATGCACTAAAAATGTTGGAATCAATGGTCAAAATCCTCAATGGCGTCGAGCTGAAGCCGATCATGATTGAACAAAGAAATGACCCAATTTTTTACATCCAGATTGAAGGATCCATAGAGCCCGATGATGAGCCTCTATGGTTCTCAGATATAAAAAACTTCCTTGAAATACAAGCTTTCCTAGAAGGAACATCTAAGGTAGACAGGCAGACCATCCAACGTCTAACTTTGAATTACATCATCTATGGTGAGTGCCTCTACAAGTAATCATATAACAATATCCTGCTTAGATGTCTAACTGAAAGTAAGGCAGCCAACGTCATGAAGGAGATACATAAAGGAGTATGCGGGGCCCACGTCAATGGGCATATGCTTGCTAAAAAGATACTACGACAAGTGTATTTTTGGACCACAATGGAAACTAACTGTTGCAAGCACATTTAGAAGTACTACAAATGCCAAGAACACTCTAGTCTGATACATGCTCCTGCTATAGATTTACACAGCATGACCACTCCATGGCCATTTCTCACATAGGGCCTCGATGTCGTCGGATAGGTTAATCCGAAAGCTTCTAACGGACATCAGTTCATCCTCGTCGCTATTGAGTACTTCACGAAATGGGTAGAGGCAGCGTCGTACACAAATATTAGGGCCAGCCATGTCGAGAAGTTTATCAAGAACAATATCATATGTTGATTCGGCATGTCGAAGGACATCATCACAGATAATGGCACCAACTTTACAAACAAGTGCATTAGAGCCTTATGCGAGCAGCACAAGATCAAACATCACCACTGGTCACCATATTGGCAGCAAAACAACGGAGCCGTAAAAGCTGCCAACAAGATAGTCATTCGCATCCTCGAGAAGATGGTCATCACTTATCGAGATTGGAGTGAAATGTTATCCTTCGCACTATGGGACTATCAAACGTCGATCCTACCGCTACAAGGGCAACACCGTTCTCCCTTGTGTATGGAACTGAGGTCATGCTACCAGTTGAAGTTGAAGTACCTTCACTATGTATCCTCATCGAGTCTGATTTATTGAAAGTCGAAAGAGAAAGATTTTATTTTGAACAACTGAACCTGATTGATGAAAAAAGACTCCTAGCCTTGTGTCACACCCATGCCTATTAGAGGAGGATCGCACATGCTTACAACAAGCGTGTTCACACGCGAGATTTGAAAGTGGGTGACACTGTACTCAAGAAAATCTTCCCTTCTCTCCACGTCGATCTAAAAGGAAAATTCAAGCCCAACTGGGAAGGACCATTTGTCATCCGAGAAGTACTCCTTGGATACGCTCTCCACCTTGCCACCATGGACGGAGAACAATTTTCTGAGCCCATCAACACTGGATACGTGCGACGATTCTACTCCTAGTATCCCATGGCAAAGTAAGCATTGATAAGATAGATACGTGACCGCTTAAGGACCCCATAAAAGAGGCCATCATTTCTAAGCCAAGTAGCCAAAAAAGTGTCCCTGAATATGCAGACCCTTTGCTACACCCGCTAAGCCACTAACCTTTTTTTCATAAATCCCTCCCCAGAAAGAGGAGAAAGAAAGTGTATATACCAAATAAAAAGAAGGGAGAAAAAGAATTATCATAAAAAAAAAAAAATCAGAAAAGTAAAATCCCAAAAAGAGGATGTTTGAAAAAAGCAAAAAGAATAAAATATATAGAAAAGAAAAGAGATAGGAAAATTATGAGGCATGTACAGTAAAAATCCCTCAAGGAAGAAGTGTATAACAACAGCTGAAACTCAATCAAGAAAAACCTTTAACTCTGAGAATACCTTCAAACTTCCTAACTTATCCCTTCTAACCCATGGCCACGATACATCTAGGAAGAAAGCCCTCTTTGAGGTCTACAAACAGTCAGAGTATCCGTTGAGTCAGCACAAGCTAAGCTGAGAGACAACAAAAGAACTCCATCTAGCTGGCTATGACAGAATCAACATCCATGTCTTGGTCTTTGAATTTGGAAAAGAAAAAAGAAAAAGAAAATATATAAGCTCAAATCAAAATGGACCTGATGAAAATTCGAAAGGGTGCCACAGATAAAAAGAGCGAGCTTGTGAGGACCAGGTAAAACCTGAAAAGGTGCCTGGGATAAAAATGCATACCCATGGACGTAGTGGAAACTTGAAAAGGCACTACGGGTAAAAAACAGGATAATAACGGGCATGAAAAAAAACCCATCTTAGGCGCTGTGAGTAAAAAGGCTATTAACAAATAGAAAAAAAAAAGAAAAGAAAAAGAAAAGAAAAATATCATTAGTTGCTCCTTTGTTTACATTTTCGGGTTATCTAATCACCAATCGGGCCGCCCATGTTAGCTCAAATCGGTTCCTGATCAGGTAGATCTTTTGACCACACCGTCAAACGCATGACCCAAGGTAAGGATAAAAGGTTGATTCAATCCAAAGGAATGGATGTTTCGACCTTGGTAAAAATTATGAACCTTACTCATGTTCGATCGCATGAACGGATTCAACTATGCTCAAAATGGAAACTCATTACTTTGTGTCACTGTTAAGTTAAAAAGAAAAGAACAAAAAAAAAAATTAGGAAAAATCCAAAAATACAAAAAAATATGTACTCCTTTTTTATGTCCATGTACATATTTACAACATCGTACTTCCATCTCAAAATGAAGAAAAAAAAATAAAAAAAGCTAAAAACAAAAATCCAAAAAATATATAAATCTTGAAAAATGAAAAAGTGTAGGTAAAAGTTTGCTTCTCTTTCTGTTATTTAGAATGCATATTTGTTACCTATATAAATAAAAAAGGGACTGACGTTTTCTTGAGAATGTGCAAGAACATCAAAATGGTTCAATGCCTTGAAGCAGACAACCTCTCAGTGATGGACAGATCAGATGAAGCATCTCACCACCGACGTCCAGTCTATTTAAAAAACAGAGAAAAAAAGAAAAGAAAGAAAATCATTTTGAAAAAGAAAAAATCACTTTTCGCCATGCACAGATACGCACATGCATGCTTCAATGAGGTAAAATGTCAATATTTTTTCGACAATATAACTGTGCTAAATTAATGTCCTAAATCTAAGGTTGCCTTAGATATTTGGATCCTACGTCAAAGTAGGAGCGACAGTGTCAATCTCGATCAAACAGTCAATGTTTCGATCGGTTTAATTCCACCGCTAAATGAGATTATATATCGAACAACTATGTTCAAACATGGATGCAAAAGGAATTTTTTCTCATGTTTATTCTAGGTCGCAGGCATAAAAACCTGTACGGTATCCCTATAAAGTATACGCCACGCATCTAGGTATCCATAAGATGGTCGTCTGTTCCTGTAAATTATACCCGGGCGGTCGGAACTTCCATTCGCCTTTGTTATTTATCGCCCCTAGTGAGTTTATGTTTTTGTATAGTTAATCTATTTATAAGTTCGTCATCAAAAGTGCCACACTCCCAAAAAGCGTTGCGATGCCAATATTCACTTCGTTCAGATAATTGTGCTAAATTAACTTTAGGATCTATGGGTTAGCGTAAAAATCCCGAACCCTACCTCGCGTAGGGGCACTCGTGGCCGATCAAGTGGGGCAATCAATGCCTCAAAAGATTGGGTACAAACCGTTGGATCTTTGCGTCATTACTTTATGCTAATCTTTAAGTAAGGGTTAATCACCCTCCCGCTCGTGGGGCAGTCTTGTTTGAAATGAATCTCAAACATCGTGCATCTTCAATTATACCATCACGATTCTGCCGAGTAATGTCACTAAATGCTTGGGGATCGATAGCCTTGAGGAACATACATTTTTTCAACACATTAGGCTTCCACTACTCTCTGTTTAGTTTTTCTTTTACTTTTTGAATTTTGAGGTTCGTTTTAAATATAGCGGACTTGTTAGGGTTTGCCTTAGGCCTCTTCGAATGTCTCTTTCTTTGGCATGTAATTACTAGTGATCGGATACCAAAGAGGGGCATCTGTAGACACCCAAATTTGTCCCAAGGCTCAATTAACCAGTACTTCAAGAAAGGCGTACCCTCGATCTTCTAAAAGTATTTCTTGAACCCTTATGAATCATCCCCAAACCCTTAGGAATCATCCCAAACCCTTAGGAATCAACCCAGACCCTTAGAAAGTTGAACCAGAATAGTAGATGAAAAGAGGATTGCCAAAGTTTACATAGATTGTTTCAATAATTGAGGCCTATACTATTAAAAAGTAGAGATTCTCAGCTTTCCAATGAGCCAAGAATCACTTCAATCCGAGTTGTATAGCAAAAGTTATGGTGATTTGAAAAACACTAAAAAGTGCAGGAAATTACACTTGGGTATATAATATGTATGCAAAGGAAATTTTCTCCAGAATTTAGCCTTACATACATAATATCTACTCAAGGCCAAATTGGTCTTCTTCCAGCATGGGCCAACACTTCTTTGGCCCAACAATGAGTTTTTTACTTTTGGGGGTTTGACTTGTAGACCATCTCGGACTTGAGGTTTGTTTCTTTAGGTAGTGTTCCCACTGATTAGTCACATAATTTACCATTTTATCACCCTTAACTTAGTGATGCTAGAACTTAGTTTGCTACTAACGAGTTACTAATGCACAGATATTATAGATAAGTAGTAAATTAGAGCCTAAGTGTTAATCTTTATCAAAATGAACTCAAAAAATAGTAAAAAGACGATTAAGCGTTAAAGACGATTCGCCAATAACAGGAAGGCTAAAAAATCGTAATTCTTCAAAAGATGATTCTTCAGAAAGCGACAAAAGAAGAAATTGATTGATCTAAAATAAGAAATTATTAGCTGAAGCCTACTGAAAATAGAAAATCGTGAATTACGATTTTCCAGAAATAATATGAAAGAAATCGTTATTTATATTTTCCAAAAAATAGAAGCTTTCTACTACACACTGCTGCTGCGGATCACGTGAGAATTTAACACTGCCATATCCAGAATTAGAAAACTCCTGCAATTAAAAGTCTGATAAACTATGGATCTAGAAGATTGATAAAGATCTACTCCGAAGGACTCTTCTGCTGCTCAATAAAGAACAATCCAGAAGCGCATCAACTAAGGAAAGCAAGGAAAGATAAAATTAGAAATTAGAGTTATATTAGGAATCTTTTATATTTGATAGTTTCTTTTATTAGAACTAGATCTTTGTAAACCGACTCCTTATGTTCTATAAATAAGAGAGCCTGGTGTAGGAATAAACTATCGAAGAATTTTAGCATCAATTGACACTTGAGGTTGGATTTTCTTCTGATCAAAGTAGTGTATATTAGTTCGAGTAGATGAGATATCAGAGGATTTTCAAGAGCAATTGATGACTGCAATTGAGTGCTGAAGATTAGTATAAATATCTGTAATTTTTCAGGAGCAATTGACAACTACGGCTGAGGGGTGAAGGATATATTTTACTTTGCTTTCTAGTTTAGATTTTATTTGCTTTGTAAACATCTCCAAGTTTTAATTTGAATTGACGACTCAAGTTAGAATTTGTAAATTAGTGTAACAGTTTTTACTTTTCCATCTTCAGTTTTCTAGAGTTTGATTGACGCCCAAATTTCTGGTTGATTGTTGATTAGATTAAATCTGTATTGATAGGATCTTAGATTTGATTGACGACCAATGCTAGGAGACTAGAAATATGGTGTAACGGTACTGCTTATTTTCATAAATATCCAAAAGCTGAAGATTAAGATTGACGACCTTAATCTGAAAAAGGAGGATTAGGATTTATTTTTATGCATGTTAGTTTAATAACCCATTCTTTTATTCATATTTCTCCAGTAGATTAGATCTTAAAGATAAATAAAAGTTTTTAAGATAGAGATTTAGATAAAAGATATAAACTAGGAATTAATTAGATAATGAACTTCCTCGTGGGATCGATCCTATACTGGCTCTACAATTTCCATTGTGTGCTTGCAATAGGCTAAGACTTGAATTTAATATAATTATAATACATAATAAGCAATCGAGTCAAGTTTTTGGCGCCGCTGCTGGGGAAGCGGAATTTATCTAATTCTTTCAAGTTTTTTATCTAATATTTTTATTCCTTTAGAAACTGATATTTATCTTTCTCTTTTTATATTTCTTTATATTTTTTTTTTTTGTTTTTATCTCTTTTAAATCTTTTATAGGTTTATTCAGAGCAACAGGCCAGACTTTCAATACTTCTGTGTGCCCCAGAAATTAGAAATTCAGATTTGTTTCTATCCCTGCTTTCTAAAATAAAAAATTACAAAAATTTAAAAAAATAATTAAAAAATTCAATTTTAGTCAGGACATGACTAAAATGATGGGGGAACATTATGCTTTAATACTTCTTACACCTCTCCCATGTATACAAAATAACCCCTATGACTGGTAATGAGATTTTTAAAATTGTGCCGAAAATATTTCAAACACTTTCAATATTTTGTGGGCTAAGGGATGAAAATCCTTATTGTCATTTAAGACAATTCATAGAAGTGTGCAATCTTATCCGAATCCAGAATTTACCAGAAACATCTCTTCGTCTAAGGTTGTTTTCATATTCTCTTAGAGATGAAGCAAGGCAATGGATACACTCCTTGCTTCATGATTCGTTCGCCAATTGGGAGGATTCGAAACGAGGATTTCTCATGAAATACTTTCCAATCCACAGAACGAATCAAATCCGATATCTTATTACAACTTACCCGGATGAATCTCTACAAGAGGGGTGGATGCGCCTCAATGATATTTTATATGGGTGTCCTCATCATGAGATACCCCGTTGGGAAATAGTCCTCACTTTCTATGAAGGTCTGAAAGACTAAAATTAGAACATAGTTGATGTTGCCTGTGGGGGGATGTTCCACACCATGTTTGCTGAGGCTGCTTGAGAATGTTTTGAGAACTTTAGCGAGGAACCAGTGCAATGCCAAGCACCGGGTGAGATTGAATCTGAGACTTCAAGGAGTATACCTATTAGGCAGAGAGGTTTATACAAATTAAAGTCAATAATGAATTGCCTTCCAAAGTTAAAACTGTGGAAGACAAAAATTCAATCTTTAGTGGGTGTAAAATTGCACCCAACATCTCAACAAGGAGAAGCCGTTGGATCTAATCGCGGTTTAAATCAGAAAATTCCTCAGCACTCTCCTGTATTTTACCCCGCACAGAACCAAGACCACATAGACATTGAGGAAGCCTTGTCACAATTGACCGAATGCTGGCTGTAACATGGCCATATTCAAACGCAACAATAATCTCTTGGAATCTATTACACGGTTAGAAACTCAGGTTGAGCAACTAACCATTCTGGTTAACTCGAGAGAGAGTAAGTATTCTTCCCCATGGCCAGTTGGCACCCCAAGAGGAAATACTTTTAAGGGAGGGACATCAACTCCCCTTGATCACCATTGAATTCCTCCTGAACTCGTTGCGCTACCGACTCACCCATAACAAACACATGTAACATATGTACATAATTACTTTTGAAATGATCCCTCTATGATTTATACTATATTATTAATCTTAAAGGCTCTTTCTTTATTTTAATCACTTGAAACACATAGATTTGTGATTCTCATGAATATAGAGTCCAATCGTAGCGAGTACGATTTTCTCAGTTTTAGATTCTCATGAACGTTATCCAGAATTGCAAACAACAATCCTAGGGAACAGGAGAACCTAGTGATCAGTATTTTCGGGTGCATTGGAAGTAAGACTCATTTAAAATTGTATAAGAAACGAACATAAAATACATTCATTTTCACCACTTCCCAACCACCATAGCCTAAGAACCTACACATAGACATTTACTCGAAGTGACGGTTCAATACTTTTCCCTATATAATCCATACACATTCATAGACTAAAACCAGTTCATAACCCTTCTTCTTTCTCCGTCTGTAACCTTAGAACCCCATGACAAAAGAACATAACCAGAGCGACTTCAGCAAAGGACTTGAGAAAATTTTAGAAAAATATAGAACTGAGCTCCTGGCTGTACAACAGCAAGTAGAAAAATTGAAGCGCCAACGATCTGTCTTTAATGCTGAATCATCCATCGAAACTACCCTTGACCCTAAACCTAACCCAAATCTGAAAACATATACCAGGAACCCATCTTCCCCCACTTCTTAACCCTTATACCATTACAACCTGCCTAGAATGCGACTTCCTAGACGATAAGGATGGGCTATAATTTTTAGTGTCATTTCCCATCCCATCCTTGATCCCCTCACCACCCCTCTCCATTGCCCCTAGTTACCCCTTCCCAATACTACTGCCTCTCCATACAATCTTCACAAGGCAGTAGTATATGCTGAATGGGGGGGTTGAGATGTGTCATCTTCCAACTCCTCAACTTCTTCCCATTGCTGCATCACAGGTGCAGTTGACGAATCATGGAGTGGCCTCCCTAAAGAAGAGGAGGGGAGGTGAGGGATTTGGAAGGGCAGTGGGGAGTGATTCGATAGCTCTTGAAGTAGCAACCCTCCAAAGGTTGGAGCTCCTTTTGTTGTAGGGATGCGAGACTCAGATTGAAGGTGGTTAGAAGCCGAGGATCGATCCTTATCAAAGATTTATTTTTGGATGTTGCTGCCAAAGTCTAAGTTTAGTGTGTGTCTAGATTTTTTCTAAGAATTTCTTTGATGTAATTAGTTTTCTTTTCATGTTGTTGTAATTAGTTCATATATATGAAAAGTTTTTTTTTTCTCTTTGCTGTTTTTTTTTTTTTTTTAACAATGCTACTAACATCTAACATTCTTTATTCAAATCAGAAGTAGTTTTCTCTCGAGTTTAGGGGCAAAGATTTTTGAAATTTTTTACAGATTATATACCCAGTTACTAACATAGTAGTAAAATATGATAAAATTTTCCTGTATGCCTTCTGTTTTGCACAATGAGGACATTGTCCTATTTAAGTTTGGAGGGGATACAAACTTTTGTTAGTTTACTTTAATTTTTTAGTTTAGTTTTTATTTAAAATTTATTATTTTACAAAAGAAAAAATTTAGAAAAGTTAATCATTATATGCAAATTATGAAAAAATATAAAAATCTGAATTTCTTAGCAAACCATCATAGTAGTAGTTCAAAAATCAAAATAAAAAAAATTATAATTCAAAGTAAAGTATCTCTAAAACACTGTATCAGAAGAATATTTGAAACTATACGATTGATTTGAACTATAAAATATTTTAGATTATAGTTTCAAAATTATATAATCAGTGAGCTATAGAGCCTATTTCCTCTCTATTTTGAGAGAAAGAGAGACTATATTTATTCATGCTTAAATTTTCTTGAATTGCCCTAATATAACTGTCATAATGAAATCTCATAATGCTAAACTTAGAATCAATATATTTTATGATTATGATAATTTATTTGTTTATAACTGTCTATTAAATATATCAAAGCAATAAGAAATCCATATGAGTAAATCGTGAAAATGACCGAAGGCCATCTTTTTTTTTTTACCAGAGCCAAAAAGCCAAAATCCTAGAATATTTTACCATTGGAACCCATATTAGAAGCCTAAAGACTAAATTTCTTTATACCAGAATTTTATAAATCCTTAACCATATGTATTGCCCAAAACTTTCTATCCTTAACCCTTATAATTTCTGAGAGTTTAGAATGAAAAAGAAGGGAAGAAAAGGGAGTGAAAGGAGTATGAGTTAATAGATAAAGGATCTGCTGAAAAGGGTACAACTGAAAAAGAAATACAAATGTATGAAAATATGGGAAAAGAAAAGAAAAAGAATGAAAAATTATAAAAAATGATTTTATGAAAAGAGAAACAAAAAGTTTCCAAACTGAAAAAGAAGAGAAAAATGAGATTTACAAAAAGAAAAAGAAATGGGAAGAAGTTATCTAATATACTTACTGAAGCTGAAAAATAGAAGCAGAAGAGAAGAAAGAGCTAAACTCTTGGAATAATTTTGAATCCTCTTTACCTTTTTTTCTTTGAAACCTTATGAAAATCCAAAGCCCCATTACAAGCCGAAGGAATGACTTTTGTGATTTACGATTTGCAAAAATATGAGTCTAGTAGAGATATATGAAATATATACTATGAATAAATAAAGAAATTATATTAAAAGAATTGATTATCCTTTCCATGAGATTTAACTTTTTATCTTATTGTCCTTTGAATTTATCATGAACATATCATATTATGAGAACCCAAAATTTTAATTATTTTTTAGAGTATGCCAATAAGTGAGAGTTGGATGAAAATATTTTCTAAAAATTGCAGTTTAGAAAAACCTATGATGAATAAACTTTTTACTGATATGCACACACTCCATGCTATACAAGAATTGAAATTATTGAGTTCTGATCAAGGATAATTATGATAATGGGAAGCTAAGGATAAAAGATTTGAAATATTTTGAAATAACGAACATATAATGACCAACTGAATAATTAGTAGTGTACAAAAATTAGTTTATATTTTAAATTTTTAGTTTTGAAAAATATTTTTAAAAATTCAAAAATATTTGAAGTTTGTAGGTAACTTCACTGAAAACCTTCAAGAGACTAGAACTCCTCCACTAGGGATCACCTAAGGGTTTAAAAGCTTGTTGCATTTCCTAAATGTAATCGTGCTCCCTACGAAAGTGATATTTAAATTTAAACGTTTTAAATATTTTATATTTTCTTGTTTACTAGGGACTAGCAAAACTTAAATTTAGGGTATGATTAGGCACATAATTTACCATTTTATCACCCTTAACTTAGTGATGCTAGGACTTAGCTTGCTACTAACGAATTATTGATGTACAAATATTAGAGATAAGTAGTAAATTAGAGCCTAAGTGTTAATCTTTATCAAAATAAACTCAAAAAATAGTAAAAGGACGATTAAGCGTTAAAGACGATTCGCCAATAGCAAGAAGGCTGAAAAATTGTAATTTTTCAAAAGATGATTCTTCAGAAAGCGAGAAAAGAAGAAAACGATCGATCCAAAATAAGAAATTGTTAGCTGAAAGCCTACTGAAAATAGAAAATCATGATTCATGATTTTCTAGAAAGACTAAGAAAGAAATCGTTATTTACGATTTCCTAAAAATAGAAGCTTTCTATTACACGCTGCTGCTGCAGATCATGTGAGAATTTAACACCCCCATATCCAGAATTAGAAGACTCCTGCAATTAAAAGTCTGATGAACCACAAATCTAGAAGATTGATAAAGATCTACTCCGAAGGACTCTGCTGCTGCTCAATAAAGAACAAGCTAGAAGCGTATCAACTAAGGAAAGCAAGGAAAGATAAAATTAGGAATTAGAGTTATATTAGGAATATTTTATTTTTGGTAGTTTCTTTTATTAGAACTAGATCTTTATAACCGACTCCTTATGTTCTATAAATAAGAGAGCCCAGTATAGGAAAAAACCATCGAAGAATTTCAGCATCAATTGACGCCAAAGGTTTGATTTTCTTCCGATCAAAGTAGTATATATTATTTAGAGTAGATTAGATATTAGAGGTTTCTCAAGAGCAATTGATGACTGCAATTGAGTGCTGAAGATTAGTGTATATATCTATAATTTCTCAGGAGCAATTGACGACTGTGGCTGAGGGGTGAAGGATATATTTTACTTTGCTTTCTAGTTTAGATTTTATTTGCTTTGTAAACATCTCCAAGTTTTAATTTGAATTGACGACTCAAGTTAGAATTTACAGATTAGTGTAACGGTTTTTACTTTTTCATCTTTAGCTTTTTAGAGTTTGATTGATGTCCAAATTTCTGGTTGATTGTTGATTAGATTAAATCTGTATTGATAAGATCTTAGACTTGATTAATGACCAATGCTAGGAGACTAGAAATATGGTGTAACGGTATTGTTTATTTTCATAAATATCAGAAAGCTGAAGATTAAGATTGACGACCTTAATCTGAAGGAGGATTAGGATTTATTTTTATGCACTTTAGTTTAATAACACATTCTTTTATTCATATTTCTCTAATAGATTAGATCTTAAAGATAAATAAAAGTTTTTAAGATAGGAATTTAGATAAAAGATATAAACTAGTAATTAATTAGACAATGAACTTCCTCGTGGGATCGATTCTATACTAGCTCTATAATTTCTATTGTGCGCTTGCAATAGATTAAGACTTGAATTTAATATAATTATAATACATAATAAGCAATTGAGTGACCCACTAGCTCTCTTTATCACCCTTTTGCAATTCAAGTCATCACCCTATCATCTACCATTAAAACTCAATTCCCACCTATCCAAACTCCCAAAAATCCAAAAACCTTAGATTTCCTATTACCTAATTCCTAAACCTAATTAAAACTTAAAAACTCCCCTAATCACCTCTCCATCTATAAATGAAGAGTCACCCCCCTTGTTTAAGGCATCTTTTGAAGTTTCTAAGAGAAGAAACTCTTGCATTTTGCTCCCTCATTTGCCTAAAAAATCAGAATTTGCTCCCTCATTTGCCTAAAAAACTCTTCCATCCTACCACAGCCACTACCGACGCGGCTCCTTCCACATCTACATCTGCTCCGCCGACTAAGACGCTTCCACCACAGCCGCTCTCCTCACCCTGCCAGACAGCTCCACCACCTGTAGCAGCCACAGACTTACTTTTACATATTGATTATATATACCTGTAGATTTGTTTTTGTACGCCAACTTATCTGGCATTGTAAAAAGTTCCAATTATAAATACAAAGCAAAATTTTTTGTGTACATTGTTCCATTTTGTCAAATTTAAATTCTATGCTGGTATATGTAACTATCTAAATACGTTTGAGTCAACTGGACCACCTCACCTGAGAGTGTGGGGGGGGGAGAGACCCAGACCGATGAACCTTGGGTTATTTTCAAGGACGAAAATTCCCAAGGTGGGGAGGATGTAATAGCCCGAAAAATCACGCTAAACTATGACCTCGAGATCCGTGCCCGATCGGTCATAAGTTTGACCAAATAGAAGTCCAATAGTTAGTAAGGGGTGTGATGAATGGATGAGATGTGATGGGTTGAATGTCTATGTGGTGAGTGTTGTAAATCTAAGGTCACATACACCTATCGAGGTGCATGTGCTCAACACACAAGCTCAGGGGGAGATAAAAGGGTTTAATAACCCTAAAATCAATAGTTTGGTTGTTGAGAGAGAAGTAAAGAAGAGAGAGAGAGGAGTAAAGAGGGTGATTAAGCAAGGAGTTATTGTGGGTGATTGGAAGGGGGATTCAAGTATTAAAGAGGCCGATTCTCACAAGAAAGAATCCTGCTCAAGCCAAAGTGGAACCCTAGCCTTCCAACCACTTGATTTGAAATCAATTTGAGATTGATTAAAGGTAAATTTTTGTGAATAAAATGCATAGCTGGTAGAGGTTAATTGTAGTTGAAAAATGGTTTAGATTGTAGGATGATGGTTTAGAAAAATAGAGGAAAAAGAGTGGAAAAAGGTTGGGAAGAACAAATGAAGGGTCGACGCAATTTCGATTAATCAAAATTGGGTTTCGATTAATCGAAATTGGCCGAGAAGTTGAAAAGTCAGAGGACCCCGATTTCGATTAATCAAATTGGGTTTCGATTAATCGATTTTGGTTTTCGATTAATCGATTTGGGTATCGATTAATCGACTGGGAACCTCCAGTGGACCCCAGGGGCCGGAGTAAAGGACTTGGGGAAAAATCGACTAATCGAAATGGGATTTCGATTAATCGATTTCAAATTTTGATTAATCGATTTGGGATCGATTAATCGATTTTGGGAACTTGATTACTCGAATTGAGAATCGACTTGGCTGATCAGAGAGGTTCGATTAATCGAATTAGGATTCGATTAATCGAATGAAAATCTCGATTAATCGAATGAAAATCTCGATTAATCGATTTGAGAATAGATTAATCGATATTTACTTTCGACTAATCGATTTTGGAAATCGATTAATCGAATGAGTTTCGATTAATCGACTTTGGAGTTCGATTAATCGACTGTGCTAAATTTTGTTGACTTTTGAGTTTGACTTTAAGCTTCATGGAGGGTCTTGGACCTCCTTTATTGCATCTTTAGTGATGTGTTTCACCTGTTATGTGGTACCATAGGTGGTACGTGTGAGCTAGTGCACAAGGAGCCACGTGGGACCTTGATGTATTGATCGAACGAAGACTTGAGGTAGGGAACACCTTGAACATGTACTTTATTTTACAAGAGCATGTATGTAGTGATATAGAATTCAAATTCAAATGTTTTATTGCTTAAGAATTGTGAAAAGTGTGTGTGAGTGACACCCATAAGAGTAAGTATAATGAGCCATCCCCAGGGGATGAAGAAGTAAAGAGATAAGAGCATCAGGTGTGATGCAAGTGAATGGATACATCCCAGGGATGTATCCAAGATTGAATCATGTTTGATAGGGCCTAATTGATATAAGATAGCACACTTACACGGTGAATAACTATATGTAAGGCACCGATATTTTTGTTATTTGAGGTTTGATAGGGTACCCCACCGACGTGGCGGGATATCCACGACTGACACGGCACGATATCCGTGACCGATACGGCGGCGAAACAATAGGCCAGTGCGGAGGCTTATCTGTACACAGTAAGCACACCCCAGGGGTGTTGATTTGAGATAAGTGAAACCCCGCCACCAATCCCCAGGGGAAAGGGGCTTGGGTACTATATTGTATTCCCAGGGAATACGTTAAAAGTGTCTATATAGATGACGATGATGGGTATCTCATCGGGGCTCGATGCTATATTGCTCGGGGATTACTTAAGTTGAAAGTTTAAGTTTTGCTTTGGGCCTTTTCAGCATCATTCATGAATAATGAAGACATAAGTAAATTACCAGTAAAATGAAATGCTTTTAATTGTTTTCATCAGTGACTACATAGACACATCATGCATGGCATATCATGGAATATATATGAGTGATAATTTATATGTTCAATTGTGTTTTGTTCCCTATTGAGCTAGGATGTAGCTCACCCTATAGACTATACGTCGCAGGTCCACTACTAGCAGCGGCTGAGGCTTCAGGAGACGCTGACCCTGGTGAGTCGGACCTTGCGGCCAGTGAAGAGTTGGAGCCACCTCCTGAGGACTTCTTCTAGAGGACTCCGTTGTGCCGCTTTGAGGGCTTTTTGAGAGAGATTGGTACGGCTTGGTATGTCAAGCCTTGTTTTGGTTAAACCATGTATATATTGAGTATGGGATTATTCTTTTGGGACGAACCATCCGTGATGATTGCTATCATCGATGGTTCGGATCGGTTCTCCATTCATGCAGAGGCATGAGGGTAGAACTGTCTTTTGGAGAATTGCTTTAATATAGATTTAAATTCTGCAGTTTCATTTATTATTTCATTTTATGCTTGATATGCCAATGTTCCGTGCTTAGCTAAGGGGCACGGTCAAGATGATCGTGCTGATGGCACGGGTTTCGGAGTGCTGAAATCTGGGCTATCACAGTTGGTATCAAAGCCAATTCTTTTAGCAATTCTGACAATTGTTCTTTCATCAGAACATAGGGGCTTCTGCTAACGAAACTTTAGTTTCAAATACAGCCGCAAATGTCATCTAGAGGAAGAGGCCGACCAAGGGGAGGCCAACAGGGGAGTCTACGTAGTGGAGATGATTACATCTCTCCTACTAATAGAGTGCCTTTAGGAGGTACCGAGGCCCCAGGGGGCAGTAGTAGTAGACAACATGATGAAGAGGATCGAGGTCGGCAGGATCAAGATCTAAGAGAACAAGAGAGAGTGAGAGTAATACAAGAAGATAGAGAGGAGTGACAAAGGATGATGCACACTATGGAGACTATGGCAGCTGCCATGGCACAACAAGCCGCATCCTTTGCAGCTCATGCATCAAGAGAACAGCACCTACACTACTCAGGGACTGCGCCTATGCCCTCATCTTTCTGAGAGTTAGGAGGATGAGACCTCTTTCATTTTTGGCACAATGGCCGAGAAGGCGGCTTATGGAGATGGAGAAAGTCTTTAGCGTGCTGACATGCACGGAAGACGAGAGTGTGAGATGGGCAGCTTATATGTTGGATGGGGAGGCTGGGCCTTGGTGGAAATCCGTGATACGGACTCGGGCTCAGGAGACCCCAGAGTTGCCTTGGACTTGGGAGGAGTTTGTTGAGGAGTTCAACAAACAATATTTTCCGGAAGTGGTGAGGAACCAGCTTGAGATACAATTTTTACAATTAGTGCAAGGGAGAATGACAGTGAGAGAATATGGGGTAGAGTTTCTACGACTTGCCCGTTTTACTCCGGATTATGTCGCTACTGAAGTGATGAAGTCCAAGAGGTTTCAGCAAGGTTTGAAGCCTGAGGTTAGGGGAGGCGTAGCTCCATTTCAGCTGAGGACCTATGAAGAGGTCATGAGTAAAGCGTTGGTTGTAGAGGAAGAGAATACGAATAGATATAGACAGAGAGAGCAGCAGCGAGGAGGAAATGAACAAGGAAGGACGGGGATCTATGAACCGGTGAACAAAAAGCCGAGGTTCATGGCCCAAAATCAGAGACCACAGTTTCAGGGAGGTTTCGAAAGGCCGGCGCAGCAACAACACCAACAGAGGTTTCCATTACTTGCGTCGGGGAGACCTTTATGCTATGAGAGCCCTGCCATGTCTACTGGCGCCACTATCTATAATAGCCCAAAAAATCACGCTAAACTATGACCTCGGGATCCGTGCCCGATCGGTCACAGGTTTGACCAATTAGGAGTTCGATAGTTAGTATAGAGTGTGATGAGTGAATGTGATGTGATGGTTTGTGTAGCTATGTGGTGTGTGTTGAAAATCTAAAGTCACATACACCTATTGAGGTGCATGTGCTCAACACACAAGCTGGGGGGGGAGATAAAAGGGTTTAATAGCCCTAAAATCAAGAGTTTGGTGGTTGAGAGAGAAGAAAAGAAGAGAGAGAGAAGAGTAAAGAGAGTGATTTATACAAGGAGTAAATGCTAGTTGAAGAAGGGAGATTCGAGCAAGAAACGTCGGATTCGATGCGAGGGATCCGCTAGAAGCAAAGCTGGAACCCTAGCCTTCCAACCACTTGATTTGAAATCAAATTGAGATTGATTCAAGGTAAATTTTTGTGAATAAAATGCATAGATCGTAGAGGCTAAATTGTAGTTGAAAATGGTTTAAATCATAGGATAATGGTTTAGAAAAATAGAGGAAAAAGTGTGGAAAAAGATTGGGAAGAACAGCTCGAAATGGGCTGAATCTGACAATTTTGATTAATCGAAATTGGGTTTCGATTAATCGAAATTGGCCAGGAAGTTGAAAAGTCAGAGGACCCCGACTTCGATTAATCGAATTGGAGTTCGATTAATCGACTTTGGATTTCGATTAATCGATTTGGGTATCGATTAATCGACTAAGAACCTCCAGTGGACCCAAGGGGGGCTGGAGGAAATGATTTGGGAAAATCGACTAATCGAAATGGGATTTCGATTAATCGATTTCAATTTTCGATTAATCGATTTGGGATCGATTAATCGATTTTAGGAACTCGATTACTCGAATTGAGAATCGACTTGGCTGAACAGAGAATTTCGATTAATCGAATTAGAATTTGATTAATTGAATGAGAATCTCGATTAATCGATTTTGGAGTTCGATTAATCGACTGAGATAAATATGTTGACTTTTGAGTTTGACTTTAAGAGTCTTGGAGGGTCTTGGACCTTCTTTATTGCATCTTTAGTGATGTGTTTCACCTGTTATGTGGTACCATAGGTGGTACGTGTGAACTAGTGCACAAGGAGCCACGTGGGACCTTGATGCGTTGAGCAAACGAAGACTTGAGGTAGGGAACACCTTGAACATGTACTTTATTTTACAAGAGCATGTATGTAGTGATATAGAATTCAATTCAAACATTTATTTGCTTAAGAATTGTGAAAAGTGTAAAAGTGTGACATCCATAAGAGTAATTATAATGAGCCATCCCCAGGGGATGAAGAAGTAAAGAGATGAGAGCATCAGGTGTGATGCAAGTGAATGGATACATCCCAGGGATGTATCCAAGATTGAATTATGTTTGATAGGGCCTAACTGATATAAGATAGCACACTTACACGGTGAATAACTATATGTAAGGCACCGATATTTTTGTTATTTGAGGTTTGATAGGTTACCCCACCGACGTGGCGGGATATCCACGACTGACACGGCAGGATATCCGTGACCGATACGGCGGCGAAACCGTAGGCCAGTGCGGAGGCTTATCCGTACGTAGTAAGCACACCCCAGGGGTGTTGAATTGAGACAAGTGAAACCCCGCCACCAATCCCCAGGGGAAAGGGGCTTGGGTACTATATATTGTATTCCCAGGGAATACGTTAAAAGTATCTATATAGATGACGATGAAGGGTATCTCATCGGGGCTCGATGCTATATTGCTCGGGGATTACTTAAGTTGAAAGTTTAAGTTTTGCTTTAGGCCTTTTCAGCATCATTCATGAATAAATGAAAACATAAGTGATTAACAGTAAAAATGAAATGCTTTTAACTGTTTTCATCAATAACTGCATAGACACATCATGCATGGCATATCATGGAATATATGTGAGTTATAATTTATATGTTCAACTGTGATTGTTCCCTATTGAGCTAGGATGTAGCTCACCCTATAGACTATCGTCATGAGTCCACTACTAGCATTGAGGCTTGAGAGGCTGACCCGGGAGTCGGACCTTGCGGCCGGCGAAGAGTTGGAGCCACCTCCTGAGGACTTCTTCTAGAGGACTCCGTTGTGCCACTTTGAGGGCTTTTTGAGAGAGTTTTGTACGGCTTGGTATGTCAAGCTTTGATTTTGTTTAAACCATGTATATAAGGAGTTGGGATTATTCTTTTGGGACGAACCATCCGTGATGATTGCTATCATCGATGGTTCGGATCGGTTCTCCATTCATGCAGAGGCATGAGGGTAGAACTGTCTTTTGGGGAGTTGCTTAGTATAGATTTAAATTCCAAAATTTCGTTTATTATTCTATTGCATGCTTGATATACCAGTGTTCCGTGCTTAGCAAAGGGGCACGGTCAAGATGATCGTGCTGATGGCACGGGTTTCGGGGTGCCGAAATCCGGGCTGTCACAGTTGGTATCAAAGCCATTTTCTTTTAGCAATTCTGACAATGGTTCTTTCGTCAGAACATAGGGGCTTCTGCTAACGAAACTTTAGTTTCAAATGCAGCCGCAAATGTCATCTAGAGGAAGAGGCCGACCAAGGGGAGGCCAACAGAGGAGTCTACGTAGTGGAGATGATTACATCTCTCCTACTAATAGAGTGCCTTTAGGGGGTACTGAGGCCCCAGGGGGCAGTAGTAGTAGACAGCTTAATGAAGAGGATCGAGATCATCAGGATCAAGATCTAAGAGAACAAGAGAGAGTGAGAGAAAGACAAGAAGACAGAGAAGAGCGACAAAGGATGATGCACACTATGGAGACTATGGCAGCTGCCATGGCACAACAAGCCGCATCCTTTGCAGCTCATGCGTCAAGAGAACAGCAGCCACCTACACCACCTGTAGGACCTGCGTTGCCTGTACCCTCATCTTTTACAGAGTTTAGGAGGATGAGACCTCCTTCATTTTCTGGGCAGGCAGACACAATGGCCGCTGAGAACTGGCTGATGGAGATGGAGAAAGTCTTTAGCGTGCTAACATGCACGGAAGATGAGAGTGTGAGATGGGCAGCTTATATGTTGGATGGGGAGGCTGGGCCTTGGTGGAAGTTCGTGATACGGACTCGGGCTCAGGAGACCCCAGAGTTGCCTTGGACTTGGGAGGAGTTTGTTGAGGAGTTCAACAAACAATATTTTCCGAAAGTGGTGAGGAACCAGCTTGAGATACAATTTCTACAGTTAGTGCAAGGAAGAATGTCAGTGAGAGAATATGGGGTGGAGTTTCTACGACTTGCCCGTTTTGCTCCGGATTACGTCGCTACCGAAGTGATGAAATTCAAGTGGTTTCAGCAAGGTTTGAAGCCTGAGGTTAGGGGAGGTGTAGCTCCATTTCAGCTGAGGACCTATGAAGAGGTCATGAGTAAGGCGTTGGTTGTAGAAGAAGAAAATACAAATAGATATAGACAGAGAGAGCAACAGAGGGGAGGAAGTGAACAAGGAAGATCGGGGCACTACGAACCGGTGAACAAAAAGCTAAGGTTCGTAGCCCAAAATCAGAGACCACAGTTCCATGGGGGTTTCGGAAGACCGGCGCAACAACAACACCAACAGAGGTTTCCATTACTTGTGTCGAGGAGACCTTTACGCTATGAGAGCCCTGCCATGTCTACTGGCGCCACTATCACACAGGGTTCTCGTACTGTTTCTTCCGCACCTCGGGAGACTTGCGTAAAGTGTGGCAAGCCTCATAGGACAGTGGATTGTAGATGGGGAACTAAGGGTTGTTTCCGATGTGGCAAGGTGGGCCACTTGATCAAGGATTGCCCCGAGGTGGATAAAAGAAAGACGATTTCAGTTGCAGCACCACGACCAATTCAAGCAAGGAAGCCGATCATTCAGGGGAGAGTTTGTCGATCCTTTGCTAGGAAGGCGAGAACGTGCATGACGTCATCCAAGGTGAGACTCGTTAAAATTAAAGAAAATTTCACTTCATTTAAAATTTTAGATAGAGAAGGAGCATGCATTAGAAATTGTATAGATTCTTTTCTCAAGATAAAAAGTTGTATGTGAATTAAGAGTGTAAATTGATGTGTAAATTATTGTATGTATGTATGTATGCTATAGGTACTTTGAATATATATGAAAAAGGATGTTTCGGTGGATATGACGCTCGAGTGTTGATAGACCCAGGGTCTACCCACTCATTCGTCACTCCACGTTTCGCCAAGAAGATGAAGATTGTTTCAGAGACGTTGGATTTCGTCCTATCTGTGTCTATTCCGACTGGAGAGTTAGTAGACACGGAGTTAGCTTGTAAATCCATCGTTGTAGCAGTTCGAGACTTAGAGGTGCATGAACTAGAAGCAAAGTTGATACTGTTAGACATGTAAGGGTTTGATGTGATCCTTGGCATGGACTGGTTGGCGCAGCATTATGCAACCGTCGATTGCAAGAACAAGGTGGTCATTTTCAGACCCAACACAGGAAGATCATTTCGGTTTCAAGGAGTGAGGTCGTCATCTGTGCCACTGATTTCAGCAGTAAGGGCCGAGAGAATGATCAGAAAGGGTTGCAGTGGGTACTTAGCTTTCTTAAAGGAGGATAAGGAAGAAAAGAACGTCATTTCTAAGATAGCAGTTGTGTGAGACTTCGCCGACGTGTTTCCAGAAGAATTGCCTGGATTACCTCCAGAAAGAGAAGTAGAATTCGCCATTGACTTAGCACCAGGAACGGAGCCTATTTTGAAAGCACCTTATAGAATGGCTCCTGCTGAGTTAAAGGAATTGAAGGAACAATTACAAGAACTTATGGACAAGGGGTTTGTTAGACCGAGCGTGTCTCCATGGGGAGCACCGGTCTTGTTTGTCAAGAAAAAGGATGGGTCAATGTGACTATGCATTGACTATCGACAATTGAACAAACTCACTGTGAAGAACTGCTACCCTTTGCCTAGAATTGACGATCTATTCGACCAATTGCAAGGAGCAAGGTATTTTTCCAAGATCGACCTGAGATCTGGGTATCATCAGTTGCGAGTAAAAGCTGAGGACATTCAGAAGACAGCTTTCCGGACACGATATGGACACTATGAATTCCTTGTGATGCCGTTTGGATTGACGAATGCTCCGGCGTCATTTATGGATCTGATGAACCGAGTGTTTAAACCACACTTGGACTCCTGCGTCGTAGTGTTTGTTGATGATATATTGATATACTCCAAATCCAAGACGGAACACGAAGAACATTTGAGGATTGCTCTACAGACGCTACGTGAACACCAATTGTATGCCAAACTCAGCAAGTGTGAGTTTTGGTTGGAAGAGGTTAGCTTTTTGGGACATGTTATCTCAAAGCATGGTGTCACGGTAGATCCAGCAAAGATAGAAGCAGTAGTTAAATGGGAGCAACCAAAGACAGTGACCGATGTCCGAAGTTTTCTGGGCTTAGCAGGCTATTATCGACGTTTCGTCGAGGGGTTTTCAAAGATATCGGGACCTCTCACAAAGCTGACACGAAAGGATTCAAGGTTTGAGTGGAGTGAGGCATGCGAGAAGAGTTTTCAAAAACTCAAAACGAGACTCACTTCGGCTCCAGTGTTAGCGATTCCTTGACGATGGAGGATACGCGTGTCTGACCGTCATACAATGGCCTTGGTTGTGTACTCAACCAACACAAGAAGGTGATAGCCTATGGATCAAGATAGCTGAAAGTACACGAGAAAAATTATCTGACTCATGACTTGGAACTAGCAGCAGTCATTTTTACGCTGAAGATTTGGATACATTACTTGTATGGTGAGACTTTTGAGATTTTCACCGATCATAAGAGCCTCCGATACCTGTTTACACAGAAAGAGCTCAACATGAGACAGCGCAGGTGGATGGAATTCCTCAAGGATTATGATTGCTCCATACAATACCATCCAGGCAAGGCGAATGTTGTAGCTGATGCATTGAGTCGAAAAGGTTCAGCTCAGTTAGCTTGTTTGATTTTGGGTATGCACCGATGGAAATTATTGGAAGACCTGGCATTCTATGATGCGAACATTGAGTCAAAGGACACCAGATCCTTTTTGGCTAACATATCAGTAAAGCCAGTGATATTTGAGCATATCCACGATCTACAGATGAAAGATCCGGCATTAATAAAGATTCATCAAGACGTGAGTGAAGGCATCAGGTCAGATTTCTCGGTTAAAGAAGATGGTTCTTTGTTCTTTAAGGGCCGTCTATGCATTCCGGACAATGCCGATCTAAGACGAACGATTCTTGATGAGGCCCATAAGTCAAGTTATGCTATCCACCCTGGTAGCACCAGAATGTACCAAGATTTGAAAAAGAACTACTGGTGGCGAGGACTGAAGCAAGACGTGGCCGAGTACGTGTCACGGTGTTTGACTTGTCAGCAAGTGAAGGTTGATCATAGACATCCTGCGGGACTATTGCAACCTTTACCAATCCCAAAATGGAAGTGGGAATCGATCTCAATGGACTTCATTGTTGGATTACCCCGTACTGCCAAGAGACACAATGCCATTTGGGTCATCGTAGATCGATTGACCAAATCAGCGCATTTTTTGCCGTACAATACTACGTATACGGCAGGAAGACTGGCAGACTTATACATGAAGGAGATCGTAAGATTACATGGGATTCCAAGTAGCATAGTTTCAGATCGTGATCCACTATATACGTCCAAGTTTTGGAAGAAATTTCAAGAAGGAATGGGAACACGACTAGACTTTAGTTCAGCTTTCCATCCTCAAACTGATGGACAGACAAAGCGAGTGAACCAAGTAATAGAAGACATGCTCAGGGCGTGCATGCTTGATATGCAAGGATACTGGGATGAGTATCTACCGATGCTCTAGTTTGCATACAACAACAGTTTTCAAACGAGCATTGGCATGGCACCGTATGAAGCTCTATATGGACGACGATGTAAATCACCCCTCAATTGGGAGGAAACAGGTGAGAAATTTGTGTTAGGGCCAAAACTACTTGAAGATAATGCCACTGTTGTTCGACTTATCAGAGAAAGGCTGAAGTCAGCACAGAGTAGACAGAAAAGTTACGCCGACATGAAGCGGACTAGTGTCGACTATAAAGTGGGCGAGCACGTGTTTGTGAAAGTGTCACCTATGAAAGGTGTAATGAGATTTGGTAAGAGAGGGAAGTTAAGTCCACGTTATGTTGGACCATTTGAAATTTTGGGACGCGTAGGTGAAGTTGCGTATCGCGTTGGTTTACCACCGCTGTTTGATCGAGTACATAACGTGTTCCACATATCGATGCTCAGGAAGTACGTGAATGATCGTCTCATGTATTAGGAAAGCAACCTATAGAGATGTGTGAGGACATGAGCATGATAGAGGAACCTGTGGAAATTTTGGATCGAAAGGAGCAAGTACTACGCACTAAAGTGATTCCCTTAGTGCTTGTTCGATGGAACAATCATCCAAAAGAAGAGGCTACTTGGGAACGAGAGGCCGATGTGAAAGAACAATATCCAGCCTTGTTTCCAACGACGTGAGAATTCAATGTAAACCACAAACGTGTTTGTGGAATCTCCACTATACTTATAATTCAATGGAAATTTTGATCCAATCTGATTTAAGGAACAGATTTATATGTACATGATCAAGTGTATGCAACTCTATGGAACTATGAACCACTTGAGGTCATAAACTACCAAAAGAAATCAAAGAACCAAAGAAATAGAAAATCTGCAGAAATTGGACAAAACCGATTAATCGAATTTCAAATCGATTAATCGATTTGGAATTTCGACTAATCGATTTTGTTCGATTAGTCGACTGGCATGTGCCGGTGACTGGAAATGGAAATGGGAGTTAGAATGTAAATAGAATGCAATTTCGATTGATTGAGTTATAATTTCGATTAATCGATTTGGGATCGATTAATCGATTTTGGGAATTCGATTAATCGAATTGGGAATTCGATTAATCGAACAAACTGGGAATGTTAGAAGAATTGGGAGTAAATTAATGAAATTTTGATTAATCGAAGCAGTGTCGATTAATCGATTTTGGATTTCGATTAATCGAACTGGATCTCGATTAATCGATTTACTAAAGGGACTTGGAAGAAATTGAAGTCAGATAGACGATTTCGATTAATCGAATTGAATTTCGATTAATCGATTTTGAAATTTTGATTAATCGAAATGGATTTCAATTAATCGAATAACTTAAGGAATTCTGGAAATTTAGAAGTTACTGCACAATTTCGATTAATCGAAGTGAAATTCGATTAATCGATTTTGGAATTTCGATTAATCGAAATGGATTTCGATTAATCGTTCGGCTCGCAAGATGAGCTCAAAAACTTAAATTTTAAGCAGATACGATTTGATTAATTGAAATGTTTTGATTAATCGAATTTAACTTCGATTGATCGATTTGGGAAATCGATTAATCGATTTTCTGCTTAACCTAGTTTGAATCTCGATTAATCGATTCGATTTGATTAATCGGCTCTATATATATAAAATTGGGGATTTTCTTTCCCATTCGAATCATTTGCACTTTGAGTTTTCGAGCGCCTTTTCTCCTTCTTCTCCGGCCATCCATCCGTGCTAGGGTTTTGGGGTTTCTTTCGTCGATTCCGGACCAAGATCGCCTATTTTGGATCGAAACTCTACGGTAAACCCTAGATTTATACTTTCCTTTTTCAATTGAACTAGATAAACCCTAGTTTAGTGATTTTCCAAAAATGCCACCCAAGACTAGGTTGTCTTCAAAGAAGGCGACCTCTAAGCTCCCGGTTCGGCGTAAGAACGCCGCGCCACCACCACCTACCCCATCGCCGGTGAGGACTCCATCACCGTCGGCATCGGAGACCACCTCCGGTTCGACGAGCGCATCCTCGCGCGAGTCTTCCCGCGAATCGACCCCAATGCCCCCACCACCCACTAACGTGGTGCAACCAAACGAATGGTGGGCGGCCAAGACCTTTGAGGTCGAATATATTATCGACCCTACCCTATTCACAAATCCCGATTTGCCGGGCGAGACCCAATGGGCTCGAAATTACCTCAACAACGCCGGTCTCGGCAACCTTCTCAAACCAATCCGGGGTTCTTACTACCTTAGGTTGGTTAGATTATTTTACCGAGGGCTCGTAGACGGCCCTACCGACGACGTGATTAAGACCACCATAGAGGGTCGGGAGTACATAATCACCCGTCGCCACATACACGAGGTACTCGAATGTTACCTCGATTTTACCCCAGAGACTACCCTATTCCCACCCTTCGAGGAGGACCCCCGCTTCGAGGAGGTCATGACCCGCATGACCAATGGTAAGAAGGGGTCGGGCTCCTCCATAAAGAGAGTTGACCTTCCCCACTATATGTGGATGCTCGACTCGGTGATAAAGTGCAATCTTTACCCAATGCGCCACGACACCGAGCGCGTGGACAAAGTGCAACAGGAACTTTATGCGGCCTTCTGTGGCCGATGGTTTGATGCTACCATGGTCATCCTAGAAGGGATGAGGTACATCAAAGGAAAGCTGATGAAGGGCAACATGCGGCCCAAGGAGAAGATGCCATATGCTCGGCTCATCTCGAGCATGTTGGAGTGTTACTCCAATGATCCCTCCTACAGCATCTCGCCTCACGAGGTGAGGGCTACAGATCGCATGAAGACATTTTCGAAGTCTTCATGGACCCGTAGCTACAATTTACTAAAGCGGACCCTACCGGCTCTGGTAGCCCCAGAAGGATGCAGCCACCACCCCACCACCACCTTGGGACCCACCCTTGGGTGGGTGGCACACCTCCCGAGCCATCCATGGAGAGGGTTCCCTCTCACACCGCAGCCTCACCGACGCCACCCACTCCGCTCCGCGACACCCACCTCATCCTACACGTGGCCGCTCATCAGGCCGACCATAGAGGAGGTGTTGGCCCGTATGGAGGCCAACAACTAATGGATGAACCGGAGGATGGACTTCCTTCTATTCCACACCCTTCGCCACATCTACCCCACAGACTACCGCCGCTACCTCACCCAGGAGGAGGAGTGGACAGCCGGACGCACAACCTTCCACCGTGGACCAGTCTTCCATCCTACCACAGTCACTACCGACGGGGCTCTTTCCACATCTACCTCCACTCATGGCCGCCGACCGAGACCCACACCCGCCCACCTCCACCATGACCTGGCAAAGACAGCTCCACCACCCAGACCCAACTTTTACATATTGATTATATATACCTGTAGATTTGTTTTTGTACGCCAACTTATCTGGCATTGTAAAAAGTTCCAATTATAAATACAAAGCAAAATTTTTTGTGTACATTGTTCCATTTCATCAAATTTAAATTCTATGCTGGTATATGTAACTATCTAAATACGTCTGAGTCAACTGGACCACCTCACCTGAGAGTGTGTGGGGGGGGGGAGAGACCCAGACCGATGAACCTTGGGTTATTTTCGGGGACGAAAATTCCCAAGGTGGGGAGGATGTAATAGCCTAAAAAATCACGCTAAACTATGACCTTGGGATCCGTGCCCGATCGGTCATAGGTTTGACCAAATAGAAGTCCAATAGTTAGTAAGGGGTGTGATGAATGGATGAGATGTGATGGGTTGAATGTCTATGTGGTGAGTGTTGTAAATCTAAGGTCACATACACCTATCGAGGTGCATGTGCTCAACACACAAGCTCAGGGGGAGATAAAAGGGTTTAATAACCCTAAAATCAATAGTTTGGTTGTTGAGAGAGAAGTAAAGAAGAGAGAGAGAGAGAGGAGTAAAGAGGGTGATTAAGCAAGGAGTTATTGTGGGTGATTGGAAGGGGGATTCAAGTATTAAAGAGGCCGATTCTTGCCAAAGAATCCGTTCAAGCCAAAGCTGGAACCCTAGCCTTCCAACCACTTGATTTGAAATCAATTTGGGATTGATTAAAGGTAAATTTTTGTGAATAAAATGCATAGATGGTAGAGGTTAATTGTAGTTGAAAAATGGTTTAGATTGTAGGATGATGGTTTAGAAAAATAGAGGAAAAAGAGTGGAAAAAGGTTGGGAAGAATAGCTCGAAAGGGGCTGAATCTGGCAATTTCGATTAATCGAAATTGGGTTTCGATTAATCGAAATTGGCCAAGAAGTTGAAAAGTCAGAGGACCCCGATTTCGATTAATCGAATTGGGTTTCGATTAATCAACTTTGGTTTTCGATTAATCGATTTGGGTATCGATTAATCGACTGGGAACCTCCAGTGAACCCCAGGGTTCGGAGTAAAGGACTTGGGGAAAAATCGACTAATCGAAATGGGATTTCGATTAATCGATTTCAAATTTTGATTAATCGATTTGGGATCGATTAATCGATTTTGGGAACTCGATTACTCGAATTGAGAATCGACTTGGCTGATTAGAGAGGTTCGATTAATCGAATTAGGATTCGATTAATCGAATGAAAATCTCGATTAATCGATTTGAGAATCGATTAATCGATATTTACTTTCGACTAATCGATTTTGGAAATCGATTAATCGAATGAGTTTCGATTAATCGACTTTGGAGTTCGATTAATCGACTGTGCTAAATTTTGTGGACTTTTGAGTTTGACTTTAAGCTTCATGGAGGGTCTTGGACCTCCTTTATTGCATCTTTAGTGATGTGTCTCACCTGTTATGTGGTACCATAGGTGGTACGTGTGAGCTAGTGCACAAGGAGCCACGTGGGACCTTGATGCATTGATCGAACGAAGACTTGAGGTAGGGAACACCTTGAACATGTACTTTATTTTACAAGAGCATGTATGTAGTGATATAGAATTCAAATTCAAATGTTTTATTGCTTAAGAATTATGAAAAGTGTGTGTGAGTGACACCCATAAGAGTAAGTATAATGAGCCATCCCCAGGGGATGAAGAAGTAAAGAGATAAGAGCATCAGGTGTGATGCAAGTGAATGGATACATCCCAGGGATGTATCCAAGATTGAATCATGTTTGATAGGGCCTAACTGATATAAGATAGCACACTTACACGGTGAATAACTATATGTAAGGCACCGATATTTTTGTTATTTGAGGTTTGATAGGGTACCCCACCGACGTGGCGGGATATCCACGACTGACACGGCAGGATATCCGTGACCGATACGGCGGCGAAACCGTAGGCCAGTGCGGAGGCTTATCCGTACACAGTAAGCACACCTCAGGGGTGTTGATTTGAGACAAGTGAAACCCCGCCACCAATCCCCAGGGGAAAGGGGCTTGGGTACTATATTGTATTCCCAGGGAATATGTTAAAAGTGTCTATATAGATGACGATGATGGGTATCTCATCGGGCTCGATGCTATATTGCTCAGGGATTACTTAAGTTGAAAGTTTAAGTTTTGCTTTGGGCCTTTTCAGCATCATTCATGAATAATGAAGACATAAGTAAATTACCAGTAAAATGAAATGCTTTTAATTGTTTTCATCAGTGACTGCATAGACACATCATGCATGGCATATCATGGAATATATGTGAGTGATAATTTATATGTTCAACTGTGTTTTGTTCCCTATTGAGCTAGGATGTAGCTCACCCTATAGACTATACGTCGCAGGTCCACTACTAGCAGCGGCCGAGGCTTCAGGAGACGCTGACCCTGGTGAGTCGGACCTTACGGCCGGCGAAGAGTTGGAGCCACCTCCTGAGGACTTCTTCTAGAGGACTCCGTTGTGCCGCTTTGAGGGCTTTTTGAGAGAGATTGGTACGGCTTGGTATGTCAAGCCTTGTTTTGGTTAAACCATGTATATATTGAGTATGGGATTATTCTTTTGGGACGAACCATCCGTGATGATTGCTATCATCGATGGTTCGGATCGGTTCTCCATTCATGCAGAGGCATGAGGGTAGAACTGTCTTTTGGAGAATTGCTTTAATATAGATTTAAATTTTACAGTTTCATTTGTTATTTTATTTTATGCTTGATATGCCAATGTTCCGTGCTTAGCTAAGGGGCACGGTCAAGATGATCGTGCTGATGGCACGGGTTTCAGAGTGCCGAAATCCGGGTTGTCACAGAGAGATAGTAAGGCAGGAGTAATGGATGGGGAGTTAATGTGGATTCTAAGGTGAAGACGGGTTTGAGCAATTAACACCGAATTCAACGCGTTGGAAACCGTTGGAGTCAAAGCTAGGAGCCCTAGCCTTTGAGCCAACCATTGTATCAACCCTTTGTTAAATTGAGGTTAGTTATATTGAAATTGTTGTAAACATGTTATAGTGCATTAAAATGTAGTTTAAATGATGAATTAAAGAATAGAAATGAAGGAGAAATGATAAGGAAGAATTTGGAAGAAATGCCCGCGAAGGGGTGAAATTCTTACCAAATCGATTGATCGATTTGTAAAATCGATCGATTGATTTTGGCCTGGAAGTTAGTTGGGCAAAGTGACCAAAAATCGATTGATCGATTTTCAAATCGATCAATCAATTTTTGAAAATCGATTAATCGTCTGAGCACTTCCAGTGACTGGAAAATGAGAGCTGGGGAAAACTGATTGATCGATTTGGGAAATCGATCAATCGATTTTGGAATTTTGATTAATCGATTTTTGATCGATCAATCGATTTTGGGATTTCGATTGATCGATTTTGGATATCGATCAATCGATTTGGATAGTTTTTGTTGGACTTTATTTTGGACTTTGAGGTTGAGGGAGGGTCTTATACCTTCTTTTATGTATCCTTCTTGATGCTTTGCTTGTTCTATGGTGTACCATAGGTGGTACGTGTGAAGACAAGCATGGGGAACTGCGTGGGACCTTAATGCTTGGACATCCAGACACGTAAGGTAGGGAACACCTTGAACATGTACTTTAATTGTAAGATCATGTATGTAGTGATAAAGAAAGAATAACTATATATTAAAAATATGAATCCTATGTGTGGGTGTGTGTGTGAAAACAAAGTAAAGTAAATAAGTATGACGTCCCTAGGGGATGTGAATATGATAAAGACATCTGTGTGATGCATTGACTTGGACATCCCAGGGATGTAAGTGATCATGTAAAGTAAAGAGAATGGGAATGATAAGGCCTAGTTTACTATATTTAGCATAATCACACGGTGAATAATTATATGTAGTGCACTTGATATTTAAGGTTTGGAGAATACCCCATCGACGTGGCGGTATACCCATGACTGACGCGGCAGGATATCCGTGACCGGTACGATGGCCAATCCGTATACCAGTTGGACATCCCAGGGATGTAGTTGCTTATGTATGAGATATGAACCCCGTCGCCTATGAGAAATAGAGCTAGGTAGCTTTGAAAGATATAAAAATGTCTGATTAGACGACGATGGTGGGTATTCCATCGGGTGCCCGATGCTATAGTAAGTCGGGGAATATTTAAGCTATGATTTAAGTCTTTAGGCCGAATCATTGTGGTAAATGAATAAGTTGAGAACTAATGAAACAAGTAAAGTAATAGTGACATCCAAATGTATCTTTTCAGTTATTTAAACTGTTTTATTTTCCAAGAAAACTTATTGACACATCATACTATTAATTATCATGGAATGTATGTGAGAGACTAACTTATATATTCAATTCAGTTTGTTTCCCTATTGAGCTATGTTGTAGCTCACCCTTTAGACTATAGGTTGCAGGTCCCATACTTGCGGCTGCTACTACTTCTGGAGACGTAGATTTGGGAGATTCAGATTATGTACCCGGGGAGGATCAGGAGCCCCCTCCTGAGGACTTATTTTAGGAGATTCCACTAGTACTTTGATTCGGTTTTTGTGAGATTTCCGTACGACTTGGTATGTCAAGCCTTTTTGTGTAAATGTATTATATTGATATATTTTGGCGAACCATCTGGGGTGACTTGTTTTATTCACTGATGGTTCAGGCCGATTCTTCTGCTCATGCAGTTGCATGGGATTAGAACCGTCTTTTGGGTTCTTATTAGAATAATAAATCATTAATGCATAGGAGATCTTATTCAATTCCTTTCTTATACTTATTTGTGTTTGGTTATACCCATGTTTCATGCTGGTTTATGGGGCATGGCCTCGAGGGTTGTGTTGATGGCACGGGTTTCAGGGCACCAAAATCTAGGCTGTCACAATTGGTATCAAAGCCGTTTCTTTTAGAAATTCTGACAATTCGTATTTTGTCAGAGCATAGGGGCTTCTGCTAATGAAACTTTGGTTTCACGTGCAGACTGTGATGTCTTCTAGAGGAAGGAGGGGCCGACCTAGGGGCCGCCAGGATAGAAATTTATGTAGTAGAGATGATTTCATCTTGGCTACAAATAGAGTACCTATGGGAAGCAGAGGGGCTTTGGGAAGTAGTGGCCAAGAGGGCCAAGATCATGAAGAGAACCGAGAAAGAGATTGCCAGGAAAGAGATCAGAGGGAACAGGAGAGAATAAGGGAAAGGAATGAAGAGAGAGAGAGGAGCGTCAGAGGATGATACACACCATAGAAACTATGACGACAACCATGGCTCAACAAGCAGCATCTCTGGAAACCATGAAACCATGATCACAATGTCAGTGATCAGCAACAACCACCTACACCTCCAGTAGGTCCGACACCGCCAGTGCCCTCTGCATTTACAGAGTTTAAAAGGATGCATCCTCCTAACTTTTTAGGGCAAGCTGAGCCAATAGCTGCTGAGAATTGGCTTAGTTAAATGGAGAAGGTGTTTAGCGTGTTTACATGCACAGAAGACTAGGCCTTGGTGGAAGTCCGTTTTTAGGACTAGGGCTCAGGAGACCCCAGGATTGCCCTGGACATGGGATGAATTCGTAGAAGAATTCAATAAACAATACTTCCCTGAAGTTGTAAGAAATCAGATGGAAGTAAAATTTTTAGAGCTCGAGTAGGGGAGAATGACAGTTAGAGAGTATGAGGTTGAGTTTATGCGACTTGCTTGCTTCGCTCCTGAGTATGTAGTCACGAACTTGATGAAAGCAAAATGACTACAACGCGGCTTGAGGCCGGACATCAGGGGACGTGTAGCAGTATTTGAGTTGAAGACCTATGGAGAGGTCATGAGAAAAGCCCTAGTAATTAAAGAGGATAATGAAGACAAATACAGAAGAAGGGACCAGTCAGGTAGAGGAAGAACGGATCAGAATAGAGTTGGGAACTACTAGCCGGTGAATAAAAAGCCGAGATTCATAGTGCCTATTCAGAGGCAACCGTTCCAACCAGGGTATGTGAGACCGGCGTAGCAAACGAATTACCAGAGATTCCCAATGCTTGCGTCAGGTAGACCAATGAGATATGAGAGCCCTACTATCACCATAGGAGTAGCAGTTACATAGGGTTCCTCACGAGCAGCGTCGACTACCGTGGAGACTTATGCCAAGTGTGGCAAGTCCCACAAGACGACAGATTGCAAGAAAGGCACGCGAGGTTGCTATAAATGTGGGAAGATAGGTCACATCATTCGAGACTATCCAGACATGACTAAAAATAGGATGGTTTCTGCTTCATTGCCACGACCTATACAATCAAGGAAGCTAGTCGTGCAAGGAAGAGCTTACAGTCACTACCCAGGAAGCAAGGAATGTACACGTCGTTATCCAAGGTGAGATTCCTTTTAAATAAAGAATTTCAATTTCTTAAAATTTTAGATAGAGAAGGTGCATGCATTTATAAAATAATGTAGACTAGTTCTTGTATTTAAATTGGATAAGTAAATGTGCACTCTATCTGTATGTATGTATATTATAGGTATGTTACGAGTATACGAAAAGTGATGCTCTGTATCATGGGAAGCTAGAGTGTTGATAGACCCAGGGTCTACCCACTCCTTTGTCACTCCGAGGTTTGCAAAGAAAATGAAGATTGTTCCAAAAATGTTGGATTTTGTTCTAGCAGTGTCTATTATGACAGGAGAAATAGTTAACACAGAGTTAATTTGTAAGTCAGTAGTAGTGGGTATTCATGATGGAGACGTTTATGAATTGACAGCACAATTAATACTGTTAGACATGCAAAGATTTGATGTGATCCTTGGCATGGGCTGGTTGTCACAACACTGTGCGACCGTAGATTGCAAGAACAAGGTCGTCATCTTCAGACCTAACACAAGGAGGTCGTTCTGATTTCGAGGGGAGAGATCAATGTATATGCCACTTATCTTTACAGTCAGGGCTGAGCGCTTGATCAGAAAGGGGTGCAGCAGTTATTTGGCATTCTTGAAGGAAGATAAGGAAGAGAAGAATATTATTTCAGAGATGGCAGTTGTGCAAGAATGTGAGGATGTATTTCCTGAGGAGTTATCAGGATTACCTCCAGATAGAGAGGTGGAGTTCGCTATCGACTTAGCACCTGGAACGGAGCCTGTTTCGAAAGCACCATATATAGGATAGCTCTTGCTGAGTTGAAAGAGTTGAAAGAGCAGTTACAAAAACTCATGGACAAGGGGTTTGCAAGACCGAATGTATCTCCGTGGGGAGCACCAGTCTTGTTTGTAAAGAAAAAGGATGGGTCAATGCGACTGTGCATTGACTATTGCCAGTTAAATAAACTGACTATTAAGAATAGATATCCATTGCCTAGAATTGACAATTTATTCGATCAGCTGCAAAGAGCAAGGCAGTTTTTCAAAATCGATCTGAGATCTGGATTCCATCAGCTAAGAGTCAAGGTAGAGGACATTCAGAAGACTATATTCAAGACACGGTACAGACACTACGAGTTGTTAGTGATGCCATTTGGGTTGACGAACGCATCGACGTCATTTATGGATTTGATGAATCAGGTGTTTAAACCACACCTAGACTCCTGCGTCGTGGTATTTGTTGACGATATCCTGATATATTCCAAGTCAAAGGAGGAGCATGAAGAATACTTGAGAGTTGCTCTACAAACCTTACGTGAACACCAATTATACGCCAAGCTCAGTAAGTGCGAGTTTTAGTTGGAAGAAGTTAGCTTTTTGGGACATGCCATCTCAAAGGAAGGTGTCATAGTAGATTCGGCTAAGATCGAAGTAGTGGTGAATTGAGAACAACCAAAGACAGTAACAAATGTCCATAGTTTCCTTGGTCTAGCTGGCTACTATTGACGTTTTGTAGAGGGGTTCTCAAAAATATCGGGACCTCTTACGAGACTTACACGGAAGGACACGAGATTTGAGTGGAGTGAAGCAAAGAAGAGACTCACTTTAGCTTTAGTGCTGGTGATTCCTTTAGGCAGTGGAGGGTTTGCGGTATATAGTGATGCTTCACATAATGGTTTGGGCTGCGTGCTCAACCAATACAAAAAGGTGATAGCTTACAGGTCGAGACAACTGAAAGAGCACGAGAAGAACTACCCGACACATGACCTGGAACTAGCATTGGTTATATTTGCGTTGAAGATTTAGAGACACTATTTGTAGGGTGAGACCTTTGAGATCTTCACCGACCACAAGAGCCTTAGATATCTATTTACACAAAAAAAGTTGAATATGAGGCAGCACAGATGGATGGACTTTCTTAAAGACTATGATTGCTCCATACAGTGTCATCTAGGCAAGGTTAATGTGGTAGCCAATGCCTTAAGTCGGAAGGGTTCAGCTCAGTTAGCTAGTTTGATTATGGGGATGCATAGACAGAAATTGTTTAAAGGCATCTCACTATATGACGCAAATATCTAAGTACAAGCTACAGGAGCCTTTTTGGCTAACATATCAATGAGACCTATAATCTTTGAGCACATTCACGAGCTACAGGTGAGAGACCCTGAGTTGATTACGATTCTCCAAGATGTGATTGAAGGCATAAAACCAGAGTTCTTAGTTAAAGAAGATGGCTCCTTATTGTTCAAGGGCCGTCTTTGTATTCCAGATGATGCCGATCTGCGGCAAACTATCCTTGATGAAGCACACAAGTCAAAGTATGCTATCCACCCTGGTAGCACTAAGATGTACCAAGACTTAAGGAAGAATTACTGGTGGAGAGGTTTGAAGCAAGACGTGGCTAAGTACGTGTCACGGTGTTTGACATGTAAGTAGGTGAAGGTCGATTATAGACACCCTGCTGGGTTATTATAACCTCTACCCATATGAGAGTGGAAATGGGAGTCAATCTCGATGGACTTCATCGTTGGACTACCGCATACAACTAAGAGATACAATGCCATTTGGGTAGTTGTAGACCGATTGACCAAGTCAGCACACTTCTTACCTTACAACACAATATATACTGCAGGAAGACTCGTAGAGTTATATGTGAAGGAGATCGTGTGATTACACGGGATTCCAAGCAGCATTGTTTCTAATCATGATTTATTATACACTTCAAAATTTTGGAAGATGTTTTAAGAAGGCATGGGAACACGATTAGACTTCAGTTCAACTTTCCATCCGCAAACTGATGAGCAAACAGAGCGGGTGAATCAAGTGATAGAAGACATGCTCAGAGCGTGTATGCTTGAACTCCAGGGATCAGGGGATCAACACCTATCGTTGATCGAATTTGCATACAACAATAGCTTCCAAAGAAGCATTGGAATGGCACCGTACGAAGTTCTTTATGGAAGGTGGTGTAGATCGTCTATCAATTGGGAAGAAACAGGTGAAAAGTTTATTTTGGGATCGAAGTTGCTAGAAGATAGCGCGATGGTCGTTCGTATGATCAGAGAAAAACTTAAGTCGACCCAGAGCAGGTAAAAAAGCTACGCCGATATCAAGAGAACGAGTGTAGACTACACCGTTGGTTGGCATGTATTTGTGAAATTGTCACCTATGAAAGGCGTGATGAGATTCAGAAAGAGAGGTAAGTTGAGTCCCCGCTATCTTGGACCCTTTGAAGTTTTGGGTCGAGTTGGGGAAGTTGCTTATCGCGTTGGATTACCACCACGATTCAATAGAGTACACAACGTTTTCCACGTATCTATGCTTAGGAAGTATGTGCATGATCCTTCCCATATCTTGGGAGGCCAAACATTAGAGATGCATGAAGACATGAGCATGACAGAGGAACCGGCGGAGATATTGGATAGAAAGGAGCAAGTGTTATGCACCAAAGTGATTCCTTTAGTACTTGTTCGATGGCAAAATCATCCGGTCGAAGAAGCTACATGGGAAAGAGAGACGGATGTGAGAGAACAGTACCCATACTTGTTTGTCACGAGTTCAGAGCTTGATTGTATCATCGCAAGCATGTTTGTGGAATTTAAACAGACCATGTAATCCAAGGTGGTGCGTTTATGCCAAAAAATTTCTTTTGTATCTTTCAAGGAATAAATGGGATCAGTGTGCGTTGCAAACGTATCATTAGGAAATGAAACACACAACTTAATGGTAACCATGTTGTGAAATGGATGGTTAGTACATGCTTCACAAAGTCAAGGACCAAATGACCAAGAAACACCAAAGAAATGAAGAAAAATGAAGCACAAAAGTTTTGGAAAAATCTGTCAAAATCGATCAATCGATTTTGTTCGATTGAACGACTGGCACACGCCAGTGAGGTGGAAAATTTGAAATTAATGGCATTAAATTTCGATTAATCGAGTGAAATTTGATTAATCAATTTTGGGAAATCGATCAATCCATTTTTAAATCGATCAATCGATTTCGCGAGACTGAGTTTTAGTTATGAAAATCGATCAATCGATTTTTGCCTATATAAGCCAGATTTGGGATTTTTTTTCCCATTCGAAATTCAGTTTGTTTTTTTGTCTTTGGGCACCATTTTTCTCCTCTCTTGACTATCAAACCTACAACGATTTTGGGGCTTTGGGAGGATCATTTTCGAATCGAACCTCACCCGTACGGATTGATCGCTCATGGTAAACCCTAGTTCTTCATTTTTCCCTTCAATTTGAGTTAGTATAGCCCTAGATTTTTGAACTTTTCTTACTTTTGGACTATAATGCCCCCTAAAACAAGGTTAGCTTCTAAGCAAGCTACCTCTAAACTACCGATTCAGTGCAAGAACGTTGTGCCACCACCACCTTCACCATCACCTCCATTATCACCATCATCTTCATCAGATTCGGCATCTGATTCGACTAGCGCGTCATCATGCGAGTCATCGCCATTACCCCAACCACCACTCGGAAACTTACCCTAACCAAATGAATGGTGGGCGGCAAAGGAGTTTGAACAGGAATAAATCATTCACGAGGCCCTATTTACCGATCCTGACGTTGCGGGCGAAACCCAATGGGCCCGACACTACCTCGTCAAGGCCGACTTCGACAATCTTTTGAAGCCTTTGCACGAGTCTTTTTACCCATGGCTCGTGCGGCTATTTTATCAAAACCTTAAGGCGGGTCAAGTGGACGATACCATCACTACTGAGATTGACGGTCGGCATTACCTTTTTACCCAACGTCACGTCCACGAGTCCCTTGAATGTTACCTAAACTGCGTACCCTTGACCACCCTTTATCCTCCATTTGATGAGGAGGTTCCTTTTGAAGAGATTATGGCTGAGATGACCAGAGGAAATAAAGGTTCCGGCTTATCTATATGGAGGGTAGATTTACCTCCCTACATGTGGATGCTTGATTCAATAATCAAGTGTAATCTTTACCCTATGCGCCATGGTACCGAGCATGTAGAATTGGTCCAACAGGCCTTGTACGCGGCGTACCGCGACCGTTGGTTCAATGCTACAAAATTGGTGATCGAGGGAATGATTTATATAAAGGGAAAACCGTTGAGGCCTAAGGAGCGTATGCCTTACGCTTGCCTGATATCGAGTATGCTAGAATGCTACTCTAATGCCCCTGAGAATCACATTTCACCTGTTGAGCGGAAGGCCACTGACCACATGAAACATTACTCCATCGCTTCGTGGGGCCGTAGCTATCGAATGTTACTAAAAACTCTACCAGTTGAGGGACCAACTCCTGCTCAGGCTGGCCCTGCACCCCCAACACTTTAGGGCCCACCAGCTGGGGGGGAGCCACCTGTAATTCCACCAGTTGAGGGGGAGCAGCCTGCTCACCCTATACAGTCGGAGGGACAGCCCATTGTGCCACCTATTGCTCTTACACGATCACCAGCTACTTCTACACCACCTCACCGTCGACGAGCGACCCGTCCTGCACCCACTATCGAGGATGTGTTGGCCAGGATGGAGGCCAACAACCAACAGACGAACCGCCGCCTCGACTTCCTCCTATACCACACTATGCAGTACATCTATCTGGAGAACTACCAGCGACACATTGCGAAGGAGCCAACTTGGACTCCTGACGCTCCTGCTGGGGATGCTTCTGGTGAGGGTACGTCGACTTCGGTGCCACAGTAGCCAGACGTAGCGGATCCGCCAGGAGAGGGGACAGCGTGAGCAAGAGCTTATGTCATTTTTGTAGTGTAATTAACTTTTTGGATTATCATCACTTTTGGGCAATTGTAATTATTTTGGGCATTGTAAGTATTTTGACAGGTTATGTATCAAACTATCTGGCATGGATGCCATTTTACTTTTGATGTCTTTGTTTTTGGCCGCGGGTAACGGCTGTTTAGTAAGCAAATCCAGTCTCATTATGGCAAATTCTTATGCTTGTACTTGTTCCTCCAAATGGTTGAAATTGTAATTAGTTTTCATATAAAATGTGTGGTCTTTACTCGTAAATAAACCTACATTTGTCTATGTGTGTGGGATTCCATAGCGGATACCGCCGGGTGCATTTTCGAGGACGAAAATTCCCAAGGTGGGGAGAATGTAACATCCCCGATTTTGGGCGTGAACAGTATCCTCGGGATGGATGCCCGACTGGTCGTAGGTTTGACCAAGTAAAGGTCAGCACGAATAGTTGACTATGACTCAATTGAGTTTGATGTGAGCAAACACATGTACGAAATATTAGAACCAGTTTAGAAACCATTTACACAGGTCTTGGGTGTATGTGCCTAACACCAAAGCTAGATAAAGGTTAAAAGAGATTAATAACTAAAGAGAAGTTTTTCCTCTTGGTTTGGGTGGTGAGAAGAGTTAAGAAGAGAGAGAGAGAGAGAGAGTGTAAGGAAGGAGTAATGGCTGGGGAGTTAATGTGGATTCCAAGGTGAAGACGGATTTGAGCAATTAACATCAGATTCAACGCGTTGGAAACCGTTGGAGTCAAAGCTAGGAGCCCTAGCCTTTGAGCCAACCATTGTATCAACCCTTGGTTACAATGACCGCGAAGGGGTGAAATTCTTACCAAATCGATTGATCGATTTTGGCCTGGAAGTCAGTTGGGCAAAGTGACTCGAAACCGATTGATCAATTTGAAAATCGATCAATTGATTTTTGAAATTCGATTAATCGTCTGAGCACTTTCAGTGACTGGAAAATGAGAGCTGGGGAAAATCGATTGATCGATTTGGGAAATCGATCAATCGATTTTGGAATTTTGATTAATCGATTTGGGATCAATTAATCAATTTTGGGATTTCGATTGATCAATTTTGGAGATCAATCACTTGATTTGGACAGTTTCTATTGGACTTTGTTTTGAACTTTGAGGTTCAGGGAGGGTTTTATACCTTCTTTTATGCATCCTTTTTTATGCTTTGCTTGTGCTATGGTGTACCATAGGTGGTATGTGTGAAGACAAGCATGGGGAACTACGTGGGACTTTGATGCTTGGATATCTAGACACGTGAGGTAGGGAACACCTTGAATATGTACTTTAATTGCAAGATCATGTATGTAGTGATAGAGAAAGAGTAACTATATATTAAAAATGTGAATCCTAAGTGTGGGTGTGGGTGTGAAAATAAAGTAAAGTAAATAAGTATGACGTCTCCAGGGGATGTGAATATGATAAAGGCATCTGTGTGATGCATTGACTTGGACATCCCAGGGATGTAAGTGATCATGTAAAGTAAAAAAAATGAGAATGATAAGGCCTAATTTACTATATTTAGCACAAATGCACGGTGAATAGCTGTATGTAGTGCGCTTGATATATATGATTTGGAGAATACCCCATTGACGTGGTGGTATACCCACGACTGGTGTGACAGGATATCCGTGACTGGTACGGCGGCCAATCCGTACACCAGTTGGATATCCCAGGAATGTAGTTGCTTATGTATGAGATATGAACCCCATCGCCTATGAGAAAGGGAGCTGAGTAGCTTTGAAAGATATAAAAATGTCTGATTAGACGACGATGGTGGGTATTCCATCGGGCGCTCGATGCTCTAGTAAGTCGGGAAATATTTAAACTATGATTTAAGTCTTTAGGCCGAATCATTGTGGAAAATGAACAAGTTGAGAACTAATGAAACAAGTAAAGTAATAGTGACATCCAAATGTATCTTTTCAGTTATTTAAACTATTTTATTTTCCAAGAAAACTTATTGACACATCATACTATTAATTATCATGGAATATATGTGTGCAACCGTGGGATTTTTGACGATCTCGTTGCGGCGATGCGCTAGCTAGCAAAAAATATAGAGTCGCCAATCGGAGCTTTCGGTGTCCCGAGAAACCTAGTTCATTTTTATGAGCACTGAAGTGTTAAAAATATGACTCTGAATCTGGTCCACACCAAAGGCTCTTGGGTAGGGGCTTCGGTTATCGATCGGGAAGGTGTTAGGCACCCGATCAACCTGCTTAACGCGGTCTCTACTAATGACCAAAAATAAAATGAAGTAAAAGAAAAGAAAATAACTTCCTCTTGCTCAAAAGGATTTAGAATCCTATTTGTGCCCCTCCGTTCCTATCGAAAAGTCGGCGGCGTAACGCCACAAATGGGAGGATGGAGGGAGTTAGAAAGAGATAGGAGAAGAACAGGAGAGTCAGAACCCTCGGGCCCTTGTAGCACCATAGAAGAGCCTTGCGTGGCTTGCTTTGATGAGCTCTTGAAGGCTTTGTATGGTGTGGAATAGGGTTCTAAATCCTAAGACTTAAAGCTAAGAGGAGGAGAAGGGAGGCTAGAGGATCACATACACCTAGGCTAAGGGTTTTGGATGTAAGAACAAGCTTGGAAAGAGGTTTTGGAATTCTGAAATTTAGGTAAAAAATAGTGCACAAAAGGGAGGAAGAACTTCTCACTTTGAGCTCTTTCTCTCCTAAGAAAAATTCTCAACCCCTAAACCAAAGGGGTGGGGTCTCTATTTATAGAAAATGGGTGGATTAGGAGATCACTTAGGAGCTAAATGAGTTTAGCAATTAGGTAATCTCAAATCTAAGGTTTTCTAAGATTTTTGGAGCCTTGAAATGTATGAGAAAGTCCTCTAATGGTGGATGATGGGGTGAGGCTTTAAGCCACTTGAAGGGTTGTAAATAGGTAGGGAATGGGTATAACAGAACTAGCAAAACACACCCCAAAGGTCAAGGTAGTCAACAAGTCAAACCCCAATCACAATTTTTGGGGCAAAATCCAAAGGTTACTGTTCATATCCCTGGAGCAAATGTATAGTAAAATAGTGTTTAAACAGTGCTTGAAAGTTAGCTCGCGAGGGTGGGGTCCACAATTAATACTGGCGCAAGTATTAGTTGCGCCAGGCAAAATTATTACTAGCATAACTATTAGTTGTGCCAGGCCATTTCTAGGGAGAAATAGCTTGGCGCAATTATTAATTATGCCAAATCCCTAGGGGGGCCCACTTGATTTTACTCTTATGCCCTCCGGGCTCGGTCTATAGTATCTTTTGATGTATACCTCTGATTGGGGCAATTCTTGGACTGTTGGAAAGCTGACGACCTCTACTTTTCAATGGTCTGAGATTTGATCATAGTAGAGGGCCGTAGCTAATTTTGGTGCACCCCTCCTCAACCATTTGCTTGAAAAGGTTAGGTTTAGGTTCAGAACTGGTTCTAAGAGTCGGGATTGATTTCTAAAGGTTCGGGTCAGGTTCCTAAGGGATCTAGGGTGATTCCTAAGGGTTTGGAAAGGTCCCTAAGGGTTCAATGGGGGTTCCCAAAGGTTCCATTCATATCATCAAAAGCTCATAATTGCACCTCTCTCGAAAGGTGTTTCGATCGAGCCTTGGGCCAAATTTGGGTGTCTACAGACGCCCCTCTTTGATATCCAATCACTAATGATTGAATATCAAAGAAAAAGAGATATTCGAAGAGGCCCAAGGCATTACTGATGGGTCTGCTATATTTAGAATGAACTTCAAACATCAAATGAGTAACACGGTGAGAAAACAAAAGCCCTGGGACGCTAGACTAAACATTCATTTCTCGAGGTAATCGGTTCCCACGCACTTAGCGACATTACTGAGCATAACCGAGGTGGAATGAGTTGCGAACTCCCTATAGTCGGGAAAGATATTCGCTTCTCGGGATAATTTTGAAGGTATCTGATGTTTAAAATTTATTCTGAATGCAACAGCTTCGTGAGTAAAAGGGCGGGATCGACTCACATTCAAAGATAGGCACGAAGTAAGCATACACAAGGCTCCACAGTTTGCGTTCAATCCTACGAGGAATTTGATGGCCCCATCTGACTGTTCGCGGGTGCCCCTGCTGAAAGCAAGGTTCGAGGTCTTTGGGCAAACCTATAGACCCCGAAGTTTATTTAGCATGACTGCCCGAGTGAAGTGAATAGATGTCACAACGCTTTTTAGGAGTGCATGCCATTTTCGAAAGCATGTCTTAGATTAAAATGGCCTAGAGCATCCAACTTTGATTACCTTGAATAGATCCAACCAATTATTAGGGTATCTCCATGAAGGGACATCTAATCCTGGTCTCTGCTGACAATGATCATAAACATCAATTAATTATGCATAATCATGCATCCATTAGGGGAAATAAGCAACAATAAAGGTGATGGAAGCCCCAACCCGGACCCTCCCGGGTATAATTTACGGGGACAAACGACCGTCATACGGATACCCAGACGCATGGAGTACACTTTACAGGGATATCGCTGCCCATACAGGTTTTAAGCCTGCAGAAAATAAAAAGGGAAATGAACCCTTCTGAATGCATGGTTGCACATAGTTTGATTGACACGTAATCTCATTGTCAACAGGTTGGTCTCAACCAACGATTGACCTTTTCTAATGGAGAATCTAAAGCTTAAAATACTTAAGTTCACATGAATCCAAAACAGAACGCTCGTCGCAAAGATTTAGCCGTGAAGTCCACTCAATCGAAACATTGACTGTTAGATCGGAATTGATACTGTTGCTCCTTCCTTAAAGTAGGATCCAAAAATCCGAGGCGAACCTCTGACTCAGGACTTTAGTACGGTACAACTGCATTGCTGATAAAATATTAACATTTTACCGCCTTATGCTTGTGCATCTCTGTGGGGAATACAAATCTATTTTTTATTTTTCTATCATTTTATGTAAATTTTTTTTTAATTTTCAACTGTTATCTTATGTGATTTTTTTGGAGTTTTGAAGTTATTGTTTTATGTGATTTTTTGGAATTTTGAAGCTATTATTTTATGTGGATTTTTCTTGTGAATATTTTCGGCTTCTCTGTGGGGATTTTTTTTTGAATTTTTCTTTATATTTTCCTGTGTAGGATCGGGGTGCTCATTGATCTCAATCTACTTTTATTCTATCACGGCTCTCTTGGCAAGTCGAAGGATGATTGAAATTCTACCTTGGGAGCGCGTGCATCTGTCGAGAGCGACAGAACAAACAAAAAGAGCGGGGGGACCGGTCTTCCCATCTGGCCCGTACCAGGCCCAAGACTCGGCTTAAGTGTCTAGCATAACTATTAGTTGCGCCAAGCCACTAGGGGCCTCAAAATAGCCTGGCACAACTAATAGTTGCGCCAAGCAAAAGGTGGGAAACATTTTTCCTGGCGCAACTATTAGTTGCACCAGGCTTGGCTGGGGGGAATTTAAACAGCCCGAGTTCGGGCTGGGGGCTTTATTTTAAAATTTTCTCCCCCTCCTTCCTCTTCGAAACCGAAAACTGCCCCCCTCCTAGGGTTCCTTTACATTACCTCTATGCGTGCCCCATTGCCGTTGCTTTGCTTGTGTGGATTGAAAATCGGTTCACACTAGATCAAAGACCCCTTTTCTCTCTAAAGATAACCATTAAAACCCATTTTCTTTGATTTTTCTTGCTTTTTCTTGTAGATTTGATTATGATCTTGTATTCTTTGATGGGTAATGGTTTATTTATATAGTGTGTATGTTTATTGATGAAGTGTGGATGATTCTTCATGAACAATGCCCTATTTTGTTATTTCATGGATTTATTGGTGCCTAATATATATATATATTTGTTATATTTATTTATGTATATGGAAAGGGATTTTTTGTTTTATATTTTTTGCAAAAAAAAATTTTTGTTTTTGTTTTTATTAAAATAAAGCAAAGGATTTTTTTTTGTTTAATTTTTTTGGTTGATTTTTTTTATTTTTGTAAGTAAAGGATTTTTTTTTTTTTGTTTTTGTTTTTATATGCAAAGTAATGTGAAGAGAATTTTTTGTTTTTGGTTTTTACTTTTTATTTTGACAAACAAAGTAAAGGATTATAATTATAATTGTTGTTTATTTTTCTTTTTTTAACTTTTGTGGATAAGGTAAAGGAAAGAAATTTTTTTTGGTTTTTGGTTTTTTTGTTTTTAGGAACACGAAGAAATGGTTGTTTGTTTTTTCCTTGGGACCTAAGGAGAAGAGAAAGATTTTTTTGTTTAGAAGCGTGATAATGATTTCTTTCTCTCCTCTTTTTTGTTTTTGCTTTTATTTTCCTAGACATAAAGGGAGGATTTTTTTATTTTTCTAAGTGTAAAAGAAGGGCCTTTTTTATTATTTTTTTAGAAATATAAAAGAATGATTTTATTTGATTCTAACTTGCTTTATTTTCAAAGATAGGGAGGGGAAATTTTATTTTTTTGTCATTTTCTGAAGAAAAGATTTTTTTTGCATTTTCAACCTAAAAGGGATCTCTTTTTTTATTTAGGCATGTGTATCTCTCATTTCTGGAAATATGTGAAAAGAAAGGGGAAGGGTGAGCATACTTACCTCCCTTTTGTAGCATAGAATATCATGACTCTTTATCATTGATCTGCTCTGACGTGATTGCTTTTTGTTGCCCCAAAATGTCGGGTGAGGGTGAGCATATTTCTGAGGACGGCCACGAGGAGGGGCTCGAGATTGTATACGGCCCACGGGGGGAGCAGTTCATCTGGGTAGATCGGAGAGCGGGCCCGTGGCTCGAGATGTAAGGCAAGACCGCCCGAGTCGGCCTCCTTCACCAACAGCATACCCACATTTCAAATTTTGGGATAGCGGACAAGGTAAAAGAGAGGTTCAATTCATTTCCATTATGCAATTTTTGCTTTGCCCCTGTGATCTGATGCTCATTTTCTTGGGTGCAGGACCTACCCAACATTGTATTCTATGGCGGGTGGCTCGACTTCCAAGATTTCTACCTCTACGTTCCTCCCGTAGTAAAGGTTCTTCTGGCACAGGTGGGCTTCGGAGAATTTCTATCTTGCCCCGCCATGAGGGCTGACGCTGCCTATCTGAAAGCCCTGATTGAACGGTTTCGCCCTGAGACGATGACCTTTGACATGTCATATGCAGAGATGACTTTGACACCTGTCGATTGGGCCATGATTACCGACATCAGGATAGGGGGGATACCAATATCCGATCTCGTGGTGCCGAGTCGAGAGGACATCATTCGATTGATTGGGGCCTATCCTCCTCGCGGGCAGACACATGGCACTGAGGTCAAGATGTCTTGGCTGACCTAAATTTATACACCTGATGAGTTAATGGATCTAGATCAGCCGGACAGGGTGTTCTACATCACGCCGGAGCGGGCGATCGTCCTAGCCCGCATCCACTCTCCTGGTCTTGCTCGGTAAGACCCTTTTTACCAACGTGAGCGGTGGTCGAGTCAGCCTAGCCTTGCTGAGTGTGATGGACAACTGGGGTGACGTCCATAGGTATGATTGGAGAGGGGCAGGGTATGCATGGCTGATGTATAATTTATCTCGGTTCACGACTAGGGATTCAAAGTTTGCTGTTGGATTTTGGGCCGCCCTGGAGATAATTCCTCATTCCTTTGCCTTTGCCATTTTTTTTTGAATGATCCATATACGCTACTGACCCGCTCTTGTGCAATGCCCCCTTTTCAGGTATGGGGATATCATCACTTTCACCCTGGGCTCCCGCTTCTTTTCTCGAAGGTGCTCACCTATCCCCTCCTTAGCAACTGGAATCAGGCCCGGCGTCGCGATGTAGGTTTAAAGCACTTGGAGATGGGTTTGAGGTCCCAACTCGACTTGATGGTTCCTGAGTAGGTAAAACTCTCTTTCAACTTTGTTTGTTCTTAGCTCGAAAATCTCCTTTAACTGATGCACTAACTGCTTGGATTGTTTTTTTTTACTTGGGCAGATCCTCCCTGACCCGTACCTTGCATCCCCCTTCTGGGACCGAGCAGCTGTAGGTGCTTCCCGCCTATTTAATAATCGCCGCATCATTTTCTTCTATGGAGCATGGGCCAAATTCTATTATCTGGGAGAGTGAGTGGTGCACCAATTCCAGGGTTATTATGCCATACCTGTGGACCCTCCGGCGGATGTTTGGTATCCCTTTGGAAGTATCGAGGAGCTTACCGTGGCCTTCTTCAACAATGGGCTTCCCATCCATGCTCTCCATGTACCAGGGGACTATCATCTTTTATACGAGTGCCTGTACCTAGCGCCAATTTTCTTGCGTTCGATGGCCCACTCGGTCAGGTAATTCTTCTTAGCTTGGATTAGTTCCCTTTATGCTTTAGTTCGGTCCTTCATTCCTTCTAAGCGAATCTTCATTCTATTCACAGTTTGCTCCAGGGGATGATTCGGATGGGGAAGGCGGGCTGAGTGCAGCTGATACGTCAGGGGTAGATCCCTCTGGTGCTGGTCCTTCTAGTGCGGGTCCCTCGGGCAAGGGCTCTTCGGGTGTTGGTCCGTCGGGTACCTCTCATGCTGGTATCCCTGGTGGTGATCCACCTGTGGTTTATGGGACCTTTCGACGCCTGGACGATAGCTTCCTTTCGAGCCTCTGCGCTGATGTGGATAAACAAGCACGGCTTTCTGCTGAGGCAGCCCGTGTCCCTCCTCCTGAGGTGGTTCCAAGGGTAAGTCTGCTGACGGCCCAATCTCTTTCCGTTTCAGCGTCCTATTGCACATGCTTTAAGATTGCCCTGATAACTGATGTTATATCATTCTGAACGTAGGACTTCAACTCAGCCATGGAATATGTAGAGTATCATCGTCATCTTACAGAGCTTAGGGAGGTGGAGACAGTGAGTACCTTGCTGCTCTACTCCTCTCATTCATTTCATTATCATTTATCCCTTAACTGATCCTGACTCTTGACTTTGACTGTGCCTTCCAGCGTACCCGTGCTAAGGAGTCGTATTCTTTGCTCACTAGGATCTCGTAGGTGTGGTCTAGGGTGGGGGACATTCGGACCTTCCAGAGATCCTCTTGCCGTCGCAAGAAATCAAAGGGCGGGAGCAAGGAATAGGCTTTTAGTTTTTGTTTTGAAACTCAGTACTCTTTGGAATTTGATTTGGATTTGTTTAATCATTTTGGGGATGGTTGATGTGATACTTTGGATCATTATTTTTGGAAAATATTTTTAGTATTTCTGCTTTGATTTTATGCCATGATCTCTTTGCATCATACCTGTTTCTCTGCAAGATGTGTTTGCCCAAAATGTTCTCAGAAAGTGACTCCTTGGGCGTATGCTTTGATGTAGGATCAGACCTGCATATGAATAAACAAAATAATTGCCAAACTGCTAGTGAAAGGAGGTGTGTGAAAAAACAAAAGGAGTGTAAGTCCCCACAATTAGATCCCGGGATGGCTGAAGAGGGGGGACTGTAGTATGGCGCAACTATTAGTTGCGCCAGGTTGAAATCCCAGAAAATATGTACTGGCGCAACTATTAGTTGTGCCAGGCATAAATGGAGACCAAAATGTGTTGGCGCAACTAATAGTTGCACCAGGCTCAACTAATAGTTGCGCCAGGCTCAACCTGGGGGAGAAAAATATTGGCGCAACTAATAGTTGCGCCCTGTTTAGCCTGGGGAGCAGTGGGTCCTTATATACCCCCGTTAGTCCAAAAATCACTTCTTTTTTGTTTGACTTGGCCCTTTTGACCGATTCTTTTTGGTCTTGCTTTTCCAAGGCGGGTTCATCACCATACATCGATTTCTGTCTTCTCAGAAGATCTTTGTACGTTCATGGACCCACTTTCTAACCCTCCCTTAAGTGGAGGGCCTGGAGCCAATTTACCCCCTTCCTTGGGCCTGGGGCCCAAATTTCTAACAGCCTGGTTTGGGAGCTTGAATGAGAGTGAGCTCGCCGACTTGGAGCGCCTTGGGCTATCTCGCATTCCTTCGTTTCTAGAGGTTCCTCCATGGTGGGAACTCCTTTTCGCTGCCCCTTCATTTTGGGATGTGAATTTCCATGTATTCTATTTTGGGAAGCGGGAGCTAACCCCAACCCTTGAGGAGCTATCCAATCTGTCTGGCCTGAAGCTTCACAGGGGCCTTGCAAGAGTCACGCCTCGGTCGGGCTACTCCAAATCCGTTCACCTTACTCTCGGTTTGAAGAAACTCGAATTTGAGAAAAATCTCATCGGGGGGCCCACAAGGTGTTCCCTAAAATTCCTCAAAGAACTGTTCGGTGATGAAAGTCTCCGAAAATTGCCGGTTAGGAACATTTTCAACGTGAAAGCTCTAGCACTCGATCTCATCTCTGAAATCCTCTTTTTTACAGGGGGAGAGCTTCTCCTTGACAATTTGCGACATTTTGATTGAGCTGGAGGCGGGCTGATCCATGATGCATTTGGTGCTCGCCGAGCTGTATTGAGGCCTTGATTCATTTGCTTTGGGCAAGGTGGAGGGCCTTCGGGGGTGCCTCTTGTTGCTTCAGGTCTGGTTGGGTGAGCACTCGCTATCTTGGGGCCTGTGCCCCGCTTTTATATTGCCCAAGGTGAGGTGGCTCAGTGCTTTCTGGGTAGGTGCCATTTGCTTCCACAAGGCGATGTGTCAGCTCTGAAACTTTGGTTGACCGATGCCGAGCAGACATGGAGGCTTCCTTGGTTGGACCAGACCTTCCTAGTAGTTCGCTCTAGAGACCATGAGGGCATCACCCTCCTAGGATTGACTAGCAGTACCTTTTACTTCCCATTTCGGGGATTGCGCCAATTTGGCTGCCCTCAGTAGGTGTCTTGCGAGGCCAAACCCCCTCTATGTGATTTGATCTTTTCTAGGGGGTCCTCTGGAGACATAGATAGGATTGCTGCTCTTTGGGAGACGAGTCAGTCGACGCTGATGTGTGATTTTGAGCAAGGAGATTTGGTTAGAACTTCTCCTAAGTATGAGGCCTGGCTATCGACTGAGCGGCCTGTTGCTGATGGTCCAGATTCGGCAGAGATCGTTGATACTGGAGGCCCCTGGCCAAAGAAGGAGATGACACTCTGAGCCCATATCGAGCTACTTGTGGGCAAGAAGAGGGTCCTGCCAGAACTTTTGGTACAAGAAAAGTTAGAGCAGACACAGTAGAGAGCTAGGTCCTTCGTTTGAAGGGATCATTGAGCGTCGCTTTTGGAGCCACCGACTCTTCTCAGAAGAGGTATAAGAGCCTGCATGGTCGCTGGCTGATTGAGCGGAATGTTCTGGAAGATGACCTTCATGCTGAGATTAGTGCATTGAAGCGCGAGCTGGGCCGCTAACTCCTTCCTGCACACGTAACTTTTTGCACAGATCAGATACACAGAAAAAGGGGCGTAAAACCCCTTTACAAATATACACATTTTTTGTATACATATTTTCTTTATATTTTTGTTTTTGTTGTTATTTGTAAAAAGGGAAAGCACGCTAGTTATCACACCGGCTATTTTTTGGGATGTGGTGTAAGCGGTGCATTTTGTAAATGAAAGGTAGTTTATTATACTTATCTATACAGATCTTTTGGTCTTTTGGTTTTGTTTTGTGCATTTTTGGTGCCTTAATCACTGGGTGAAACCTTGTGAAACCCCGGGTTCTCTTTTGAGCATTGTCGAATCCTTCTTTGATTGGTTGATTCTGAAAGAGTTTCAACAGTCTTACCAAGGTCGGAACGTCCATCCCTTTGGATTGAGTCAACCCTTTCTCCTTACCTTGAGTCACACGTTTGACAAAGCAGTTTCATGAAAACAATTCTGGTCGGGACTCGATTTGAACTAGCATGAGCGGCCCCAAAAAGGAGACCAGGGAGAGTAATCAAGAGGGCTTCTTCTTTTTTTTTTTCTTTTTTCTTTTTATTTAATCTCCCTTTTTTTACCTGTGGCGCCCTTTCAGGCTTTCACCACGTCCATGGGTTTAGCTCTCTTACCCCAAGCGCCCTTTCGGGTTTTTCACCTTGTCCGCACAAACTCGCTGTTTTTACCCGTAGCACCCTTTTGGATTTTCACCACGTCCATCTTGCTTTGGCCTTGTATTATTATTATTATTATTATTATATATATATATATATATATATATATATTTTTAGTTTTTTATTATACATTTTTTCTTTTTTTAACAGCCACGACATAGACGTCGATTCTATCATAGCTTGCTAGATGGGGCTCTGGTGTCGTCTCACAACTCGGCTTGTGTTGACTTAACAAATGTTATGACTGCTTGTAAACCTAAAAGAGGGCTTTCTTCAGGGTGTAGCTTGGCCATGGGTTAGGTTAGGACTTGAAGGTATGCTAGGCTAAAAGGGTTTCCTTGATACAGATTCAGTTTTCTCAACATACTTTCTTCCTTGGATTTTTTTTTTTTTTTTTTACTGTACATGCCCCGTGATTCTTCATTTTTTTTGTTCTTTTTGCTCCATTTCAGGCAATCTCTTTTTGAGGTTTTACTTTTCTGATTTTTTTTGGATTTTGATGGTAATTTCACTTCTCTTTTTTTGTGTATGTACATATATATATTTTGGAACAGGGGTTATTTGAAAGAAAAAGGCCCAGGCTCAAATGGGGTAGCAAAGGATATCATCATTTTTAGAGATGCTTTTTGGCTACTGTGTTTGGAATGATGGCCTCTTTTGAGTGATTCTTAAGCAGTCACGCATCTGTTTCACCAATACTTACCTTATCGTGATAGACTAAGAGTAGAACCGTCAGACGTATCCAGCGTTGATGGGCTCAGGAAGATGATCTCCGTCCATGGTGGCGAGGCGGATGGCGTATCCCGGTAGCACTTCTCGAATGACGTAAGGTCCTTCCCAGTTCAGCTTGAACTTCCCTCTCAGATTGGCATGGAGGGACGGGAAGATCTTCTTCAACACAGTGTCTCCTACCTTTGGATTTTGACCGCAGACACGTTTATTATAAGCGCGTGCGATTCGCCCTTGGTAAACTTGAGTATGACACAAGGCTAGGAGTCTCTTCTCGTCCAATAAGTTCAGCTATTCAAAGTGGGATCTCTCTCTCTCTCTCTCTGCTTCGGGTAAGCCTGATTCTATGAGGATTCGAAGCAAAGGTACTTCAACCTCTACTGGTAGGACGGCCTCAGTTCCATACACAAGGGAGAATGGTGTTGCCCTTGTAGCAGTACAGATCGACGTTCTGTAGGCCCACAAAGCAAATGGTAGCATCCCGCTCCAATCTCGGTAGGTGATGACCATTTTCTCTAGGATGCGGATGACTGTCTTGTTTGTAGCTTCTACGGCTCCATTAGTTTGAGGCCGATAAGGTGACGAGCAATGGTCCTTGATTTTATATTGCTCGCAGAAGGCTCGGATGCGCTTATTTGCAAAATTTGTACCGTTGTCCGTGATGATATCTTTGGGGACTCCAAACCGGCACACGATATTGTTCTTGAGAAACTTTTCAATGTGACTGGCCATGATGTTGGCATATGATGCCGCTTCTACCCACTTGGTAAAGTATTCAATGGCGACAAGGATGAACCGATGCCCATTTGATGCTTTTGGGCTAATCATTCCAACGACGTCAAGGACCCATGTAGCAAATGGACAGGGAGTGGTCATGCAGTGTAGATCGATGGCAGGAGCATGTATCAGACTGGAGTGTTCCTTACACTAGTAGCATTTCTGAACATGTTTGCAGCAATCTGATTCCATAGTGGTCCAAAAGTATCCCTGCCGCAGAATTTTTTTAGCAAGCATGTGACCGTTGACGTAGGCTCTGCATACTCCTTCGTGGATCTCCTTCATGATGTTGGTCGCTTCACTTTCAGTGAGGCACCTGAGTAGAATGTTGTTGTAGGATCGCTTGTAAAGGCACTCCTCGCAAATGATGTAGCCTGCTGCTAGATGTTGGATGATTCGTTGGTCTGTCTTGGATATACCCTTAGGGAAAGTTTGGGTCTTTGTCATAACCCCAGATTTTTGGGAACCGTACACGTCATGAACCATGCACGGGTATGTGTGGTTCACAAGGGAACCAAAATTAATAGGTATATACTTTGTGTGTGTGTATGAAACACACTAACTTTCACTAAGTTATATATAAGTGAATGAGGGGGGAGAGGGTTTCCCCAATACGTGACCTAATTAACTCTAGATAGAGAGAAGGAAAAGAGAAAGAGAAGAGAGGGAATCAGAAAAGAGAATAGAGACTCGTTGTTCTAGGCCGATAGAAGATTGGAAGAGGGCTAGATGAGGAACATTGATGAGTTTCTCATCTAGTTAGAACTTGGATCACGTTTACATCAAATACATCGATCGAGGTATGATTTTTAAATACGTATATGGGTGATTAGATAACATAGGAAGCATTAACTGAAATGTTTTTTTAGGTTAATTAATGCTAATAAGACTTTAGATGAAGAAGGGAAATAGTCTTCGAACGGAAGCGATTACGTCCATCGTGGCTAGCTCGAGCGAGGACAGGATATGAAACTTGAGAAAACAAAATTAGTTATGGGCTCGCCCGAGCGAGACCCAAAACAAAGGGGAAGCTCACTCGAGCGAGGCCTCCAGTAAAGCTTCAGACAGCTCGCTTTAACTGCTCGAGCGAGGTCAAGTGACCGCTCGAGCGAGGAGTTGTGCTCGCTCGCGCGAGGCACCATACAGATTTTGATAGTTTAGTGTAATACATGGAGGTTATGTGCTCCAACGATTCTAGTGACCTTTCTAAACATATTCTAAACACATGAAATGTAGGTTGACACAAGATCGTGACGTGTAAACCTCTACGAGAAAAGTGTACATTGGAATTGCGTTGAGGTAGGGAATATTCTTGAAACATGTGCATTATTTCGTCAACTCATATATGTGGTGTAATTCAATTAAATAGTCAAGTATTGAATGATCATTGTGAAAAAGGGTATGTGAGTAAGTTTCAAATGTGATAGTCATGAGGTCCCCAGGGGACATAAAAATTGTAAAGTGGACATCTAGATGGTACATTGAACCAGTGGCATCCCAAGGATGCAGATGAAAACTAACAGTGAAACAAAAGTAAAGTGATAAGGCCTAATGTAATAAAATTAACATAATCACGGTGAATAACTATATGTACAGCACGTTCGATATTTTTATTATTTAAGGTTTAACTAGAATACCCCACCAACGTGGCGGGATACCCACGACTGATTCTGTAGGATATCCGTGACCAGTACGGCGGCCAATCCGTATATTCATAGCACATCCCAGGGATGTAGATTTGAAAGAATAGACCCCGCCACCTACGAGAAAGGGGCTTGGGTAGTATTCCTAGGGAGTACACATAATAACTGTCTAGTTAGACGACGATGGCGGGTATTCCATCGGGGCTCGATGAGATATTGCTCGGGGACTACTTAAGTTAAGATTTAAGTGATTAGGCCAAATTCACAACTAAACCAGAAAGGAGAATAAACAAAACCGTGCAAAGTAACAGTTGAAATCATTAGTTTATTCCAGTTATTTCAATTGTTTTCCATAAGTGTTATCCGATAATTTATGCTTTTAAAACTGTTGACATATATGTGAAGGTTATTCTATATGTTCATTTTGTTTCTCTACGGAGCTAGGATGTAGCTCGCCCCTTAGACTATACGTCGCAGGTCCAGGACTAGCGGCAGCGAAGACTTCTGGAGACTTTGATCCAGGGGATTCAGATTTCGTGCCCACAGAGGAGTTAGAGCCTCCTCCTGAGGAATTCTTCTAGGAGATCCCTTGCGTACTTTGAGAGTGAGTTGAGAGTATTAGGTACGGCTTGGTATGTCAAGCCTCTTTATTTGAATGTAATTAAATACCATTATTCTTTTGACAAACTGTCTGGAATGAACTGATATCACCAACGGTTGGGTAAGTTCTTATGCCCATGAATTGGCATGGGACAAGAACTGCCTTTAGAGACCCTATTAATTTAAACATATGAGTACTTGTTAGAGTAGATACATATGCCTTAATCGTAGTTTTTGAATTGTACATACTAATGCTTCGTATAGATCTACAGGGAATGACCTTGAGGGTCGTGCTGATGGCACGGGTTTTGGGGTGTCAAAATTCAGGCTGTCACAGTCTTGAGGAAATTCTTGATATTAGAGAACCAAGGTGGCTCATCATTAGGCTTCATTGGTTTCTCAATCTGGAGGCAGAAGGCCGGCTCATTCCTCTGCTCGATCATGATCTGCTTCATCTCAGCATCGTATAGGATTTCTATCATCGATGCCAACATCGCTAGTGCATCAGCGAAGCGATTCTTTATCCGGGGGACATATGAGAATGTCACGTCTTAAAAGCAAGCTATCAGATCCTCGAGGTGCTCATGGTAAGGGATCAGTTTCTCATCTTTCGTCTTCCAGTCACCGTTTGTTTGGCATATGATCAATTGCGAATCGCCAAACACTCGGAGGTGAGTTATATTCAGATCGAGAGCCGCCTGTAGACCAACGACACAAGCTTCATATTCAGCCATGCTGCTTGTGAAAGGAAAGTTGAGCTTGATAGAGATGGGTACGTGGAGTCCTTTCGGTGAAATCAGCATGGCGCCAACTCCCTGACCTTCTACATTAGCTGCCCCGTCAAAGTGCATTACCCAAGAATCTTCTACTTCTTCTGTATCGTCTTCTGTCATAAAAAGGATGTCCTCATAAGGGAACTCAGTTCTCAATGGCTCATAGTCCGATAAAGGATTGTCAGCGAGATGATCGGCGAGTGCTTGCCCTTTAATCGACTTCTGAGTGACGTACGTGATGTCAAACTCAGATAACAAAAGCTGTCATAGTGCGGTTCGCCCAGTGAGAGTTGGCTTCTCGAACAAGTATTTCAGCGGGTCTATTCGGGCCAAAAGTAGAATGACTTGAGATAATAAGTAATGGCGGAGCCTCTGAGTAGCCCATACAAGAGCCAGGCATGCTTTCTCCAAATGAGAATAGCGCATTTTATAATCAGTTTACTTCTTACTCAGATAGTAAATGACCTACTCTCTTCTTCCTATCTCATCATGCTGCCCTAAGACGTATCTGATGAGTAGTGAAATATGATGATATTTCACCCCTAGATACCTATATTTAGCTATCCGATGAAGGCTATCTGATAAGAATTATTAGATTTGAAGTGTTTCAGGTAAATACAAGCCAAGTGCAGAAAACAACCCAAGAATTCTGAAAATAATGTCAAAACACTGCAACTTTGGGTC